>JASDDO010000031.1:287463207-288713207 GCA_030015575.1 Agapanthus africanus | reverse complement strand
CTGTCAGCCGGATCGCTAGATCCTACCCTACATGTATCAGTATCACTGTTCGAATGATCATCCTCTAAAACACGGTCCCGCTAAATACGATGCTCTTTCCACTTTGATTTTCCCCTTTTCCCCAGGTTTACACTATTTATGATCTTGATCTAGTCGTGTACAAGTATACCAATGGCACGGTTTTATCACTGTTCACTATATCAATCACTGTCACGAATATTCACTTTCCATTGGTGTACTCGTCACTCCTAAACCAACATCTATCATGCACGATAATGCAATGTCCACTGATCCTAACACGCACTAACACTGAGTATATGGCAAGGGTATGATATATGTATGTATGCTACCAATAAGCTATGTATGTTATGAATCAACATGTGTGTCATTAACTTACATAAATTGCATAAATTAATATGTTAAGAATTCAGCAAAATGATACAAGTAAGATAAATAGAACACTCAATCAGCAATTCATCAAAATTTGTTTCAGTTCAATCGGGATTCCGGTTTTCAAGATATAGTTGTTTCATTTTAAGTGCTCGCGGCTGGAAATTCAGTTTCAGAACTGAACGTCCGTTTCGCGACACGAATTTCACCCAGTTGGGCTCAGAATTTAACGATGTTACTGTTTAATGAAATCTAGGGTTTTTAATAGAGTATTCAAATCAACAAACGGATCCTCAATCGCATCTGTACGTTGAAAGTAATACAGAGTTTAACCTCAGTGTGTCATTTCTGAATCTGTTCTGGACAGTTATACGTTCTGCCCTTTTCTTTACAGTTTAAAATAGCAACCGTCAATGAAACGGAATGGAACCACTTGTTTTGATTAGCTAACAGAATTATCTTTAATCTACTGTAGAGTTCCGTAACATACGACTTCAGGAAAATACAGTGACACACATTTTGGTACAGTACACGATAAACAGAGTCGCTCTGGACTGCAGTCCAGAGTCGCACTCCGATCTAATTATCATCGCAGTTACAGAACAGAAATCATTAGAAATTTACATAGGGTTAAAGTTCGTCGAGTCGGCTTCGATTTAAGCCCTCGAACGTATCAGTCCAGTATGTATATAATTTACGGTGATTTTATTCATTTTCAGATACGGGAAAATTCTAGTTTTATCGGCATATTTGGGGGTATCAATTTCAGTCACTAACAATCGTATTTTCTAGTGAGATTTATACACGATATTTATCATTATGAGGGCCAACAGAAAACATTTACTTCTGTCAAATTAAACAATTATTTTCATTGGGATCTAGCATCGAACACATAGGTCACAATATATATCGGGAATCGGTAAATTCGTAAACTATAAGATTTAGGTTTGTACTACTATTATATTAGCATGTAGCAAGTAAACACTTGCCTGGAAACGTTTTGTGGATGTACGGCGGCGGTAACGTCACGAACGCGCCACGAACGTCGTGAATCGATTTGCGCGACCTTGGCTCGCGACACGGGTTTGACGTCGGAGTTTCCCGGAGTTGTCTTGTGCTCGCTGGAAGTGTAGAGTAGGCTCTGTGGATCTCTTGAGTAGTGCTGGGATTGACGATGGTCGGCGGCGTCGCTCCGGCGAAGTGTACAGTGGGTGTCGGAGCTTGGGTTTTAGGGTTTGAAAGAGAGAGAGAGAGAGCAGTGGGGCTCGAAAAGAGATGGTGATGCTGCTGGAGTGAAGAGGTGTCGACTGAGGCGGTTCAGGTGCAGTGGGGGCTCGCCGGCATCGAGGGAAAGTGAGTGGTCGGGCTCAGGTTCTGCGAGTGAGTTGGGCTCGGCGGTTGAAGGGAGTGGGGTAGCGTAGGGGGCTCTCTTGGTGGAGAAGAGTGAGCGAGGGAGGAGGGTGAGGTGTTGTAGTCGTCGCCGTCGGCGGTGGAGGTTGAGCAAGATGCAGTGGGTGCTCGAGTTTGGGGGGCTCGGTGGATGTAGAGAGAGAGATGATGAGTGAGTTGGAGAGGGAGAGTGATGAGAGGAGTTGGAGACGAGGGGTTTGAGTGAGGAATCGTGGTCGGGGGTCGTGGGACACATAGTCGGGGACGCTGGCGAAGGCGCGGGGACGTGGGTTCGTGAAGAGGGAGGAGTGAGCGGGAAAATGAAATGGGGAAGAAGGAAGTAACGGTCGGGTAGGGGCTGGGCTGAAGGGAGTGTGCCGGGCCCGTTTAAAAAATAATTCCTTTTAAAAAAATAAAGTGGGCTGAGGGTTGAGAGTGGGCCGGGGAATTTTATAAATGGGTTAATAAAGAAAGATTTTAGTGGGCTGAGGGAATAGTAAAGGGGCCGGCTTAGGGGATTTGATATAATTTGGGTTACGATTTTATTAGCAACATTTTGGTTTTAATTTTACTTTGGCTTTGATTTAGATTTTGGGTTTAAGCTTTTAGGGTTTGGACTATAATTCCAAAAGAGTTGGAAAAATAAGGTTTAAATATTAAGCTTAAACAACTAATTCAAATACGAAGGAAAAGAAAGGAAACCACCGGAATTCAGAAAATAGGGAACTTTTATTAAAATGGAAACGGGGATTTACACAAAAGCTTAAGCTGAAAGGTTGTGGGTTAACAATGTACATCAAGCGGACAGAATAATACTTTATTAAGCATAAATGGGTAGTTTAGCTATTTTGGATATTCCTTGTAAACCCTAATATTTTATTATACATAGAGAGGTGGATCCACCATTCTGTTGAATTGTTTTCTTTCGATACAATGATTCGCATGGTTTCAGAGCACCGCCACCTCCTTTTTCTCAACTCCAAAACCCTAACCCTAACCTCAATAAAAAAATGCCACAACCATATTCCTCTTTATCTCATCGATATCACCAAGTCTCCGCAACCGCCATCGTTCTCACACCAAGGCCATCTCACCACTGTTGTTTCCATCGTCGCCATTGTTCTCACACTAAGGCCATCGCACCATCATCTGCATTAAAGCCATCTCACCATTGTCGCCATCATCATTGCCATAGACTCGCCGCCTCGGATATCGCCATTACATCACCATCATCATTGTCATAGACTCGCCGCCTCAGATCTCATCTTTATCATCCCCTCATCAGCACCAATTTGAGATCTGCTCAAAACCGTAACCGCCATCAAGATCCTCACTTTCAAACCCTAGACGTTACCATGAAGTCCTTCAAAACCCTAGCTCTTCAAGCTGCCGCCATCGACCTTGAAAATCCTTCAAAGATTCATCAAACCCTAGCCACCACCCGTGCTTAAACCCTAGATGTCTAAAAAAGTAAAGAAACAAAAAATCCAAAATTCAAAAAAGTTCGGGAAACCCCTGAAAATAAAGAAATTCTGCAAAATAAGGAAAAATCCGAAAATTATAATATATGAAAAAGGAACATAATTCTAAGAAATTCCGTTTTGCTTTTGATTATTCTCGTATCATGCTCACTTATGTATCATGTTTGCTGTAACGTGTGTTGACACTTGTGTCATACGATCTTGAATTTTGATCATTTAGAACAAAACTATATTTAAAGGATTCATATGTTACTAACGGTGTTTCCACCGTCTATATAGCATGAAAACTTGATGCAAGCACACAATGTGATGCGAGCTTCATCAAGAAACAAAGACGTCTCAAAGTAACAAATCAAGAAAATAGAGACCGTAGAAGAATTGAGTCCATAAATGTAGTTTTTATTTTATCTTTGAGTCTTGTATTGATCTTACAAGGTTAAAAACCATTTTCCAACTCAATTATATTCATAAGACGTCTCTAACATAACCGTTGGATTCAAATTCTTTTAAAAAATTAAACTAATTTCAAAATTCATCCTACTGCAGACGTCAACTTAAGAAAAATTTAAAATGCAGACGTCTAGACTAGAAGTCTGTTGAAGAAAATTTTCATTTTTTAAATCTCTGTTTTTGCTGCAGAAACGTCTAAGCAGATGTCTCCTTAAGAAGGATTTGAACTGCAAATGTCTGGTTTCAGACGTCTGCTAAACAAAATTTTCAATCACTCAGTTTCTGTTTTTAAAATGGAGACGTCCGGAGGAAACATCTTTAAGAATTTTTTTAACTACAGACGTCTGACAAAGAAATTTCTGACAGTTATTTTTAAATTTTTGAATTTCAAACGAACGGTTGTTTACGCCAATTCGATTTTGAATTTTTTTACCAATCATTAACTATTTTTGACAGTTATGATTCATTACAAAATAACAACACTTCCACTCCTATAAATACCCCAAGAGATCTAACACTTTCTTAATTAATTTTTCTCTTCTTATGCAAAAATTCTTCTTGTGCCTTAATTGTTCATGATTTTTCATTTCCAAAAGAGCCTTAAAACTTTCAATACACGCTCAAAACAATGCTACTAGTTATCAACAGGTCATATAAAGTGGTAACTTCCGACTGATGGCTGGATACATTTATATCCAAGTTGGACTCCACGCACTCTAGAAAATTTTAGGATTTGTTAGTGTCACGACCCGCAGGGTACGGAATGTGACTGACACTTAAGTTACGAAACGTCTCAAGACGTCCGTAAAATAAGTAAGCCAAAGCCCAGAAATCAAAACCAAATAAGCAGAAGAGTGAAGGAAAACCAATCAATTGAAAGTGAGTTTATCAAATAAGTCATATCAAGCCTTTTTAAAAACAATATCAATTTTTCCGAAAATTTCGGCAGAGTCTCCTTTGTAAATACTGGCCCCCAAAATGGGAACAACAAGAATATAAATAAATACAAAAAAATAAGGCATCCCCAAGCGGGAGCTAGCTCTTCGCCACAAGGCGGTCACAAATCCCACGCAATATAAATCAACAATATGCAAAATAAGCATAAAAAGACATAAGTAAGAAGCAACATGTCGGCTCAAGTGAGCACGACCCAAAGAAACAATATACATGCCCACAAATCCCACTGTCTCGCCACTAAGTCAATATACAATAGTACTGATAGATACAGTAGATGGAGTACACTAGATACAATGAATGTACAAGGTGGAAGACAAAATAAACATATAACCCACCTACGAGCAAAAATCCTCAATCCACGCAAAAGGAGGAAGTGCATCCGCCGCAACAGTACTGACGGATCGGACCTGCAAAAAGCTATGGCACAACGGGGGTGAGTTGCCAACTCGTGAGTAATAAATAACACCTATAGAGGCTATCGCAAGCATGCACACAAGCATCCTAGCATCTATAATGCAGATATGGCAGGATATACTAGCAGGGATATATGCAACATGAATGTACTACCAGGTATGAATGCAATATGAATCAACTCGTGATCTGAATATATAGGTACAAGAAGTCATAATTTTCTTTTAGGAATCTCTTTTCTTTTAAAATATCAGCACAATACCAATAGAATCAACAAGAATCCGTATCCAGCATCGACACCTCAAAACTGTCTCAATCTCATGTATCTATATCATAGTATCACTGGCCTCAGCCGTCCGGCTGACCCATCTCAAATATCAATATCTCATCATCTCGCGGCCACGGTCGGTATCCTCTGGATATCCACCATGCCAAAAAAATCATCGGCAGGTAGTCCATCCCTTGCCAGGCTCATCGTCTACTACTCGAACTTCTTGCCCCGGGAAACCTTACCGGGCCCACCATATACCCGAGACGGTTCATCCAACTCCTCGAAACGGGTCTCGAAAACCACAACAAACTCATGGTGGACGACACTTACATCACTAGAAAACCGCAATTTGCATATTTTAAAAAGGGTAATAAGGTTTAGAAATTTTGCGGCTTTCCCCCGAAATCCAGAAATATCATAAATCTCAAGAAATCCTCATAAGTGCATATGTTAATGATAATGAATGCATATGGTATCACTAATCAAATTGTAATGTATGATTAATAGACTAGGCATGAGCAACGATGTAATGAGATACATGCACATGAATAAAAATTCTACAATTTTATTTTAAGGATTTAATGCAATAGCACAGGTTTATACATCAATATGGTGACAATGTTCTAGATTATAAGTTACCTAGTGTCGTGGCATGGTAATTACCAGGGCGTGTGTGTATACATGAATAATGCCCGTGCTGCATATAAAAACCCTGGCAATGGTGCATGTGTCCTTTGGAACGAGTTCACATATGTAGGTAAAACATAGATCATGAATGTAGCAGATAACATGCAAGTATTATACCCCTAATTACTAACATCACTAGGAATCTTTTAAAATTACTAAAAATATCGGGCGACTTGCGCCATCCAAACGATAGTCCCCAGTAGATGTTACATCTATTCACCGGAAATCCCCAGCTAGCTATGTCCAATCACCGCCTTTCGTTTTTGTGCCGCGTCCAAAGTCTCCACGACCGATCCTGGAATTTGCACCAACACAAAACATAAGGTTACATATCATGAAACGACGCAAATCCTGAATGAAAAATATCAACGTTCACAAGCTAGGCACAACGTGCACAACGTGCGCGGAACACACACGAAAATCGTAAAAACTAACTAGAATCGTCGTTTTGGGGCGCCCGGCAAAACTAAAACCCGATCACACAAAATTCCACATTCACATACCCTACAAGTCGTAGGAGATGCTAAAAATATCATCAAGGTATCACAATTAATTCACCACAATTTTATATAAAAAAAAACTAGTAAGCACAAGACTAGCTAATTTGGTGCAAACATCGAAAATTAGCGATAAGGTTATCACAATCCAACACAAACATCCAACCACACAACTAGTTAGCCACAATCACATAATTTTAACTCATTTACCATGCTTCAAAACCCATTTTCCAAACACAACCCTTTTCTTGATTTTTCATAATTAGCAATTTCAATCCAAACTATACATGACAACACCAAATTAACACTAATTTGAAGCCCACACAAATAAAGTAACCTCATTAACTTAGGTTAGCAAACAACTAGATAGAAAAATAGATTTAATTAACCAAATAATGGTGTGCTAAAAACCCTAGTTTAAAACAAACTACTCTCTTAAAAAAACTAGATTAGAAATTAACACAAAATTAACACTAAAACACTTTAATTTAAGGAATTTAGCCACAAGTGTTAAATGGGAAAGGATTATACCTCAATTTCTATGGATCTAGCATGGTGATTTGCCTCTAAAGATGCCTCCAATGATGGCTTCATAGCACCATGATTCAAGTTAGAAAAACCAAGGAGAATGGAATAAAGAATGGGAATTAAATTGTGAGATTTAATTTTGATTTTGGAGCAATTTTTTGATGAAATTTGAAAGAGAATGAGAAGAGGAAATGGAAGGGATTTCTGCGGTGATTCTCGGCTAAAGGGAGAGGTGAGGGATGGTGTGGGTGTTGTGAGAAAATGTCCAAGTCAACCCTCTCATATCAATGTACAACATACTTCCAATTTAACATTTTTAAAACCCTTTTAAAACACTTCATTTCTTTCAAGGTTGAAGTCAAACAAGAGGGAAAGAAAAATTCATGGGCTGCTGTGGGTAGGACCGGCCAAGTGGAGACGAGAGAGTGTGAGAGATTTTACAAAAAAAAATTCTATGCAAAAAGAACCCTCAAGTTACAAAAATTGCAAGTTTAAGCTTAAATTAATTAAATTTTTGTTTTCCATAAATAAAACCAATTAGAACTTGAAATAAAATACTAAAAAATTATATTACTAACTAGATTTTAGTTGTCATGGTTCTATTGATTAAAATTAGCCCATTCAAATTTGTATTTATCGCTAATTTAATATATTTTCAACAGCTTAAAATAATATTAAAATTGAAAAATTAGGGGAAAATTTTAAACGACCAGAATTTTATAAGTAACTCATTAGCTAATAAAAACTAGCAATTACCTATCCAAATTAGGTATAATTAGGTCTATACTGCAAAATAAAAATAATGACGATTTACGGAAAAATACCAAATTTTCACCAATTTTCGGGAAAACACCAAAACGACTTTTCAAGGCGTTACAATCTTCCCCCTTAAAGAAATTCGGTCCCCGAATCTAAAAAATATAGCTACGCGTACCTTCAAAGAGATGGGGATATTTCTTCCTCATCCCGTCCTCAGTCTCCCAGGTGACCTCATCGCTGCTCGGGCCACGCCAAAGGACCTTGACGGTCGGTATAACCTTCGATCTCAATTTCTTTACCTGCCGATCCAGGATGACCACCGGCTGCTCTGCAAAAGAAAGGTCACGCTCTAGCTGGACTGTCGGGTGCTGAATCGCATGCGAAGGGTCATGAAGGTACTTGCGGAGCATCGAAACATGGAAGACGGGGTGAACATCGAGAAAGCTGGGTAGAAGAGCCAAACGATACGCAACTGAGCCGACACGCTCGAGGATCTCGAAGGGACCCACAAATCTGGGACTAAGCTTTCCTTTTCGCCCAAATCGCATCACGCCCTTCATCGGAGAGACCTTCATAAAAACATGATCGCCAACTGCGAACTCTAGTCAGCGACGGCGTCTGTCCGCATACGATTTCTGCCTGCTCTGAGCCGCTCTCATCCGATCTTGAATCAACTGTATCTTCTCGGTCGTCTCCTCAACAATCTGTGGCCCCAAAATACTGCTCTCGCTGAGCTCTGTCCAACAGACGGGCGATCTGCATCTCCTCCCATACAATGCCTCGAAAGGTGCCATCTGAATAGTATCCTGAAAGCTGTTGTTGTAGGAGAACTCCACTAAGGGTAAATGATGATCCCAGCTACCTCCGAAGTCTAAAACGCATGCTCGGAGCATGTCCTCAAGAGTCTGAATAGTCCGCTCTGACTGGCCGTCGGTCCGCGGATGAAATGCTGTGCTGAAACTCAAACGGGTGCCCAATGCCTCCTGAAGTCGCTGCCATAGTCGGCTGGTAAACTGGGTGCCTCGGTCTGACACGATACAAGTCGATACGCCATGAAACCGTACGATCTTGTCGATGTAAATCTGGGCATACTGAGCAAAACTGAAAGTGGTCTTCACTGGCAGGAAGTGAGCCGCTTTCGTCAATCGATCCATGATCACCCAAATGGAGTCATACGCTCTCCTGGTCCTGGGTAGACCCACAACGAAGTTCATAAAAATCTGCTCCCATTTCCACTCCGGAATGAGCAAAGGCTGCAACTCTCCTGCTGGCCTCTGGTGCTCGGCCTTGACTTGCTGACAAGTCAGGCATCATGACACGAAGTCTGTGACGTCCCTCTTCATCCCGTCCCACCAAAAGACATCTCTCAAATCGTGGTACATCTTGGTGGAACCCGGATGAACGCTGTATGTCGATCTATGCGCCTCCTCAAGAATCTCACGTCGTAGTCCCTCAGAATCTGGTACGCACAATCGAGTCCCAAATCGCAGTACTCCCTGATAATCGATCACGAACTCGGAATCTCTGCCCTGCCTAATCTGCTCCATGATCTCTGAAAGACGGTCATCGCTGGGCTGTGCCTCTCAAATACGGACAAGTAACTGCGAACATGCACGAACATGCGCAAGCTGTCCCCCTGTCGGAGTGAACTCGAACTCAACTCGGCTGTCGCATAAAATCTTCCAATCTGCCGACGACTGCCTCTGTACTGCGAGCAAACAAGATAGACTACCCCCGGGCCTCCTGCTCAAAGCATCCGCCACTACATTAGCCTTGCCCGGGTGATACAAAATCTCGCAATCGTAGTCCTTTACTAGTTCCATCCAACGGAGCTGTCTGAGATTCAGGTCTCGCTGCTGAAATATATACTTTAAGCTCTTGTGATCAGTGAATATCTGACACGACTCGTCGTATAGGTAATGTCGCCAGATCTTAAGTGCAAAGACCACTGCAGCCATCTCCAAATCATGAGTGGGGTAGTTCTGTTCATGTTTCTTCAACTGCCGTGAAGTATACGCGATCACCCTGTCATGCTGCATCAATACGCACCTTAGCCCCACTCGTGAAGCGTCACAATAAACCACGAATCCGCCTGATCCTAAAGGCAAAGATAACACCGGCGCCGTAGTCAAACAAGTCCGTAGCTGCTGGAAACTGTGCTCGCACTCCTCCGTCCAATCGAAAGGAACTCCCTTCCGGGTCAATCCGGTCAAAGGTGCAGCAATACGGGAGAAATCCTGAACGAATCGCCTGTAGTAGCCAGCCAGGCCTAGGAAACTGCGGATCTCCGTAACTGATGTCGGTCTGGGCCACTGCTGAACGGCCTCGATCTTCTTCGGGTCCACACATATGCCATCTCTCGTAATCACGTGACCCAAGAAACCAACGATGTCCAGCCAGAATGCACACTTGGAAAATTTTGCGAAAAGCTGGTGCTCCCTCAAAGTCTGCAACGTAATCCACAAGTGCTGCTCGTGCTCCTCTCGGCTCCGGGAATACACCAAAATATCATCAATGAATACTATGATGAACAAGTCGAGATACGGCCTGAATATACGGTTCATCAAATCCATGAATGCTGCTAGGGCGTTGGTGAGTCCGAACGACATCAATAAAAACTCATAGTGGCCGTAGTGCGTGCGGAAAGCTGTCATCGCAATATCCTCCTGTCGAACTCGTAGCTGATGGTATTCTGATCACAAATCAATCCTCGAGAAATATCCTGCCCCCTGAAGCTGGTCGAACAAATCGTCGATACGTGGTAAGGGATACCGGTTCCGTACGGTAACTTTGTTCAGCTGGCGGTAGTTGATACACAAACGCAAACTGTCGTCCTTCTTCTTGACAAACAAGACTGGAGCACCCCACGGAGAAACGCTAGGTCGAATAAGCCCTTTATCCAACAAATCCTGCAACTGATCCTTAAGCTCTCTAAGCTCCGCCGGGGCCATCCGATAAGGCGGTATGGAAATAGGCCCCGAGCCGGGAATCAAATCGATGCAGAATTCAACATCGCGCTCAGGCGGTAACCCAGGCAGCTCGTCAGGGAAAACATCAGGGAACTCACATACAATCGGAACCTGGTCCAATGGAACATCTGTAGCTCTAGTATCACAAACATAGGCTAGAAATCCCTAACATCCCTTCCTCAACAGCTGTCCAGCGCGAAGAGAAGAAATCAAGCTGGGAAGGGTGACGCTGCGGTCTCCCTGGATAACAAGGATTGGCTCTCCCGGAAAGCTAAATCTGACCGCCTTCTCACGTCAGTCCACAGATGCATAACAAGTGGCCAGCCAGTCCATGCCCAGAAGCACATCAAAGTCTAACATATCGAGGAGAATCAAATCAACCGACGAATCCCTCTCCCCGATACGAACGGAACACAATCGAAATACAAAACGAGCGACAGACGACTCGCTTACCGGAGTAATAACAAAAAGTGGCTGATCTAACGACGACGACTCACGGCCCAACATCAGTGCAAAGTGTGTAGATACATACGAATGTGTGGAACCAGGGTCGAATAATACTCGCGCGTCGAAAGAACATACTGGCAAGGTATCTGTCACAACGACATTGGATGCCTGCGCATCCTGCGGAGTCAAAGAGAACACTCGGGCCTGTCCCCCACCAATAGCTGGTTGTCCTCGGCCTCGGCCTCCTCGTCCTCTCTGAATAGGACCGCCACGTCCACGGTCTCTGGGTGCACCTATCTGACGTGGAGCATCGCCGGGGGTAGGAAGTAGAGCTCTCTGAGGAGGTGGTGGTGAAGGTGGTAAGGTCACATGCGGAACTTTCGCCGCTCCCTGACGTCTCGCCGGACAGTCTCTGATAAGATGGTGCGGACTCCCACACCCATAACATCCTGCCGACGCCCGCTGTCCCTGCGGATATGAACCATATAACTGACTCCGCCCAACTCCTCTGTCGGCACCATCTCTCGGGAAGAATCTGGCATGATACCTCGGAGCTGGCACGTCGGTACGAATCCTCTTCGTCCCAGAAACGGCCAAAGTCGCTGAAATGCGTGCCTCCATCCGTAATGACGTGTCCATAGCAGCTAAATAAGTGTTGAAGTGCTGGGTGCCAATAGCAAGAAATAGCTGGGTGTCAAGTCCCTGCACGAACCTCTTAACTCTCTTTTCTTCAGTATCCACCAAATACGGAACATATCTGGACAACTGCGTGAACTGGACATCGTACTCAGACACCGTCATCCCTGGGGTCTTGATCAAAGCTTCAAAACTGCGAGCCCTAGCGTCACGAACGCTCTCTGGGAGGAAACGAGCTAGGAAGACTGCTGTAAACTCGGCCCAAGTCATAGGAGGTAGACCTGCAGCTCGACCTCTCACGACTGACTCCCACCATGTCTGCGCGAGGCCCTCTAGACGAAAACTCGCGAGCTACCCCCATCGATCATCCGAACATCTGAGCGAATGGCAGATCGTGGCTAAACTGTCAAGGAATGTCTGCGGATCCTCTGTTGCATCGGTGCCCGTAAAGACTGGAGGTCTCAGCCTCATGAAATCCTGTAGCGATACTGGGATAGCCACGGTAGTAGTAGGAGCAACTGTCTGGGCAGCAGGCACCATGGTAGTCTGTGATGTGGTAGGTACGTCCTCCGATCTCGGTGCACGACTGGCCGCTACTAAGGATCCCACCATCTGTCGTAACTCCTGCATACCTCACATCATATGTCGTAGCTCCTCCATACCAGACTCTAGCCTATCCATGCGACCTGGGGAATGCGGATCAGTATGTCCCTGAGGCGTAGGTACGCCACCCTGCTCGGTCCTCGTCTCGGACGAGCCTGCTCTGATCTCGTCTCGGGCGGAAGCCCTCTGCTCTCTCGTAGCCTTCGGCGGCTTAGTGGCTGGTACAGGAAACATGATAATAAGAACAGTGCAATAGAATCATAGGAAACACTGAATTGAAGAAGGAATTTTCAAGCAAGTATATCCTAAAGTCACTTAGGCGGAGTACCGTATCGCAAGTATGCCGCGGACATACGCACGCTACGTTACCCTACTTAAGTCACTTACTCCATCTACCAAAGGTCATCCTACACTCAGAAAGGTAAAACATATCGCTCTGATACCAAATTTGTCACGACCCGCAGGGTACGGAACGTGACTGGCACTTAAGTTACGAAACGTCTCAAGGCGTTCGTAAAATAAGTAAGCCAAAGCCCAGAAATCAAAACCAAATAAGCAGAAGAGTGAAGGAAAACCAATCAATTGAAAGTGAGTTTATCAAATAAGTCATATCAAGCCTTTTTAAAAACAATATCAATTTTTCCGAAAATTTCGGCAGAGTCTCCTTTGTAAATACTGGCCCCCAAAATGGGTACAACAAGAATATATATAAATACAAAAAATAAGGCATCCCCAAGCGGGAGCTAGCTCTTAGCCCCAAGGCGGTCACAAATCCCACGCAATATAAATCAGCAATATGCAAAATAAGCATAAAAAGGCATAAGTAAGAAGCAACATGTCGGCTCAAGTGAGCACGACCCAAAGAAACAATATACATGCCCACAAATCCTACTGTCTCGCCACTAAGTCAATATACAATAGTAATGGTAGATACAGTAGATGGAGTACACTAGATATAATGAATGTACAAGGTTGAAGACAAAATAAACATATAACCCACCTACGAGCAAAAATCCTCAATCCACGCAAAAGGAGGAAGTGCGTCCGCCGCAACAGTACTAACGGATCGGACCTGCAAAAAGGTTGTGGCTTAACGGGGGTGAGTTGCCAACTCGTGAGTAATAAATAACACCTATAGAGGCTATCACAAGCATGCACACAAGCATCCTAGCATCTATAATAAAGATATGGCAGGATATACTAGCAAGTATGTATGCAACATGAATGTACTAGCAGGTATGAATGCAATATGAATCAACTCGTGATCTGAATATATAGGTACAAGAAGTCATATTTTTCTTTTAGGAATCTCTTTTCTTTTAAAATATCAGTACAATACCAATAGAATCAACAAGAATCCGTGTCCAGCATCGACACCTCAAAACTGTCTCAATCTCATGTATCCATATCATAGTATCACTGGCCTCAGCCGTCCGGCTGACCCATCTCAAATGTCAATATCTCATCATCTCGCGGCCACGGTCGGTACCCTCTGTATATCCGCCGTGCCAAAAAAATCACCAGTAGGTAGTCCATCCCCTGCCAGGCTCATCGTCTACTACTCGAACTTCTTGCCCCGGGGTACCTTACCGGGCCCACCATGTACCCGAGACGGTTCATCCAACTCTTCGAAACGGGTCTCGAAAACCACAGCAAACTCATGGTGGACGACACTTACATCACTAGAAAACCGCAATTTGCATATTTTAAAAAGGGTAATAAGTTTTAGAAATTTTGCGGCTTTCCCCCGAAATCCAGAAATATCATAAATCTCAAGAAATCCTCATAAGTGCATATGTCAATGATAATGAATGCATATGGTATCACTAATCAAATTGCAATGTATGATTAATAGACTAGGCATGAACAACGATATAATGAGATACATGCACATGAATAGCAATTCTACAATTTTATTTTAAGGATTTAATGCAATAGCACAGGTTTATGCATCAATATGGTGACAATGTTCTAGATTATAAGTTACCTAGTGTCATGGCATGGCAATTACCAGAGCGTGTGTGTATACATGAATAGTGCTCGTGCTGTATATAAAAACCCTGGCAATGGTGCAGGTGTCCTATGGAACGAGTTCACATATGTTGGTAAAACATAGATCATGAATGTAGCAGATAACATGCAAGTATTATACCCCTAATACTAACATCACTAAGAATCTTTTAAAATTACTAAAACTATTGGGCGAATTGCGCCATCCAAACGATAGTCCCCCGTAGATGTTACATCTATTCACCGGAAATCCCCAGCTAGATATGTCCAATCACCGCTTTTCCTTTTCGTGCCGCGTCCGAAGTCTCCGCGACCGATCCTGGAATTCGCACCAATACAAAACATAAGGTTACATATCATGAAACGACGCAAATCCCGAACGAAAAATATCAACGTTCACAAGCTAGGCACAACGTGCACAAGGTGTGCGGAACACACACGAAAATCGCAAAAACTAACTAGAATCATCGTTTTGGGGCGCCAGGCAAAACTAAAACCCGATCACACAAAATTTTGCATTCACATACCCTACAAGTCGTAGGAGATATTAAAAATATCATCAAGGTATAAAAATTAATTCACCACAATTTTATATAAAAAAACTAGTAAGCACAAGACTAGCTAATTTGGTGCAAACATCGAAAATTAGCGATAAGGTTATCACAATCCAACACAAATATCTAACCACACAACTAGTTATCCACAATCACATAATTTTAACTCATATACCATGCTTCAAAACCCATTTTCCAAACACAACCCTTTTCTTGATTTTTCATAATTAGCAATTTCAATCCAAACTATACATGACAACACCAAATTAACACTAATTTGAAGCCCACACAAATAAAGTAACCTCATTAACTTAGGTTAGCAAACAACTAGATAGCAAAATAGATTTAATTAACCAAATAATGGTGTGCTAAAAACCCTAGTTTAAAACAAACCACTCTCTTAAAAAAACTAGATTAGAAATTAACACTAAAACACTTTAATTTAAGGAATTTAGCCACAAGTGTTAAATCGGTAAGGATTATACCTAAATTTCTATGGATCTAGCATAGTGATTTACCTCTAAAGATGCCTCCAATGATGGCTTCACAGAACCATCATTCAAGTTAAAAAAAAAACCAAGGAGAATGGAATAAAGAATGGGAATTAAATTGTGAGATTTAATTTTGATTTTGGAGCAATTTTTTGATGAAATTTGAAAGAGAATGAGAAGAGGAAATGGAGGGGATTTCTGCAGTGATTCTCGGCTAGAGGGAGAGGTGAGGGATGGTGTGGGTGTTGTGAGAAAATGTCCAAGTCAACCCTCTCATATCAATGTACAACATACTTCCAATTTAACATTTTTAAAACCCTTTTAAAACACTTCATTTCTTTCAAGGTTGAAGTCAAACAAGAGGGAAAGAAAAATTCATGGGCTGCTATGGGTAGGGCCGGCCAAGTGGAGAGGAGAGAGTGTGAGAGATTTTACAAAAAAAAAATTCTATGCAAAAAGAACCCTCAAGTTACAAAAATTGCAAATTTAATCTTAAATTAATTAAATTTTTGTTTTTCATAAATAAAACCAATTAGAACTTGAAATAAAATACTAAAAAATTATATTACTAACTAGATTTTAGTTGTCATGGTTCTATTGATTAAAATTAGCTCATTCAAATTTGTATTTATCGCTAATTTAATATATTTTTAAAAGCTTAAAATAATATTAAAATTGAAAAATTAGGGAAAATTTTAAACGACCAGAATTTTATAAGTAACTCATTAGCTACTAAAAACTAGCAATTACCTATCCATATTAGGTATAATTAGGCCTATACTGCAAAATAACAATAATGACGATTTACGGAAAAATACCAAATTTTCACCGATTTTCGGGAAAACACGACTTTTCAAGGCGTTACAGTTAGATACTCCTGAAGGGGTTAAACCTATAAGGAGCAAGTAATCTTTCAAAATCAGTGCAGATGAAAAGGTATTAACCTAATAAGGTTAGACTTGTACTAAAAGTGTAACGCCTTAGATTTCGGTTAGTGTTCGTTTAGACGTTAATGCGGGTTTACTGTAAAAAGTTTACCAATTCGGGTTCCTCACATTTTATAATATTTAATTAATAATTTATTATTATTTGTTATGAGCATGCACGCGCGTGTGCACGTTAATGTGAGGGTTTGTTTGTGTAATTTTATCTTAGCAACCTTAACACTTAACCTAATCTAATCTTGCTTTAATCCTTTGCCTTATCCCTAATCCAATCCTTAACCATTTCTTAGATCTTTTGTGAGTGAGAGAGAGATATATTTTCTTTTGGAGTGGTGACTTGTATGAAAGCATTAAATGTGAGTTAATGTATTGGATACACTCACCCTCATCTCTCACCCTACACTCACCCCTTTCTCTTGATCTTTCCCTTCACTCATTTCCCTTCTCAATTATTCATTATTTCTTCACGTCCTCATATCTAAACTGAACACTTAGCTTCTCTTCACCAATTCTTCACAAATCCATCATAAAATCTAATCCAATCTCACAAAAATCACATCTTTTCTTGGTTTTTGCCTCTTGGATGCCTAGGAGCATGCAAAGCTTGGATCTTTGAGTTCTTTTGAGTAGGTAATGTTCTTTTGCTGTTGTTTAAGTGTTTTTAGTGTAGTTAAGCTTGTTAGTTTCAGTTTAGAATGGTTAAAGTTTATTTTGGTGCATAATATCGTATTTTTAGTGTCGGTTTGTGACATATGGGATCTGCTGTGACCCGGAAAGTGTACTAGAAAACCAAACAAAGTAGTTGTGTTGTACCGGTGAACCTAAGACCCCACCTTAGACGCGAGACCCACCCCACCGGTCAGGGCCGGCGACGTATGAAGGGGATTCCGGCGACCTCGGCTCGGGGAAAGGGTTGGGGAGTGGTTTTTTTGAGGGTAGGTCTATGCTGTGGTTTTGGTGTTTTTGATCTTGTTTGTTTGTTTAGTTTTATCTGTATGCAAAATCTGGGATCGTTTTCCTATAATCTAGTGTTTTGTGTCCGCGTGATACGTTATACGACACGGATCATGCACTTTGTGTGGTTTTGCTCTTAAGTTGTTTTCGTCGTGTCGCTACGTGCGTTAGCCACACTACGAACACTTGAGAGTATGTTTTGTGTTGTTGCGTCGGTCTGATGTAGTGTGTACGTGTTTTAGGATTATTATTAATATACACTTGTTTTATTGTCTTAATGTTGTAGGTTCGCAGGCGGGGACTTCGGACACTGCTACAAAGGGAAAACAGGTGGTTGGCTTCACTTAGCCAGGAGCGTTGCGAGTAGATTTAACATCTACAGGGGGATCGTCCGTATGTCGTTATGCGTCTGGGCTAGAAATGACTTAACTTGTCGCATATTCTATTTCATATTTAGAATTGCGCATATACCCTACTGCTTAGCTAATTGTTGTGCTTGGACTAGTATTCTTAGGACACTGCACTATAATTGATGTCTTATATTGCACGAGCACTCATTGTATGCCACACACACTGTCAATAATTACCATGACACGCACAACCCACTTATAGATATGATATTGTTTGGTTAGGGACATTGTGACATTGATTCATATTTCTTATCGCATATGACTTATAGCATACATGTATACCTACATGCTTACACATATGTCTTGATATACTTACATGCTAGTTACCTGTATACCTATAGAGTATTGTACCATTAGTGATAGGTACATACACACTTAATGACATAGCTACAGGTATACCTTGCACACATACTTCACTTATACCCAGGGGGTATATTACATCATTACCTATAGGCAAATACATATACCTTGCTATACCTTTATGTTTACGCATATATCAGTTATAGCTACATGTTTACCTTTACTTGATGTTATTTAGAATTGGAGAAATTAGGAACCACATGATTTTTATATTAACATGGTGCAGTTAATTAGCGGCTTTTCCTTTATATGCTCACATTACAGTTTTATGTTGCATATATTATTATATTCATGGATTTTCGCATTGAGATATG
This sequence comes from Agapanthus africanus, assembly GCA_030015575.1. Classification (NCBI taxonomy): domain Eukaryota; kingdom Viridiplantae; phylum Streptophyta; class Magnoliopsida; order Asparagales; family Amaryllidaceae; genus Agapanthus; species Agapanthus africanus. The sequence goes on along the minus strand of JASDDO010000031.1, from coordinate 288,694,695 downwards.
GATTTTTCATGATGTTTTCTGGATTTGAGGACCGTGGTAGTTTCATGAAATTATGTATTATTTGAAAAACCCGGTTTCTCTTGATATGATATTTCAGCAGCCACCATGAGATTTATCGGTTCTGATATGTATACCCCAGGCAAGGAAAGGAGGGGTCCGTCTGCGGGTACATGGTGGGGCCCGGAGGTACCCCGAGGCAAGAATGAGGTCGTGGTGCTAGACGATGAGTTGCAGGGGAACCATACTTTCCGGTGACAGTACCAATGACTCGGTGGTTATCATGGGGATACCGACGGGAGTCATGTGCGTATGGATACGTCGAGAGGCGAGGGTCAGAGCTAGGCACTCGAGCTTTCGGGATAGCGTATGATACGTACCTATCAGGGGGCCAGTCATGAAGACAGCACCTAATAGATCAGCCTTTCTGTGTTGATGCTTGACACATTGTTTTTCATGATATTTTACTCCTAAGTATATATATATATTAGTGGAGTGGGACGCTAATATATATGTATACATATCTATTTATATACTTCATCATATTTATTCATGCAAATATACCTAGGTTATAAGAGATTCACTTGATATTGTACATAAAGGATATATGAGATTCATTTGATATTGGATACAGGATATATATGAGATTGCTGATTTTGTACATTCAGGATATATGAGATTTACTTGATGTTGTACATTCAGAATTTGTGAGATTTATTTGATATGAGAGCCAATTTAGGGGCTGATTCGAGGAATTGGGATTTAGATTGTCTTGTTGGATTGTGATCCTACCACGATGTCAGGATTCCGTGGAATTGACATATTTCATTCTATACTCCACATTTATTGTTTATGCACTGCTTCATATATTAGTTGTACCTGTTAGTGTACCTTTCATGACTGTTGCATTTACATACCCTTATTTATATGCATTGCTTCATGTGTAGTTGTACCTGTAGTGTACCTTTCATGATTTTTGCAAATATACATTTTCATATCATTATTGCATGATTATTGCATACTGACTGTCATATTATTGCTTCATGTATTTGTAGTAACCGTTAGTGTACTTTTCATGATTATTGCATTACATATGACCTTCCATTGCTATTAAATGCTTATGTTAGATTCATGTTGTACGTGCATACTCGCGATTACCTGCATATGTTATTTTGCTATTCACGAGTTGGCAACTCACCCCCGTTGTGCCACAGTTGTTTTGCAGGTTGTTCCCCAGAGTAGTCGAGGCAGGCTATTATCACCCATCTTATCATCTTTTGCTACGGATACCGCATCAGCTCACAGTGTGCAGTTTGCTTAGGTGGGTTTTGTGGTTACTCGTTGTTGTATTGTATATTCGTTGTATCCTTGTACTCACCATCTACTATTTTCATGTTGACTTAGAGAGTTGGTGAGGATGATATTGTATATTATTTTGTGACTTGTTGCCTTTTATACAGTTTCCTTTCTATCGTCTCTTTCTTCGCTACGGCGTTGTATATCTGTTGTGGTGATTGTTTTCCGCCGTTGGGCGTAGATTTTGCTCCCGTTTAGGATGCTTTTACTTATATATTATGTTGTACCCATTTTTGGGGCTGGTTTCTACAAAGCAGGTGCTGCCAAAATTTTAAGGAAATTAAATTGGACTTTTAAAGAATTTGGGTTGCGATTTCAAAAGTTTAAACAATGTTTCTTATCTTCTCTTGTCTTTTTAATGGTTTAGATTTCTGGGTTTTGGCTTTCTTTTACTGCGTTACGCCTGTAGACGTTGCGTAGTATTAGGGCCGTCACGTGCCAATTTCGGATCGTGACAAAGTGGTTTTCATCAAATACCCGATGTGGATTATGATGAAACTTTTATTTCAGTGTTTGTCCTGAAGTCCATATGGATATAACTTGCCACTGCTGCTTTGTTTGGCGGTGTCGCACACTTTGTTGGTTTCGTAGAGAGGCGGAATTTTCAAAAACAATTTTTAAAACGGGCAACACCGACTTATCCCAAGATCTACCGTAAGCCCTAAATAACAAAACTTGCAAAGCTACTAATCTACTGTGAAAGTGATTATACCTATATGAACCAAGTCCTTCGGGTCTTCTTTTCCTCTTCTTTAGCTCCTTGTCTGTCGGGATCGAGCTTGGTCGTCGGCCTCCTCATGTCGAAGACGTCCATCCGAGAGTCTATAGTTCAAGCTCCAACCTCAAACTTGAGATAACTAAAGTACGTAGTTTGCTAATCTAAGTAGCTTAGAAGATGCAGAGTGTTAATTGGATTGGATTATCTTATAAACCCTAGATTTCTCAACTCATTAGAGGTTAGGGTCTGAGGAAGAAGAAGAGAGCAGAGGAAAGAGAAAGCTAAGTATAGAATGAAGCAACTTGTGAAGAATGGCTAAGTCTTTCAAAATATCAAGCAAATATTATTTCCAATAGAAATAATGCAATCATGCTTGAATAGTTAGAACAAATGAATAAATAAAATCAAGTACTCTTGCTTCAACCGTGCTTTAATACACCTCATCCCTCCACCCCATTATCTATTTAAATAAATAGATTTAAAACAAAATGATATGTTTTCTTCTAGAAGCATTCTAATGAAATTACTAGAATACCCCCACTGTATATATATCCGTATTCGTACTACAAAAAATACGAATATCAAGAGATAAAATAATCTAATAGTATAATACTAGAATGCGGCTTAATCCTAAGCCCTCTAGTATTATCCGTCTGAACAAAATCCGTATAGCTAGTACACGTATATGATCGAAACTCTGCACGTAAAACCATACGGCCTCTACATCATTTCGTCTGAACCAGGGAAACTCTCTGTGTGGGACTCTAAAGATTCGACAGTACGCTGGCAGTGGGTTTAACCATAAGCACGTCAGCGACACTAGCTGTATGTAACGGCTACCCAGATACCTATCGAAAAGAAGGCCGACGAGCAAACTCATTCGAACTCCTACTGATCCTATATATGACAAGCTCCGTACAGTCAGGTCTGTTCGTCTGAGAGTATCGCATGCCCGGTCTATGGGGTGGAAACGTCAGACCCCTAATAACCTGACAAGTCATGCCGATGTGGCTCAAGACCATCCGAGAATCTACTGATCTACTTATCAGTAATTCTCAATCCGCCATGGCTAGAGACTTATGGTGTTGACCAACCGAACACGACACGACATCGACTCCCTATACCAAGAGAGACGAATCCCTAACAATCGCTCACTGCCTCCATGTGGCTCAGGACTGTACCCAACTAAAACATGTTTGCACAACTCAGTAGAGCCGTGGTAGGGTAGTAATCAAAGGACAGTGGGAACTCACACGGGACAAATGATGACCTCAGGTCGACAGATTATCTGCACTGATATCACAAGCGAACTTTTATCTGACGATTGGTATAATACTATCTAGCCAGTTCTCGGTGAGTCCGTCCAGTGTACTCATCTCTAGTGAGCACCTGTATACGATCTTAGGTGTCAAAAACCAATGGCTGCAGGACCAACCATAGCCCCTCGTCGGGGTCTCGAAACGTATACACCAGTCTACTCCGGAGTATCGATGCCCTGTCTCGATACTCCTACCACTAAGGATATTTAAGGATGTGCTTATCGACTACCCAGCTCCTATAAGTATGATTGCCATCATAACACTGGTAGTCAAGCAATGATCCTACGGGTTTTATCAACATGTATTAACGATACGTACTAACAAGTAAAACATATGCACATGATAAGATAAATACAAACCAAATAACATACTATCACATCAAGCAAGATTGTCCTGTACATACATATGTCCAAGCATCCACTTATATACATATACAATAATGGCCTCTAGGGCATACATATCCAACATGTTTTTCATGACTATGAGATCTGGCTGGTGGATGATTATAACATTTTTCTAAATAGGGATTTTGAAGTGTACATGTATATGACTCTGCCAGAGGGTTATCGTAGTCATGAGAGCAGCGGAAGGTGTGCAAGTTACTTAAGTCTATTTATAAACTAAAGCATGCATAGTGGAGATGGATCATCTGTTTTGATGTTATGATCAAAGTGTTTGAGTTCATCAAAATAATAGATGCACCTGATATTTGTAAAAAGGATGTAGGGAGTATTGTCTTATTTCTCAAATGGTATGTGGGACATATTCCTAATAAGAAGTTATGTTCCTATGCTACGACTCGTCAAACTATAGTTGCCACAGATGTTTCTCCATATAGGAGTTGGGCAATATATATCAATCGATCTGAGAATTAGATCTATATAGATAGATCTGGATGGATTTAGGAAGTGTCCTAATCCGGATACTATGACACCATTCTAAAAGGGTTTAGAATGGACGACTCCGGCGCGGTAGTGTACCCGCATAAGGTGGAGTCATCCTCTCTAATGAGATGTCTTCTAAACTGATGACGAGAGGGACTCGCACGTATGGCAATAACGTTATATCGTGCGATGTTAAGTACCAGACCAGGTGTAGCTTATACAGTTGATGTAGTAAGAAGATATTAGTCTAATTCTGGAGAAACTTAGGAAAGCAGTGAAGAACATATCATAATGTTCTTGGTATATGGTAACAGCAACCTCCTTAAGACGGGTACCGATTCCAGCTTCCAAGGTGACATGGATGACAGAGTGTCTGTCGCGAGTTATAAGTTTATCTTCTTCTGAGGAGCAGTATATTGGATAGAGTTCCAAATGGGATACCGAGGTAGATGTGGCGCTAGATGCTGATTATGAATCAGCAAAGAATACAACCTAAGAAGTTGTTGGATAAAATTGTTCATTTATGAATTTGGTCCCATCATCTATTCGGAAAAATTCTAAGACGGGCATCGCTTGATTCGGAAGATAGTTGATCTCCGTGTTATTGAGATTTAGAGAAATAAAGTTAGAAACATTATAGAAAACCCACTCACTGTTGTTGTTTCTTGAACACGGTTTGCGAAACTATTAGTGGAAAAGTTGGGTATGCAATAGCACATGAGATGTGGGTATGCGATACCGCAATAATTGGCCTTAAGTGCAAGTGGAGATTGTTGGATATAGGTGCCCTCAAGAAAATTACTGAATTCATGGAGGGCCTATACAATAGAACAGTCTTACTCGAGATGATAGTATGCTATCTGGTTTGTTTTTATCATTCATGTTTATACGTTTTACTCGTTATCACTTATCGCTAATACATAATGATAAAGCCCATAGGATCTTTGCTTAACTACCAGGATTAATGATAAGGATCATACTAGTGGGGCATGGGTAGTCTATAAGCATATTCTTAAATGTCCTTAATCGTAGGAGTATCAAGCCCGGGTATTGATACTCTAGTTTAGACTGGTGTGTACGTTTCCTGACCCGGTTGGATGGCGATAGCTTATTCCACGGCTATTTGTGTTTGATACCGAGGATTGTATGCAGGTGCTTATTGGAGTATAAGTTACACTGGACAGACCTGCCAAGAACTCCTATATGGTATTGCACCTATCGTCAGATAGCATGTAACATTTCAGAAAAACATAAAATAATATTTTGGAATTTAAATAATAGTATAAAAAATTTCCTGAATATTATATGAGTATAGATTTGAGCTTTCGTAGAATGGTATGATTATATACCTATATTTTGGAAAATAATTGGAATTTAAAACAAATTATTAGTTATGAAAGCATTTATTTGATTTAGGCATTTTACAAATTAATATATATTATTTATATACAAGTTGAATGTTAAACTTGATTAATATTTCACTAATTAGGCATTAAACCATGTTTTATTTTGTTAACCATGTATTTAAGTGTGCATGACATTTTATGACATGTAACATTTCTTTTGGTGGTATTTTGTTTTGCATTTTCAAAAATAAGAAAAAAAGAAAAAGAAAAGAAAAAAAATCAAGAGGACAAAAAGACATGAGGGATGGCTTGGAGAGAGAGAAAGTGAGAGATGTATGGCTACTACAACTATTCTCATCTCTTCACAACTCATTTGTTTCTTCATCTCCTTCATCTTCTTTCTCTTTTCTTCACCTCTTCCACCACTCTCTACCATCTTAAACCCTCATCAAAACCACTTGAATCCTTCACAAAAAATGCTCCTAATCTCATCTATGCAACATTGTGGGATCACGTTTGGGTTTTGAGGACCTCATGCCATCTAAGAACTATTTCTTAGCCTATGATCTATATTTACTCATAAAAGTATATAACTATATATATTTACAATATGATACGATATGATCCGATATGATGAAATGAGTCGACATAATATAATATAATATGATGATATGAGGCGATATATATACATAATGCGATACGAGATGATATGACATGTGATGATATATGAAGAGATGGGATTATATGATGTACATGGAGATAGATCCGTACTATTTGATTTGATGATATCGTACGATGAATTATACCGTACGCGATATGATGAGGATGGATCGCCGACTTATGTATATATCGACTCGAGAAATATTGTTTTAAAATCACATAAGTATAGGATATATTTTGAGCCATACCTATTTTCAAAACTAACGAACAGTTATGCACTTTTAAATGATAACTTCAAGAAATACTACGGATTTTCAAATGGTATCTATTTCAAAAACATCGTAGCCCTTATTTTCAAAATCGATTCGTACTATTTTAAACTATAACTGTATGGTTCATACGTAGTTACGTAGTTTATATTGTTCGCGTTTACGTTTTCTTATTTCTGCATGCGCTCGTATTATTTTCATTTACGACATATATACTACGTTTCGTTTACTTATCCTTATACGATTTCGTCTGCTAGGACACACGCACCATTACCGATGATGCGCATGTTGCATGTACGCATACTCACCGGCTCACACATACATCATTAATAATTTCCATGCCACGTACACATTAGAGATCGTTGTCACTGTATCTCTTTATAACCTGTAGAATTTTAGTTATTGTTTAGTACCCAGTACCATATATACTAGTTCAGATATTGCACTTCCTTACCTAGTTACATGACACGCTCATATGAACACACTTGCTATACATTACAGTATTGTTCCGTGCCTGTATATAATGTTTCATCATTGTTACATGCTTATGAGATTCCGTTTTCATGAGATTTCTGGATTTGAGAAACCACGGATACATTTTAAAAACTTATGATTGTTTTAAAAACGTAGTTTCTCTTGATATGATATTTCGACGTCCACCATGAGTTTTCTCGGTTCTGAGCAATGATGATTACCCTATTCGAGAAGTGGAGTCACCGTCTGCGGGTATTTGGTGGATCCGGTATGGTATACCGGGGCAAGAAGATTGTATAGAAAGGCATTGAGTCCGGCAGGTGAACACTACCTACCGGTAGCAGTACCGGACTCGGCGGATATCCGGAGGATACCGACCGGAGTGATATGAGACATATGGACATGAGGGCCGATCAGATGAGATGGCGCCTGAGATATGAGGATTTAAATGTCGATACTGGACACGGGTTTTATGATGATTTCGAGTGTCGATGCTGAGCACTCAGGTTTTATGATGATTTGATGTGTCGTTGATGGACACACGTTGGATGATACATATAGATACAATATGACACAGATGACATGGTATCATATATTAGGCATGATATTATTATATTCTTATACTTATGTATACACGATCACCCTAGCTACCACACAGTATGACCTATGAGATCATTATACATTCGATTTTTATCTATTGATGTCTTCTACTCACGAGTTGGTAACTCACCCCCGTTGTGCCATCGTTTTGTTGCAGGATCGATCGATCGAATCAGTAGCGGCTTGCTGGCACACTGCTCCTTTCTGAGTGATTTGCATTGGTAGATGGGTTACAGTTCAAAGCGTAACCACCATTATTTACTTTTATATTTCTTCGTAGCCAGTTAAAAGCTCCATCAACCAGACTATGTATATTTGGTAGACTTAGAAACCCGAGACTTGTATATTCTTTCAGACTTAGAGCGAGATGTGTGTATTATTCTTTATTTTGGGTTTGATGATGTTTTGGTTTTCTTTACTTTCTTTTATGTGTTTGATTTTCGACTTGGGTATCGTATATTCTTAATTGCGTGGTTGTGATTCCGCCAATTGGCGAAGAGCTAGCTCCCGCTTGAGGATGCCTATATTATTATTGTTATGTATTGGTTTAGGATCAAAATTTACAAAGGAGGTGTTGCCCAAATTTCAAATGACGAAAATGTTTTCAACTATAGTATACGACCCACTTGTATTTCATATAACATTACTTATACTTTTAAAAGAAAGAGCTTGATTTCATTATACCTTTATTTTAAAACTTCACCTCCATTAATTTCTTAAAAGGTTTAGATTTCTGGGCTTTCGGCTTACTTGGGTTATGGTAGGATCCTATAGGCTTCACGTGATCCAAGTGCCGGTCACGTGTCATTTCCCGGTCGTGACATAGCAGTTCTCTGGTGACATATTTACAGTGTAGTCTGTAAACCTGAGATCGTCATAGTGTCTTGTGTGGATCCCGCTGTGCTTTGATTACTACCCTACCACGGCTTTAAAGATCCGTGTAAACAGGTTTTAGTTGGGTACAGTCCCGAGCCAAATGAAGGCAGTGAGCGATTGGAAGGGATTTGTCTTTCCAGGTATATGGAGTTGATGTCGCTCAATGCACGATTGGCTATAACCAAAGTCTCTGACCAGAGCAGATAAGATTTACTAATAAGTGTTATCGGTAATTTCTCGGTTGGTTATGGGTTTGATATCGACATGACTTATCTGGTTATTTGGAGTGACGTATTCCACCTCTCAAACCCGGTATGCGATACTCTTAGACGAAGAGACCGGACTGTACAATGACTGTCACTGATAGGCTCTGCAGGGTACGGATGAGCTTGCTCGTCGACCAGCTTTCAGATCAACCCCCCACTGGGTTAAGCTATAAGTGCTTCAAGTTACTTCATAAAGATGCTTCCTTGAAGTGGAGTTAGAGCTAGAGCTTGGATCTCCTCAAGTGGATCTTCTTCGGCATGGTCGGTCGCCGGTCTAGCTTGTTCCCGAAGGACTTAGAGCCTAGAAGGGGTCTATCGTAATTGGGAGGACACGCTACAAAGGTTGTAGCCCCCTTTCCCTCTTGTTTTTTGTTGTTTTTATGCAATTGCAAGTATTTGAGATGATCTTGGTTAGGTTTTGGTTCTATATTTATTAAAATTATTGTTTTCAAATTCCGTCACGGTCCGTAAATGTTGCAACCATAGGACAAATCCCAACAGTGGTATCAGAGGTACTAGACAGAGATGCCGACCCATGGGGGTTTTCACTATGTCTCATTAGTAGCAAAGCACAGTCTCTTACCCCTAGGGTGCTCCGTGCGGATTGATCCGGCGGGTTGTAGTCCGTCGCGATGAGACAACATAAAAAGTAGCTGCTGAGGGACCTTTGGGTGCCACGGTGAGCTTCCGCTGCGCTGACTGACCTAACAGATGTCATAAGGTTAGAAACCATTTTCCAACTGAATTCTATTCATAAGACGTTACCACATTATCAAGAGACGTCTAACATAACCGTTGGATTCAAATTCTTTAGAAAAATTTAAAGTAATTTCAAAATTCATCTTACTGCAGACGTCTGGCCCAGACGTTTGCTTAAGAAAAATTTGAAATGCAGACGTCTGGCCTAGACGTCTGCTGAAGAAATTTTCAATTTTTCAAAGTTCCGTTTTTACTGCAGACTCTATAAGAAGGATTTGAACTGCAGACGTCTGTTTCCAGATGTCTGCAAAAGAAAATTCTCAATTACTCAGTTTCCGTTTTTAAAATGGAGACGTCTGGGGCAAACGATTCTAAGAATTTTTTTAACTACAAACGTCTGGCCCCAGACGTCTGACATAGAAATTTCTGACAGTTATTTTTAAATTTCGAATTTCAAACGAACGATTGTTTAAGCCATTTCGATTTTCAATTTTTTTTAACGGTCATTAACTGTTTTGACAATTATGATTCTTTACAAAATAGCAACTCTTACACTCCTATAAATACCTTAAGAGATCAAACACTTTCTTAATCAATTAAAATGTTTTCTCTTGTTCTTATGCAAAATTCTTGTTGTGCCTTGATCGTTCATATTTTTTCTTCATTTTCAAAAGAGCCTAGAAACTTTCAATACACTCTTAAAACAATCCTCAAGCCTAATTGGTATTAACCTATGAGATCATATGATTGTGAGTGAGCAACAAAATTAGATCATTGTAATACTTTGTAAATCCTTGAAGAAGGGTTGTTTTCTTCCTTCCGAGAGCAGTCTCTTACTTTCTGAATTGCGGATCCAGGTTCAAAAAAAGGAGTTTTTCCTGGGTGATTGTCATGACCCGAAAATGGCATGTGACTGGCACTTAAATCACGTGAAGTGTATAAGACCCCACCGTAACCCAAGCCAAAAACCAAGAATCTAAACCATTCTAGAAAATGGTGGAGGTGTAGTTTTGAAAAAGGGTTATAAATTGAAATTATGTTTGTTTATAAATAATGTTTGATTGAAAATAATTTCGCCGTTTAAAAATCGGGTATCACCTCCTTTGTAAATTTTGAGTAACACAAGCACAATAATATATAATGTAAAAAGCAACCCCAATAGGAGCTACCTTCCATGCTCAACGGCGAAGCAACCACGCAGTTAATATACAACACCCATGGCGAAGATCAACACAAGCAATAAAACAATAGATATGTAACTAAACTCAAGTCAACTCCAAACGAGTCCAACACCCAAAAATAATACATATCAAAGTCTCGTCTCTAAGTTATGGATAATACAAACATACAAGTGGTTGATGGAGTTTTTAACTAGATCCACGAATAATAATACATATACAAGAGGCATTACGATACAACCAGTAACCCACCTACCAAAATCAATCACCCGAAGGAAGAAGTGTGCCGGCAAGCTACTACGATCCCAGCGGTCGGTCCAGCAAGAAATTAAGACACAATGGGAGTGAGTTGCCAACTCATGAGTAAAAAGATATTACAAGGTAGAAATCGAATACATAACGATCTACCTAAACCAAAAGATATAGTACTATCAAACCCTGTATCTAACATATATATAATGCACAAATACTTATAAGCGCATCTCAATAGACCGCGTAATCATCTCATATATAGCATGCATCCAAGTAAGCCTATAAAGTAGCCAAAGATGTATGTATGTAAATCATTTCAAAATAGCCGTATGATATGTATACACGGCACAAGTAGCAGACATTGATTTATAAAACAATATATGCAATTTTGTTTAAAGTATACGTCACGCCTTTTGAAAAATGATATAAAAAGGGTTTTCTTTTGAAAGATTCTTGTATCGTCATAGACACGTGGAAAATAAGAAGGCTATAGCTCCTTTGAAAACCTCATAATATACATCGATATATGAAAATAGTATTTCAGGTGCTATCTCTAGGATCGGTCATGTTCGGCTACAATATAGTTTTAACCATCTCAACTTGTGTAGGGCATCCATATTGATCCCTCACATACATAATAACACATCAATAAAGTGCATCATAATCCGATCGCGCAAATGGAAACACATCACCAATAAAATCATCAGAAAATTGTGCCAATCATCGACACGTAAATCTCAGGTGTTACCTTAAGCACTGTCTCTTGGATCAGTCCTCTCTATCAATAGAATCCCATGCCAAATCCACGGTGTCCATGATTTCACACCGGTCGGAATCCTTCGGATATCCGCGGTGCCCAATGCTATCACCGGTCGGTACTTAGTCTCGCTAGGCTCACCTCGCCTTTCTATACGGACTTCTTGTCCCTTAGTACCGTACCAAGTCCACCATGTATACGAAATCGATATAATCCTCTCTCTGCCTCGAAATCGGATAATCATCCATGAATATCAAAACTCATCGTGGACGTCAAATCATCATATCAAGAGAAAACCGCATTTTAAAGCATACTCAAGTTTTATAAATCACACCGCAGCTTCTCAAATGCATGGAAAACATCAAGTCCACAGGGACAAAATCCACAATTCATCTTTGCCACAATTGACAACAATTATATACGAATATCTATAGTAATGGTATTCGTATATCGCAATAATCAAATATCATGCCTACTAGTATGGATAACTAACACGAACAAGCATGTTAGTTTCTAGTTTCTACTGTGTCATAACAATACTAATGATGTATGGTGTAGCATACGTGTAACATTTCAAAAAGATAAAATATTAATTTTGGGAATTTTTATAATTTAATATTATTTTATTGAATATTTTAATATTTTGGTATTATTAAATACAAATAAATGGGAAAATTTTTGGAAAAATTATGGAAATTCTAAAATAGGGTAAATTAGAGAATTATGACATTTTAAAGTTTTTGTGATTAGTTTGACACTAATTAAGTGCTAATCGCGATTAAAAATCGCTAATCGGTTTTTTTGGTAATTTTGTGCAAAACATGCACATATCGCTTTTCACACTTGTGTTACATTTTTATGGCCATGGTTGTTTTGGGGTTACCATTTGAGTGAGAAGAGTTTTAAAAGAAAAGAAAATAAGGAAAAGAAAAGAGAAAGTAATAAAGAATTGAGGGTAGGTGAGAGAGTGAGGTATGGGCTTCATTTGACCAAACCCTTAGCCATTTTCCCCCCTCATTTCTCTCCCTCTCCCTTTGCTTGCTGCTACTGCTTCTTCTTCACCTCACATCCTCACATCAATGCCCCAAATCATCTCACAAACTTCACCAAAACCACACACTCTTTTCATTAAAAGTGTGCACCATCCCTAGATCTACACTTGGAGCTAAAGAAGCAAGGATTTGGGACACTAGGGGCAACTCAAGAATTTTCTTGAGTTGCCAATTGAGGTAATTTCTGGACCATTAGCTTAATTCTAGCATTCCTTATACCCCAATGTTGTTATAGAATCGATATTGTGTGATATTGTGGACTTGAGGATAACCAAGTTAGAGTTTGAGGGAAATTGGTGTTGTATTGTGAAATTGAGGTTAGTAGAGGTTATACCATCACCCTAGTGTATGAATTGGAACCCAAAACCTGAAGCTTAAACCAGAATACGGATTTTAGAAACCGATATCGGAAAAATTGTGAAATCTGTGTAGTGTTTATGGAATCTGCTATCATACGAGGTATGCTAAAATAAAATTGATTGGACAGTGGTATGTGCAGGCACCCAGAAAGATAACCCCAAGACCCCAGCTCCCACTTCTTCTTCCCGGCCGCCAATTTATTCCCTTTGGCCGCCAATTGTGGCCTGGGTCCCACCATTTTGGCTCGTGTTGGTTTTGTAGCTCCTACATGTTCATGTTAGGCCCCTGGTATATATAGATTTGTATAAAGTGACTTAGGGTGAAATCTGGGACATATTTCCTAAGTTGCTGTTTTGGATTCATGTTTCCGTATTCCGTATTTTTAATTCTGCAATTGTGGATTGTGTTTTGCCTCGACTATTTGGCGTTTATACGACGATATAGAGGATTTATTGATGGTTTTGAAGGCGTGCCATAGGTTCTCACCTATAGGCCCCTTATCGTATCGTTTTGGATTTCATGTGCCGTTTTAGCTTGGATTTGGTTTTAATGCGCATATACGACACTTTGATGTGTAGGTACTCATGAAGACTTCGGGACGACAAGCAAATGCGTGGTGATGTCCGCAAATGATGATGCAAGGTGAGTAGATTATATCTACAGGGGAAGTCGGGTGGATGGCGTATAGCACCCCCGCAGTCCGTAGATAGTATACTATGCAGTTTATTTACGTGATAGTTGTAGTGTGTTATGGTTAGTTAGAGATAGAAATAACTAGCGTAGTTCCTAGTTGCGAGCTCTAGGATATAGGTACACCAGCACGCACAACCTTTCATATTCATTATACTTGCACTGTGTTTGATGATATGGGATGACTTTGGAGATGAGTCGATGATGTGGGCTTTGTGCCGCGAGATCGGTGATTTGATATGATTCATATTTGGGATATGACTTGTGATTCTTGCGGGCTTGGGATGTGTGTTTACCCCCGCATGCATACTTTATTGATGGTATCGATTTGTACTAGACAAAGAGTAGTACCGCAGATTATATGATCTGATGATAGTGATACCTGTTATGTGATGAGATAGTGAGATGTTGACCCGTACCCAGCTATTGGGATGCCGTACGATGATTTACCGTACGAGCCGATATTGATGATAGATTCGCACTCATAACTCGAGGATGTCCTACGATATGTTGTTGAGGCGGGATCACCGACTATATATCTGTATATTTATCGACTCAGATTTAGGTGGTTTCCGTTACCTCTCCCATTTGACTTGATACTTAGATCTGTAGTTGCATAGTAGATTCTTCACTGTGATGTTGATTATTTGATTTCCGCATTTTTATGCTATTCGCATCGCTTGCATATGTTTATTGCTACTGTTATCATGCTGTTAGGACACCAGCACCATTATCGATGATGCGTATGTTCCACGTACACTGTTTGCCGGCTCACACACTTCATCATCGATAATTGCCATGCCACTACACTGTAGTACTGTTGCATTCATGATATGATTCTTGCTTGGCATATTGTACACTTATACCTGTACACAAACATAGATGATTCTGACTTGATTAGAGATTGAGGACCGCAAGATATTCTTTAAAACCGATTCAATCTAAAGGAGCGGTTCCCCTCGACATATGCACATTACTATTCCATGTTGCATGACTTCTGATACGATTACCTTTCTTTACATGTCGCATACATCATGGATTGATTGCATAGCACATCGCATTGGATTTACTTCTTGATGTTGGATTTTCATGTGATTTCTGGTTTGAGGACCGTGGGATTATTTAAGAAAGGATGCTCTATTTTGAAAAACCCGGTACCTCGTGATATGATATTTTGGTGCGTCCACCACGCGTTTTCTCGGTGCTGAGACGTGTGCTTGAAACCCGATTCGAGGAGTGGATGATCTGTTTGCGGGTTCGTGGTGGGCCCGGTATGGTTCCCCTCGGCAAGATGATCGATGGGTTTTGCCGATTGAGCCTGGAGGCGGGCGAGTACCTACCGGTGATTGTATTTGAGCTCGGCGGATATCTGGAGGATACCGACCGGAGTTGAGAGATGGGCGTACTGCCGGGGCCGAGGGCCGATTCCGCAGACATAGCCCGCGGGCCGATCCGGACTGACGGAGCCCGATGGATGAGGATTTACGTGTCGATGCTAGGCATGGGTTTCATGATGTTTTCCATGATTTTATTATATCCTCATATTCGCATACATGATGTTATTGTCATTGAGTGACGGTTGGACGGATTCCACATATATACAGATATAGATCATACAGACTGGATTTACTTTGATCACACTTCACTTGTATATATAACAGGGTATGAGGGCGCTGTTATATATACCCTTACACCAATATTAGTGGTATGGGACGCTAATATATGTGTATTGATATCCTTTGATACTTCATCATATTTACTTCATGCAGACATACCTTATACTGATGACATGTTATTACCTGAGTACCTGGCACTACATACATATTTAGATGTTACCTTGCCACCTTATCATACTTCAGATGTACTCTTGTGGTTATATTACTGATTGTTGACCTAGGTTTATGTCTTGCATTCGGTTTCTGCTTGTAGATATTTCTATTCACGAGTTGGCAACTCACCCCCGTTGTGCCTAGTTCTTGCAGGTTCTGCCGTACAGGTTCCATTGCGGAATTTCTGGCACACTACTTTCTTGCGGGTGAATTGCTTTTGGTAGGTGGATTCTTTTGAATCAAGAACCACCATTGTATTTATTTTATTCATTGTATCTAGAATTTCCATCAACCAAAACTTGTGTATTGCTTCAGACTCAGACATTAGTGTTGTATTATTTGGCCTTAGAGTCGCGCTTAGTAGTATTGCGGTTTTCATGCTTACTGTGTTTCTTTTGGATTTGATCCTCGCTTTTCGGCGTTGTATATTATATTGCATGTGTGGTTGTGACCGTCAATTGACGAAGAGCTAGCTCCCGCTTGGGGATGCCTTTTATCATTGTATATATGTGTTGTGCTTGTTGTACCCCGTTCGGGGCCAGTATTTACAAAAGAAACTCTGCCGAAATTTTTAGAAAAGACTTTACCTTTTAAAATGCACATTCGGCTTAGTTATTTAAAAACCTTGACTTCAAACATGTTTCCTTCACTTCTTTAAACCATTTTTCTTCACTTACTCTTAAAATGGTTTTAGATTTCTGGGCTTTTGGCTTACTTGGATCAGATGGGGTCCTATAGACTTCATATGGTTCAAGGGCCAGTCACGTGCTCTTTCGGGTCGTGACAAAGTTGGTATCAGAGCGCTAGGTTGACCTTGGTTCGAGTCTAAGTTTGACTATGTGGAGCCTAGGGCGTTTATATATATACGGAACTTAGGCTTGACCTTACGGAGCTTAGACTTGGTCGAGGGGGTATTAGACCCGAACTTTGGTCGCGTAGGATGACCCTTGGTTGATGGAATAGGTGACTAAAGTAGAGTGACGTACCGTTGGTATGTTCCGCGGCATACTTACGACACGCCACTCCGCTTAAGGAACCTTAGGATGTACATATTTTCGAGATCAATGATTCTCTTTATATCCATGATTATACATCCATTTGAGATCCCCGATTCTATTAGTTTCATGATCATACCTCCATTGATGCTGTTCCTTCCTATGATCATGTATCCACTCTGGATCTGTTGTTCTCTTTCTTGCCATTGATCTGCTCTGTTCGATACTCGATAGAGGTTCCTGTCGCCATGTTGAGCGCAGATGGGTTGCTGCTAGGGTTACGGTCAGTGCGAGCTCGTCTGGTACGAGGGCTGACCATTATGTTTTCTGGTGACATGGGAACGTCTCGAGTTGGTATTGGTGATTGTGACCTCTAGTAGAGGCGAGTGCTTGGTTTTGCACCGGATGATCGGACCATTGTTAGAGCTGCCAGTTGAGAGAGGACTGTTGATGTACAACATACCTCAGAGATGATGATGTCGCCAACCATGCATACAGATGGACCAGCTGTTGCTGAGATTGACAGGATGTCGCTTCCGGAGCTTACGAGCTGAGATTGTCGGAGCTTCCAGGCAGATATGAGACAGATTATAGCTAGTCTACCCGAATTGAGAGACGAAGGTGATTCGTCCGATTTATGCACCGGAGCGGGCCCGGTTGAGTTGAAGATTTCCAGTGTGGAGAGTCTTACTCAGATCTAGAGCAGACCGATTCAGAGGTGACCGCCAACGTGTCGCCTTTCCTGGAGGATTGAGGCGTTGTTCGGCGTACAGGCGAATGAGCCAGTTGTTGCTGCAAATGACGAAATATCGCCCAGATGGTTGGAGCTACTGCAGCATGAGTACATACTTAGAGAGATGATAGCGAGTCGCTAGTGACCTGAGGATAAATGACTAGGACATGTGGTTCGTTCGTTTACCGATGCGAGGTCATCAGATAGGTTGTTTCCAGCTAGAGACGACTTCACGCAGGTTCGTTGAGAGTCGATAGAGACGATCGAATGTCAGAAGCCCCTTTTCCAAGTTTAAAGTATACAGAAAGACATTCAGGTGATTCTATGGACCCTCTAGAAGAATGAAACCCTAACTCGACTTAATGACCGTGTGAAAGCCTTTGAACCTTAGGGTTTGCGGCAGTTCCGCGGCGCCATTAATGAGGCTTGGGTTTGCCCTTCTACCGCTGGACCACCGACGTTGTGGCATGTACTCGATACTATTAAACTATACCCATGATGTTGATCTCTTGGGGGATTATGAGGTTCTGACGAGTCGATCGGATGATTCGACATCATTCGGATATCATGTGATGGGATGCCTTGCTGGGGATACTCCAGATACGAGGATAGCCGTTGGAGCACAGTCCATGCAGCCATGATGAGACGAGTCCGAATCAGTCGACATGGAAGCAGAGTGAAGAAAATAGTTCGCAAGATATTTCGACGAGATGACGTCCCACTCCGCTGACATCAGAGATGTGATACGTATCCAGAGGCGTGGTATATGGATATACTTTCCAAAAAGAAGCGCGATAAGTATGCAGCCGTTCCGGAATAAGAATTAGCTTCAGCAATGGATGATGACTTCCGGGCAATTCGGCAGGAATGAGATTTGAGAGAGGAACCTCGACAGGACCCTTCTGGAAAACGATACGAGAAGACCTAGACCTAGGAGTGGTCATTTTGCGCACCACCCAGCAGGCCAGAGTTTGGCATCTTCGACAGGGTAGTTGATGAGGTTCGGATAAAAGAACTTACCCAGATGCATTGCGAATTGATCAAGGGAGGACGAGTATTTCGTCCGATGGTTGGGACGCGTTCCCGAGGACCTGTTCGGCCTGACATCTTCTACAGAATGATGAAGCTACAGAGTACGCGATTTCGAGTCCGTGTGAGAGACTTCGGATTGACCGTGGCCGAGAAACAGTGTAGTGCGTAGATAGTATGGCGTGACGTCATAGTAGACGACGATAGAGACAGGTGGAACAAGAGGTTCGTGCGAGACACTGACGAGCTGTCATTACTTCCCGTCGAGACTAGAGACCTGATATGCTTACAGAGGCGTTGGGATGCGACCAATTTCCGAGAAAATGTTGTGCTGAGGACACAGATGTCCATTGAGCGAAAAGAGATTATGCAAGAGTACCAGCCTTCGTACAGTTCGGCTTAGGTAAGATCGGAAGAGACCTTGAGCAGGATTCCTTCCAGGACATTGCTGCAATGATGTTTGCACCCAGGATCAGATGTGTGATGTGCATTCAGAGAGCCAGAGGCCGACGCTAGTGACATGCTGCTTTACGAATGGTCGTGAGGATTGATCGAGAGATGACCAGAGAAGTGCCAGAACGGAATCGTCCCCGTTAGCACATCTGACAGGGCCGATGAGCCGATTGACTGTGAGATTGGTAACCCACAGAGAAGATAAGGACCCAGAGTCAGAGGACGCCAGACCGTGAGCAAGAGGCAAGTAGATATCCTGCGCTGCTAGCAGTGGATGCACCGACTCCTTCTCGACCTTGAAGGAGGAACTACCGAAGACGGTATTTATGATTGTGATTTTGTGATTCGATTATCACGTATCCGTCGTTTTGGATTTCGGTATTTTGGGCATTCTGTTTGCATGATTTAGTTTTGATGACTGAGTTTCATGATATTTTTTTCATGCACCCACTGGATATTTATGTTTTGCGCATAGTTATTACGTTTGAGATATTGATTGAGATTTCACGCCTATCTTATGCAGTGATTTGATTTACACTTCTGGCATAGTTTTCATGCACCTTCAGTGTTTTGATATACGATTTTGGTGCACGCCAGATGCACTAAATCGGGATTCTTCGTGCATGTCACATGCACCTGATTTTTTCTGTCAGGCACACACGTTGCCTACGACAGATGTTTCGTGCACACCAGTTGCACCTAGATGTTGTTTTGTACACCTGTTTGACACATATATGGATTTTGATTCCTTGCGCACCAGACGCATAGGATATTCTTATATATGCATTTTGGGGATTGATTTCTAGTAAAGCAGTACATTTTTATGATATTCTCTATGTATTGATGTCTTCGGAGCCCCGACAAATTGGATTATTACTGAAATTGTTTTAGTATTGGGGGTTTAAATTTAAATTCGGGGACCGAATTTCTTTAAGGGGGGTAGATTGTAACATTTCAAAAAGATAAAATATTAATTTTGGGAATTTTTATAATTTAATATTATTTTATTGAATATTTTAATATTTTGGTATTATTAAATACAAATAAATGGGAAAAATTTTGGAAATTCTAAAATAGGGTAAATTAGAGAATTATGACATTTTAAAGTTTTTGTGATTAGTTTGACACTAATTTAGTGCTAATCGCGATTAAAAATCGCTAATCGGTTTTTTTGGTAATTTTGTGCAAAACATGCACATATCGCTTTTCACACTTGTGTTACATTTTTATGGCCATGGTTGTTTTGGGGTTACCATTTGAGTGAGAAGAGTTTTAAAAGAAAAGAAAATAAGGAAAAGAAAAGAGAAAGTAATAAAGAATTGAGGGTAGGTGAGAGAGTGAGGTATGGGCTTCATTTGACCAAACCCTAAGCCATTTTCCCCCCTCATTTCTCTCCCTCTCCTTTTGCTTGCTGCTGCTGCTTCTTCTTCACCTCACCTCCTCACTTCAATGCCCCAAATCATCTTACAAACTTCACCAAAACCACACACTCTTTTCATTAAAAGTGTGCACCATCCCTAGATCTACACTTGGAGCTAAAGAAGCAAGGATTTGGGACACTAGGGGCAACTCAAGAATTTTCTTGAGTTGCCAATTGAGGTAATTTCTGGACCATTAGCTTAATTCTAGCATTCCTTATACCCCAATGTTGTTATAGAATCGATATTGTGTGATATTGTGGACTTGAGGATAACCAAGTTAGAGTTTGAGGGAAATTGGTGTTGTATTGTGAAATTGAGGTTAGTAGAGGTTATACCATCACCCTAGTGTATGAATTGGAACCCAAAACCTGAAGCTTAAACCAGAATACGGATTTTAGAAACCGATATCGGAAAAATTGTGAAATCTGTGTAGTGTTTATGGAATCTGCTATCATACGAGGTATGCTAAAATAAAATTGATTGGACAGTGTTATGTGCAGGCACCCAGAAAGATAACCCCAAGACCCCAGCTCCTACTTCTTCTTCCCGGCCGCCAATTTATTCCCTTTGGCTGCCAATTGCGGCCTGGGTCCCACCATTTTGGCTCGTGTTGGTTCTGTAGCTCATACATGTTCATGTTAGGCCCCTAGTATATATAGATTTGTATAAAGTGACTTAGGGTGAAATCTGGGACATATTTCCTAAGTTGCTGTTTTGGATTCTTATTTCCGTATTCCGTATTTTTAATTCTGCAATTGTGGATTGTGTTTTGCCTCGACTATTTGGCGTTTATACGACGATATAGAGGATTTATTGATGGTTTTGAAGGCGTGCCATAGGTTCTCACCTATAGGCCCCTTATCGTATCGTTTTGGATTTCATGTGCCGTTTTAGCTTGGATTTGGTTTTAATGCGCATATACGACACTTTGATGTGTAGGTACTCATGAAGACTTCGGGACGACAAGCAAATGCGTGGTGATGTCCGCAAATGATGATGCAAGGTGAGTAGATTATATCTACAGGGGGAAGTTGGGTGGATGGCGTATAGCACCCCCGCAGTCCGTAGATAGTATACTATGCAGTTTATTTACGTGATAGTTGTAGTGTGTTATGGTTAGTTAGAGATAGAAATAACTAGCGTAGTTCCTAGTTGCGAGCTCTAGGATAGAGGTACACCAGCACGCACAACCTTGCATATTCATTATACTTGCACTGTGTTTGATGATATGGGATGACTTTGGAGATGAGTCGATGATGTGGGCTTTGTACCGCGAGATCGGTGATTTGATATGATTCATATTTGGGATATGACTTGTGATTCTTGCGGGCTTGGGATGTGTGTTTACCCCCGCATGCATACTTTATTGATGGTATCGATTTGTACTAGACATAGAGTAGTACCGCAGATTATATGATCTGATGATAGTGATACCTGTTATGTGATGAGATAGTGAGATGTTGACCCGTACCCAGCTATTGGGATGCCGTACGATGATTTACCGTACGAGCCGATATTGATGATAGATTCGCACTCATAACTCGAGGATGTCCTACGATATGTTGTTGAGGCGGGATCACCGACTATATATCTGTATATTTATCGACTCAGATTTAGGTGGTTTCCATACCTCTCCCATTTGACTTGATACTTAGATCTGTAGTTGCATAGTAGATTCTTCACTGTGATGTTGATTATTTGATTTCCGCATTTTTATGCTATTCGCATCGCTTGCATATGTTTATTGCTACTGTTATCATGCTGTTAGGACACCAGCACCATTATCGATGATGCGTATGTTCCACGTACACTGTTTGCCGGCTCACACACTTCATCATCGATAATTGCCATGCCACTACACTGTAGTACTGTTGCATTCATGATATGATTCTTGCTTGGCATATTGTACACTTATACCTGTACACAAACATAGATGATTCTGACTTGATTAGAGATTGAGGACCGCAAGATATTCTTTAAAACTGATTCATTCTAAAGGAGCGGTTCCCCTCGACATATGCACATTACTATTCCATGTTGCATGACTTCTGATACGATTACCTTTCTTTACATGTCGCATACATCATGGATTGATTGCATAGCACATCGCATTGGATTTACTTCTTGATGTTGGATTTTCATGTGATTTCTGGTTTGAGGACCGTGGGATTATTTAAGAAAGATGCTCTATTTTGAAAAACCCGGTACCTCGTGATATGATATTTTGGTGCGCCCACCACGCGTTTTCTCGGTGCTGAGACGTGTGCTTGAAACCCGATTCGAGGAGTGGATGATCCGTTTGCGGGTTCGTGGTGGGCCCGGTATGGTTCCCCTCGGCAAGATGATCGATGGGTTTTGCCGATTGAGCCTGGAGGCGGGCGAGTACCTACCGGTGATTGTATTTGAGCTCGGTGGATATCTGGAGGATACCGACCGGAGTTGAGAGATGGGCGTACTGCCGGGGCCGAGGGCCGATTCCGCAGAAATAGACCGCGGGCCGATCCGGACTGACGGAGCCCGATGGATGAGGATTTACGTGTCGATGCTAGGCACGGGTTTCATGATGTTTTCCATGATTTTATTATATCCTCATATTCGCATACATGATGTTATTGTCATTGGGTGACGGTTGGACGGATTCCACATATATACAGATATAGATCATACAGACTGGATTTACTTTGATCACACTTCACTTGTATATATAACAGGGTATGAGGGCGCTGTTATATATACCCTTACACCAATATTAGTGGTATGGGACGCTAATATATGTGTATTGATATCCTTTGATACTTCATCATATTTACTTCATGCAGACATACCTTATACTGATGACATGTTATTACCTGAGTACCTGGCACTAAATACATATTTAGATGTTACCTTGCCACCTTATCATACTTCAGATGTACTCTTGTGGTTATATTACTGATTGTTGACCTAGGTTTATGTCTTGCATTCGGTTTTTGCTTGTAGATATTTCTATTCACGAGTTGGCAACTCACCCCCGTTGTGCCACAGTTCTTGCAGGTTCTGCCGTACAGGTTCCATTACGGCATTTCTGGCACACTACTTTCTTGCGGGTGAATTGCTTTTGGTAGGTGGATTCTTTTGCATCAAGAACCACCATTGTATTTATTTTATTCATTGTATCTAGAATTTCCATCAACCAAAACTTGTGTATTGCTTCAGACTCAGACATTAGTGTTGTATTATTTGGCCTTAGAGTCGCGCTTAGTAGTATTGCGGTTTTCATGCTTACTGTGTTTCTTTTGGATTTGATCCTCGCTTTTCGGCGTTGTATATTATATTGCATGTGTGGTTGTGACCGTCAATTGACGAAGAGCTAGCTCCCGCTTGGGGATGCCTTTTATCATTGTATATGTGTTGTGCTTGTTGTACCCCATTCGGGGCCAGTATTTACAAAAGAAACTCTGCCGAAATTTTTAGAAAAGACTTTACCTATTAAAATGCATATTCGGGTTAGTTATTTAAAAACCTTGACTTCAAACATGTTTCCTTCACTTCTTTAAGCCAGTTTTCTTCACTTACTCTTAAAATGGTTTTAGATTTATGGGCTTTTGGCTTACTTGGATCAGATGGGGTCCTATAGACTTCATATGGTTCAAGGGCCAGTCACGTGCTCTTTCGGGTCGTGACAAAGTTGGTATCAGAGCGCTAGGTTGACCTTGGTTCGAGTCTAAGTTTGACTATGTGGAGCCTAGGGCGTTTATATATATACGGAACTTAGGCTTGACCTTACGGAGCTTAGACTTGGTCGAGGGGGTATTAGACCCGAACTTTCGTCGCGTAGGATGACCCTTGGTTGATGGAATAGGTGACTAAAGTAGAGTGACGTACCGTTGGTATGTTCCGCGGCATACTTACGACACGCCACTCCGCTTAAGGAACCTTAGGATGTACATATTTTCGAGATCAGTGATTCTCTTTATATCCATGATTATACATCCATTTGAGATCCCCGATTCTATTAGTTTCATGATCATACCTCCATTGATGCTGTTCCTTCCTATGATCATGTATCCACTCTGGATCTGTTGTTCTCTTTCTTGCCATTGATCTGCTCTGTTCGATACTCGATAGAGGTTCCTGTCGCCATGTTGAGCGCAGATGGATTGCTGCTAGGGTTACGGTCAGTGCGAGCTCGTCTGGTACGAGGGCTGACCATTGTGTTTTCTGGTGACATGGGAACGTCTCGAGTTGGTATTGGTGATTGTGACCTCTAGTAGAGGCGAGTGCTTGGTTTTGCACCGGATGATCGGACCATTGTTAGAGCTGCCAGTTGAGAGAGGACTGTTGATGTACAGCATACCTCAGAGATGATGATGTCGCCTACCGTGCAGACAGATGGACCAGCTGTTGCTGAGATTGACAGGATGTCGCTTCCGGAGCTTACGAGCTGAGATTGTCGGAGCTTCCAGGCAGATATGAGACAGATTATAGCTAGTCTACCCGAATTGAGAGACGAAGGTGATTCGTCCGATTTATGCACCGGAGCGGGCCCAGTTGAGTTGAAGATTTCCAGTGTGGAGAGTCTTACTCAGATCTAGAGCAGACCGATTCAGAGGTGACCGCCAACGTGTCGCCTTTCCTGGAGGATTGAGGCGTTGTTCGGCGTACAGGCGAATGAGCCAGTTGTTGCTGCAAATGACGAAATATCGCCCAGATGGTTGGAGCTACTGCAGCATGAGTACATACTTAGAGAGATGATAGCGAGTCGCTAGTGACCTGAGGATAAATGACTAGGACATATGGTTCGTTCGTTTACCGATGCGAGGTCATCAGATAGGTTGTTTCCAGCTAGAGACGACTTCACGCAGGCTCGTTGAGAGTCGATAGAGACGATCGAATGTCAGAAGCCCCTTTTCCAAGTTTAAAGTATACAGAAAGACATGCAGGTGATTCTATGGACCCTCTAGAAGAATGAAACCCTAACTCGACTTAATGACCGTGTGAAAGCCTTTGAACCTTAGGGTTTGCGGCAGTTCCGCGGCGCCATTAGTGAGGCTTGGGTTTGCCCTTCTACCGCTGGACGACCGACGCTGTGGCATGTACTCGATACTATTAAACTGTACCCATGATGTTGATCTCTTGGGGGATTATGAGGTTCTGACGAGTCGATCGGATGATTCGACATCATTCGGATATCATGTGATGGGATGCCTTGCTTGGGATACTCCAGATACGAGGATAGCCGTTGGAGCACAGTCCATGCAGCCATGATGAGACGAGTCCGAATCAGTCGACATGGAAGCAGAGTGAAGAAAATAGTTCGCAAGATATTTCGACGAGATGACGTCCCACTCCGCTGACATCAGAGATGTGATACGTATCCAGAGGCGTGGTATATGGATATACTTTCCAGAAAGAAGCGCGATAAGTATGCAGCCGTTCCGGAATAAGAATTAGCTTCAGCAATGGATGATGACTTCCGGGCAATTCGGCAGGAATGAGATTTGAGAGAGGAACCTCGACAGGACCCTTCTGGAAAACGATACGAGAAGACCTAGACCTAGGAGTGGTCATTTTGCGCACCACCCAGCAGGCCAGAGTTTGGCATCTTCGACAGGGTAGTTGATGAGGTTCGGATAAAAGAACTTACCCAGATGCATTGCGAATTGATCAAGGGAGGACGAGTATTTCGTCCGATGGTTGGGACGCGTTCCCGAGGACCTGTTCGGCCTGACATCTTCTACAGAATGATGAAGCTACAGAGTACGCGATTTCGAGTCCGTGTGAGAGACTTCGGATTGACCGTGGCCGAGAAACAGTGTAGTGCGTAGATAGTATGGCGTGACGTCATAGTAGACGACGATAGAGACAGGTGGAACAAGAGGTTCGTGCGAGACACTGACGAGCTGTCATTACTTCCCGTCGAGACTAGAGACCTGATATGCTTACAGAGGCGTTGGGATGCGACCAATTTCCGAGAAAATGTTGTGCTGAGGACACAGATGTCCATTGAGCGAAAAGAGATTATGCAAGAGTACCAGCCTTCGTACAGTTCGGCTTAGGTAAGATCGGAAGAGACCTTGAGCAGGATTCCTTCCAGGACATTGCTGCAATGATGTTTGCACCCAGGATCAGATGTGTGATGTGCATTCAGAGAGCCAGAGGCCGACGCTAGTGACATGCTGCTTTACGAATGGTCGTGAGGATTGATCGAGAGATGACCAGAGAAGTGCCAGAACGGAATCGTCCCCGTTAGCACATCTGACAGGGCCGATGAGCCGATTGACTGTGAGATTGGTAACCCACAGAGAAGATAAGGACCCAGAGTCAGAGGACGCCAGACCGTGAGCAAGAGGCAAGTAGATATCCTGCGCTGCTAGCAGTGGATGCACCGACTCCTTCTCGACCTTGAAGGAGGAACTACCGAAGACGGTATTTATGATTGTGATTTTGTGATTCGATTATCACGTATCCGTCGTTTTGGATTTCGGTATTTTGGGCATTCTGTTTGCATGATTTAGTTTTGATGACTGAGTTTCATGATATTTTTTTCATGCACCCACTGGATATTTATGTTTTGCGCATAGTTATTACGTTTGAGATATTGATTGAGATTTCACGCCTATCTTATGCAGTGATTTGATTTACACTTCCGGCATAGTTTTCATGCACCTTCAGTGTTTTGATATACGATTTTGGTGCACGCCAGATGCACTAAATCGGGATTCTTCGTGCATGTCACATGCACCTGATTTTTTCTGTCAGGCACACACGTTGCCTACGACAGATGTTTCGTGCACACCAGTTGCACCTAGATGTTGTTTTGTACACCTGTTTGACACATATATGGATTTTGATTCCTTGCGCACCAGACGCATAGGATATTCTTATATATGCATTTTGGGGATTGATTTCTAGTAGAGCAGCACATTTTTATGATATTCTCTATGTATTGATGTCTTCGGAGCCCCGACAAATTGGATTATTACTGAAATTGTTTTAGTATTGGGGGTTTAAATTTAAATTCGGGGACCGAATTTCTTTAAGGGGGGTAGATTATAACATTTCAAAAAGATAAAATATTAATTTTGGGAATTTTTATAATTTAATATTATTTTATTGAATATTTTAATATTTTGGTATTATTAAATACAAATAAATGGGAAAAATTTTGGAAATTCTGAAATAGGGTAAATTAGAGAATTATGACATTTTAAAGTTTTTGTGATTAGTTTGACACTAATTTAGTGCTAATCGCGATTAAAAATCGCTAATCGGTTTTTTTGGTAATTTTGTGCAAAACATGCACATATCGCTTTTCACACTTGTGTTACATTTTTATGGCCATGGTTGTTTTGGGGTTACCATTTGAGTGAGAGGAGTTTTAAAAGAAAAGAAAATAAGGAAAAGAAAAGAGAAAGTAATAAATAATTGAGGGTAGGTGAGAGAGTGAGGTATGGGCTTCATTTGACCAAACCCTAAGCCATTTTTCCCCCTCATTTCTCTCCCTCTCCTTTTGCTTGCTGCTGCTGCTGCTTCTTCTTCACCTCACCTCCTCACTTCAATGCCCCAAATCATCTTACAAACTTCACCAAAACCACACACTCTTTTCATTAAAAGTGTGCACCATCCCTAGATCTACACTTGGAGCTAAAGAAGCAAGGATTTAGGACACTAGGGGCAACTCAAGAATTTTCTTATGTTGCCAATTGAGGTAATTTCTGGACCATTAGCTTAATTCTAGCATTCCTTATACCCCAATGTTGTTATAGAATCGATATTGTGTGATATTGTGGACTTGAGGATAACCAAGTTAGAGTTTGAGGGAAATTGGTGTTGTATTGTGAAATTGAGGTTAGTAGAGGTTATACCATCACCCTAGTGTATGAATTGGAACCCAAAACCTGAAGCTTAAACCAGAATACGGATTTTAGAAACCGATATCGGAAAAATTGTGAAATCTGTGTAGTGTTTATGGAATCTGCTATCATACGAGGTATGCTAAAATAAAATTGATTGGACAGTGTTATGTGCAGGCACCCAGAAAGATAACCCCAAGACCCCAACTCCCACTTCTTCTTCCCGGCCGCCAATTTATTCCCTTTGGCCGCCAATTGCGGCCTGGGTCCCACCATTTTGGCTCGTGTTGGTTCTGTAGCTCCTACATGTTCATGTTAGGCCCCTGGTATATATAGATTTGTATAAAGTGACTTAGGGTGAAATCTGGGACATATTTCCTAAGTTGCTGTTTTGGATTCATGTTTCCGTATTCCGTATTTTTAATTCTGCAATTGTGGATTGTGTTTTGCCTCGACTATTTGGCGTTTATACGACGATATAGAGGATTTATTGATGGTTTTGAAGGCGTGCCATAGGTTCTCACCTATAGGCCCCTTATCGTATCGTTTTGGATTTCATGTGCCGTTTTAGCTTGGATTTGGTTTTAATGCGCATATACGACACTTTGATGTGTAGGTACTCATGAAGACTTCGGGACGACAAGCAAATGCGTGGTGATGTCCGCAAATGATGATGCAAGGTGAGTAGATTATATCTACAGGGGGAAGTTGGGTGGATGGCGTATAGCACCCCCGCAGTCCGTAGATAGTATACTATGTAGTTTATTTACGTGATAGTTGTAGTGTGTTATGGTTAGTTAGAGATAGAAATAACTAGCGTAGTTCCTAGTTGCGAGCTCTAGGATAGAGGTACACCAGCACGCACAACTTTGCATATTCATTATACTTGCACTGTGTTTGATGATATGGGATGACTTTGGAGATGAGTCGATGATGTGGGCTTTGTGCCGCGAGATCGGTGATTTGATATGATTCATATTTGGGATATGACTTGTGATTTTTGCGGGCTTGGGATGTGTGTTTACCCCCGCATGCATACTTTATTGATGGTATCGATTTGTACTAGACATAGAGTAGTACCGCAGATTATATGATCTGATGATAGTGATACCTGTTATGTGATGAGATAGTGAGATGTTGACCCGTACCCTGCTATTGGGATGCCGTACGATGATTTACCGTACGAGCCGATATTGATGATAGATTCGCACTCATAACTCGAGGATGTCCTACGATATGTTGTTGAGGCGGGATCACCGACTATATATCTGTATATTTATCGACTCAGATTTAGGTGGTTTCCATACCTCTCCCATTTGACTTGATACTTAGATTTGTAGTTGCATAGTAGATTCTTCACTGTGATGTTGATTATTTGATTTCCGCATTTTTATGCTATTCGCATCGCTTGCATATGTTTATTGCTACTGTTATCATGCTGTTAGGACACCAGCACCATTATCGATGATGCGTATGTTCCACGTACACTGTTTGCCGGCTCACACACTTCATCATCGATAATTGCCATGCCACTACACTGTAGTACTGTTGCATTCATGATATGATTCTTGCTTGGCATATTGTACACTTATACCTGTACACAAACATAGATGATTCTGACTTGATTAGAGATTGAGGACCGCAAGATATTCTTTAAAACTGATTCATTCTAAAGGAACGGTTCCCCTCGACATATGCACATTACTATTCCATATTGCATGACTTCTGATACGATTACCTTTCTTTACATGTCGCATACATCATGGATTGATTGCATAGCACATCGCATTGGATTTACTTCTTGATGTTGGATTTTCATGTGATTTCTGGTTTGAGGACCGTGGGATTATTTAAGAAAGGATGCTCTATTTTGAAAAACTCGGTACCTCGTGATATGATATTTTGGTGCGTCCACCACGCGTTTTCTCGGTGCTGAGACGTGTGCTTGAAACCCGATTCGAGGAGTGGATGATCCGTTTGCGTGTTCGTGGTGGGCCCGGTATGGTTCCCCTCGGCAAGATGATCGATGGGTTTTGCCGATTGAGCCTGGAGGCGGGTGAGTACCTACCGGTGATTATATTTGAGCTCGGCGGATATCTGGAGGATACCGACCGGAGTTGAGAGATGGGCGTACTGCCGGGGCCGAGGGCCGATTCCGCAGAAATAGCCCGCGGGCCGAACCGGACTGACGGAGCCCGATGGATGAGGATTTACGTGTCGATGCTAGGCACGGGTTTCATGATTTTTTCCATGATTTTATTATATCCTCATATTCGCATACATGATGTTATTGTCATTGGGTGACGGTTGGACGGATTCCACATATATACAGATATAGATCATACAGACTGGATTTACTTTGATCACACTTCACTTGTATATATAACAGGGTATGAGGGCGCTGTTATATATACCCTTACACCAATATTAGTGGTATGGGACGCTAATATATGTGTATTGATATCCTTTGATACTTCATCATATTTACTTCATGCAGACATACCTTATACTTATGACATGTTATTACCTGAGTACCTGGCACTACATACATATTTAGATGTTACCTTGCCACCTTATCATACTTCAGATGTACTCTTGTGGTTATATTACTGATTGTTGACCTAGGTTTATGTCTTGCATTCGGTTTCTGCTTGTAGATATTTCTATTCACGAGTTGACAACTCACCCCCGTTGCGCCACAGTTCTTGCAGGTTCTGTCGTACAGATTCCATTGCGGCATTTCTGGCACACTACTTTCTTGCGGATGAATTGCTTTTGGTAGGTGGATTCTTTTGCATCAAGAACCACCATTGTATTTATTTTATTCATTGTATCTAGAATTTCCATCAACCAAAACTTGTGTATTGCTTCAGACTCAGACATTAGTGTTGTATTATTTGGCCTTAGAGTCGCGCTTAGTAGTATTGCGGTTTTCATGCTTACTGTGTTTCTTTTGGATTTGATCCTCGCTTTTCGGCGTTGTATATTATATTGCATGTGTGGTTGTGACCGTCAATTGACGAAGAGCTAGCTCCCGCTTGGGGATGCCTTTTATCATTGTATATATGTGTTGTGCTTGTTGTACCCCGTTCGGGGCCAGTATTTACAAAAGAAACTCTGCCGAAATTTTTAGAAAAGACTTTACCTTTTAAAATGCACATTCGGCTTAGTTATTTAAAAACCTTGACTTCAAACATGTTTTCCTTCACTTCTTTAAACCAGTTTTCTTCACTTACTCTTAAAATGGTTTTAGATTTCTGGGCTTTTGGCTTACTTGGATCAGATGGGGTCCTATAGACTTCATATGGTTCAAGGGCCAGTCACGTGCTCTTTCGGGTCGTGACAATACGCGTCTGTGCTCATGCAACATGACAATCATTAGTAATTGTGTAAGTGTTCTATCAAGTGTATGTGCATAAGAAAGATTCTCAATTTCCATCATAAACATCAATATCATAATCGTCAACAGTGCATCATGCATCATCCTTCAGTCGACGGTTAAACACACAGATATATCAATCCAGTCACATTCATATAATATAATCATAATAGAAAGCATCTAATGTCAACATGGATATAATTATTTCACGAGTATATATGGCAATCCTACAAGGACATGACAGTACCAATGAGGTGTAGTGTATGAGTCTGTGATGGCATCACATGGCAATCATTGGTAGTAGTGCAATATTCTATAAGTGTATTTATATGAAGCGCGAGCGTATATCAATCATAACGTGAACAAACGTTATATATACGATTAAATAGTTTAAAATAGAACGAAACGTTGTTTGGAAAGGAGGTTGTAATGTTTTAATATAAATATTCATTTGAAATTAGCAACGCATCCTCAGCATTAGAGTTTAGGAAATGAATTGTTAGTTTTTACAAATAGCATAATCTAGCATATCATGATATCCCTATCGGGATTAAGGCATGATTCCGCGAGTCAATAATCATAAGCCGCATTCGACAATCTATCCTCATGACATCCAGTATGGAATATTCATCGTACGATATCAACCAAATATCCAATCTCATATAGTACGGACCTCAAGTCGCATACGACACATATCAATAATCATATATATATATATATATACGAATATATATATATATATATATATATACGAATATATATATATATATATATATATATATATATTTATTTATATAGCCTATCAGTTACGGACTATATACTAACTACATAATCTACGAACTATAAAATAATTACATAATAGGCTAAGTATCCGGGTTACGTGTATACACTTTCTATACTGTGTTCCCTAGCAATAGTTCGGGGGTGTTATACGTCATCCACCCGATTTTCCTCATAGATATAAATCTACTCACTGAAGTGCGCCTCGCTCTAGTCGAAGCCGACAACCATCTTGCCCTTCCTTGCCATCTTGGAAGTCCCCGTAATGGTCCCTATAACCAAAGAAGTCATAAATATGCAAGGAAACTCCATTAAAACCAATACAAACCCAATAAAACAAAATACGACGAAAACCATGAAGGACAGACGTCTGCAACTCTCAGGGGCAGACGTCTGGCTAAGGAGTTATTGTTGCACAGAGAGAAAAACAGTATGAAAAAGGGCTTCCAGACGTCTCAAGAACAAATCTCAAGAATCCAAATCAAAAGCTGACGTATGGTGACTTGAGCATCAAACGTCTAAAGATCAACATCAATGATTTACAGATCATCAACAGACGTCTGAAGTTTTGAGGGCCAAACATCTGAAGGAAAAACATGAAAAACTTATAAAGGGCAGACGTCAAAAGCTCAAGTGAGCAGACGTTTGAAGAAGGATTTTTCTGAAACAAATTTTGGTAAAATCCTGAAAATTTCAAAACCTTAAAAATCCATTCTTTTACACCAAAATACCTTCTACTTCCCCAAATAGGATGTAGTCACCAATTAAACCATACTCAATTCACCACTACTAGTGGATCATCTCAAAACCTAAATTACAAAGAATTCAACCGATAAAAATACTAATTTTATACTAAAAACTATACTTTTCCATGGCCAACATATTAAAACTTGTAGAACTTGAATAAAAGAAGGATTCTTACCAATTGGAGTAATGAAAAGTAAAGATCCAAGCTCTAGAGATGTCCACTTAAAGCTCTATGAAGTTGTAGTGGCCAAACTTGAAGTATTACTAGGTTTAGATGAAGAATTTAGTGGATAAAGATGGGTTTTTGGTTTAGGTTTTGGGTTGAGTTAGGATATTTTAGAGAAGGAAGAGAGATATTTGTGATGAGAGATGAGAAGATATTTGTGAGAGTGAAATGATAAGAAATAATGAGAGGAGAGAGAGTGTTAGGGTATGGGTATTTTTAAAAAAAGGGAAAAAGAAAAGAAAAGAAACTCTTTATCTCATATAAAAATACAATATCATAAAAATACTCTATCATTTCCCAAATACAAAATACATATCATTTTCAAATATCTCACATTTTACAATTTCCAAAAATAAATATACATACAAATGCCAATCCGTAAAACCCAAATACATACTCGGTAATATTTCCGTAAAACTCATAATACCCATATTTAAATTATCAAATAATATTTATAATTTTCAAAATGTTACAGTGATCCCAGTGAATAAGGATTGTGTTTTTCACACTGATATCTAGTCGAAATTCCTGAGAAGGTCTCAAACAGGGATTAGCCACAAGTGGTGGTGAACCCTAGTCAACAAATCTTGAGTGTGATATTATTCTTTAGTTTAATTTTTCTCTGCTCTGTGTTGACTATTGCTACAAGTTTCATTATTTAACTTGTTTAAATTTTTCCATAGAAACTTGTTAATTTTAACACTGTTATGAATATAATTAGTTACGAGTTTTAGTTATTAGCTTAAGTCCCACATCGGCTGTTATTCTATGACCCTCCATATATATTAGTATGTAGAAACTCATTATTTCTTATGCCAATAAAATTATTCTTCTTGGTTCTTTTCAAACACTATTAAGTATTAAATTTGCCTTAAAACACTTAAAAATCTTATTCACCCACTCTAAGGTATTTTCAATCTGCTTATAAAATGTCGCATTTTTGGGCCCCCCAAGAGTCCTGGTTAATTGAGTAGACCTTGACTCGAAGATTGTAAGTGCTCAACATCATATATTGATGGTTGGCTTTGCAACCATTCGAGTATATTGAGGGCTTTCAATACCAAATGTGTTGTGAGGATGTCTGGGCCCGCCTACCCTAAAAAGTTCATGTAGTGTTTGTGATTGTATTTATCGAAGGTGGTGCTATTTGCACGGTGGCTTCTTCCTGATACCGCTGCCTTCTCCGATCATTCCGGCTCCTCCTTTGGTTCTCGCTGCTGCTGCCGCCTCCTATCGATCTCACCACCTCCGTCTCCTATTTGATGTCGCAACTTGTTGATAGCGTAGATAGTCTTTGAAGCCGCTCTACTAATCAACTCTCCGATTTTAACATTAGATCGACTGAGCGCACAATATTGGACCTGTTTCGTCTACTCGCTTTGAAATCCCAATCCGATCAAGCCGAGTTGGATCAGGATCAGCTTATTTTTCAATCCTTTAAAAGAAACAAACCCAACACATGTCACTGGCCACCACCAGGACACTATTTTCCAATTTGTACAACCAGATGATCTTTTGTGTGAGATATGTTAGGGCTGTGTCATGCACATTTGTGTCTGGCGCATGTTAGAGACGGATATGAGTGTGCGGGGGAAGTGCATGTGCATTAAATAATTTTATGCAAGAATCACCTACTTTCTTGCATCATTAACAGAACTTTCTTAATTATATAGAATTTTCAAGCATCATATTGTAATTCAAGTTCTAAAGCTCAATGAATTTATAGTGCAATTGTCTAGGCAACAGAAAGCTGGTATATATGACCACTAAGCACTGAAATATTTAACTATTATGCATATCTAACAAAGGGTTCAACTAGTCAAACAGATAAAAAAAAATTGAACCATTTCCTTCTTTTAGTCAATTATAATACCTTTGCTCCTACTGACATGTCATTCAGAAGAAAGAGATGTCTCATTCATATAATGTAAATGCTTTTGAACTTACATTTGTAGTTGGGACAGAAGGGAACATAAAGCATGTATAGAAGCTAGTACTGCCTTTACCAGCAAATAACGAAGTTGCCCTTTGATGCGAGCCAATTTGGTTAAGGATAAGAACTTGTCACTTGAATACTGCAAACTGTGAGAAATTAGTTCTTCTCTACTCAGCATGGTAATGCTATTAGACTCGCCCTCTGTCTCTTTTAGGTGCAGTCGTGTTGTACACATTCTAATTTCGTCGTGAGCACCTAAGAATTGAGACTGTGCAACTGACAAGCACCTTGCCTGCGTATAATCTTTGCGCATAGCCTAAAGGAAGGTGAAGGTTAAAGTTCACAAAAGTACAGAATATTTTAAATAATACACAAGAATATATGACAGTTGTCTAGTTCAAGAGGTTGTCTACAGGCTTTGTTGTAATTGTAAATTAGGTATATATGGTAAAGAGGGAATTGGAATTGCAAAGAAAATTATTTATGAGTGTTGTTCTCCGCTGGAAGACACGACCGGAACGTTGGGACGTCGGGGCCTGAATTTCGAGAGCAGATGTTATTTGGTGCTATCCGTCCACCTCTCCGAAGATACCAAGTTGATTTATGACACCATGTATCGAACGTTTAAACGGATGCGGCCGATATAGCAGACTTCGTCAGATTCCCCCTCGTTGAGGGGTTTTTAATTGTGGGGACACTCTTCTCTGCAGGCGCAAGCCTCTGCAGTTAATTACGCTACCGCATCGCGGTAACCATTTTCTCCTTCTCCAGATGGTCACTCCGTGTCATGTGTGTTTGTTTTGTTTTTGGTTGCCCGTGGATTGTATACGGAGTCTAATTTATGTTGTTGCCCGTAGGGCGTGGATTAGTCCAAATCCGTATCTTCTTAGATTTGGGTTTGGAGTTGGGTTTAAGAATACGTTAGTCTCATTTGAGACTAAGATCAACTTAAACATTTGTTAAGGATATGTTAGTCTAATTTTTAGACTAAGATCAACTTAACATGATCATTTAGATCCAACAAAAGAGCATTTGGGCTCTGTTGTTTAGTTTAGGGATATTGCGGTCCATTAGTTTAAGGACATCTCGGTCAAACATTAGTTTAAGGACATTACGGTCCAAGGTTAAGGACATCATAATCCATGGGTTTAAAGGACCCCACAGTCCGAGGTTAAGGACATCATAGTCCGTGGGTTTAAAGGGACCCCACAGTCCGAGGTTTAGGACATTATAGTCCATGGGTTTAAAGGACCCCACAGTCCGAGGTTAAGGACATCATAGTCCATGTAAAATCTGGTTGTCGGGACCCGTCATCTCTCTTAAGACGTTGAAGGATTACAACGATATATATCAAAGGAGTGAAGAGATGTACCCTTGAACCAATGTTGGTTGGGAAATCTGTAGTCCAATTTGGGATTAAGATTAATTAATTAGATTATGAGCACATGGGCTCAGTTAAATCCGAATTGAGGACTTATGGCCAACTTGGGCTAAGTCCAATTAGGTTTAAAATGTTGGACTTTTGTTTGGACTGTTGAACATTTGTCTGGGCCCAGCCCCTCATTATTTAGCAATGCTAAGCATGAGTCTAGGTTCTGACCATATTTTGTTTTTTACTGAGTGCTGAGCACTCAAATGTCATATGAGATGACCAATTTTGGAAGAAAAAAGTGTATTTGAGGCTCAGTCAAAGGGGAGTCTTGCCTCTGGAAGACTTAGCCATTTGGGCTAAGACTGGTTTGAATATAGTGTTAAACACTAGCTCATATCTGTGGGTCACGTGTTCCCACGTGATGCATAGTGTTAAACACTAGGGATGAAATACTTAAAATAGTGTTAAACACTAAAAGTGGAGCGCTCACGTGGGGCCACGTGAGGCGCCCCAGGATCGGGTCAAGCCTCCCTTATTTTATTCTCAGAATAAGTGTTAAACACTTTTAGTCTTCAAGGCCATCACGTGTGAGCACGTGATGGGCATCCATGCACTGGATATTTGTTAGTTGTATGTATGCCCTAGAGGCCAGTATTGTACAGATGTTGTATATTATATTGGATGCTTGGACATATATAGAGATGACTTTCTTGCTCGACATGATAATATGCTATCTGGTTGCTCTTTATCTTAACATGTACACTTGTCTCTTTATACTGTCTTATAGTTACATGTTGGTAAAGCCCTTAGGATGTGTACTTGACTACCTGGACTATGATGCAGATCATACTAGTGGGGACATGGTAGTCTATAAGTACATCCTTCAAGGTCCCTAGTCGTAGGTGTATCGAGACGGAGCATCGATATACCAGTGTAGACTAGCGTATACGCTTCTCGACCCATGAGATGGGCGATGGATGATCCCATATCCATTGGTGTTTGACATCAGAGATGGTGTACGGGTGCTCAGTGGTGACTGGGTACACTGGACGGACTCGCCGAGAACTCCCAGATGGTATTATACCTCACGTCAGATGGCAGTTCTCAGGTGACACTTGTACAGGTTAGTCTATAGACCCGAGATCGTCTTAGAGTCTTGTGTGATTCCCACTGTGCTTTGATCTCCACCTTACCACGTCCATGAGGGCGTGCAAAACGGTGGTCTTTGGGTACAGTCCCGAGTCACATGGAGGCAATGAGCGATAGGAGGGGTTTCGTCTCTCCCGGTATTGGGGGTTGATGTTGCGCTGTGCTCGATTGGCCGTAACAGGGAAGTCCCTGGCCAGAGCTGATCAGAGATTTGCTGGTAAGTGTTACCAGTAGTTTCTCGACCCGTTATGAGCCTCACATCGGCACGACTTATCGGTTATTGGGGTCTGACGTTTACCACCCCTAGACTTGATATGCGACGTATCAGACGAACAGACCGGACTGTACGGTAAGTGTTACTGGTTGGATTCACAGGAGTGTGAGCGGGCTAGCTCGTCGATCTTCTGATCGCTCAATACCCGGATGGCCGTTACGTTTAGCAGACCGCTTGCGGCTTGTGGGTGCTTGATATGATCATCATCTGCTACCGGCGTATTGACGAGTCTTTAGAGTCCTACACAGAGGTTTCCTGGCTCAAGCGAAACGAAATAGGAGCGCATATGAGATATGTGCAGGACCGAGAATAATGCGTGTATGTGATACCGCATTTCATTCTCGCGATATATGTTTCGATTGTTTATATTCGATATGACCTAGTTATCGAATCATTGATTCGATAAATCGATACATTGGATTCTAGTCGGTTATGTGCGACATGACCGGGTCATTGATCAAATGTTGATTTAATGATTTAATGCATAATTATATATTTTATATATTACTTTGCATTAGCTAGTATTGGTTCACTTTATATGGATTTTCTCACTCGATGTGCATGATGTATATGTGATATACTTTTGTGCACCTGTATGTATCATGTTTGATGATGCATGTTTATATGGTTAAGTATAAAGAATAAAACCATGGTTAAGTAGATAATTAGGGTTATGTTTTAATCACTCATTTATTTATCCATTCCTTTTTATTTAAATAATTTTATGAAAACAAAATGGTTTTCTTTTTGTCATGAAGCTTGATGAAGCTTCATGAAGGTTTGACTCAAAGACCATTTTGTCTTCATGCTAAACCCTAACTATTCCCACTAACCATGGTTTGCTCTCTACACTTAACCTTAGTTTGATTATGATAAGTATTGTTTTTCTTTTCATTTTTAAATAGACTTATCATAATTCTAGCTCATCTTCTTCTTCATCTTCAAGTTTGAAACCTTGAGGCCATCAATGGCAACTTGAGCTTGAGAGTGAGAAATCCAATTCTAAAGAGAACCCACCTCCTATTTCTTCATCCTCTACCTCTTGCCAAGTAGTAGAGTGTGTTTTCTTCACAAGTTTCATCATTTTGTGAAGTGGGAGCTTGATCTAGCGATGCCTCGACGTAGATCATCTTCGGCATCGTCGTCGATGACCAAGCCCGTTCATTCTCCAATGAAGCCGACGCTAGAGCCCGGGGTTCGACTTGGACAGCGAGGAGACTTCATTGCGGAGCCGTGGAGATGGATATCCGGATCTACAAAGGTTGTAATTTCCGTATACTTATAGTTAAGTGTTAACTAGTTTACTTTTTCGCCTAGAATTCTAGTCTACGATCCGCGTTAGGGTTTCGCGGCACCCATAATTTTTGAAATTGGCTTGTTCGATGCCTTGTGAGATCTCTATAGGGTGCCTAGGAACCTTTCACTGGTATCAGAGCCAGGTTAGAGCCTTAGGCGAAGTCTAGACGCAGTTTGAAGTCCGATCGATCGAAAATCCGAACCCAAAATAGCTCTCTGGACTTTTTCTAAAAACTGGGATTTTTCCAGATTAAAAATTCGTAAAAAATTCAGCAGGGAATTCTAAGAATTACGGCGCAAAAATTTATTCATGAACAGTATAAATGACGGCGGAACCGCGGCAGAAGCCTTGCTTCTGCGGCGGTTCCGCGGCAACATGGTGACGTCATCCTCCCCTTTCTGCACAGTAATTCAGGTTTTCAGATGCTGATTTTTCTGGGAATTTTTAATATTTATTAAAGAGTTGAATTTTCTGGGGTTGTTTTGGGGATTCGAAAGTTCGATTGGATTATCAAATTTCGTCCTTGTGTATTTCCGGATAATTTTTAGAATATGTTAAAATGTTCGACCGGATATAAATACCCAATTTTTCCCCTGTCGGGAAATTTCCAAGTGTTGGATTTTTCCGTAATTTAACGACGTTCTAAGTAGTGCAAGTAACACGATGGACCCTCTAGAAGACAACAAACCTTAACTCGATTATGTGACCGTCTTGAACTGCCCTTTGAACCTTCGGGTTTGGGGCAGTACGGCGTGCCACATGTGAGGCGTTGGCTTGACTCTTCTACGGCTGGACCGTTGGTACTGAGGCACGAACTGAATGTTGCTAGACTTATTTCATGTGTTGGACTGTGTCGGGAAAACTTGGGTGTTCGAATATTCGATCGAAAAGTTTAACATTTTCCATTTATCCGGAATGTGATACAATAATTGGAATTCACAAACAGTTATGAGATAACTGAATGAATGTTATAAATCTAGCGGTTTAGTTTCACTTGATATTGAAAAGAGTTTTCGATAATGAGACTAAAATGCGGGATTTATATCTGTTAGGCATGTGATGTCTAAGTATTTCATTTGATTAGGCATGCGATGTCTAAAGAAGTTGCGGATTCCAATTGTTGTAGTTTTACACTTTCTTTTCTGTGACCGTAAGTGTAGTATGTTCATATCGCCGGTTTCGTTGCTATACGTCAACGACAATTGGGGTATGCATACTTACTTACGTTGATGACATGTGATGTTATGTGTTGTTGGATATGTTATATTGGATCGTCGTGTTTGAATAGCCGGGGGTTTTTATGTGAGATGAGTGTTTTTCATTTTTATTCATGTAAAAACTTGTATGTAATATTCTTTTATTTGGGGCACTTCCAGGTAGCGGAAGTTGTCACCCTTTGTATATTATTTACTTTTCCGCATTAGGATAGACCCAAGGAGGGGAGCACAAGTAACCGGGTTCTGGGGTCCAGTGGGAGACCAACTCGAGGAGTCGAGTCCGGGTCTCCTAACCCTAGAATTGGCAGGGTTGCTTGCCGCTCTCGTAGGGGTCTAGGGGTGTGGGATTGGCTATTCATTACGACCGTGGAATCCGTGTTTTATACTGGCTCGTATTGAAAACACGGACGTCCTAGTATTTCCAATATTTCATATGTTGATTCTGCTGCGATATCAGTGTTGTGATTCTGTGATGGATATAGTATATAGTATATATGATATATTATATAGACGTTACTTATGTTTTACACCCGCGCTAGCCCTGCCCTGCTCTGTCGTTAGTTACCTAACCTAACGGTGCACGAGGGGACATCGAGGCGAATGCGGATGGCAAAAGTGTACGTCATATCTATCTGTGATGTTTAGGTATTTAAATGATGGGACTTCATTAATTTGATTAAT
Organism: Agapanthus africanus; assembly: GCA_030015575.1. Taxonomy (NCBI): domain Eukaryota; kingdom Viridiplantae; phylum Streptophyta; class Magnoliopsida; order Asparagales; family Amaryllidaceae; genus Agapanthus; species Agapanthus africanus. The sequence continues at coordinate 288,653,589 of JASDDO010000031.1, read as the reverse complement.
GAAAGATAAGAAACCTAAGATGTTGTGGAATCAAAATTTTAAATAAAACAGGTAGCTACAGTTCTTGCTTTGCACAGCGATATATATGATATATCCTGCACCTTATTCGATGAGGAAAGGACCGAGATCCCTTCACCGGGAGTGACTCCTTTAGCAATAACTGGCAGATGCTACACACTCGGTTTGCTTTTGACTGCTTTTAAGAGTTTTTGCTTTGCACAGCGATATATATGATATATCCCGCACCTCATTCGACGAGGAAAGGACCGAGATCCCTTCACCGGGAGTGACTCCTTTAGCAAAACTAGAAAAGCCTCAAAATCACTCCATTTCAAAACTTCATTTTGATTCTACAACGATATCAAGTTCATTACGCAATAGGTTTTCGGAAAAACCTGCCGTAGCCCTCCGTCATTTCAGATTAGAACTGTTTAGTATTCGTGCTGCGTTTGTTGGCCTTTGTCAAGGCATAGTGTGCGGTAGCTGAATAGTGCTTATCTGCTTATGCATGTGATGCAGATTGTTTCAGGGTAGTCGTACGACCTTGTTGGCCTTTGTCAAGGGTCGTGCGGGTGGGTTTGATTCAATCAAGAAATGACGGGTTGAACTTGACTAGCATCCTGTGATTTGTTGGCCTTTGTCAAGGTCATAGGACACTAGGGGCAAAATATTATCGGGAATTTCAAGTGTTGAAATTTGCAATGAGATTGCATACCTTCTATGAGATAGTTGGATCCCGATACCCACTGCGAGTAAGAGTTACTCCTGGGAGATTTTTACACATTGCAATTAGCTGATCAAGTAGGTGTCTAGAAAGGTGTCAACGGGGTTACGCCTCTGGGAAAACGAGGTTTACATTGATTAGGTTCGTGCGAAAGCACGGGGGACCTCCCTCAAAGTACCGACACTGGCCTGGCTGAAAGATTGGCGAACCTGTAGTGTGTAATTAATCCCGGCTAGTCTTTCCTTTTAGGGTTTGGAGGAAGATTTGATAAAAAGCAGTGGGAGCCATCCTGATTAGATAAGATAATAACCAATTTGATCTTGCACGTGCATACGCTAAAGTGTTTTTCTTCTCTCTCTCTCCAGGTAGCGACCATTTCATGCCCTAATGAAGATAATAATATGGATGTATTAACCGAACCCGCATGTTATACTGTGCTGGGGAACGCTGGTTCCGTTCTTTCTTATAAGAGTTATAGGAATGAACAGGAAATAGGGGAATATCAGGATTCCCATGCCACCCGAATGAAGAAAGTACATGTTGATGCATTTTCTTCGGGTATGTTCGTTACTGAGAACTGTTTCTCCATTTGCTCTACGTCCTGGGTATTAGATACCGGGTCAAGATCCCATATATGTAATCAGTTACATGGGCTCAGGAAAGGTAGAGAACTTGGAGAAGGTGATAAAGACATTAGAGTTGGAAATGGTGCAATTGTTGCAGCTAAGACTGTCGGGGAATATCACCTTGTATTACCAACTGGTAATACATTGGTTCTGAACGAATGCTATTACATGCCGAACCTGATATGCAACATTATATCGGTTTCTTTATTAAGTAAAGAGGGATATAATTTTGTATTACAGGACAATGTTATGAACATTTTCCGTAACCAAAAGTTGGTTGGATCAGGCACGTTATGCAATGGCATTTATGTTCTAAATCAATCAACAGTTCTGAACATAACAAACACACACAAGAGGAAGAGTTCTGAACTCAACGAATCCTTCTTGTGGCATTGTAGACTGGGCCACATCAATGCGACACGACTAGCTAAGTTGCATAAAGATGGATATTTAAATCCGTTTGAATTTTCATCTTATGACACTTGCCAGTCATGTCTCAAAGGCAAGATGACCAAAACTCCGTTTACGGGACACGGAGAAAGAGTTACCGAACTCTTGGGACTTATACATAGTGATGTATGCGGTCCCATGTCTACACATGCCAGGGATGGTTCTTCATACTTCATTACATTCACTGACGATCTCTCTAGGTTCGGGTATGTGTTCCTGATGAGACACAAATCAGAAGCTTTTGAGAAATTTAGGGAATATAAGCAAGAAGTTGAGAACCAAACCGGAAAAAGTATTAAAATCCTACGATCTGATCGAGGAGGAGAATACTTAAGCAATGAATTCCTGGACTTCCTAAAAGAGAATGGGATTCTCTCTCAGCTGACTCCTCCATATACACCACAGCACAACGGTGTATCAGAACGGAGGAACCGCACCCTATTAGATATGGTGCGCTCTATGATGAGCACAGCTGAGTTACCTATTTCCTTCTGGAGTTATGCGCTGGAGACAGCAGCATACCTATTGAATCAAGTTCCATCTAAATCTGTACCTACCACACCATATGAGATATGGAGTGGGAAGTGACCATGTCTTAAACGAGTTAAGATATGGGGTTGCCCGGCCTATGTCAAAAGGCAAAATCCGGACAAACTCGAGGCACGGTCAGTTCTATGCAAGTTTGTGGGATATCCCAAACATTCACATGGATATCTTTTCTACCATACGGAGGAACAAAAAGTGATTGTTTCTCAACATGCCACCTTTTTGGAAAAGGAATTTCTTGCAAAGGAAATTAGTGGCGATAAGGTAGAACTGGAAGAAATTCCGGCTACACAAACTCAAACTGAAGATTTAGTGGAACCAGAGGATTCAGTAGCTCCCGACGAACTTCAACCTCTCCGCCGATCTAGTAGGGTTCCTCGCCAACCTGAGAGATACTACGGTTTTCTCATGGATGGTGGGAGCGAGGATTGCATCATGGAAGATGATGACCCAACTAGCTTCGAGCAGGCCATCACGAGTGGGGACTCAGTGAAATGGCTGGATGCTATGCGGTCCGAGATGGAATCCATGTACACCAACAAAGTATGGACTTTGGACGTTGCTCCTGAAGGGGTAAAACCCATTGGGAGCAAGTGGATCTTCAAGAAGAAACTTGGTGTAGATGGGAAAGTGGAGACTTTCAAAGCTAGACTTGTAGCAAAGGGTTTTCGTCAAAGACCAGGTGTGGACTATGACGAAACCTTTTCTCCAGTGGCTATGCTTAAATCCATCCGGATCATGCTTGCCATCGCTGCATATCATGATTACGAAATCTGGCAAATGGATGTTAAGACCGCCTTTCTAAACGGTGATTTAGAAGAGTGCGTGTACATGACTCAGCCAGAGGGCTTCGTAGACAGTGGGAGCAGCGGAAAGGTGTGCAAGCTGCTTAAATCCATTTATGGATTAAAGCAAGCATCGCGGAGTTGGAACATCTGCTTTGACGTCGTTATCAAAGAGTTTGATTTCGTCAAAAATCCAGATGAACCTTGTATCTACAAGAAGGTGGCAGAGAGTAAGGTTGTCTTCCTCGTATTGTACGTGGACGACATACTCTTGATAGGAAATGATATTCCTATGCTGCAATCGGTCAAGCTCTTCTTATCACAAAGATTCTCAATGAAAGATCTTGGTGATGCCTCCTGCATATTTTGGAATTAGGATCTATAGAGATAGATCCAAACGGATTTTGGGATTGTCCCAATCCAGGTACATTGACACCATACTAAAGAGGTTTAGTATGGAAGAGTCCAAGCGTGGGAACTTACCCACGATCTCTGGAGTCACTCTCTCCAAAGAGATGTCTCCCAAGACTGATTTGGAGAGAGCTCGCATGCAAGGGATACCCTATGCTTCGGCAGTAGGCTCTATCATGTATGCGATGCTATGTACCAGACCCGATGCAGCATACTCACTAAGTATAGTGAGCAGGTATCAAGCTGATCCTGGAGAGAGTCACTGGACAGCTGTGAAGAGCATTCTCAAGTACTTACGAAGGACTAGAGATATGTTCTTGGTGTATGGTAACGGAGAACTCCAAGTGGAGTCCTTTACCGATTCGAGCTTCCAGAGTGATAAGGACGACTCTAAGTCGCAGTCGGGCTTTGTCTTTACCCTTTACGGAGGGGCGGTTAGCTGGAAGAGTTCCAAGCAGGAAACCGTGGCAGACTCGACGATGGAGGCTGAATACATCGCTGCCAACGATGCTGCCAAAGAGGCTGTCTGGATCAAGAAGTTCATTACTGAACTTGGAGTGGTTCCATCCATTGAGCGTCCAATACCTTTGTATTGCGATAACAATGGAACGGTGGCTTTGGCCAAGGAACCCAGGTCCCATCAGCGATCCAGGCATATTCTGAGGCGGTATCACCTGATCCGGGAGATAGTTGATCGCCGGGAGATCGAGGTCAGGAGAGTTGACACGAAGAACAACACGGCGGATCCACTCACGAAGGCCATTCCCCAGATACAGTTTGAGAGACTCTTCGGGATGCTCGGTATGCGATACTACAGCAGCTGGCCCTAGTGCAAGTGGGAGATTGTTAGTTGTATGTATGCCCTAGAGGCCAGTATTGTACAGATGTTGTATATTATATTGGATGCTTGGACATATATAGAGATGACTTTCTTGCTCGACATGATAGTATACTATCTGGTTGCTCTTTATCTTAACATGTACACTTGTCTCTTTATACTGTCTTATAGTTACATGTTGGTAAAGCCCTTAGGATGTGTACTTGACTACCTGGACTATGGTGCAGATCATACTAGTGGGGACATGGTAGTCTATAAGTACATCCTTCAAGGTCCCTAGTCATAGGTGTATCGAGACGGGGCATCGATATACCAGTGTAGACTAGCGTATACGCTTCTCGACCCATGAGATGGGCGATGGATGATCCCATATCCATTGGTGTTTGACATCAGAGATGGTGTACGGGTGCTCAGTGGTGACTGGGTACACTGGACGGACTCGCCGAGAACTCCCAGATGGTATTATACCTCACGTCAGATGGCAGTTCTCAGGTGACACTTGTACAGGTTAGTCTGTAGACCCGAGATCGTCTTAGAGTCTTGTGTGATTCCCACTGTGCTTTGATCTCCACCTTACCACGTCCATAAGGGCGTGCAAAACGGTGGTCTTTGGGTTCAGTCCCGAGTCACATGGAGGCAATGAGCGATAGGAGGGGTTTCGTCTCTCCCGGTATTGGGGGTTGATGTTGCGCTGTGCTCGATTGGCCGTAACAGGGAAGTCCCTGGCCAGGGCTGATCAGAGATTTGCTGGTAAGTGTTACCAGAAGTTTCTCGACCCGTTATGAGCCTCACATCGGCACGACTTATCGGTTATTGGGGTCTGACGTTTACCACCCCTAGACTTGATATGCGACGTATCAGACGAACAGACCGGACTGTACGGTAAGTGTTACTGGTTGGATTCACAGGAGTGTGAGCGGGCTAGCTCGTCGATCTTCTGATCGCTCAATACCCGGATGGCCGTTACGTTTAGCAGACCGCTTGCGGCTTGTGGGTGCTTGATATGATCATCATCTGCTACCGGCGTATTGACGAGTCTTTAGAGTCCTACACAGAGGTTTCCTGGCTCAAGCGAAACGAAATAGGAGCGCATATGAGATATGTGCAGGACCGAGAATAATGCGTGTATGTGATACCGCATTTCATTCTCGCGATATATGTTTCGATTGGTTATATTCGATATGACCTAGTTATCGAATCATTGATTCGATAAATCGATACATTGGATTCTAGTCGGTTATGTGCGACATGACCGGATCATTGAATCAAATGTTGATTTAATGATTTAATGCATAATTATATATTTGATATATTACTTTGCATTAGCTAGTATTGGTTCACTTTATATGGATTTTCTCACTCGATGTGCATGATGTATATGTGATATATTTTTGTGCACTTGTATGTATCATGTTTGATGATGCATGTTTATATGGTTAAGTATAAAGAATAAAACCATGGTTAAGTAGATAATTAGGGTTATGTTTTAATCACTCATTTATTTATCCATTCCTTTTTATTTAAATAATTTTATGAAAACAAAATGGTTTTCTTTTTGTCATGAAGCTTGATGAAGCTTCATGAAGGTTTGACTCAAAGACCATTTTGTCTTCATGCTAAACCCTAACTATTCCCACTAACCATGGTTTGCTCTCTACACTTAACCTTAGTTTGATTATGATAAGTATTGTTTTTCTTTTCATTTTTAAATAGACTTATCATAATTCTAGCTCATCTTCTTCTTCATCTTCAAGTTTGAAACCTTGAGGCCATCAATGGCAACTTGAGCTTGAGAGTGAGAAATCCAATTCTAAAGAGAACCCACCTCCTATTTCTTCATCCTCTACCTCTTGCCAAGTAGTAGAGTGTGTTTTCTTCACAAGTTTCATCATTTTATGAAGTGGGAGCTTGATCTAGCGATGCCTCGACGTAGATCATCTTCGGCATCGTCGTCGATGACCAAGCCCGTTCATTCTCCGATGAAGCCGACGCTAGAGCCCGGGGTTCGACTTGGACAGCGAGGAGACTTCGTTGCGGAGCCGTGAAGGTGGATATCCGGATCTACAAAGGTTGTAATTTCCGTATACTTATAGTTAAGTGTTAACTAGTTTACTTTTTCGCCTAGAATTCTAGTCTACGATCCGCGTTAGGGTTTCGCGACACCCATAATTTTTGAAATTGGCTTGTTCGATGCCTTGTGAGACCTCTATAGGGTGCCTAGGAACCTTTCAATATTAAAAGGATTTGCTAGGGGTCACGTGGGGACACGTGAGGGCGCCCATGCATTGGATTTTAATCCTTCAGTTCTTTCCATCTTCTCTTTTTTAAAGAGGTGTTTGTCAGGGGTCACGTGGGGACACGTGAGGGCGCCCAAATTCTGGCTTGGCTTTGTTCTTTTTATTTTGAGGAATTTATCCAAGCGTCACGTGGGAGCACGTGACCTAATATTATTTGTTCTCTTTCAGTCATTGGAGGGGAGGGTCACGTGTTGCCACGTGATCATGTTGGGTACTGATCTCTTTACGTGCATGGAGAGTTAAATCCCTTATTTAAGAATTAAGTTCTTTGATAGGGTTAAACCCTAATTTTATTTAGAGGAATTAAATTCTCAACCTATGTTTGAAAGAATTAAATTCTTTAAACGCAATCCTTCCTCTAAGTTTTGGATCTGCATGGCAGAATCTCCCCGATGAGAATTAAATTCTCAAGCTATGGGGAGATCTGCTTCTGCAGATTTTCAATCAGAGAAAGAACTAAGTTCTTATATTAAGGGTTAAACCCTATCTTTGTTGGAGTAATTAAATTCCTATGTACTTTGTGGGAGAATAAAATTCTCTGAACTTAGGTCCTCCCTTAGGCTTTAGATCTCCATTGCAGAATCTCCCCGATGAGAATTAAATTCTCAACTTATGGAGAGATCTGTAGGGTTACTAGGCACTCTAAGAAGGTTTTACAAGGCATCAACCATGCCCGATTAAAATTTTAGCCATGCCGAATAACCCTAAACAAGATCTTTTCTAGATAATTAGGGTTACATATGCAAGTAAATAACATTTACTACTAAGTGAATACGAAATACAACCTTTGTAGATCGGTCCTTCACTTATAAAGCTCCTTGTTGTAATCCCTTCGCTGCGATCATGGTTCTCCCGGGCTCTTGCATGGCTTCACGAGGCGAAAGAAGCGTCCTTGCTTGAAGTCTTCGAGTCCGAAGATGATCTACATCGAGAGAATACCAACTCAAGCTATTACTTCACTAACTAGAGAATTAGTGAAGCAAACACACTAAACTAAAGTGCTAGTCTAGTAGAGAATGGAGAAATAGGAAGTGGGTTATCTTTAGAATTTTATTTCTCACAATCTTTCACTCTCTTTTTAAAACCCTAGCAAGCTTTTCTTTTGCTCAAAGAAGAAGAAGAAGATGGACAAAAGAAAAGATGAAGATAATGATCAAGTGAGTGAGTATCATATACTAACTCATGTAGAGACATTACCATGGCTAATCCTAAATGGTTAGGTTAATAAAAATCTAAAGTAAAACAAAGTTAGTGGACTTTGTCAAAACATCCACAAGCTTCTACAAGCTTCATGCTTGTGACAAAATGTCCACTAATTTGTAATTACCTTAAATAATTATTAACCACAATTTAAAATAGAATGGTGTATGTCTTGCACACCCATGCATGATGTATCAACAAACATGATACAAAATGAAAAACACATTTTAATATATATCACATATATATTAAAGTTGTGCACATGTGAGAAAAAATCCTTAAGTGAACAAATGTTAGTTAATGTAAATTAGTATATCATATATACAATTATACACTAAATTATTAAATCAACACATGACTTAATAATCCGGTTATATCTCATATAACCGATTAACATCCAATGTATCGACTTATCGAATCAACACTTGATTCGATAACCCGGCTATATCTTATATAACCGACCGATACAAAAAGTCGCGAGAATAGAATACAGTATCACATACACGCATTATTCTCGGTCCCGCACATATCACATATGCGCTCCTATTTCGTTTTGCTTGAGCCAGTAAAACCTCTATGTAGGACTCTAAAGACTCGTCAATACGCCGGCAGTAGGTGATGATCACATCAAGCACCCACAAGCCGTCAGCGGTACTAGCTGGACGTAACGGCTACCCGGGTATTGAGCGATTAGAAAATCAGCAAGCAAGCCCGCTCCAACTCCTGTAAAATCCTAACGGTAACACTTCCTGTACAGTCCAGTCTCCTCGTCTGATATGTCGCATATCAAGTCTAGAGGTGGTAAACGTCAGACCCCAATAACCGATAAGTCATGCCGATGTGAGGCTCATAACGGGTCGAGAAAATACTGGTAACACTTACCAGTAAATCTCTAAATCAGCCCTGGCCAGGGACTTCCCTGTTATGGCCAATCGAGCATAGCGCAACATCAACCCCCAATACCGGGAGAGACGAAACCCCTCCTATCGCTCATTGCCTCCATGTGACTCGGGACTGTACCCAAAAACCACCGTTTTGCACGCCCTCTTGGACGTGGTAAGGTGGAAATCAAAGCACAGTGGGAATCACACAAGACTCTATGACGATCTCGGTTCTACAGACTAACCTGCATAAGTGTCACCAGAGAACTGCCATCTGACGTGAGGTATAATACCATCTGGGAGTTCTCGGCGAGTCCGTCCAGTGTACCCAGTCTCCACTGAGCACCCGTATACCATCTCTGATGTCAAACACCAATGGATATGGGATCATCCATCGCCCATCTCATGGGTCGAGAAGCGTATACGCTAGTCTACTCTGGTATATCGATGCCCTGTCTCGATACACCTACGACTAGGAACATTAAAGGATGTACTTATGGACTACTCTGTCCCTACTAGTATGATCTGCATCATAGTCCAGATAGTCAAGTACACATTCTAAGGGCTTTACCAACATGTAACTATAAGACAGTATCAAGAGACAAGTATACATGTTAAGATAAAGAGCAACCAGATAGCATACTATCATATCGAGCAAGAAAGTCCTCTCTATATATGTCTAAGCATCCAATATAATATACATCATCTGTACAATACTGGCCTCTAGGGCATACATACAACTAACAATCTCCCACTTGCACTAGGGCCAGCTGCTGTAGTATCGCATACCAAGCATCCCGAAGAGTCTCTCAAACTGTATCTGGGGAATTACCTTCGTAAGTGGATCCGCGGTGTTGTTCTTCGTGTCAACCCTCCTGACCTCGATCTCCCGGCGATCAACTATCTCCCGGATCAGGTGATACCGCCTCAGAATATGCCTGGATCGCTGATGGGACCTGAGTTCCTTGGCCAAAGCCACCGCTCCATTGTTATCACAATACAAGGGTATTGGATGCTCAATGGATGGAACCACTCCAAGTTCAGTAATGAACTTCTTGATCCAGACAACCTCTTTGGCAGCATCGTTGGCAGCGATGTATTCAGCCTCCATCGTCGAATCTGCCACGGCTTCCTGCTTGGAACTCTTCCAGCTAACCGCCCCTCCGTAAAGGGTAAAGACAAATCCCTAGTGAAACTTAGAGTCGTCCTTATCACTCTTGAAGCTCGAATCGGTAAAGGACTCCACTTGGAGTTCTCCGTTACCATACACCAAGAGCATCTCTTTAGTCCTTTGTAAGTACTTGAGAATGCTCTTCACAGCTGTCCAGTGACTCTCTCCAGGATCAGCTTGATACCTACTCACTACACTTAGTGAGTGTGCTACATCGGGTCTGGTACATAGCATTGCGTACATGATAGAGCCTACAGCCGAAGCATAGGGCATTCCTTGCATACGAGCTCTCTCCAAATCATTCTTGGGAGACATCTTTTTGGAGAGAGTGAGTCCAGAGATCGTGGGTAAGTTCCCACGCTTGGATTCTTCCATACTAAATCTCTTTAGTATGGTGTCAATGTACCTGGATTGGTACAATCCCAATATCCTTTTAGATCTATCTCTATAGATCATAATTCCCAGTATGCAGGAGGCATCACCTAGATCTTTCATTGAGAACTTTGTGATAAGAAGAGCTTGACCGATTGCAGCATAGGAATGTCATTTCCTATCAAGAGTATGTCGTCCACGTACAATACGAGGAAGACAACCTTACTCTCTGCCACCTTCTTGTAGATACAAGGTTCATCTACGTTTTTGACGAAATCAAACTTTTTGATAACGACGTCAAAGCAGATGTTCCAACTCCGCGATGCTTGCTTTAATCCATAAATGGATTTAAGCAGCTTGCATACCTTCCCGCTGCTCCCACTATCTACGAAGCCCTCTGGCTGAGTCATGTACATGCTCTCTTCTAAATCACCGTTTAGAAAGGCGGTCTTAACATCCATTTGCCAGATTTCGTAGTCATGATATGCAGCGATGGCAGGCATGATCCGGATGGATTTAAGCATAGCCACTGGAGAAAAAGTTTCGTCATAGTCCACACCTGGTCTTTGACGAAAACACTTTGCAACAAATCTAGCTTTGAAAGTCTCCACTTTCCCATCTACACCAAGTTTTTTCTTGAAGATCCACTTGCTCCCAATGGGTTTTACCCCTTCAGGAGCATCTTCCAAAGTCCATACTTTGTTGGTGTACATGGATTCCATCTCGGACCGCATTGCATCCAGCCATTTCACCGAGTCCCCACTCGTGATGGCCTGCTCGAAGCTAGTTGGGTCATCATCCTCCATGATGCAATCCTCGCTCCCACCATCCATGAGAAAACCGTAGTATCTCTCAGGTGGGTGAGGAACCCTACTAGATCGGCGGAGTGGCTGGGGTTCATCGGGAACTACCGAATCCTCTGGTTCCACCAGATCTTCTGTTGCATCTTTTGTAGCTGAACCTCTTCCAGTTCTACCTCATGACCACTAATCTCTTTTGTAAGAAATTCCTTTTCTAAAAAGGTGGCATGCCGAGAAACAAACACCCTTTATTCCTCAGTGTTGTAGAAGATATACCCTTGTGAATTCTTGGGATATCCTACAAATTTGCATAGAACAGACTGTGCCTCGAGTTTGTCCGGATTTTTTCGTTTGACATAGGCTGGACAACCCCATATCTTAACATAGTTAAGAAATGGTCTCTTCCCTTTCCATATCTCATATGGAGTGGTAGGCACAGATTTGGTGGGGGCCATATTCAATAGATGTATGGCTGTCGCTAGCGCATACCCCCAGAAGGAAATAGGTAACTCAGCTGCGCTCATCATGAGCGCACCATATCTAATAGGGTGCGGTTCCACCGTTCTGATACACCGTTGTGCTGTGGTGTATATGGAGGAGTCAGCTGAGAGAGAATCCCATTCTCTTTTAGGAAGTCCAGGAATTCATTGCTCAAGTATTCACCTCCTCGATCAGATCGAAGGATTTTAATACTTTTCCCGGTTTGGTTCTCGACTTCTTTTTTATATTCTCTAAATTTCTCAAAAGCTTCAGACTTGTGTTTTATTAAGAACACATGTCCGTATCTTGAGAGATTGTCAGTGAATGTAATGAAGTACAAAGAACCATCCCTGGCATGTGTAGACATGGGACCGCATACATCGCTATGTATCAGTCCCAAGAGTTCAGTAACTCTTTCTCCGTACCCCATAAACGGAGTTTTGGTCATCTTGCCTTTGAGACATGACTGGCAAGTGTCATAAGATGAAAATTCGAACGGTTTCAAATACCCATCCTTATGCAACTTAGCTAGCCGTGTCGCATTTATATGACCAAGTCTACAATGCCATAAGAAGAATCCGTTCATTTCTAAACTCTTCCTCTTGTGTGTGTTTTGTATATTAAGGACTGTAGTTTGATTGAGAACGTATATGTCATTAAATAACGAACCTGATCCAATCAACTTTTGATTCAGGAATATGTTCATAACATCATCCTGTACTACAAAATTATATCCTTCTTTGCTCAATAAAGAAACTGATATAAGATTGCATATCAGGGTCGGAATGTAATAGCATTCGTTCAGAACCAATGTATTACCATTTGGTAACACAAGGTGATATTCGCCAACTGCTTTGGCTGCAACATTTGCACCATTCCCTACTCTTACGGAATGATCACCCTTTCACTGTTCCCTACCTTTTCGTAGCCCATGTAACATATTACATATATGGGATCCCGATCCGGTATCTAATACCCAGGACGTAGAGTGAACTGAGAAACAGTTCTCTGTAACGAACACACCAGAAGAAAATGCATCAACATGTACTTTCTTCATTCGGGTGGCATGGGAAACCTGGTATTCCCCTATATCCTGTTCAGTCCTATAACTCTTATAAGAAAGAACGGAACCAACGTTCCCCAGCACAGTATAACATGCGGGTTTGGTCAATACATCCATATTATTATCTTGATTAAGGCATGATATGGTCGCTACCTGGAGAGAGAGAGAAGAAAAAAACTTGCGTATGCTCTTGCAAGATCAGATTGGTTATTATTTTATCTAATCAGGATGGCTCCCACTGTTTTTATCAAATCTTCCTTCAAACCCTAAAAGGAAAGACTAGCCGAGATTAATTACACCCTACAATTTCGCCAATCTTTCAGCCAGGCCAGTGTCGGTACTTTGAGGGAGGTTCCCCGTGCTTTCGCACGGACCTAATTAAAGTAAACCTCGTTTTCCCATAGGCGTAACCCCGTTGACACCTTTCTAGACACCTACTTGATCGGCAAATTGTCCTTTGTAAAACTCTCCCAGGAGTAACAATTACTCGCAGTGGGTATCGGGATCCAACTATCTCATAGAAGGTACGCAATCTCATTGCAAATTTCAACACTTGAAATTCCCGATAATATTTTGCCCCTAACGTGCTATGACCTTGACGAAAGCTAACAAATCATAGCCCGCTAGTCAAGTTCAACCCGTACATTTCTTGACTGAATTAAACCCATCCGCACGACCCTTGACGAAAGCCAACAAAGCCGTACGACTACCCTAATCCAATCGCATCATATGCAGCAGATAAGCAGCATATAGCTACCGCACACTACACCTTGACGAAAGCCAATAAATGTAGCACGAATACTATATACAACTTATCTGAAATGACGAAGGGCTACGACAGGTTTTTCTGAAAACCTATTGCGTAATGAACTTGATATCGTTGTAGAATCGAGTGAATTTTGAAATGGAGTGATTTTGAGGCTTTTATTAGTTTTGTAAGTCTACGGTAGCGCCCCGGCCGTCTACAGACGCCAAATGCGGAACAAAAACTTTTTAACTGGCGCTATTGTATACTTTAACCCGGATCTGCCATTATTGCTAAACTAACAAACTGTAAAGAGTGTAGAAAGGTTATACCGAACGATCCGAGTCCTTCGTTCTTTAACCATCATCCCACGCTCCGTTGCGGCTGCTCCGATCTCGTCGATATCCGATCTGCTCGTCCAGGTGGCACCACGTCATTGATTCTTTAAACGGGCTCCCGCCTCTAACTCGAGGCAACTCGGTCGTCAAGTTTGCTAAAAGAGACGACCAAGAATGATGTAGAGAATGAGTAGATGACTTTGTCTCACTTCGTCCAAGTCCGTGGACGATCGGTTAATGAAGTTGCCGATGGAAATGAAATGGAACGAGATATGAACTATGAAATTTCCATGCATCCAAAACTTTAGTCTTTTCTTTTTAACAACCATAATCTTTTTCAAGTGAGTAAAATGGAGGAGGAGAGGGGGCCGGCCATTTATATGGAGGAGGAGGGTGAGTGTAGGAGCAATCAAGGAGGTGACCATAAACAAAGATCAACAACAAATATCCTAAAGCAAAACAAAACATATTAATGAAATGAATGACTCACTAAACCTAGTCATCCATTCATTAAAGCAAAGATGAGTCACCCGCCACCTCATCACCCTAGTCACCATTTCTAGAACCTTCTAGAAGCATGACTCACCCTCATCCAAGAAAAGATAAATCCGTCTTTAACCGAATGTTAAAAGACGGCTGATAGAAAACTGGAAACTGACAACTTCCAAAAGTGATCCTGAAACGACTTTCAGGATAACCCCGTAACTGTATAAATATACCCGCATTTGTATTACGACCGAATACAAATGCAACTGAGACAAAGATATTATACCTACTCAATATAATACTCGGATCCGGCTTAAACCAAAGCCGACCAGTATCATTTGCCCGAAAAATAACACGTGCGTAAACGCACATGCATTTTCCGAACCCTGCCATAAAACCATACGGCCTCTACAACGTTTCGCCCGAAGTTGGGAAACTGTCTGTGGGGGACTCTAATGACTCGTCAGTACCCTGGCAGTGGGTTTAACCACAAACCGTCAGCGGCACTAGCTATGCGTAACGGCTGCCCATGGACTGACCTCAAGGGAGGCCGATGAGCGAACTCATCCGGAAACCCTACTGAGCCTAACAGTGACAATGTATATACAGTCCGGTCCGTTCGTCTATGAGTATCGCATATCTGCCTAGGGGGCTAGTAACGTCAGACCCCCAATAGCAGTATAAGTCGTGTCGGAGTGTAGCCCAATAACACCCTGAGATACTACTGGAGTACCTACCAGTAAATCTCCTGCCATGGCCATGGACTTTGTGTAATGGCTCTCCTAGACACAGCACGACCTCGCCCCCAATACCGGGAGAGACGAATCCCCTGCCGATCCGCTCACGTGCCTCCATATGGCTCGGGACTGTACCCAAAAACTACCTGTTTGCACGACTCCTTTGAGCCGTGGTAGGGTAGAAATCAAAGCACAGTGGGAACTCACACGAGACAAATGACGACCTCAGGTCGATGAACTAACCTGTACACATGTCACCAGGGAACTGCTATCTAACGATATGTATAATACCAACTAGCAGATTCCCGGCGAGTCCTGTCCGGTGTACTCATAACCCAATGAGCACCTGTATACATCTTAGGTGATCCAACTGACACCAGTGGCTTGTGAGACCGGCCACCGCCCCTCGTCGGGGTCTCGACTGTACACACTAGTCTACTCCGGAGTATCGATGCCCTGTCTCGAAACTCCCACGACTAGGGACCACAATTAAGGATATGCATATAAACCACCCAACTCTCACGTATATGATCGCCATCATACTGTTGGTAGTAAAGCAAGATCCTAAGGGCTCTATCAAAGTGTAACATGTAATCAGTCACCTGAACATGTACACGACTGATAAAGGCAAACCAGATAGCATACTATCATCTCGAGTAAGACCGTCCTACCGGTATAGGTCCTCCGCAATCATTGCAATCACGTGCCTGCGATCCAATAATTGACTCTGAGGGCACTATCTCCAACAATCTCCCACTTGCACTTAAGGCTAATTATTGCGATGTCGACTACTCACAGCCTGTGTGAAACCGAACATCCAACTCCTATACTAATCAGTTTCACAAAGCCCGTTTGTAAAACTATTGTGTTTGAGAAATAGCCTCAGTGAGTGGATCCGCCTAGATGTTTCTTTCTATGTCTCTCTAAATCTCAAGTTCGCGGAGAAAGCCATCTCCCGAATCGAGTAATACCTGTCTTAGAATATGTCTGGATATCTGATGGGACTTAGTTCATAAATGAACTCCAAATCCAAACTTCTTAGACTGTATCGATCACTGAACCTAATCAGTATCGGCACCATGCCACCCACAGTATCCTCTTGGACCACCTGTCCATAATACTGTCCCTCATCAGAGGGAAAACTATAACTCTGACAATCACTCTGTCATCCATGTCACCTTTGAAGCCTGGAATGATAATCGTCTCCCGAAGGAGGCTGCCGTCATCAATTCCGTAGAACATGTACTTATGTTCTATAACTGCTTCCTTATGTTTCTCCAGGATTGGATTAATACAAACTTATTGCATCTAGTGCAAAAACAACATTTGGTGTGGTACTTGACATCTCATGATTGACTCAATTGCCTAAGCAAGTGATCTGCCAATCATGCACATCCCTCTCCCCTTTAGTCTGTAAGACACCTTTAGAGAGGGTGACTCCATCACCTGCAGGTACACCACCATACTAGGAGTCATCTATTCTAAAAACCATTAGAATACTGTCAAAGTACCCACATTGGGAAACTACCCAAATCCAGATCTAAAAAACCATAGATCTAGAAACCAGAATGTCAAATATTATATCCATATCCTGTCTGGAGAAACAACTGTGTGACGACCACAGTACAACCGATCGTAGTATAAGAATTTTACTTCCTACTCTGTGTATGTCATCCAGATACTATGACATCACACCCTCCTACCTTCTTAACAGATCCATCCCCTATCCTGATTGAAGTCAAACCCATGATTGTCACATCAAAATCAGATGATCAATCTCCGCTATAACTGCTCAAGTTTATAAATAGATATAAGCATCTTGCCCACTATGCTTCCGCTGCTCCAACTGACTACGACAACCCTCCTACCGGGTCTCATATCCTGGAACAACAGTAGTGTCAAGTCTGGGTAAACAAGATCCTCCCTGTCACCGTCCTTGAGGCTACCGGAGTACATCTCGGGTGTCTGAGGTTACCCATCATATCTGCGGAGTGGCTATTTGAATGTCAAACCTGATTGAATATATAGGTCCTATTAAATTTTCCGTAATCGTTCGCGGTTCTGGAATCACTTCCAGTTCTACCATACTCCCACTACTGTTTTCTGAAAAAGAATCCATTTTACTAAAACTGTGGCGAGTCAAGAACAATATCACTATTGATCTTCCAAATGGTAGAATATCAACCCTCGTCATAGCCAGGGTCAACCCACAAACAGCCATTACAGAAACGTGCCCTGAGTTATCCAGAGTCTGGTTTTAAGCATAAGCTGGACAACTCCCCGTACCTTAATATCTTTTAAGGTACGAACTATTCTATATCCAATATAGAAACTTTGGCACTAATTTAATTGGAACCAGATTCAAATCATGCAACTGTCTCCAGTGCATATCAACTTAATGGAAAGAGGCTAATCAGCATTACTCAACTTAGGAATCCATCCAATTATGAGCAACCTGAAAGAGAAACACGTTTCTAAAAACTATTACTATCATCTGAATACCAATCACAAGAATCTACATCTTCGATCTCTTTGAAGAATCCCGATACTTGTGACACCTGGTTCTCTACTTTATTCTTATACCCACAACTTCTCAAAACTTAGACCTTGTATTTCTACGAAACACTTGTCTAAATACTAGAGAAGTTATAAGTAAACAGAACATAGTACGAGGACCTACCCCTTTGTCCTGATGGACACTGGACAACAAACAATACTCTGTATAAGTTCGCTGAGTTGAACAACTCAAAACCTGTGCGTCGTAGGTTGAAAACTGTACCCTGGCGATTTCCTCAAATATCACCAATTACTACGAATTCCGATATAATGAGGATAATCACCTAATTCCCAATAACTTACTCCCACTCATTATCTGTAAAACCATACAGATATGAGAATGAAACCTGGTAAATACATACCCTTGGAGTAAGTATCTAATCGGGAAAACAGTTTTGCTTTAACAGTGCACTGAAACATGAAAATGTTTCGTAGGGGTATCCTGGTATTCATAGCAATGCCTCTTCCATAATCTAATTCATGACTTTAACCGTATATTTCACTGCCATCTCTCCAAGTCCCTTTATTTGTCTTTAGTCGTTACCTCCTGTACACCATCGTTAGGCTAAATGGTTTTCTTCCTTCCCTACCGTTCGGCACCAGCCTATGGTTTGGAAGAAGAAAATCCAGTAAGAATAATAGGTGTACCCTCCTAAACCAAGGAGTACTCGCATCTTGAGAGAAGGTGATGATAAAAGACAACTGAATAATACCTTATTCTTTTAAAGGTGAAATAGGAGTGGCGATGAAGTACGCGGTTTGGTCGTGAATGATAACAGTCGCAATTTACTTTGCCCTCTTTCTAATCCCTTTATTTTGTCTTTACATATTACCTTCTACACACCCTACTTAGGCTAATTGGTTTTCTTCATTCCCTACCTTTCGGCACCTGCCTATGGATCCCCGACGATCCGCTCACTGCCTCCATGTGGCTCGGGACTGTACCCAAGTAAAACCTGTTTGCACGTCTCCTTTGAGCGTGGTAGGGTAATAATCTAAGCACAGTGGGAACTCACACGAGACAAATGACGATCTCAGGTCGACAAACTAACCTGTACACATGTCACCAAGGAAATGCTATCTGACGATATATATAATACCAACTAGCATGTTCCCGGCGAGTCCTATCCGGTGTACTCAATGAGCACCTGTATACATCTTAGGTGAACCAACTGACACCAATGGCTTATGAGACCAGCCACCGCCCCTCTTCGGGGTCTCGACTGTATACACTAGTCTATTTTGGAGTATCGATTCCCTGTCTCGAAACTCCCACGACTAGGGACACTTTAAGGATGTGCTTATAGACCCCCAGCTCCCACGTATATGATCGCCATCATACCACTGGCAGTCAAGCAAGAATCCTATGGGTTCTATCAACATGCAATAGTGAACTAAAGCATGTATACGATGATAAAGACAAACCAGATAGCGTACTATCATCTCGAGTAAGACAGTCATGTCGGTATAGGGCCTCCCTCAATCATTGCAATCACGTACCTGCGATCCAATAATTGACTTATAGGTCATTATATCCAACAATCTCCCACTTGCACTTAAGGCTATTATTGCGATGACGCATACCCATAGCCTCAGTGAGTGGATCCACCATGATGTTTCTTTCTATGTCTCTCTTAATCTGAATTTTGCGAAGAAAGCCATCTCCCGGAAATAGTAATACCTGTCTTAGAATATGTCTGGATATCTGATGGGACCTAGTTCATAAGTGAACTCTAAATCCAAACTTCTTAGACTGTAGTGATCACTGAACCTAATCAGTATCCAGTACCATGCCTTCCACAGTATCCTCTTGGACCACCTGTCCATAATACTGTCCCTCGTCAGAAGGAAAACTATAACTCTGACAATCACTCTGTCATCCAGGTCACCTTGGATGCCTGGAATGATAACCGTCTCCCGAAGGAGGCTGCCGTCATCAAATCCGTAGAACATAACTCATGTTCTAAAACTATTTCCTTATGTTTCTTCAGGATTGGATTAATATAAACTTATCGCAACTAGTGCATAAACAACATCTGGTGTGGTACTTGACATCTCATGATTGACTCAATTGCCTAAGCAAGTGATCTGCCAATCATGCACATCCCTCTCCCCTTTAGTCTATAAGACACCTTTAGAGAGGGTGACCCCATCATCTGCGGTACACCACCATGCCAGGAGTCATCTATTCTAAATACCATTAGAATACTGTCAAAGTACCCACATTGTGAAACTACCCAAATCTAGATCTAATACCATAGATCTAGTAACCAGAATGTTAGATATTATATCCATGTCCTTTGTGAAGAAACAACTGTGTGACAACGAAAGTATAACCGATCGTAGTATAGGAATTTTACTTCCTACTGTGTGTATGCCATCCAAATACCAGGACATCACACCCTACTACCTTCTTAACAGATCCATCCTCTATTCTGATGAAGTCAAAGCCATGACTGTTACATCAAAATTAGATGATCTTATCTTCGCTATATTTGCCCAAGCTTATAAGTAGACATAAGCTACTTGCCCACTATCCTTCCGCTGCTCCCACTGACCACAACAACCCTCTGGCAGAATAATATATATACGTGCACTTCTAAAGCTAGTTTAGAAAGACGCTAAACTTATCCTCCTGCCGGGTCTCATAGTCTGGAACAACAGTAGTGTCAAGTCTGGGTAAACAAGAACCTCCCTGTCACCGTCCTTGAGGCTACCAGAGTACCTCTCGGGTGTCTGAGGTTACCCACCATATCTATGGAGTGGCTATTGGAATGTCAAACCTGATTGAATATATAGGTCCTATTAAATTTTCCGTAATCGTTTGCGGTTCTGGAATCACTTCCAGTTCTACCATACTCCCACTACTGTTTTCTGAAAAAATCCATTTTGCTAAAACTGTGGCGAGTCAAGAACAATATCACTATTGATCTTCCAGATGGTAGAAATGTCAACCCTCGTCAAAGCCAGGGTCAACCCAAAAACTGCCATTACAGAAACGTGCCTTGAGTTATCCAGAGTCTGGTTTTAAGCATAAGCTGGACAACTCACCGTACCTTAACATCGTTAAGATATGAACCATTCTATATCCAATATAGAAACTTTGGCACTTATTTAATTGGAACCAGATTCTAATCATGCAACTATCTCTAGTGCATATCAACTTAATGGAGAGAGGCTAATCAGCATTACTCAACTTAGGAATACATCCAATTATGAGTAACCTGAAAGAGAAACAAGTCTCTCAAAACCATTACTATCAACTGAATACCAATCACAAGAATCTAGATCTTCGATCTGTTTGAAGAATCCCGATACTTGCGATACTTGGTTATTTACTTTATTCCTATACCCACAACTTTTCAAAACTTAGACATTGTATTTCTACGAAACACTTGTCTAAAAACTAGAGAAGTCATAAGTAAACAGAACATAGTATGAGGACCTACCCCTTTGTAACACCTGAGTCTATGTTTAGTAGTAATTGTGTGTTAATGTGGGGTTTTTTTTGGTAAAAAGTTTACCGAAACTGGTTTCTAATAATTTATCTGGTTTTATGGTTATTTTAGTAGAATTTTATCTCGACTGCACACACTTGTGCATGTTAATGTAGGTTAAGTCTAGGGTTTCCATGTTTAGGTGAGCTTGTGGGTTAACCATGTTTAGGCAACCATGATGGTCTAACACACTTGGTTAAGCTAATTGGGTTAATTATAAGTTTTAGATTTGGTTGAAGGTGATTAGGGTTTAGGGTTGACTTGTGATGAGAAGGAGAGATTTGATGGGTGTCATGCAAGCATTTAATGAGAGAAGAGAGAATGGTGGCTCTAGGATTGTGTCACATGTTAGTGTATATGCCCTAGAGGCCATTACTGTATCATACTAGTTTGTATATTACTTAATGGAAGCTTGGGATATTCACCTTGTATAGACAATCTTGCTCAAAATGGTAGTATGCTACTTGGTTTATTTCTACTTTAATATGTACATGTGTTTCTTTTAGTACATCACCTATACACATTAGTGGAGCCCTTAGGATCTTTGCTTGATTACCAGCGTTGTGATGGCAGTCACACTTGTAGGGGCTGGGTAATCCACAAGCACATCCTTATGCAGGTCCCTAGTCGTAGGACTATCGAGACAGGGCATCGATACTCCGGAGTAGACTAGCGTATGCGCTTCTCATCCCAGCAGGGGAGACGGTCTGTCCCACAGCCGTCAGTACGTCGTACTTGAGATAGTATGCGGGTGCTCGTTGGGTTACGAGTACACTGGACAGGACTCGTCGGGAACTGTTGGTTGGTACTATACCTATCGTCAGTTATCAGTTCCCAGGTGACATGAGTACAGCTTAGTCCGCTGACTTGACACTGTCACTTCGCCTCGAGTGTGTTCCTACTGTACTTAGATTACTACCCTACCACGGTTCAAAGGAGTCGTGCAAACAGGTAGTAGTTGGGTGCAGTCCCGAAGCACTTGGAGGCAGTGACGGTTAGACAGGATTCGTCTCTCCCGGTATTGGGGGTTGATATCGCGCTGTGTCTAGGAGAGCCATTACACAAAGTCCCTGGCCAGGGCAAGCGAGATATACTAGTAGGTTTCCAGTGTTATCTCAGGGTGTTCTAGGCTACACTCCGACATGACTTGTACCTCTATTAGGGGACTGACGTTTACCGCCCCCTTAAGCCCGCCATGTGATATTCTCAGACGAACAGACCGGACTGTACCCAGATTGTCACATTCAGGCTCAGTAGGAGTTGAGATGGGTTTCACCTCGTCCGTCTTCTTATCGGCATCTACCTGGGGGCCGTTACGCACAGCTAGTGCCGCTTGCGGTCTGTGGTTAAACCCACTGCCAGCGTAGTGTCGAGTCTTTAGAGTCCCACACAGAGAGCTATTCGCCTTTAGGAAAAAGAGTAGAGGTCGCATGGTTTTGCGACAGGGTTCGGTCACATCCATGCACTTGTGCACGTTTAGTGTCCGCGCAGTTATCACTAGCGGGCTTTGGTTTAAGCCATATCCTAGTGTAAGTTTTGGGATTGGTTTTATCTCGTTTGTATTCGTGTTCCTCGGAACGCGGCTGCGGGTGTGTATGCACGGTTGACAGAGACAGAGGCAGATGATTCTCATTAGGGTTGTTGACTGTTGACTTTTGCTAAACCCTAATGAGAATAAGAAATATGATTAATGATAATATTAATAAAGTATTATTGTGCCATGGTTGGGTTGAAAGGTTGACTTTGTTGACTTGTTGACTTAGTTGACCGGTTGACTAGGTTGGACTTGTTGACCATCATCATGACAATGGCTATCATTTCTTGGCATTGACCTTGGCTTGCTTGTTTGTTCACAAATTGCATTTAATGCATGAAATGATATTGCCATTTGATATGATAACAACCATCACATAATACTCAATTATTATTATGAGTTATGATTATTTTGGATTATGAGAGCAAGGGTGAGAAAGGTCTTGCTCATTCTATCATTCTCATTCTCTCTCATCCTCAAGCTCTCCCTCTTCCTCTTGCTCTCTCTCTAGTTCATGGTTCTATTATCTCATGTGTTGAGAAATAAGAACCATAGAGATAAAACCCAAAACACTTCTCTACTCATCCTAGTATACAAGGTTTAGCAAACCAAGTGTTCTAGTTTCCTCAAGATTGAGGTTGGAGCCAAAGGTAGAAGCTTTCAGGTGGATCCATCTTCGGCACAAGGAGACGACGAGGAGAGAACCATCCGACCAGCACAAGGAGTCGAAGAGAAGGAGTTCAAGTTAAGGTATAACCCCTAACCGAGTAGGTAAAACTCCTAGTTAGGTTGTTAGATAGTTGTTTAACAAAGATCCGTATTTTGAGTCCATGTTACCACCAAAGAAAAATCGTTTTTCATCATTTCCGCAACCCTAAAGAACCGGGGATGGGTAACGTGGACTTACAGTGGTATCAGTGCCAGATTAAACACTATCTAACATGTTAGCAAGTAACTAGAAGTTCGATCGGAGAAAAAGTCGCGAAACATGCCCGGAATTCAAACTTTCTGTCGAATTTTAAACTGCTGTAAAAATTATTTAACATATACCAAAAATCGGCTCAGGGTTTTTAGTGAACAGTGCAGAAAAACGATCCACTGAACCGACCAACTCACCGCGGAAACGCGGCAAGAAGAGCTTCTTGCCGCGGAACCGCGGCCGAGTTGACTCGGCCGTGGATCGGTTTTGTTGCAGTGTATTTCTGGGGCTGTTTTGGGATTTTTGGAATATGATTTTTCTGCCCAGATTTTCCAGAGAGCAGAATTTGTTTTTGGGGTTTAAAAATCCGTATTTTGATCGAACTTCTAAAGACTTAAGCTAACGGGTTATATCTGTGATGTAATATATGTATTGAACGTCTGCTAATCGCTATACGTCGATTAGTGGGGGTTATACATATCTGTGATCTGTAATGTTGATGGTATGTGTATATGAATTCATTGGATTGTCGCGGATGAGGAACCGAGGGGTTGTGAGATGAGAGTTTTCTTTTTCTTTCAATTCATGTAATTTGTAATTGATGTAATATTATTTATATGGCCGCACAACCGGGATAGGGTTGTAGCCGTCATTGTATAATTTCTTTTACTATTTTTGCTCCTAGGATAGACTCAAGGTGGGGTGCACAAACTACCGGGTATCTCGAAGAGCCGAGTGGCCTACTCACGGTGTTGAGGGAGGTTGCTTCGCTTCGGGTACTTGGCGGGTAGTTTGCCGCACCTGTAGGGGTCTAGGGTGGGGTCTTGACTATTCATCGCGACCGTGTAATCCGCTCTTCGTTACAGGCTCGTACGGAATGCGGATTCCTATTATATTAAATGTGTTCATCTGTGATCTGGAATGGCTATCATTGCATGTGACGAATGTGTATATCTATATATGATATCTATTTAGGCGTTGCTTATGTTTTGCATCCGCGCTAGTCCAGCCCCCGCTCTGTCGTTAGTTAAGTAACCTAATGGGTAATGACGGGGCCCCGTGGCGAATGCGGATGGCATAAGCGTACATCATATTTTCGTTGTTTTCTGCAATGGTAGGATTAAATGATGGAACACATTAAATTAATGCAAGAAAATAAACCAAAGTTGAGTCGTTGGAACACTTTCAAAACCACTCGGTTTCTTTTCAAAAACAACTTTTAAACGCGGAGCTTAAGCCACTCCTTTTAAAAGCTATCTCTTTCCATCGATTATATCAAGTTCACAACGTTCACGGTTTCGCCAAAACCATTCGTAGCCCTCCGTCGTTTCACATAGATAGTCAATAGTATTCAAGCTATGTTTGTTGGCCAAAGTCAAGGCATAGTGATTGGTAGCTATTGGGTATTCATGTGCAGCATAGATAGATGTGTTGGTTTAGGACAGTCGTACTGCCTTGTTGGCCAAAGTCAAGGGTAGGTACGGGTGGGTTCAAACTATACCTGGAGAATGACGGGTAGAACTTGACATGTGACTTATGATTTGTTGGCCAAAGTCAAGGTCATTAGAGCATGGGGCAAAAATCCACATCGGGAGTTTCAAAAGAAACTGAAACTTGCTAGCGCTGCATACCATTTGGAGTGTGATGATTCTGGTAGGATTCCTTCAGTTTTGTCATGCGATGATATTTGGATCCCGATCCTACTGTGAGTATATGCTACTCCTCGGGAAATTTCTCACTTAACGATCAATGCTATAAACCAAGTAGGTGTCTAGAAAGGTGTTAGCGTGGCTACGCGCACAGGGAAAAGAGGTTATTTAATTAAGGAACTTCGCGAAAGCATTGGAAAACCTCCCTCGAAGTACCAACACTGGCCTGGCTGGACGGTTAAGCAAGTATTGTACGGTGAGATTGATCCCGACTAATTCTTCCTTTTTGGTTTGAGGAGGGATTCGAGAGACAGTGGGAGTCATCCTGTTTAGACAAATTAAAAACCACTCTAAACTTGCAAGAGCATCATGCTAAAGTGTTTCTTCTTTCTCTCCTAATTGCAGCGGCCAAACATCATGGCTGGACTTAAGTTACTACTAGATAAAAACATACCGACAGGGCCAAACTACAAAGATTGGCTCAGGAATGTCAAAATGGCAAACACTTATGACAAGTTGGGGTATCTCCTTACCACCAAAGCTCCCCCTGTCCCAGGTCCCAAAACCAGCGTCACGGATAGGGAAATCCGTAAGACCTGGGAAATCGACTGCGCGAAGGCCAAGTGCCTCGTGCTTGCCTCTATGGACAATGAACATCAGAGGAGGCACGAGAATATGGACCTTGAATCCATATTTCTCCATACAAAAGAACTGTATGGAGAGCAATCCCGTATCGCCAGATACGAAGTCTCGAAAAAGCTGTTTTCGGCGAGATTAGCCGTCGGATCATCGGTAGCGGAACACGTGCTTAAGATGATTGGCTTCATTGAGGAGCTCGCGGACCTTGGGACCACGTTAGAGAACGAGCTCTACACGGACTTGATTCTCCAGTCCCTTACATCCACTTACGCCCAGTTTATCCTGAACTTCAACTTGCAAGAAAAAGAAGTTGAACTTTCAGAACTCCTCAACATGCTGAGGAGTGTAGAGGGCACCCTACAGAAAGGTAGGGAAACATCCACTTTGTTTGTAGGAGGATCTTTCTCTTCTAGGTCCAAGGCGAAAGCCAAGTAAAAGAAGAAGAAAGCCCCTGCCAAACCAAGGGGCGGTGTTAGTAAAGTGGATACGAAAGGAAAGACAAAGGCAACAAAGGTAGCGGGAAAGCTTGTGGGAAAGGAAGAATACTTTTACTGTCACAAGAGTCGACACTGGAAAAAGGATTGCGGGGCTTGGAAGGCCAGAAACCAGGATCTGAAGCAAGTTACGGCTTCAGCTTCAGGTGTGTATGTTATTGAAAACTGTATATCAATAAACTCTACATCCTGGGTATTGGATACCGGATCAGGATCTCATATCTGTAATTCTTTACAGGCACTGAGAAGGCGTAGGGTTTTGAAGGCAGGTGATATGACCCTAAGAGTTGCAAACGGAGCTGGCATGGATGCTGAGTCCGTGGGGGACTATCACCTGGGAATGTCAGATGGACATGTTTTGGTTTTGCGTGATTGTTATTTTGTACCCAATGCAACCTGTAATATCATATCTGTATCTTTATTATCTAAGGAAGGTTATGAATTTGCAATTGTAAGTAATGTTGTGAACATTCACCTTAATCAAGTTTTGATTGGGTCAGGTACATTAAGCAATGGTATATACGTATTAAACCAACCACAGATTTTCAATGTCCAGAATACACACAAAAGAAAGTCTCCGGAAACAAATCAGGCTTTCTTATGGCATTGTAGACTAGGTCACATTAATGGGAGAAGGTTGACGAAGTTACATACAGAAGGATATTTGGATCCGTTTGAATATCAATCATATGCAACTTGTCAATCCTGTCTTAAAGGAAAGATGATAAAGACTCCGTTCACTGGACACGACGTAAGAGCGAGCGAGCTCTTGGGACTCGTACACAGCGATGTGTGCGGTCCAATGTCTACACATGCGCGAAGCGGTTATTCTTACTTCATTACTTTTACGGATGACTTTTCAAGGTACGAATATGTCTTCTTAATGAAACATAAATCCGAAGCCTTTGGAAAATTCCAGGAATATAAGAATGAAGTAGAAAAACAAACCGGCAAAAGTATCAAGACACTGAGATCTGATCGAGGTGGTGAATACTTGAGTGCCGAGTTCCTGGATTACCTAAAAGAGAATGGAATTCTCTCTCAGTTTACTCCTCCATACACTCCGCAACATAACGGTGTATCGGAGAGACGGAACCGGACCCTATTGGATATGGTACGTTCCATGATGAGTAACGTTGAGTTACCGCGATCATTCTGGGGATATGCACTAGAATCAGCTGCATACCTTTTGAACCGAGTTCCAACTAAGACTGTGCCTACCACACCATATCAGATGTGGTGTGGGAAGAAACCCTATCTTAAGCACATTAAGACATGGGGATGTCCAGCTTTTGTCAAAAAGTAGCATGCGGACAAACTCGAGGCACGCTCAGTACAGTGCAAGTTTGTGGGATATCCAAAGAACTCCAAGGGATATTTCTTCTATTGCGAAGAGGAACAAAAGGTTTTTGTTTCTCGTCATGCCCACTTCTTGGAAACTGAGTTTTTGGAAAATAAAATAAGTGGGAGCGCAATAGAACTGGAAGAAATTCCAGAACCACGAGCTATTACTGAAAGCTTAGTAGAACCAGAGGGTTCGAAAGATCATGACATTCCTGCGCCGCTCCGCAGGAGTAGTAGGCAGTCCCATCCTCCCGAGAGATACTACGGTTTTCTTGTAGACGGGGATAGAGAGGATTGCATCATTGATTATGATGAGCCGACTAGCTTCCAGCAGGCCATTCAGAGCGTTGACTCGGTAAAATGGCTGGATGCAATGCTGACCGAAATGGAGTCCATGTACACCAACAAAGTATGGACGTTGGACGTTGCTCCAGATGGGGTAAAACCCGTAGGATGCAAGTGGATCTTCAAAAGGAAGATTGGTGTAGATGGACAGGTTGAGACCTATAAGGCTAGACTTGTTGCAAAGGGTTATCGTCAAAGACCTGGTTTGGACTATGACGAAACCTTTTCTCCAGTGGCTATGCTGAAATCCATTCGGATCCTTCTTGCCATTGCTGCCTTCCATGATTATGAGATTTGGCAGATGGACGTAAAGACCGCTTTTCTAAATGGAAATTTAGAGGAGTGTGTCTATATGGACCAGCCAGAGGGTTTCATTCAGAGTGGGAGCAGCGGAAAGGTGTGCAAGTTGCTTAAGTCCATCTATGGACTAAAGCAGGCATTGCGGAGTTGGAACATCTGTTTTGATGAGACGGTCAAAGAATTTGGCTTTATCAAAAATCCAGATGAACCATGCATCTATAGTAGATTTGTAGCAAGAACTGTCGTATTCCTCGTTTTATATGTGGATGACATTCTCTTAATAGGAAATGACATTCCTATGCTACAATCTGTCAAAGGGTTCTTGTCACACAGGTTCTCCAGGAAAGACCTGGGTGATGCCTCATACATTCTGAGGATCCGGATCTATCGTGACAGATCCAAGAGGATATTAGGACTTTCACAGTCTAGGTACATCGACACCATACCGAAAAGATTCAGTATGGAAGATTCCAAGCGCGGTAATCTACCGGCTTGTCACGGGGTCACCCTCTTCAAAGAGATGTCTCCCAAGACTGATTTGGAAAGGGATCGCATGTCTATTATACCCTACGCTTCTGCGGTAGGCTCTATAATGTATGCGATGTTGTGTACCAGACCAGATGTAGCTTATGCACTAAGTGTGGTAAGCCGGTACCAGTCAAACCCCGGGGAGAAGCACTGGATAGCGGTAAAGAACATTCTCAAGTACCTGAGAAGGACTAAGGAGATGTTCTTGGTGTATGGCGGAAAAGACCTCCAGATCGAGGCCTTTGCTAACTCCAGCTTCCAGAGTGACAAGGATGATTCTAAGTCCATGTCGGGTTATGTCTTTGCCCTCAATGGAGGGGCGGTGTGTTGGAAGAGTACCAAACAGGAAACCGTTGCTGACTCGGCGATGGAAGCGGAATATATCGCTGCTGTGGATGCCGCAAAAGAAGCCGTCTGGATAAGGAAGTTCTTGACAGAACTTCAGGTGGTTCCGTCCGTTGTTGATCCAATACCTCTGTATTGCGACAACAACGGGGTTATAGCTTTAGCGAAGGAACCCAGGTCCCATCAGAAGTCCAGACACATCTTGAGGCGGTATCACCTGATAAGGGAGATCGTGGGTCGCCAGGAGATCGAGGTTCGGAGAGTTACTACGGAAGATAACACTGCTGATCCACTCACGAAGGCCTTACCCCAGACTCAGTTCGAGCGGCTGATCGAGATGATAGGTCTTCGATACGCCAGTACATGGCCTTAGTGCAAGTGGGAGATTGTTAGTGTATATGCCCTAGAGGCCATTACTGTATCATACTAGTTTGTATATTACTTAATGGAAGCTTGGGATATTCACCTTGTATAGACAATCTTGCTCAAAATGGTAGTAAGTTACTTGGTTTGTTTCTACTTTAATGTGTACATGTGTTTCTTTTAGTACATCACCTATACACATTAGTGTAGCCCTTAGGATCTTTGGTTGATTACCAGCGTTGTGATGGCAGTCACACTCGTAGGGGCTGGGTAATCCACAAGCACATCCTTATGCAGGTCCCTAGTCGTAGGACTATCGAGACAGGGCATCGATACTCCGGAGTAGACTAGCGTATGCGCTTCTCATCCCAGCAGGGGAGACGGTCTGTTCCACAGCCGTCAGTACGTCGTACTTGAGATAGTATGCGGGTGCTCGTTGGGTTACGAGTACACTGGACAGGACTCGTCGGGAACTGTTGGTTGGTACTATACCTATCGTCAGTTATCAGTTCTCAGGTGACATGAGTACAGCTTAGTCCGCTGACTTGACACTGTCACTTCGCCTCGAGTGTGTTCCCACTGTACTTAGATTACTACCCTACCATGACCCAAAGGAGTCGTGCAAACAGGTAGTAGTTGGGTGCAGTCCCGAAGCACTTGGAGGCAGTGACGGTTAGACATGATTCGTCTCTCCCGGTATTGGGGGTTGATATCGCGCTGTGTCTAGGAGAGCCATTACACAAAGTCCCTGGCCAGGGCAAGCGAGATATACTGGTAGGTTTCCAGTGTTATCTCAGGGTGTTCTGGGCTACACTCCTACACGACTTGTACCGCTATTAGGGGACCGACGTTTACCGCCCCCTAGGCCCGCCATGCGATAATCTCAGATGAACAGACCGGACTGTACGCAGATTGTCACATTCAGGCTCAGTAGGAGTTCAGATGGGTTTCACCTCGTCCGTCTTCTTATCGGCATCTACCTGAGGGCCGTTACGCACAGCTAGTGCCGCTTGCGGTATGTGGTTAAACCTACTGCCAGCGTAGTGTCGAGTCTTTAGAGTCCCACACAGAGAGCTATTCACCTTTAGGCAAAAGAGTAGAGGTCGCATGGTTTTGCGACATGGTTCGGTCACATCCGTGCACTTGTGCACGTTTAGTGTCCGCGCAGTTATCACTAGCGGGCTTTGGTTTAAGCCAAATCCTAGTGTAAGTTTTGGGATTGGTTTTATCTCGTTTGTATTCGTGTTCCTCGGAACGCGGGTGCGGGTGTGTTTGCACGGTTGACAGAGACAGAGGCAGAGGATTCTCATTAGGGTTGTTGACTGTTGACTTTTGCTAAACCCTAATGAGAATAAGAAATATGATTAATGATAATATTAATTAAGTATTATTGTGCCATGGTTGGGTTGAAAGGTTGACTTTGTTGACTTGTTGACTTAGTTGACCGGTTGACTAGGTTGGACTTGTTGACCATCATCATGACAATGGCTATCATTTCTTGGCATTGACCTTGGCTTGCTTGTTTGTTCACAAATTGCATTTAATGCATGAAATGATATTGCCATTTGATATGATAACAACCATCACATAATACTCAATTATTATTATGAGTTATGATTATTTTGGATTATGAGAGCAAGGGTGAGAAAGGTCTTTCTCATTCTATCATTCTCATTCTCTCTCATCCTCAAGCTCTCCCTCTTCCTCTTGCTCTCTCTCTAGTTCATGGTTCTATTGTCTCATGTGTTGAGAAGCAAGAACCATAGAGATAAAACCCAAAACACTTCTCTACTCATCCTAGTATAAAAGGTTTAGCAAACCAAGTGTTCTAGTTTCCTCAAGATTGAGGTTGGAGCCAAAGGTAGAAGCTTTCAGGTGGATCCATCTTCGGCACAAGGAGACGACGAGGAGAGAACCATCTGACCACCATAAGGAGTCGAAGATAAGGAGTTCAAGTTAAGGTATAACCCCTAACCGAGTAGGTAAAACTCCTAGTTAGGTTGTTAGATAGTTGTTTTACAAAGATCCGTATTTTGAGTCCATGTTACCACCAAAGAAAAATCTTTTTTCATCATTTCAGCAACCTTAAAGAACCGGGGACGGGTAACGTGGACTTACATCACACTCCATTCTTTTCGAAACTTTTTGCTTAGCCCCCAAACACTCACCTCACTCTCACCTTTCTCCCTCACACACACATCAGCAGCAGCAGCACCATCAGCCCAAACATCAGCCATTTACATCATCATCATCAGCACCATCAGCCCAAACATCAGCCACAAACAGCCCCAACTTCTTACATAACCCTTCCCCCACAAAGACACAACCCTTCCCACAACTATACTACCACCTCTGCTGCTGCTACTGCAGCACATACTTCACAAAATAAAGAAATAGAACTATTGCAACAGCATCAGCAACTTCAGCCTATTCAGAACCTGAAACAGTGGAGAAGATCAGCTCGTTTCAGCCCAAGTTTGCAGCACCAGGAGCTGTAGCAGCAACACACACCCTCCTACTTCTTCTCTTCTCCTTCATCTAGGGTCTCTAGAGGTATAACCCCTTAACCCGACTCCTAATTGCTAAAGTTATGGGTATCTAGCTTAGTTTAGTGTTATTATACGTTTTAGTGGTATTTTTGGGTAATTTAGGTGAGTTTTGGCAAAGTAATGGTTGTGATGGTTAGAGTAGACTTATAGGGTGCTGTTGAGACTAAATAAACCAAGTTTGGTCCCAGATTTCACAAAAATACCCGATTTATCCGACTTGGCATAATTTAGCAGTTTTAGTGACTTTTTAGCCTCTGTTAGATCTGCTGTTGACCCGGGCCCTTCAGGATAAAATTGGAAAAACTATAGCATGGTGAGACTAGCAGGGACACATACACAAAGCACGGGGACCCACCTCACATTTGAGGCCGCCGGTTTATTCTTTCTGGCCGCAAATTGCGGCCAGAGTAGGGGTGGGGTGTTAGGTTTTGGGGTGTAGGGTCCTGCTGGGTAGATTCGTCTGTTGGTATCTGTAACTTTTTATGTTAGGCCCAGAGGCAAAATCTGGAGCTATAAACGTGTTTTCGATGTTTTAAAACTTGTGCGACACGCGCGTGATACGCGTGGTTCTGTGGCGCGCTGCGCGACACAGCGTGTCAGAGTAGGTTCTGGTGGGTTTGCGCGCGTCGCGACGTGTCGTGAGCACGCGCGTTTAGTTTCCCGCACGCGTATCCTTTTTATCGATATATCGTGTTTTTGCAGGATTTTCCTGATATATATGACTTTTGTAAATTCTAGGTTCGCCGGCGGGGACTTCGAGCGCAGCAGAGAAAGGGAAGCAGGTGGTCGGACACACCTAGCACGGGATCACGGGTGGGTAGATTTAACATCTACGGGGTGACGATCGTTTGGATGGCGCAAGTCGCCCGATGGATTTAGTAACTTGAAAATAATAATACTTGCATGATAATTGCTGTAGTTAGGATCTATATGTTGTACCCATATGCGCAAATTCATTCTGTAGGACACATGCACCATAACCAGGTTTTTATTTGCAGCACGAGCACTATTCATGTATACACACACACCCTAGTAATTTCCATGTCACGACACTAGATAACTATTAATCTGAAATATTGTAATTAAAATGAAATCTTAAGTATTGCTATTCTCGTGCATATATATCATTATGTCATTTGCTCACGCCTAGTATAAATCATACATTGCAACTTGGACATTGATACCATATGCATTCATTATCATTGACATATGCACCCATGATGATTTCATGAGATTTATGATATTTCTGGATTTCGGGGGAAAGCCGCAAGATTTCAAACTTATGATCTTTTAAAAATATAAAAGTTGCGGTTTTCTAGTGATGTAAAGTGTCGTCCACCATGAGTTTGCTTTGTTTTCGAGACCCGTTTCGAGGAGGTGGATGAACCGTCTCGGTTACATGGTGGGCCCGGTAAGGTACCCCAGGGCAAGAAGATCGCAGGAGATGGCGTTGAGCCTGGCAGGGGACGGACTACCTACCGGTAACTTCATTTGGCACGGAGGATATCCAGAGGATACCGACCGTGGCCACTAGATTGAGATATGGATATTTGGGATGGATCAGCCGGATGGCTGAGACCAGAGATACTTGACATGGATATGTGAGATTGAGACAGTTTTGAGGTGTCGTTGCTGGACACGGATTTTGTTGATTTCATGGATATTATGCTGATATTTGAAAAAGAGTTTCAAAAGCAAAGAAAGAATAGTTCTTGTACTTACCTGTTGAGATCTTGAGTTGAATCATATAGCATACATACATGTTAGTACATTCATGTGGCATACATATCTGCTAGTACACTGATGCTGTATACATACCTGCTAGTACATATAGCCATGCATGCTAGAGATGCTAGGATACTTGTGTGCATGCATGCGATAGCTTTTGTAGATGTTATTTATTACTCACGAGCTGGCAACTCACCCCCGTTGTGCCACAGCTTTTCTGCAGGTCCGTTTCGTCAGCACTATAGCGGCGGACACTTTTGCCTCTTTTGCTCTCTTTGCCTGGACTCGAGGCTTTTGCTCATAGGTGGGTTGTTATCATTTTGTACCACCTTATATATGTTCATTGTATCTAGAGTACTCCATCTACTACTATTTCAGCTCTACCAGTTTATTTGGATTACTGTATATTGACCTAGAGACGAGATTGTGAGACTTGTGGATTTATGTTATTTGGGGGTCGAGCTCACTTGAATCGACATGTTATTTTACTTGTGCTTCATGCTTATTTATGCACATTGTTATCTTACATTGCGTGGGATTTGTGATCGCCTTGAGGCGAAGAGCTAGCTCCCGCTTGGGGATTCCATATTCATGTTATTCATTTATATTCCTGTTTTGTACCCGTTTGGGGCTTGTTTTTACAAAGGAGGTTCTGCCGGAATTTTTGGAAAAAGGGAAAGTTGTTTTAAAAAGGAAACTTGATGTGGTTTAATAGAGTAAAATGCTTTAAATAAATTGGTTTTCTTCACTCTAATTCTTAATTGGGTTTGTATTCTGGGCTTCGGCTTACTTATTTTACGGACGCCTTGAGACGTTTCGTAACTTAAGTGCCGGTCGCGTTCCGTACCTTGCGGGTCGTGACAAAGTTGGTATCAAAGAGATAGGTTTTACCTTTCTGAGTGGAGGATGACCCTTAGTAGATGGAGTAAGTGACTTAAGCTGGGTAGCGTAGCGTACGTATGTCCGCGGCATACTTGCGATACGGTACTCCGCCTAAGTGACTTTAGGATATACTTGCTTGAAATTCCTTCTTCAATTCCGTGTATCCTACGATTCTATTGCACCGTTCTTATTGTCTTGTTTCCTGTACCAGTCACTATGCCGCAGAGGGCTACCAGAGCGCAGAAGGCTGCCGCCCGAGACGAGATTCGAGCTGGCTCGTCCGAGACTAGGACTGAGAAGGGTGGTATGCCTACGCCGCAGGGACAGACTGATCCGCCTTCCCCAGGCCGTGTGGATAGGTTTGAGACTGGTATGGAGGAGCTGCGACAGATGATGGGGAGTATGCAGGAGCTACGTTAGATGGTGGGATCCTTAGTTGCGGTCAGTCGTGCACCGAGGCCGGAGGACGTACCCACTACATCTTAGACTACTATGATACCTTCTCCTACTACTACCACCGTGGCCATCCCGGTTTTGCTACAGGAGTTCATGAGGCTGAGACCTCCAGTCTTCACGGGTACCGATGCAGCAGAGGACCCGCAGACGTTCCTTGACAGTTTGGCCAGGATCTGCCGCTCGCTGAGGTGTTCTGATGACCGATGGGTAGAGCTGGCGAGTTTCCGACTAGAGGGCCTCGTACATATATGGTAGGAATCAGTTCTGAGAGGTCGAGCTGCAGGTCTACCGCCCATGATCTGGACCGAGTTTACAGCAGTCTTGAGGCCTTGATCAAGACTCCAGGGATGACGGTGTCTGAGTATGACGTCCAGTTCACGCAGTTATCCAGATATGCTCCGTACCTGGTGGATACCGAAGCAAAGAGGGTGAAGAGGTTTATACAGGGACTGGATGCCCAGCTATTTCTTGCCATTGGCGCCCAGCACTTCGATACCTATTCAGCGGCTATGGATACAGCGTTGCGGATGGAGGCACGTATTTCAGCGACTTCGGCCGTTCCTACGCCGAAGAGGATTCGTACCGGCACGCCAGATCAGGGGCAGCATGCCAGATTCTTTCCGAGAGATAGGGCCGGCAGAGGGTTTAGACGAGGTCAGCTGTATGGTTCATATCCACAGGGACAGCAGGCGTCGCTAGGATGCTTTGGGTGCGGGAGTCTGCACCATCGTGTTAGAGATTGTCCAGCGAGACGACAGGGAGTGGCGACAGCTCCACATGTGACCCTACCACCATCACCGCCCCTCCTCAGAGAGCTCTACTTCCTACCACAGGCGATGCTCCACGCCAGTTAGGTGCACCCAGAGGCCGTGGACGCGGCGGACCTATCCAGAGAGGACGAGGAGGCAGAGGCCGAGGCCGACGTCAGCCCGCTATTGGTGGAGGTCAGGCCTGAGTTTTTGCGTTGACACCCCAGGATGCGCAGGCATCCAATGCCGTCGTGACTGGTACCCTATCAGTATGTTATGTTGATGCACACGTGTTGTTTGATCCCGGATCCACGCACTCTTACGTTTCCACACACTTCGTGCCGAGTTTGGGTAGAGAGTCCGGTTTGCTTGATCAGCCGCCTGTTGTGACCACTCCTGTGGGAGAGTCATTTGTTGCTAGGCACGTGTTCCAATCCTGTACCGTCCGTATTGGCGAGCGAGTGCTGCCTGTCGACTTGATCCTTCTTGAGATGTTGGACTTCGACGTTCTTTTGGGCATGGATTGGTTAGCCACGTGCTATGCGTCTATGGACTGCCGCGAGAAGACAGTTAGATTTTGTTTTCCCGGCGAGTCGGCTTTTGTTGTGCAGGGGGACCGTGGTGCCGCCCCTCACATATTGATTTCTTCTCTTCGCGTTGATCAGCTGTTGAGAAAGGGATGTCGGGGATTTCTAGCCTATGTTTGCGATACTAGAGCTACAGATATTCCATTGGACCAGGTTCTGATTGTATGCGAGTTCCCCGATGTTTTCCCTGATGAGCTGCCAGGATTGCTGCCTGAGCGCGATGTTGAGTTCTGTATTGATTTGATTCCCGGCTCGGGGCCTATTTCTATACCGCCTTATTGGATGGCCCCGACGGAACTTAGAGAATTGAAGGCTCAGCTGCAAGATTTGTTAGATAAGAGACTTATTCGACCCAGTGTTTCTCCATGGGGTGCTCCGGTCCTGTTTGTCAAGAAGAAGGATGGAAGTTTGCGCTTATGTATCAACTACCGCCAGCTGAACAAGGTTACCGTGCGGAACAGATATCCGTTGCCGCGCATTGATGATTTGTTCGACCAGCTTCAGGGTGCGGGATATTTTTCGACGATCGACTTGCGATGAGGATACTATCAGCTGCGAGTCCGACAGGAGGATATACCGAAGACAGCTTTTCGTACACGCTATGGCCACTATGAGTTTCTGGTGATGTCGTTCGGACTCACCAACGCCCCAGCAGCATTTATGGATTTGATGAACCGTACCTTCAGGCCATATCTCGACTTGTTCACCATAGTGTTCATTGATGATATTTTGGTGTATTCCCGGATCCGAGAGGAGCACGGGCAGCACTTGCGGATTACGTTGCAGACCTTGAGGGAGCGCCAGCTTTTCGCAAAATTTTCCAAGTGTGCATTCTGGTTGGACAGCGTTGGTTTCTTGGGTCACGTGATTACGAGAGATGGCATATGTGTGAACCCGAAGAAGATTGAGTCCGTTCAGCAGTGGCCCAGACCGACATCGGTTACGGAGATCCGTAGTTTTCTAGGCCTGGCTGGCTACTACAGGCGATTCGTTCAGGATTTCTCCCGTATTGCTGCACCTTTGACCGGTTTGACCCGGAAGGGGGTTCCTTTCGTTTGGACGGAGGAGTGCGAGCACAGTTTTCAGCAGCTACGGACTTGTTTGACTTCGGCGCCGGTTTTATCTTTGCTTTCAGGATCAGGCGGATTTGTGGTCTATTGTGATGCTTCACGAGTGGGGCTAGGGCGCGTATTGATGCAGCATGACAGGGTGATCGCGTATGCTTCACGGCAATTGAAGAAACATGAACAGAACTACCCCGCTCACGATTTGGAGATGGCTGCAGTGGTCTTTGCACTTAAGATCTGGCGACATTACCTCTACGGCGAGTCATGCCAAATATTCACTGACTACAAGAGCTTAAAGTATATATTTCAGCAAGGAGACCTGAATCTAAGACAATGTCGTTGGATGGAGCTGGTGAAAGACTACGACTGTGAGATCTTGTACCACCCGGGCAAGGCGAATGTAGTGGCGGATGCTTTGAGCAGGAGGCCCGGGGGTAGTCTATCTTGTTTGCGTGCAGTGCGGAGGCAGTCGTCAGCAGATTGGCAGATTTTATGCGACAGCCGAGTTGAGTTCGAGTTCACTCCGACAGGGGGACAACTTGCGCATGTTCGTGCACGTCCGCAGTTACTTGACCACATTCGAGAGGCACAGCCCAGTGATGACCGACTTTCAGAGGTCATGGAGCAGATTAGGCAAGGCAGAGATTCCGAGTTCGTGATCGACGATCAGGGAGTACTACGATTTGGGACTCGATTGTGCGTACCAGATTTGGAGGGACTGCGACGTGAGATTCTTGAGGAGGCGCATAGATCTACATACAGCGTTCATCCAGGTTCCACCAAGATGTACCGTGATTTGAAAGATGTCTATTGGTGGGACGGGATGAAGAGGGATGTCACTGACTTCGTGTCGAGATGCCTGACTTGTCAGCAAGTCAAGGCCGAGTACCAGAGGCCAGCAGGAGAGTTGCAGCCTTTGCCCATTCCGGAGTGGAAATGGGAGCAGATTTTGATGGACTTCGTTGTGGGTCTACCCAGGACCAGTCGAGGGTACGACTCCATTTGGGTGATCGTGGATCGATTGACGAAAGCGGCTCACTTCCTGCCAGTGAAGACCACTTTCAGTTTTGCTCAGTATGCCCAGATTTACATCGACGAGATCGTGCGGTTGCATGGCGTACCGACTTGTATTGTGTCAGATCGAGCCACCCAGTTTACCAGCCGACTATGGCAAAGACTTTAGGAGGCTTTGGGCACCCGTTTGAGTTTCAGCACTGCATTTCATCCGCAGACCGACGGACAGTCAGAGCGGACTATTCAGACTCTCGAGGACATGCTCAGAGCATGCGTTTTGGATTTTGGCGGTAGCTGGGATCGTCATTTACCTCTACTGGAGTTCTCCTACAACAACAGCTTCCAGGATACTATTCAGATGGCACCTTTTGAGGCCTTGTATGGGAGGAGATGTAGATCGCCCATCTGTTGGACTGAGCTGAGCGAGAGCAGTATTTTTGGGCCACAGATCGTGCATGAGACGACCGAGAAAGTGCAGTTGATTCGAGACCGGATGAGAGCAGCTCAGAGCAGGCAGAAATCGTATGCCGACAGGCGCCGTCGCAGATTAGAGTTCGCGGTTGGCGATCATGTTTTTCTGAGGGTCTCTCCGATGAAGGGCGTGATGCGATTTGGGTGAAATGGAAAGCTTAGTCTTAGATTCATGGGTCCCTTCGAGATCCTCGAGCGTGTCGGCGCTGTTGCATATCGTTTGTCTCTTCCACCCAGCTTTTCAGATGTTCACCCTGTCTTCCACGTGTCGATGCTACACAGATATCTTCATGACCCTTCCCACACGATTCAGCATCAGACCGTTCAGCTTGAGCCCGACCTTTCATTCACCGTACAGCCAGTTGAGATATTAGATCGGCAGGCGAAGAAACTTCGATCAAAGGTCCTGCCGTCTGTGATGGTTCTTTGGCGCAGCCCGAATGGTGAGCAGATCACTTGGGAGGCCGAAGGAGAGATGCGGAAGAAATTCCCTCATCTTTTTGAAGGTACGCGTAGTTTTATATTTTAAAATTCGGGGACAAATTTTCTTAAGGGGGGAAGACAGTAACACCTGAGTCTGTGTTTAGTAGTAATTGTGTGTTAATGTGGGGTTTTTTTTTGGTAAAAAGTTTACCAAAACTGGTTTCTAATAATTTATCTGGTTTTATGGTTATTTTAGTAGAATTTTATCTCGACTGCACACATTTGTGCATGTTAATGTGGGTTAAGTCTAGGGTTTCTGTCACGACCCGAAGTTTGGCCCGTGACCGGCACTTAACCACGTAACGTCTACAGGCGTAACGCGACTAAGTGAACCGAAAACCCATAAATCAAACCAGTGAAAGTAAAGAGTGTTATAAGTTTTAAATGAAAGCACTTACTAACATGATAAGAAATCTAAGTAAACAATCACCAAGATAGTAATATACGACGCCGTAGCGAAGATCAAGATCCACAAGTGGGAACATCACAGATAGAATAAACTGCAAGTACAGCCGGCTCACAACGAGCTCGACACCAGAATGCAAATATAATACATCATCGTCCTCACACTGTCTCTAAGTCAAATATATACATGGTAGATGGAGAATAATAGATACAACAATGTACATACTGAAAGATAAACAGATACCGCACAAAACCCACCTATCAGCAAAAGAGCTAGTACACCAACTATGGGGGTATCTGTGTCAAAAGATGCAACCGCAGCCTGCCGCAACTACTCCGAAGGGCAACCTGCAAACACTGTGGCACAACGGGGGTGAGTTGCCAACTCGTGAATACAGATAACATATAAAGGTAATCGCGAGCATGCACGTACTGCGCTACTCTATCATATGCCAACAGATGATATCAATATGTGATAAGCAATATGTGCAATAATCATGCAAGTACTCTATCAGGTAATGTAACTACAGGATGAGGTACAATAGTAAATGCTGAGCAGGGGCAATATAATATCTACACGGAATGTCAACGTGGAATATATAATCGGTGTCCATCAATGCACCCAGATCCCCAAATAGCTCAGGCACCGGCACTCTCATCGGCCCTCAAATCCTGTACATCTCTGAGAATCCTGAGTGCCCAACATCGGCACCCAAATATCATAAATACTCGTGTCCAGCATCGACACGCAAATCCTCATCCATCGGGTCCCGTCAGTCCGGGTCAGCCCACGGGCTCCGTCTGCGGTATCGGCCCTCGGCCCCAGCAGTACGGATCACCCCGCATCCATCTATAGACTCTGATCAGTACCCTCCGGATAACTGTCAGGTCCAACCAATCACCGGTAGGTAGTAGTCCCTCTGCCAGGCTCACCGTCTACTGCACAGTGAAACCGTTCTCGCCCCGGGGTACCATACCGGGTCCACCATGTACCCGTAATCGGCCTCAACCAGCTCCTCGATTCGGGTTCACATATATCACACTAGCACCGAGAAAACACATGGTGGACGCACCGAAATATCATATCAAGGGAACCGGGTTTTTAAATGATTACATATTTGCAATAGCCACGGTTCCCAAATCCAGAAATCACATGTAATCCAAACCAAAATGCAAGTCAATGATCCGATATGATATGTGCGTCAAATATGAATATCATGTCAAGTCACATATAGATAAGCTACAATATGATGATCCGATGTGATATAGGCATCAAGTATGAATAGCATGTCAAGTCACATATAGATGAGCTACAATATAATGATCTGATGTGATATAGGCATCAAGCATAAATAGCATGTCAAGTCACATATAGATGAGCTACAATGTAATAATCCGATATGATATAGGCATCAAGTATAAATAGCATGTCAAGTCACATATAGATGAGCTACAATATGATGATCCGATGTGATATAGGCATCAAGTATGAATAGCATGTCAAGTCACATATAGATGAGCTACAATATGATGATCCGATGTGATATAGGCATCAAGTATGAATAGCATGTCAAGTCACATATAGATGAGCTACAATATGATGATCCGATGTGATATAGGCATCAATTATAAATAGCATGTCAAGTCACATATAGATGAGCTACAATATGATGATCCGATGTGATATAGGCATCAAGTTGAAATAGCGTGTCAAGTCACATATAGATGAGCTACAATATGATGATCCGATGTAAATTCTACAGTGTGAGTGTCATGGCAATTACTAACGGTGTGTGTGTAACATGCAGGATAGTGCTCGTGCAACATGGACCGTTAGAAATGGTGCGGTGTTCTATCAATTCTAGTTTATATCCAAATAGGAGGGAATGCAGCATGCACTAAATAGTAGCCATGAATAGTCAATGTATACAAAGGAAACTATAAGATCCTATCAGCCCTGACGTAGAACGCCATGCGGGCGATATCCGCGTAGATGTGAAATCTACTCACCATAGTCTCTCGCTAGGTATAGCCAACAACTTTTTTCCCCTTCTGCGCGGCGTCCGCCGTACTCGCCTGCGAACCTAGAATTAGACATTATATCACACGTAAGCTTGAAGTCACACAAACGCGACATTAAAGCCGAACTAGTTACTCGTGTCACGAACCAAGCGCGCGTGTGCGCGATACTCTAAAACGTGTTGTTACGCGCCTGAAACCACTCCGACGCGTCGCGATACGCAGAAACCCTAAACCCACACACACGTATCACGCGTGTCGCGAAAGATTGAAAATACGGGAAAATAGGTAATCACCTCCAGATTTTGATACAGGAAAGATATTGTAAAACTATATATACCAAAACAACCCACATAGAAGCAGATACCCACACCCCAAACCCCAACCCAAAGCACCCCCATCTGGCCGCAAATTACGGCCAGAATGAATATTTCGGAGGCCCCAATTGAGAATTGGGCTCCCAGGTTTGGTGTGTGCACTCTATACCCCCCATACATGCTACAGTAACATCTAGTTTTACTCTGAAATGTCTCGGGTAGCAGCAGATCCTACAGGGCCTTATTTCTAGTTAAAAATCCACACTTTGCACTAAAATGGAACTTTAGGGTATTTTTGTGCAAACTGAAACAAAACTTGGCCTAAGATAGCTTTAATAACACATAATAGAGCTAACACAACTAACAAAATCCTAATCTAACATGTGAATCACAAATATCCTTAAATATCACCAAAAATGCACAAAAATGAGATTTTTACTAAAGAATACTACAAGTTATGGAAAAAGAGGTTAAGACATGAGTTTATACCTTCTAAAGACCTTATAAAACACCAAAAGTCTCAGTTTTTCCCCTCAAGTGTGAAGATTTGCCTTTGAACACCTCAAAAACCTCACTTTTCCATGGTTTTGTGAATAAAATGAGTTGATATGTATAGGGTTTTGTGTATGGATCAAAGGGGAATGAAAAGGGAAGAGAATATGGAGGAAAATGGAGGGTTTGCTGCTGGAAATTCTCCAGAATTCTGGAGTGGGGAAAGAGAGAGAGAAGGGAAGAAAATGGGGTCAAAAGTCAACATTTCACCTAACCACCATGCTCATTTGTTTAATTGGATTTTGAATTATGAAAAAGGGTTTTGTTTAGGTTAAAATGGTGGGGAAAATAACAAC
Organism: Agapanthus africanus; assembly: GCA_030015575.1. Lineage (NCBI taxonomy): Eukaryota > Viridiplantae > Streptophyta > Magnoliopsida > Asparagales > Amaryllidaceae > Agapanthus > Agapanthus africanus. The sequence continues at coordinate 288,610,551 of JASDDO010000031.1, read as the reverse complement.
CATGCAACACAAGAAAGTGGTTAACATGCTACCAAAAACCCTAAGTCTCAAAAATGGCTAAGTGTGCAAGTGTGCACTAGCACAAGAAAATTCCCAATATGGAAACACTACTAAATGTGACTAATAATCCTAGGAACACATATATATAATAACGCGTACGATCACTAATTATCACGAAAGACATTCAAACGGAAATCCAAAGTGTTACAATCTACCCCCCTTAAAGAAATTCGGTCCCCGAATTTAAAAATCTAACTATACGCACCTTCAAAAAGATGGGGATACCTCCTCCTCATCTCGCTCTCGGTCTCCCAAGTGACTTCCTCGCCGCTCTGGCCACGCCAAAGTACCTTGACGGACGGTATCTCTTTCGACCTCAGTTTCTTCACTTGCCGATCCAAGATCATCACCGGCTGCTCTGCATAGGAAAGGTCGCGCTCAAGCTGGATCGTCGGGTGCTGAATCGCATGCGAAGGATCATGAAGATATCTGCGGAGCATCGAAACGTGAAATACGGGGTGCACGTCTGGAAAACTGGGCGGAAGGGCTAATCGATACGCAACCACACCAACACGCTCGAGGATCTCGAAGGGCCCTACATATCTGTAACTAAGCTTCCCCTTCTTCCCAAACCTCATCACACCTTTCATTGGGGAGACCCTCAAGAAAACATGATCACCAACAGAAAACTCAAGTCTGCGCCGACGACGCTCCGCATAAGATCTCTGTCTACTCTGGGCTGCTCTCATCCTATCGCGAATCAACTGGATCTTCGCGGTCGTCTCCTCCACAATCTACTGTCCTAAGATACTGCTCTCACTGAGCTCCGTCCAACAGTTGGGCGATCTGCATCTCCTCCTATAAAGAGCCTCAAACGGTGCCATCTGAATGGTCTCCTGGTAGCTGTTGTTGTAGGAGAACTCTACTAAGGGCAAATGATGATCCCAGCTACCTCCGAAGTCTAAAACGCATGCTCTGAGCATGTCCTCGAGAGTCTGAATAGTCCGCTCTGACTGTCCGTCGGTCTGCGGATGTAATGCTGTGCTGAAACTCAAGCGAGTGCCCAAAGCCTCCTGAAGCCTCTGCCATAGCCGGCTGATAAACTGGGTGCCTCTATCGGACACGATGCATGTCGGAACTCCGTGCAGTCGTACAATCTCATCAATGTAAATCTGGGCATACCGAGCAAATCCGAAAGTCGTCTTCACCGGTAGGAAGTGAGCCGCCTTCGTCAAACGATCCACGATCACCTAGATGGAGTCATACCCTCGACTAGTCCTGGGTAGACCCACAATGAAATCCATAGATATCTGTTCCCATTTCCACTCCGGAATGGGTAACGGCTGTAGCTCTCCCGCGGGCCTCTGGTGCTCAGCCTTGACTTGCTGACAAGTCAGGCATCTCGACACAAAATCTGCAATATCCCTCTTCATACCGTCCCACCAGTAAACCTCTCTCATATCGTGGTACATCTTGGTGGAACCGGGATGAACACTATATACCGACCGATGTGCCTCCTCAAGAATCTCGCGCCGCAATCCCTTAGCATCTGGTACGCACAGTCTAGCTCCAAATCGTAGTATCCCCTGATCATCGATCACGAACTCGGAAAATCTGCAATGTTCCATCTGTGTCCTGATCTCTGAACAGCGGTCATCACTGTACTGTGCCTCATGTATACGGTCAAGCAACTGTGGGCGTGCACGAACATGCGCCATCTGTCCTCCGATCGGCATAAACTCGAACTGTACCCGGCTGTCGCATAAGATCTGCCAATCCGCCGACGACTGCCTCTGCACTGCGCTCAAACAGGAAAGACTACCCCGGGCCTCCTGCTCAAAACATCCGCCACTACATTCGCCCTGCCCGGGTGATACAAGATCTCACAATCGTAGTCCTTCACTAACTCCATCCATCGGCGCTGTCTAAGGTTCAGGTCTCGCTGCTGAAATATGTACTTTAAGCTCATGTGGTCAGTGAATATCTAGCACGACTCTCCATACAGATAATGTCGCCAGATCTTGAGTGCAAAGACCACTGCAGCCATCTCCAGATCATGAGTGGGGTAATTCTGTTCATGTTTCTTTAATTGCCGCGAAGCATACGCAATCACCCTGTCATGCTGCATCAAAACGCACCCCAGCCCTACTCGTGAAGCATCGCAGTAGACCACAAATCCGCCTGATCCTGAAGGCAATGATAGCACTGGTGTCGTAGTCAGTAGAGCCCGTAGCCGCTAGAAACTGTGCTCACACTCCTCCGTCCAATCGAAGCGAACTCCCTTCCGGGTCAACCCGGTCAAAGGTGTAGCAATGCGAGAGAAGTCCTGCACGAATCGCCGGTAATAGCCTGCCAGCCCTAGAAAGCTGCGAACCTCTGTCACTGACGTGGGTCTAGGCTAACTCCGAACTGCCTCGATCTTCCTCGGGTCGACACATATACCATCTCGTGTAATCACGTGCCCCAAGAAGTCTATGCTGTCTAGCCAGAAGGCACACTTGGAGAATTTGGCGAAAAGCTGATGCTCCCTCAAGGTCTGCAGTGTAATCCGCAGGTGCTGCTCGTGCTCCTCTCTACTCCGAGAATACACCAAGATATCATCAATGAACACTATGATGAACAGATCAAGATATGGCCGGAAAATACGGTTCATCAAATCCATAAATGCTGCTGGCGCGTTGGTGAGTCCAAACGACATCACCAAAAACTCATAATGGCCGTAACGTGTGCGGAAGGCTGTCCTAGGAATGTCCTCCTGTCGAACCCGCAGCTGATGGTATCCCGATCGCAAATCGATCCTCAAAAAGTATCCTGCCCCCTAAAGCTGGTCGAACAAATCGTCGATGCGTGGTAAAGGATATCTGTTCCGCACTGTCACCCTATTCAGCTGGCGGTAATCGATACACAAACGTATACTGACGTCCTTCTTCTTGACAAACAGGACTGGAGCACCCCAAGGAGAAACACTGGGTCGAATAAGTCCCTTATCCAGCAAATCCTGCAACTGACCCTTCAATTCTCGAAGTTCCGCTGGGGCCATCCGATAAGGCGGTACAGAAATAGGCCCCGTGCCAGGAACCAAGTCAATGCAGAAAGAAATATCACGCTTGGGCGGTAGCCCAGGAAGCTCGTCAGGGAACACATCAGGGAACTCGCTAACAACCAGAACCTGATCCACCGGAACCTCTGTAGCTCTAGTATCACAAACATAGGCGAGAAATCCCTGACATCCCTTCCTCAAAAGCTGTCCAGCATGAAAAGAAGAAATCACACTGTGAGGGGTGGCACCACGGTCCCCCAACACAACAAAAATCGACTCGCCGGGAAAACGGAATCTAACTGTCTTCTCGCGGCAGTCGACAGAAGCATAGCACGTGTCTAACCAATCCATGCCCAAAAGAACGTCGAAGTCCAACATCTCAAGAAGGATCAAATCGACCGGCAACTCTCTCTCGCCAATACGGACGGTACAGGATCGGAACACGTGCCTAGCAACAAACGACTCTCCCACAGGAGTAGTCACAACAAGCGGCTGGTCAAGCAAGCCAGACTCTCTACCCAAACTCGGCACAAAGTGTGTGGATACGTACGAGTGCGTGGATCCGGGATCGAATAACACGTGTACATCAACCGAACATACAGAAAGGATACCTGAGACCACCGCATTGGACGCCTGCGCGTCCTGATGCGTCAAAGCAAAAACTCGCGTCTGTCCTCCACCTGCAACTAACTGTCCCCTGCCGGCCGCTGGCTGCCCTCTACCTCGGCCACCTCGTCCTCTATGAACAAATCCTCCGCGACCACGACCTCTCTGTGTATGCGTCTGACGCGGAGTAACGGCAGGTACTATCGGCAATGCCGTCTGGGGTGGTGAAGGTGGTAATGTAACATGTGGTGCTGCCGCCCCACTCCGGGGTACCTCAGGACAATCTCGCACACGATGATAAGAACTCCTGCAACGGTAACATCCCGATGACGGTCGCTGGCCCTTCTGGGAATAGGAACTAAACAATCGGCCTCGTCTCGAATCTCTGCCACCTGCAAGGTGCCTGTCACGACGCCTGAACGGCCGTCTCTGCATTGACGTATCTGCACGAACTCTCTTCGGCCCTGGAACTGCCGAAGTCTCAGCAAGGCGCTCCTCAACTAATAATGCTGCATCTACTGCTGCTGCGTATGTCTCGTAATGCTGCGCGCTGATAGCAAGGAATAGTGGTGTAAGCAAGCCTCGGAAAAATCTCTTGACTCGCAACTCCTCAGTAGCCACTAGATACGGAGCATAAACGGATAGCTCGGTGAACAGCACATCGTACTCTGCCACTGACATCCCTGGCGTCTGGCGTAAGGACTCGAACCTGCGTGCTCTAGCATCTCTGACACTCAGGGGAAGAAAGCGGGCAAGGAATAGCGCCACGAACTCTGTCCAGGTCATAGGAGGAAGACCTGCTGCTCTACCCTTCTCGACTGATTCGCACCATTTCTGCGCAAGACCTTCCAGGCGAAAGCTCGCGAACTCAACCCATCTCGCATCTGCGCATCTAAGTGAACGACATATCCGCGCCATCCTATCAATGAAAGGCTGTGGATCTTCGGCCACATCGGTGCCTGTGAAGACCGGAGGCTTCAGCCTCATAAACTCTGACAGCGATACTGTAATAACCTCTGTAGTCGCAGGTGCAACTGCCTGAACTGTGGGTACCACCGCAGTCTCCGCAACGGGTGGGACTACTTCTGGTCGCTGCGCTCGAAGTGTCTCAACTAGAGATCCCATCATCTGGCGCATCTCCTGCATACTGGATCCCATCGTCTGGCGTATCTCCTGCACACCAGCCCCTAACATAGCAATCTGGTCTGTCACGGCAGGAACAGCCTGCTCGGGCACAACCGGTGTACTACCTGGATCAGTCCTCGTCTCGGACGAGTCAACTCGAATCTCATCCCTCGCGGCCGCTCTCTGCACCCTCATAGTCTTTAGCGGCATATTGGCTGAAAGGAACAATAGGATTCAATAAGGGTACGGAAATCGAATCTCAAGAATGTATATACTCAAGAAGGAACTTAAATCAACAAGTCCTAAGGTCGCGTAGGCGGAGTACCGCGTCGTGAGTATGCCGCGGAACATACACACGTTACGCTACCCTGCTACAGCTACCTAATCCATCATACCAGGGTCATCCTACACTCCGAAAGGTAAAACCTACGCTCTGATACCAACTTTGTCACGACCCGAAGTTTGGCCCGTGACCGGCACTTAACCACGTAACGTCTACAGGCGTAACGCGACTAAGTGAACCGAAAATCCAGAAATCAAACCAGTGAAAGTAAAGAGTGTTATAAGTTTTAAATGAAAGCACTTACTAACATGATAAGAAATCTAAGTAAACAATCACCAAGATAGTAATATACGACGCCGTAGCGAAGATCAAGATCCACAAGTGGGAACATCACAGATAGAATAAACTGCAAGTACAGCCGGCTCACAACGAGCTCGACACCAGAATGCAAATATAATACATCATCGTCCTCACACTGTCTCTAAGTCAAATATATACATGGTAGATGGAGAATACTAGATACAACAATGTACATACTGAAAGATAAACAGATACCGCACAAAACCCACCTATCAGCAAAAGAGCTAGTACACCAACTATGGGGTATCTGTGTCAAAAGATGCAATCGCAGCCTGCCGCGACTACTCCGAAGGGAAACCTGCAAACACTGTGGCACAACGGGGGTGAGTTGCCAACTCGTGAATAGAGATAACATATAAAGGTAATCGCAAGCATGCACGTACTGCGCTACTCTATCATATGCCAACAGATGATATCAATATGTGATAAGCAGTATGTGCAATAATCATGCAAGTACTCTATCAGGTAATGTAACTATAGGATGAGGTACAATAGTAAATGCTGAGTAGGGGCAATATAATATCTACAAGGAATGTCAACGTGGAATATATAATCGGTGTCCATCAATGCACCCAGATCCCCAAATAGCTCAGGCGCCGGCACTCTCATCGGCCCTCAAATCCTGTACATCTCTGAGAATCCCGAGTGCCCAACATCGGCACCCAAATATCATAAATACTCGTGTCCAGCATCGACACGCAAATCCTCATCCATCGGGACCCGTCAGTCCGGGTCAGCCCACGGGCTCCGTCTGCGGTATCGGCCCTCGGCCCCAGCAGTACGGATCACCCCGCATCCATCTATAGACTCTGATCAGTACCCTCCGGATAACTTTCAGGTCCAACCAATCACCGCTAGGTAGTAGTCCCTCTGCTAGACTCACCGTCTACTGCACAGCGAAACCGTTCTCGCCCCGGGGTACCATACCGGGTCCACCATGTACCCGAAATCGGCCTCAACCAGCTCCTCGATTCGGGTTCACATATATCACTCTAGCACCGAGAAAACACATGGTGGACGCAGCGAAATATCATATCAAGGGAACCGGGTTTTTAAATGATTACATATTTGCAATAGCCACGGTTCCCAAATCCAGAAATCACATGTAATCCAAACCAAAATGCAAGTCAATGATCCGATATGATATGTGCGTCAAATATGAATATCATGTCAAGTCACATATAGATAAGCTACAATATGATGATCCGATGTGATATAGGCATCAAGTATGAATAGCATGTCAAGTCACATATAGATGAGCTACAATATAATGATCCGATGTGATATAGGCATCAAGCATAAATAGCATGTCAAGTCACATATAGATGAGCTGCAATGTAATGATCCGATGTGATATAGGCATCAAGTATAAATAGCATGTCAAGTCACATATAGATGAGCTACAATATGATGATCCGATGTGATATAGGCATCAAGTATGAATAGCATGTCAAGTCACATATAGATGAGCTACAATATGATGATCCGATGTGATATAGGCATCAAGTATGAATAGCATGTCAAGTCACATATAGATGAGCTATAATATGATGATCCGATGTGATATAGGCATCAAGTATAAATAGCATGTCAAGTCACATATAGATGAGCTACAATATGATGATCCGATGTGATATAGGCATCAAGTATAAATAGCATGTCAAGTCACATATAGATGAGCTACAATATGATGATCCGATGTAAATTCTACAGTGTGAGTGTCATGGCAATTACTAACGGTGTGTGTGTAACATGCAGGATAGTGCTCGTGCAACATGGACCGTTATAAATGGTGCGGTGTTCTATCAATTCTAGTTTATATCCAAATAGCAGGGAATGCAGCATGCACTAAATAGTAGTCATGAATAGTCAATGTATTCAAAGGAAACTATAAAATCCTATCAGCCTTGACGTAGAACGCCATGCGGGCGATATCCCCGTAGATGTGAAATCTACTTACCGTAGTCTCTCGCTAGGTATAGCCAACAACTTGTTTCCCCTTCTGCGCGGCGTCCGCCGTACTCGCCTGCGAACCTAGAATTACACATTATATCACACGTAAGCTTGAAGTCACACAAATGCGACATTAAAGCCGAACTAGTAACTCGTGTCGCGAACCAAGCGCGCGTGTGCGCGATACACTAAAACGTGTGGTTACGCGCCTGAAACCTCTCCGACGCGTCGCGATACGCAGAAACCCTAAACCCACACACACGTATCACGCGTGTCGCGAAAGATTGAAAATACGGGAAAATAGGTAATCACCTCCAGATTTTGATACAGGAAAGATATTGTAAAACTATATATACCAAAACAACCCACATAGAAGCAGACACCCACACCCCAAACCCCAACCCAAAGCACCCCCATCTGGCCGCAAATTGCGGCCAGAATGAATATTTCGGCGGCCCCAATTGGGAATTGGGCTCCCAGGTTTGGTGTGTGCACTCTATACCCCCCATACATGCTACAGTAACATCTAGTTTTACTCTGAAATGTCTCGGGTAGCAGCAGATCCTACATGGCCTTATTTCTAGTTGAAAATCCACACTTTGCACTAAAATGGAACTTTAGGGTATTTTTGTGCAAACTGAAACAAAACATGGCCTAAGATAGCTCTAATAACACATAATAGAGCTAAACACAACTAACAAAACCCTAATCTAACATGTGAATCACAAATATCCTTAAATATCACCAAAAATGCAGAAAAATGAGATTTTTACTAAAGAATACTACAAGTTATGGAAAAAGAGGTTAAGACATGAGTTTATACCTTCTAAAGACCTTATAAAACACCAAAAGTCTCAGTTTTTCCCCTCAAGTGTGCAGATTTGCCTTTGAACACCTCAAAAACCTCACTTTTCCATGGTTTTGTGAAGAAAATGAGTTGATATGTATAGGGTTTTGTGTATGGATCAAAGGGGAATGAAAAGGGAAGAGAATATGGAGGAAAATGGAGGGTTTGCTGCTGGAAATTCTCCAGAATTCTGGAGCGGGGAAAGAGAGAGAGAGAGAAGGGAAGAAAATGGGGTCAAAAGTCAACATTTCACCTAACCACCATGCTCATTTGTTTAATTGGATTTTGAATTATGAAAAAGAGTTTTGTTTAGGTTAAAATGATGGGGAAAATAACAACCATGCAACACAAGAAAGTGGTTAACATGCTACCAAAAACCCTAAGTCTCAAAAATGGCTAAGTGTGCAAGTGTGCACTAGCACAAGAAAATTCCTAATATGCAAACACTACTAAATGTGACTAATAATCCTAGGAACACATATATATAATAACACGTACGATCACTAATTATCACGAAAGACATTCAAACGGAAATCCAAAGTGTTACAGTTTCTATGTTTAGGTGAGCTTATGGGTTAACCATGTTTAGGCAACCATGATGGTCTAACACACTTGGTTAAGCTAATTGGGTTAATTATAAGTTTTAGATTTGGTTGAAGGTGATTAGGGCTTAGGGTTGACTTGTGATGAGAAGGAGAGATTTGATGGGTGTCAAGCAAGCATTTAATGAGAGAAGAGAGAATGGTGGCTCTAGGATTGTGTCACACTCCATTCTTTTCAAAACTTTTTGCTTAGCCCCCAAACACTCACCTCACTCTCACCTTTCTCTCTCACACACACATCATCAGCAGCAGCACCATAGCCCAAACATCAGCCATTTACATCATCAGCAGCAGCACCTTCAGCCCAAACATCAGCTACAAACAGCCCCAACTTCTTACATAACCCTTCCCCCACAAAGACACAACCCTTCCCACAACTATACTTGTCACGACCCAAAATTTGCCCGTGACGGCCCTAATACTACGCAACGCCAAAAGACGTAACGCAGTAAAAGAAAGCCAAAACCCATAAATCTAAACCAAGAAAATACGGAAAAGATAGTATAAGTTTTTGAAACATTTGAAATCGCAACCCAAATTCTTTAAAAGTCCCACCTTCTTTCTTTAAAATTTTGGCAACGTCCCTTTTTGTAAAACTAGCTCAAGACGGAAAACAATAACATCATAATATATATACGACGCCGTAGCGAAGAAATAAGAGACAATAGGAAGAAACTGTATATAAAAAGGCGACAAATCCACAAATAATACACAATAACGTCCTCACCAAGTCAACAATACAATAGTAGATGGAGAGTACAAAATACAACGAATATACAATACAAAATACAGATAACCACCAAAACCCACCTAAGCAAAATAGTACTGTGAGCTGTGAAAGGTTCCTAGGCACCCTAATGAGGTTATACAAGGCATCGAACATGCCAATTTCAAATTTTAACGGTGCCTACAAACCCTTACAAGATCGTTTGCTAGAAATCTAGGCGAAAAGTAAACTAGCTAACAACTTAGCTAAAGGGAATACGGAAATACAACCTTTGTAGATCCGGTGCTCCACCTCCATAGCTCCGCAACGAGGTCCTCTCCGCTGTCCAAATCAAATCCGGGCTCAAGCGTCGGCTTCGTCGGAGAATGGGCAAGCTAGGTCGTCGATGTCCATGCCGAAGATGATCTACGTCGAGGCATCGAAAGATCAAGCTCCACCTTCACCAAGTCATGAAAACTTGTGAAGGAAACACACTCTACTACTTGGCAAGAGGTAGAGGATGAAGAAATAGGAAGTGGGTAAGCTTTAGTTTTGGATTTCTCACTTGTTTCCATCAATCACCATTGATAGACCTTGCTTTCTTCACTTGAAGAAAGGAAGAAGAAGAAGATAATAGTTATGATAAGAATAATTAAAAATAGAAAAGAAAACAATTCTTATCATACTTTTAACTCTAGTTAAGTGTAGAGAATTAACTTAGGTTAGTTAAAATGGTTAGGGTTAAGTATAGGATAAGAATGAAGACTTAGTCAAAGTTCAAGAAACTTCAACTAAATCCAAAAAAAGCCACCATTTATCTTTCTTTTTCCTTTTTCCAAAAAGAATAAATAAGAAAGATAAATGAATAAATAAAAATCAAAACCCTAACCCATTCTTTACCATGGTTCATTCTTTACACTTAACCAAGTTAGGCATGCATCATCAAACATGATACAAGCAAGTGCACAAAATCATATCGCATATGCAATGCGCACACCCGAGTGAGAAAATCCATCTTAAAGTGAACCCATATTAGTTAATGCAAAGTAATATATCAAATATATAATTATGAATTAAATCATTAAATCAACACTTGATTCAATGATCCGGTCATGTCGCACAAAACCGACTGGTATCTTTAGTAACAACTTATCGAATCAACACTTGATCCGATAACCCGGCTATATCGGATATAACCGATCAATGTCACATCGCGAGAATCAAATACAGTATCACATACTGGTATTATTCTCGGTCCCGCACATATCTCATATGCGCTCCTATTTCGTTTCGCTTGAGCCAGGAAACCTCTGTGTAGGACTCTAAAGACTCGTCAATACGCCGGCAGCAGGTGATGATCATATCAAGCACCTACAAGCTGCAAGCGGTCTGCTAAACGTAACGGCCACCCGGGTATTGAGCGATCTGAAGATCGACGAGCAAGCCCGCTCACACTCCAGTGAATCCGACCAGTAACACTACCGTACAGTCCGGTCTGATCGTCTGATATGTCGCATATCTCGCCTAGGGGTGGTAAACGTCAGACCCCAATAGCTCGATAAGTCGTGTCGATATGAGGTCTATAACACTTCGAGAAACTACTGGTAACACTTACCAGTAAATCTCAGCAACCCTGGCCAGGGATTTCCTGTTATAGCCAATCGAACACAGCGCAACATCAACTCCCTATACCGGGAGAGACGAATCCTCTCCTATCGCTCATTGCCTCCATGTGACTCGGGACTGTACCCAAAAACCACCGTTTTGCATGCCCTCTTGGACGTGGTAAGATGGAAATCAAAGCACAGTGGGAACCACACAAGACTCTATGACGATCTCGGGTCAACAGACTACTCTGTACCAGTGTCACCAGAGAACTGCCATCTGACGTGAGGTATAATACCATCTGGGAGTTCTCGGCGAGTCCGTCCAGTGTACCCAGTCTTCACTGAGCACCCGTATATCATCTCTGATGTCAAACACCAATGGATATGGGATCATCCATCGCCCATCTGTATGGGTCGAGAAGGTACACGCTAGTCTACTCTGGTATATCGATGCCCCGTCTCGATACACCCATGACTAGGGACTTTGAAGGATGTACTTATGGACTACCATGTCCCCACTAGTATGATCCGCATCATAGTCCAGGTAGTCAAGTACACATCCTAAGGGCTTTACCAACATGTAACAGAGAGACAATCAGAGTATACGTTAAGGTAAAGAGCAACCAGATAGCATACTATCATGTCGAGCAAGAAAGTCCTCCCTATATATGTCCCAGCATCCACTACAATATACATCCTATGTACAGTAATGGCCTCTAGGGCATACATATAACTAACAATCTCCCACTTGCACTAGGGCCATCTGTAGCAGTGGTTGTAGTATCTCATACTCAACCATCCCATAAAAGTCTCTCTCTGGGAATAGGCCTTCGTGAGTGGATTCGCTGCGTTATCCTCTAAGTTTGCTCTCCTTTCCTCGATCCGCCTGGAGATCAACCATCTCCATGATCAGGTGATACTGCCTTAGAATATGTCTGGATCACTGATGGGACGGACGTTCCTTGGCATAAGCCACAACTCCATTGTCTCACAATGGTAGGAACATAGTTCATCTCATGAACCATTATACATCCAAACAGCCTCTTTGGTAGCATCTTAAGTAGCGATGTATCCTGCCTTTATCGTCTAGTATGTCACGGTATCTAGCTTGGAACTCTTCCAACATACCGACCCTTTACTGAGGGTAAAGACAATGCCTGCGACTGACATTCAGTCGTCTTTATCACCCTGGAACACTTCCAGTGATTCTCCCCAGGATCAATTGATACCATCTCACTACAACTAGTGAGAATCCTAACATCCAATTAAATCTATCTCATAGATCCAAAACTCAGGATTAAGGAGGTATCACTTTGATCCTATATGGAGAATTATTGTGATAAACGGAGATTGACCGAGCGTAGCATAGGAAACTCCTTTCTTATCAAGAGTATGTCATCCACGTACTCTACGAGGATCACCACCATACTCCCTACTACCTTTTTGTATATACAAGGTTCATCTACCATTTTGATGATGTCAACTTCCTTGACAAACACATCAAAACAGACGTTCCAACTCCGCGATGCCTGCTTTATCAGATAAAACATCTTGCACACGTTTCCGCTGCTCCCACTGTTTACGAAGCCCTCTGGCTGTGTACTTATAGACTCACTCTTCTAAAACATCATTTAGAAAAGCAGTCATGACACCCAACCACCAGATATCGTAGTCATGGTATGTAGCCGTTGCAAGTAGGATCTGGATGGACTTAAGCATAGGTACTGGAAAAGGTTTCATCATTATCCATGCCTGGTCAATGACGAAAACCTTTAACTAATCTAGCTTTGAAAGTCTCAACTTTTCCGTGTACACCAAGTAATCTTCTCAAGATATACTTGCTCCTGATGGGGATTTAACCCTTCAGATATAGCAACTAAAGTCGATACTTTGTTGGTGTATAAGGATTCCATCTCAGATCGCTAAGCATCCAGCCATTCTTACAGAGTCATACTCCTGATGGCCAGCTCGAAACTAGTTGGGTCATCATCTCATGATGCATTCCTCGCTCCCACTGTCATAGAGAAACCGAAGTATCTCTCAGGTGGGTGAGGAACCCTACTAGATCGGCGGAGAGGCTGAGGTTCGTTGGAATCTACTGAATCCTTTGGTTCTACCAAATCATCAACTCCAGTTTGTATAGCTGGAACGTTTCCAGTTCTACATAACAGATGTTGCCTCGAGCTTGTCCGGATTTTGCTTTTAGACATAGGCCGGACAACCCCAAATCTTAACTAACTTAAGATATGGGCTCTTCCCTTTCCATATCACATATGAAAAGGTAGGCTTTGATTTGATTGGAACCCTATTCAATAGGTATGCATCTTCTTAAGTGCATAACACCCAATAGGAAAAAGGTAACTCAGTAGTACTCATCATAGAGCACACCATATCAAATAGGGTGTATCTGCTCCGCCCCGATATACCATCGTGCTATGGTGTATTCGGAGGAGTAATGCTGAGAGAGAATCTCATTCTCCTTTAGAATAGTCCAGGAATTCCATGCACAAGTATTCTCCTCCTTGATCTCATCATAGGACATAATACTTATACCCGTATTTTGGTTCTCTACTTCTAACTTATATTCTGTGAATATCTCAAAAGATTCGGACTTGTGTTTCAACAGGAACATATGTCTGAATCTAAAGAGATCATCAGAGAACATAATGAAGTACTAAGAACCAGTCCTGGCATGTGTAGACAGGGGACCTACATACATCAACATGTATCATCCCAAGAGTTCACTAACTCTTTCTCTGTTTCCAATAAACAGAGCTATGGTCATCTTATCTTTGTGACATGACTGGCGAGTTTCACAAGATGTAAATTCAAACAGATTTAAATATTCATCTAAATGTAACTTCAGCTAGTCAGGTCGCATTGATATGACCTAGTCTACAATACCTCAAGAAGGAATGGTTCAATTCTGAACTCTTCCTCTTGTGTGTGTTCTATATACCAAGAACTGTAGTTTGATTTAGAACATCAATGCTTTTAGATAACGTGCCTGAACCGATCAACTTTTGATATAGGAATTGTTCAAAACATTATCCAACAATACAAAATATTATCGTTTCTTAACTAATAAAGAGACAGATATGATTTTGCATATCAGGTTCGGTATCTAATAACATACGTTCAGAATCAATGTATTACAATACAGGGTGACAGTGACCGACAGACTTGGCTGCAACACTTGCCCCGTTTTCTGCCTCATGAAACTTATCACCCGTTCTCAGTTTTTCTACCCTTTTGTAGCCCTATGTAACAGATTACATATCTGGGATCCTGATCCGGTATCATATACCAAGGATGCGGAGGATACTGAGAAACAGTTCTGTATAATGAACACACCCGAAGATGATGCATCAGCATGCACTCTCTTCGTTTGGGCGGCACGGGAAATCTGGTATTCCCCAATTTCCTGCTCTGTCTTATAACAATTATAAGTTGGAGCGGGACCAACGTTCCCCAGCTCAGTATAACAAGCGGGTTCGGTCAATAATCCGTTTTATTATGTTGATTAAGGCGTGACATGGTCGCTACCAGGAGAGAGAGAGAAGAAAACACTCAGCGTGCGCTCTTGCAAGAATAGATTGGTTATTATTTTATCTAATCAGGATGGCTCCTACTGCTTTTTATCAAATCTTCCTTCAAACCCTAAAAGGAAAGACTAGCCGGGATTAATTACACACTACAAGTTCGCCAATCTTTCAGCCAGGCCAGTGTCGGTACTTTGAGGGAGGTCCCCCGTGTTTTCGCACGAACCTAATTAATGTAAACCTCGTTTTCCCAGAGGCGTAACCTCGTTAACACCTTTCTAGACACCTACTTGATCGGCTAATTGTAATGTATAAAACTCTCCCAGGAGTAACTCTTACTCGCAGCGGGTATCGGGATCCAACTATCTCATAGAAGGTATGCAATCTCATTGCAAATTTCAACACTTGAAACTCCCGATAATATTTTGCCCCTAGCATCCTATGACCTTGACAGAGGTCAACAAACCATAGGCTGCTAGTCAAGTTCAACCCGTCATTTCTTGATTGAAGTAAACCCACCCGCACGACCCTTGACAGAGGCCAACAAGGTCGCACGACTACCCTAAATCAATCACATCATATGCTTATGCAGATAAGCGCTAATCAGCTACCGCACACTACGCCTTGACAGAGGTCAACAAACGTAGCACGAATACTAACCAGTACATATCTGAAATGACGGAGGGCTACGACAGGTTTTTCTGAAAACCTATTGCGTAATGAACTTGATATCGTTGTAGAATCAAATGATTTTTAAAATGGAGTGCTTTTGAGGCTTTTCTAGTTTTTCTAAAGAAGTCACTCCCGGTGAAGGGATCGTCGGTCCTTTCCTCGTCGAATGAGGTGCGGGATATAACATATATATCACTGTGCAAAGCAAAAACACTTAAAAGCAATCAAAAGACAAACCGAGGGTGTAGCATCTGCCAGTTATTGCTAAAGGAGTCACTCCCGGTGAAGGGATCTCGGTCCTTTCCTTATCGAATAAGGTGCTGGATATATCGCATATACCGCTGTGCAAAGCAAGAACTGTAGCTACCTGTTTTATTTTGAAATTCGATTCCACAACATCTTAGGTTTCTTTTATTTCATTAATCTCATTAATGAAGTCCCATCATTTAAGTACCTAAACATCACAGATAAATACGACGTACACTTATGCCATCCGCATTCGCCTCGATGTCCCCTCGTGCACCGTTAGGTTAGGTAACTAACTACAGAGCGGGGCAGGGCTAGCGCGGGTGTAAAACATAAGTAACGTCTATATAATATATCATATATACTATATACTGTATCTATCACAGAACATCACATGATCACATCACAGATATCGCAGCAGAAGAATCATATGAAATATTGGATATACTAGGACGTCCGTGTTTTGAATACGAGCCAGTATAAAACACGGATTCCACGGTCGCGATGAATAGCCAAACCCACACCCCTAGACCCCTACGAGAGCGGCAAGAAACCCTACCAATTCTGGAGTTAGGAGACCCGGACTCGACTCCTCGAGTTGGTCTCCCACTGGACTCCTGAACCCGGTTACTTGTGCCCTCCTCCTTGGGTCTATCCTAGTGCAGAAAAGTAAATAATATACAAACGGTGACAACTTCCGCAACCTGGAAGCGCCCCAATAAAAGAATATTACATACAAGTTTTTACATGAATGAAAATGAAAAACACTCATCTCACATAAAAACCCCCGGCTATTCAAACACGACGATCCAATATAACATATCCAGCAACACATAACATCACATGTCATCAACGTAAGTAAATATGCGCATCCCAATTGTCGTTGACATATAGCAACGAAACCGGCGATATCACATATTACACTTACGGTCACAGAAAAGAAAGTGTAAAACTACAACAGTTGGAATCCGCAATCTGCATAGACATCGCATGCCTAATCAAATGAATACCTTAGACATCGCATGCCTAACAGTTATAAACCCCGCATTTTAGTCTCAGAATCGAAAACTCTTTTCAATATCAAGTCGAGCAATTCAACAAGATTGCCGACATTCTGATCGAATGCTCGTCGCAAACTTCAGTAGACGGCCGCACCCCCGATACCGTCGACGAAGTGCACCAAGGCGGAACACCGCTACCGCGAGCACCCTAACGGATGCTTTCGGCGACGGGGTTCTCCTACAGTCACTTGGTCGGGGCTATGGAGTGAAGCTGTCTATCAAGTTTACCCGGCGAGTATCCGCGTACGCTACGTGATTGCGGCGGACTTTTGATCACATCAAAATTCCGTGGCAACCGATCAAGTGAGACTAAATTGCTACGTTTATAACATTCATTCAGTTATCTCATAACTTATTGTGAATTCCAATTATTGTATCCCATTCCGGATAAATAGAAAATGTCAAACTTTCCGATCGAACAATCGAACACCCAAGTTTTCTCGATACAGATCAACACATGAAATAAGTCTAACAACATTCAGTTCGTGCCTCAGTACCAACGGTCCAGCCGTAGAAGGGTCAAGCCAACGCCTCACATGTGGCACGCCGTACTGCCCCAAACCCGAAGGTTCAAAGTGCAGTTCAAGACGGTCACATAATCGAGTTAAGGTTTGTTGTCTTCTAGAGGGTCCATCGCGTTACTTGCACTACTTAGAACGTCGTTAAACTTCGGAAAAATCCAACACTTGGAAATTTCCCGACAGGGGAAAAATTGGGTATTTATATCCGGTCGAACTTTTTAACATATTGTAAAATTATCCGGAAAGCCACACAGACAAAACTTGATATTCCGATCGAAACTCCGAAACCCCAAAACCACCTCTGAAAATTCAACTGTATAATAAAAATTAAAATATCCCAGGAAAACCAGAACAGAATACTGAGAATTACTGTGCAAACATTACCTCACAAAACGACAAAACGGCCGCGCTTCCGCCGCACGAGCCATGCTCGTGCCGCGGAAACGCGGTGGTAAAGTTGAATTAGGTCCACGAAATTTACAGTAATTCCTAGAAAACCCTGCTTGATTTTCTGGATATTTTTAATCTTGAAAAATCCACAATTTTAAAATCTGGACAGAGAGCATGTTAGGTTTGGGTTTTCGGGTTCGTTCGGACTTCAATTTCCGTCTGGACTTCGCCTAAGGCTCTAGCTAGGCTCTGATACCAGTGAAAGGTTCCTAGGCACCCTAATGAGGTTATACAAGGCATCGAACATGCCAATTTCAAATTTTAACGGTGCCTACAAACCCTAACAAGATCGTTTGCTAGAAATCTAGGCGAAAAGTAAACTAGCTAACAACTTAGCTAAAGGGAATACGGAAATACAACCTTTGTAGATCCGGTGCTCCACCTCCATAGCTCCGCAACGAGGTCCTCTCCGCTGTCCAAATCAAATCCGGGCTCAAGCGTCGGCTTCGTCGGAGAATGGGCAAGCTAGGTCGTCGATGTCCATGCCGAAGATGATCTACGTCGAGGCATCGAAAGATCAAGCTCCACCTTCACCAAGTCATGAAAACTTGTGAAGGAAACACACTCTACTACTTGGCAAGAGGTAGAGGATGAAGAAATAGGAAGTGGGTAAGCTTTAGTTTTGGATTTCTCACTTGTTTCCATCAATCACCATTGATGGACCTTGCTTTCTTCACTTGAAGAAAGGAAGAAGAAGAAGATAATAGTTATGATAAGAATAATTAAAAATAGAAAAGAAAACAATTCTTATCATACTTTTAACTCTAGTTAAGTGTAGAGAATTAACTTAGGTTAGTTAAAATGGTTAGGGTTAAGTATAGGATAAGAATGAAGACTTAGTCAAAGTTCAAGAAACTTCAACTAAATCCAAAAAAAGCCACCATTTATCTTTCTTTTTCCTTTTTCCAAAAAGAATAAATAAGAAAGATAAATGAATAAATAAAAATCAAAACCCTAACCCATTCTTTACCATGGTTCATTCTTTACACTTAACCAAGTTAGACATGCATCATCAAACATGATACAAGCAAGTGCACAAAATCATATCGCATATGCAATGCGCACACCCGAGTGAGAAAATCCATCTTAAAGTGAACCCATACTAGTTAATGCAAAGTAATATATCAAATATATAATTATGCATTAAATCATTAAATCAACACTTGATTCAATGATCCGGTCATGTCGCACAAAACCGACTGGTATCTTTAGTAACAACTTATCGAATCAACACTTGATCCGATAACCCGGCTATATCGGATATAACCGATCAATGTCACATCGCGAGAATCAAATACAGTATCACATACTTGTATTATTCTCGGTCCCGCACATATCTCATATGCGCTCCTATTTCGTTTTGCTTGAGCCAGGAAACCTCTGTGTAGGACTCTAAAGACTCGTCAATACGCCGGCAGCAGGTGATGATCATATCAAGCACCTACAAGCCGCAAGCGGTCTGCTAAACGTAACGGCCACCCGGGTATTGAGCGATCTGAAGATCGACGAGCAAGCCCGCTCACACTCCAGTGAATCCGACCAGTAACACTACCGTACAGTCCGGTCTGATCGTCTGATATGTCGCATATCTCGCCTAGGGGTGGTAAACGTCAGACCCCAATAGCTCGATAAGTCGTGTCGATATGAGGTCTATAACACTTCGAGAAACTACTGGTAACACTTACCAGTAAATCTCAGCAACCCTGGCCAGGGATTTCCTGTTATAGCCAATCGAACACAGCGCAACATCAACTCCCTATACCGGGAGAGACGAATCCCCTCCTATCGCTCATTGCCTCCATATGACTCGGGACTGTACCCAAAAACCACCGTTTTGCACGCCCTCTTGGACGTGGTAAGATGGAAATCAAAGCACAGTGGGAACCACACAAGACTCTATGACGATCTCGGGTCAACAGACTACTCTGTACCAGTGTCACCAGAGAACTGCCATCTGACGTGAGGTATAATACCATCTGGGAGTTCTCGGCGAGTCCGTCCAGTGTACCCAGTCTTCACTGAGCACCCGTATATCATCTCTGATGTCAAACACCAATGGATATGGGATCATCCATCGCCCATCTGTATGGGTCGAGAAGGTACACGCTAGTCTACTCTGGTATATCGATGCCCCATCTCGATACACCCACGACTAGGGACTTTGAAGGATGTACTTATGGACTACCATGTCCCCACTAGTATGATCCGCATCATAGTCCAGGTAGTCAAGTACACATCCTAAGGGCTTTACCAACATGTAACAGAGAGACAATCAGAGTATACGTTAAGGTAAAGAGCAACCAGATAGCATACTATCATGTCGAGCAAGAAAGTCCTCCCTATATATGTCCCAGCATCCACTACAATATACATCCTATGTACAGTAATGGCCTCTAGGGCATACATATAACTAACAAGCTGATGCGGTATCTGTAGCAAAAGATGATAGCTGAAAAGCTGAATAGCTGAATAGCTGAATAGCCTGCCTCGACTACTCTGGGGAAAAACCTGAAACACCTGTGGCACAACGGGGGTGAGTTGCCAACTCGTGAATAGTAGATAACATATGCAGGTAATCGCCGGAATGCACGTACAGCATGAATCTAAGATATGCGATTACAGTAATAACATGTCATGCAAATGCTGAATAAAGGAAAGTACACTAACAGGTACAATCAATATATGAAGCAATGATGACCTGATAATAGTATGCAATAACTATGCAATAGGGATATGAGAAAGCAAATATGCAACTATCATGAGGGTACACTAACAGGTACTACCCATATATGATTCTGTGCAAAGAATAGATAAGTGTGAGGTATGGGGTGGAATATGTCATTTCCACGGAAACCTGACATCGTGGCAGGATCACAATCCATCAAAACACTCCAATCTACAAATCCTCAAATCAGCCCCCAAACTGGGCTCTCGCATCATATAAGTCTCACATCTCCTCAATGTACAATATCGAGTAATCCCCTATATCCCGAATGTAAAAATCAACGATCACATAGGTATGTCCAATATCCAATCTCCATGAATCACCTAATAACCCAAGTCAAATCTCCAGTAAGAATCTAACATCCTAAAGGTATATATACAGAAATAAATATGATGGGGGCAATACACATATATTAGCGTCCCATTCCACTAATATTGGTGTAAGGGTATATATAACAACGGCTAAATCCCATGTTATATATACAAAGGTATTAAAAGAAATATCATGAAACAGTGTGCCAAGCATCGACACAGAAATCCCGATCACGTATCATACGCTATCCCGAAAGCACGAGTGCCTAGCTCTGACCCTCGCCTTTCGACGTATGCATACGTACATGACTCCCAGCGGTGTCTCCGTGATCCCCCGCCGAGTCATGGGTACTGTCACCGGTAGGTACTCGCCCGCCTCCAGGATCAATCGGCAAAATCCATCGATCTTCTTGCCGAGGGGAACCATACCGGGCCCCACCATGTACTCTCATACGGCAACCACACCTCGTATGGAGTATATAATCAGCGCCGATAAAACTTATGGTGAACGCGCAAATATCATCTCAAGGAAACCGGGTTTTCAATGTATGCATAATTTCATGAACTCCCACGGTTCCCAAATCCAGAAAACACCATGTAAAATCCAAATAAACAATGAGCAAATCCAGGAACAAATAAATGCGATATATCTAAATGTGAGCTTGTAAATGAAAGTATATAGCTGAAACCAGATGTATGCAAAAATCAATAAGGTACAGCTAAGTAACATCAGTGAAGATAAAAATGTATTGCAACTGAATATGCATGAAACATACAGGTGTAGCAGTGTATAGGTATCTACCTATAAGAACTGATGTCGTATACCCCCCTGGGTATAAGAAAAATATGAGTAAGATATACCTGTAGATGTATCGTAAAGGGTATGTGTACCTATCACTAATGGTACGATACTCTATAGGTATGTAGGTATGGTAATGTCATATGTGATAAGCAATACGAATCAATGTCACAAGGTCCCTAACTAAGCAATATAATGTCTATAATGGTTTGTGTGTGACATGGCAATTATTGACGGTGTGTGTGTAGCATACAATCCGTGCTCGTGCAACATGAACCGTCAATAATATGTGCAGTGTCCTACGGCTGCTAGTCACAGTACAACTATATCAAGGAATTAAAGTAAAGGCGCAATTCTAACAATGACGTAGAATGTGCGATAGGTATTTGAATCCTAGCCCAGACGCATAACGCCATGCGGGCGATTCCCCTATAGATGTTAAATCTACTCACCTACGCTCCACGCTAGGTGAATCCTACCATCTGCTCCCCCCTGTAGCAGTGTCCGTAGTCCCTACCTGCAAACCTGCAAATAAGACATGAAAATCATATATAAGCCAAATATTCCGCGAAACGCGATATCGAACCAGAACGAGAAATCGCGTCGCGAACTAAACGCGCGTGTGCACGATACGCTGAATCGTGTGTGTACGCGTCTAAAACTATCGCGACATGCCGCGATACGCTGGATTACTGAACTCACTCACGTATCGCGCGTATCGCGCAAACACAACGGACACCAAATACGATATATAGTCCCAGATTTTCCTACAGGTCAAATCTTACAAAACTAGACGTGCCAAAACATTACACTACACAGCAGACTACCATACCCAAAACCCCAAGTCCCAACACCCCTTCCTGGCCGCAAATTGCGGCCAGATTGAATTAATTTGTGGCCTGGGTTGGGAGAGGGTGGCTCATGTTCTGGTGGTGGTATCTAGACCTAGTGAGCATGCCCCAGTTTTCTCAATTTTGTTCTGTAGGGTCCGGGTCAATAACAGATCACAGATATCCAATATATCACTTTAAAAACACCAAATTGCACAATTTGGAAACCTTATGGTATTTTAGTGTAATCTGGGGTTAAACTTAGTTAAGGTGGCCCTAACAACACTTAAATAGCTAGGGTTAACCAACTCCAACACATTCCAACCAAAATTCCACATAAAACACCATAACTAGCACTAAACTCACAATTTAACACAAACCGACACTAAACCATACAAGCTAAGCAAACTAGGAAATTGGGTTAAGGAAATATACCCAAAAGGACCCTAGAGAGCAGGTGAAGAAGTGGAGAAGAGCTGCTATAGGTTGCTGGAGCTCCTGCTACTGCTGTTGGTTCCTGCTGCTCCTGCTGCTGCTGATGATGATAATGATGATGCTGCTGTTGCTGAAGATGATGATGATGATGATGATGATGCTGCTGCTGAAGCTTCTTCTGCTGATGCAGGTGAGTGTGTGTGTGTGTTTGAGAGAGTGAGAGAATGAGAGTAAAGAGTGAAATGAGAGAACACAAACAAACCCCCCCTTCTCACTCTCTCTCACTTCATTTAATGAGGAATGGCTTGAGCCATGATGCCCCATGCCCTCTCTCTCTCAAAGTCAACCATGAAGCCAATTTAAAAATCCTTTTTAAATTCATTTTCCATTTTAAAACAACCATCATGCTTAAAACCCATAACACTTAAAACAAAACTAGAAAACTAGATTAGGGAATGGTTAGTTCACCATGTTGCTAATCATGGTTAAACCTCCAAAACAACCCTAGTTATCATGCACAAGTGTGTGTGTGCCTAACAAAATTCTAATAAAATACTCGTTAAATAGGATAAAATATTTAAAACTTAATTTGGTAAACTTTTTATTAAAAACCACACATTAAAATATAATTAGCTACAAAACACATTCTAAGGTGTTACAATACTACCACCTCTGCTGCTGCTACTGCAGCAGATACTTCACAAAATAAAGCAACAGAACTATTGCAACAACATCAGCAACTTCAGCCTGTTCAGAACCTGAAACAGTGGAGAAGATCAGCTCGTTTCAGCCCAAGTTTGCAGCACCAGGAGCTGTAGCAGCAACACACACCCTCCTACTTCTTCTCTTCTCCTTCATCTAGGGTCTCTAAAGGTATAACCCCTTAACCCGACTCCTAATTGCTAAAGTTATGGGTATCTAGCTTAGTTTAGTGTTATTATATGTTTTAGTGGTAGTTTTGGATAATTTAGGTGGGTTTTGGCAAAGTAATGGTTGTGATGGTTAGAGTAGCCTTATAGGGTGCTATTGAGACTAGATCAACCAAGTTTGGTCCCAGATTTCACAAAAATACCCGATTTATCCGACTTGGCATAATTTAGCAGTTTTAGTGACTTTTTAGCCTCTGTTAGATCTGCTGTTGACCCGAGCCCTTCAGGATAAAATTGCGAAAACTGTAGCATAGTAAGACTAGCAGGGACACACACACAAAGCACGGGGACCCACCTCACATTTGAGGCCGCCGGTTTATTCTTTCTAGTCGCAAATTGCGGCCAGAGTAGGGGGTGGGGTGTTGGGTTTTTGGGTGTAGGGTCCTGCTGGGTAGATTAGTCTGTTGGTATCTGTAACTTTTATGTTAGGCCCAGAGGCAAAATCTGGAGCTATAAACGTGTTTTCGATGTTTTAAAACTTGTGCGACACGCGCGTAATACGCGTGGTTCTGTGGCGCGCTGCGCGACACAGCGTGTCAGAGTAGGTTCTGGTGGGTTTGCGCGCGTCGCGACGTTTCATGAGCACGCGCGTTTAGTTTCACGCACGCGTATCCTTTTTATCGATATATCGTGTTTTTGCAGGATTTTCCTGATATATGTGACTTTTGTAAATTCTAGGTTCGCCGGCGGGGACTTCGAGCGCAGCAGAGAAAGGGAAGCAGGTGGTTGGACACACCTAGCACGGGATCACGGGTGAGTAGATTTAACATCTACGGGGGGACGATCATTTGGATGGCGCAAGTCGCCCGATGGATTTAGTAACTTGAAAATAATAATACTTGCATGATAATTGCTGCAGTTAGGATCTATATGTTGTACCCATATGCACAAAATCATTCTGTAGGACACATGCACCATTACCAGGTTTTTATATGCAGCACGAGCACTATTCATGTGTACACACACTCCCTGGTAATTGCCATGTCACGACACTAGATAACTATTAATCTGAAATATGTTAATTAAAATGAAATCATAAGAATTGCTATTCTCGTGTATATATATCATTATGTCATTTGCTCACGCCTAGTATAAATCATACATTGCAACTTGGACATTGATACCTTATGCATTCATTATCATTGACATATGCACCCATGATGATTTCATGAGATTTATGATATTTCTGGATTTCGGGGGAAAGCCGTAAGATTTCAAACTTATGATCTTTTAAAAATATAAAAGTTGCGGTTTTCTAGTGATGTAAAGTGTCGTCCACCATGAGTTTGCTGTGTTTTCGAGACCCGTTTCGAGGAGGTGGATGAACTGTCTCGGGTACATGGTGGGCCCGGTAAGGTACCCCGGGGCAAGAAGATCGCAGGAGATGGCGTTGAGCCTGGCAGGGGACGGACTACCTACCGATGACTTCATTTGGCACGGCGGATATCCAGAGGATACCGACCGTGGCCGCTAGATTGAGATATGTATATTTGGGATGGATCAGCCGGATGGCTGAGACCAGAGATACTTGACATGGATATATGATATTGAGACAGTTTTGAGGTGTCGTTGCTGGACACGGATTTTGTTGATTTCATGGATATTATGCTGATATTTGAAAAAGAGTTTCAAAAGCAAAGAAAGAATAGTTCTTGTTCTTACCTGTTGAGATCTTGAGTTGACTCATATAGCATACATACATGTTAGTACATTCATGTGGCATACATACCTGCTAGTACATATAGCCATGCCTGCTAGAGATGCTAGGATACTTGTGTGCATGCATGCGATAGCCTTTGTAGATGTTATTTATTACTCACGAGCTGGCAACTCACCCCCGTTGTGCCACAGCTTTTCTGCAGGTCCGTTCCGTCAGCACTATAGCGGCGGACACTTTTGCCTCTTTTGCTCTCTTTGCCTGGACTCGAGGCTTTTGCTCATAGGTGGGTTGTTATCATTTTGTATCACCTTATATATGTTCATTGTATCTAGAGTACTCCATCTACTACTATTTCAGCTCTACCAGTTTATTTGGATTACTGTATATTGACCTAGAGACGAGGTTGTGAGACTTGTGGATTTATGTTATTTGGGGGTCGAGCTCACTTGTGTCGACATGTTATTTTACTTGTGCTTCATGCTTATTTATGCACATTGTTATCTTACATTGCGTGGGATTTGTGACCGTCTTGAGGCGAAGAGCTAGCTCCCGCTTAGGGATGCCATATTCATGTTATTCATTTATATTCCTATTTTGTACCCGTTTGGGGCTTATTTTTACAAAGGAGGTTCTGCCGGAATTTTTGGAAAAAGGGAAAGTTGTTTTAAAAAGGAAACTTGATGTGGTTTAATGGAGTAAAATGCTTTAAATAAATTGGTTTCCTTCACTCTAATTCTTAATTGGGTTTGTATTCTGGGCTTCGGCTTACTTATTTTACGGACGCCTTGAGACGTTTCGTAACTTAAGTGCCGGTTGCGTTCCGTACCTTGCGGGTCGTGACACCCTTTGTCCTGACGGACACTGGACAACATACAATACTCTGTATAGGTCTGCTGAGTTGAATAACTCAAAACCTGTGCATCGTAGGTTGAAAACTGTACCCAGGAGATTTCCTCAAATATCACCAATTACAACGAATTCCGATATAATGAGAATGATCACCTAATTCCTAATAACTTACTCCTACTCATCATCTGTAAAACCATACAGATATGAGAATGAAACCTGGTAAATACATACCCTGGAGTAAGTATGTAATCGGGAAATCAGTTTTCCTTTAACAATGCACTGAAACATGAAAATATTTCATAGGGGTATCCTGGTAATCATAGTAATGCATCTTCCATAATCCAATTCATGATTTTAACCATATATCTCTTTGCCATCTCTCCAAATCCCTTTATTTGTCTTTAGTCGTTACCTTCTGTACACCATCGTTAGGCTAAATGGTTTTCTTCCTTCCCTACCATTCGGCACCAGCCTATAGTTTGGAAGAAGACTATCCAGGAAGCATAATAGGTGTACTCTCCTAATCCTAGGAGTACTCGCAACTTGAGAGAAGGTGATGATAAAAGACAACTGAATAATACCTTATTCTATTTCTCCCGAACTGGGAAAAAAGCAAAGGTGAAAATAGGAGTGGCGATGAAGTACGCGGTTTGGTCGTGAATGATAGCAGTCGCAATTTACTTTGCCCTCTTTCTAATCCCTTTATTTTGTCTTTAGTTATTACCTTCTGTACACCCTACTTAGGCTAATTGGTTTTCTTCATTCCTTACCTTTCGGCACCTGCCTATGGTTTGGAATAAGACTATCCAATAAGCGTAATAGGTGTACTCTCCTAAACTAAGGAGCCCTCACAACCTGAGAGAAGGTGATAATAAAAGACAACAGAATAAACCAATTCTATTTCTTTTGAACCTGGATCCATCCTCGATGAAGTCCCTTCGAGTTCGTATATAACCATACGATGGATCTATCCAATGGAAGTGGGTGTCCGTAGTAATACGGGGTGTTCTGAGAAATGCAAAGGGTAAAAGAAGGAGAGGCAATGACTTATGCAACTTAGACAATCCAAAAGTCAGTATTTTAAGAAGGTTCGGTCAACTTGGTCACTGAGTCATAGTCTAGGGTCGGTCAATGGTCGCTTCCAAAGAGAGAGAGAAAAGAAACACTCTGCGTGCACTCTAACCTAGATCAGAATGGTTATCACTTTATCTAATCAGGAAAACTCCCACTGTAGTCTTAAATTCTCCTCCAAACCTGAAAGAAGAATTAGTCGGGATCACCCGAAGAGTAAATTAACTCATCAGTGAGAATCGGGATCCAACTATCATCGCATGATAACTTGATGGAAGTCACTCAAGTTATCACACTCCAGAAGGTATGCGCATACTTGGCAAGTTTCTTTGTGTTTGAAACTCCCGATGTGACTTTTGCCCCATGCTCTTATGACCTTGGTGTTAGGTCAAAATATCATAAGTCACATGTCAAGTTCTACCCGTCATTATCCAGGTTAATTTGAACCCACCCGCACATGCCCTTGGCGTTAGGTCAAAATGGCAGAACGACTGTCCCAAACCAACTCATCTATCTATGCAACAAATGAATACCCAGCAGCTACCAAACACTATGCCTTGGCGTTAGGTCAAAATACATAGCTTGAATACTACTGAATACCCAAAAGAAATGACGGAGGGCTACGACTGGTTTTTGGCAAAAAACTTTTAACGTAATGAACTTGATCTCGTTGAAGGAACCTGATAGCTTTTTATAAAGATATAGTGGCGAAAACCTTTTGCTAAAGAGGTCACTCCCGGTGAAGGGATCTCGGCTCTTTCCTCGTGGAATGAGGTGTAGAATATTCCAACTGAATACCGTGATGCAAAGCAACTTGTAATCGACTATAGTGAAGTTACTACCCTGACGTAAACTTCTGCCCAAGGGGTCACTCCCGGTGAAGGGATCTCGGCCCTTGCCTCGTGGAATGAGTTGCAGGATATTCCAACTGAATACCGCTATGCAAAACAAAAGGAAACATCTTTGTAATAACACCTTTTAAAATTTGTTCCAACAACATCAAATATAGGTTTGTTTTACTTTGCATTGATCAGAATCAACGCAGTCTCATCAATCAATCACACCAGAAAAGAACGAAAAATAAAATGTACGTATATGCCATCCTCATTTGCCTCTGGGTCCCGTCATCACCCTTTAGGTTACTTAACTAACGACAGAGCGGGGACTGGACTAGCGCGTGTGTAAAACATAAACGACATCTAATAGTATATATACCAATATACAATAATCGCTCCAGGCATGATAAAATGCAACATTACAGAAAAGTAATAAGCATCACAGAACAATACAGATAATCTGGGATCCCCGGGTTTCACAGAGCCGCTACTGAAACCCGACGTTCCCCTGGTCGTGTGGATAGCCTGTGCAATGAAACCTAGACCCCTACGGGTGTGGCAAGTTACCCGCCAAAACCTGAAGAGAGGCGGCCCCTACAACATAGTGAATGGACCACCCGGCACTTCACGGAATCTGGTAACTTGAGCTCCCCTCCTTGGGTCAACCTGTACCCCCTACGAGTGCGGCGAATAGTCTGCCAATTCTTAGAGTGAGGCCCCTCTGCCTCTCAAAGCCATAAGATACAGACTCGTTGCCCTCCAGAACCCGGCTATTCGTGCACTCCATCGCGGGGTAAACCTAGTACAGAAATAAAAATATGTACAACGGGTACATCGACCTCAACCCGGTCGTGCCCCAAAAAGAATATTATACAAACAGGCAGTGACGGCAGTCCACATGTTGGACGCTCGCCCCGCAATATCAAATGTACAAATAAAATCAAATTGCACTACCATTGCACACTGCTATCCACCACGACAAATCCACAACATCACAGCACAACACAGAACATCAACGCGAATGTCACGTTCGCAAATCCGTCTAAAAGAGCTATAGCAATTAGACACAATTTACCGCTCGAATGACATTCCCGGTCTGAGATATAATGTAATTACTGCATACTAACAAGTTTAAAATTTCGATCGACTAAATTTCCCGAAGTGGTCCCCACGTACATCTGCTGTACAGTAATAAAATCTGGGCCAAAAGAAATATTCCAGAAGCCACAATTTCCCATGAAGAACATACTGTAGAAATTTGGAGTACCAATCTCACACAACGGCGGCAGATCCGCGGCCAAAACCTTGTTTGGGCCGCGGATCCACGGCGGTACTGTGGAGTTGGGCCACCAAATTTCACCAGTATTCTAATAAAAGCCTGCTCGTTTTTCTGTAGTGCTCAAAATAATTTTTAGACCCTTTTAAAAATCGACAGAAACTTTTGTACTGAAAATTGTGATTTTCGAAAATCCGTTCGATCGATGTTTTAAACGCGTTAACACAAGTTAGTAAAGTTTAATGGTGAGGCTCTGATACCACTGTAAGTCCACGGTAGCGCCCCGGCCGTCTAACAGACGCCAAATGCGGAACAAAAACTTTTTGACTGGCGCTATCGCGTACTATAACCCGGATCTGCCATTAAAGCTAAACTAACAAACTACAAAGTGGGTATAAATGTTATACCGAGCGATCCGAGTCCTTCGGTCTTCAACCATCATCCCACGCTTTGTTGCGGCTGCTCCGATCTCCTGAATCTCCAGTCCTCTCGTCCAGGTGACACCACGTCGACGGATCTTTAAACGGGCTCCCGCCTCTGAATCGAAGCAACTCGATCATCAAGTTTGCTAAAAGAGATGACCAAGATTGATGTAGAGAATGAGTAGAACACTTTGTCTCGCTTCGTCCAAAGCCATGGACGAACGGTTAATGAAGTTGCCTTTTGAATCGGGGAAATGAGAAATGGGCATATGAAATTTCCATGAAACAAATTCCTAATCTTTTTTCTAAATAAACAACCATGCTCTCATCAAGAAAGGGGGCCATCCATATATAAGGAGGAGGGGGTGAGTGTAGGAGAGGAGTGGTGACCATAAAGATATGATACTTATCATAACACACTTAAAGAAACATGACTCACTAATGACACCTAGTATGAACACATTAAAAGCAAAGGATGAATCATAAACCTAGTCACCCTTGCATTAAATGAATCATTAAATGCACTAATGAGTCACTTAACACCTCACCATCCTAGTCACCTTCTAGAAGCCTCCACACTCATCTCAAGAAAAGATAAATCCGCATTTAACCGAATATTAAATACGGCTGATAGAAAACTGGAAACTGGCAACTTCCAAAAGTGATCCTGAAACGAATTTCAGGTTAACCCCGTAACAGTATAAACATACCCGCATTTGTATTACGACCGAATACAAATGTAACTGAGACAAAGATATTATATCTACACAGTATAATACTGGGATCCGGCTTAAACCAAAGCCTACCAGTATTATCTGCCCGAAAAATGACACGTGCGAAAACGCACGTATATTTTCCGAACCCTGCCATAAAACCATACGGCCTCTACAACGTTTCACCCGAACTTGGGAAACGGTCTATGGGGGACTCTAATGACTCATCAACACACTGGCACAGGGTATAACCACTAGCACGTCAGAGGTACAAGCTGTACGTAACGGTTGCCAATGTATTGATTGGAAGGGAAGCTGACAAGCGAACTCATCCATAAACCCTACTGAGCATGACAGTGACAATATCCATACAGTCTGGTCCGTTCGTCTAAAGAGTATCGCATATCGAGTCTAGGGGGTGGATAAAGTCAGACCCCTAATAACGTGATAAATCGTGTCGGCATGAAGCCCATCACCATCTGAGAAACTACTGATCCAAATCAGTAATTCTCCACTACCTCGGCCGAGGATTTCTAGTGATGGCTACCCGTGCACTGTGTGACATCAACCCACAATACTGGGAGAGACGAATCCCCGACGATCCGCTCACTTCCTCCATGTGGCTCGGGACTGTACCCAACTAAAACCTGTTTGCACGTCTCCTTTGAGCGTGGTAGGGTAGTAATCTAAGCATAGTGGGAACTCACACGAGACAAATGACGATCTCAGGTCGACAAACTAACCTGTACTCATGTCACCAAGGAAATGCTATCTGACGATATATATAATACCAACCAGCATGTTCCTGGCGAGTCCTATCCGGTGTACTCAATGAGGACCTGTATACATCTTAGGTGAACCAACTGACACCAATGGCTTGTGAGACCAGCACCGCCCCTCGTCGGGGTCTCGACTGTATACACTAGTCTATTCTGGAGTATCGATGCCCTGTCTCGAAACTCCCACGACTAGGGACACTTTAAGGATGTGCTTATAGACCCCAGCTCCCACGTATATGATCGCCATCATACTGCTGGCAGTCAAGCAAGAATCCTATGGGCTCTATCAACATGCAATAGTGAACTAAAGCATGTATACGATGATAAAGACAAACCGGATAGCATACTATCATCTCGAGTAAGACAGTCATGTCGGTATAGGTCCTCCCCCAATCATTGCAATCACGTACTTGCGATCCAATAATTGACTTAGAGGGCATAATATCCAACACCTAGACTTCAAGTCTAAGAGGAAAAGAAAGAGAGAGAAAAGACAGAAAAAGAGAGAGAATAACCCTCTGCAAAAGAAGAGAAAACTTTTAGAAAAAAGAAGATTTTTCTTCATCTTCAAGGTAAAAAGAACTACGTTCTTGAATAGGAGAGATGAAACCATCTCGTAAAAAAAAGAACCATCTTCTAAAAAGATCAGAGATCTAAGAAAAAGACCAAGGTCTTTAATAAAAAAGAAAAGATCAAAAAGATCTAATCATAAAAAGACTAAAAGAAGTATTTTTACTTCATTCACAGATCTTTAATCTATAAAGGCAGAGCCTTTTATAAAAACAAGAACTTTTGTTCTTGGATCTTGAGGCAAAGCCTCCTTTAAAGAAGAACATAAATCTGTTCTTTGATCTTAAAATTGATCAGATGTGCTTTGCGCTATCAGAAAGTGCCTTGCACTCATGAATTGTGCTTTTGCACTTCTTGGACCGACTCTCAGCGCCAAAACATGCCACGTGTCAACCATATACACAATCTGCGCTTTGCGCTTTTAAAACAGAGCACTGCGCTCATGGGCTGGCGCTTAGCGCCAAGCGCGCCACGTGTCACTCACTGGTGCGCCAACAGACTAGCGCAATGCGCTCATAAATTAAAAGCGCAATGCGCTCATAAATTAAAAGCGCAATGCGCTAACAAACTAGCGCTTAGCGCTAAGCGCAACACGTGTCCTCTTCGTGTGCGCTACTCGACAGAAGCGCAATGCGCTCTTTGACTGGCGCAACGCGCCTGGCGCGCCATGTAGCGCACTGTCACAACAAACTTTGTTTCTGATAAACGCTATGCATTCAATACAAGACAAAAATGTCAGAGCCCAATGCCTAGCATTATTAAAAGGGCTGAGCCCAAATAAAGGCTTAATAGCCAGAACAAAAATAAAATGTTAAAACATTTTAATTGGACTTAGCCCAATTTTGGCCATAAGTCCTCAACTTGTTTTGAATTGAGCACATCTGCTCTTTCAACCAACTCATCTTGGTTCAAGGGTACATCTCTTCACTCCTTTGATATTCGTCGTTGTAATTCCTCAACGTCTTCAAAGAGGTGACGGGTCCCGACAACCACACATTTCACAGACTATGACGTCCTTAAACTGGACTGTGGGGTCCTTAAACTCATGGACTATGATGTCCTTAACCTTGACCGTGATGTCTTTAAACTAACATCGGACTGTGAGGTCCTTACACTCATGGACTATGATGTCCTTAATCTTGACCGTGATGTCTTTAAACTAACACCGGACTGTGGGGTCCTTAAACCCATGGACTATGATGTCCTTAACCTCGACCGTGATGTCTTAAAACTAACACCGGACTGTGGGGTCCTTAAACCCATGGACTATGATGTCCTTAACCTAACATCGGACTGTGAGGTCCTTAAACCCACAGACTATGATGTCCTTAACCTCGACCGTGATTTCTTTAAACTAACAACGGACTGTGGGTTCCTTAAACCCACGGACTATGATGTCCTTAACCTCGACCGCGATGTCTTTAAACTAACATTGGACCGAGATGTCCTTAAACTAACAATGGACCGTAATGTCCCTAAACTAATTATCGACCGCAATGTCACTAAACTAAACAATAGAGCCCAATTTCTCTCTTGTCGGATCTAAACGATCCCGTTAAGTTGATCTTAGTCTAAAATTAGACTAACGTATCCTTAACAAACGTTTAAGTTGATCTTAGTCTCAAATGAGGCTAACGTATCCTTAAACCCAAACCCCCCAAACCCAAATCTAAGAAAGATACGGATTTGGACTAGTCCACGCCCTATGGGCGACAACATAACTTAGTCTCCGTATACAATCTACGGGCAACCAAACACAAAACAAACACCCACGACGCGAAGAGACTATCTGGAGAAGGAGAAAGTTGTTATCGCGATGCGGTAGCATAATTAACTGCAGGGGCTTGCGCCTGCAGGGAAGAGCGTCCCCACAATCAAAAACCCCTCAGATGAGGGGGAATATGACGAAGTCTGCTACATCGGCCGCATCCGTTTAAACCTTCGATACATGGTGCCATAAATCAACTTGGCATCTTCGGAGAGGTGGACGGATAGCACCAATTAGCATCTGCCCCGAATTTCAGGCAAGACGGACCTATACGGTCGCGTCTCTGTGTTCGAAGGGGAACAGATTCTGGCACGCCTGGTGGGACCTTTTCCTCTTTCCACTCCACACTTCGTGTGTCATGTTCGCGAACGAATCGCGGTTTGCTAATGGTTGCCCTTGGGTTCGAGATACTGAGATTTGGCATTTTGCTTGGTGCAGAAAGCAAAGATCAATGGCGTTCACCTGCTCGAAGTGTTCCACATGCAACTGCAACCCACGTTCTGCCTCAACAGGGGGCATAGCTTACGGGCCCCAGGCGGCTTCCCCGTTCACGATGCCGGTGGAACAGGTCACCCAAGCCACCACAGGATTGTTTTTTGGGACCATGATCCCGCCAACGAGCTTCAGCGTTCCTATGCCAGCACCGGAAGCTCCCAAGAAGTCGGTCTTCGATCGGCTTGCTACTACCACGGCCCCTCTTAACGGGTCGTCCAGCTCCAACTCCTCGGTCTTCGCCAGACTGAGCCTAAACTCCGATGGGCCTGCCAAGAAGCCCATGACACCTGAAGTGGCCATCCCAAAGAAGATATCCACCCCTGCTCCTGAAGTCGTCAAGGCGGCTTCTCCTGCCAAAGAGTCGGTCTTTACAAGACTGACTATTCCTGCTCCCGTTCCTGCTCGAAGGTGTGTCTTTGACAGATTGGATACCGCTACTCAAAAGACGTCAGTCTTCAAGAGGCTGGCACCAGCGGCGCCTCATCTGGACAGGGGGCAAGACAAAGCCATCCCCGTCACCGAACCAACTCCATCAGCTCCACACGCTTGACGTCTCCACTGGCGCCGGGTAAGGAAGGCCGGGGGCGACTCCCCCTCTGGGCTAACTCCACCAGCTCCAACGGTGGAAATTAATGCTGCTGTTCCAACCGGGAACAGTTTTGAGCTGCTGAACAAGGTACGCAAGGACTCGCCTACTGCCATACTGAAAAGATCTCCACCACCGGTGGAGACTGTCACAGAAATAAAGCCGGAGCATCCCCCTCAACGGCTGTCTTCCAAAGTTTACAAAATCTGGCGACAAGTCCGAGAGTCGGTGGTTGATTAAGACTATCCCCGCCGGCAGAAGATGCTGAATGTCCGACAGGAAGAAAACCGTCTTGTTAAGCCATAGAAGGCGAAGACTACTTGGGTGCCCACTGCAACGACCCCCTCAACTTCGATCGCTCATAAGAGGAGAAGGCCGGAGAAAATCCCCATGCTTGTGACAAATGTCAAAGGCACTGAGCCCAAACGCCCTAAGTCTGGGGGCATGATGGCACACACTGTTTACATGACTTCTGGAAAAGAAGAAAGCCGCGCTTCTAAGGGACACCGACCGCTTACCCGATCAATAACAAGGGCCTAGGAACAACAACAACAACAGAAGCTTCAGGAGATGCTGACTGCGATGGCCGCACTCACCGGGCCAAAAGAAAACCCGAAGGCATCATCAGAACAGCGTCACGAACAAGAAACTGATGCTGACTTCCTTCGCAGAGTCCTCGAAAAGAAGGACAAAGAAGCCGCAGAGCAAGTGGCTAACATAAAGCGAATGGCACTTCTATTCCAAGATATGGTGGGCATGATGATCCAGCCGGATACCCCAGCCGAAGATCCACCAGTAATAATTGAAGATGACAGAGGAGAAACATCGAATCCTCTGCCGGCTCTGTCAACAGCCAAGGAGGAGACAATCTCTAAAGCTACCCTGGATGACTATAATGCTCAGCAAATAAGAGTTCACCAGGCAAATGAAGCAGCCGCCAAGTTGTCAAAACTGGGCGACCGTATCCAGGTTGGTATGATCAGATAAAGTATCCGCTGGGATACACGATCCCCAAATTCCACGTATACAAGGGGATGAGCAATCCCCACCAGCATGTCGCCCAGTTCAGAGCTGTGTGCGGCAACACCGGGGGTGATGATAAGCTTTTGCTCCGCCAATTCGTCGGCAGCTTATCGGAGACGGCGTTTGAGTGGTACTCCGAACTTCCAAACGACTCCATCAAAACTTTCACAGAAATGGAGTTATTGTTCACCCAGCGATTCGTGAGTGCTAGTGAACGCAGCCCAATAACAGCATTGATCAATGCCAGGGTGAAGCCAGGAGAGACGTGGGTTCAATACGCGATCCGATGGCGGAATCTGTAGTCGATGTGCGAACAGCGCATCGAAGAAGCACCAGCGGTGGGCATGTTCGTGGGCACCTTAGACCCTCATGCAACTATTTCACAGTTCATGATGTTCTTCAAACCGACTACGTTCCAGGCTTTAATCAACAAGCTAGCCCAGATGGATCAAATGGGTCATAGACCGTCTCCTCCGAAGCCAGAGCCGCGGAATGAAAAAGGTAAAGGGAGGGCGACCTTCGTTGCGAATACCCAACAGCAGCCCAGTGCTCCCAGACTAACGGATCAATTGGAGGAGAGACGGCGCTATTACAATGAGAAAATGAAGCGCCCTTACTCATTCCCGCGGGATAAAACGAAGAGGCTGTTCGAGCTGGCGATGCGCAACAGGCTTTTCAATCTGCCGAATCCAAAGCGACCATTGCAACCCGGCGAAGCGAATAATCCCAATTATTGTCCTTACCACCAGACGGTAAGCCATCCAATCGAAGATTGCTTCATCTTTAAGGGATGGATCGAGGATCAGTACTAACAAGGCAAGTTTTCGTTTTCTGAGAAGTGGAAAGTAAGCCCACCACAACCGCACGCTCCTAAGAAGATGGACACACCGGGGGCAACGTGCTCTTTTGTTGAAGAAGCTCCATGGGAGTTCGTTCTTTTAGCCAAAACCAAAAGGATGCTGAATGATCTCCAGATATGCCCAGCAATCAGGTGGAAGAATCCGCTGGAGCCTCAGATCATCGAAGGGATGCTGAAGCCGCGCCCAATTCCAAGGATTGGTGGTGATAGCCAAAGTGCTCACACCCAGCCGTCGAAATTTTCGAAAAAGAAGAAGAAATCCAAAAAGCCAGTGAAGCCTGGCGACAAGTGTAAGTCGATGTGCAACACCCCACGAGTTGCGGGGAGGCGGAAATATGAAAAACGATCTTGTTCTTGAAGCATACATCGACTAACCGAAGATCTTTTCTAAACGATAATTAACAACAACCATAGAGTTCTTCGCTACTATGTAAAGAGATTATACCTAATGATTCTAGTCCTTCGTCTTTGTGATCTCTACGTCCTCCTCGGCCTCCTTTCTGTAATAGATGATCCACCCGAGTACCCTAATCCAAGCTATTACCTCTAAACTTGAGGTTACTTAGTTTCTCTAGTTGCTAATCAAAGTAACTAAGATGATGTAGAGTTAGGTTATGGAGTGTTTAGTCTATCCTAATCCTTGGTCTCAACTCATGAGTGGTGGGATTAGGGTTTGAAGAAGGAGTGAACTTGAGGAGAGAGAAGGTGGAGATGATAATGAGAATGAAAAAGCTTCTCACTTGAATATATGAAACATAATGAATTATCAAATAAATGAATATAAATGATTATTCACCATGCTTCATTAATTCAATATGAGTGATTCACTATGTGAGTCATTAAGCAATAAATGATGCATTAATGACATAGTGAATCACACAAATGAGTCACAATTAGCATTTAATGAAAATGCCACCTTAACCCCCTTAGTCACCATCCTTCTAGAAGCTTCCCGGAAAATTACGAGAACGCCCCTCGCATCCGTGAAAACACGGAAAAACTTTAGACTGTATAAATCCAATAACCCGATACTAGAATCTGGCTTAAACCAAAGCCGGCTAGTAAAAACTGTCCAAATGTCCTACGTGCGTTTAAACACGTATGCGTCCGAACCCTTTGTCGTAAAACCGTACGACCTCTATAACATTTCGCCTGGAGTTGGGAAAACTCTGTGTGGGACTCTAAAGACTCGACTACTACGCTGGCAGTGGGTTTAACCACAGACCGCAAGCGGCACTAGCTGTACGTAACGGTCCCCAGGTAGATGTCGATAAGAAGGCCGGTGAGGATACCCATCCGAACTCCTACTGAGCCTGTGTGTGACAATATCCGTGCAATCCGGTCTGTTCGTCTAAGAGTATCGCACGTATGGTCTAGGGAGGTGGCAAACGTCAGACCCCTTACAAGTCATGTCGGTATGGCTCTATCACCATTCGAGAATCTACCGATCAATCTATCAGTAATTTTCAATCAGCCCTGGCCAGGGACTTATGGTAATGACCAACCGATCATTGTGCGATATCAACTCTCTATACCGGGAGAGAAGAATCCCTAACAGTCACTCACTGCCTCCACGTGGCTCGAGACTGTGCTCAACTAAAACCTGTTTGCACGACTCCTTTGAACCGTGGTAGGGTAGTAATCAAAGCACAGTGGGAACTCACATGAGACAAATGACGAATTTAAGTCAACGGACTATCTGCACACATGTCACCTGAGAACTGCTATCTGACGTTAGGTATAAATACCATCCAGTCAGTTCTCGGTGAGTCCTGTCCGGTGTACTCACACCCAATGAGCATCTGTATACAATCTTAGTGTAACGTTTTAATAATCGTTTAGGCGAATTTCCCGATAATCGGTAAAATAATACGTGTTTTCCGTAAAAACCAAAATTTAATTATTTTCAATATAGACTTAATTATACCTATTTTAGATTTATAATGGCTAGTATTTGGTATTTAATTAGTCACTTATAAATTTCTAGTTTACTTTAATATTTTCCTTAATTAAATTTTTAAAAAATATTATTTTAAGCCTTCACCTATACATTAATTGTGGTTATTACAAATTGGAATGGGTTAATCATACTTGTGCACCATGACCACTTAATACCAAGACATTAGCATGTTTTCGTTCTAAATTTATCTCCAAGACTCTAGAGACTTGTAGGATAAAATTAATAGGAAAAATAAATTAAATTAGAAGTGAGTTAATTGATGTAACAATTTGGAGGTTTTATAGACTTGACCCACACTACTTCACTCACATTTCCCTTCCTGCAGTTTTGGCCGAGAATCCCCCTGCTGCCCTCCCCATTTCTCACTTCTAAATTAATAGGAAAAAGAAAATTTATAAAGAAAAGTAATAGCAAAGGAATATTGACTTGAGTTTGTGGTGCGGGGATGTTTCTAGACTTACATAATCACCTCATTCTCTCTCTCCCCTCAAATTTTTTTTGGCTGAAACCTTTCCTCATGCTGCTGCCCTCTTTTCTCCTACTCTCAATTCTCTCCAAAAAAAAAATTCCTTCTAAAAGCCTCACAAATTCTTCATTAAACTCCACCCATTTTTCTTTTACCCAATTAGCTTATATCTAAGAGCAAGAGACCATCTTTGGAGGCAAAATTGCATGTTGGATGTCTTGATTTTTTTTGAGGTATAATCCTAACCCAATGGTAAATTGTTGTATAATTACTTTAAATCAAAATCAATTAAGTGTTAATATGGTTCTATTTTGCAAATTGGAAAATTCAAGTAAGGGTTTAAACTAAAGTTAGGGTTTTTATAACTTGCTCATGGTTGTAATATGTAGTTTAATACCTTAAGTCATGCAAATTTTAGTCTAATTGTTAATTTGTAAAGTGTTACTTTAAAATTGTTAAATTTAGAAAATATTGCAAACTAGCTTTTTAGGTTTAATGTAAAAAGATGAGATTAAAATCTAATGAATATTTTTGTGACCTAAATAAGTTATTAGGTGTACATTGTTGCCACTAGAATTACTAAAACATCTAGATATGCACTAAATTGGGTAAGTGATGCTTACTAGGGTTTTAGGATAAATAGATTTTAAATGTTGTTTGAAATTGGGTGATTTACAACCTATTTGATATAATAGTTAGTGTGTTGTAAGTGTACGAATGGTACGATGGTGTTTTAGATTTGTGGATTTTCATTTATAACGACCCTAGTTGTAGTTGTAGCGTGGTCGCGAGCGCGTTTGTGCGCCAGGTGCGTGCACGTTTAATTAGCACGCGTTGTTTGATTTGTGCCGTTTTCCTCGCGGCTATTCGTATATTTATTCTCTTAATTTTTTGTGTGCGATTCTTGGATCGGATGCAGAGGTATCGGATGCAGCACGGAAAGAAAGGGCAGATATCGGATCAGTATAGTCGAGGCATGTCGGTGAGTAGATGTATACATTTATGGGGGGATCGTCTGGATGGCACGAGGCGCCGGACGTTTTAGTATTATTTAAAATATTTACTTATATGCGAAGTTCCTAGTTAGCCATCTCATTGCATCACATCGTTATATGTATAAATAGATATATATGTCATATCATCTTATAGGACACTTGCACCATTACCATTGGTTCATGCTGCACGTGCACTATTCATGTGAACACACACACGCTTTTGGTAATTGTTATGCCACGAACACTTAGAAACTTGCTAGATCCTCATCAAAACATGTGCATCATACATGGTATTTGAACTGAGAGTCGCATATATATGCGACTATATATATATATTTCACATCTCATCATCATTCATATATAGATTTTCAGTCATAATTCGCATCTCATGTTATGGATATTGTAGAAAGTATCATTTACCACATATTCTTGTATTATGACCCTTCTTGAGGATTTCTGTATTGATGAGATTTCTGGATTTTGGGGAACACCGCAAGAATTTTCCAAACTCATTATGTTTTAAAATGCAAGTTGCGGTTTTCTCGTGATGTATGTGTCATCCACCATGAGTTTTCATGTTTTATGTTGGATTTCGAGACCCGATTCGAGGAGTGGATGAACCGTCTCGGGTTCATGGTGGGCCCGATATGGTACCCCGGGGAAAGAAGCTCGAGTTGTAGACGATGAGCCTGGCAGGGAAAGACTACCTACCGGTGATGTCTGACGCGACGGATATCCGGAGGATACCGACCGTTGTCGTGAGATTTGATGATATGAGCTGATCCGGACTGACGGACTCCGAGATATTGAGATATTGACATCGTGATACATTGAGACAGATATATATCCATATTTGGTGTCGATGCTGGACACGGTTTTCTGTTGATTTCATTGATGACACCTCAGCTAATTTACAAAAGTTTTAAGATAAGAACGCAGATTTTTCTCTTATCTAACATATAGAGATTTCATGTTGATTATGCATTTCTGTTCTTACATATTAGTGCATCGCATCATGTCATGTTATGTAAATTGAGACGCATTTGCGTGCATTCTTCGATAGCCTTATTAGATGTTACTTACTACTCACGAGCTGGCAACTCACCCCCGTTGTGCCACAGTATCTTGCAGGTCGGACCCGTAAGTGCAGTAGCGGCTGGTATATCTTCTATTTCGCCTCTTTGCTTCAGCTTGCAGCTTGCTCACAGGTGGGTTTTAGAGGATTTGCTTTGCTCCCACCTTGTATTTTTATTTTGTATCTAGTATACTCCATCTACCCTTGTATATTGGATTAGACGGTGAGACTTGAGACTTATATTTGTGGTTTGGTGTCGATGTTCATATGAGTCGATGTATTGCTTTTATGCTTTACACTTATTTCGCATTATTATGACATAATTGTTGCTTGTGGTTGTGATTTCGCCTTTGGCGAAGAGCTAGCTCCCGTTTGGGGATGCTTTTATTCATTTTCTTGTACTTTCTTGTGTTGTACCTGTTTGGGGGCCAGTATTTACAAAGGAGACTGTCGAAATTTTTGGAAAATTTTGATGTTTTTTTTATATTTAATGCGACCTATTTGGTTTAAATCACTTTCCTTAAATAAGTTTTCCTTCACTCTATTTCGTTAAATGGTTTAGATTTCTGGGCTTTGGCTTACTTAGATTACGTACGTCCCGGGACGTTCGTAATTTAAGTGCCTGTCACATTCCGTACCTTCGGGTCGTGATAAAGTTGGTATCAGAGCGATATGTTTTACTCTTCTGAGTGTAGGATGACCTTTGGTAGATGGAGTAGGTGACTTAAGCAGAGTGGCGTAGCGTGTGTATGTTCCGCGGCATACTTACGATACGGTACTCCGCCTAAGTGACCTTAGGATATGTATATATATATATATATATATATATATATATATTCTTGTATTTCCTTCATTGATTCCGGAAATCCTTTGATTCGATCGTAATGTTCCTATCAATCCTTTTCTTTCTCCAGCCGCTATGCCGCCGGAGACTACGAGGGCCAGAGGACTACCGCCAGGAATGAGAATAGAGTAGGCTCGTTTGAGACGAGAATCGATCAGGGCGGTATGTGTACCCTCAGGAACAGA
Organism: Agapanthus africanus; assembly: GCA_030015575.1. Classification (NCBI taxonomy): domain Eukaryota; kingdom Viridiplantae; phylum Streptophyta; class Magnoliopsida; order Asparagales; family Amaryllidaceae; genus Agapanthus; species Agapanthus africanus. Next base: position 288,568,469 of record JASDDO010000031.1, on the reverse strand, counting down.
GTGATCCGCCTTCTCCAGGCCGGATGGCTAGGCTGGAGTCGAGTATTCAGGACGTACAACAGATGGTTGGATTGTTAGCTGAGGCTAACTGAGCTCCGAAATCCGATGATGTCCTTCCTATTGCGGGAACTGTAATTTTACCTGCTGCACAGGCAGCTGTTTTTGTTGATACCAATATTATTTCCGTACCCTTACAGGAGTTTTTGAGGCTAAAACCTCCAGTTTTTACCAGCACATATACTTCGGAGGATCCGTGGACAATCTTTGACAGGATGGCTTGGATTCTTCGTTCACAGAGATGTTCTGACGAGATATGGGTTGAGCTTACAAGTTTTCGTTTAGAAGGTCTTGCTCAGACGTGGTGCAAGTTAGTTGAGAGAGGCCGAGCTGCGGATCCATTTCCTATGACTTTGGTTAAGTTCACAGCTGTAATTCTTGCTCATTTCCTTCTGGAGAGCGTTCGATATGCCTGAGCTCATAGTTTCGATTCCTTGCGTAAGACTTCAGGGATGACAGTGTCCAAGTACGACATTCAGTTTACTTAGTGGTCCGATATGCTCCTTACCTGGTGGACACTGAAGAGAAACGGGTAAAGAGGTTCGTATGAAGATTGGACATATAGTTATTTCTTGCTATAGGTGCCCAGCATTTTGACATTTACGCCGCTGTTATGAACGTAACCTGATTGTTGATGGAGCGCATTTATGAGATTCGGTCGTTTATGGATCGAAGCGGATTTGTACCGGTATACCAGCTCAGAGGCGATTAGACAGACGGATATTCCTTCTGGTGTCATTGAAATGGTATTCATATATTTTGTATGAAAGTTTAGCCGATAGTAGTCCTTACTAAATTAGCTACTTGCGATTTCTTTCGTAGGCAAATCTTTTGTCACTCGAAATGTTTCCGTTCGTGTTGTTTGTTCATATCGGAGATAGCGATTTTTTCTGTGAATTCGATTCTTCTCGATATGTTGGACTTTGTAGTTCTTCTGGGCATGAATTGGTTAGTCACGTATTATGCGTCCGTGGACTGCCGCGAGAAGGCAGTCAAAAAATTAGCTTTCCAGGTGAGCCAGTTCTTGTTATTTCGGATGACTGTAGCATTACCCTTCCCGATTGATTTCTTCTCTTTGCGCTAGTAAACTCTTGAGGAAAGGATGTCAGAAATTCTTGGCGTATGTTCATAATGTTAGAGCCGCAGAGGTCCCGTTGGACCAGGTCCTGATTGTGAAGGAAATTCAAGATGCTTTTCCTGACAAGATGTTTGTTTTGTCGCCAGAGCGTGATATTGGGTTTTTCTTTGACTTGATTCCCGGCACGGAGCCTTCTTCTATACCGCCATATCGGATGGACTCGTCAGAGTTTAAGGAACTAAAGAATCAGTTGCAAGATTTGTTGGATAAAGGGCTTGTACGCCCGAGTGCGTCACTTGGGGAGCTCCTATCCTGTTCGTCAAGAAGAAAGACGACAGTTGTATTTATGCATCAATTTTCATCAGTTGAATTGGGCTACTGTACGGAAAAAATATCCCTTACCGTGGATCGATGACTTATGTGATTAGCTCCAAGGTGCGGGACATTTCTCGAAGATTGACTTGCGATCAAGTTACCATCAGTTGCGGGTTCGAGAAGATGATATTCCGAAGACTGCTTTTCAAACACGTTACGGGCGTTATGAGTCTGGTGATGTCGTTTGAGCTCACCAATGCTCCAGCAGCGTTTATAGATTGGATGAAACGAATATTCATGTGATTTTGATGGTTATTACGATGCTTTTCGGTAATTGAAGAAGTACGAGCAGAACTATTCCACACATGACTAAGAGATGACTGCGGTGGTTTTGCACTTAAGATCTAGAGACACTACCTATACGACGAGTCGTGCTTGATATTCACGGACCACAAGGGTTAAAGTACATTATTCAACAGTGAGATCTAAATTTGAGACAACGCCGTTGAATGGAGCTAGTGAAAGACTATGACTGTGAGATTTTATCGTCCGGACAAGGGGAATATTGTGGCAGATGTTTTGAGTCAGGTCCCGGAGGTAACTTTTGTTGTTTGAGCACGGTTCGGAGACATTCGACGGCAGATTAGCAGATTTTTCATGACAGCAGGCCCTGTTTGAGAGTTTTGGCTTCAAAATTATTTTCCCGTGTTCTAGGATCTGGGTTTTAGTGTTTCTGGTGTTGCTAAGTCTGCAAATGGTGTGATCTTACAATATAGGCGAGTCAGAGTGTTTCATATGCGTAGTTTCAACATTGTTTCGGGTAGTCGCATGTTGGCTAGATGAAGTTAAAAAGTTCGAATGAATGTCAAAAACCCAATTTTCCAAGTTTAAGCTATTCGGAAAAACATGCAAGTAACTCTATGGACCCTCTAGAAGAATTAAATCCTAACTCGACATAATGACCAGGGAACCACTTTCGAACCTTAAGGTTTGCGGCAGTTCCGCAGTGCCATTAATGAGGCTTGGGTCTGTCCTTCTACGGTTGGTCCGTAGGTATTGTGGCATGTTCTGGGTATTTTTAAACTGTGCTCAAGTATTGAGCTCTAGGGAAATTGTGGGACTTTGATGGATCGATCGAAAAGTTTAACGTCATCCGGATATCATGTAAAGGAATGAAGAGGGACGTCACAGACGTTATTTCAGGATGCTGACTTTTCAACAAGTCAAGGTCGAGAATCAGGGGTCAGCAGGAGAATTACAACCTTTGCCCATTCTGGAGTGGAAATGGGAGAAAGTTTCTATTGATTTTATCGTGGGTCTACTTAGAATCAGTTGAGAGTATGACACTAATTAAGTAATGTAATCATTGACCAATTAATGAAGAAGCTCACTTTCAGCCAGTTAAGACCATTTTTTGGATTCGTTCAGTATGCTCAGATATATATTGATGAGATTGTGCGACTTCATAGCGTTCCGACGTGTTTTGTGTCTGACAGGGGCACCCAGTTCACCAGCCGACTATTGTAGAAACTTCAAGAGACTTTGGACACCAATTGAGATTCAGTGCAGTTTACTATGCGCAGACCGACGGTCAATCAGAGAAGTCCATTCAGACTCTTTAGGACATGCTCAGTTCTTGTAGTATAGATTTCGTGGCAGTTGGGATCGCCACTTGCTATTGATAGAGTTTTCCTATAATAATAACTTCCAGGAAGCGATTAAGAAGGCACCCTTAGAAGCGTCTTATGGGAAGAGATGTCGATCACCCGTAAGTTGGATAGAGCTCAGTGAGAGCAGTATTTTGGGGCCATAGATGGTGTAAAAAAAACCCGAAAAGATTCAGTGATTCAGGATAGGTTGAGAGTGGCCCAGAGTGGGAAGAATCTTATCTAGACCAATGTCGGCATAGATTTAAGTTTACGGTTGGCGATCGCGATTTTCTTAAAGGTTTCTCCGATGAAGGGCGTGTTGAGATTCAGGAGGGAAGGAAGGCTTGGTTTCAGATTGTGGGTTCTTTCGAGATTCTCGAGCGTGTCAGCGCAGTTGTTCTTAGTTTGGCTCGTCCTCCCAGCTTCTCTGATATTCACCTCGTTTCTCATGTATCGATACTCCGCAAGTACCTTCATGGGCCCTCTCATGTGATACAGTATCAGACGATCCAGCTAGAGCGCAATCTTTCTTTGATAGTCATTCTAAATCGGTAGATGAAGAGACTAAGGTCCGAAGTCTTACCGACCGTATTGGTTCTTTAGCGTGGCCCGATTAGCGAAAAGGGATACGTGAGAAGCCAAGAACGAAATGCGGAAGGAATATCCCCATCTCTTCGAGGGTGCGTGTAGTTAGATTTAAATTCAGGGACCGAATTTTTTTAAGGGGGGAAGACTGTAACGTTTTAATAATCGTTTAGGCGAATTTCCCGATAATCGGTAAAATAATACGTGTTTTCCGTAAAAACCAAAATTTAATTATTTTCAATATAGACTTAATTATACCCATTTTAGATTTCTAATGGCTAGTATTTGGTATTTAATTAGTCACTTATAAATTTCTAGTTTACTTTAATATTTTCCTTAATTAAATTTTGGTTTTTACGGAAAACATGTATTATTTTACCGATTATCGGGAAATTCGCCTAAATGATTATTAAAACGTTACAGTCTTCCCCCCTTAAAAAAATTCGGTCCCTGAATTTAAATCTAACTACGCGCACCCTCGAAGAGATGGGGATATTCCTTCCGCATTTCGTTCTTGGCTTCTCACGTATCCCTTTTCGCTAATCGGGCCACGCTAAAGAACCAATACGGTCGGTAAGACTTCGGACCTTAGTCTCTTCATCTACCGATTTAGAATGACTATCAAAGAAAGATTGCGCTCCAGCTGGATCGTCTGATACTGTATCACGTGAGAGGGCCCATGAAGGTACTTGCGGAGTATCGATACATGAGACACGAGGTGAATATCAGAGAAGCTGGGCGGACGAGCCAAACTAAGAACAACTGCGCTGACACGCTCGAGAATCTCGAAGAACCCACAATCTGAAACCAAGCCTTCCTTCCCTCCTGAATCTCAACACGCCCTTCATCGGAGAAACCTTTAAGAAAATCGTGATCGCCAACAGTAAACTTAAATCTATGCCGACATTGGTCTAGATAAGATTCTTCCCACTCTGGGCCACTCTCAACCTATCCTGAATCACTGAATCTTTTCGGTTTTTTTTTACACCATCTGTGGCCCCCAAAATACTGCTCTCACTGAGCTCTATCCAACTTACGGGTGATCGACATCTCTTCCCATAAGACGTTTCTAAGGGTGCCCTCTTAATCGCTTCCTGGAAGTTATTATTATAGGAAAACTCTATCAATGGCAAGTGGCGATCCCAACTGCCACGAAATCTATAATACAAGAACTGAGCATGTCCTAAAGAGTCTGAATGGACTTCTCTGATTGACCGTCGGTCTGCGGATAGTAAACTGCACTGAATCTCAATTGGTGTCCAAAGTCTCTTGAAGTTTCTACAATAGTCGGCTGGTGAACTGGGTGCCCCTGTCAGACACAAAACACGTCGGAACGCTATGAAGTCGCACAATCTCATCAATATATATCTGAGCATACTGAACGAATCCAAAAAATGGTCTTAACTGGCTGAAAGTGAGCTTCTTCATTAATTGGTCAACGATTACATTACTCAATTAGTGTCATACTCTCAACTGATTCTAAGTAGACCCACGATAAAATCAATAGAAACTTTCTCCCATTTCCACTCCAGAATGGGCAAAGGTTGTAATTCTCCTGCTGACCCCTGATTATCGACCTTGACTTGCTGAAAAGTCAGCATCCTGAAATAACGTCTGTGACGTCCCTCTTCATTCCTTCACATGATATCCGGACGACGTTAAACTTTTCGATCGATTCATCAAAGTCCCACAATTTCCCAAGAGCTCAATACCCGAAGGTACGGAATGTGACACTTAGGTGCACTCCACCAATGGCTGCGGGACCAATCCATCGCCCCTCCTCAGGGTCTAGATATGTATACACCAGTCTACTCCGGAGTATCGATGCCCAATCTCGATACTCCTGCGACCAGGGACATCTAAGGATGTGCCTATTGACTATCCAGCTCCCACTATTATGACTGCCATCACAACGCCGGTAGTCGGGCAAACACCCTATGGGCTTTATCAACATGTATATATATATATATATATATATATATATATATATATATATATATATATGAATGTTAGTGTATATGCCCTAGGGGCCATTATTGTATCATACTAGGTTGTATATTACTTAATTGAAGCTTGGGATATTCACAGTTGTATATAACAGTCTTGCTAAACATGGTAGTATGCTACTTGGTTTAAGTCTACTTTAATATGTGCATATGTTTCTTGTAACGTATCACTTATACATATTAGTAGATCCCATAGGATCTTTGCTTGATTACCAGCGTCGTGATGGCAGTCACACTAGTGGGGGCTGGGTAGTCTGTAAGCAACATCCTATACAGGTCCCTGGTCGTTGGATTATCGAGATAGGGCATCGATATTTTGGAGTAGACTAAGTGTGTACGCTTCTCATCCCAGTTGGGGAGATGGTCTGTCCCACAGCTATCAGTACGTCGTACTAGAGATAGTATACAGGTGCTCGTTAGGTTACGGGTACACTGGACAGGACTCGCCGGGGAACTGATTGGTTGGTATTATACCCATCGTCAGTTAACAGTTCCCAGGTGACATGAGTACAGCATAGTCCGCAGACTTGACACTGCTACTTCTCCTCGAGTGTGTCCCACCGTTCTTAGATTGCTACCCTACCACGGCTCAAAGGAGTCGTGCAAATTGGTAGCAGTTGGGTGCAGTCCCGAGCACTTGGAGGCAGTGGCGGTTAGATAGGATTCGTCTCTCCCGGTATTGGAAGTTGATATCGCACTGTGTCAGAGAGCCATCACGCAAAGTGCCTGGGCAGAGGAAGCGAGATATACTGGTAGGTTCCAGTAGCTTCTCAGGGTGTAATGGGCTTCGCCCCGACACGACTTATACAGCTACTAGGGGACTGACGCTTGCCGCCCCCTAGGCTTGATATGCGATAGTCTTAGACGAACAGACCGGACTGTACGGAGATTGTCACATCAGGCTCAGTAGGGGTTCAGATGGTTTTCCTCATCGGCCTTCTTATCGACATCTACCTGGGGACCGTTACGTACAGCTAGTGCCGCTTGCGGTCTGTGGTTAAACCCACTGCCAGCGTAGTGTCGAGTCTTTAGAGTCCTACACAGAGAGTTTCCCTGCTCCAGGCGAAACGATATAGAGGTCGTATGGTTTTACGACAAGGGTTCGGACGCATACGTGTGTTTACGTACGTACGACTTTTCGGACTGTTTTTACTAGTCGGCTTTGGTTTAAGCCAGACTCTAGTATCGGGTTATTGGATTTATACAGTCTAAAGTTTTTCCGTGTTTTCACGGATTGGAGGGGCGTTCTCGTAATTTGTCGAGAAGCTTCTAGAAGTGTGGTGACTTGGGGGGGAGGTGGCATTGCATTAAATGAAATTTGTGACTCATTTGTGTGATTCACTATGTCATTAATGCATTATTTCTTGCTTAATGACTCACATAGTGAATCACTCATATTAAATTAATGAAGCATGGTGAATAATCATTTTTATTTGATAATTCATTATGTTTCATATATTCAAGTGAGAAGCTTTTTCATTCTTATTATCATTCTCACCTTCTCTCTCCTCAAGCTCACTCTCTCTTCAAACCCTAACCCTAACCTCTAATGTGTTGAGATCAAGGGTTAGCTAGACTAATACATCCATAACCTCACTCTATATCCCCTAGGTAGCTTAGATTAGCACTTTAAGCAACCTAGTTATCTCAAGTTTGAGATTAAGCTTGGCGTAGGAACTTTCAGGTGGATCGTCTTTGATTCGAGGAGGCCGTTGAGGTGCCGATGTTCCAAGGAGCCCACGAGAAGTGGAGGACAACGATGAAGACCCGAAGGACAAGTAACATGAGGTATAACTTCGTATCCGAGTAGTTAAACCTCTTGTAGATAGTTAGCAATGGTTTAGAAACGATTCATACACTCAAGTCCGTGTTACGAAGCTTTGATAATTGTTTTTCATATATTCCGCCTCCCCACAAGTTCGTGGGGTGCGTGACATGGACTTACAATGGTATCAAAGCCAACTAAACCATTACTAGCTTGTTAGCAACTGATTAGAAGTTTGATCGACGAAAATACGAAAAACCAAAAACCAAAACCCTAACTTTCTTTTAATTTTAAAACTGTCAGAAAAATTATTTGACATACCTTAAAATTCACAGCAGGGAAAATAATGAATACTGGGAAAATACGAGCCAGTGACTCGGTAAAACGGCCGTGGATCCGCGGCAATAGAGTGCTTCTGCCGCGGATCCGCCGCCGAGTCAACGCCGAGTTGACTCGGAGTTTCACAGTAATTCATATATTTTGGGTTTTTGTCTTCCTGTATGTTCTGTTACTACCCAGGTTACTTCAGTACAGGTTTGCTTTTGGGGTAGACACGGAATTTGGTATTCGATCGATGTTCTAAGATATTTGCTAACTGGGTCTTTATCTGTAATGTTTAATGTGTTCGTAAAGCTTCCCTAACTGCTAGTATGTCGGTTGGCACGGGGTTGCACATTTCTGAAATGTTTACTGTTTGTGTATATGAATTGTGTTGGACTGTTGTGATGATTAGCCGGGGTTTGAGATGGGTTTAATATTCATTCATTCGATATAAATGTAATTTGATGTAATATTCTTTTGCGGGGCACATCCAGGTTGCGGTTGTAGCCAACGTTGTATTATTTCTTTTTACTGTTTTTTCTCTTAGGATAGACCAAAGGCGGGGTACACAAACTACCGGGTACGTTGAAGTGTTTAGTGGCCTACTCACATTGTTGAGGGAGACCGCTTCACTTCGGATACTTGGCGGGTAGTTTGCCGTACCCGTAGGGGTCTAGGGTGGGGTAATGTCACGCCCCGCTTCCCAGAGTACGCTAGATTGGGCACGTGGCATAGCCAACCATGCTACCTGTGGGTAAGAAGTATCCATCCACAGTCACATTACGGCTGTAGAGATATCAAGAACAAGATAAAACTATCTAAAACATGTCCATAATCCAGAATAACAGGAGTCAATAATAAATAAATGCGGAAGCAAATGATCCAATACAAATAACTGAAAAGTGTGTCCCATAATGCGGGCTCACATCAGGAAATAAATGCAGGAAATAAAACTAACTACTACTGAACTCACAGCTCAGCCTGCTGGCTGAAGTACTCATGCTCGGACTGCAACAGCGGTACGGAATCTGGGCCATGCAAAACCCAGACGTCAACGCGTCATGTCATCGAGTAATATAATATGAACAGTGTAGCAGGCAATGTAATATAAACATGAATACAGCAAGAATAACAATTATATGAATCATACCAGTACAGGGTAGCGTGCAGTGGGTAAACTAAACTGTTCTATCAGGTTTTCTATTTTAAAGTCTTTGAAATCAATTGATGAATCATCGATGTAACTCAATAGTATCCCGTGCATGCCCGGGACCACGGTCAAGACCCTCGGGGCTGAATCCGAGACGTGCCGCTAGGCAGTAACAGGTAGCAGGATGGGCGAGTGATGTCAGCATCATCACTCCGGGGTTGGCCTAGCCCGTAAGACTGATCAGAACAGGTATCGAACTGTTGAGTTACAAGTCAGGTTTCACCTTTGATTTCCCCATACCCCCAAGTTATGTATGTCAAGTCAGGTATTCAGTAATCAAGAACTAATGCCAACACAGGATCAGGTAAAAGCATGTTTGTCTTGATAGACAACAGGAATGGTCCATGAGGACTACATGTTATGTTTGTTGGCATTAGACACAAGATCAGGTAACAGGTAAAGCCATGATACATCAGGTCAAGCCAGGTAATGTATAAAGGTGACATGTCATGTCAAGAGTGTACGGTACCATGTCATGTCAAGTAGGAAGTGTAACAGGTCATGTCAGGAAGCACAAGATGTCATGTGGGTGCTCATAATCAAACTAACATAAGCATGTGTATAAATAAACAAGCATGAGTACTATCAGAACAATAAACTGGAACATGTAATATGATATGCAAATAGATATAATTTCAAGGATATGGATGCACAGTTATCGATTAGGGTTACATTTATAGTTCCAATATTAATTAGGATGCAATTTATTAAACATGGAGTGTTAATATCACATTATTATCTAGTAATGTGGTCTATGAATGCAATTATATGTATCTTAAATGCGATGGATGCAAACGGGTATCCGAAAAGTTATAAAACTATAAAATGGTAATGTGGGATGTACAACTAAGCAATATGTGATATAAATATTGATATAATAATATTAATATGGATAGCATATTCAAAGCGATTAATAACTATAAAAGTGGTATTGATTAACCATGCACAAGAAAGTTCCGTTCAGAAATTCAGCGTCACCCTAATTTGTAAAATAGCTTAAAAATAATAAACGTTCTCCAAAAGGGACGTGTCTTATACTAAAACAAAGATAATTCAATAAGGTTTTCAGTTTTATAAGTATAAGCATCTCAGGTTGTTCCTACAAAAAATTATGAACATTCGAAATTGAAAGTTTGCTGCTGGAATTTCCCTGGACAGCAGTTTGGAGACATTTTCCTTTGCATTTTACGTTATTTAAACAATTTATTTTGCAAGTAAATATTTCATAAAGTTATATTATTCTGAGTTAGCTTCGTAACAAACTAAAGAACGTATACTAATGATTTTTCTATGATTTATAATGAATTTTATACGGTAAGGTGTACAGTAAATTTCAGATTTGTCGTATCCGCTTTTTCAACGACGTTTCATGTGTAAACTATAATATTTTAAATATATAATATCATAAAATGCAGATTATAAACTAATTAAAGATAATAATAAGAAATATTACGACGATGTATATTTTAATTGATATGGATGCAGTATAATGTAATCTAGTATGTCACAAGATAAGCTTTCATGATCTAGATTTAATATGATATAAACGGATGCAAACGGAACATCAAAACGTTATAAAATTAAACATGGGGAACTAGATTTAAAATATAGGTATGGTATTTATTTAAATAGGTATAAAATGAATTATATAGCATGTAGCAAGATTAATTTGCCTCGATGGGTCGCGAATCGGGAAAACGGAACGTTAACCGTCGGCGGGGAAAACTCGCGACGGGCGCACGGTTCACGGAATGAACCCAAACGACGAACAAAGGAACCACACGGGTCGGGGTACCTCGCTGGAACGTCGAGAAGCGTCACCGGCACGACGGAATTCCGGCAACAAAAGAACGGTTAAAAAAAATGAGAAACGAGACATGAAGCAAGAAGAGAAAGAATGATAAAGAGAAGTACGAGAGAATATATGAGAGAGAGAGAAAAAGTGGAAAGAGAGAGAGAGCGAGAGGGAGAGAAGAGGGAGAGAGAGAAAGTGAAAGCAAGAGAGAGAGAGAGAGAGCTGCAGGTGGGGGCCCACGGAATTAAAAGGAACGCGATTGGCTAAAGGGGAATTGTTAGTTAGGGATAAATATTAATTAAAGATTCAAAACATTTTAAGGAACAGTAGGATATATATATAGGTTAATTTAAAGATTTAAAAGATAGGTAATGAACACTAAGATATCAGGTTAGTTAGAAAAATATATGCGATGGTTTTAATAATATTAAAATTTGGGATTTTGGCGCCAAATAAAACATTTCCAAATTGCGCCCGGGTCGGGTCCAAAAATTTGATATTGAAATAATAGAATTTTAGGCGGGATCCAAAATTTAAAATGAAGTGTTTTATGATCAAAAGCATACCCCCAAAACGGACACACGTACGTGCACGTAGCCATCCAAACTCGCCCGTTTCACTGAACGGGACGAGAACACAATGCACGGACGCTACCACGAGGCTAGGGGTGTCAAGCAGGACAAGATGAATAATTTTAATTTTATTTTAGATGCCAAAAATTGTTATATTCATAAATTAATTTCCGGGTAGAATTTATAATAATTAACCATCAAGCAAGATAAATGAAATAAGTTCCACACTACGTTCGAACGGTAACTGAAATTAGTAGCATTGGGCTTGGGTGTTACATTATACCCAAATACAAAAAGAATTTCGTCATCGAAATTCCAAGAATACAAAGATAGATAACTACAAGAAAAGGTGAGGAAATTTCTGCCGGATTTCAAGTTCTCGTTCCCAAGTGGACTCTCCATGCGAGTGATTACCCCAAGAAACAAGCACAAGGGGGATAACCTTGTTCATAAGAACCTTTTCCCTTCGATCCATGATTCCAATCGGTCGCTCCTCAAAAATCAAGTCTTCTCGTACTGTTAGCTCCGAATGATCTAATACGTGTGATTCATCTCGAACATACTTACGGAGTTGAGATATGTGAAACACATCGTGCGCATTTGCCAAGGACTGCGGTAACGCCAAACGATACGCTACCTCACCAACACGCTCCAAGATCTTAAAGGGTCCAACGAATCGAGGACTAAGCTTTCCTCGACTTCCAAAACGAATCACCCCTCTAGTCGGTGATATCTTCAAGAATACCAAATCACCCACGGCGAACTCTAGAGGTCTTCTTGACGTATCTGCCCAACTCTTCTGTCGGTCCTGTGCTGCCTTCATATGATTTCTGATAGGGTTAACATTCTCAACTGTGTGCACAACCAAATCTGGTCCCAATAATCTTCGTTCACCGACATCGTCCCAACAAATAGGTGAACGGCATTTACGACCATACAAAGCTTCAAATGGAGCCATCTGAATAGTTGCCTGAAAACTGTTGTTGTAAGACAACTCCACCAAAAGTAGATGATCCTCCCAAGACCCCTTGAAGTCCAACATGCATGCTCTCAACATATCCTCAAGAGTTTGGATCGTTCTCTCCGACTGACCATCAGTTTGAGGATGATAAGCTGTGCTAAACTTCAATCGAGTCCCCAAACTTTCCTGTAAACTCCTCCAGATGTGTGATAAGAACCGAGTGTCCCGATCGGACCCGATGCTCACCGGTACTCCATGCAATCTTACAATCTCCTGCGTGTACCGCTCTGCCAAAGTCTCTGTTGATTGACCAACCCGAAAAGGAATAAAGTGAGCTGCCTTGGTCAATCGGTCAACAATTACCCATACTGCATTGTTGCCTTTTGGACTCCGCGGTAAAGCCGTCATGAAATCCATGGTTATATGTTCCTACTTCCACTGAGGAATCGGAAGTGGTTGCAATAAACCAGCAACCCTTTGATGTTCAGCCTTAACTTGCTGACACACCAAGCACTTTGCCACAAAAAGAGCAATCTCCCGCTTCATGCCCTCCCACCAGAAATGCTGTCGAATATCTCAGTACATCTTTGTGCCTCCTGGATGTACAGAATAAGCTGAACTGTGTGCCTCCTTCATAAGCTCTTCACGAACATCACCCTTTGGCACACACAAACGGCTACCATACCTCAACGAACCATCTTCGTGGATCAATAAATCTGTTCGTAGCCCGGCTTCAACCTGCTCTCGAAACTTTTGCAGTCTAGGATCCTGCGATTGAGCTGCTTTAATATTCTCGATCAAAGACGAATGTACTTGCAGCTGCAACAACTGTCCCGTAGAACGCGGTAGCACAACCTCCAAGTCAAATCTTCGCAAATCTGCGACGATCTCCTTCTGCGTAGTTAACACCTAAATTACTGGTAACCGCCTAAGCGCATCCGGCACAACATTAACCTTCCCCGGATGGTACTTAAGATCAAGATCGTAGTCAGCCATCTGCTTCAACCATCTACGCTGCCTCATGTTAAGCTCCTTCTGTGTGAACACATACTTCAAGCTCTTATGATCTGTAAAAACTTCGACTCTTTCGCCCAAAAGGTAGTGTCTCCAAATCTTCAAAGCGAAAATCACAGCCGCAAGCTCCAAGTCATGAGTTGGATAATTCTTCTCATGGGTCTTCAACTGTCTCGATGCGTATGCTACAACTTTCCCATGCTGCATCAAAACACATCCCAATCCTTTCCCAGATGCGTCGCTGTGAATCACCAATCCTCCGGAATTGTCTGGCACGGTCAGAATAGGGGCGGTTATCAACTTCTGCTTCAACGTCTCGAAAGCTAACACACACTTATCCGCCTATACAAAAGGTACCTCCTTGCGTATAAGCTTGGTCAATGGCTCTGCCAGACGAGCAAAGTTCTCCACAAATCTCCTGTAGTATCCGGCTAATCCAAGGAAACTTCTTATCTCAGCAACATTCTTTGGAATAGGCCAATCTCGAACTGCTGCAATCTTTTCTGGATCGACAGCAATGCCATCGCCAGACACAACATGCCCCAAAAACCTTACTTCCTCCATCCAAAACTCGCACTTACTTATCTTCGCATACAATTTCTCCTGTCTCAACGTCTGCAGTGCGATCTTTAAATGCTCAGCATGCTCCTCAAAACTCTTCGAGTAAACCAGAATATCGTTAATGAATACCACAATGAACTGATCCAAGAACGGTGAAAAGATTCGGTTCATCAAGTCCATGAATACTGCCAGCGCATTCGTTACTCCGAAGGGCATCACTAAGTACTCGTAATGTCCATACCGAGTTCGGAACGTCGTCTTGCAAATATCTTTTGTTTTCACTCGGACCTGATGATATCCGGATCGTAAATCCAGCTTCGAGAATACCCTCGCGCCACTAAGCTGCTCAAAAAGTTCTCCAATGCGAGGGATCGGGTACTTGTTCTTGATAGCCACCCGGTTTAATTCTCGATAGTTGATGCACATCCTTCTTATGCCATCCTTCTTCTTTACTAGAAGAACTGGAGCTCCCCAAGGCGAGTTACTGCTTCGAATCCAACCCTTTTCAAGCAATTCAGCAACCTGTTTCTTTACTTCTTCCAACTTTACTGGCGCCATTGGATAATGCGCTTTAGATACTGGCGCTGCACCAGGAATAAGATCAATTGCGAACTCCACGTCTCTCCTCGGCGGTAAACCCGATATATCTTCAAACACGTCCATAGAATCACGAACAACAGCCGGCTCTTTACTTTCATCACTTCCATTGGTGCAAGAATATTGTTTGTCGGCTTAGCCCTAAACTCGACCGGCCCGACCGAACTGCTTCGTTAACGCAACTGCTGTCTGCTGCAAACTCCCTTTCATCCCAGATAAACTCTGCTGCTCTTGGCTGCTGCAAGTATTTGTGAGAAAGTGGTCAAACCCAGGGAGACAATCTGCCTCTGGATGTCCACGTCCAGTCTGCGCATGAACCTCCGTGCCCTGTCTGCATCGTTGGCAACTAAAGGTCCAGCGAAACTACTGAGTCTCGTCCATTCTGCTACATGCACATCTACGGGTGCTCCCTTCTGCTTTAGTCCGATGAACTTCTCTTCCATTTCCTCCCGTGCAGTCCGCGGGAAGAACTTCTCCAGGAAACTCTTAGAAAAATCCGCCCACTTGATCGGCTTGGGCAAGCGGGTCTCCTCAACAAGCCACCATTCTCGGGCGTAGTCCACTAGCTGAATGCGTACCACAACAACCTTTTTGTCATCTGGAATCTGTGCCGCAAAAAGCAAGTTCTCTGTGTCAACTAGCCACTGCTCCACTGGCAACGGCTCCTTTAAACCAGTAAATGTAGACGGACCCAACCGCCTGAAATCTGCTACGGTCCCTACTCGGTCAACTGGTCTAGCTCCAACATTGTTCACAGACTGCTGAACGATCTGCAAACCTTCCCGAAACGAGTCCGCTTGCTGCTGGATCAGCTCGGTCTGTTTCTTTGATTCTCCAGCATTCCTCTTATCACTCCAAGCATGGCGGCTTCGTCCACATGCCTCTGGTATGTCTTCAATTTCTTACCGGCCATAATCCTGAACTCAAAATACCCAACATTAGCATGATGATAGATTTTGAATATAGATCAAGGCTAGAACTCCAAGATACTTAAATAGAGTACCGCATTGTAACTATGCCGCGGTATCATAGCCACAATTACATAACTCCATCCAAGTCGCCTAAGTCCTAGAGATAACAAGGAATCAGGTTTTCGAATCAATATGCAAAGGAAGTTTGCACATCGTAAAAGATATAATCAGGAAGAATGTGATTCAAGAATGGTAAAACGGTCAAGGTGGCAGGACATGTTTCCTAAACACGGGTATTCTGATTTGTGTATTGGGTATAATACCCAACTACAAAAGAATCAACCCGACTATCCTATGGCTCTGATACCAAAAGAACCATGCCACGCCCCGCTTCCCAGAGTACGCTAGATTGGGCACGTGACATAGCCAACCATGCTACCTTTGGGTAGGAAGTATCCATCCACAGTCACATTACGGCTGTAGAGATATCAAGAACAAGATAAAACTATCTAAAACATGTCCATAATCCAGAATAACAGGAGTCAATAATAAATAAATGCGGAAGCAAATGATCCAATACAAATAACTGAAAAGTGTGTCCCATAATGCGGGCTCACATCAGGAAATAAATGCAGGAAATAAAACTAACTACTACTGAACTCACAGCTCAGCCTGCTGGCTGAAGTACTCATGCTCGGACTGCAACAGCGGTACGGAATCTGGGCCATGCAAAACCCAGACGTCAGCGCGTCATGTCATCGAGTAATATAATATGAACAGTGTAGCAGGCAATGTAATATAAACATGAATACAGCAAGAATAACAATAATATGAATCATACCAGTACAGGGTAGCGTGCAGTGGGTAAACTAAACTGTTCTATCAGGTTTTCTATTCTAAAGTCTTTGAAATCAATTGATGAATCATCAATGTAACTCAATAGTATCCCGTGCATGTCCGGGACCACGGTCAAGACCCTCGGGGCTGAATCCGAGACGTGCCGCTAGGCAGTAACAGGTAGCAGGATGGGCGAGTGATGTCAGCATCATCACTCCGGGGCTGGCCTAGCCCGTAAGACTGATCAGAACAGGTATCGAACTGTTGAGTTACAAGTCAGGTTTCACCTTTGATTTCCCCATACCCCAAAGTTATGTATGTCAAGTCAGGTATTCAGTAATCAAGAACTAATGCCAACACAGGATCAGGTAAAAGCAGGTTTTTCTGGATAGACAACAGGAATGGTCCATGAGGACTACATGTTATGTTTGTTGGCATTAGACACAAGATCAGGTAACAGGTAAAGCCATGATACATCAGGTCAAGCCAGGTAATGTATAAAGGTGTCATGTCATGTCAAGAGTGTACGGTACCATGTCATGTCAAGTAGGAAGTGTAATAGGTCATGTCAGGAAGCACAAGATGTCATGTGGGTGCTCATAATCAAACTAACATAAGCATGTGTATAAATAAACAAGCATGAGTACTATCAGAACAATAAACTGGAACATGTAATATGATATGCAAATAGACATAATTTCAAGGATATGGATGCACAGTTATCGATTAGGGTTACATTTATAGTTCCAATATTAATTATGATGCAATTTATTAAACATGGAGTGTTAATATCACATTATTATGTAGTAATGTGGTCTATGGATGCAATTATATGTATCTTAAATGCGATGGATGCAAACGGGTATCCGAAAAGTTATAAAACTATAAAATGGTAATGTGAGATGTACAACTAAGCAATATATGATATAAATATTGATATAATAATATTAATATTGATAGCATATTCAAAGCGATTAATAACTATAAAAGTTGTATTGATTAACCATGCACAAGAAAGTTCCGTTCAGAAATTCAGCGTCACCCTAATTTGTAAAATAGCTTAAAAATAATAAACTTTCTCCAAAAGGGACGTGTCTTATACCAAAACAAAGATAATTCAATAAGGTTTTTAGTTTTATAAGTATAAGCATCTCAGGTTGTTCCTACAAAAAGTTATGAACATTCGAAATTGAAAGTTTGCTGCTGGAATTTCCCTGGACAGCAGTTTGGAGACATTTTCATTTGCATTTTGCGTTATTTAAACAATTTATTTTGCAAGTAAATATTTCATAAAGTTATATTATTCTGAGTTAGCTTCGTAACAAACTAAATAACGTATACTAATGATTTTTCTATGATTTATAATGAATTTTATACGGTAAGGTGTACAGTAAATTTCAAATTTGTCGTATCCGCTTTTTCAACGACGTTTCATGTGTAAACTATAATATTTTAAATATATAATATCATAAAATGCAGATTATAAACTAATTAAAGATAATAATAAGAAATATTACGACGATATATATTTTAATTGATATGGATGCAGTATAATGTAATCTAGTATGTCACAAGATAAGCTTTCATGATCTAGATTTAATATGATATAAACGGATGCAAACGGAACATCGAAACGTTAAAAAATTAAACATGGGGCACTAGATTTAAACTATAGGTATGGTATTTATTTAAATAGGTATAAAATGAATTATATAGCATGTAGCAAGATTAACTTGCCTCGATGGGCCGCGAATCGGGAAAACGGAACGTTAACCGTCGGCGGGGAAAACTTGCGACGGGCGCACGGTTCACGGAATGAACCCAAACGACGAACAAAGGAACCACACGGGTCGGGGTACCTCGCTGGAACGTCAAGAAGCGTCACCGGCACGACGGAATTCCGGCAACAAAAGAACGGTTAAAAAAAATGAGAAACGAGACATGAAGCAAGAAGAGAAAGAATGATAAAGAGAAGTACGAGAGAATATATGAGAGAGAGAGAAAAAGTGGAGAGAGAGAGAGAGAGCGAGAGGGAGAGAAGAGGGAGAGAGAGAAAGTGAAACCAAGAGAGAGAGAGAGAGCTGCAGGTGGGGGCCCACGGAATTAAAAGGAACGCGATTGGCTAAAGGGGAATCGTTAGTTAGGGATAAATATTAATTAAAGATTCAAAACATTTTAAGGAACAGTAGGATATATATATAGGTTAATTTAAAGATTTAAAAGATAGGTAATGAACAGTAAGATATCGGGTTAGTTAGAAAAATATATGCGATGGTTTTAATAATATTAAAATTTGGGATTTTGGCGCCAAATAAAATATTTCCAAATTGCGCCCGGGTCGGGTCCAAAAATTTGAAATTGAAATAATAGAATTTTAGGCCGGATCCAAAATTTAAAATGAAGTGTTTTATGATCAAAAGCATACCCCCAAAACGGACACACGTACGTGCACGTAGCCATCCAAACTCGCCCGTTTCACTGAACGGGACGAGAACACAATGCATGGACGCTACCATGAGGCTAGGGGTGTCAAGCAGGCCAAGTTGAATAATTTTAATTTTATTTTAGATACCAAAAATTGTTATATGCAGAAATTAATTTCCGGGTAGAATTTACAATAATTAACCATCAAGCAAGATAAATGAAATAAGTGCCAAACTACGTTCGAACGGTAACTGAAATTAGTAGCATTGGGCTTGGCTGTTACAGGTAATGGCTATTCATCACAACTGTGTAATCCGTCTTTTATTGCAGGCTCAAAGCAAATGCGGATTGCTAATAAATCCAATAAAGTTCAACTGTGATCTGAAATGCTTATTATTGCGTCTGACGAATGTACAATATCTATATATGATAGCTATTAGACGTTACTTATGTTTTACACCCGCGCTAGCCCAGCCCCCGTTCTGTCGTTAGTTAAGTAACCTAACGGATGATGACGGGACCCCGTGGCGAATGCGGATGGCATAAGAGGACGTGATATTTTCGTTGTTTTCTGCAATGATAGGATAAATAATGGGACACATTATTATAATGCAAAGAAAATAAACCAAAGTTAAGTCGTTGGAACAAATTTAAAAGAAACCACTCGGTTATTTTAAAAAGGATCAGAATTTTTAATTGCGGAGCTTTAACTACTCCTTTTAAAAAAGGTATCAGGTTCTTTCGATTATATCAAGTTCACTACGTTCACGGTTTTGCCAAAACCATTCGTAGCCCTCCGTCATTTCATTTGGGTATTCAGTAGTATTCAAGTTATGTATATTTGGCCCTTAGTCAAAACATAGTGTTTGGTAGCTGCTGGGGTATTCATTTGTTGCATAGATAGATGCGTTGGTTTGGAACAGTCGTATTACTTTTCTTGGCCCTTAGTCAAGAGTATGTACGGGTGGGTTCAAATTAACCTGGATAATGATGGGTAGAACTTGACATGTGACTTATGACATATTTGGCCCTCAGTCAAAGTCATAAGAGCATGGGGCAAAAAAAAAATCTATATCGGGAATTTCTAAAGAAACTGAAATTTGCAGAGAGAGCATACCATTTTGGAGTTTGATGAATGTTGGTAGGATTCCTTCAACATTATCATACGATGATATTTTGGATCCCGATCTTACTGTGAGTACAAGCTACTTATCAGGAGATTCGTCACTTAACGATCAATGCTATAAACTAAGTAGGTGCCTAGAAAGGTGTCAGCGGGGTTACGCCCTCAGAGAAAAGAGGTTATTTAATTAAGGAACTTCGCGAAAGCGTTGGAAAACCTCCCTCGAAGTATCGACACTGACCTGGCTGAACGGTTAAGCAAGAATTGTACGGTGAGAATGGTCCTGGCTAATTCTTCTTTTATGGTTTGAGGAGGGATTTGAGAAACAGTGGGAGCCATCCTGTTTAGATAAATTAAAAACCACTCTAAAATTGCAAGAGCATCATGCTAATAGTATTTTCTTCTCTCTCTTAAATTGCAGCGACCTTGTGACCACGCATTGGTTACATCTAGATAACAAATTGACTGAATCTTACTTATATGACTGGCAGAAGTCTGTCCAGATGTCCATTGCCTATGACAAGCTGGACCACCCTATTACTACTCAAGATCTGATTGTTAGTGATTCTGCGTGTTCAAGTTCTAGTTTAAATGCCGCAATCAAGACGGTTTCGCTTGTAGCTAGCCGGTTGAGTACGGGTCGTCCGCAGGGAGATGGGAATCTTTTTCTATGTGCTTTAACGAGTTAAGTCCGAGAGTTCAGATTTTGTTGTGATTATCTAAGTGTTGAGTTGATATTTAAAGAGAGCTTGTTAGGGTTAGGATTAGGTTAGTTTGAGTTAGGAGTCTCCACATCTTTCGTTGCCCCTCTTAATATCGGTGTTACGGTAATCGGCAACAACGGGGATTAGCACGACTAGGAAGGACTTTGCGAGTATAAGCTAGGCTTTCCAACGCATAAGTCTTCCTTTTGGTGCTTGTCCGTCCGTTCTTGGCTCTTAGCCATAACCTCCGGTTAATTCAACCACAACCGGTCTCACTACGGAATCACCGCTATCATGTAGGATAGGGTGCTGTAAGGAGCGGATTGTGGTTCAATTAATGGGAGTCGAATTAAGCTGTTGGGCAAGGAAAGAGTGAGAGAGATTTCCTTCTCTCAAACTTCCCTTATCCTAGCCTAACAAGTATGAACTACTCACACATCATGATACGGAAAAATAAAACAAAACAAAAGAGGAAGATAGAAAGAAGGAGATTAGAAGAATACGACTAGCTATTTGCGACCTCACCTTGGCGAGGATCGAGCGTAACCATCATTGTCGTATTAAAGATAAAGAAAAAGAGAGAAGAAAGAAACAACAAGAAAATAACAACAACTACTTAACGAATTAAAATTACAACAATTATAAAGATAAAGAGACAAGCATGATAATAAACGGTTCTTCTTTATTCATCACTCTTCACTCATAAGCTCACTACAAGTTTCAATGGAGAAGAGGTGAGAAGAGGAAGAAGAAACACAACTAAACCTAGCAAAATGAAAATACAAGAATGGACCCCTTTCCTTCACAAAGTTTTGGGCTATTTATAGGCCAAAAAATGAAAACCTAGGGCAACCACCAGATCCTAACTAAAAAGACCAAAATACCCCCCAAAGCTCTCTGTCTACCGCCACCATAAGGCCGCGGATCCGCGGCCTAAGCATGCTTAGGCCGCGTTTCTGCGGCCATAGTAGGGTATTAGGCCTCCGTATTTTGTGGCTTTTCCTGGTCTTCTTTATACTTCAGTATGGCATATGTGTTTTCTGAAAATACCTCCACATTTCTTCCAGAATTTCTGTTGAGGGAAAGGTGGACTTTTGTGGATGTTTTTGTCATGATTGCCTCGAGCTCCGCGTAGATCTCTTGGATCTTGTGCTGCCATTGAGCCTTGTGCATGAAAGCGACATTGATTTGACATTTTGTCTCTTAAACTGGTATCTGGCAACATACGGATGAAGAGCGGAGACCGTGTTTTATCTGTGGTTGGCAGGAACCCGGATTTTGTCGTGTTTTCCATGAATTTCACCGTTTTAGAACCGAGAACCTGTATCCTGCAATTGACTAGCAAACACGGCTCAAGAGTATCTACCGATATGCAATGTGATAATAATTGGGCGGTATGAAAATGCAAAAATCTGATATGAACAAATACCCCCAAACTTATCATTTGCTCGTCCCGAGCAAAGCCCATTTATTCACAAAAAATTTCCTAACCTCACTTTCGCAGGGAACGCGATTGCACTGAGCATGTGCAACAAGCCGTTAAACCTCTAGGTGTCCCTAGTAGGAGGAGTGTTGTCTCCTGAGGGTTTTCAGCGGATACTACCCACAAAATCCGGTCAAGTTGGTTTTGTAAAATAACTAAGATTCAAACCCTAAAGTTTTGTTATAGAAAATAACAATTCTATAATCCTAAGTGTAGTCTATCGAACCTTTATTTTTCACACCTCGCTTCTTATTTAACTACAGATTTTATATGTCTTTACTTGCAGTGCAAATAGTGTCGTTAAGTTCCAGAAGGATCGATTAAAGTCATCATGTCGCACAATAAAGCCCAGATAACAATTTTAAAAGGATCACATAAGTTTTATAAAGAGTTAAGCATTTTTCAAGTTTCGTTTTCCAGTAAGGTTTCAACTTCAGAATTTCTATCTTCCATAACAGGAAACTAAGTAGTATTTTTCACTCCACATTTTTCTTGTTTTCATTTCATACACACCTCTGTGAACGTGCAATAGTCTTTATCATAGAATAAAACCTTCATATCTCCGTTAAATTTTTTTATAAAAGCCTGTCTTTTATCAAGATTATTCTCACACAAAGAACCATTAGGAATTTTAACTCGGAGAGAACACTTGCTTGACTTTGTTTTAACCTGGACTTTCTAGGCTTCTTAGCGAGCTTTGGGCCAATGCACCCAAACCAGTTGGTTTTAGGGCATTAGGTGTAAAAACACCCCAGCGGACTTAATTACTCAAGTTACCTAGGTCCAAAAACAAAAGACAGTTTGGCGTGAAAATCAGATGATTTAATACGAACAGAGATATAACCGGCAGTTCAATTATTTTTTGGATAAAAGACGTGTTTAGTGGGTTTGGTGTGTAATCATTCCAATCAAGTTTCAGATGGGTTATTTTTCAGACTTAGCTTCAATTACGGCATCAATAACATTCCTTCATATTCGCTTTACTTCATAAACTATTCTTGACATTACTTATTTCAGAACAAACCTATTTGATCCTCAGAAAATCATTTATCTGTTTAAAAGTTTAAACATGAAAGACTTGTCATCTAATTCCCAAAATCTTAAGACACGTGTAGTGTGATGTAAAGACGTATATCAGCTATAGTTAACTTCAAAGGAGAGTTATCTTTCAGGTTTTCAAAATCCAAACATAAGATTTAGTTATTCCTATTTTTTCAAACAAAAACCGTCGAATGTCGAATAAGAGTTCTTCCACAAGCTAACTTGACAAAAAAGTTTTTATATTTTTAGAATATTTTCAGATTTTTATGGATTTTATGGATTTAATATGCAGATGCAAAATATACATATGAATGCGAAGGTAAGAAATGCGTACCGAGCGTACCCCCAAACTTAAACTGGACAGTGTCCTCACTATCATTGCATGAAGAGATCATTTGAAGGGTCAAAATCGTCGGTTAGCGATACACAATTTTTGTTTGTTTTTGTTTATAAAGAAAAGAAAAAGAATATACACACATATATACAAAATGGTTTGTACATACCCCCAAACTTATTTGGAACAGTGTCCACTGTTCTTGGCTGGATAACCGAAGTTTGGAGGTAGGCAGAGGAAGATCATTCAGGGTAAACCGGCTCCTGTAAGAACAGGAGCTCCTCTGTTGGTTCGGCGCTAAGGTACGGTTTGCATCGGTGTCCGTTTACTTTGAAAAGTGAACCGTCCTTTGGATTTTTCAAATCCACAGCGCCCTGCGGATACACATTCCGCACAAAATACGGCCCTTTCCAGCGAGATCTGAGCTTTCCTGGATGGAAGTGAAGTCGGGTGTCGTAAAGCAGTACCTGCTGACCAGGTACGAAGGTTTTGCGCAAAAGGTGTTTATCGTGAAACACCTTCGTTCGATTCTTAACGACAACCGCGTTATCGTAAGCCTCATCCCTAAGCTCGTTCAGTTCGTTCAACTGTAGCTTCCGATGGCTGTTCGCATCCTCAAGAGACAGATTCAGCTCCTTTATCGCCCAAAATGCGCGATGCTCTATTTCGACAGGTAGGTGGCAGGCTTTTCCATATACAAGCCGATAGGGAGACATGCCAAGGTCGGTCTTATAAGCGGTCCGAAATGCCCAAAGGGCATCAGTGAGTTTCAGCGACCAATCCTTACGGTTCTTGGAAACCGTCTTCTCCAGTATCTGCTTGATTTGCCGATTTGAAACTTCGGCCTGCCCGCAGGTTTGGGGGTGGTAGGGCGTAGAGAGCTTATGATTAATGGAGTATTTCTGCATCAAGGCTTCGAAAGTTTTATTGCAGAAATGACTTCCATTGTCGCTAATGATCGCTCGGGGGTGCCCAAACCGGGAGAATATGTTTTCTTTAAGGAACCTAACGACAACCTTGTTGTCGTTATTCCGGCTGGGCACAACCTCGACCCATTTAGAGACGTAATCAACAGCGAGAAGGATGTACAAGTTCCCAAAAGAGCTGGGAAACGGCCCCATGAAATCTATCCCCCAAACATCGAAAATCTCCACAACCAAGATCGGTTGGAGCGGCATCTCGTTCCTCCGGGATATCCGGCCCAAGTGTTGGCACCGGGAGCAAGTCTTGCAATAGTCATGAGCGTCTTTGAAGAGTTGTGGCCAGTAGAAACCACATTGCAAGATCTTCTCAGCTGTCTTTCTGGGCCCAAAATGCCCGCCACATGCTTGATCGTGGCAAAATGACAGCACACTCTTGAATTCCTTGTCAGGGACACACCGACGAATAATCTGGTCGGGACAGTACTTGAACAAATAGGGTTCGTCCCAGTAAAAGTGTTTTACTTGGGATAAGAAGCGAAGTCTGTCCTGACTTGACCATTCGGTCGGTAGTAATCCTGTGGCCAAATAGTTCACAATATCTGCGAACCAGGGTTCGCACGATACTGTCAAGAGCTGTTCATCCGGGAAAACGTCGTTGATAGGAATTGGAAGCGAAGGCGAAGAAGGAAGTCGTGAGAGATGGTCGGCAACCACGTTTTCACATCCTCGTTTGTCCTTAATGACAAGGTCAAACTCTTGAAGCAAGAGGATCCAACGGATTAACCGAGATTTTGCATCTTTCTTCGCAAAAAGATGGCGCATAGCAGAATGGTCGGTGTAGACAATGACTGGAGAGCCGATGAGGTAAGGCATGAACTTTTCTAAAGCAAATACAACAGCTAAGAATTCCTTCTCAGTTGTTGTATAGTTGAGTTGGGCGTCGTTCAGGGTTCGGCTCGCATAATAGATTACGTGCGGCATCTTGTTGATGTGCTGTCCAAGGACAACACCGATGGCAAAGTCGGATGCATCGCACATAATCTCGAATGGGTGCGTCCAGTCAGGTGAAGAAAGAACGGGAGCAGAAGTGAGTGAGCGTTTCAATGACTCGAATGCAGTCATACAGCTCGAGTTTAAGTCGAATGGCGTATCCTTGGCCAGCAAAAGAGTCAAGGGCCTAGCAATCTTGCTAAAGTCCTTGATTAACCGTCTATAGAAACCGGCATGGCCAAGGAAGGCTCGGATATCTCTGACGCATCGGGGAGGAGGCAGATTGGAAATGACCTCAATCTTTGCTTTGTCAACCTCTATGCCATTTTGCGAGATGATATGTC
This sequence comes from Agapanthus africanus, assembly GCA_030015575.1. Lineage (NCBI taxonomy): Eukaryota > Viridiplantae > Streptophyta > Magnoliopsida > Asparagales > Amaryllidaceae > Agapanthus > Agapanthus africanus. The sequence goes on along the minus strand of JASDDO010000031.1, from coordinate 288,542,869 downwards.
CTAAGACAATACCTTCGCGCACCATGAAGTGGCATTTCTCCCAATTCAAAGTGAGATTCTTGTCCTTACATCGGGTAAGGACAGCGTCAAGATGCAGCAAACACTCGTTGAAGGAATCGCCGAAGATGGAGAAATCATCCATGAAAATCTCCAGAAATTTTTCCACCATGTCTGAGAAAATTCCCATCATACACCGCTGGAAGGTAGCGGGCGCATTGCATAACCCAAAGGGCATGCGTCGATATGCAAACGTGCCGAAAGGACAAGTGAATGTGGTCTTGGCCTAGTCTTTTTCGGTGATGGGAATCTGATTGTAGCCGGAGTAGCCATCAAGAAAGCAGTAGTACTCGTGTCCGGCCAATCGTTCAAGCATCTGGTCAATAAAAGGTAGCGGAAAGTGGTCTTTCCGCGTTGCGGCGTTGAGTTTTCTGTAATCGATGCATACTCGCCACCCAGTTTGGGTGCGAGTAGGGATTAACTCGTTCGCCTCGTTGGTTATGACCGTGATGCCCGACTTCTTGGGGACAACATGAATGGGGCTAACCCACTGGCTATCAGAGATAGGGTAAATGATACCACTATCTAGACATTTAACGATCTCCTTCTTCACAGCCTCTTTCATGACTGGATTAAGACGTCTTTGTGGATCCCGGGCTGGTTTGGCATCATCCATCAGATGAATGTGATGCTCTACGATCAGGGGATTAATCCCCTTGATGTCCGCCATGGACCAGCCAAAAGCTTGCCTGTTGCTGTGCAAGACCGCGAGAAGGGATTTCTCTTGCTCGGGAGCTAGAGAAGCCGAGATGATGATAGGGAGGGTCTCGTTCTCACCTAAGTAAGCGTACTTTAGGTGAGACGGCAAAGGCTTGAGTTCGAGCGTTGGAGGAGAAACGATGGAAGGCAAGATTGGTGCAGAGGTCTCGAACTCAAAGGACTCCAGCAAAGGTTCAAAGCGAGTGTAAGCAACCGAGTTGGATGGTTCAGGTAACTCATCCGGAAAGTCGAAGGATTCAAACTCGGGTTGTGCGCGGCTAAGATCGTTTGAGAACATGAAACACTCGTATTCGTTGTCGGGCGCAGAAACAGCAGCAGGTTCGAAGAGAAACTGTCACGCCCCGCTTCCCAGAGTATGCAAGATTTGGGCACGTGACATAGCCAACCATGCTACCTGTGGGTAGGAAGTATCCATCCACAGTCACATTACGGTTGTAAGGATATCAAGAACAAGATAAAACTAATCTAATACATGTCCAAATCCATAATAACAAGAATCAATAAACAATAAGTGCGGAAGCTAATGATCCAATACAATGAATAAACAGTATGTCCCGTAATGCGGGCTCACATCTGGAAATGAAATGACATAAATAAACTAAACTCTAAGGAACTCACAGTTCAGCCTGCTGGCTGAAGTACTCCTGCTCGGTCGTAGACAGTGGTACGGAATCTGGGCCATGCAAAACCCAGACGTCAGCGCGTCATGATATCAAGCATATAGCATAAACATGGTAATGAGAAATGCAAGTATGAGCATGAATAAAGCAGCAATAAGAAATAACAAGCAGGGTAATGTGCACTGGTGACTAAACTGTCCTGTCAGGTTTTCTACTCTATAGTCTTTGAAACCAATTGGTGAATCGTCGATGTAACAAAATAGTATCCCGTGCGTGCCCGGGACCACGGTCATGATCCTCGGGGCTGAATCCGAGACGTGCCGCTAAGCAGTAAAAGGTAGTAGGATGGACGAGTGATGTCAGCAACAACACTCCGGAGCTGGCCAAGCCCGTAAGACTGATCAGAACAATGTATCGAACTGTTGAGTTACAAGTCGGTTTCACCTTTGATTTCCCCATACCCCCAAACTATGTATGTCAGTCAGGTATTCAGTAGTCAAGGACTAATGCCAACACAAAGTCAAGTAAAGGTAGGTCTGTCTGGATCGACAGCAGGAATGGTTAGGTTTGTCGGCATTAGGCATGAAATCGTGAGACAAGTAATGTCATGGTACAACAGGATGAGTCGGTATGTATGTATATGTCAGGTGTAGCAGGGTCAGGTCAATATGTCGTGCAATCGGGTAAGTGCTCACAACAGGTATACAATCAATAATGAATAACAGCAGGAAACAGTAATTAATCACAATATTCCATATAGCTACAGTGATGTTTGTATTCTCTTATTAACAGGTTCAATCATCTTTAGGGTGCAAAAGCCACAAGGTAAAGCAATATTCACAATTATAAATTAAGGAACTACATGAAATTATACTAAGTATAATAATTGTCTCAAGAATAGTTTAACAGTTCAAGCAGATCTGATTCAGTCGTTTTATTTAGTTAAAGCATGGAGTGATGTGGGTTAGTTAATTACTAGGAACTGTTGTAACGATTCCAGGTTAAGATAACTGCAATAATATGATATCCATTACCATCATTAAGTTACGGGATTAAATAGTGTGAATTAAATTGCGTGGCAAGACTAGATCTCGCACGCTAGCATGTTCAAGCAAGTATTCAGATACTTTCCTCGACGGTCTGCAAACTGGAATACGGATGCGATGTCGGCAGAAACGCGATATGAAAGCACGGGCCACGGATCGAGTCCCAACAGAGATCAACGAGATCGCACGGACCAGGGGACTTCGTTGGAGCGTCGGGTTCGCCAAGACGGCACGGTCGGATTCCGGCAAAATGTCATCGGTAACAAGTTAGCAACAAAGATACGATACACGCAAAATACGACCAGCGAAGGGATTGTACCAAAAGGAAGCACAAGGAAAACTCACAGAGAAGAAACAGGGTGCAAACACGATGGCTCGACGGCACTGGAATGCCGGCGAGGCAGCGACGGCGAAGAACGGTGGCTGGAAAATCCCGAGTTCGCTGGAACGAGGGTGCTGCAGCGGGTGCGAGGGTGGCAGTCGACTCTGGTGGTCGAGGGGGAAGGGAGGTGGTCGGAGGTGGCGTCGACGAGGTCGCCGGCGCGTTTCTCCGGCGAACAGCGGAGGTTAGGCGAGGGGTTATGGATCGGGTTGGTGGTCCGGCGAGGGGAGGAAGGGAGGTGCTGACGAGGTCGCGACGAGGAGGGTGAGAGGGAGTCGTGGAAGGCGTCGGCGGCGAGGGGCGGCGTCGACGTCGGCTGTGCTGGGTTGGAGGCGACGCCGGGGGTTGGGTGGAGTGCGGGAGTCGTCGGGAGAACGGGAGGAGGAAGGCGCGGTGAGTCTCGTGGTGGCGAGGGCGGCGACGGCGAGGTCGCGGGGGATCGGCGGTGAGGTCGCGGGAAGCTAGGGTTAGGGTTTGTTGGATTCTCGTGGCGAAGGTGGGTTGAAGGAAGCGGCTGTTGCATGGTTTTTAAATATGAGAAAAGAGAGAGAGAGATATTGGAGAGAGAAAGAGATTGAGAGAAAGATTGAGGGAAGAGAGAGAGAGAGATATGGGGAAAACGAGGTGGGGCCCACGAGCTCAATAGGAGCTCGTGATTGGCCACGAGATTAGATTTGAGAAGGAAATTGCGTAGGATTGTGAGGGATTTACTGTTAGGAATTTTAGATTAGAATATATATATATATATTAGATATTAAATTTAAATGGGTCATTTTGGCGCGAAATGAAACATTTCCAAATCGAGCCCGGGTCGCGCCCAAATGTTCCAAATTCAAATTATAGGATTTTAAGCGGGTTCCAAATTTTGAAAAGAGGTGTTTAGTGATTAAAATGCATGCCCCCAAGTCGGACACTTGCACGCGCGCGTAGTCTCCCAAACTGGCCCGTTCAGCCGAACGGAACGGAATCTCGACACGCGGACGCTACCACGCGACTAGTGGCGACGAGTAGGCCAACATGGACATCTTAAATTTCATTTTCGGAGTTAAAATTTGTTATGTGCCAAAATGACTTAACCGGTTAAAATTTAGCAACAAACACCAGAAAATCGGAAAAATTGGAATGAGCAATAAATAACCCTCAACTAGTAATATAAATAGTATTATTGGGCTCGGGTGTTACATCATACCCAACTACAAGAGAATTTCGTCCTCGAAATTCCAAGAATACAAGATAGCTAACTACTGGAAAGGTGAGGGAATTTCTGCCGGATCTCGTCTTCTCGCTCCCAAGTGGATTCTCCATGCGATCGATTACCCCAAGAAACTAGCACAAGAGGGATAACCTTGTTCTTAAGAACCTTTTCTCTTCGATCCTTGATTTCGACTGGTCGCTCCTCAAAAGTCAGGTCCTCCCGAACAGTCAACTCCGAATGATCCAAGACATGAGTCTCATCACGAACATACCTCCGTAGTTGAGACACATGAAACACATCGTGAACTCCTGCTAATGACGGTGGTAACGCCAACCGGTACGATACCTCTCCAACACGCTCCAATATCTCGAAGGGTCCAACGAATCGGGGACTATGCTTTCCCCGACTTCCAAAGCGAATCACCCCTCTAGTCGGTGATATCTTCAGGAATACCAAATCACCCACGGCGAACTCTAGAGGTCTTCTTGACGTGTCGGCCCAACTCTTCTGTCTGTCTTGAGCTGCCCTCATATGCTTCCTGATTGTATTCACCTTCTCGACTGTCTGTACCACCAAATCTGGTCCTAGTAACCTTCGTTCACCAACATCATCCCAACAAACAGGTGAACGGCACTTACGACCATACAGTGCTTCAAACGGGGCCATCTGAAAAGTTGCTTGGAAACTATTGTTGTACGAAAACTCCACCAGGTGTAGATGATCTTCCCAAGAACCTTTGAAGTCCAACATGCAAGCCCTCAACAGATCTTCAAGGGTCTGGATCGTCCTCTCCGATTGTCCATCAATCTGAGGATGACAAGCTGTGCTAAACTTCAATCGAGTCCCCAAACTTTCTTGTAAGCTCCTCCAAAAGTGCGACAAGAACCGAGTGTCCCGATCGGACACGATGCTTACCGGTACTCCATGCAATCCGACAATCTCCTGCATGTACCGCTCTGCCAAAGTCTCTGTCGATTGACCAACCCGAAACGGAATAAAGTGAGCTGCCTTGGTCAACCGATCGACACTCACCCATACTGCATTGTTGCCCTTTGGACTCCGGGGTAAAGCCGTCACGAAATCCATGGTTATATGTTCCCACTTCCATTGAGGAATCGGAAGCGGTTGCAACAAACCAGCAACCCTTTGGTGCTCAGCCTTGACTTGCTGACACACCAAGCACTTAGCCACGAAGCGAGCAATTTCCCTTTTCATACCTTCCCACCAGAAGTGCTGCCGAATATCTCGGTACATCTTTGTCCCTCCTGGATGTACAGAGTAAGCTGAACTGTGCGCCTCCTTCATAAGCTCTTCACGCACATCTCCTTTTGGCACACACACACGGCTACCATATCTCAACGAACCATCTTCATGGATCAGTAAATCGGTTCGTAGTCCGGCTCCAACCTGCTCTCGAAACTTCTGCAGTCTAGGATCCTGCGATTGCGCCACTTTAATCTTCTCAACTAAGGACGATTGTACTTGCAACTGCATCAACTGTCCTGTAGCACGCGGTAGCACAACCTCCAAGTCAAATCTCCGAAACTCCTCAATGATCTCTCTCTGTGCAGTCAATAACTGAATTGCTGGTAACCGGCTCAGCGCATCCGGCACGACGTTAACCTTTCCCGGATGGTACTTAAGATCAAGGTCGTAGTCGGCCGTCAGCTCCAACCATCTGCGTTGCCTCATGTTCAACTCCTTCAGAGTGAATACATATTTCAAACCCTTGTGATCTGTAAAGACTTCAACTCTCTCGCCCAGAAGGTAGTGTCTCCAAATCTTCAGGGCGAAGATCACGGCTGCAAGCTCTAAGTCATGAGTTGGATAGTTCTTCTCATGAGTCTTCAGCTGTCTCGAAGGCCAATGCACATTCATCCGTCCAAACAAACGGTACCTCCTACGCGTAAGCTTGGTTAACGGCTCAGCTAAACGAGCGAAGTTCTCCACAAATCTTCTGTAGTATCCGGCGAGTCCAAGAAAACTCCTTATCTCCGCAACATTCTTCGGAATAGGCCAATCTCGAACTGCTGTAATCTTCTCTGGATCAACGGCGATTCCATCGCCCGACACGACATGCCCCAGAAACTTCACTTCTTCCAGCCAGAATTCGCACTTACTCGTCTTCGCGAATAATTTCTCTTGTCTCAGCGTCGGTAGTGCGATCCTTCTTCTTCACTAAAAGAACTGGAACTCCCCACGGTGAGTTGCTTCTTCGAATTCATCCCTTCTCGAGTAATTCACCCACTTGTTTCTTAACTTCTTCCAATTCCACCGGTGCCATCGGATAAGGTTTTGATACTGGCACTGCACCAGGGATAAGGTCAATCGCAAACTCCACATCTCGCTTCGGCGGTAAGCCCGAAATATCTTCAAACACATCTATAAAGTCGCGGACAACTGCCGGCTCTTCATTACTATCCACTACCATAGCCGCAAGAACACTGTTTGTCGGCCTAGCCCTAAACTCGACTGGCCCGACAGAACTGCTTCCTCCAATGAAAGTAAACTTAGGATGTCCGGGAATCTGGAAGATTACCTTCCTTGCCCTACAGTCAATGTGGGCGTGGAAAGTGCCAAGAAAATCCATTCCCAAGACAACCTCATAATTGCCCGTATCTATCACCAAGAAATCTGCAAAAAGCTCCCGTCCACAAACAACAACTGTACAATCTCTACATTCCTTACTAGCTATGATTTTCCCATTCCCAGTGTGTATATCCCAGAAACTAGACAGGGTCGTGCAGGTGATCGAGTGTGTAGTTATAAATTTGGATGACATAAACAATGGGATGCTCCGAAATTAAGTAATGCCAAAGCGGGAAAACCATGAACGAGTAAATTACCTGAAACCACTTCTCCCGATGCCTTAGCTTCTTCAGCTGTCAATGTGAACGCTCGAGCCTGCTGTGGTCCTTGAGTAAGCGGTTCCTGTCCTTGGAACGGTCCTTGCGGAGGCTTCTGTGTATCATCCTTTGTGCGAGGCTTCGAAGGACAAGCATCAACGGTGTGATCTGCCGCTCCACATCTAAAACAGAGTCCCAGCCTCATACGACACTTCTTTCGCACATGTCCGGGTTTATGGCAGTATCTACAGATCACTCTCCCCTTCCGATCACCCATACTTGTTTTCTTCATTGGTGCTACGCTGCGCCTGTTCACCGGAATACTTCTACGTACGTACGTGGGGTCCCGTGCAAATGCTGGTTCCAGCTCGATTTGTTCCATTAGTTTCTCCAGCAATCCCCTTATCACTCTTTTCCTGGCGGCTAAGACCGCACGCCCTGGGTCCATCTTCAAATTCTGACCGGCCTTATTCCTAGAAATCAAAGTACCCAACATTAGCATGATGATAGTTTTCGAGTATAGATCAAGGCTAGAACTCCAAGATACTTAAATAGAGTGCTGCATTGTAGCTATGCCGCGGTATCATAGCCGCAATTACTTAACTCCACCCAAGTCGCCCAAGTCCTAGGGATAACAAGAAATCAGGTTTCCGAGTCGACATGCAAAGTAAGTTTGCATGTCGTAAAAGATATAATCAGGAAGAATGTGATTCAAGAATGGTAAAACAGTCAATGTGGCTGGACATGTTTCCTAAACACGGGTATTCTGATTCGTGTATTGGGTACAATACCCAACTACAAAAGAATCAACCCGACTAACCTATGGCTCTGATACGAAAAAACCATGTCACGCCCCGCTTCCCAGAGTACGCAAGATTTGGGCACGTGACATAGCCAACCATGCTACCTGTGGGTAGGAAGTATCCATCCACAGTCACATTACGGTTGTAAGGATATCAAGAACAAGATAAAACTAATCTAATACATGTCCAAATCCATAATAACAAGAATCAATAAACAATAAGTGCGGAAGCTAATGATCCAATACAATGAATAAACAGTATGTCCCGTAATGCGGGCTCACATCTGGAAATGAAATGACATAAATAAACTAAACTCTAAGGAACTCACAGTTCAGCCTGCTGGCTGAAGTACTCCTGCTCGGTCGTAGACAGTGGTACGGAATCTGGGCCATGCAAAACCCAGACGTCAGCGCGTCATGATATCAAGCATATAGCATAAACATGGTAATGAGAAATGCAAGTATGAGCATGAATAAAGCAGCAATAAGAAATAACAAGCAGGGTAATGTGCACTGGTGACTAAACTTTCCTGTCAGGTTTTCTACTCTATAGTCTTTGAAACCAATTGGTGAATCGTCGATGTAACTCAAAAGTATCCCGTGCGTGCCCGGGACCACGGTTATGATCCTCGGGGCTGAATCCGAGACGTGCCGCTAAGCAGTAAAAGGTAGTAGGATGGACGAGTGATGTCAGCAACAACACTCCGGAGCTGGCCAAGCCCGTAAGACTGATCAGAACAATGTATCGAACTGTTGAGTTACAAGTCGGTTTCACCTTTGATTTCCCCATACCCCCAAACTATGTATGTCAGTCAGGTATTCAGTAGTCAAGGACTAATGCCAACACAAAGTCAAGTAAAGGTAGGTCTGTCTGGATCGACAGCAGGAATGGTTAGGTTTGTCGGCATTAGGCATGAAATCGTGAGACAAGTAATGTCATGGTACAACAGGATGAGTCGGTATGTATGTATATGTCAGGTGTAGCAGGGTCAGGTCAATATGTCGTGCAATCGGGTAAGTGCTCACAACAGGTATACAATCAATAATGAATAACAGCAGGAAACAGTAATTAATCACAATATTCCATATAGCTACAGTGATGTTTGTATTCTCTTATTAACAGGTTCAATCATCTTTAGGGTGCAAAAGCCACAAGGTAAAGCAATATTCACAATTATAAATTAAGGAACTACATGAAATTATACTAAGTATAATAATTGTCTCAAGAATAGTTTAACAGTTCAAGCAGATCTGATTCAGTCGTTTTATTTAGTTAAAGCATGGAGTGATGTGGGTTAGTTAATTACTAGGAACTGTTGTAACGATTCCAGGTTAAGATAACTGCAATAATATGATATCCATTACCATCATTAAGTTACGGGATTAAATAGTGTGAATTAAATTGCGTGGCAAGACTAGATCTCGCACGCTAGCATGTTCAAGCAAGTATTCAGATACTTTCCTCGACGGTCTGCAAACTGGAATACGGATGCGATGTCGGCAGAAACGCGATATGAAAGCACGGGCCACGGATCGAGTCCCAACAGAGATCAACGAGATCACACGGAGCAGGGGACTTCGTTGGAGCGTCGGGTTCGCCAAGACGGCACGGTCGGATTCCGGCAAAATGTCATCGGTAACAAGTTAGCAACAAAGATACGATACACGCAAAATACGACCAGCGAAGGGATTGTACCAAAAGGAAGCACAAGGAAAACTCACAGAGAAGAAACAGGGTGCAAACACGATGGCTCGACGGCACTGGAATGCCGGCGAGGCAGCGACGGCGAAGAACGGTGGCTGGAAAATCTCGAGTTCGCTGGAACGAGGGTGCTGCAGCGGGTGCGAGGGTGGTAGTCGACTCTGGTGGTCGAGGGGGAAGGGAGGTGGTCGGAGGTGGCGTCGACGAGGTCGCCGGCCCGTTTCTCCGGCGAACAGCGGAGGTTAGGCGAGGGGTTATGGCTCGGGTTGGTGGTCCGGCGAGGGGAGGAAGGGAGGTGCTGACGAGGTCGCGACGAGGAGGGTGAGAGGGAGTCGTGGGAGGCGTCGGCGGCGAGGGGCGGCGTCGACGTCGGCTGTGCAGGGTTGGAGGCGACGCCGGGGGTTGGGTGCAGTGCGGGAGTCGTCGGGAGAACGGGAGGAGGAAGGCGCGGTGAGTCTCGTGGTGGCGAGGGCGGCGACGGCGAGGTCGCGGGGGATCGGCGGTGAGGTCGCGGGAAGCTAGGGTTAGGGTTTGTTGGATTCTCGTGGCGAAGGTGGGTTGAAGGAAGCGGCTGTTGCATGGTTTTTAAATATGAGAAGAGAGAGAGAGAGATGTTGGAGAGAGAAAGAGATTGAGAGAAAGATTGAGGGAAGAGAGAGAGAGAGATATGGGGAAAACGAGGTGGGGCCCACGAGCTCAATAGGAGCTCGTGATTGGCCACGAGATTAGATTTGAGAAGGAAATTGCGTAGGATTGTGAGGGATTTACTGTTAGGAATTTTAGATTAGAATATATATATATATTAGATATTAAATTTAAATGGGTCATTTTGGCGCGAAATGAAACATTTCCAAATCGAGCCCGGGTCGCGTCCAAATGTTCCAAATTCAAATTATAGGATTTTAAGCGGGTTCCAAATTTTGAAAAGAGGTGTTTAGTGATTAAAATGCATGCCCCCAAGTCGGACACTTGCACGCGCGCGTAGTCGCCCAAACTGGCCCGTTCAGCAGAACGGAACGGAATCTCGACACGCGGATGCTACCACGCGTCTAGTAGCGACGAGTAGGCCAACATGGACATCTTAAATTTCATTTTCGGAGTTAAAATTTGTTATGTGCCAAAATGACTTAACCGGTTAAAATTTAGCAACAAACACCAGAAAATAGGAAAAATTGGAATGAGCAATAAATAACCCTCAACTAGTAATATAAATAGTATTATTGGGCTCGGGTGTTACAGAAACGCACTAGTGGCGTCAAGATTATCGTGATCAAACAGAAACTTCTCGAATTCACACTCTTCTGGGGTGATCTCCTGGATCGAGCAGACGTCCAGTATATGAGCATTAGGTTCGGCGGGCTGATTCCCCAACCCAAAAATGTTGAGTTCAATCGTCATATTTCCAAAAGAGAGGTTCATCGAACCATTGCGACAATTGATCACAGCATTTGAGGTTGCGAGAAATGGGCGACCGAGTATCACCGGAATTTGATTCCGAGGGTTAGCTACAGGCTGTGTATCTAATACAATGAAGTCAACGGGGAATATGAAGTCCCCGACTTTTATTAACACATCCTCTAGCTCACCCTAGGATGGGTGATCGATCGGTCGGCCATTTGGAGAGTGCAGTGTGTGGGTTTCAACTCTCCGACGCCTAATTGCTCGTATACTGAATATGGAAGCAGGTTAACACTGGCACCAAGATCTAGTAGTGCGCGGTTGATGTTCTTATCCCCAATAGTAATTGAAATCGTAGGACAGCCAGGGTCCTTCCGTTTTTGTGGTAAAGATTGGGTAAGGGCATCACTCACAGCACCAGCCAAGAAAACTTTCTTGGGTACCTGAGACTTCCTCTTTTTCGTGCACAAGTCCTTTAAGATTTTCGCGTAGGACGGGACTTGTTGGACAACATCTAAAAGAGGAATGTTAATGTTAACCTGCTTAAATAACTCCAGAATCTTCTCCATTTGTGGATTTTGTTTGTTAGACCTCAACTGGTTTGGAAATGGAACATTTTGAAAATTGGTTGAGTCTAATGCTGGAGGAGGAGATTGGGAAGTTGGAACGGATCCCAGAATAGGTGTTTTCGTGGAGTGAGAAGTGGGTCCGTTCAGAGCAGAAGAAGAGGAAGGAGAGCCTTGTGAAGAACGGAGAATAGGCTCAGAAGAAGAAGAAGAAGAAGAAGAAGAAGAAGCGGCGGCCGGGGTGTCATCGTTGATTCGTTTGCCAATGTTGTTTTGCAGCGTCCTTCCCGATCTCAGTGTGGTCACGGCACTCACATTATGGTTTTGTTGTTCAAGAGCAACATGTGCATTATGTGGGTGACCGGGATTTGGAAGTGGCTGGGACGGGAGCTTCCCCTTCTCTCGCTCGCTTAAGGCCGCATTCAGCTGTGCAATCTGGGCCTCGATGGTCTTGATGCTTTGCCCGTGTGCGGCAGTGTGTTGCACTAAAGATTGAATGGAAGACTGGATGTTGGCGGTGGATTGAGTCGATTGTTTAACAAACGCCTCCAGACTTCGTTCGAGCGAGGAAACCTTATCGTTGTTTGACGGAACAAAGTTGTTTGGTGGAAAAGAATTGTTGGGTGCAAAGTTGTTCGTCTGATTTTGGAAAGGTTGGGGTTGGAAGGGCTGCTGATATTGGTGTTGAGTTTGTTGTTGCGCTTGTTGTTGCGGTGGAGGGGCCCTTTGGAAATTGTTGCCTTGGAATTGATTCTGATTCTGATTCTAGGCGAAATTGGGGTGGTTCCTCCAACCGGGATTGTAGGTGGAAGAATATGGATCATTCCTCGGTCTTTGCTGGAAGGCAGCATTAACCTGATCATGTCCTTGCGAGGGTGGATTGTAAGGACACTCTTCGGTCAAGTGAGAAGGATCGGAACAACAAGTGCAGATGGTACGAAGGGGGAGAACAGAGGTGGGGGCAGGAGCAGAAAATTTGCTCTCTATCGCTTCAAGCTTTCTTGTTATTGCAGCCATTTCAGCTTTCATCGCAATAGAGACATCAAGTTGGTGGATTCCTACCCTAGACTGACCGGTAGAAGTGGAGGTAGAAGAAGAAGTCGTCGGTCTGGTGCTCTCCCACTGTAGCGTTTGCTCCGCAAGGTCGTCAAAGAACTGCCACGCTTCCTCGTCAGATTTCGATAGGAAGTGGCCCTGACAGATGGTTTCCAACAACTGCTTCGTTGCTGGGTTCAGGCCCTCGTATAAGGTTTGGCAGAGTTGCCATTTCTCTATACCGTGGTGAGGACACTGAACAAGAAGGTCTTTGTACCGGTCAAAGCACTTCCAGAAGGGTTCAGAAGGAAGCTGGGAGAATTGGTTGATTTCATTTCGAATCCTTGCGGTCTTATGATTCAGATAGAATTTTTTTAGAAACGCTTTAACAAACTCCTCCCAGCTGGTGATTGAGTGGGAAGCGGTGCTATACAGCCATTTTTCAGTAAGATCGCATAAAGTGAACGGAATGACCCGTAGACGTATAGCATCGTCCGACAGCTGGGTGGTTTTCATCATGGCACAGACGTTTTGAAATTTATTGATGAAGATATAGGCATCTTCAGATTCAAACCCACGAAAACGTGGAAGCATGTTGATGAAGTGGGGCTTAATTTCAAAGTTGTCCCCATTGGCCGGAGGAAGAGAAAGGCAGGTGGGAAGTGCAGAACGGGTGGGATAGAAACGATCCTGGAGCGCGATTCGCTGCGGCGCTACAACAGGCGGTGGTGGTGGGAGATTGGTCTCCGTAGGAGGTGGAGCCAATCCAGCGGCGGTCAAAGAGATGTTCGGATTAAATCCCGACATCGCGGAAGAAGAGGTTGGTGAAGGTGAAGGTGAAGATGTATGAACAGAATTCCGGTCAACGTCGGATTTGGCCGGCAAAGGAAGGGGTGAAAAAGGAGTGGACGGAGTTTCGACTTCGGAGTCGATCGCGTAGTCGGTAGCGACTAACGTAACGCGGACTAGACGGGCGCTAGTGTCCCGAGTCCAAGCGGACATACACTAAACGAGTTTAGTATAGTCAAAGCGGAGAAGGTGAGGGTAAGAAAACGTCAATGGAGAAAGGCGATGGGTGGTGGGTGAAAAATGGATTTGGCGACAAAGGGCAAGTTTTTATAAAAGTTTTTGATTTTTTCTTTTTTTTTTGTTTTTAGAAAGAGATTTACAGAAATATGTACGGACTTACGGCTTTAAGTAATCATAAACAAGATATGCACAATCTCACCTAGATCTACGGTCGCCTAGGTCAACTAGACCTGCTCCTAACTGTTCCAGAGGGCTAGAAAAAGGACCTCAAACCGCCTCTTCTCCGTCTAATGCGGCCAGATAAGTGCCTGGTAAGTGGGAGGTTGTCCAACGCTTTCGCGAAGTTCCTTAATTAAATAACCACTTTCCTTCGTCACACTTGCCTAGGCACCGCAAAAGTCAGATAGGATAAACGGCCGATGCCTGTAACTAGTCCTCTGTCCTAATGAGCGCGAAGTCCTTAGGGCTGAAGTCTAGTATTTTTTAATTTTTACAATGGTCAATGCATATGCTTTTTGTGATTTTTGGGATCCTGGGAAGGGTGATGAAATCCCCACCCAATCTGAATTGGTTTCAAGCCCCTTAAGTCCGTATTAAAGAATGCAAAGCGATAACAAATCAAATGCAAACAATTTTTATTTGCGGCGCAAAGAATCCTGCACAAGAACAGTTTATTGGAAGGGGGAGAAGAGTTTGCGCAAAGAAATCTGCAGAAAACACAATTCAGTGGAGTTCAGAGGAGTGGGGAGGAGAACAGAGACTTACCCAGAGATTTTGGGGCCCTGAAACCACCAAGTGGCCGCGGATCCGCGGCCTAAGCCCTCTATTGCCGCGGATCCGCGGCAGTAAGGGGAGATTGGGACTTCATTTTTTGTGTGGGTGCTGGTATGGGTCTCCTCTGCTTGTCTGGATCTTCTGAATTTTTACTTGCTCACTGTACCTGCTCCAGATCTTGACAGTAGACCGTTTTTTCCGTTTTGATCCGTCGCGGTGTAGCCGCGAAATGTGGGTCTATCTTCCCACGTCTTTGGCACTGTACTTGAACTCCGTCTTATCCGACGTCTTTGGCGTCGATCTTGAACTTCGTATTTTCCTGCACACTTGCACAAAAGCTAATCAAAAAACAACAAGATGGTTTTTTTTACAATGTATATTTTTTTGTTTTGTTTTTCGGTTATATTCACAAGTTAACCCGAAATTACACAAGGAAATAAACTACCGTCTCCCCGGCAACGGCGCCATTTGATTGTTAGAGTATGTGCGTGTTCAAGTTCTAGTTTAAATACCGCAATCAAGACGGTTTCGCTTGTAGCTAGCCGGTTGAGTACGGGTCGTCCGCAGGGAGATGGGAATCTTTTTCTATGTGCTTTAACGAGTTAAGTCTGAGAGTTCAGATTTTGTTGTGATTATCTAAGTGTTGAGTTGATATTTAAAGAGAGCTTGTTAGGGTTAGGATTAGGTTAGTTTGAGTTAGGAGTCTCCACATCTTTCGCTGTCCCTCTTAATATCGGTGTTACGGTAATCGGCAACAACGGAGATTAGCACGACTAGGAAGGACTTTGTGAGTATAAGCTAGGCTTTCCAACGCATAAGTCTTCCTTTTGGTGCTTGTCCGTCCGTTCTTGGCTCTTAGCCATAACCTCCGGTTAATTCAACCACAACCGGTCTCACTACGGAATCACCGCTATCATGTAGGATAGGGTGCCGTAAGGAGCGGATTGTGGTTCAATTAACGGGAGTCGAATTAAGCTGTTGGGCAAGGAAAGAGTGAGAGAGATTTCCTTCTCTCAAACTTCCCTTATCCTACCCTAACAAGTATGAACTACTCACACATCATGATACGGAAAAATAAAACAAAACAAAAGAGGAAGATATAAAGAAGGAGATTAGAAGAATACGACTAGCTATTTGCGACCTCACCTTGGCGAGGATCGAGCGCAAGCATCATTGTCGTATTAAAGATAAAGAAAAAGAGAGAAGAAAGAAACAACAAGAAAATAACAACAACTACTTAACGAATTAAAATTACAACAATTATAAAGATAAAGAGACAAGCATGATAATAAACGGTTCTTTTTTATTCATCACTCTTCACTCATAAGCTCACTACAAGTTTCAATGGAGAAGAGGTGAGAAGAGGAAGAAGAAACACAACTAAACCTAGCAAAATGAAAATACAAGAATGGACCCCTTTCCTTCACAAAGTTCTGGGCTATTTATAGGCCAAAAAATGAAAACCTAGGGCAACCACCAGAACCTAACTGAAAAGACCAAAATACCCCCCAAAGCTCTCTGTCTGCCGCCACTATAAGGCCGCGGATCCGCGGCCTAAGCATGCTTAGGCCGCGTTTCCGCGGCCATAGTAGGGTATTAGGCCTCCGTATTTTGTGGCTTTTCCTGGTCTTCTTTGTACTTCAGTATGGCATATGTGTTTTCTGAAAATACCTCCACATTTCTTCCAGAATTTCTGTTGAGGGAAAGGTGGACTTTTGTGGATGTTTTTGTCATGATTGCCTCGAGCTCCGCGTATATCTCTTGGATCTTGTGCTGCCATTGAGCCTTGTGCATGAAAGCGACATTGATTTGACATTTTGTCTCTTAAACTGGTATCTGGCAACATATGGATGAAGAGCGGAGACCGTGTTTTATCTGTGGTTGGCAGGAACCCGGATTTTGTCGTGTTTTCCATGAATTTCACCGTTTTAGAATCGAGAACCTGTATCCTGCAATTGACTAGCAAACACGGCTCAAGAGTATCTACCGATATGCAATGTGATAAAAATTGGGCGGTATGAAGATGCAAAAATCTGATATGAACAAGATCCCGCCATCCCAGGTCCAGTTTCCACTGTCACAGATATGGATATCCGTCAGACAAGGGAAAAAGATAAAGCGAAAGCCAAGTGCCTCGTGTTAGCTTCAGTTGATGGTGTATACCAGAAGCAGCACGAGAAGATGGACTTAGTTTCCATCTTTCTCCATAACAAAGATTTATATGGAAAGCAATCTCATATCGCAAGATATGAGACCTCGAACGAATTAATTCAAGCGAGGTTGGCTGACGGGTCATCTGTAGGGGACAACGTCCTTACAATGACTAGCTATATTGATGAGCTCCAGGACCTGCAGACCGCATTGGGAAACGGGTCAGATACTGACTTGATTCTACAGTCTCTACCTTCTATCCTGAAGGAAACCAGGGAAGTAGAAGGAAAGAGAAGGGCAAAAGTTTTGGGACTGGATATTGTAAAAGAGGGACGTTCCTATTATTATGGGATTGGGCATAGGCAGAAAGATTGCAGGGCTTTTGTATCCAGTAGCCAGGATACGAAGCATGTTGCGGCTTCAGCCTCAAGTGTATTTGTAATTGAAGACTGTATGTCAATAAACTCTACTTCCTGGGTACTAGATACCGGAGTAGGATCTCATATGTGTAATTCATTACATGCTTTGAGAAACAGTAAAGTTATAAAGGTAGGTGATTGGTCTCTCAGAGTTGCAAACGGAATGACAGTGAACGCTGAATCCGTGGGAGAATATCGCCTAGGTTTGACAAGTGGGCATATATTGATTTTACATAACTGTTTATATGTACCTAGTATGACTTGTAATATCATATCAGTGTCCTCACTTTCGAGAGAGGGATATGATTTTACATTTGTAAGCGATGTAGTTAACATCCACCTAAATCAAGTTCTGATTGGGTCCGGTACATTAGAAAACGGTATATACGTATTAAGTCAAGCTCAGGTTTTCAATGTCCAGAACACTCTTAAAAGAAAGTCTCCAGAAATAAATCAGGTTTTCTTATGGCATTGTAGACTAGGTCACATCAATGAGAGAAGGATGACTAAGTTACATAAAGAAGAATATTTGAATCCGTTAGAATATCAATCTTATGCTACTTGTGAATCTTGTCTCAAAGGAAAGATGACAAAGACTCCGTTCACTGGACACAGAGTAAGAACAAGCGAGCTTTTAGGACTCGTACACAGTGACGTGTGCGGTCCAATGTCTACACATGCGAGAGGTGGTTATTCCTACTTCCATACTTTTACAGATGATTTCTCTAGGTATGGATATGTCTTCTTAATGAAGCATAAATCCGAGGCCTTTGAGAAATTCAAAGAATACAAGAATGAAGTGGAAAAACAAACGGGCAAAAGTATAAAGACACTAAGATCTGATCGAGGTGGTGAATACTTAAGTGCCGAGTTCCTGGGTTACTTAAAAGAGAATGGAATTCTCTCTCAGCTTACTCCTCCATACACACCACAACATAACGGTGTATCGGAAAGGAGGAATCGAACCCAATTGGATATGGTTCGTTCTATGATGAGTAATGCTGAGTTACCACGATCATTCTGGGGATATGCACTAGAATCAGCTGCATATCTTTTGAACCAGGTTCCCACCAAGACTGTGCCTACCACACCATATCAGATATGGAGTGGGAAGAAACCCTATCTTCAGTATCTAAAGATTTGGGGATGTCCGGCTTATGTTAAAAAGCAGCATGCGGACAAACTCGAGGCACGATCAGTACTATGTAAGTTTGTGGGATATCCAAAGAACTCCAGGGGATATCTATTCTATTACGTAGAGGAACAAAATGTTTTTGTTTCTCGTAATACCCATTTTCTAGAATATCAGTTTTTAGAAAAGGAAACTAGTGGGAGCGAAATAGAACTGGAAGAAATTCCAGAAACACAAACTACTACTGAAAGCTTGGTAAAACCAGAAGTTCAAGAAGAACAGGACATCCCAACGCCACTCCGCAGGAGTAGTAGGCCGTCTCATCCGCCTGAGAGATACTACGGTTTTCTCGTAGATGGGGATAGAGAGGATTGTGTCATTGATGAAGATGACCCTACTAGCTTCCAGCAAGCCATTCAGAGCGGTGACTCAGTAAAATGGCTGGATGCAATGCGGACCGAAATGGAGTCCATGTACACTAACAAAGTATGGACTTTGGACGTTGCTCCAGATGGGGTAAAACCCGTAGGATGCAAATGGATCTTCAAAAAGAAGATTGGTGTAGATAGACAGGTTGAAACCTATAAGGCTAGACTTGTTGCAAAGGGTTTCCGTCAAAGACCTGGTTTGGACTATGACGAAACCTTTTCTCCAGTGGCTATGCTTAAATCTATTCGGGTCCTTCTTTCTATTGCTGCCTTCCACGATTATGAAATCTGGAAGATGGACGTAAAGATGGCCTTTCTAAATGGTAATTTGGAAGAGAGCGTCTATATGGATCAGCCAGAGGGATTCATTCAGAGTGGGAGCAGCGGTAAAGTATGCAAGCTGCTTAAGTCCATTTATGGACTAAAGCAGGCATCACGGAGTTGGAACATCTGTTTTGATGATGTTGTCAAAGAATTCGACTTCATCAAAAATCCAGATGAACCTTGCATATACAGTAAGATTGTAGGGAGAGCTGTAGTATTTCTCGTCTTGTACGTGGATGACATTCTCCTAATAGGAAATGATATTCCTATGTTACAGTCAGTCAAAAGATTCTTGTCACATAAATTCTCCATGAAAGACCTGGGTGATGCCACCTACATTCTGGGGATCCGGATCTATCGTGATAGATCAAAGAGGATGTTGGGACTTTCGCAGTCCAGGTACATAGCGATGTCACCAGCCTTTATCATCTAGTTTTCCACGGTATCTTAGCTTGGAACTCTTCCAACATACCGTCCCTCCACTGAGGGTAAAGACAATGCCTGCGACTGACATTCAGTCGTCCTTATCATCCTGGAACCTTTCCAATGATTCTCCCCAGGATCCATTGATACCATCTCACTATACCTAGTGAGAATCCTAATATCCATTTAGATCTATCCCATAGATCCATAACCCAGGATTTAGGAGGTATCACTTTGATCCTATTTGGAGAATCCTTGTGATAAGTGGAGATTGACCGAGCGTAGCATAGGAAACTCCTTCCCTATCAAAAGTATGTCATCCACGTACTCTACGAGGATCACCACCTTACTCTCTACTACCTTTTTGTATATACAAGGTTCATCTACCATTTTGATGATGTCAAACTCTTTGACTAACTCATCAAAACAGATGTTTCAACTCCGCGATGCCTGCTTTATCACACAAAACATCTTGCACACGTTTCCGCTGCTCCCACTGTTTACAAAGCCATCTGGCTGTGTTCTTATAGATGTTCTCTTCTAAATCAATATTTAGAAAAGCAGTCATGACACCCAACCACCAGATATCGCGGTCATGGTATGCAGCAATGGCAAGTAGGATCCGGATGGACTTAAGCATAGCCACTGGAAAAGGTTTCATCATTACAAGCCTGGTCGATGACGAAAAACTTTAACAAGTCTAGCTTTGAAAGTCTCAACTTTTCCATCTACACAAAGTAATCTTCTCAAGATATACTTGCTCCTGATGGGAATTTAACCCTTCAGATATAGCAACCAAAGTCCATACTTTGTTGGTGTACATGGATTCCATCTCAGATCGCTAAGCATCCAGCCATTCTTACAGAGTCCCCACTCTTGATGGCCTTCTCGAAACTAGTTGGGTCATAATCTCATGATGCAATCCTCGCTCTCACTGTCATCGAGAAACCGAAGTATCTCTCAGGCGGATGAGGAACCCTGCTAGATTAGCGGAGAGGCTGAGATTCGTCGGAATCTATTGAATCCTTTGGTTCTACCAAATCATCTGCTGTAGTTTGTATAGCTGGAACTCCTTCCACTTCTACCTCATGACCACTAATTTCTTCATAAGAAATTCCCTTTCACAAAGGTGGTATGTTGAGAAACAAAACATATTTTGTTCCTCTGTTAGGTAGAAGATATTCCTTTGCGAATGCTTGGGGTATCTAACAAACTTCTACAGAACTGACTTTGCCTCGAGCTTGTCCGGATTTTGCTTTTAGGCATAGGCCGGACAACCCCAAATCTTAACAAACTTAAGATATGGGCTCTTCCCATTCCATATCACATATGAAGTGGTAGGCAATGGATTTGATTGGAACCCTATTCAATAGGTATGCAGCTTCTTAAGTGCATAACTCCCAAAAGGAAACAGGTAACTCAGTAGTACTCATCATAGAGCGCACCATATCATATAGGGTGTGATTGCTCCGCCCCGATACACCGACGTGCTGTGGTGTATACGGAGGAGTAATGCTGAGAGAGAATCTCATTCTCGTTTAGAATAGTCCAGGAATCCCGTGCTCAAGTATTCTCATCCCTGATCACATCAAAGGACATAATACTTATACCCATTTTTGGTTCTCTACTTCTAACTTATATTCAGTGATTACCTCAAAAGTTTCGGACTTGTGTTTCAACAGGAACATATGTCTGAATCTAGAGAGATCATCAGTGAATATAATGAAGTACAAAGAACCAGTCCTGGCATATGTAGACTGGGGACCTTCATACATCACTATGTATCGGTCCCAAGAGTTCACTTACTCTTTCTCTGTTTCCAGTAAACGGAGCTATGGTCATCTTAACTTTGTGACATGACTGGCAAGTTTCATAAGATGTAAATTTAAACTGATTTAAATATGCATCTAAATGTAACTTAGCTAGTCGGATCGCATTGATATAACCTAGTCTACAATGCCTCAAGAAGAATTCGTTCATTTCTGAACTCTTCCTCTCGTGTGTGTTCTGTATACTAAGAACTGTAGTTTGATTTAGAACGTCAATGCTTTTAGATAACGTGCCTGAACCGATCAACTCTTGATATAGGAAATGTTCAAAACATTATCCAACAATACAAATTATATCCTTTCTTTACAAATAAAGAGACTGATATGATGTTGTATATCAGGTTCGGTATCTAATAACATTCGTTCGGAATCAATGTATTCTGGTAATACAGGGTGATAGTGACCAACAGACTTAGCTGCAGCACTTGCACCGTTTTCTGTCTCATGAAACTTATCACCCGTTCTCAGTTCTCTACCTTTTTGTAGCCCATGTAACATATTACATATGCGGGATCCTGATCCAGTATCTAATACCCAGGACGTAAAGGATACTGAGAAACAGTTCTATGTAATAAACATACCCGAAAAAGATGCATCATCATGCACTTTCTTCGTTTGGGCGGCATGGGAAATCTGGTATTCCCCAATTTCCTGCTCGGTCTTATAACAATTATAAGTTAGAGCGGGACCAACGTTCCCCAGCTCAGTATAACAAGCGGGTTCGGTTAATACATCCATATTATTATCTTGATTAAGGCGTGACATGGTCGTTACCTGGAGAGAGAGAGAAGAAAACACTCTGCGTGCGCTCTTGCAAGATTAGATTGGTTATATATTTTATCTAATCAGGATGGCTCCCACTGTTTTTATCAAATCCTCCTTCAAACCCTAAAAGGAAAGACTAGCCGGGATTAATTACAGTCTACAAGTTCGCCAATCTTTCAGCCAGGCCAGTGCCGGTACTTTGAGGGAGGTTCCCTATGCTTTCGCACGGAATTAATTAAAATAAACCTCGTTTTCACAGGGGCGTAACCCCGTTGACATCTTTCTAGACACCTACTTGATCGGCTAATTGAAAAGTGCAAAACTCTCCCAGGAGTAACAATTACTCGCAGTGGGTATCGGGATCCAACTATCTCATAGAAGGTATGCAATCTCATTGCAAATTTCAACACTTGAAACTCCCAATAAAGGTTTTTACCCCTAGCACTTATGACCTTAACTATGGTCAACAAATCATAAGCACTAGTCAAGCTCTACCCATCATTTCATGATTAATTAGACCCACCCACATGACCCTTAACTAAGGTCAACAAAGTTACGCGACTGTCCTAACTAATCGCATCATATGCAGTGTAGGAAGACATCACTTAGCTACCGTACACTGTGCCTTGACTATGGTCAACAAACACAGCACGAATACTAAGTACTCTACTTCCTAAAATGACGGAGGGTTGCAGATGGTTTTTAAGAAAACCTTTAACGCTTTGAACTTGATCTCGCTACAGAATCAAATGGTTTTAAATGGAGTGTTTTTGAGGCTTTTACTAGTTTCGCTAAAGACGTCACTCCCGGTGAAGGGATTTCGGCTCTTTCCTCGTCGAATGAGGTGCAGAATATTCATAATACCACTATGCAAAGCAAGAACTATAAAAGCAATCAAAAGACAAACCGATGGTTGTAGCATCTGCTAGTTATTGCTAAAGAGGTCACTCCCGGTGAAGGGATCTCGGCTCTTTCCTTATCGAATAAGGTGCTGGATGTAATACAAGGAACACCGCTATGCAAAGCAACAACTACAGCTACCTAATTTTTGAAATTCGATTCCACAACATCATTTATGTTTATTTTCTTTCATTAATCTCATTAATGAATGTCCCATCATTTAAGTCCACCTAAACATCATAGATAAATACAACATACACTTATGCCATCCGCATTCGCCTCGATGTCCCGTTTGCACCGTTAGGTTAGGTAACTAACGGCAGAATGGGGCCGGGATAGTGCGGGTGTAAAACATAAGCAACGTCTATATAATATATCATATATACTATATACAGTATCTATTTGAACATATCACATGATCACATCACAGATAACGCAGCAGAAAATATCATATGAAAATATTGGATATACTAGGACGTCCGTGTTTTATTTTGAGCCCCTATAAAACACGGATTCCACGGTCGTGATGAATAGCCAATCCCACACCCCTAGACCCCTACGAGAGCGGCAAGCAACCCTACCAATTCTAGAGTTAGGATACCCGGACTCGACTCTTCGAGATGGTCTCCCACTGGACCCTAGAACCCGGTTACTTGTGCTCCCCTCCTTGGGTCTATCCTAATGCGAAAAAGTAAATAATATACAATGGTGACATCATCCTCAGCCCGGAAGTGCCCCAATAAAAGAATATTACATACAAGTTTTTACATGAATGAAAATGAAAAACACTCATCTCACATAAAAACCACCGGCTATTCAAACACAACGATCCGATATAACATATCCAGCAACACATAACATCATATGTCATCAACGTAAGTAAATATGCCCATCCCAATTGTCGTTGACATATAGCAACGAAACCGGCGATATCATATATTACACTTACGGTCGCAGAAAAGAAAGTGTAAAACTACAACAGTTGGAATCCGCAACCTCCTTAGACATCTCATGCCTAACCAAATGAATTCCTTAGACATCGCATGCCTAACAATTATAAACCCCGCATTTCAGTCTCAAAATCGAAAACTGTTTTCAATATCAAGTCGGGCAATTCAATAAGATTCCCGACATCCAGATCGAATGCTCGTCGCAAACATTAGTAGACGGCCGCACCCCCGTATGCCGTCGACGAAGTGCACTAAGGCGGAATACCGCTGCTGCGAGCACCCGAACGGATGCTTTTGGCTACGGGGTTCTCCTACAGTCACTTGGTCGGGGCTATGGGGCGTGGCTATCTATTAAGTTTACCCGGCGAGTATCCGCGTACGCTACGTGATTGCAACGGACTTTTGATCACATCAAAATCCCGTGGCAACCGATCAAATGAGACTAAAGTGCTAGATTTATAACATTGAAATTAGTTATCTCATAAGTACATATGGATTCCAAATATTGTATCACATTCCAGATAAATAGACAATGTTAAACTTTCCGATCGAATAAACAAATACCCAAGTTTTCCCAAATAGCTCAACACTTGAAATAAGTTTAAAAACATCCATTTCATGCCACAGTACCAACGGTCCAGCCGTAGAAGGGTCAAGCCAACGCCTCACATGTGGCACGCCGTACCGCCCCAAACCCTAAGGTTCAAAAGGCAGTTCAAGACGGTCATATAATCGAGTTAAGGTTTGTTGTCTTCTAGAGGGTCCATCGTGTTACTTGCACGACTTAGAACGTTCTTAAACTACGGAAAAATCCAACACTTGGAAATTTTCCGGCAGGGGAAAAAGTGAGTTATTGATATCCGTTCGAACTTTTTAACACGTTCTAAAATTGCCCGGAAAAACTAAACAAAGTTAAATTATCCGATTGAATCAACGAGTCCACAATACAACCCTAAGAAAACTCAACACTTGAGTGGAATTAAAAAATTCCCAGAAAAATTGACAAGAAAGGACCTAAGAATAAATATATGAAGTATGAGGGACTAAGTCATAATTTGGGCCGTGGAACCCGCCGCCAAACCCTTGGTTTGGCCGCGGTTCCGCGGTCATATAGACGAATCAGTGGGTCGTACTCCACAGTAATTCTTAGTTTTTCCTGCTTAATTTTCTAAGTATTTTTAATTCATAAAAAATCACATTTTAAAAAAATATCTAGAGAAGGGTATTCGTCGGGGTTTCCGGGTTCGATCGGACTTTAAACTTCGTCTAGACTCTGCGTAAAGCTCTAGCTTGGCTCTGATACCACTGAAGGGTTCCTAGACACACTAACAAGGTTCTACAAGGCATCTACCATGCCCGATTCAAAAAAAAATAGCCGTGCCGAACAACCCTAACCAAGATCGTATACTAGAGATTATGCGAAAACTAGCAAGTTAAACATTTTAACTACAAGTGAAAGGGATTACAACCTTTGTAGATCCGGTCCTTCACTTCTAAAGCTCCGTGTTGACATCCCTTCGCTGAGATCATCGGGATTCCGGACTCTAGCGATGGTTTCTTCGGAGAAATGAGCGGGCTAGGTCGTTGACTTCGAGGCCGAAGATGATCTACGTCGAGGAGACTCAAACTCAAGCTCCATCTTCACTAGGTGAAGAACTTTGTGAAGAGAACACCCTAAACTAAATGGCAAGTAGTAGAGGATGATGAAATAGGAAATGGGTTCACTTTGGATTTGGATTTCTCACTTTGTTTCTTCACTTGAAATTTTTTTCTAGCAAGCTTTCTTCTTCTTGAAGAAGAATAAGAAGAAGAAAAGAATAAGAATGAATAATGAATAATCAAGTGAAGTCTATCATAATGCAACCATGGGTGAGTTAAGCTTTGTAGAGACTAAACCATAGTTTTAGTTAATGGTTTGGTTAATAAAAATCTTATGCAAAACAAAATGAGTGGACTTTGTCAAACATGCTTAAAGCTTCATGAAGCTTCAAGCCAAGACAAAGAAAGCCACCATTTTGTTTTACCAAAATAAATAAAAACCCAAAACCATTATCTTAAATATGGTGTAAGTCATACACACACCCAAGTTTGCATGTATCATCAAACATGATACAATCTAGTGCACAAACACATATCACATATACAACATGTGCACAAAAAGTGAGAAAATCAATCTTAAGTGAACCAATACTAGTTAATGTAAAGTAATATATCAAATATATAATTATACATTAAATCATTAAATCAACACTTGATTTAACGATCCGGTCATATCGCATATAACCGACTAATATCTAGTGTATCAATGTATCGAATCAACACTTGATTCGGTAACCCGGCTATATCACATATAACCGAGCGATGATACAAATCGCGAGAATAGAATACAGTATCACATACTGGTATTATTCTCGGTGCCGCACATATCTCATATGCGCTCCTATTTCGTTTCGCTTGAGCCAGGAAACCTCTGTGTAGGACTCTAAAGACTCATCAATACGCCGGCAGTAGGTGGTGATCATATCAATCACCCACAAGCCGCAAGCGGTATGCTAAACGTAACGGCCAACCGGGTATTGAGCGATCAGAAGATCAACGAGCAAGCCTGCTCACACTCCTACGAATCCAATCATTAACACTTACCGCACAGTCCGGTCTGTTCGTCTGATATGTCGCATATCTCGCCTAGGGGTGGTAAACGTCAGACCCCAGCAGCTTGATAATTCATGCCGATGTAAGGTCCACAACAAGCGTGAAACTACTGATAACACTTACCAGTAAATCACTGCAACCCTGGCCAGGGATTTCCAGTTATGGCCAGTCGAGCATAGCGCAACATCAACCCCCAATACCGGGAGAGAGGAATCCCCTCCTATCGCTCATTGCCTCCATGTGAATCGGGACTGTACCCAAAAACCACCTGTTTGCACGACTCAGTAGAGCCGTGGTAGGGTGGAAATCAAAGCACAATGGGAGATACACAAGACTCTTTGACGATCTCGGTTCAACAGTCTAAGCTGTACCAGTGTCACCAGAGAACTTCCATCTGACGTGAGGTATAATACCATCTGGGAGTTCTCGGCGAGACCGTTCAGTGTACCCAGTCTCCACTGAGCACCCGCATACCGTCTCTGATGTCAAAAACCAATGGATATGAGATCATCCATCGCCCATCACATGGGTCGAGAAGATATACGCTAGACTACTCTGGAATATCGATGCCCCGTCTCGATATTCCTACGACTAGGAACATTGAAGGATGTACTCATGGACTACCCAGGCCCCACTATTATGATCTACATCATAGTCCTGGAAGTCGAACACACATCCTAAGGGTTTTATCAACATGTAACAGAGAGACAGAAAGTATACATGTTAAGATAAAGAGCAACCAGATAGCGTACTATCATGTCGAGCAAGAAAGTCCTACCTATATATGTCCCAGAATCCACTACAATATACATCTCATGTACAGTAATGGCCTCTAGGGCATACATATAACTAACAATCTCCCACTTGCACTAGGGCCATCTGTAGCAGTGGTTGCAGTATCTCATACTCAACCATCCCATATAAGTCTCTCTTTGGGAAAAAGCCTTTGTGAGTGGATCCGCCGTATTGTCCTCTGAGTCTACTCTCCTAGATAGCGTACTATCATGGCGATAAGTCCTACCAGACCTACGGAGTGGCCGAGGTTCCTCAGTTTCTATTGCAACAGCCGGTTCAACCATGCCGTCATTTGTAGTTTGTGTCTCTAGAACCTCTTCTAGATCCACCACATTGCCATCAGTTTCATTTGTGAAAAACTCTTTTTCCAAGAATGTGGCATACTGAGAAACAAACACCTTTTGTTCCTCCTTGTGGTAGAATAGATATCCATAAGAATTCTTTAGATATCCTACAAAATTACACATGACCGACCGTGTCTCGAGTTTGTCCGGATTCTGCTTTTTAACATAGGCTGGACAACCCCAAATCTTAATTCGTTTAAGAGATGGTCTCTTCCCATGCCATATCTCATATGGCGTGGTAGACACGGTTTTGGTTGGGACCCTGTTCAGTAGAAATGCTGCAGTCTCCAATGCTTGCCCCCAAAATGAGACGGGTAACTCAGCATCACTCATCATGGAACAAACCATACCTAATAGGGTCCGATTCCGTCGTTCTGACACACCGTTGTGCTGTGGTGTGTAAGGAGGAGTGAGCTGAGAGAGAATCCCATTCTCTTTTAGGAAGTTTGCAAATTTTGTACTGAGATACTCCCCACCTCGATCTGATCGAAGCATTTTGATACTCAAGCTGGTTTGTTTTTCTACTTCGAGTTTATATTCAGTGAATTTCTCGAAAGCTTCGGATTTGTGCTTTAATAAAAATACATGACCGAATCTTGAGAAATCATCAGTGAAAGTAATGAAGTATGAAAAACCGCCTCTATCCTGTGTAGACTTTGGCCTGCATACATCACTATGTATGAGGCCTAAGAGCTCAGTAGCTCTTTCTCCGTGTCCGGTAAACGGAGTTTTGGTCATTTTACCCTTGATACAAGACTGGCAAGTCGCATAAGATTTATATTCAAAAGGGTTTATATATCCATCTTTATTTAGCTTGTTTTGTCTAGTTTCGTTAATATGACCAAGTCTACAGCGCCAAAGAAAGGCTTCATTTATTTCTGAAAGTTTCCTTTTATTAGTGTGTTGTATGCTAAAAACTGTGTGTTGATTTAGGACGTATATCCCGTTATTAAGTGTACCATACCCAACCAACATTTAATTCAGGTGAATGTTCATAACATTGTTCTGCAATACAAAATTATATCCTTCATTGTCTAACAAAGAAACGGATATTATATTACAAAGCATACTAGGTACATAATAACATGGGTTCAAAACCAATATACACCCAGTCGGCAGCCCCAAGTGATACTCTCCCACTGCAACTGTATGTACATTGGAACCATTTCCAACACGGAGAGTATGGTCACCTGTCTTCAAAACCTTGCTATTTCTCAGCCCCTGCATAGAATTGCAAATGTGAGAACCTGAACCGGTATCTAATACCCAGGAAGCAGAGTTTATTAAAAAAAAATTTCTATCACAAACACACCTGAAGCGGAAGCATCCCCATGCTTCTTCTTTAGATCTAAGTACTCCGTGCAGTTGCGCTTCCAATGTCCTGTTTTGTGGCAGTGATAACATTCCCCTTTCCCCGATTCCCCAGTTTTGGAC
Source organism: Agapanthus africanus (assembly GCA_030015575.1). Lineage (NCBI taxonomy): Eukaryota > Viridiplantae > Streptophyta > Magnoliopsida > Asparagales > Amaryllidaceae > Agapanthus > Agapanthus africanus. Next base: position 288,514,151 of record JASDDO010000031.1, on the reverse strand, counting down.
TTGTCCATCCCCTTAACCTTTTTAACTCCACCCTTAGGCTTGGCAGGCTTCTTCTTTATCTTTCCCTTGGCCTTAGCCTTTGGGCGAGAAGAGGAAGATTGCCCAATACTCAAAACAGGAGTTTTCACTGATTTCAGTGTGCTCTCTGCACTCCTTAACATATTAAGGAGTTCAGGTAGTTCCTTCTCTATGTTGTGCATGTTGAAGTTAACTATAAATTGAGCAAAGGTGGAGGGGAGAGACTGCAGAATAATATCCGTATATTGTTCATTGTCCATTGTCCATCCAAGGTCTTCAAGCTCTTCTATGAGAGGTATCATCTTCAGAACATGGTCTCCTACTGGTGTGCCAGGGGCCATTCGCATCTGAAACAGTTTTCTTGATGCTTCGTATCGTAATACGCGGGATTGCTCTCCATACAACTCCTTTGAATGGAGGAATATGGCGTGAACGTCCATATTCTCGTGCTTCTTTTGATGTGTGTTATCCATCGATGCAAGCGCGGGGCATTTGGCCGTGGCACAGTCAGCGTCCCATGTCTTGCGGACTTCAATATCCGCAACTGAGGATTTAGGACCTGGGACGGGCGGGGTTGGAGCCGTGAGGACATATAATACCTTATCATAAGTAAAGGCAATGTTAAGGTTCCTCAGCCAGTCTTTATAATTGGTCCCATTCAGTTTATTTTTATCTAGTAGAAGCTTGAGTCCTGCCATTGGTATCTGCCATTAAGAGAGAGAAAAGAATACACTCAGCGAAAGCTGTTGCAAAGATCAGATTGGTTTTCATCTTATCTAATCGATGTCTCCCACTATTTTAATCAAGTTTTTCTTTCAAACCATAAAAAGAAAACTAGCCAGGATTAATTACAGTCTACAACTTCGCTAACCGTTCAGCCAGGCCAGTGTCGGTACTTGAGGGAGGTTCCCCATGCTTTCGCACGGACCTAATTAATATAAACCTCGTCTTCCCAGAGGCGTAGCCCCGTTAACACCTTTCTAGACACCTAATGGGTTAGCTAATTGTAAACTGCAAAACTCTCCTGGGAGCAACTATTGCCCACAGTGGGATCGGGATCTAACCATCATATGGAAGGTATGCAATCTCATTGCAAATTTCAACTATTGAAATTCCCGATGTGGTTTTTACCCCTAGTACCCATGACCTTAACTATGGTCAACAAATCATAAGCACCAGTCAAGTTCTACCCGTCATTTCTTGATTAATTATACCCACTCACATGACCCTTAACTATGGTCAACAAAGTCGCATGAATGTCCTAATTAATCTGCATCATATGCAGTGTAGGAAGACATCACTTAGCTACCGTACGCTACGTCTTAACTATAGTCAAAAAACGTAGCACGAATACTAAGTACTCTACTTCCTAAAATTACGGAGGGTTGCGGATGATTTTTAAGAATATCTTTAACACTTTGAACTTGATATCGTCATAGAATCAAATGGTTTTCAAAAGGAGTGGCTTGAGCTCCGCAGTTTTGAAATGTAGCTTTTTCATAAAAAGCCGAGTGGTTTTCAAATCCAATTTTACAACATCTTTTTAGGTTTATTTTCTTTACATTAATCATATTAATGTAGCCCCATCATTTAAGTCCTTAAGCCAATCACAGAAAAGAAACGAAAATACAACGTACGCTTATGCCATCCGCATTCGCCGCAATGTTCCGTTATGCACCGTTAGGTTACTTAACTAACGGCATACCGGGACGGGACTAGCGCGGGTGTAAAACATAAGCAACGTCTATTATATATCTCATATATAATTTAGCATTCGTCTCAGATATACATTAAGCGATCACATCACAGAATATAGGCAGCAGAAACACAGATATGGTAATATAGGATATACTAGGACGTCCGTATTTAGTATTTAGCCAACAATAGAAAATACGGATTCCACAGTCGCGATGAATAGCCAAGCACACACCCCTAGACCCGTACGAGAGCGGCAAATGACCGTACCAATTCTGGAGTTTTGGAGACCCGGTCTCGACTCCTCGAGATGGCCTCCCTCTGAACCCCAGAACCCGATCACTTATGCTCCCCTCCTTGGGTCTATCCTAATGCAGAAAAGTAAATAATATACAACACTGGTGACATCATCCTCAACCCGGAAGTGCCCCAAATAAAAGAATATTACATTACATTTGAATTGTACATGAATGAAAAGAAAACTCTCATCTCACATCAAACCCCCGGCTATTCAATCACGACAATCCTACATGTCAAATCTCAGCAACACATAATATCACATATCATCAACGTAAGTAAGTATGCGTACCCCGATTTTCGTTGATGTATAGCAACGAAACTGACGATATACCACATACTACACTTACGGTCAGAGAGAAATAAAATGAAAAAACTACAACAATTGGAATCGTAACTGCCTTTGGACAACACAAACCCGGAATATCACATATACAAGATTTCATGCCTAACAATGTAAAGCTCGCATTTAGGTCTCATCCATGAAAACACCTTTTCAAAACAAGCCGAATAATTCAACAAGATTTCCGATTGTTGCCGAGACCGAACTGCTAGATTTACACGCAACAAACAAATTTGTAGATTCCAATTATTGCATCAAATACTAATAAACTAGGCGCAGTTAAAACATTTGATCGAACGATTGAACACCCAAAGACTTCTCAGAAAGCTCAACACTTAAGCAGCTTTAAAAAAATACCAGAAACTGTAACAAGTACATACGGGCCAGCGCAAGAAAGTACAGCCCCACCTGCACCAACGGTGCCACGGAACCGCCACAGAATGACCAATCTTGCCACGGTTCCGCGGTCCTTTAGTGGAGTTAGGGCTTCGTACTTCGTTTGGGCCCATAAAATACCCTGCACGATTTTTTAAGTATTTTTAATGTGAAAAAACCACATTTTGGAAAAATTTCCAGAGAGCACCCTTCGGGCGTCGATTTTCGTTCGTTCGAGGTTTTTAACGTCATCTAGGTTACCCTAAAGCTCTAGCCTGGCTTTGATACCATGAAGGAGTTCCTACAGCACCACTACAAGGGTTTGGTGACATCACACATGCCATATTTAAAATTTATATGGTGCTCGAGAAACTAACCTAAGGATCATACTAGAAAAGCTAGGGTAACAAAACTTTAACACTAACACAAATAGTAAAAGCTAGGGTTTTGAGAGTACAACCATTGTAGCTCCCTACGCTAGACTCCTTGGCTACTTGAGGGTTGGAAAAGGCCCACTTGAGATCCTCTAGGTCCACGACGATCCACCCGGAGTCCTCTTTGTCCAAGCTTGAAGCTCCACTAGATCAAGAGAAGAAGTAGAAACTAACACTCTACACTAATGGGCAAGACTAGTGTAGAATGGTGACGTGGTTTGTTTTCTCACTTCAAAACCCTAACTTGATGACTCTTTTGCTCACAAGTAAAAGCTAGAGAGCAAGAGAGAGGAGGAAGAAGATGATGGCTAATGAAGAGCTCAAGATAATGATAAGCCTATGTTAAAAATGAGAAATGCAAATATATATATTTTCTCATTCTTAACCCTAGTTATAAAAAATCTAGATATTTATTTTGGATCAAAAATGGCCATAGAAAATAAATCATGGTTAAGGCAAAGGGTTAGTGTATGAATAAAATATTAAACCATGATAACAATTTCCATTTCCATTTTTCTTTTCCAAAAAAAGAAATATCCATATATTTATAAAATGGTGTGAGTCTTATATTGCCACCATCCACTATATCAACAACCATGATAGAATAATGTATGCATGTATTGTTAGTGTATATGCCCTAGGGGCCATTATTGTATCATACTAGGTTGTATATTACTTAATGGAAGCTTGGGATATTCACAGTTGTATATAACAGTCTTGCTAAACATGGTAGTATGCTACTTGGATTGAGTCTACTTTAATATGTGCATATGTTTCTTCGAACGTATCACTTATACATATTAGTAGAGCCCATAGGATCTTTGCTTGATTACCAGCGTTGTGATGGCAGTCACACTAGTGGGGACTGGGTAGTCTGCAAGCAACATCCTATACAGGTCCCTGGTCGTTGGATTATCGAGATAGGGCATCGATATTCCGGTGTAGACTAAGTGTATACGCTTCTCATCCCAGTTGGGGAGACGGTCTGTCCCACTGCCATTAGTACGTCGTACTAGAGATAGTATACAGGTGCTCGTTAGGTTACAGGTACACCGGACAGGACTCGCCGGGGAACTGATTGGTTGGTATTATACCCATCGTCAGTTAACAGTTCCCAGGTGACATGAGTACAGCATAGTCCACAGACTTGACACTGCTACTTCGCCTCGAGTGTGTCCCACTGTTCTTAGATTGCTACCCCACCACGGCTCAAAGGAGTCGTGCAAACAGGTAGCAGTTGGATGCAGTCCCGAGCACTTGGAGGCAGTGGCGATTAGATAGGATTCGTCTCTCCCGGTATTGGGAGTTGATATCGCGCTGTGTCAGAGATCCATTACGCAAAGTCCCTGGCCAGGGCAAGCGAGATATACTGGTAGGTTCCAGTAGCTTCTCAGGGTGTAATGGATTTTGCTCCGACACGACTTATACAGCTATTAGGGGACTGACGCTTGCCGCCCCCTAGGCTTGATATGCGATAGTCTTAGACGAACAGACCGAACTGTACGGAGATTGTCACATCAGGCTCAGTAGGAGTTCGGATGGTTTTCCTCATCGGCCTTCTTATCGACATCTACCTGGGGACCGTTACGTACAGCTAGTGCCGCTTGCGGTCTGTGGTTAAACCCACTGCCAGCGTAGTGTCGAGTCTTTAGAGTCCTACACAGAGAGTTTTCCTGCTCCAGGCGAAACGATATAGAGATCATATGGTTTTACGACAAGGGTTCGGATGCGTACGTGTGTTTACGCACGTACGACTTTTCAGACAGTTTTTACTAGTCGGCTTTGGTTTAAGCCAGATTCTAGTATCGGGTTACTGGATTTATACAGTCTAAAGTTTTTCCGTGTTTTCACGGATTGGAGGGGCGTTCTCGTAATTTGTCGGGAAGCTTCTAGAAGAGTGGTGACTAAGGGGTTAAGGTGGCATTGCATTAAATGAGATTAGTGACTCATTTGTGTGATTCATCCAAGTCATTAATGCATCATAAATGCTTAATGACTCATGGAGATGAATCACTTATAGATATTTGTGAAGCATGGTTGTTAATTCTATTATTTGATTTTTGGATAAATAATAATGCTTCATATATATCATGAAAAGATCATTATCTCATTTTCATTATTATTCTCGCCTTCTCTCTCCTCAAGCTCACTCTCTTCAAACCCTAACCCTAACCTCTCATGAGTTGAGATCAAGGGTTAGCTAGACTAATACATCCGTAACCTCACTCTATATCCCCTAGGTAGCTTAGATTAGCACTTTAAGCAACCTAGTTATCTCAAGTTTGAGATTAAGCTTGGTGTAGGAGCTTTCGGGTTGATCGTCTTTGATTCGAGGAGGCCGTTGAGGTGCCGATGTTCTAAGGAGCCTACGAGGAGTGGAGGACCGCGATGAAGACCCGAAGGACAAGTAACGTGAGGTATAACTTCGTATCCGAGTAGTTAAACCTTAGCTTTTAGTTAGTAATGGTTTAGATAACGATTCATGCGCTCAAGTCCGTGTTATGAAGCTTTGATAATCGTTTTTCATATGTTCCGCCTCCCCGCAAGTTTGTGGGGTGCGTGACATGGACTTACAGTGGTATCAGAGCCAACTAAACCATTACTAGCTTGTTAGCAGCTGATTAGAAGTTCGATCGACGAAAAATACGAAAAACGAAAAACCAAAACCCTACGTTTCTGTTAATTTTAAAATTGTCTGAAAAAATATTTGATATACCTTAAAATTCACAGCAGGGATTTTAATGAAATCTGAGAAAATATGAGACCCTAATTCGGCAACTCGGCCGCGAAACCGCGGCACAAAGGTACTTTTGGCCGCGGATCCGCCGCCGAGTCAACTCCGAGTTGACTCGGATTTCCTCAGTAATTCATTTTATGTGGTTTTCTATTTTCCAGTATGTTCCGTTGTATACCCAGGTTTCTTCAGTACAGGTTTGCTTTTGGGGTAGACACGGAATTTGGTATTCGATCGATGTTCTAAGATATTTGCTAATTGGGTCTTGATCTGTAATGTTTTATGTATTTGTAAATCTCCCCTAACTGCTAGTATGTCGGTTGGCAGGGGGTTGCACATATCTGTGATGTTTTTTAACTGTTTGTGGATATGAACTGTGTTGGACTGTTGTGATGATTAGCCGGGGTTTGAGATGTGTTTAATATTCATCATTTCAACGTAAATGTAATTTGATGTAATATTCTTTTGCGGGGCACATCCAGGTTGCGGTTGTAGCCACCGTTGTATTATTTCTTTCTACTGTTTTTGCTCCTAGGATAGACCCAAGGCGGGGTGCACAAACTACCGGGTACGTTGAAGTGTTTAGTGGCCTACTCACTTTGTTGAGGGAGACCGCTTCACTTCGGGTACTTGGCGGGTAGTTTGCCGTACCCGTAGGGGTCTAGGGTGGGGTAATGGCTATTCATCACAACTGTGTAATCCGTATTTTATTGCAGGCTCAAAGGAAATGCGGATTGCTAATAAATCCAATAAAGTTCATCTGTGATCTGGAATGCTTATTATTGCGTCTGACGAATGTACAATATCTATATATGATAGCTATTAGACGTCACTTATGTTTTACACCCGCGCTAGCCCAGCCCCCGCTCTGTCGTTAGTTAAGTAACCTAACGGGTGATGACAGGACCCAGTGGCGAATGCGGATGGTATAAGAGGACGTGGTATTTTCGTTGTTTTCTGCAATGATAAGATTAATGATGGGACGCATTATAACAATGCAAAGAAAATAAACCAAAGTTTAATCGTTGGAACAAATTTAAAAGAAACCACTCGGTTATTCTAAAAAGATCAGAATTTTTAAATTACGGAGCTTTAACCACTCCTTTTAAAAAGTATCAGGTTCCTTCGATTATATCAAGTTCACTATGTTCACGGTTTTGCCAAAACCATTCGTAGCCCTCCGTCATTTCTTATGGATGGTCAGTAGTATTCAAGTTATGTTTGTTGGCCCTTAGTCAAGGCATAGTGTTTGGTAGCTGCTGGGGTATTCATTTGTTGCATAGATAGATGCGTTGGTTTGGGACAGTCGTATTAGTTTGTTGGCCCTTAGTCAAGAGTATGTACGGGTGGGTTCAAATTAACCTGGACAATGACGGGTAGAACTTGACATGTGACTTATGATTTGTTGGCCCTTAGTCAAGGTCATAAGAGCATGGGGCAAAAATCCACATCGGGAATTTCTAAAGAAACCGAAATTTGCAGAGAGATGCATACCATTTTAGAGTTTGATGAATGTTGGTAGGATTCCTTCAACATTATCATACGAAGATATTTTGGATCCCGATCCTACTGTGAGTACAAGCTACTTATCAGGAGATTCGTCACTTAACGATCAATGCTATAAACCAAGTAGGTGTCTAGAAAGGTGTCAGCGGGGTTACGCCCCCAGAGAAAAGAGGTTATTTAATTAAGGAACTTCGCGAAAGCGTTGGAAAACCTCCCTCGAAGTATCGACACTAACCCGGCTGAACGGTTTGTAAGTCCACGTTGCCCACCCCGGTGCTTGCGGGGAGGCGGAAACGGTATAAAAATCGGATTTTTATGGAACTAGGAAACATGGACTATCAAAAGGAGGATCTTTGCTAAACAAAAACTAACTACAAGCTAACTAGTTTTAGCTACATGGAAGAAAGGTTATACCTTGGGTTTTATGTCCTTCTCTCCTTGCTCCTTGGAGTGAAAGAAAGTGTTCACCTTGTCGCCTTCTCTAGTCGAAGAAGGATCCACCCGAGAGCTTCAACCTTTGGCTTCAACTTCAAGCTAGAAGTAACTAAGATGCTAGAAGTGCTAATCCTAGAACCTTAGATGAGAGTAGAGATTACTTTAGAGAGGTTTATCTCAAGCTCATGTGTTTCTCAACTCATGAGAGGGGAGAGCTTGAGGGAGAGGAAGAGGAGGAGAGAGAATCTGCATCATAGAATGAAATGAGAAATGAACCATTCTCACATATATGTGTGAATTATGAAATTAGATAATTAGCTAGATAATTGTCATGGTTAATCAAGACTTGACCATTATCATTTCACATTAAATGCAAATCGCAAGGATCAAAGAGCATCTTTCATATGGAATGATGATGGTCAAATTGTCAACCAAGGTCAACAAGTCAAGTATGGTCAAATGGTCAACAATCCTAACCATGCACAATTATATTTAACTAATATCGATTATTCATAATACATACATAAGCATTAGGGATAAGAAAATGACAATGGTCATTAACCCTAATCAAAGTCCTCTCCCTCTGTCTCAGTCAACTGTGCATACGCACCTGTATTCGTGATCCGAGGAACACGAATACAATGAGATAAAACAAATCCCAAATTATATACTAGGATCTGGCTTAAACCAAAGCCCGCTAGTATAAGCTGTCCGGACAGCAAACGTGCACAAGTGCGCGGATGTGAACGAACCCTGTCGCAAAACCATGCGACCTCTACTCATTTTGCCTAAAGGAGAATAACTCTCTGTGTGGGACTCTAAAGACTCGACAGTACGCTGGCAGTGTGTTTAACCACAGACCGCAAGCGGCACTAGCTGTACGTTGTAAGTCCACGTTGCGACCCCCGGTTCTTACGGGAAGGCGGAAACGGTATAAAAATCAAATTTTTAGCGCATGGGGCAACATGGACTAACAAAGTCGGGATCTTTTCTAAACTAAACTAGCAAACAAGCTAAAGAGAGTTAGCTACTCGGAGAGATGGTTATACCTAACTTGAACTCCTTCTTCTTTAAACTTTTGTAGAGGTTGATGGTGCTTTCCTCGTTGCCTTCTTCCGTCAAAGATGGATCCACCTGAGGGTTCAACCTTCGGGCTCTTTCTCGAACTTTGAGAGAACTAGAATCTCCGGCTTGCTAAACCTTTGATCCTAGAGTGAGTAGAGAGTGTCTTTGGGGTGTTTTTTCTTTAAAGGAGAGGGATTCTCAACACATGAGAAGGATTCTCCTTGAGCTAGAGGAAGAAGAAGATGAAGTGAGGAGAGAGAAGCCAAATGATAGAATGAGCTCTTTTTCCTTTTGCAACCATAACAAAAGCAAAAAGAATTATCAAATTAATAATAATAATGAAAATGAAATAGTTGATGGAAGGTTTAGGAATGACCATTATCATTTCAAACATTAAATGAATTTTGCTAGAATCAAAGAGCATCTTTGCAAAGTAATGATGATGGTCAAACATTCAACTATGGTCAACTAGTCAACCATGGTCAACAAGTCAACAAAAACCCAACCATGACACAATTTCATTTTATTAATATTATTAATTGATATAACATAAATCCATTAGGGTTTGGAAAAAGACGACTTTCAACTGTGCATACGCACCCGTTCCGAAACCCTAATGAAAGTCCTCTTCCTCCTCCTCAAACAACTGTGCATACACACCTGCATTCTTGTTCCGAGGAACATGAATACTGAGAGATAAAATCAACCCCAAAACATATACCAGTATCTGACTCAAACCAGAGCCAGCCAGTAAAATCCGTCCGGACTCCAAACGTGCACAAGTGCGCGAAAGAGAACGAACCCTGTCGCAAAACCATGCGACCTCTACTCTGTTTTGCCCAGAGGCGAATACCCTCTGTGTGGGACTCTAAAGACTCGACACTACGCTGGCAGTGGGTTTAACCACAGACCGCAAGCGGCACTAGCTGTGCATAACGGTCCCCAGGTAGATGCCGACAAGAAGGCTGACGAGGTGAACCCCATCTGAACTCCTACTGAGTCTGAATGTGACAGTCTCCGTACAGTCCGGTCTGTTCGTCTAATACATCGCATGTCGGGCCTGGGGGGCGGTAAAACGTCAGTCCCCTAATAGCGGTACAAGTCGTGTCGGAGTTAAGCCCAAAACACCCTGAGATAACACTGGAAGCCTACCAGTATATCTCGCTTGCCCTGGCCAGGGACTACTCGTGTAAGGGCTCTCCTAGACACAGTGCGATGTCAACCCCCAATACGGCGAGAGACGAATCCTGTCTATCCGTCACTGCCTCCAAGTGCTTCGGGACTGCACCCAACCATTACCTGTTTGGACGACTCCTTTGAGCCGTGGTAGGGTAGTGATCAAAGTGCACTGGGAACACACTCGAGGCGAAGTGCCAGTGTCAAGTCAGCGGACTAAGCTGTACTCATGTCACCTGGGAACTGATAACTGACGATAGGTATAATACCAACCTGTCAGTTCCCGACGAGTCCTGTCCAGTGTACTCGCAACCCAACGAGCACCCGTATACTATCTCCAGTACGACGTACTAATGGCTGTGGGACAGACCATCACCCGCACTGGGATGAGAAGCGCATACGCTAGTCTACTCCGGAGTATCGATGCCCTGTCTCGATAGTCCTGCGACTAGGGACCTGTATAAGGATGTGCTTATAGATTACCCAGCCCCCACTAGTGTGACTGCCATCACAATGCTGGTAATCAAGCAAAGATCCTAAGGGCTCCACTAATGCGTATAGGTGATATACTAAAATAAACACATGTACACATTGAAGTAGAAACAAACCAAGTAGCATACTGCTATATTGAGCAAGATTGTTTATACAAGGTGAATATCCCAAGCTTCCATTAAGTAATATACAAACTAGTATGATACAGTAATGGCCTCTAGGGCATATACACTAACAATCTCCCACTTGCACTAAGGCCATGTACTGGCGTATCGAAGACCTATCATCTCGATCAGCCGCTCGAACTGAGTCTGGGGCAGTGCCTTGGTGAATGGATCTGCAGTGTTTTCTTCTGAAGCAACCCTCCGAACCTTGATCTCCTTGCGATCCACGATCTCCCTGATCAGGTGATACCGCCTCAAGATGTGCCTGGATCTCTGATGGGACCTGGGTTCCTTCGCTAAAGCTATAGCCCCGTTGTTGTCGCAATACAGAGGTATTGGGTCAACAATGGACGGAACCACCTGAAGTTCTTTCAAGAACTTCCTCATCCAGACAGCTTCTTTTGCGGCATCAGATGCAGCGATGTATTCCGCTTCCATCGTCGGGTCTGCAACGGTTTCCTGTTTGGAACTCTTCCAACACACCGCCCCTCCATTGAGGGTAAAGACAAAACCCGACATGGACTTGGAATCATCCTTGTCACTCTGGAAGCTGGAGTCAGCAAAGGCCTCGATCTGGAGGTCTTTTCCGCCATACACCAAGAACATCTCCTTAGTCCTTCTCAGGTACTTGAGGATGTTCTTTACCGCTATCCAGTGTTTCTCCCTAGGGTTTGACTGATACCGGCTTACCACACTCAGTGCATAAGCTACATCCGGTCTGGTACACAACATCGCATACATTATAGAGCCTACCGCAGAAGCGTAGGGTATAATAGACATGCGATCCCTCTCCAAATCAGTCTTGGGAGACATCTCTTTAGAGAGGGTGATCCCGTGACAAGCCGGTAGGTTATCGCGCTTGGAATCTTCCATACTGAATCTTTTCACTATGGTGTCGATGTACCTGGACTGAGAAAGTCCTAATATCCTCTTGGATCTATCACGATGGATCCGGATCCCCAGGATGTATGAGGCATCACCCAGGTCTTTCATGGAGAACCTGTGCGATAAGAACCCCTTGACAGATTGTAGCATAGGAATGTCATTTCCTATTAAGAGAATGTCATCCACGTATAAAACGAGGAATACTACAGTTCTCGCTACAAATCTACTATAGATGCATGGTTCATCTGGATTTTTGATAAAGCCAAATTCCTTGACCGTCTCATCAAAACAGATGTTCCAACTCCGCGATGCCTGCTTTAGTCCATAGATCGACTTAAGCAACTTGCACACCTTTCCGCTGCTCCCACTCTGAATGAAACCCTCTGGCTGGTCCATATAGACACACTCCTCTAAATTTCCATTTAGAAAAGCGGTTTTTACGTCCATCTGCCAAATCTCATAATCGTGGAAGGCAGCAATGGCAAGAAGGATCCGAATGGATTTCAGCATAGCCACTGGAGAAAAGGTTTCGTCATAGTCCAAACCAGGTCTTTGACGGAAACCCTTTGCTACAAGTCTAGCTTTATAGGTCTCAACCTGTCCATCTACACCAATCTTCCTTTTGAAGATCCACTTGCATCCTACGGGTTTTACCCCGTCTGGAGCAATGTCCAACGTCCATACTTTGTTGGTGTACATGGACTCCATTTCGGTCCGCATTGCATCCAGCCATTTTACCGAGTCAACGCTCTGAACGGCCTGCTGGAAGCTAGTAGTCTCATCATAATCTATGATGCAATCCTCTCTATCCCCGTCTATGAGAAAACCGTAGTATCTCTCGGGCGGATGAGACTGCCTACTACTCCTGCGGAGCGACATAGGAATGTCCTGTTCTTTTGAACTTACTGGCTCTTCCAAGCTTTCAGTAATAGCTTGTGGTTCTGGAATTTCTTCCAGTTCTATTGCGTTCCCACTTATCTGGGTTTCCAAAAACTCAGTTTCCAAGAAGCGGGCATGTTGAGAAACAAAAACCTTTTGTTCCTCAGCGGAATAGAACAGATACCCCCTGGAGTTCTTTGGGTATCCCACAAACTTACACTGTACTGAGCGTGCCTCGAGCTTGTCCGCATGCTGCTTTTTTAAAAAAGCTGGACATCCCCATATCTTAAGGTACTTAAGACAGGGTTTCTTCCCACTCCACATCTGATATGGAGTGGTAGGCACAGTCTTGGTGGGAGCCTTGTTCAAGAGATATGCAGCTGCTTCTAGTGCATAGCCCCAGAAAGATCGCGGTAACTCAGCCTTATTCATCATGGAACGAACCATATCCAATAGGGTTCGATTCCTCCTTTCCGATACACCGTTATGTTGCGGAGTGTATGGAGGAGTACGCTGAGAGAGAATTCCATTCTCTTTTAAATAGTCCAGGAACTCGGCACTCAAGTATTCACCACCTCGATCCGATCTTAGAATCTTAATACTTTTGCCTGTTTGTTTTTCAACTTCATTCTTGTAATCCCGAAATTTCTCAAAGGCCTCGGATTTGTGCTTCATTAAGAAGACATGTCCATACCTAGAGAAATCGTCTGTGAAAGTAATGAAGTATGAATAACCGCTTCGCGCATGTGTACACATTGGACCACACACGTCACTGTGTATGAGTCCCAAGAGCTCGCTTGCTCTTTCTCCGTGTCCAGTGAACGGAGTCTTTGTCTCTTTCCCATGAGACAAGATTCACAAGTGGCATAAGACTGATACTCGAACGGATCCAAGTATCCTTCTTTATGTAACTTAGTCAACCGTGTCTCATTGATGTGACCCAGTCTACAATGCCATAAGAAAGCCTGATTGATATCTTGAGACTTTCTTTTCTGTGTATTCTGGACATTGAAAATCTGTGGTTGGTTTAACACGTATATACCATTGCTCAGTGTACCTGACCCAATCAGAACTTGATTAAGGTGAATGTTTACAACATTACTTAGAAACGCAAATTCATAACCTTCTTTAGAAACCAAAGATACAGAAATGATATTACAAGTTGCGTTGGGTACAAAAAAGCAATTACGCAAAACCAAAACATGCCCATCTGACATTCCCAGGTGATAGTCCCCCACGGCTTTAGCATCCATGCTAGCTCCGTTCACAACTCTGAGGGTCATGTCACCTGCCTTCAAAAACCTACGGTTTCTCAACGCCTGCAAAGAATTACAGATATGAGATCCTGATCCGGTATCCAATACCCAGGAAGTAGAGTTTATCGATAGACAGTTTTCAATAACATACACACCTGAAGCTGAAGCCGCAACCTGCTTCAGTTCCTGTGTCCTGGCTTTCCAAGCCCTGCAATCTTTCTTCCAGTGTCCACTTTTATGACAATAGAAGCATTCTTCTTTACCCACAAGCTTCCCCTCTATCTTTGTTGCCTTTTCATTTCCCTTCGTACCCACTTTACTAACACCGCCCCTTGGTTTGGCGGGGGCTTTCTTCCTCTTTCCCTTGGCTTTCGCCTTGGACCTAGAGGAAGTAGATCCTCCTACAAACAAAGCGGGTGTTTCCCTACCTTTCTGTAGGGTGCCCTCTGCGCTCCTCAGCATGTTGAGGAGTTCTGAAAGTTCAACTTCTTTTTCTTGTAAGTTGAAGTTCAGTATAAACTGGGCGTAAGTGGATGGAAGGGACTGGAGAATTAAATTCGTATAGAGTTCACTTTCCAACGTGGTCCCAAGTTCCGCGAGCTCCTCAATGTAGCCAATCATCTTAAGCACGTGGTCCGCTACCGATGATCCGACGGCCAACTTTGCCGAAAATAACTTCTTCGACACTTCGTATCTTGCGATACGAGACTGCTCTCCATACAGTTCTTTTGTATGAAGAAATATGGATTCCAAATCCATATTCTCGTGCCTCCTCTGATGTTCATTGTCCATAGAGGCAAGCACGAGGCACCTGGCCTTCGCGCAATCAATCTCCCAAGTCTTACGGATTTCCTTATCCGCGACGCTGGAGATGGGACCTGGGACGGGGGGAGCTTTGGTGGTAAGAAGATACCCCAGCTTGTCGTAAGTGATTGCCATTTTGACATTCCTGAGCCAATCTTTGTAGTTTGGCCCTGTCAGTATGTTTTTATCTAGAAGTAACTTAAGTCCAGTCATGTCGAATGGTCGCTGCAATTAGGAGGGAGAGAAGAAACACTTTAGCACGATGCTCTTGCAAGTTTAGAGTGGTTTTTAATTTGTCTAAACAGGATGGCTCCTACTGTCTCTCGAATCCCTCCTCAAACCATAAAGGAAGAACTAGTCGGGATTAATCCCACCGCACAATACTTGCTTAACCGTTCAGCCAGGCCAGTGTCGGTACTTCGAGGGAGGTTTTCCAACGCTTTCGCGAAGTTCCTTAATTAAATAACCTCTTTTCCCTGGGGGCGTAGCCCCGCTAACACCTTTCTAGGCACCTACTAGGTTTATAGCATTGATCGTTTAGTGAGAAATTTCCCGAGGAGTAGCATATACTCACAGTAGGATCGGGATCCAAATATCATCGCGTGACGAAACTGAAGGAATCCTACCAGAATCACCACACTCCAAATGGTATGCAAATCTAGCAAGTTTCAGTACTTATGAAACTCCCGATGTGGATTTTTGCCCCATGCTCTTATGACCTTGACGAAGGTCAACAAATCATAAGTCACATGTCAAGTTCTGCCCGTCATTTTCCAGGTTAATTTGAACCCACCCGTATATACCCTTGACGAAGGTCAACAAGACAATACGACTGTCCCAAACCAACGCATCTATCTATGCTACATATGAACACCCAACAGCTACCAATCTCTATGCCTTGACGAAGGTCAACAAACATAGCTTGAATACTATTGAATATTCATACGAAACGACGGAGGGCTACGAATGGTTTTGGAGAAACCGTGAACGTAGTGAACTTGATATAATCGATGGAACGAGATAGCTTTTAGAAGGAGTGGCTCAATCTCCGCATTTAAAAGTTAGTTTTGAAAAGAACCGAGTGGTTTTTCGAAAGTGTTCCAACGACTTTAACTTGGTTTATTATCTTGCATTAGTTCTTTTAATGCGTGATATTCTTGCATTAGTTCTTTTAATGCGTCCCATCATTTAATCCTACCATTGCAGAAAACAACCAAAATATGACGTACGCTTATGCCATTCACATTCGCCACGGGGCCCCGTCATCACCCGTTAGGTTACTTAACTAACGACAGAGCGGGGGCTGGGCTAGCGCGGCTGTAAAACATAAGCAACGCCTAAATAGTTATAAATATAGCAATGATAGACATTACAGATCACAGATGAATACATTGGATATACTAGGAATCCGCAATCCGTTCGAGCCTGCAACGAAAAGCGGATTACACGGTCGCGGTGAATAGCCAAAACCCCACCCAAGACCCCTACGGGTGCGGCAAACTACCCGTCAAGTACCCGGTAGTTTGTGCACCCCTCCATGGGTCTATCCTAGGAGCAAAAATAGTAAAATGAATTATACAATGACGGCTACAACCCCGACCCGGTTGTGCGGCCATACAAATAATAATATTACATCAATTTACATATTACAAATGAATGAAAGAAAAACAAAAGCTCATCTCACATCCACCCCGGCTATTCACCCGCGACAGTCCAACACATTCATATACACATTCCAATATCAAACACAGATCACAGAGATGTATAACCCCGACTAATCGACTTATAGCGATTAGCCGACGTTCAATACATACAAACATCACAGATATAACCAACATAGTCAAAGTGTAGTGAAGTTCGGAAAAAAAATACGGAATTATAGGCCCCCAAAAACAAATTTCTATTCTGGAAAATCTGGGCACATATAATATATCTCAAAAATCCTAAAACCAGTCCATAGATACACTGCACCAAAATCGAGGCAGAGAGGAGACAAGACGGCCGCGGATCCGCGGCAACATAGCTTGCTGTTGCCGCGGAAACGCGGTCGTTTGGTCAGATCTCTGGCTCGTTTTTGGTGGTTATCTTTAAAAAACCCTGAGATGATTTTAGGTGCATAAAAAATTTTGTTTTGACCAGAAAAAAATTTAACAGAAACTAGGGTTTTTGAAAAGTTTGGTTTTTGGATTTTTCGGTTCCGAACTTCGTTACACTTCACGACCTAGCTAGTTTAAGTTTAGCTAGGCTCTGATACCACTGTAAGTCCACGTTGCGACCCCCGGTTCTTACGGGGAGGCGGAAACGGTATAAAAATCAAATTTTTAGCACATGGGGCAACATGGACTAACAAAGTCGGGATCTTTTCTAAACTAAACTAGCAAACAAGCTAAAGAGAGTTAGCTACTCGGAGAGATGGTTATACCTAACTTGAACTCCTTCTTCTACAAACTTTTGTAGAGGTTGATGATGCTTTCCTCGTTGCCTTCTTCCGTCAAAGATGGATCCACCTGAGGGTTCAACCTTCGGGCTCTTTCTCGAACTTTGAGAGAACTAGAATCTCCGGCTTGCTAAACCTTTGATCCTAGAGTGAGTAGAGAGTGTCTTTGGGGTGTTTTTTCTTTCAAGGAGAGGGATTCTCAACACATGAGAAGGATTCTCCTTGAGCTAGAGGAAGAAGAAGATGAAGTGAGGAGAGAGAAGCCAAATGATAGAATGAGCTCTTTTTCCTTTTGCAACCATAACAAAAGCAAAAAGAATTATCAAATTAATAATAATAATGAAAATTTGATGGATGGTTTAGGAATGACCATTATCATTTCAAACATTAAATGAATTTTGCTAGAATCAAAGAGCATCTTTGCAAAGTAATGATGATGGTCAAACATTCAACTATGGTCAACTAGTCAACCATGGTCAACAAGTCAACAAAAACCCAACCATGACACAATTTCATTTTATTAATATTATTAATTGATATAACATAAATCCATTAGGGTTTGGAAAAAGACGACTGTCAACTGTGCATACGCACCCGTTCCGAAACCCTAATGAAAGTCCTCTTCCTCCTCCTCAAACAACTGTGCATACACACCTGCATTCTTGTTCCGAGGAACATGAATACTGAGAGATAAAATCAACCCCAAAATATATACCAGTATCTGACTCAAACCAGAGCCAGCCAGTAAAATCCGTCCGGACTCCAAACGTGCACAAGTGCGCGAATGAGAACGAACCCTGTCGCAAAACCATGCGACCTCTACTCTGTTTTGCCCAGAGGCAAATACCCTCTGTGTGGGACTCTAAAGACTCGACACTACGCTGGCAGTGGGTTTAACCATAGACCGCAAGCGGCACTAGCTGTGCGTAACGGTCCCCAGGTAGATGCCGACAAGAAGGCTGACGAGGTGAACCCCATCTGAACTCCTACCGAGTCTGAATGTGACAGTCTCCGTACAGTCCGGTCTGTTCGTCTAATACATCGCATGTTGGGCCTAGGGGGCGGTAAAACGTCAGTCCCCTAATAGCGGTACAAGTCGTGTCGGAGTGAAGCCCAAAACACCCTGAGATAACACTGGAAGCCTACCAGTATATCTCGCTTGCCCTGGCCTGGGACTACTCGTGTAATGGCTCTCCTAGATACAGCGCGATGTCAACCCCCAATACCGGGAGAGACGAATCATGTCTAACCGTCACTTCCTCCAAGTGCTTCGGGACTGCACCCAACCATTACCTGTTTGCACGACTCCTTTGAGCCGTGGTAGGGTAGTGATCAAAGTGCAGTGGGAACACACTCGAGGCGAAGTGCCAGTGTCAAGTCAGCGGACTAAGCTGTACTCATGTCACCTGCGAACTGATAACTGACGATAGGTATAATACCAACCTGTCAGTTCCCGACGAGTCCTGTCCAGTGTACTCGTAACCCAACGAGCACCCGTATACTATCTCCAGTACGACGTACTGATGGCTGTGGGACAGACCATCTCCCACACTAGGATGAGAAGCGCATACGCTAGTCTACTCCGGAGTATCGATGCCCTGTCTCGATAGTCCTGCGACTAGGGACCTGTATAAGGATGTGCTTATAGATTACCCAGCCCCCACTAGTGTGACTGCCATCACAACGCTGGTAATCAAGCAAAGATCCTAAGGGCTCCACTAATACGTATAGGTGATATACTAAAATAAACACATGTACACATTGAAGTAGAAACAAACCAAGTAGCATACTGCTATATTGAGCAAGATTGTTTATACAAGGTGAATATCTCAAGCTTCCATTAAGTAATATACAAACTAGTATGATACAGTAATGGCCTCTAGGGCATATACACTAACATACGTAACGGTCCCCAGGTAGATGCCGATAAGATGACTGACGAGGTGAACCCATCTGAACTCCTACTGAGCCAGAATGTGACAGTCTCCGTACAGTCCGGTCTATTCATCTGATACATCGTATGGCGGGCCTAGGGGGCGGTAAACGTCAGTCCCCTAATAGCGGTACAAGTCGTGTCGGAGTGTAGCCCAGAACACCCTGAGATAACACTGGAAACCTACCAGTATATCTCGCTTGCCCTGGCCAGGGACTACTTGTGTAATGGCTCTCCTGGACACAGCGCGATGTCAACTCCCAATACCGGGAGAGACGAATCCTGTCTAACAGTCACTGCCTCCAAGTGCTTCCGGACTGCACCCAACTACTACCTGTTTGCACGACTCCTTTGAGCCGTGGTAGGGTAGTAATCAAAGTACAGTGGGAACACACTCGAGGCGAAGTGACAGTGTCAAGTCAGCGGACTAAGCTGTACTCATGTCACCTGGGAACTGATAACTGACGATAGGTATAATACCAACCAACAGATCCCGACGAGTCCTGTCCAGTGTACTCGTAACCTAACGAGCACCCGTATACTATCTCAAGTACGACGTACTGACGGCTGTGGGACAGACCGTCTCCCACGCTGGGATGAGAAGCGCATACGCTAGTCTACTCCGGAGTATCGATGCCCTGTCTCGATAGTCCTACGACTAGGGACCTGTATAAGGATGTGCTTATGGATTACCCAGCCCCCACGAGTGTGAGCGCCATCACAACGCTGGTAATCAAGCAAAGATCCTAAGGGCTCCACTAATGCGTATAGGTGATACAATAAAAGAAACACATGTACACATTAAAGCAGAGACAAACTAAGTAGCATACTACCATTTCGAGCAAGATTGTATATACAACTGTGAATATCCCAAGCTTCCATCAAGTAACATACATACTAGTATGATATAGTAATGGCCTCTAGGGCATATACACAAACAATCTCCCACTTGCACTAAGGCCATGTACTGGCGTATCGAAGACCTATCATCTTGATCAGCCGCTCGAACTGAGTCTGGGGTAAGGCCTTCGTGAATGGATCTGCAGTGTTATCTTTTGAAGCAACCCTCCGAACCTCGATCTCCCTGATCAGGTGATACCGCCTCAAGATGTGCCTGGATCTCTGATGGGACCTGGGTTCCTTCGCTAAAGCTATAGCCCCGTTGTTGTCGCAATACAGAGGTATTGGGTCAACAATGGACGGAACCACCTGAAGTTCTTTCAAGAACTTCCTCATCCAGACAGCTTCTTTTGCGGCATCAGATGCAGCAATGTATTACGCTTCCATCGTCGAGTCTGCAACGGTTTCCTGTTTGGAACTCTTCCAACACACCGGCCCTCCATTGAGGGTAAAGACAAAACCCGACATGGACTTGGAATCATCCTTGTCACTCTGGAAGCTGGAGTCAGCAAAGGCCTCAATCTGGAGGTCTTTTCCGCCATACACCAAGAACATCTCCTTAGTCCTTCTCAGGTACTTGAGAATGTTCTTTACCGCTATCCAATGTTTCCCCAAGGGTTTGACTGATACCTGCTTACCACACTCAGTGCATAAGCCACATCTGGTCTTGTACACAACATCGCATACATTATAGAGCCTACCGCAGAAGCGTAGGGTATAATAGTCATGCGATCCCTCTCCAAATCAGTCTTGGGAGACATCTCTTTGGAGAGGGTGATCCCGTGACAAGCCAGAGATTACCGTGCTTGGAATCTTCCATACTGAATCTTTTCAGTATGGTGTCGATGTACCTGGACTGTATAGTCCTAAAATCCTCTTGGATCTGTCACGGTAGATCCGGATCCCCAGAATGTATGAGGCATCACCCAGGTCTTTCATGGAGAACCTGTGTGACAAGAACCCTTTGACAGATTGTAGCATAGGAATGTCATTTCCTATTAAGAGAATGTCATCCACATATAAAACAAGGAATACTACAGTTCTTGCTACAAATCTACAATAGATGCATGGTTCATTTGGATTTTTGATAAAGTCAAATTCCTTGTCCGTCTCATCAAAACAGATGTTCCAACTCCGCGATGCCTTCTTTAGTCCATAAATAGACTTAAGCAACTTGCACACCTTTCCGCTGCTCCCACTCTGAATGAAACCCTCTGGCTGGTCCATATAGACACACTCCTCTAAATTTCCATTCAGAAAAGCGGTCTTTACGTCCATCTACCAAATCTCATAATCGTGGAAAGCAGCAATGGCAAGAAGGATCCGAATGGATTTCAGCATAGCTACTGGAGAAAAGGTTTCGTCATAGTCCAAACCAGGTCGCTGACGAAAACCCTTTGCAACCAGTCTAGCTTTATAGGTCTCAACCTGTCCATCTACACCAATCTTCCTTTTGAAGATCCACTTGCATCCTACGGGTTTTACCCTATCTGGAGCAATGTCCAACGTCCATACTTTGTTGGTGTACATGGACTCCATTTCGGTCCACATTGCATCCAGCCATTTTACCGAGTCAACGCTCTGAATGGCTTGCTGGAAGCTAGTAGGCTCATCACAATCTATGATGCAATCCTCTCTATCACCGTCTATAAGAAAACCGTAGTATCTCTCGGGCGGATGAGACTTCCTACTACTCCTGCGGAGTGGCGCAGGAATGTCCTGATCTTTCGAACCCTCTGGTTCTACTAAGCTTTCAGTAATAGCTCGTGGTTCTGGAATTTCTTCCAGTTCTATTGCGCCCCCACTAATTTCCTTTTCCAAGAACTGGTGTTCTAGAAAGTGGGCATGGCGAGAAACAATAACCTTCTGTTCCTCTTCGCAATAGAAAACATATCCCTTGGAGTTCTTTGTATATCCCACAAACTTGCACTGTACTGAGCGTGCCTCGAGCTTGTTTGCATGCTGCTTTTTGAAAAAAGCTGGACATCCCCATGTCTTAATGTGATTAAGATAGGGTCTCTTCCCACACCACATCTGATATGGTGTAGTAGGCACAGTCTTAGTTGGAACTCGGTTCAAAAGGTATGCAGCTGATTCTAGCGCATATCCCCAGAACGATCGCGGCAACTCAGCGTTACTCATCATGGACCGTACCATATCCAATAGGGTTCGGTTCCGTCTCTCCGATACACCGTTATGTTGCGGAGTGTATGGAGGAGTAAGCTGAGAGAGAATTCCATTCTCTTTTAAGTAACCCGGGAACTCGGCACTCAAGTATTCACCACCTCGATCAGATCTCAGTGCCTTGATACTTTTGCCTGTTTGTTTTTCTACTTCATTCTTATATTCCTGGAATTTTTCAAAAGCCTCGGATTTATGTTTCATTAAGAAGACATATCCGTACCTTGAAAAGTCATCCGTAAAAGTAATGAAGTAAGAATAACCGCTTCGTGCATGCGTAGACATTGGACCGCACACGTCGCTATGTACGAGTCCCAAGAGCTCGCTCGCTCTTACTCCGTGTCCAGTGAACGAAGTCTTTGTCATCTTTCCTTTGAGACAGGATTGACAAGTTGCATACGATTGATATTCGAACGGATCCAAATATCATTCTGTATGTAACTTCGTCAACCTTCTCTCATTATTGTGACCGAGTCTACAATGCCATAAGAAAGTTTTATTGATTTCTGGAGACTTTCTTTTGTGTGTATTCTGGACATTGAAAATCTGTGGTTGGTTTAATACGTATATACCGCTGTTTAATGTACCTGACCCAATAAAAACTTGATTAAGGTGAATGTTCACAACATTACTTACAAATGCAAATTCATAACCTTCTTTAGACAATAAAGATACAGAAATGATATTACAGGTTGCATTTGGTACAAAATAACAACTACACAAAACCAAAAAGTGTCCATCTGACAATCCCAGGTGATAGTCCCCCACGGCCTCAGCATCCATGCTAGCTCCGTTTGCAACTCTGAGGGTCATATCACCTGCCTTCAAAACTCTATGCTTTCTCAAAGCCTGCAAATAATTAAAGATATGAGATCCTGATCCGGTATCCAATACCCAGGAAGTAGAGTTTATTGATAGACAATTTTCAATAACATACACACTTGAAGCTGAAGCCGCAACTCGCTTCAGATCCTGGGTTCTGGCCTTCCAAGCCTTGCAATCCTGTTTCCAGTGTCCACTTTTGTGACAGTAGAAGCATTCTTCCTTTCCCACCACCTTTCCCGCTACCTTTGTTGCCTTTCCCTTTCCCTTCGTATCCACTTTACCGACACCGCCCCTTGGTTTGGCGGGGGCTTTCCTCTTCTTTCCCTTGGCTTTCGCCCTGGACCTAGAAGAGGAAGATCCTCCTACAATCAAAGTGGATGTCTCCCTACCCTTCTGTAGTGTGCCCTCAGCACTCCTCAACATGTTCAGAAGTTCAGAAAGTTCTACTTCCTTTCCATGCATGTTGAAGTTTAGGACAAACTGGGCGTAAGTGGAAGGAAGGGACTGGATAATCAAGTCAGTGTAGAGTTCATTCTCCAACGTGGTCCCAAGGTCCGCGAGCTCCTCTATGTAGCCAATCATCTTAAGCACGTGTTCCGCTACCGATGATCCGACGACCAATCTTGCCGAAAATAGCTTCTTCGACACTTCGTATCTTGCGATACGAGACTTCTCTCCATACATTTCTTTTGTATGGAGAAATATAGACTCGAGGTCCATATTCTCATGCCTCCTCTGATGTTCATTGTCTATCGTGGCAAGCACGAGACATTTGGCCTTCGCGCAATCAATCTCCCATGTCTTACGGATTTCTATATCCGTGACGCTGGAGGTGGGACCTGGGACAGGGGGAGCTTTGGTGGTAAGGACATACCCCAACTTGTCGTAAGTGATTGCCATCTTGACATTCCTGAGCCAATCTTTGTAGTTTGGCCCTGTCAGTATGTTTTTATCTGGTAATAACTTAAGTCTGGTCATGTTGAATGGTCGCTGCAATTAGGAAAGAGAAAAGAAACACTTTAGCATGATGTTCTTGCAAGTTTAGAGTGGTTTTTAGTTTGTCTAAACAGGATGTCTCCCACTGTCTCTTGAATCCCTCCTCAAACCATAAAGGAAGAATTAGTCGGGATCAATCTCACCGTACAATACTTGCTTAACCGTTCAGCCAGGCCAGTGTCGGTACTTCGAGGGAGGTTTTCCAACGCTTTCGCGAAGTTCCTTAATTAAGTAACCTCTTTTCCCTGTGGGCGTAGCCCCACTAACACCTTTCTAGACACCTACTAGGTTTATAGCATTGATCGTTAAGTGAGAGATTTCCCGAGGAGTAGCATATACTCACAGTAGGATCGGGATCCAAATATCATCGCGTGATAAAACCGAAGGAATCCTACCAGAATCATCACACTCCAAATGGTATGCAGCGCTAGCAAGTTTCAGTACTTATGAAACTCCCGATGTGGATTTTTGCCCCATGCTCTTATGACCTTGACTTTGGCCAAAATATCATAAGTCACATGTCAAGTTCTACCCGTCATTCTCCTGGTTAATTTGGACCCACCCGTACCTACCCTTGACTTTGGCCAAAATGGCAGCACGACTGTCCCAAACCAACGCATCTACCTATGTTGCACATGAATACCCAATAGCTACCAATCACTATGCCTTGACTTTGGCCAAAATACATAGCTTGAATACTTTTTGACCATTCATGTGGAATGACGGAGGGCTACGAATGGTTTTGGCAAAACCGTGAACGTAGTGAACTTGATATAATCGTTGGAACGAGATAGCTTTTAAAAGGAGTGGTTCAAGCTCCGAATTTAAAAGTTTAGTTTTGAAAAGAACCGAGTGGTTTTCAAAGTGTTCCAATCGACTTTTACTTGGTTTATTTTATTGCATTAATCTTAATGCGCCCCATCTTTTAGTCCTACCATTGCAGAAAACAACCAAAATATGGTGTACTCTTATGCCATCAGCATTCGCCATGGGGCCCCGTCATCACCCGTTAGGTTACTTAACTAACGACAGAGCGGGGGCTGGACTAGCGCGGATGTAAAACATAAGCAACACCTAAATAGTTATCATATATAAATATATAGCAATGATAGTCAATCCAGATCACAGATGAACACTTTGGATATACTAGGAATCCGTGATTCGTTCGAGCCTGTAACGAAAAGCGGATTACACGGTCGCGATGAATAGCCAATACCCCACCCAAGACCCCTACGGGTGCGGAAAACTACTCGTCAAGTATCCGAAGTGAAGCAACCTCCCTCAAGGACGTGAGTAGGCCACTCGGCACTTCGAGATACCCGGTAGTTTGTGCACCCCACCATGGGTCTATCCTAGGAGCAAAAACAGTAAAAAGAAATTATGCAATGACGGCTACAACCCCGACCCGGTTGTGCGGCCAAATAAATAATATTACATCAATTTACATATTACATGAATGAAAGAAAAAAGAAGAAACTCTCATCTCACATCCACCCCGGCTATTCATCCGCGACAATCCACCGAGTTCATATACACAAACTAATAAGCATTACAGATCACAGATATGTATAACCCCCACTAATCGACGTATAGCGATTAGCAGACGTTAAATACATATAAACATCACAGATATAACCAATAGTCAAAGTATAGTGAAGTTCGATCAAAAATACGGATTTATAGCCACCCCAAATACAAATTTTTATTCTGGAAAATCTGGGCAGAAATAAAATATCTTAAAAATCCCAAAACCAAAAAAGAAGAACACTGCAAGAGAAACGAGCCGCGGCCGAGTCAACTCGGCCGCGGATCCACGACAGAAGCAAGCTTCTGCCGTGGAACCGCGGTCGGTTGGTCGGTTCGCAGGTTCGTTTTTCTTGTGTACTGTAAAAACCCTGAGCCGATTTTTAAGGTGTGACTTATTATTTTTAAAGCAGATTTAAAAATCGGCATAAACTAGGTTTTTGAAATTTTAGTTTTGCGATTTTTTCCGATCGAACTTCTATACACTTTACTAACTAGCTAGTTTATGTTTAGTTAGGCTCTGATACTACTGTAAGTCCACGTTGCCCACCCCGGTGCTTGCGGGGAGGCGGAAACGGTATAAAAATCGGATTTTTATGGAACTAGGCAACATGGACTATCAAAAGGAGGATCTTTGCTAAACAAAAACTAACTACAAGCTAACTAGTTTTAGCTACATGGAAGAAAGGTTATACCTTGGGCTTTATGTCGTTCTCTCCTTGCTCCTTGGAGTGAAAGAAAGTGTTCACCTTGTCGTCTTCTCTAATCGAAGAAGGATCCACCCGAGAGCCTCAACCTTTGGCTTCAACTTCAAGCTAGAAGTAACTAAGATGCTAGAAGTGCTAATCTTAGAACCTTAGATGAGAGTAGAGATTACTTTAGAGAGGTTTATCTCAAGCTCATGTGTTTCTCAACTCTTGAGAGGGGAGAGCTTGAGGGAGAGGAAGAGGAGGAGAGAGAATATATATCATAGAATGAAATGAGAAATGAACCATTCTCACATATATGTGTGAATTATGAAATTAGATAATTAGCTAGATAATTGTCATGGTTAATCAAGACTTGACCATTATCATTTCACATTAAATGCAAATTGCAAGGATCAAAGAGCATCTTTCATATGGAATGATGATGGTCAAATTGTCAACCAAGGTCAACAAGTCAAGTATGGTCAAATGGTCAACAACCCTAACCATGCACAATTATATTTAACTAATATCAATTATTCATAATACACACATAAGCATTAGGGTTAACAAAATGACAATGGTCATTAACCCTAATCAAAGTCCTCTCCCTCTGTCTCAGTCAACTGTGCATACGCACCCGTATTCTTGATCCGAGGAACACGAATACAATGAGATAAAACCAATCCCAAATCATATACTAGGATCTGGCTTAAACCAAAGCCCGCTAGTATAAGCTGTCCGGACAGCAAACGTGCACAAGTGCGCGGATGTGAACGAACCCTGTCGCAAAACCATGCGACCTCTACTCATTTTGCCTAAAGGCGAATAACTCTCTGTGTAGGACTTTAAAGAGTCGACACAACGCTGGCAGTGAGTTTAACCACAGACCGCAAGCGGCACTAGCTGTACGTAACGGTCCCCAGGTAGATGCCGATAAGAAGACTGACGAGGTGAACCCATCTGAACTCCTACTGAGCCTGAATGTGACAGTCTCCGTACAGTCCGGTCTGTTCGTCTGATACATCGCATGGCGGGCCTAGGGGGGCGGTAAACGTCAGTCCTCTAATAGCGGTACAAGTCGTGTCGGAGTGTAGCCCAGAACACCCTGAAATAACACTGGAAACCTACCAGTATATCTCGCTTGCCCTGGCCAGGGACTACTTGTGTAATGGCTCTCCTGGACACAGCGCGATGTCAACTCCAAATACCGGGAGAGACGAATCCTGTCTAACCGTCACTGCCACCAAGTGCTTCGGGACTGCACCCAACTACTACCTGTTTGCACGACTCCTTTGAGCCGTGGTAGGGTAGTAATCAAAGTACAGTGGGAACACATTCGAGGTGAAGTGACAGTGTCAAGTCAGCGGACTAAGCTGTACTCATGTCACCTAGGAACTGATAACTGACGATAGGTATAATACCAACCAACAATTCCCGACGAGTCCTGTCCAGTATACTCGTAACCTAACGAGCACCCGTATACTATCTCAAGTACGACGTACTGACGGCTGTGGGACAGACCGTCTCCCACGCTGGGATGAGAAGCGCATACGCTAGTCTACTCCGGAGTATCGATGCCCTGTCCCGATAGTCCTACGACTAGGGACCTGTATAAGGATGTGCTTATGGATTACCTAGCCCCCACGAGTGTGAGCGCCATCACAACGCTGGTAATCAAGCAAAGATCCTAAGGGCTCCACTAATGCGTATAGGTGATACAATAAAAGAAACACATGTACACATTAAAGCAGAGACAAACCAAGTAGCATACTACCGTTTCGAGCAAGATTGTATATACAACTGTGAATATCCCAAGCTTCCATCAAGTAATATACATACTAGTATGATACAGTAATGGCCTCTAGGGCATATACACTAACACGGTTAAGCAAGAATTTTACGGTGAGAATAGTCCTGGCTAATTCTTCTTTTATGGTTTGAAGAGGGATTTGAGAAACAGTGGGAGCCATCCTGTTTAGATAAATTAAAACCACTCTAAACTTGCAACAACATCATACTAAAGTGTTTTCTTCTCTCTCTCTTAATTGCAGCGACCTTGTGACCACACATAGGTTACATCTAGATAATAATTTGACTGAATCTGACTTATTTATCTGGCAAAAGTCTGTCCAGATGTCCATTTCCTATGACAAGATGGACTACCCTATTGAGGGACATTCCTATTGTTATGGGATCGGGCATTGGCAGAATGATTGCAGGGCTTTAGAAGCCAGGATACAAAGCATGTTGTGGCTTCAACTTCGGGTGTGTTTATGACAGAGAACTGTATGTCAGTTAACCCTACTTCCTGGGTATTGGATACCGGATCAGGAACTCACATCTGTAATTCATTACAGGCTCTGAGAAATCGTAGGGTTATCGGGATAGGTGATATGACCCTCACAGTTGCTAATGGAATGACCATGAACGCTGAATCCGTAGGGGAATATCATCTTGGACTGACAACTGGGAAAATATTGATTCTACGTAACTGTTTTTATGTACCAGGTACGACCTGTAATATCATATCTGTACCCTTACTTTTTAAAGAAGGATATGATTTTACTTTTACAAGAGATGTGGTTCACATCCACCTAAATCAAGATTTGATTGGGTCAGGTACATTAGAAAACGGAATATACGTATTAAATCAAGTTCAAATTTTCAGTGTCCAGAACACACTTAAAAGAAAGTCTCTGGAAACAAATCAAGCTTTCTTATGGCACTGTAGACTAGGTCACATCAATGAGAGAAGGTTTACTAAGTTACATAGAGAAGGATATTTGAATACGTTCGAATATCAATCTTATGCTACTTGTGAATCTTGTCTCATGGGAAAGATGACAAAGACTCCGTTCACTGGACACGGAGTAAGAGCAAGCGAGCTCTTAGGAATCATACACAGTGACGTGTGCGGTCCTATGTCTACGCATGCGCGAGGTGGTTATTCCTACTTCATTACTTTTACAGATGATTTCTCTAGGTATGGATATGTCTTCTTAATGAAGAATAAATCCGAGGCTTTTGAGAAATTCCAAGAATACAAGAATGAAGTGGAAAAACAAACAGGCAAGAGTATAAAGACACTGAGATCTGATCGAGGTGGTGAATACTTAAGTGCCGAGTTCCTGGGTTACTTAAAAGAGAATGGAATTCTCTCTCAGCTTACTCCTCCATACACGCCACAACATAACGGTGTATCGGAAAGGAGGAATCGAACCCTATTGGATATGGTTCGTTCCATGATGAGTAACGCTGAGTTACCACGATCATTCTTGGGATATGCACTAGAATTAGCTGCATATCTTTTGAACCAGGTTCCTACCAAATCTGTGCCTACCACACCATATCAGATGTGGAGTGGGAAGAAACCCTGTCTAAAACATTTTAAGACATGGGGATGTCCAGCTTTTGTAAAAAAGCAGCATGCGGACAAGCTCGAGGCTACGCTCAGTAAAGTGTAAGTTTGTGGGATATCCAAAGAACTCCAAGGGATATTATTTCTATTACGCAGAGGAACAAAAGGTTTTTGTTTCTCGTCATGCCTGCTTCTTAGAAACTGAATTTTTAGAAAATCAGAAGAGTGGGAGCGCAATAGAACTGGAAGAAATTCCAGAACCACAAACTACTACTGAAAGTATGGTAGAACCAGAAGTTCAAGAAGAACTTGACATTCCCACACCACTCCGTAGGAGTAGTAGGCAATCTCATCCGCCCGAGAGATACTACGGTTTTCTCATAGACGGGGATAGAGAGGATTGCACTATTGACTATGATGAGCCTACTAGCTTCCAGCAAGCCATTCAGAGCGGTGACTCAGTAAAATGGCTGGATGCAATGCGGACCGAAATGGAGTCCATGTACACTAACAAAGTATGGACTTTGGATGTTGCTCCAGATGGGGTAAAACCCGTAGGATGCAAATGGATCTTCAAAAAGAAGATTGGTGTAGATAGACAGGTTGAAACATACAAGGCTAGACTGGTTGCAAAGGGTTTCCGTCAAAGACCTGGTTTGGACTATGACGAAACCTTTTCTCCAGTAGCTATGCTTAAATCTATTCGGGTCCTTCTTGCTATTGCTGCCTTCCACGATTATGAAATCTGGCAGATGGACGTAAAGACGGCCTTTCTAAATGGTAATTTGGAAGAAAGCGTCTATATAGATCAGCCAGAAGGATTCATTCAGAGTGGGAGCAACGGTAAAGTATGCAAGCTGCTTAAGTCCATTTATGGACTAAAGCAGGCATCGCGGAGTTGGAACATCTGTTTTGATGATGCTGTCAAAGAATTTGACTTCATCAAAAATCTAGATGAACCTTGCATATACAGTAAGATTGTAGGGAGAGCTGTAGTATTTCTCGTCTTGTACGTGGATGGCATTCTCCTAATAGGAAATGATATTCCTATGTTACAGTCAGTCAAAAGATTCTTTTCACATAAATTCTCCATGAAAGACCTGGGTGATGCCACCTACATTCTGGGGATCCGGATCTATCGTGATAGATCAAAGAGGATGTTGGGACTTTCGCAGTCCAGGTACATAGACACCATAGTGAAGAGATTCAGTATGGATGATTCTAAGCGCGGTAACCTACCGGCTTGTCACGGAATCACCCTCTCCAAAGAGATGTCTCCCGAAACTGATTTGCAAAGGGATCGCATGTCGATTATACCCTACGCTTCTGCGGTAGGCTCTATAATGTATGCGATGTTATGTACCAGACCAGATGTAGCATACGCATTGAGCGTAGTAAGCCGGTATCAAGCAAACCCAGGGGTGAAGCACTGGATAGCAGTCAAAAACATTCTCAAGTACCTAAGGAGGACTAAGGAGATGTTCTTGGTGTATGGCGGAAAAGACCTCTAGATTGAGGCCTTTGCCGACTCCGGCTTCCAGAGTGACAAAGATAACTCCAAGTCCATGTCGGGTTATGTCTTTACCCTCAATGGAGGGGCGGTCTGTTGGAAGAGTTCCAAGCAGGAGACCGTTGCTGACTCAACAATGGAAGCGGAGTACATAGCTGCTTGCGATGCCGCAAAAGAAGCAGTCTGGATGAAGAAGTTCCTCACAGAACTTCAGGTGGTTCCTACCAGTGTTGGTCCAATACCTCTGTATTGTGACAACAACGGTGCTATAGCTTTAGCGAAGGAACCCAGGTCCCATCAGAAGTCCAGACACATCTTAAGGCAGTATCACCAGATCAGGGAGATCGTAGATCGCCGGGAGATCGAGGTGAAAAGAGTAGAGATAGAGAATAACATTGCTGATCCATTCACAAAGGCCCTTCCTCAGACGCAGTTCGAGAGGCTATTTGATATGATAGGTCTACGATATGCCAGCTCATGGCCCTAGTGCAAGTGGGAGATTGTTAGTGTATTTGCCCTAGGGGCCATTATTGTATCATACTAGGTTGTATAATACTTAATGGAAGCTTGGGATATTCACAGTTCCATATAACAGTCTTGCTAAACATGGTAGTATACTACTTGGTTTGAGTCTACTTTAATATGTGCATATGTTTCTTGTAACGTATCACTTATACATATTAGTAGAGCCCATAGGATCTTTGCTTGATTACCAGCGTCGTGATGGCAGTCACACTAGTGGGGGCTGGGTAGTCTGTAAGCAACATCCTATACAGGTCCCTGGTCATTGGATTATCGAGATAGGGCATCGATATTCCGGAGTAGACTAAGTGTATACGCTTCTCATCCCAGTTGGGGAGATGGTCTGTCCCACAGCCATCAGTACGTCGTACTAGAGATAGTATACAGGTGCTCGCTAGGTTACGGGTACACCGGACAGGACTCGCCGGGGAACTGATTGGTTGGTATTATACCCATCGTCAGTTAACAGTTCCCAGGTGACATGAGTACAGCATAGTCCGCAGACTTGACACTGCTACTTCGCCTCGAGTGTGTCCCACTGTTCTTAGATTGCTACCCTACCACGGCTCAAAGGAGTCGTGCAAACAGGTAGCAGTTGGGTGCAGTCCCGAGCACTTGGAGGCAGTGGCGGTTAGATAGGATTCATCTCTCCCGGTATTGGGAGTTGATATCACGATGTGTCAGAGAGCCATTACGCAAAGTCCCTGGCCAGGGCAAGCGAGATATACTGGTAGGTTCCAGTAGCTTCTCAGGGTGTAATGGATTTCGCTCCGACACGACTTATACAGCTATTAGGGGACTGACGCTTGCCGCCCCTAGGCTTGATTTGCGATAGTCTTAGACGAACAGACCGGACTGTACAGAGATTGTCACATCAGGCTCAGTAGGAGTTCAGATGGTTTTCCTCATCGGCCTTCTTATCGACATCTATCTGGGGACCGTTACGTACAGCTAGTGCCGCTTGCGGTCTGTGGTTAAACCCACTGCCAGCGTAGTGTCGAGTCTTTAGAGTCCCACACAGAGAGTTTTCCTGCTCCAGGAGAAACGATATAGAGATCGTATGGTTTTACGACACGGGTTCGGATGCGTACTTGTGTTTACGCACGTACGACTTTTCAGACAGTTTTTACTAGTCGGCTTTGGTTTAAGCCAGATTCTAGTATCGGGTTACTGGATTTATACAGTCTAAAGTTTTTCCGTGTTTTCACGGATTGGAGGGGCGTTCTCGTAATTTGTCGGGAAGCTACTAGAAGAGTGGTGACTAAGGGGTTAAGGTGGCATTGCATTAAATGAGATTGTGACTCATTTGTGTGATTCATCCAAGTCATTAATGCATCATAAATGCTTAGTGACTCATGGAGATGAATCACTCATAGATATTTGTGAAGCATGGTTGTTAATTCTATTATTTGATTTTTGGATAAATAATAATGCTTCATATATATCATGATAAGATCATTATCTCATTTTCATTATTATTCTCACCTTCTCTCTCCTCAAGCTCACTCTCTTCAAACCCTAACCCTAACCTCTCATGAGTTGAGATCAAGGGTTAGCTAGACTAATACATCCATAACCTCACTCTATATCCCCTAGGTAGCTTAGATTAGCACTTTAAGCACCCTAGTTATCTCAAGTTTGAGATTAAGCTTGGCGTAGGAGCTTTCGGGTAGATCGTCTTTGATTCGAGGAGGCCGTTGAGGTGCCGATGTTCCAAGGAGCCTACGAGGAGTGGAGGACCGCGATGAAGACCCGAAGGACAAGTAACGTGAGGTATAACTTCGTATCCGAGTAGTTAAACCTCTAGCTTTTAGTTAGTAATGGTTTAGATAACGATTCATGCGCTCAAGTCCGTGTTACGAAGCTTTGATAATCGTTTTTCATATATTTCGCCTCCCCGCAAGTTCGTGGGGTGCGTGACATGGACTTACATGTATGTGTGCATGCGCATCCATATGTGCATCAATGAGAATAAATGCATACATGCATGCATACAACAAAAGACAAGAAGGGTTTGAAGTGAAAAAGCTAATGGTCAATGATAAATCAACACTTGATTTAGCAAACCGGTCATATCTTATACGACCCGACCAATATCATACCATCCGACTAATATACGGTATCACATATGCGCATTTAATCGGGTCCCCGCGCATATCTCATATGCGCACCACATCGTTTCGCCTGGACCAGGTAACTCCATTGTGGGACTCTAAGACTCGTCAATACGCCGGCAGTGGGTGATGATCATATCAAGCACCCCCAAGCCGCAAGCGGTCAGCTAAACATAACGGCCACCCAGGTATTGAGTGATCATAAGAAAACAAGCGAACCTGTCACAACTCCCATCGAGCCAACCGGCAACACTACCGTACAGTCCGGTCTCTTCGTCAGATATGCTGCATATCGAGTCTAGGGATGGTAACGTCGACCCAAATAACTCAATAAGTCATGCCGATGAATGGTCTATAACAGATCCAGAAACTACTGATAACACTTATCAGTAAATCTCAACAGCCCTGGCCAGGGACTTACTGATATAGCCAATCGAGCACAGCATAGCATAACTCCCAATACCGGGAGAGACGAAACCCCTCCTATCGCTCATCGTCTTCGTGTGTCTCGGGACTGTACCCAAAAGCCACCTGTTTGCACGACTCAATAGAGCCGTGGTAGGGTGGCAATCAAAGTACAGTGGGAGAATACACAAGACTCTATGACGATCTCAGGTCTACAGACTAACCTGTACCAGTGTCACCTGAAAACTTCTATCCGACGATAGATATAATACCATATAGGAGTTCTCGGCGAGTCCGTCCAGTGTACTCAGTCTCCACTGAGCACCCGTATACGATCTCGATGTCAAACATCAATGGATGTGGGAACATCCATCGCCCATCTTATAGGTCAAGTATCATATACGCTAGTCTACTCTGGTATATCGATGCCCCGTCTCGATACACCTACGACTAAGGACATTCCAGGATATGCTTATAAACTACAGATGTCCTACTAGTATGATCTCCATCATAATCACAGTAGTCAAGCCTATATCCTCAGGGCTTTATCAACATGTATGAATGAATAAAAGCATGATCAAGTCAACATGTCAGATAACGAAGAACCAGATAGCATACTATCATGTCGAGCAAGAATGTACACTGAATATATATATATATATATATATATATATATATACATGTATAAATTCATCCACTATCATATAATGGCCTCTACGGCATAAATATATCCAACAATATTCTCTGCTCGGCCTTCAATACAAACCATCGCTGGTGAAGATCAAAGTTTGCAAGTTGCCATGGTTCCGCCCAAACATCATAAAGAACTAGACGTGCTCGATACCTACAGTGTGGAGGAGCTGCAAACGTTCTATATCCCTCCCAGGCGAGAAGGTGAAAAGGCGATCCTATTCTACCGATCCGGGGAAACTAAAGTGGAGAAAGAAATCTGGCACGGCGTGGATTCTACACTTGACAGACTCCAGCCCATCCGTTTGCCCAGATATTACACGAGCGGACTAAAAAGGCTGTTAAGGCACCAAGGCATACCTTTCAAACATACCACTCGGAGAGCTAAGTTCTATGACAGGATTTGGAACGTCCCTGGAACTCAGCGGAAATTGCCCAACAGGAAAATGGAAACGACCAGGCTTGGGTATGTTCAATCCAAGAAACGGGAGCTACTCCGCGACTGCTACATCGTACATGACTTTGATGAAGAAGGGGATGCTCAGTGGGAGAATGCTAACCCTGAACCAGAAAGAGCCCCCGACGTGAAAATGCCCAGTCCGTCGTTCGAAGAACAAATGGACAAGCTTATAAGGGAAGCTGGTCAAAAGGTTCAAGATGACCACAATCGCGAAATGGCCATCTACGAGAAAGCCAGGACGCAACGCCTTCTTCAATAGGCTGCGAAAGATGAAAATGCTCCTCCCTGTCAACCCGTCATACAAAAGGCCCGACGCAGAGGCAAAAATAAATCAAAGAGTGGGAAAAGTGTTCGAGAGCGAAAAAGTGGGACCAAGAAGCCACGCGATCAGGAATCGAGTAATCCAGATTCGTCTCTTATAAAGAAGATGAGTCGAGCATACTCTTTTCCTCATAACAAAACACGGAAGATACTCGATCTCACCATAAGACATCAACTGATTATACTCCCGGAGTCCAAGCACCCCGAGCAAGTCAACGAGATCTCTCACCCAGACTATTGCTCCTATCATAGGGCAATAGGGCATCCTATTGAAGACTGCTTCACCTTCAAGAACTGGATCGAAGAACAATATCGGCAAGGCAGGTTCACTCTATCCAACGGCTGGAGGGTAACCTCGCCGCAGAAGCATGAACCCAAATCCACGAGGGTAGAACCAGATCCACATCAGTCTTGGAAGCGAGCTCGTACCTGTCACGTGATTACGCTGTCGAAAAAAGAAGAGCCCGAGGATATGGATGACCTTCCCTGGTGCTTCGAAAACAATAATGACGAGGTGATCTCGGAATTTCCACCGGCGCCAAAAGAGCTGGAAGATGGAATACATACCACTGCAGATGATCTCAAGAAAATTAATTTGGGGACGACAAGTGATCCACGGCCGACATTTGTCAGTGAGTTGTTGTCTGAAGAAAAGGTGGCTACACTAAAAGAAGTGCTTATGCAGCATAAAGATTGCTTTGCATGGAACTATTCCGAGATTCCATGACTAGATCCAGAGATTGTCGTCCATAAGCTGGCAATATCCCCAGACGTCAAGCCAATCAAACAAGCACCGCGAAGAATGCGGCTCGAGCTTGAGATGAGCATCAACGCCGAGGTCACGAAGCTGATCGACTCTGGCTTCATCCAAGAGGTGCGGTATCCTGACTGGATCGCCAACATCGTCCCGGTGATGAAGAAAAATGGGACAGTGCGCATATGTGTGGACTTTCGGGATCTCAATAAAGCCTGCCCGAAAGACGACTTCCCAGTACCGGTTACCGAGCTGATGATAGACAATACGTCCACCCTTGAGGTTTTCTCCTTCATGGATGGCTCGTAAGGATACAATCAGATAATGATGCATCCCGAGGACCAGAAGCACACCGCTTTCTGGACCCCTTTGGGTATATTCTGCTACAAGGTGATGCCCTTCGGTCTAAAGAACGCCGACGCCATCTACCAGAGGGCCATGACGAAGATCTTCGATGACCTCATACATGAAATCGTCGAGTGCTATATCGACGACCTCGTGGTGAAAAGCAAATCATACGAGGAGCATTTAGAGCATCTGAAGATCGTGTTTCAACGCCTCCGGCAATACAACTTGAAGATGAACCCTCTCAAATACGCGTTCGGTGTTTCCTCGGGCAAATTCCTTGGATTCATCATCCGACACTGAGGCATCGAGATAGATCCATCGAAGATCAAGGCAATTATGGAGATGCCCCTGCCGAGGACTCTAAAGCAGTTGCGGTCCCTCCAAGGGAAGCTTGCGTATATCCGGCGATTTATAACCAATCGTTCGGGCAAGTGCCGTCCTTACAGCCACCTGATGAAGAAGGGAACCCCTTTCGTCTGGGATCACAAATGCCAAAGCGCGCTGGACGAAATCAAGCAATACCTGCAGAATCCGCCAGTACTAGCCGCTCCGGTCAAGGGAAAGCCTCTCATTCTTTATACAACAGCCCTCGAAGGTTCTTTAGGCGCATTATGGGCATAAGAGAACGACCAAGGGAAGGAGAGAGCGCTCTACTATTTGAGTCGAGTTCTACTGGGAGCAGAAAGCAATTATTCTCCCATCGAAAAACACTGCCTGGCATTGATCTTCGCGATAACGAAGCTCAGGCACTATGCGTTGGCGTATGAAGTCCGTCTCATATCGAAGGTGGACCCTCTCAAATATTTGATGTCAAAGGACATATTAACGGGGCGACTCGCTAAATGGGCCCCGCTCTTGATGGAGTTCTCGATAACCTATCAGCCTCTTAAGGAAGTGAAAGACCAGGCCATCGCCGACTTCCTCGTTGAGCATCCGATACCTGCCGATTCTCCCTTGAACTGCGAATTGCCAGACGAACATGCGTTTGACACGATCGACGGAAGTGATACCCAATGGGAACTTTACTTCGATGGAGCGTCTTCCATGAAGAAACGCAAGCAAAGCACCCCTATAATCAAATCAGGGGTAGGCCTCATCTTCGTAACTCCACAAGGAGGGATAATGCGCTTTGCCTTCTCCTTAACAGAGCCGAGAGCAAACAATGAAGCTGAATACGAAGCTTTGATAGCAGGTCTCGAGATCGCCATTGACATAAGGATTGAAAACCTCTTCATATACGGAGATTCCCAATTGGTTGTTAGTCAAGTAAACGGCGACTATCAAACGTGCAAACCAGAACTGGTGAAGTACGGCGAGAGAGTACAGCAACTGCTGACTCAAATTCCTTCCTACACCTTGGAAAGCTTACCGCGCACGGAAAATAGCAAGGTGGATGCATTAGCCAAGCTCACTAGGGAACTGGCTGATGAGAACCTCGATGATGTGAGGATCGTTGTGCAAAGCCGACGGATTCTCGCACCAGCAGAAATACTTCCAAAGTCATCCGAGAAAAAGGGAACGACCGAGCGAATGACTCTACAGATAAAAGACCAGGAAAAGGTTATGGATTGGAGGGAAGTTTTCATAGACTACTTCAAATCCCATCGAACGCCCGAAGATGCATTTTCAAGACATCAGCTTATAAAACGAGCTCTGTCTTTTTCTTTCGTCAATGATACTCTATATAAGAGATCATTCGATTCTCTGTGGTTGAGATGCTTGGGACCTGAAGAAGCAAAAAGAGTTGTCCAAGAAACTCACGACGGACTCTGTGGTTCTCACCAAGCCGGGCCGAAGATGAAGTTGAAGATCAAACGGATGGCTTATTATTGGCCCACGATGATCCAGGACCGCCTTGAGTATGCGAAGCAATGCCACTTATGCCAGATCCATGGGGACTTTATCCATCAGCACCCAAATCCACTACACCCAACGGTGGCTAGCTGGCCGTTCGAAATGTGGGGGACTGACATAATCGGCCCCATCGAACCAGCATCGTCCAGAGGACATCGATTCATTTTGGCGACAACTGATTACTTTTCTAAATGGGAAGAAGCAGTACCGCTGAGGGAGATAAAGACGGAGAATATCCTCCATTTCTTTAAGACACACGTCATTTATCGGTTCGGTACTCCGCGACGAATCATCTCCGATAATGGGCCAGCATACAGAATCCACAAGATCAGCCGCTTCGCACAACAACACAACATAGACAGGAGATACTCCTCAGTTTATAATCCCCGAGCTAACGGTTTAGCTGAGGCTTTCAACAAGACCTTGACGAAGATCGTGAAGAAGACGGTGTCACGAAATAAGAAAGACTGGAACGAGAGACTGCATGAAGCTCTCTGGGCGTATCGAACTACGTTCAAAACGGCCACGAATACGACTCCATACGCATTGGTATTCGGCACAGAAGCAGTACCCCCCCTCGAGATAGAGTTACCCTCTCTACGAGTGGCAGTTCATTACGAGCTAATGGACGAAGAGAATGCTCATCTTTGGCTTGAGGAGCTCGATGCGCTCGATGAAACCCAGCTCATAGAGCTACAAAATCTGGAGGCTTATAAAGTAAAGATGACGCACTCATACGAAAGATTGACTAGGCCGAGGACATTCCTCCAAGGCGAACTCGTGCTAGTGGTCAAAAGACCTATGATCCCCAATCGTGCCAAGTGGGGGAAATTCGAGCCGG
Organism: Agapanthus africanus; assembly: GCA_030015575.1. Taxonomy (NCBI): domain Eukaryota; kingdom Viridiplantae; phylum Streptophyta; class Magnoliopsida; order Asparagales; family Amaryllidaceae; genus Agapanthus; species Agapanthus africanus. The sequence goes on along the minus strand of JASDDO010000031.1, from coordinate 288,474,931 downwards.
ACTATGAAGGACCGTATATCATAGACAAGGTCTACCAGGGTGGAGCCTATCTACTCATGGACATGGATGGCGAAAGGCCCTTCAGGCCAATAAATGGCCGCTTCCTGAAGAAATACTACGCCTGACGAGACACAGCGTAGGTCAATGATAATTGACGACGACTATGTTCGCTCGCTATTCCCTAAGCCCAAACTCTATAAGTAGTAGCCGGCTTTCTTTTCTCGGACCGAAATGTCCTAAAACTAACAATGGACCGAAATGTCCTTAAACTAACAACGGACCGAAATGTCCTTAAACTAACAACGGACCGAAATGTCCTAAAACTAATGACGGACCGAAACGTCCTTAAACTAACGACGGACCGAAACGTCCTTAAACTATCAACGGACCACTATGTCCTAAAACTAGCCGTTGACCGAGATGTCGATAAACTACGGTGGATTGCAGCATCCCAAAGTTGATACAACAAAAAAAAGAGAATAAAAAAAGAGAGTGAAAAGAAAACGGTATGTCTATAAGAAAAATGGGCACGGATGAAAACTCGAAAGGGCTCCGTGAGTAAAAACAGCAGGGCTACCGGCGAGTTTTGTGAAAACCCGAAAGGGCGCAACCTTGTTAGAATAAAAAAAAGGAAGAATAAAAATGGTATGTCCATAAGCAAAAAGGGCACGGATGAAAACCCAAAAGGGCTCCGTGAGTGAAAACAGCAGGGCTACCGGCGAGTTTTGTGAAAACCCGAAAGGGCGCAATCTCGTTAAAATACACTTTAAAGGTCCTCTCGACTTTGTAAGGAGAAACCACCTGCGTGAGATCCTTACGACTTACAAGGGAGCAACACACTTAGGGATCCCCACGATTCCTAAGGAGAAATTACACTTGTGAGATCCTCACGACTCGTAAGGAGAATCCTCTTATGGGACCCTCACGGCTCATCAGATTCAAAAGTCTTAAGCCACAGGGATTTGAACCTGTTCTTAAGCAGCCCCCATAACCTCCAATACTGCCCTACAAGCGGCTCAATGATGACCCTTGTATACAATCCACTGGCGCGAATAAACATTTCCCTAACGAAGTCCCATCCGTGACTAGGGATATGTCTATATGGTGAACAACCCTTGTAGGTCCTTTTGATTTATAAGGAGAAAACACTCTTGTAAGATCCTTACGACTTACAAGAGAACATGCACTTAGGAATCCTCACGACTCCTAAGAAGAAAACGCACCTACGAGATCCTCATGACTTGTAGGGAGAAATACCTTCATGAGACCCTTACGGCTCATGAAGTCAAAAGCCTTAGTCGACAGGATCCTAACCCTGTTTACTAAGACACCGTTGTTCGACATCGACAGAGGCAAATGATGATTCTCTCCTGGCAATATCCCAGTAGTAGCGGTGCTGATGCCGAAATCGGTGTTTAATTCCGAGCTTGCAGCAAAAAGGCAGCAAGCCACACATGCATACGAAATAGCCGAAATGATGGGGCAACTTGCAGACAAAATCAGCAAGTAAAAATATATGCATGCAAAATAGCCGAAATGATTGGGCAACCGCAATAAAAAGCAGCGAGTAAAAATAAAAAAAATAATCGAAATGATTGGGCACCGCGAAAAATAACCGAAATGATTGGGCAATCGCGACCTTCGCGATATAAAAGCTAAAATGATAGAGCATCGCGGAAAGAAATAAAAATATGAATGAAATTTATGCCCTACAAGTGATATCATGTCAATCCCTGTATACAATCCAGGGACGCAAACAAAGAGGGAATCACACCCTTCCTACCCAAGCTTCATCAGAAGGAGAGGCCAAATCTCAATGGTTCATAAATAGCCTAAAGATCATCTCAACATTCGTCATATTACAACGGACACAACATCAAGCAAAGCGGAACAACGGCAACACCCAGTTCCATGACTCGGCGGTGTACAGATGACCGAGAGTCAAACTACGACTCCGTGAAATGCGGATAAAGTCAACCCTTCCTGGTCACGTGGAACGCGGATAATGTCAACTCTGACCCCATGTGAAGCATCCAAAGGGGAGCCTGGTCCTTGCCTAACACAGCAGTGAACCCGTGGGAAGCATCCAGAGCAAAATTCCTGGCTACGTGGAACGCGGATTATGTCACTCCTGACACCGTGGGAAACGTCCAAAGAGAATCCTGATCCTCGCAGAGCACGGCAATGACCCCGTGTGAAGCATCCAAAGCGGAGCCTGGTCCTCGCCGAACACGGCAGTGAACCCGTAGGAAGCATCCAGAGAAAAATTCCTGGCTACGTGAAACGCGGATTATGTCACTCCTGACCCCATGGGAAACGTCCAGAGCGGATCCTGGTCCTCACAGAGCACGGCAATGACCCCGTGTGAAGCATCCAGAGCGGAGCCTGGTCCTCGTCGAACACGGCAGTGAACCCGTGGGAAGCATCCAGAGCAAAAAATCCTGGCTACGTGAAACGCGGATTATTTCACTCCTGACCCCGTGGGAAACATCCAGAGCGGATCCTGGTCCTCGAAGAGCACGACAATGACCCCGTGTGAAGCATCCAGAGCGGAGCCTGGTCCTCGCCGAACATGGCAGTGAACCCGTGGGAAACATCCAGAGCAAAATTCCTGGCTACGTAGAACGCGGATTATGTCACTCCTGACCCTGTGGAAAACGTCCAGAGCGGATCTTGGTCCTCGCAGAGCACGGAAATGAACCCGTGTGAAGCATCCAGAGCGGAGCCTGGTCCTCGCCGAACATGGCAGTGAACCCGTGGGAAGCATCCAGAGAAAAATTCCTGGCTACGTGGAATGCGGATTATGTCACTCCTGACCCCGTGGAAAACGTCCAGAGCGGATCCTGGTCCTCGCAGAGCGTGGCAGTGACCCTGTGTGAAGCATCCAGAGCGGAGCCTGGTCCTCGCCGAACACGGCAGTGAACCCGTGGGAAGCATCCAGAGCAAAAATTGGACTGTGAGGTCCTTAAACTCACGGACTATGATGTCCTTAACCTCGACCGTGATGTCTTAAAACTAACATCGGACTATGAGGTCCTTAAACTCACGGACTATGATGTCATTAACCTCGACCGTGATGTCTTAAAACTAAAAACGGACTGTGGGGTCCTTAAACTCATAGACTATGATGTCCTTAACCTCGACCGTGATGTCTTTAAACTAACATTGGACTGTGGGGTCCTTAAACTCACGGACTATGATGTCCTTAACCTTGACCGTGATGTCTTTAAACTACGGTATCCTGGAAAACGTCCAGAGCGGAGCCTGGTCCTCGCAGAACACGGCAGTGAACCCGTAGGAAGCATCAAGAGCAACTCCTGACTCCGTGAAATGCGGATAAGGACAACTTCACCCATCACTTGCGGGTCCTCACGACTCGTATGGGAGTAAATTCTCTTGTGAGATCCTTACGACTTTCAAGAGAAAACACACTTAGGAATCCTCACGATTCTTAAGGAGAAATTACACCTACGGGATCCTCTCGACCGGTAGGGAGAAAATTCTTTATGAGACCCTCATGGCTCATAAAGTTGAAAAGTCTTAGGTGACAGATCCTAACCCTGTTTTCTAAGCCATCACCACCTTACAAAGAGCACAGGATTGATAGCTATATACTATCTACAGACCACACTGTAGGATATAGTGCCCTCAGAGTCAATTATTGGATCGCAGGCACGTGATTGCAATGATTGAGGGAGGACCTATACCGGTAGGACAGTCTTACTCGAGAGGTTTGTATACTATCTTGTTTGTCTTTATCATCATGTACATACTTTAGGTGACATTGTAGTTCACTATTACACATTGATAGAGAATAGTATGCTGCCATGGTTTATCTTTATTATCGTGTACTGTTTCAGGTGACCTTACAGGTCACTATCGCACGTTGATAAAGCCCTTAGGATTCTTTCTTGACGGCCAGTAGTATGATGGCGATCATATACGTGGGAGCTGGGGTCTATAAGCACATCCTTAAAAAGTCCCTAGTCGTGGGAGTTTCGAGACTGGGCATCGATACTCCATTAGTAGACTAGTGTATACAGTCGAGACCCCGACGAGGGGCGGTGGCCGGTCTCACAAGCCATTGGTGTCAGTTGGTTCACCTAAGATGTATACAGGTGCTCATTGGGTTATGAGTACACCGGACAGGACTCGCCGGAAACATGCTAGTTGGTATTATACCTGACGTCAGATAGCAGTTCCCTGGTGACATGTGTATAGGTTAGTTTATCGACCTGAGATCGTCATTTGTCTCATATGAGTTCCCACTGTGCTTTGATTACTACCATACCACAGCTTAAAGGAGTCGTGCAAACAGGTTTTAGTTGGGTACAGTCCCGAGCCACATGGAGGCAGTGAGCGGATCGGCAGGGGTTTCGTCTCTCCCGGTATTGGGGGTGAGATTGCGCTGTGTCTAGGAGAGCCATTACACGAAGTCCTTGGGCAAGACAGGAGATTTACTGGTAGGTATTCCAGTAGTATCTCAGGGTGTTCTAGGCTACACTCCGACACGACTTGTACCGCTTTTGGTGGTCTGACTTTTACCAACCCCTTAGGCCCGACATGCGATGCTCATAGACGAGCGGACCGGACTGTAAGGATATTGTCACTGACAGGCTCAGTAGGGTGTCAGGATGAGTTCGCTCATCGACCTCCCTTTTGGTCAATACCTGGTAGCCCGTTACGTACAGCTAGTACCACTGACGTGCTAGTGGTTAAATCCACAGCCAAAGTATTGACGAGTCTTTAGAGTCCCCCACAGACTGTTTCTCAAGTTTCGGGCGAAACGTTGTAGAGGCCGTATGATATATGGCAGGGTCCGATCATATACGTGCAGTAGTGCACGGATCATGATCGGGCGGATCATACTAGTGGGCTTTGGTTTAAGCCAGATCCTAGTATTAGATTTGTTGGATTACTTTAGTCTCATCGCATTCGCATTCAGTCGGAATGCGGATGCAGGTATGTATATACAGGTGAGGGGTATCCTTGTGATCCATCACGAGTTTATTTTAGATGCCGCCGTATCTTTTTATTGTTGCAAACATTTGGATTAATGTTTGCATATGGAAATTATGAGATATAAATCATCATTTTGTGCATTTAATGTGGCATGTGCAAGGTTAGTGACTCATGGTCTCTTTTCTTGTGCTAATGTCACATTATTTGATGGATTTGTGTCTTGATATGATAAGGAGAGAGAGAGGGGCTGCCATGAGAGAGTTAGCTCTTGTATTTTTCATTCTAACACTCTCACTCTCATTATTATCACAAGACATAAGAAAAGAAAAGGGAAGTTCTTCTTCTTCCTCTTCCTCTTTCTTCTCTAGCTCATAATCTCCATCAATGGCAACACCTTCAACCTCCATCCATCTCATGGATGCAAGAGACAAAGTGATCACAAACATTCTCTACATCACCTTGGACACATCGGCTAGCACACTTAGTGCCCGAGTTGCTTCGGATGAAGCGGGAGCCCGTAAAAGAAATCGATGATGTGGTGCCCTTTCCGACGAGGATATCGAGACCGGAGATGCCGCGAGGAGCTTGGGATGGTGGCCAAAGACCGAAGGACACGGATCGATCGGTATAGCTTTCCAACCCTCTCTCTAGATAGCTAGTTGTAGGTTAATGGTTCGATCCGGGTTTTAAGCATACGATAGCGTCGGTTTCTAGTTTGAAAAAGTTTTCGTTTTCGCATTTTGGCCTCAGACAGACGGCCGGGACGCTACCGTAGTCTTATATGGTATCAGAGCCATGTCATTAACCTTTACTAGCTTGCTCTAACATGTTTAGAACTTCGATCGAACGAAATTTTCCAAAACTGCATTTCCAAGTCATCAGTTTCTGTCGAATTTTTTTTGTGGTCAAAAAATTATTTTGTGTGCTGCAGAAAATCAGGCAGGTTTTTTTAGGAGTTCTGAGAAAATTTGGTTGCCTGATCCTAAAGTGCCGCCGCAGAACCGCGTCAATGACCCTGTTCTGGCCACGGTTCCGCCGCCATTCTGTAGCCTCACTGCACCAAAATTTCTACAGTGCTCCCTGACTTGGAAATGGGGTTTCTGGTAATTTTTGTTTTGGCCCAGATTATCTTGAGTACTGGGTATTGTACTTGGGGCCCACTTCGGGAAATTTTGTTGATCGAAAATTTTAAACATGTTAGTTCACAGTATTTACATTATATCTGCGACCGTGAATGTCATTTGATCGGTAAATCTAGTCTAATTGCTATAGCCCTTTTAGACGTATTTGCGAACGTGACATTCACGTTGATGTTCTGTGTTGTGCTGTGATGTTGCAGATTTGTCGTGGTGGATAGCCTGGTTACAATGGTAGTACAGTTTGGTTATATATGTACATTTGATATTGCGGGGCGAGCGTCCGACATGTGGACTGTCGTCGCTTCCTGTTTGTATATTATTCTTTTGGGGCACGACCGGGCTGAGGCCGATGTACCCGTTGTATGTATATTTTACTTTCTGTACTAGGATTACCCCAAGGTGGGGTACACGGGTAGCCGGGTTCTAGAGGGCAACGGGCCCTCATCTCATGGCTTTGAGACGGAGGGGGCTTTACTCTAGAATTGGCGGACTATTCGCCGCACTCGTAGGGGGTACAAGTTGACCTAAGGAGGGGTGCTCAAGTTGCCGGATTCCGTGAAGTGCTGGATGGTCCATTCACGTTGTTGAAGGTGGCTGCCTTGCTTCAGGTTTTGGCGGGTAACTTGTCACGCCCGTAGGGGTCTAGGATTTCACTGCATAGGCTATCCACACGACCAGGGGAACGTCGGGTTTCAGTTGCGGCTCTGTGAAACCCGGGGCTCCCAGTTATTTGTATTGTTCTGTGATGCTTATTACATTTCTGTGATGTTGCATTTTATCACGCCTTGAGCGATTATTATATATTGATATATATACTAGTAGATGTTGTATATATTTTACACCCGCGCTAGTCCAGTCCCCGCTCTGTCGTTAGTTAAGTAACCAAACGGGTGATGACGGGACCCAGTGGCGAATGCGAATGGCATATACGTGCATCAAATTTTCGTTCTTTTGTGGTGTGATTAATTGATGGGAATGCATTGCTTTGGATCAATGCAAGCTAAACAAACCTATTCTGATGTTGTTGGAACATTTTTTAAAAAGCTGTTATTGCAAGGACATTTTCTTTTGTTTTGCACAGTGGTATTCGGTTATGAATATTCAGCACCTCAGTCGACGAGGCAAGGGCTGAGATCCCTTCACCGGGAGTGACCCCTTGGACAGAAGTTTGCGTCAGGGTAATAACTTCACTATAGCCGATTGCCTTTTTGCTTTGCATCGTGGTATTCAGTTGGAATATCCTGCACCTCATTCTACGGGGAAAGAGCCGAGATCCCTTCACCGGGAGTGACCTCTTTAGCAAAGGTTTTCGTCACTATATTTATAAAAAGCTATCCGGTTCCTTCAACGATATCAAGTTCATTACGCTAAAGGTTTTTCGCCAAAAACCATTCATAGCCCTCCGTCATTTCAGATGGGTAGCACTTAGTATTCATGCAATGTTTGTTGGCCTTAGTCAAGGCATAGTGTATGGTAGCTATTTGTTACTTTTCTGCAGCATAGATAGATGCGTTGGTTTGAGACAGTCATACAGCCTTGTTGGCCATAGTCAAGGGCTTGTACGGGTGGGTTCAAATTAACCTGGACAATGACGGGTAGAACTTGACATGTGACTTATGATTTGTTGGCCTTAGTCAAGGTCATAAGAGCATGGGGTAAAAATCACATCGGGAGTTTCTAAAGAAACTGAAACTTACCAGATATGCGCATATCTTCTGGAGTGTGATAACGTGAGTGGATTCCATCACGTTATCATGCGATGATAGTTGGATCCCGATACCCACTGATGAGTTGGTTTACTCCTCGGGTGATCCCGACTAATTCTTCTTTCAGGTTTGGAGGAGAATTTGACGATACAGTGGGAGGTTTCCTGATTAGATAAATTGATAACCATTCTGATCTAGGTTAGAGTGGACGCTGGGTGTTTCTTCTCTCTCTCTCTTTGGCAGCGACCATGACCTGACCCTAGACTATGACTCAGTGACCAAGTTAACCGAACCATCTTAAACACTGGCTTTTGGATTGTCAGGGTTGCATACTTCATTGCCACTCCTACTTTTACCCTTTTCTCCAGAACACCCCGTATTACTACGAACATCCACTTCCATTAGATAAAACCATCGTATGGTTATATACGAACTCGAAGGAACTTATTCTAGGATGGTTTCCGGTTCTGGAGAAAACGAATAGGACTATTCAGTTGTCTTTTCCTTTTACCTTCTCTCAGGTTGCGAGTGTTCCTTGGATTAGGACAGTACACCTATTACGCTTATTGGATAGTCTTCATGCAAACCATAGGCAGGTGCCGAACGGTAGGGAATGAAGAAAACCATTTAGCGTAAAAGGTGTACAGAGTATTAAGTAAAGACAAATAAAGGGATTAGTAAGAAGGCAAAATAAACTGCGACTGCTATTCACGACCAAACCAAGTATTTCATCGCCACTCCTACATCACCTTTGTATTTCTCCGAAACACCCCGTATCACTACGAAGATCCACAGTTTATTGGATACTCCATCGTATGGTTATATACGAACTCGAAGGAACTTGTTCCAGTTCGGGGATGGATTCTGGTTCAGGAGAAATAAGAATAAGATTTATTCAGTTGTCTTTTATCTTCACCTTCTCTCTGGTTACGAGTACTCCTAGGATTAGGAGAGTACACCCATTATGCTTATTAGATAGTCTTCTTCCAAACCATAGGCCGGTGCCGACCGGTAGGGAAGGAAGAAAACCAGTTGGCCTAAAGGCGGTGTACAGAAGGTAATAACTAAAGACATATAAAGGGATTTGGAGAGATGGCAAAGAAATATACGGTTGCAGTTGTGAATCTGATAATGGAAGAGGCATTACTAGGAATACCCGGATGCCCCTTCGAAACATTTACATGTTTCAGTTTCACTGTGTATTGCTAAAAGAAAACTGATTTCCCAATTAGCCCTTGCTCCAGGGTATGTATTTACCAGGTTGGATTCTCACATCTGTATGATTTTACAGATGATGAGTGGGAGTAAGTTATTGGGAATTGGGTGATCATCCTCATTATATCGGGATTCGTTGTAATTGGTGATATTTGAGGAGATCGCCTGGGTTGTTTGCCGGGCGGCAAATATTTGGTTTTGAATATCCGTTGTTATGAACCAATTTCAAATTGATATATCTGTACGTTTATTTTTATAAAGTGAGATATAACTTTTTGAAATTATGTCCATGACATTTACCTATATCAGTGGATGGTTAGGTAAGGAGCATTAAACAACGGTGTTATTCTTCTTAACCATAAGTACAGTTTTCAACCTACGACACACATGGAATGAGTTATTAGACTCAGGGGACTTATACTGAGTATTGTATGCTGTCCAGTGTCCATTTAGACAGAGGGGTTGGTACTCGTACTATATTCTGTTTACTTGTGACTTTTCTAGTTCTTAGACATGTGTTTCGTAGAAATGCAAGGTCTGAGTTTTGAGAAGTTATAAGTATAAGAGTAAAGTAAAGAACCACGTGTTGCAAGTATCAGGATTCTTCAAGGTGATCGAAGATGTAGATACTTGTGTTTGGTATTCAGTTGATAGTAATGATTAAGAGAACTTGCTTCTCTTTCAGGTAACTCATAATTGGAAGCACTCCTAAGTCGAGTAATGCTGATCGGCCTCTCTCCATTTAGTTGACATGCACTGGAGACAGATGCATGATTTGAATCTGGTTTCAATTAAATCAGTGCCTCTGTTTCTATATTGGATATAGAATAGTTCATATCTTAACAATGTTAAGGTACGGGGAGTTGTCCGGCTTATGCTTAAAACCAGACTCTGGATAATTCAAGGCACGTTTCTGTAATGGCTGTTTGTGGGTTGACCCGGGCTATGACGAGGGTTGACTTTCTACCATCTGGAAGATCAATAGTGATATTGTTCTTGACTCGCCACAGTTTTAGTAAAATGGATTTTTTCAGAAAACAGTAGTGGGAGTATGGTAGAACTGGAAGTGATTCTAGAACCGCAAACGATTACTGAAAATTTGATAAGAACCTAAAGATTCAATCTGGTTTGACATTCCATTGGCCACTCCGCAGATATGGTGGAAAACCTCAGGAACTCGAGAGGTACTTCAGTATGCTCAAAGACAGTGACAGGGAGGTTCTTGTTTACCCAGACTTGACACTACTATTGTTCCAGACTATGAGACCCGGCAAGAGGATGAGTATAGCGTCGTTCTAAACTAGTTTTAGAAGTGCACGTGTATATTATTCTGCCAGAGGGTTGTCGTAGTTAGTGGGAGCAGCGAAAGCATAGTGGACAAGTAGATTATGTTTATTTATGGACTAAAGCAGATATAGCGGAGATAGATCATCTATTTCTGATGTGACAGTCATAGGATTGACTTCATCAGAATAGAGGATGGATCTGTTAAGAAGGTAGTAGGGTGTGATTTCCTGGTATTTGGATGACATACACAGAGTAGGAAGTGAAATTCCTATACTACGATCGGTTATACTTTGGTTGTCACACATTGGTTTCTCCACAAAGGACATGGGTTTCATATCAGACATTCTGGTTACTAGATCTATGGTTTTAGGTCTAGATTTGGGTAGTTTCCTAATCTGGGTACTTAGACAACATTCTAAAGGTGTTTTAGAATGGACGACTCCTGGCATGGTAGTGTACCTGCAGGTGATGGAGTCACCCTCTCTAAAGGTGTCTTACAGACTAAAGGGGAGAGGGATGTGCATGATTGGCAGATCACTTGCTTAGGCAATTGAGTCAATCATGAGATATCAAGTACCACACCAGATATTGTTTTTGCACGAGATGCAGTAAGTTGCTATTAATCCAATCCTGGAGAAACATTCGGAAGCAGTTTTAGAACATAAGTGGATGTTCTAGGGATATGATAACAACAGCCTCTTTTAGGAGATAGTTATCATTACAGGCTTCCAAGTTGACCTGGATGACAGAGTGACTGTTAGAGTTATAGTTTTCCCTCTGAAGAGGGGCAGTATTTTGGACAGGTGGTCCAAGCGGATACTGAGGGAGGTGTGGCGCAGGATACTGATTAAGTTCAGTTGACGATACAGTCTAAGAAGTTTGGATTTGGAGTTCATTTATGAACTAGGTCCCATCAGATATCCAGACATATTCTAAGACAGGTATTGCTCATTTCGGGAGATGGCTTTCTCCGCGAACTTGAGATAAAGAGAGACATAGAAAGAAACATCAGGGCGGATCCACTCACTGAGGCTATTCCTCGAACGCAATAGTTTCGCTAACGGGCTTTGTGAAACTGATTAGTAGAGGAGTTGGGTGTTCGGTATCACACGAGCTGTGAGTATGCGACATCGCAATAATTAGCCTTGAGTGCAAGTCGGAGATGTTGGATATAGTGCCCTCAGATTCAATTATTGGATCGCAGGCACGTGATTGCAATGATTGAGGGAGGACCTATACCGGTAGGACAGTCTTACTCGAGTGGTTTGTATACTATCTGGTTTGTCTTTATCATCGTGTACATGCTTTAGGTGATATTGTAGTTCACTATTACACGTTGATAGAGAATAGTATGCTACCATGGTTTATCTTTATCATCGTGTACTGTTTCAGATGACCTTATAGGTCACTATTGCACGTTGATAGAGCCCTTAGGATTCTTGCTTAACGACCAGCAATATGATGGCGATCATATACGTGGGAGCTGGGGTCTATAAGCACATCCTTAAAAGATCCCTAGTCGTGGGAGTTTCGAGACTGGGCATCGATACTCCATTAGTAGACTAGTGTATACAGTCGAGACCCCGACGAGGGGCGGTGGCCGGTCTCACAAGTCATTGGTGTCAGTTGGTTCACCTAAGATGTATACAGGTTCTCATTGGGTTATGAGTGCACCGGACATGACTCGCAGGGAACATGCTAGTTGGTATTATACCTGACGTCAGATAGCAGTTCCCTAGTGACATGTGTACAGGTTAGTTCATCGACCTGAGATCGTCATTTGTCTCGTGTGAGTTCCCACTGTGCTTTGATTACTACCCTACCACGGCTCAAAGGAGTCGTGCAAACATATTTTAGTTGGGTACAGTCCCGAGCCACATGGAGGCAGTGAGCGGATCGGCAGGGGTTTCGTCTCTCCCGGTATTGGGGGTGAGATCGCGCTGTGTCTAGGAGAGCCATTACACGAAGTCCTTGGGCAAGGCAGAAGATTTACTGGTAGGTAATCCAGTAGTATCACAGGGTGTTCTGGGCTACACTCCGACACGACTTGTACCGCTTTTGGGGGTCTGACTTTTACCAACCCCCTAGACCCGACATGCGATGCTCATAGACGAACGGACCAGACTGTACGGATATTGTCACTGACAGGCTCAGTAGGGTGTCAGAATGAGTTCGCTCATCGACCTCCTTTTTGGTCAATACCTAGTAGCCCATTACGTACAGCTAGTACCACTGACATGCTAGTGGTTAAATCCACAGCCAAAGTATTGATGAGTCTTTAGAGTCCCCCACAGACTGTTTCTCAAGTTTCGGGCGAAACGCTGTAGAGGCGTATGATATATGGTAGGGTCCGATCATATACGTGCAGTAGTGCACGGATCATGATCGGACGGATCATACTAGTGGGCTTTGGTTTAAGCCGGATCCTAGTATTAGATTTGTTGGATTACTTTAGTCTCATCGCATTCGCATTCAGTCGGAATGCGGATGCAGGTACGTATATACAGGTGAGGGGTATCCTTGTGATCCGTCACGAGTTTACTTTAGATGCTGCCGTATCTTTTTATTGTTGCAAACATTTGGATTAATGTTTGCATATGGAAATTATGAGCTAGAAATCATCATTTTGTGCATTTAATGTGGCATGTGCAAGGTTAGTGACTCATGGTCTCTTTTCTTGTGCTAATGTCACATTATTTGATGGATTTGTGTCTTGATATGATAAGGAGAGAGAGAGGGGCTGCCATGAGAGAGTTAGCTCTTGTATTTTTCATTCTAACACTTTCACTCTCATTATCATCACAAGACATAAGAAAAGAAAAGGGAAGTTCTTCTTCTTCCTCTTCCTCTTTCTTCTCTAGCTCATAATCTCCATCAATGGCAACACCTTCAACCTCCATCCATCTCATGGATGCAAGAGACAAAGTGATCACAAACATTCTCTACATCACCTTGGACACGTCGGCTAGCACACTTCGTGCCCGAGTTGCTTCAGATGAAGCGGGAGCCCGTAAAAGAAATCGATGATGTGGTGCCCTTTCCGACGAGGAGATCGAGACCGGAGATGCCGCGAGGAGCTTGGGATGGTGGCCAAAGACCGAAGGACACGGATCGATCGGTATAGCTTTCTAACCCTCTCTCTAGATAGCTAGTTGTAGGTTAATGGTTCGATCCGGGTTTTAAGCATACGATAGCGCTGATTTCTAGTTTGAAAAAGTTTTCGTTTCCACATTTTGGCCTCGGACAGACGGCCGGGGCGCTACCGTAGTCTTACACGCACTTTCTAAAGTCACATAGCAAACAACACAGCAAGAAAGAAGAAAGCAGAGAGATGACACAAGACATTACAAGGAACGTGTATCTTTTATTCATGAATTCGATTGGGTACAAAATACATCATATGAATGAATAAAAGAACAAATACATTTTATTCAAAATTGCAAATGGTACAAAATTTTTATTGAGAGGAAAGTGCTTTCAATAATCCAATCAGCCGCTCGCGCACTTCCCTCAGCCCCTCTTCCTGATCAGCTGCCGCGGCCATCTCCGCTTTGACCTGGGCTTGCTGCTGCAAGTAAGAAGAAAGTTGTTCCTAGACGGCCCGCTGAGCTGCTTCATGATCTTGTGCAACCCGTTCGACGACGTTGAGCTTCTGCCTCGATGTTAACCTATCAGAAATACATCGCAGAAGGCCTTCAAAGATAACTTTCAACTGGGCAGCATTCGCATCAACCTCAGCATGCAATTGAGCAGACTCGCTTGAAGTTTATTTACATTCCCTCTGCTTTAAAGCCACTTCTTGTTCAAGATGGCGGAAGTAAGAAATGCTCTGCTCGATCTATGCAGCCCGTTGAGTGCTCATAGCCAGAATCTCAGGTGCAGGACGCATAAGCTCAAGCTCATGTAGGCAAGCCTCGATTTCCCTGCAGCGATTAACCCAAGACTCAACGACGCCCTCACCATGAAAGTTCGTGAGCGTCGCCAGCATAGGGTTAACCTCTGCGGCAAAATCTACAGCAGATGTGGGAGTCTCCGCGTCAAGCTCCTCGATATATTCACTCAGCATGCGTAGACTGGTCACAGCACCTTTGGATGATGGACGCCTAGAAAAAGGCCCTGCCAGCATTATAATGCAAGACTCGAACGGGGCTGGAGTCGATGTGATTGCTGCAAAGTAGATCATAATCAGATGTCTTCTCAGGAAATAAAGAAAATACGCGAAAAGTAGAGTCTACTATACCAGCTAAAACCGGGGGCAGAGCTGGGAGTATTGGTGTCGCAACGACGGCCTCGTCCCCTCCTTCAATTCGTAAGACTACAAGCAATATAAAGAAGAGTTAGCAGTAATGCGACTGCCCGTTAAAGAAAAGGATGTCCTTTAGAGAAATACTCACGGACACCGGAAGGTGGACTAATCTCTGACAAGAAGGATAAATATGGGTGCAGCACCTGATACAGGTGGTCAAAAAGGACTCCTGCAAGGGCACAATAGTGCAACGTCAGTACGTGGGTTATACAGCTTAAAAAATAAGACTGATGAGTCACGAATCTGCACCTTCCAACATCTGAGATGGTATGAGAGAGGGTAGAGGAGATGCCACCGTTAGGGCGGTAGCTGATGGCGCTGCCTCGGGTAGTGCGACATCAGCACTAGCCGCACCTACATTAGAAACAAGATAAACCCTGTCAGGAAAGATTGCAGAATAAAAAGAAGGGCGGTGACCTAAAATTTACCTGATGAGTTGCCAGCCGGAGCCGTGACGAGGGCGTCACTTGATACAACGGCGGTGTCTCCCTCCTCCATCGGGGTGGTCTCACCTCCCGTCACCTTATCCCCCGACTCCACGAGAGTCGTCGTCATTCTCGCGACGCCAGGAGAAGACAAAGAACCATAGGCGGGAAGAGCGATGATCGGAGCGGTGCCCGACTCTTGAGAAAGAGCGGCCATCTCGGGCCCAGCAATTGTACCCGTTTCGCTCGCCACCACTTCGGGCTCAGTGATTGCAGCCGTCTCGTCCACCGCTGCCTTAGGCTCGGCAGTGGTAGCCGTCTCACCCGCCGCCACCTCGGGCTCGGCTGTGGTAGCTATCTCGGGCATAGCAATTGTGACTATCTCATCAGCCACTACCTCGGGCCCAGCAATTGCGGCCACATCGCCTACCGCCGCCCCGGGCTCGGGAATAGCAGCTACCTCCTCCACCGCTCCCTCAGACTCAGCGGTTGCCGCCACTTCTTCGGTAAGACTCGGCCCTGCAAGACAAGATGTATGAGAACTGATAGTTTAAAACTTTGACAACGGAGCCTCAAGGCACCTGGTGTTGATTTACCGTTTGCCTCCCGAGCCGCACGTGCCGCCCATCTGTAAGCTGTAAAAAAAGCAACCGGAGACTCCTTTGAAGGAGTAGCAGCTGGGGTAATGGCGCTTGAACCTGCTCCCGCAGCTAAAGCAGCGTTGCGCGCCTCAGGCGCTTCCTTTCCTCCCGAGCCGTCAAAACAGACCTCTTAGAAGCTTCCTTGAATAGGGCGTTATCGTCCACATCCAGGGTTACCTATGGAGCCGCCAAGGCTTCCGTCATCGGTTTTTTAAGTAAGGCATCTTTCGGCAGTGCCGAAGAGGCCGGGACTTCGGTAGCTGGCTCGGGGAGAATTTCCGCATCAGCTTGCGGGATAGGCATTGTGGTCCCTGTGATAAGACAAATAGAGGGTTAGATTACTCATAAGAAATGGGAGCAGAAACATGGCGAACCGAGATGTACCGAGGCCTAAGGATGCTTGAAGTCGTTCCTCTTCCTCAAAAGTCTTGAAAGAAGCAGCGAGAGCTTCTTCGGTAGAAATGCTTATTAAAGAATGAAAAGCGTCGGTCAAAAAAATAATACAGGTATGATGCAATGGCGAAAAATACAACTAAAGATTACCTGATCGCGCGAGGATAGCCAACCTCTCTTCGCGTCTTTCCAATCTCTCGGAAGCTGCAATGGCAGCCGCCAGATCAGTATCATCTGGCGGCATGAATAAGCCCTCATTTGTCCCATACTCGCTCAAGCCCTCACTGTAAGGAGCATGAGGCTCCTGGCCAAGTACCACGTCAAGAGAAAAGAGTGACTTTTTCTTCTTCTGAGAGCGAGCTCCGGTCGCAGCCAACACCAGCTTGCGCTTAGTGGCCACCTTGGGACGGCGAGTCCCGATATCCGAGCCCATGCCAGATTCGGGTGAAGCTACGTTTACCGTCTCCACGGGAGCACGGGGCACCGATGGCACGTCCACCATCTCCACAGGATCACGGGGTAATCCACGCGTGGGGCTTAGCACACATGGAGGCTCAACTGCAGCGGCCTCTCTTAGCGGAGGGGGCACAGCGATCCGTCGCCTTAAAGGGACGTTGCGATCGCTGGCAGGGGGCGCACTCTTACAATCGAGCAGCAGCCGCCTCTCTTCCCTGATAACATCACCCATCACGTGTTGATACCAGGCCCCGTATACGTTAAGGGCCCTCGGGATGCAACTTGGCTCGCTAATAAAGAAGTGGGAGCCCGTATTCAAGCGCATAAAGTAATGCAGCGCACCCCGTATTCCCTCTCTGGTGGCAGCAGGTTCTTCCAAGAACGCCTCCAGTGGAACCCCCTGGTTATAACTTAGCTGCTGGGAAAAATGATGGGGGTTGTATCTCATAAAAAGCGCCGCATCATTTTGCCTGAATACGAGGAAGCCCGTCCTGATGGAGTATAGATGTAGGATCTCCCGGGCTTTCAACACGGAGGCCCCGTCCTTAAAAGTGTCGCGCAATGCCAGCACCGTCTTGGAAGCTTCCTGCCCGATTGTCAGGACTTTCTCCTGAAAGACATACCATCCCCGACCGTGCGCGGACGAAGAAGCAAGCCCCTAGCTTCCCGCTGAGACGGATTCACGATAGACGCGTCAACCAGTCACATAATTCGTGGGAGCTTGCATTTATCGTAAAACGAGGGTCTTTTATGAATAACAAATACCCCTAGCACGTGCATTTCCATCCATGAAGTAAAGTAGTGCATCGAGAAGTTGGCAGATTGCCCCCCCGGTTTAGTTGTATCCGCCGCCACGCTAAAACCATGGTACAGGTGGGCCATCCCAGCAATCCCGATGGCCACTTGTATTCCGGCCACCATTCGATGTGCTGGGTAGAAGACGGACGGCCTCATATAGCGAGGGTGCATGGGGAGTGCGAACCAACACAACCATAGCCCGAGAAACCCGAGAAAGAAAGTCTCATCGTCAATGCCTGGAGTGGCGATTTCTGACAAAGGGATGATCGCGGCATCGGGAAGATAAAAGCCCTTCTGATCATCTTCCAACACTGGTCGACGGTCCAAGCCAAAGCCAAAAGGGTCGTCGAGCTTGGAAAACTTTTCACCTCGTTGCGATAAAATCTCCGGGCGAAGAAACCGGGCAATGAAGTCTGCGAAGCTGACCCTCCGGCCTCTGGATTCTAAGAAGAGGCTCTCGTACATGTTCAGCACCTTTATCAGACTAGGAAACTGGTGCTGAATAGAGTTCTCCGGCGTTAGTCCCATCGCCACCAGCTTGGTGGAAAAAACGTATTCATCCGGAGGAAGCAACTCCTCATAGTGCTCCCCCCTCACCGGCAGACCGGAAATCTCAGCAAATTCTTCTAAGGGGATGGAGACTTCTCTGTCCAGTAGAAGAAAGGTATGGGTTGGGATGTTCCATTGCTCCAAGAAGGCCTTAATCCACCATGTCGGAGGAGCAGAATATTGGAACAATGAAGCGTAAACCGCAGGATATAGGCCGAGCTTCAGCAAGTGTGTTTTCTTCCCCGACAAAATGTACTTGGCCCACTGCAAATACCCGGCCGAATGTCGGGGATTCAACCCGATGTTGTAAGGTTGTCCCCAAGGGCGCGACTCGCCCTGGCATATGCGCCGCCCCAAGGTATCCAAAGCTGCTGGCAGCTGCATGGGTATAGCGGCAATCGAAGGTTGAAGAATGTTAGGTCCAGGTTACCCACCCCGGTTCTTTCGGGAAGGCGGAATAGGTAAAAATCAAATTTTTCCTCAAAAGGTAACATGGACCATCCATGAAGGATCTTTGCTAAACAAAAACTAACTAAAAAACTACAAGTTCTAGCTACTATATAGAATGGTTATACATAGGTCTTGAACTCCTTCTCTTCTTTTGGTGGTTCTCCTCCTTGCTTGCTCCTTGTAGTGGCTTGAACGGCTCCTCCTCGTCGTCTCCTCTTTGCCGTAGATGGATCCACCCGAGGACCTCGAACTTGAGCTCCTATCTCAACCTAGAGATAACTAAGGTTCTTGGTTCGCTAAACCTAGAACCTTAGAATGAGTAGAGAAGAGTTATGGTGGTTTTGTCTCAATGGTTCATGATTTCCAACTCATGGAACACTTGAACCTTGAGAGAGGAAGAGGGAGAGCTTTCTTTCTAGGAGAGAGAAAGAATATGATAGAATGAGCTCTTATAATGCAACCATGCTCACAAAAGCAAAAATAATGATGATAATAATAATAATTAAGAATTGTGATGGTTAGTTTCAATGACCATTATCATTTCATGCAATTAATGTATTTTGTAAAGAACAACAACAAAAGTCATAGAAATGATGATGGTCAACAAGTCCACAATGGTCAACCGGTCAACAAAGTCAACAAGTCAACAAAATTCAAATCTTCAACTCAACCATGGCACAATAATCCTTAATTAATATTATTAATCATATTTCTCATTCTCATTAGGGTTTAGAAAAAAGTCAACGGTCAACAAGTCAACCAAAATCAAATGGTCAACAACCCTAATGAGAATCCTCTTCCTCTATCAACTGTTCATACACACCTACATCCGTGTTCCAAGGAACACGAATACACTGAAACAAAACCAATCCCAAAACAAGTACTAGGATCTGGGTTAAACCAAACCCCGCCAGTAATAACTGTCCGGACACCAAACGTGCACAAGTGTGCGGATGTGAACGAACCCCGTCACAAAAACCATGCAACCTCCACTCTGTTTTGTCTAAAGGCGAGTAACCCTCTGTGTGGGACTCTAAAGGCTCGACACTACGCTGGCAGTGGGTTTAACCACAGGCCGCAAGCGGTACTATCTGTACGTAACGGTCCCCAGGTAGATGCCGATAAGAAGACTGATTAGGTGAACCCATCCTAACTCCTACTGAGCCTGAATGTGACAATCTCCGTACAGTCCGGTCTGTTCGTCTGAGAATATCGCATGGCAGGCCTAGGGGGCGGTAAACGTCAGTCCCCTAATAGCGGTACAAGTCGTGTCGAAGTGTAGCCCAAAACACCCTGAGAATCTACTGGAAAACCTACCAGCAATTCTCGCTTGCCCTGGCCTGGGACGACAATGTGTAATGGCTCTCCTAGACACAGCGCGATATCAACTCCCAATACCGGGAGAGACGAATCATGTCTAACCGTCACTGCCTCCAAGTGCTTCGGGACTGCACCCAACTACTACCTGTTTGCACGACTCAGTAGAGCCGTGGTAGGGTAGTAATCTAAGAACAGTGGGAACACACTCGAGGCGAAGTGACAGTGTCCAGTCAGCGGACTAAGCTGTACTCATGTCACCTGGGAACTGTCAACTGACGATAGGTATAATACCAACCAACAGTTTCCGACGAGTCCTGTCCAGTGTACTCGTAACCTAACGAGCACCTGCATACTATCTCCAGTACGATGTACCGATGGCTGTAGGACAGACCATCTCCCCTGCTGGGAAGAGAAGCGTATGCACCAGTCTACTCTGGAGTATCGATGCCCTATCTCGATAATCCTACGACTAGGGACTAAAATAAGGATGTGCTTATAGACTACCCAGCCCCCACTAGTGTGATCGCCATCACAACACTGGTAGTCAAGCAAAAATCCTCAGGGCTCTACAAATATGTTTTTAGCGATATGTTAAAAGAAACATATACACATATTAATATAGAAACAAACCAAGTAGCATACTACTATATCGAGCAAGACTGTCGTAAAACCGTATATATATATATATATATATATATCTCAAGCCTCCAAAATGTATTATACAAACTAGTACTATACAATAATGGCATCTAGGGCATACATATCTAACAAAGAAGACCCTCCAAAGTCCAATTGACAACCTCCACGGCATAGTTCACCGGGGGTACATCTGCATACGAAATCGATGAGATCGGCTCCGACTGCGTCGCGCAAGAGAAGCTTCGGTGACCTTTGATAATCTGGTCGTACCACCTGATCGCACGCTTTTGGCGTGTCGAGTTTTAAGAGTTCTAAAGTTTACCGCGATCAGGACGGTGTCGCTATGCAGCTAGCCGGTTGAGCACGGGTCGATCCACAGGGAGATGGTTGTATGTCCTTCCTTGTTTTAGACGAGTCAATAAAGAATCTGTATGAGTTTAATTCTAACCTATGTGTTTATTTGCAAGTATAAAGTTGTTAAGAAAAGATACGAGATTACAAGCTAAAGAAATCCGTACTCGAAACCTTTGAGCCGAGTCTTGACCAATTGAAGCTAGAGCAATCGGCAACAACGTGGATTAGGGGATTTAAGCGCGGTATTCGTGGAATACGGCTTAGTTACCCTTGTCCTTCCGTTCTTGTCTCTTGCTTTCGCCTCCGGCCAAACCGAACGCAACCGGTCGCGGTTAGGAATCACCGTTACCTTGTTAGGGTAGGGTGCCTAACGGAGCGCTTGCGTATGGTTTGGGCGGAGTTCAATGGAAAATAACGGGAAAAGGAAAAGAGAAAAGAAAATCTTTAACTTATAATATCGTATTTCTTCTTAACAATAATAATTACAACATTCACAAAATGAACAAAAGAGAGCAAAAGAAAAGAACAAAGAAAAGAAAAGATTACAAGTATTAAGTGCATGAAATAAATTGCAAGAAAGAAAAGCAAGATAATAAAAAGCGAGTAATAAAAAGCGATAAAAAGAACAAGAAACTAGAACTCAAAACAAGCATGTGATCAATAGCCAACCCTTAAACTTGCAAGATCAATCAAGAGGTTGCAAGATCAAGGGAAGGGTAAAGAACGCATGTGAAATGAAGTGCTAATTCCTTGAAAGAATACGACCCTTGAGATCGATAACTAACCCTTAACCATTCAAGCTCAATGAAGAGGTTGAATGATCAAGAGAAAGCAAGAATCTCAAGGGGAAGAAGAAACAAAAGAGAATGATACAAAACCCTCATCTTCATTGATCTCCCACTCAAAAAGCTCTCACTACAATTTTCATGGCAAAAGAATGAAGAAGAAGAAGAAAAAAGACTAAATCCTAACAAAAAGAGGAACAAAAGAATCACCCTTGGTTGAGCTCAGTTCTGCTGTATTTATAAGCAGGGAGTTGAAGATCTAGGGCAACAAACTGGACACATGTGAAAAGACCATCCTACCCCCCAAAGCCCATGCCCTGAAGCGCCTGTACGGCCGCGGATCCGCCGCCAATACCCCGATTGGCCGTGGATCCGCGCCCCTACAGTAGGGTTAGGGTGTGGGCAACTTGGTACTTCCCTGGTCTGCTGTCCCCTGTTGTCTGGTACATGTATTTTCTGATAATTTCTTCCAGAATATCTTCAGATTCTTAGTCCAAGATTGCATTATCTTTTTCACTTTTGACTTCTATCTCCGTCGAGCTCCGTGCACCCATTGATTCTTGTACAGCCCCTCTCGTGCTCTGTGCTTGTCCGAGACACGAATGACCGCTGTCATATGTCTTGTCCCTGGAACCGGTACGCAGCACTGGACGGATATGGATGACCGGAACCCGGCTTTTATCTGTTGTCAACAGATGTTCTGTATTTGGTGTAACTGTGGAGATTTTGTCTTGAATTGCAATATTTGTACTGGAAACCTGTATTCTGTAAATATGTAACAAACACGGATTAAAAGCACCTACCTATAAACAACCGAGCGTAAGAATGGGCGGTATAAAATGCAGTATTCTGTGATGAACACCACCTACCCCATAGGTGAAGTTTTTTGTGTTCCGGGTCATGGTCTCTAATGAGCGCGAGAACCTCCCGGTCCACCGGTGCCTCAGGGAATCCTCCCTCTGAGCGGAAGAACGGGAAAGAAAGATCGGAAGACATGTCGCCTGCGAGAAAGAACGGAATTCAATTATCAGTATTATAATTTAATTTTAAAATCCCGACGCTCGGCACTTTAAAATTTGTACCACACTGCAAGGCGGTGGAAATGGGACCAAAGGTGGACCCAAAAAATCCAGATGACAATGCATCAATTAATAAAACAGCCTCATCATTGGATGAGACTGTCAATTAATCAGGAAATCCTTAAGGAATATTCTGATTAAATGAGAAATCCCTCGGGAAAAGGAGAAAATTTCCCTCTGAGAGCAAAACTCTGTAACAGAGTGACACTTGTCAAACTCTGGTCATGAAGGAATAAAATTCCTTAAAGAGCCTAGCTATGTAATGATGATGGAAAATCCATCAAAGATTAATTAAAATTAAAATTAATTCTTGAGAATTAAAAATTCTGGGATCTTCAAGATCCATGAAACATCAAAAGATCTACATATTATCAAAAGAGCAGAGCTCTGATGCATGGGATAAGAAACCCCAAGAAAAGATCTGTTTAGATCTATGGATTCTTGAGAGAAAGGCTCTGTTTATGAAACCCTAAAGGGGTTTTCTTTAGATCAAGGATCTATGAAGAGCAAGGCTCTGTTAATGGGTAAAAACCCTAATTTATTAAAATTAATTTAATTTTACCTAAATTTTGTAGAGTTCTAACTCTTGAAAGTTCTTGAACAGAAGAGCAAGGCTCTGAATAAAAATTCTTAGAAGAAGATGATAATCATCTGAGGACCAAAGGTCCTATTTATAAGAACTGAATCGCCTCTTCAACTTCTGAGTTGATCGAAGGGCTCAGATGTTGCCACCGCTGCACTCACGTGTGCGCCACGTGAGCGCAACGGTGGGGGGGGGGATTTTTCCCCCAATCAGAGCAAATCTCTGTTTTGAATTTCAAAATTCAAAAATTGAAGCAACGCTTCAGATTCTGCGCGCTGCGCGCCACGTGTCAAAAGCAAACATGCCAGCGCCAGGAGCGCTGCACCCTAGACAGCGCACCCCCAATCAGAGGAAAGCTCTGTTTCAAAATTCAAAATTTAAAAGTTGAAGCAACGCTTCAGATCCAGCGCTCTGCGCTGCGCGCCACGTGTCAAACACAAGTGCGCTAGCGCAGTTGCGCTGCGCTCTGCGCTGTGCCACGTGTCGAACGTAGGTGCGCTAGCGCATGGTGCGCCAGCGCTGGAATTAAAAATTCCCCCACCGTCAGATCAAAAGATCTACCAATAATAAATTATTAATTAATCAGAACTAAAATTCTGTTATGGAAAGATTTTTCAATCTTATTGAAACAAGAAGATTATCTTCTGTAAAGCAGAAGCCTTAGGATCAAAGATCCAACGGTGGGAAATATTCCCAATCAATCAGAGAAAGATCTCTTAAAACTGATTTAACAAATCATTTGGCCCTATATAAAAGACCCTAGACTTCAAGTCTAAGAGGAAAAGAAAGAGAGAGAAAAGACAGAAAAAGAGAGAGAGAAACCCTCTGCAAAAGAAGAGAAAACTCTTAGAAAAAAGAAGATTTTTCTTCATCTTCAAGGTAAAAAGAACTACGTTCTTGAATAGGAGAGATGAAACCATCTCGTAAAAAGAAGAACCATCTTCTAAAAAGATCAGAGATCTAAGAAAAAGACCAAGGTCTTTAATAAAAAAAAAGGATTAAAAAGATCTAATCATAAAAAGACTAATAGAAGTATTTTTACTTCATTCACAGATCTTTTATCTATAAAGGCAGAGCCTTTTATAAAAACAAGAACTTTTGTTCTAGGATCTTGAAGCAAAGCCTCCTTTAAAGAAGAACATAAATCTGTTCTTTGATCTTAAAATTGATCAGATGCGCTTTGCGCTATCAGAAAGTGCCTTGCACTCATGAATTGCGCTTTTGCGCTTCTTGGACCAGCGCTCAGCGCCAAAACATGCCACGTGTCAACCATAGACACAATCTGCGCTTTGCGCTTTTAAAACAGAGCACTGCGCTTAGCGCCAAGCGCGCCACGTGTTACTCAATGGTGCGCCAACAGACTAGCGCAATGCGCTCATAAACTAAAAGCGAAATGCGCTAACAAACTAGCGCTTAGCGCTAAGCGCAACACGCGTCCTCTTCGTGTACGCTACTCGACAGAAGCGCAATGCGCTCTTTGACTGGCGCAACGCGCCTGGCGCGCCACGTGGCGCATTGTCAGAACAAACTTTGTTTCTGATAAATGCTATGCATTCAATATAAGACAAAAATGTCAGAGCCCAATGCCTAGCATTATTAAAAGGGCTGAGCCCAAATAAAGGCTTAATAGCCAGAACAAAAATAAAATGTTAAAACATTTTAATTGGACTTAGCCCAATTTTGGCCATAAGTCCTCAACTTGTTTTGAATTGAGCACATCTGCTCTTTCAACCAACTCACCTTGGTTCAAGGGTACATCTCTTCACTCCTTTGATATTCATCGTTGTAATTCCTCAACGTCTTCAAAGAGGTGACGGGTCCCGACAACCAGACATTTCACAGACTGTAACGTCTTTAAACTGGACTGTGGGGTCCTTAAACTCATGGACTATGATGTCCTTAACCTTGACCGTGATGTCTTTAAACTAACATCGGCTGTGAGGTCCTTAAACTCATGGACTATGATGTCCTTAACCTCGACCGTGATGTCGTTAAACTAACACCGGACTGTGGGGTCCTTAAACCCATGGACTATGATGTCCTTAACCTTGACCGTGATGTCTTAAAACTAACATCGGACTGTGAGTTCCTTAAACCCATGGACTATGATGTCCTTAACCTCGACCGTGATGTCTTTAAACTAACAACGGACTGTGGGTTCCTTAAACCTACGGACTATGATGTCCTTAACCTCGACCGCGATGTATTTAAACTAACATTGGACCGAGATGTCCTTAAACTAACAATGGACCGTAATGTCCCTAAACTAATTATCGACTGCAATGTCACTAAACTAAACAATAGAGCCTAATTGCTCTCTTGTTGGATCTAAACGATCCCGTTAAGTTGATCTTAGTCTAAAATTAGACTAATGTATCCTTAACAAACGTTTAAGTTGATCTTAGTCTCAAATGAGGCTAACGTATCCTTAAACCCAAACCCCCCAAACCCAAATCTAAGAAAAATACGGATTTGGACTAGTCCACGCCCTACGAGCGACAACATAACTTAGTCTCCGTATACAATCCACGGGCAACCAAACACAAAACAAACACCCACGACGCGAAGTGACCATCTGGAGAAGGAGAAAGTTGTTATCGCAATGCGGTAGCGTAATTAACTGCAAGGGCTTGCGCCTGCAGGGAAGAGCGTCCCCACAATCAAAAACCCCTCAGATGAGGGGGAATCTGACGAAGTCTGCTACATCGGCCGCATCCGTTTAAACCTTCGATACATGGTGCCATAAATCAACTTGGCATCTTCGGAAAGGTGGACGGATAGCACCAATTAGCATCTGCCTCGAATTTCAGGCAAGACGAACCTACGCGGTCGCGTCTCTGTGTTCGGAGGGGAACATTTGTCAGGGGTCACGTGGGGACACGTGAGGGCGCCCAAAGTTTGTTCTGGCTTGGCTTTGTTCTTTTTATTTTGAGGAATTTATCCAAGGGTCACGTGGGAGCACGTGACCTAATCTTATTTGTTCTCTTTCGGTCATTGGAGGTGAGGGTCACGTGTTGCCACGTGATCATGTTGGGTACTGATCTCTTTACGTGCATGGAGAGTTAAATCCCTTGTTTAAGAATTAAGTTCTTTGATAGGGTTAAACCCTAATTTTATTTAGAGGAATTAAATTCTCAACCTGTGTTTGAAAGAATTAAATTCTTTAAACCCAATCCTTCCTCTAAGTTTTGGATCTGCATGGCAGAATCTCCCCGATGAGAATTAAATTCTTAACATATGTGAAGATCTGCTTCTGCAGATCTTCAATCAGAGAAAGAACTAAGTTCTTATATTAAGGGTTAAACCCTATCTTTGTTGGAGGAATTAAATTCCTATGTATTTTGTGGAAGAATAAAATTCCTTGAACTTAGGTCCTCCCTTAGGGTTTAGATCTGCATGGCAGAATCTCCCCGATGAGAATTAAATTCTCAACTTATTGGGAGATCTACTTCTGCAGATCTTCAACCAAAGAAAGAACTAAGTTCTTATTCAGAAGAGTTAAACTGTTAGATTGAGAATTAAATTCTCTTTATTTATGGAAGGATCTCTCTCTTTCCTTTACCTCGAGTTTCTTTTTTTCTCTAAAGAGGTTTTCTTCTGTCTGTTTCTTTTTCTAATCCCCCCTTTTCTTCTCTTCTTGGCTCCTATTTATAGGAGAAAGAAAAGAATTAGTTTGTTTAGTCAATCTTTCATTGAAAGATTTTTGTTGATTTTATAACCAACATGATTGATCAGTCGAAAATACTGCATCTATAAACCGGCAATTTCCCTATCATTTGCACTCATCTAGAAGTGTTCGGCATTCATATAGCACATATTAGAAAAATAGTCGTCAAATATCAGATTACATGTGTTAGACTTTAAAACCGGTACTATAAGGGAAATTGACTGTATTTCATAGCATGGCATCATTCCTATATATCGCGACTTGTGTTTCGAAGTCTGTGCAGGACATTACTGAAGATCGGTCAAATTTACAAACGAAGACTGTTAAAAAGACACCAACTCATGGAATTGGAATATGGAAATAATCTAAAAATCATTCAGAGATTCAACATATCATAAAGTACACTGGAAGACAGATGAAGCCAAAACTGCAAAGATGAAGCCCTAGCTCCACCACATGGCCGCGGAACCGCGGCCGGAGCCGCCTTGCGCCGCGGTTCCGCGGCGGCTTGTCCACATCACCCCCATTTCTCTGCTGCAGTATCTCCACTTTAGTTCTAGAAGCTCTTCAAGCCACTGCAAGTTCCAGAATACTCCAGAAGCTTCTGCCAGTTCAGCAAACCTAGGGTTCCTAACTAAACACCCCAAGCTTCTTTAACAAGCTTCACTTAAACTCTATTAAGGATCTAGAACCTTCCCCCTAACCTCCTAGATTAGGGTAGAAGCTAAGTCCTAACTAACTACTTCTAGAAGCCTCTTCCTCTAACTAACTTTTGGAGGGAAAACTCAAATTTGACTTCTTAGACCTAGGGTTTGGGAAACCTATAAATAGACCCCTAGGCTCACTTGTTCATGATTGTTCATTGTTGGCTAAATTCTAGTTCAATCCCTAATCTCCCCAAATTTCCACCCACAAGTCTTGTGACAAGACATGTGTCAAAACCCTAACCCTAATCCAATCTAAGATCAAGAATTCAAGATCCTTTGAGTGCAAGCCAAGCAAGTCTTCAAGATCCTTAGAAGCGGAGCCGGACTTCAACGGAGCACGAGATCCAAGCGATCCAAGACTCAAGGAGCCGAGTGATGCTAGATTCGATGAGCGAAGTTCCTACCTCTTGTAATTCTTGAGAGTTGTAACTACTTGTTGATGTAATAAAGGTGAAGATTCTTTAAACTTGCTTATTTTCAATTCGAGCATTATGCTTATATTTCGATTCTTGAATATATTCTTTGTGATGATGCTTGAATAAAACTCCGCTCGTGGAGGAATCGAAACAATTGTAAAATGATGATGTTGACGAATCATTAAATGATTTCTTAAGTCTTATAACAATTGTAAATTCTTGAAATTCGATGGATCGATGATCTAGATTGATGCGAATGTGTTCTTGATTCCTTTCGCACGATCTAGAGATCAACGATCGATCATCCGACTTTCAAGAAGCTATCTAGTGAATGTTATTCATCGAAAGGACAAAGGATAGGATGAGGAAACCTAATTCTTCGCAAGATCCTTGATCCTCGATGAATCTACATCGATTTAGCATCAACTTGTTAATGGATAAGAAGTCGTATTCTTGAATTTTCATCACATCTACAACCGAATCGATTCCTACGAGCTTTACTTCAAATCTTGAACCCTAAATTGATTGGAATTCTATCGATACTTGATTCTTGATGTTTATCATTTTCTTGATTCTTGATTAGAATAGTGATACTTGAAACTCATCGATAAAAATCTTGAATCACGTTTTCTTTTCTTTTTCTATTAAATTTTCAATTCAAACAAATCAAAATACAAACGAATCGCGCAATCTTTGTGGTCGATCTGCACTTACTAACGCGCTACAATCCGACACCGTTATTGATTGCGGTCAAATATTTTTGGTTGTGATTCTATATTCATTTTTTAAACCGACACACAAAGATAAAGATCAATCAAATGGCGCCGTTGCCGGGGATCGAACGCTAATTCGTTCTTTATTTGAAATTTGAATTGAAAGATTTATTCCATTACAATTTTGTGATCAAAATTCGCGCAAACACTAATACGAGTTGTTGTGATTTGTGCGAGGAAATATGGAATAATTGGAGCTGTGGAATTTTTTTCCAGAATATACCAGAGAGCTTGGGGAGTGAACATGGACCATGTGTGTAAATTCAGTGCAGTGATCTCTTCACAGGACCGCGTTTCCACGGCGTAAGGCAGCTAACACCGCGATTCCGCGTCTTGGTGAAGCCCTCTCAGTGCAAAAATTTCACAGTAAGCTTTTTACTTTCTTATCTCCTCCTCTGTCTGCTCCAATTAACATTTTCTGCAGGCTTCTTTGCAAAAATCGCTGCGCTGCGCAAAAAGCAAAATTAAATTGTTCTTGTTTTGATTTTTGTGGTTGTTTGCATAATTAATACGGCCATTAAGGGGCAAAGACCAAATCCAGATTAGGTGGGGAGTTCATTACCCTTCCTAAGCCCCGAAAATCGCAAAACTTGCATCCGCATTTACCCCAATTAACTAAAAGAAATCTAGAGATGACTCTAAGGACCGTCGTGCTCACTTAGGACAGAAGAAGGCCGTGGGTAATTCATTGCTTATCTGCGTTTCTCTTGTGGTGTCTAAGGCAAGTGTGTCGAAGGCTAGTGGTTACTTAATTAGGCCCACTACTTACGTAGTGGAGAACCTCCCACTTACCTGGCACTTACCTCGCTACAGGAGAGATAAAGAGGCAGTGGAGGATACATCCTGCGACTTGTCTTCTGGAAGTTAGGAGCGGTCTAGAGATTTGACCTAGGCGACCCCTAGAATTAGGGTTTTGTGTGTTGCATTTGTTGTGTTGCATCATTTTTTTCAAAAATCCGTCCAATTTTTCAAAACAAACACCGCATTCATTCATTCATTACCCCTAATTATAAGTCAACGCTGCCACTTGTACTAACCCTTTTTAGTGCAAGATAGGCTGGACACGGGATTCTAGTGCCCGTTTAGTCCGCGTACCTCCTATCGACTCCGAAGTCGGTATCTCTCCATTTACTTCTTCTTTACCCACCACCACACCCACATCGATGGATCCACCTCCATCGAATTTCTTTAACACTAATCTGCCACCGTCCGTTGGTGCGCAGAATCCACCCCGCATCTCTCTCCAAGAGAGGTGCTATCCATTGCGAGGTCCTCTTTCGACCTACTTATCCATTCCACCAGCCAACGGGGATAATTTTGAAATTAAACCCCAATACATCAACCTTTTACCCAAATTACACGGACTCGAGACCGAGGACGCTTACGTTTTCATTACCAAATTTGAAAATGTATGCGCAATGATGGGTACGTCACAACTTTCAGTGGATGCTATGCGTCTACGACTTCTTCCATTTACTTTGTGCGATATAGCCGAGAAGTGGCTATATAACACTACCGCACACTCTATTACGAATTGGGAAGAATTTGTCGCGGCATTCCTTAAGAAATTTTACCCAATGCAAAAGACAGCTCGAATCCGTAGCGAACTTAATCAATTTACCCAGCTCCCGACTGAACCATTCTCTAAATGCTTTGAACGTTTCAAGGATCTATTGGTTCAGTGTCCTCATCACGGCATCCCGAGATGGGATCTTTGCCGAATCATATATGAGGGCATTAACCCAAACACTAAACAGAACCTTGAAAACAAGTGTCAAGGCACTTTTATGACTAAGGATGATGGGGAAGCTTGGAAATTTTTAGAAGAGTTCGCTGAAAAATCATTACAGTGGGAGAGTGGAACCCAATCATTGAATAGGGGTGGCGTACACCAAATTGATGTGTCCATAGGTGTTCGAGCTGAGATGGCAGCAATGCAAAAGAAGCTCGACGCTATGGAACACAAATTTTCTGCAGCCTCCCTAAACCCAATGTCGCTCCCCAAAACTGTATGTGGCTGTTGTTCTGATCCGTCTCACTTAACGGAAGAATGTCCATTAAACTCTACGTTTCAAGGTCACGAGCATACAAATGCCGCATTTCAAAGACCTAGAAACGATCCATATTCTTCCACGTACAATCAGGGTTGGAGGAATCACCCGAATTTTGCTTGGAACCAACAACAATCTCAAAACACGGTTCCAAGCCAAAATAATTTCCAAAGGGCTCTTCCACCACAACAGCAACCACTTCAACTCACTCAGCACCCCTACCAGTCACAAAATTTCCATAACCAGGTCAACACTCCTGCACAGTCTAATCCTATGCAGTTGACCGGTTCTGACGAACTCTCTCAATTCACTCAAACCATGAAATCACTCTTGTCAAATTTCATAGAGGTTTCGGCTGAGGTTAGATCTTCCGTCAGTGAGATAAAGAAAAACACAGCGTCCCAAGCTGAGAGTATCAGATCGATGGAAGCTGAAATCGCACGACTTAAAGCCGAGATGAGTGCGAGAGAAAAAGGGAAACTTCCGTCTCAACCCCTACCGAATCCTGGGCATTACAATGTAAATGCCATCACAACGTTGAGATCAGGAAGAGTGCTGAACAACCATGTCGGGGAAGGAATTGATGATATTGAAAATCCTATCAATAACACCCCGGCTGAGACCTTTCCTAACACACACACTTCTACTTCTGATCCTTGTTCTTCTACCCCACCGCCTTCTCGCGAGCCTATTCTCCATTTCCCATTAGGCTCGACACCTCAGTATAGCCCTTCTAGTTCTCCACAGACGGTCCCCACTCCTCTTTTGGGATCACGTCTACCCCCTCTTCCTTCTCCTATGATGGCCCCGACGCTTATTGCGAAAGCTCCTTACCCGAATCGGTTAAGGGGTAACAGAACGAGTCCTCATATGGAGAAAATTATGGAAATGTTCAAACAGGTTAACATCAACATCCCTCTCCTAGATGCGATTCAACAAGTCCCCGCTTATGCGAAAATTATTAAGGACTTGTGCACTAGGAAGAGGAAGACTCAAGTGTCGAAGAAGGTCTTCATGTCTAATAATATTAGCACTGCTTTTATCCCCCAGCTACCAAAGAAATGTAAGGACTTAGGATTTCCTACGATATCGATTTCTATTGGGGGTAAAAACATAAATCGTGCTCTTTTAGACCTTGGCGCAAGTGTTAACCTGCTTCCATATTCTGTCTATGAGCAATTAGGGATTGGAGAGATGAAACCTGCTCACTGCACTCTCCAAATGGAAGACCGTTCAATTACCAAACCAAGGGGTGAACTAGAGGATGTGTTGATAAAGGTCGGGGAATTTGTTTTCCCTATAGACTTCATTGTACTCGACACACAACCTGTAGCAAACCCCCGGGGCCAAATTCTGCTGATTTTGGGTCGTCCTTTCCTTGCCACTTCCAACGCTGTTATTAACTGTAGAAATGGTTCAATGAACTTATCATTTGGAAATATGACCATTGAACTAAATATCTACAAAGTTGGAAGTCAGCCATCAGAACCCTCTGCTCATATTCTCGATGTGTGCTCTGTCTACGAGACCGCTCCCGATAGTTGAGGAACTTTGCTTTACAGATCTCAACGACATTACCACATCTCTGTTTGATCTTACACATGATCTTAGTGAGGACACTTTTCCTACACTTGAGTCCCACACTCCTGACTTTTCTCCACCCGAGTCTGTATCTTTCACAGGCTCTGAGCTTCTTTGTAACTCCAAAAATCACTCGATAATCCCACCTTCTATCATTTCTCCGCCAGTATTAGATCTCAAAATTTTACCTTCTCATCTTAAATATGCTTATTTAGGTGAGAATGAGTCCTTACCGGTTATAATATCCGCTTCTCTAGCATCAGAGCAAGAGAATGCACTTTTATCGGTATTGAGATCTAACAGAGAGGCGTTTGGTTGGACAATGGCGGACATCAAAGGGATTAGTACCTTGATAGTAGAACATCATATACATATGATGGATGATGCCAGACCAACCAGAGAACCACAGAGACGGTTAAATCCCGTCATGAAGGAAGCGGTGATGAAAGAGATCGTCAAATGCCTTGATAGTGGTATTATATACCCAATCTCCGATAGCCAATGGGTGAGTCCTATACATGTCGTCCCTAAGAAATCCGGCATCACTGTTATTACCAATGAGGCAAATGAGTTGATTCAGACACGCGCCCAAACTGGGTGGTGTGTACGTATTGATTATAGAAAACTCAATGCTGCCACGAGGATAGACCACTTTCCTCTACAATTCATTGATCAAATGCTGGAACGCTTAGCTGAACGAGAGTATTATTGTTTTATGGACGGATACTCAGGCTATAATCAGGTCCCCATCGCCAAAAAGGATCAAGATAAAACCACTTTTACTTGTCCTTCTGGTACCTTTGCTTACAGTCGCATGCCCTTTGGGTTATGCAATGCTCCCGCTACCTTTCAGCGGTGTATGATGGGGATATTCTATGATATGGTAGAGAATTTTCTGGAGATCTTTATGGACGACTTCTCGATTTTTGGAGACTCTTTTTCTGATTGCCTAGCGAATCTTGACGCTGTTCTTACTCGTTGCAAAGAGAAGAACTTAACTTTGAACTGGGAAAAATGCCATTTCATGGTCCAAGAAGGAATTGTACTTGGACATGTTATTGTAGGGTTCCTAGGCACTCTAGTGAGGTCTCATAAGGCATCGAACATGCCAATTTCAAAAATTAACGGTGCCGAGAGACCCGACTACGGATCGTTTGCTAGATGTTTAGGCGAAAAAGCAAACTAGTTAACACTTAACTAAGGGATACGGATATACAACCTTTGTAGATCCGTTTGTCCACCTCCATAGCTCCATGAAGAAGTCATCTCCGCTGTACAAATCTGAAATCCGGGCTCTTGCGTCGGCTTCATCGGAGAAGAGGCGGGCTAGGTCATCGACGACGTGCCGAAGATGATCTACGTCGAGGCATCGCTAAATCAAGCTCCACCTTCACCTTGCCATGAAAACTTGTGAAGGAAACACACTCTACTACTTGGCAAGAGGTAGAGGATGAAGAAATAGGAAGTGGGTTTACTTTAGAATTGGATTTCTCACTCATTTCATCAAGTTGCCATTGATGGTCAAGCTTTTCTTCACTAGAAGGAAGAAGAAGAAGCTAAAATATTATGATAAGAATCTTAGAATTGAAAAGAAAAATCAATCCTTATCATATAATGAACCATGGTTAGATGTAGAGAGTTAACTAAGGTTTAAGTGAGTGGTAAGGGTTAAGCATGAGACAAAATGGTCATTAAGTCAAAGTCTTCATGAAGGTTCATGAATGAACAAAAGAAAGCAACCATTTTCCTCATTTTGCCTTTTCTTTTTCCAAAAAGATAAATGAATAAAATGAAATCAAAAACCCTAATCACCCACTTAACTATAGTTTAATTCTTAACACTTAACCATAATGCATGTATCATCAAACATGATACAATATAGTGCACAAAATCATATCGCATATGTAATGCGCACATCCGAGTGAGAAAATCCATTATAAAGTGAACCGATACTAGTTAATGCAAAGTAATATATCAAATATATAATTATGCATTAAATCATTAAATCAACACTTGATTTAACGATCCGGTCATATCGCATATAACCGACTAGTATCATTAGTAACAACTTATCGAATCAACACTTGATCCGATAACCCAGCTTTATCGCATATAACCGATCAATGTCACATCGCGAGAATCGAATACAGTATCACATACTGGTATTATTCTCGGTCCCGCACATATCTCATATGCGCTCCTATTTCGTTTCGCTTGAGCCAGGAAACCTCTGTGTAGGACTCTAAAGACTCGTCAATACGCCGGCAGCAGATGATGATCATATCAAGCATCCACAAGCCGCAAGCGGTCTGCTAAACGTAACGGCCACCCGGGTATTGAGCGATCTGAAGATCGACGAGCAAGCCCGCTCACACTCCAGTGAATCGAACCAGTAACACTACCGTACAGTCCGGTCTGATCGTCTGATATGTCCCATATCTCACCTAGGGGTGGTAAACGTCAGACCCCAATAGCTCGATAAGTCGTGTCGATATGAGGTCTATAACAATTCGAGAAACTACTGGTAACACTTACCAGTAAATCTCAGCAACCCTGGCCAGGGATTTCCTGTTATAGCCAATCGAACACAGCGCAACATCAACTCCCTATACCGGGAGAGACGAATCCCCTCCTATCGCTCATTGCCTCCATGTGACTCGGGACTGTACCCAAACCACCGTTTTGCACGCCCTCTTGGACGTGGTAAGATGGAAATCAAAGCACAGTGGGAACCACACAAGACTCTATGACGATTTCGGGTCAACAGACTACTCTGTACCAGTGTCACCAGAGAACTGCCATCTGACGTGAGGTATAATACCATCTGGGAGTTCTCGGCGAGTCCGTCCAGTGTACCCAGTCTCTACTGAGCACCCGTATATCATCTCTGATGTCAAACACCAATGGATATGGGATCATCCATCGCCCATCTGTATGGGTCGAGAAGGTACACGCTAGTCTACTCTGGTATATCGATGCCCCGTCTCGATACACCCACGACTAGGGACTTTGAAGGATGTACTTATGGACTACCTTGTCCCCACTAGTATGATCCGCATCATAGTCCAGATAGTCAAGTACACATCCTAAGGGCTTTACCAACATGTAACAGAGAGACAATCAGTGTACACGTTAAGGTAAAGGGTAACCAGATAGCATACTATCATGTCGAGAAAGAAAGTCCTCCCTATATATATCCCAGCATCCACTACAACATACATCCTATGTACAGTAATGGCCTCTAGGGCATACATATAACTAACAATCTCCCACTTGCACTAGGGCCATCTGTAGCAGTGGTCGAAGTATCTCATACTCAACCATCCCATAAAAGTCTCTCTCTGGGAATAGGCCTTCGTGAGTGGATCCGCTGCGTTATCCTCTAAGTCTGCTCTCCTTGCCTCGATCACCTTGGAGATCAACCATCTCCTTGATCAGGTGATACTGCCTTAGAATAAGTCTGGATCACTGATGGGACCGGCGTTCCTTGGCATAAGCCACAACTCCATTGTCTCACAATGGTAGGAACGTAGTTCATCTCATGAACCATTATACATCCAAACAGCCTCTTTGGTAGCATCTTAAGTAGTGATGTATCCTGCCTTTATCGTCTAGTATGCCACGGTATCTAGCTTGGAACTCTTCCAACATACCGTCCCTTTACTAAGGGTAAAGACAATGCCTGCGACTGACATTCAGTCGTCTTTATCACCCTGGAACACTTCCAGTGATTCTCCCCAGGATCGATTGATACCATCTCACTACAACTAGTGAGTCTTCTAACACCCAAATAACATCTATCTCATAGATGAAAACTCAGGATGGAGGAGGTATCACATTGATCCTACACGGAGAATCTTTGTGATAAACGGAGATTGATCGAGCGTAGCATAAGAAACTCCTTTCTTATCAAGAGTATGTCATCCACGTACTCTACGAGGATCACCACCATACTCCCTACTACCTTTTTGTTTATACAAGGTTCATCTACCAATTTGATGATGTCAACTTCTTTGACTAATTCATCAAAACAGATGTTCCAACTCCGCGATGCCTGCTTTATCCTATAAAACATCTTGCACACGTTTCCGCTGCTCCCACTGTCTATGAGGCCCTCTGGCTGTGTACTTATAGACGCACTCTTCTAAATCAGTATTTAGAAAAGCAGTCATGACACCCAACCGCCAGATATCGTAGTCATGGTATGCAGCCGTGGCAAGTAGGATCTGGATGGACTTAAGCATAGATACTGGAAAAGGTTTCATCATTATCCACGCCTGGTTGATGATGAAAACCTTTAACAAGTCTAGCTTTGAAAGTCTCAACCCTTCCAAGTACACCAAGTAATCTTCTCAAGATATACTTGCTCCTGATGGGGATTTAACCCTTCAGATATAGCAACTATAGTCCATACTTTGTTGGTGTACATGGATTCCATCTCAGATCACTAAGCATCCAGCCATTCTTACAGAGTCTCACTCCTGATGGCCAGCTCGAATCTAGTTGGGTCATCATCTCATGATGCAATCCTCGCTCCCACTGTCATAGAGAAACCGAAGTAACTCTCAGGTGGGTGAGGAACCCTACTAGATCGGCGGAGAGGCTGAGGTTCGTTGGTATCTACTGAATCCTTTGGTTCTATCAAATCATCAGCTGCAGTTTGTATAGCTGGAACCTTTCCAGTTCTACATTACAGACCTTGCCTCGAGCTTGTCCGGATTTTGCTTTTAGACATAGGCCGGACAACCCCAAATCTTAACTAACTTAAGATATGGGCTCTTCCCTTTCCATATCTCATATGAAGTGGTAGGCATTGATTTGATTTGAACCCTATTCAATAGGTATGCAACTTCTCAAGTGCATAACCCCCAAAAGGAAAAAGGTAACTCAGTAGTACTCATCATAGAGCACACCATATCAAATAGGGTGTATCTGCTCCGCCCCGACATACCATCGTGCTATGGTCTATACGGAGGAGTAATGCTGAGAGAGAATCTCATTCTCCTTTAGAATAGTCCAGGAATTCCATGCATAAGTATTCTCCTCCTTAATCTCATCAAAGGACATAATACTTATACCCGTATTCTGGTTCTCTACTTCTAACTTATATTCTGTGAATATCTCAAAAGGTTCGGACTTGTGTTTCAACAGGAACATAGGTCTGAATCTCGAAAGATCATCAGAGAACGTAATGAAGTATAAAGAGCCAGTCCTGGTATGTGTAGACAGGGGACCTACATACATCAACATGTATCATCCCAAGAGTTTATTAACTCTTTCTCTGTTTCCTGTAAACGGAGCCATGGTCATCTTATCTCTATGACATGACTGGCAAGTTTCACAAGATGTAAATTCAAACTGATTTAAATATGCATCTAAATGTAACTTAGCTAGTCGGGTCAAATTGATATGACCTAGTCTACAATACCTCAAGAAGAATTCGTTCATTTCTGAACTCTTCCTCTTGTGTGTGTTCCGTATACTAAGAACTGTAGTTTGATTTAGAACAACAACGCTTTTATATAACGTGCCAGAACCGATCAACTTTTGATATAGGAAATGTTCAAAACATTATCCAACAATACAAAATTTTATCGTTTCTTTACTAATAAAGAGACCGATATAATTTTGTATATCAGGTTCGGTATCTAATAACATTCGTTCAGAGTCAATGTATTACAATACATTTTCCTCATTTTGCCTTTTCTTTTTCCAAAAAGATAAATGAATAAAATGAAATCAAAAACCCTAATCACCCACTTAACTATAGTTTAATTCTTAACACTTAACCATAATGCATGTATCATCAAACATGATACAATATAGTGCACAAAATCATATCGCATATGTAATGCGCACATCCGAGTGAGAAAATCCATTATAAAGTGAACCGATACTAGTTAATGCAAAGTAATATATCAAATATATAATTATGCATTAAATCATTAAATCAACACTTGATTTAACGATCCGGTCATATCGCATATAACCGACTAGTATCATTAGTAACAACTTATCGAATCAACACTTGATCCGATAACCCGGCTATATCGCATATAACCGATCAATGTCACATCGCGAGAATCGAATACAGTATCACATACTGGTATTATTCTCGGTCCCGCACATATCTCATATGCGCTCCTATTTCGTTTCGCTTGAGCCAGGAAACCTCTGTGTAGGACTCTAAAGACTCGTCAATACGCCGGCAGCAGATGATGATCATATCAAGCATCCACAAGCCGCAAGCGGTCTGCTAAACGTAACGGCCACCCGGGTATTGAGCGATCTGAAGATCGACGAGCAAGCCCGCTCACACTCCAGTGAATCGAACCAGTAACACTACCGTACAGTCCGGTCTGATCGTCTAATATGTCGCATATCTCACCTAGGGGTGGTAAACGTCAGACCCCAATAGCTCGATAAGTCGTGTCGATATGAGGTCTATAACAATTCGAGAAACTACTGGTAACACTTACCAGTAAATCTCAGCAACCCTGGCCAGGGATTTCCTGTTATAGCCAATCGAACACAGCGCAACATCAACTCCCTATACCGGGAGAGACGAATCCCCTCCTATCGCTCATTGCCTCCATGTGACTCGGGACTGTACCCAAAAACCACCGTTTTGCACGCCCTCTTGGACGTGGTAAGATGGAAATCAAAGCACAGTGGGAACCACACAAGACTCTATGACGATTTCGGGTCAACAGACTACTCTGTACTAGTGTCACCAGAGAACTGCCATCTGACGTGAGGTATAATACCATCTGGGAGTTCTCGGCGAGTCTGTCCAGTGTACCCAGTCTCTACTGAGCACCCGTATATCATCTCTGATGTCAAACACCAATGGATATGGGATCATCCATCGCCCATCTGTATGGGTCGAGAAGGTACACGCTAGTCTACTCTGGTATATCGATGCCCCGTCTCGATACACCCACGACTAGGGACTTTGAAGGATGTACTTATGGACTACCTTGTCCCCACTAGTATGATCCGCATCATAGTCCAGATAGTCAAGTACACATCCTAAGGGCTTTACCAACATGTAACAGAGAGACAATCAGTGTACACGTTAAGGTAAAGGGTAACCAGATAGCATACTATCATGTCGAGCAAGAAAGTCCTCCCTATATATGTCGCAGCATCCACTACAATATACATCCTATGTACAGTAATGGCCTCTAGGGCATACATATAACTAACAGTTATTTCACAGAAAGGCATTGAGGTTGACAAAGATAAGATAGATGTCATTCAAAACCTCCATCATCCCAAAAGCGTCAAAGACATTCGATCTTTCCTTGGCCATGCGGGCTTTTATAGGTGATTCATTAAGGATTTTAGCAAAATTGCTAGACCTTTAACTCTTCTCCTGGCCAAGGATACGACCTTCCACTTTGACTCGGACTGTGAGGCAGCTTTCGACTCACTTAAACACTCCCTCACTTCAGCCCCCGTTCTATCGTCTCCAAATTGGGACTACCCCTTTGAGCTGATGTGTGATGCATCCGACTTTGCAGTAGGTGCAGTCTTAGGACAGCACATTGAAAAGATGCCACACGTGATATACCATGAAAGTAAGACCCTGAATGATGCTCAAATCAATTATACAACTACCGAAAAGGAACTTTTGGCAATTGTATTTGCATTAGAAAAATTCAGGCCTTACTTAATTGGCTCTCCTATAGTTGTGTACACTGACCATTCCGCCTTAAAACATCTTCTGGCAAAGAAAGATGCAAAAGGTCGGCTAATACGTTGGATCCTTCTGTTACAAGAATTTGATCTTGTTATCAAAGATAAGAAAGGATGTGAAAACGTAGTAGCCGACCATCTTTCACGCATCTCTTCTTCCCCTGTGACCCTGCCGATCAATGATTTGTTTCCCAAAGAACAACTCTTGAACGTATCCAATGAACCATGGTTCAGGGATATTGTGAACTATCTTGTCACGGGATTTATACCCAGCGATTGGTCAAAACAGGACAAATACCGTTTTCTATCCCAAGTAAAACACTTTTACTGGGATGATCCATATTTGTTTAAGTATTGTCCTGATCAGATCATTCGCCGGTGTGTCCCGAAAGAAGAGTTCAAGAGTGTTCTTTCATTTTGTCATGATTAGGCCTGTGGGGGTCACTTCGGTCCTAAAACGACGGCGGAGAAGGTTTTACAATGCGGATTTTATTGGCTGACCTTATTCAAGGACGCATTTGACTATTTTAAAACCTGTACACAATGTCAGTACACGGGTAGAATCTCCCGGAGAAATGAAATGCTTCAGCAACCCATCTTGGTTGTTGAAATATTCGATGTTTGGGGCATTGATTTTATGGGTCCCTTTCCCAACTCCTTTGGGAATTTGTACATACTGCTGGCGGTTGATTATGTCTCAAAGTGGGTGGAAGCCATTCCATGTCGCACTAATGACAGGAAAGTTGTCATTAAGTTCTTAAAAGAGAATATCTTTTTGCGATTTAGACACCCACGCGCTATTATTAGCGATAATGGGACACATTTCTGCAACAGGTCTTTCGAGACTTTGATGCGGAAATACGCAATCAACCACCGACTTTCTACACCCTATCATCCCCAAATGAGCGGGCAGGCTGAGATTTCCAACAGACAGATCAAACTAATCCTGGAGAAGACTGTTGCTAAGAATAGAAAAGACTGGTCGACCAAACTGACGGATGCTCTTTGGGCATTCCGAACTGCATTTAAAACCGACCTAGGGATGTCTCCATATAGGATAGTGTTTGGGAAGGCATGTCACTTACCAGTCGAGATTGAGCATAAAGCATTGTGGGCTATTAAGGAAATCAACTTTGACCTAAACCAAGCCTGCAACTTTCGGAAGGTGCAAATAAATGAGCTAAGCGAACTCAGCGATGAAGCTTATGATAACGCTGTGATCATAAAGAATCGGACTAAAGTATTTCACGATAAAAACATTTTGAGGAAAACATTTTCACCAGGTCAACAAGTCCTTCTTAATGATTCATGACTATACCTTCACGCGGGTAAGCTTCGATCTCGGTGGAAGGGACCTTTTGTTGTGCGGTTTGTATACCCGCACGGGGCAGTAGAAATAGAAAATGTTAAAAACGGCACATCTTTTAAAGTGAATGGACATAGACTAAAGCCGTATTTTTCCACTGACCCCACGGAGGAGCTCCTGTTCTTACAGGAGCCATTTTATTTGGATTAAAATTCCTCCGTCTCACCTTCATGTCATGCATATCACTGCATCATCTTTTTGAATGGAGGTGAGTGAAAAGAGTATGTTTGGGGGAGATTCTTCACTTATATATTTTGCCCCCACTAATAAATTCCTCCCAGGCTTACAGGTTTTGTAGATATAGCTGTTGGCAACAGTGAGGACACTGTTGAAAACAAGTTTGGGGGAGGTTTGTGCTTATTTTTACATCATTAGCATATCATTTGCATAAGCACAAAACATTTCTTTTAAAAAAACCTATAAAAATTTAAAATTTTCAAAACCTATAAAAATTTAAAATTTTCAAAATATAAAAATATTTTAATATTTAAACATTTTTTGTACATAAATAAGATAATAAAAGTTTAGATAGTGAAAAATTACATCCATGAGATTAGAAAAATTTAAGAAAACCAAGAAAATTAGAAGTTTTCTTATACGAACTAGTAATAAGTAGTTATGAGCCATTGTCCCAAGGGTTAGTAAGATGAAAGAAGTCACTAATCTGAGGATAAAAATAAGTCTGAAAAATAGTTTCTATTCTGGAAGCCAAACATTTTGAACGTTGATACCCTGCTATTCGCACTTACGCACGTCTTAAAGCCTGGGATAGTAGAGGATACCTTGAAATGCTCTTGTCTTAAAGCCAATAGTATGAAGGAAATAAAAAAAATGATGAAGAAAATATAAAGTGGTGAGAAAAATGGACACGGGTTTTGTTATCGCCAAGGCAGCAATAAAAAAAATATAGCGAGGGTGCCTCTTCACCTAGTGCCCTAAGGCCAACTGGTCTGGGAGTCACTGCTAAGCCTTAGGTGGTGCAAGACGAGTAAAATACACCAAATAAGAAAGCACAGGAGTAATCGGTCGGTTAGTACCTCAAGAAGTATTAACGGTCGCATGAAAGTGTGTGAGCAATCTCATCTAAATATTCATTAATTAAAAAGTACTGAGGCTGATGGGCAAGAGTATGATAGCTTGAATTGAATTCTCCGGGTATAGGGATGTCTTTACACACACGCAGGGTTATATGATCGATGTTTGGAAGAAAGATAGGAATGAAGAATAAGACGATGTTTTATTGAGGGAGGACGTGATTTCTAACATCTTTTCATGACTATTAAGATATGGCTCATGACAACCGAAAAGCTAGCTTAGTTGGAAACCCTAATTTTCAAAGCTTTTCTTTTACAATTCTTGTCTTTAAATGTAAATTTCATGTTTTTCCTTTTATTATTGGATTTTGTGGGTGCAATCCGCTGAAAACCCTCAGGAGACAACACTCCTCCTACTAGGGACACCTAGAGCTTTAAAGGCTTGTTGCACGTGCTCAGTGCAATCGTGTTGCCTATGAAAGTGTGCTAGCTAGTTTTTCTCTTTCTTTATTTTCTCCTTCTCTTTTTAATAAAAAGTTCGCTCGAGACGATCGAAAATAAGTTTGGGGGAATTTGATCCGTCGAAAATACTGCATCTTTAAACCGGAAATTTCCCTATCATTTGCACTCATCTAGAAGTGTTCGGCATTCATATAGCACATATTAGCAAAACAGTCGTCAAATATCAGATTGCATGTGTTAGA
The DNA here is from genome assembly GCA_030015575.1 of Agapanthus africanus. Taxonomy (NCBI): domain Eukaryota; kingdom Viridiplantae; phylum Streptophyta; class Magnoliopsida; order Asparagales; family Amaryllidaceae; genus Agapanthus; species Agapanthus africanus. The sequence continues at coordinate 288,431,844 of JASDDO010000031.1, read as the reverse complement.
CTTTAAAACCGGCACTATAAGGGAAATTGACTTTATTTCATAGCATGGCATCATTCCTATATATAGCGACTTGTGTTTCGAAGTCTGTGCAACATTACTGAAGATCGGTCAAATTTACAAACGAAGACTGTTAAAAAGACGCCAACTCATGGAATTGGAATCTGGCAATAATCTAAAAATCAATAAGAGATTCAACATATCATAAAGTACACTGGAAGACAGATGAAGCCAAAACTGCAAAGATGAAGCCCTAGCTCCACCACATGGCCGCGGAACCATGGCCGGAGCCGCCTTGCGCCGTGGTTCCGCGGCAGCTTATCCACACCACCCCCATTTCTCTGCTGCAGTATCTCCACTTCAGTTCTAGAAGCTCTTCAAGCCACTGCAAGTTCCAGAATACTCCTGAAGCTTCTGCTAGTTCAGCAAACCTAGGGTTCCTAGCTAAACACCCCAAGCTTCTTCAACAAGCTTCACTTAAACTCTATTAAGGATCTAGAACCTTTCCCTAACCTCCTAGCTTAGGGTAGAAGCTAAGTCCTAACTAACTACTTCTAGAAGCCTCTTCCTCTAACTAACTTTTGGAGGGAAAACTCAAATTTGAATTCCTAGACCTAGGGTTTAGGAAACCTATAAATAGACCCCTAGGCTCACTTGTTCATGGTTGTTCATTCCTTGGTTGTTCATTGTTGGCTAAATTCTAGTTCAATCCCTAATCTCCCCCAATTTCCACCCACAAGTCCAGTGACAAGACTTGTGTCAAAACCCTAACCCTAATCCAATCCAAGATCAAGAATTCAAGATCCTTTGAGTGCAAGCCAAGCAAGTCTTCAAGATCCTTTGAAGCGGAGCCGGACTTCAACGGAGCATGAGATCCAAGCGATCCAAGACTCAAGGAGCCGAGTGATGCTAGATTCGACGAGCGAAGTTCCTACCTCTTGTAATTCTTGAGAGTTGTAACTACTTGTTGATGTAATAAAGGTGAAGATTCTTTAAACTTGCTTATTTTCAATTCGAGCATTATGCTTATATTTCTTGAATATATTCTTTGAGATGATGCTTGAATAAAACTCCGCTCGTGGAGGAATCGAAACAATTGTAAAATGATGATGTTGACGAATCTTTAAATGATTTCTTAAGTCTTATAACAATTGTAAATTCTTGAAATTCGATGGATCGATGATCTAGATTGATGCGAATGTGTTCTTGATTCCTTTCGCACGATCTAGAGATCAACGATCGATCATCCGACTTTCAAGAAGCTATCTAGTGAATGTTATTCATCGAAAGGACAAAGGATAGGATGAGAAACCCTAATTCTTCGCAAGATCCTTGATCCTCGATGAATCTACATCGATTTAGCATCAACTTGTTAATGGATAAGAAGTCGTATTCTTGAATCTTCATCACATCTACAACCGAACCGATTCCTACGAGCTTTACTTCAAATCTTGAACCCTAAATTGATTGGAATTCTATCGATACTTGATTCTTGATGTTTATCATTTTCTTGATTCTTGATTAGAATAGTGATACTTGAAACTCATAGATAAAAATCTTGAATCACGTTTTCTTTTCTTTTTCTATTAAATTTTCAATTCAAACAAATCAAAATACGAACGAATCGCGCAATCTCTGTGGACGATCCGCACTTACTAACGCGCTACAATCCGACACCGTTATTGATTGCGGTCAAATATTTTTGGTTGTGATTCTATATTCATTTTCTAAACCGACACACAAAGATAAAGATCAATCAATGATCTTTTAGATCACTCAGTGAATTTTATTCACCATTGGATTTTTATTCCAAAAGATATTTTATTTGTTGTTCATGGCAAATTTTTAGGAAAATATTTCGTTGTATAGAATCTTTCTATAAATTGGTGATTTTTAATCACCATTGGATTTTTAATCCAACGGTGCTCCCTTTCACAGAGTGCAATCTTTTTTTTTTGGAAAGATCTAGGGAAATATTTTCCAATTAGGGTTTCTGATTCCTTTTTATTAGAATTTAATTCTATTAGTTCAGATGATTTAAAAGCCTATCACGTGTTGGCACGTGACCCCACCGTTTGATTATTTAATTAGAATTTAATTCTATTAATTCAGAGAGCTTAGGAACCCATCACGGTTCTGCACGTGACCTCTGGTCACGTGTGGGCACGTGATGCCCCATTGGGGTATTCCTTGCTGTTTTATTATATCTTTTAATCCCTTTCAGTAGGTTTAAAGGCCCATCACGTGTAGGCACGTGACTCCACTGATTGATTATTTAATTAGAATTTAATTCTATTAATCAGTGAGCTTAAGAGCCCATCACGTGTTGGCACGTGACCCTATTTAATCATTTATTTTATTCAGTGCCTACAGACTTTGCCTGTAAATGGTCACGTGTCTGCACGTGAGGCCCGATCACGGTGGGCACGTGATGCCTTATAACTTTTGATCCCGGATTAATTATGAGGCCCATAATATATCAAATTGAAGGTTTTTTTCGAGACACTTTCGATACCATCAGAATTTAACTATTTCTCATTCAGGAGTTTGTCAAAATGCAGCCCGGAAAATACTGGTTTGCATTTTCTTAAGCGCATCGCTGTCATTTGATACCTTAGGCTCTTTTGCGCAGAAATTTTTAGCGGGAACAAGTGTTCCATAAGATATATATATATATATATATATATATATATAAAGAGAGAGAGAGAGAGAATAATGGAGGAAAGAGGCCATAGAAGGGAATTTCCTCCTATGACGTTGAAAAAATACAGCCTCCATCATTTTTCTGACGATCGGCACCTATCATCATCATCGTTATCATCTAAGATATGCATACACCAAATTTCATGTGATTCCACCACTTTTTCACCGTTGAATTAGCAATGTAAACAGTTCTATTGTCGGTAAACCATTAATTTTGCACCAACTAAATCAACGGTGATAAAATGGTATAATCATATGAAATTTGGTGTATCCACATATTAGATGATAAAGATGGACGTGATGTATGCCGATCGTCGAAAAAAATCATGGAGAATGCATATTTCCGACACCATAGGAGGAAATTCCCTCCTATGGCACCTTTCCTCCATTAACCTCATATGTATATATATATATATATATATATATATATATATATATATATATATATATATATATATATATATAGAGAGAGAGAGAGAGAGAGAGAGAGATTTTCCAGTATATCTAGTCATATATAGTATAAAATATTAAGGTTTTAGAAGAGAAGAAAGATTAGGGGGGAAATGATTTGGATGACTAGATCTCTCTCTCCCCCCACCCCCTGCCCCCTTTTATATAGATAAGACATTTTACATATTTACCCTCATATTTAATATTCTAACATCCCCCTCATATTACAACTGAAGTTCTTTCTTAACATTCCAAAGGGCTTGGTAAAAAGATCTGGAAATTGATTAGCAGATTTTTCGTAGCATGTGTCAGTCGTTCCATCTCCCACCTTCTCACGATCAAACTGAAACTAGACCCTAATGTTTTTGGTCCTTATGGTCGGAAAGTGAAATCACCTAAAATTTTGAGTTCCGAGAAGATGAATAAGACGGTCCATGAGCATCTCCCCTCCGATGTTCATGTTAGGTTCACGAAGAATGAAATATTATGAGAGCTTTTGGATAGAGAGAAAAGCATACCCCTTAGAGAATTGAGTGATGTATATATAGGAATGGCTAGGATATTTTCGTAATATTAGCTATAGAATCCTTTCTATCTTTTCTCGACACGTATCCCGCTAATATTTATGCACATTTGGGTTCTTATAGGACCCGCAATTTGCCCACTCTTAGCGGGCCTATCCATAGTCATTTCTGGGCCCATCAATACTCCCTTCTTTGAAGGTGGAGGCTTGCCTACTCGCTGTCACGACCCGAGTATTTCGACTCGTGACCGGCACTTAACCACTCTACGTCTACAGGCGTAACGCGACTAAGTAAGCCGAACCCAGAAATCAAAACCATTTAAAAATAGTGAGTGTTGAAAACATTTAGTTAAAGCTTTTAGAAAACCTTAAATAATTCAATAAGTTCCTTTTAAAGTTACTTAATCATTTGAATAATTTTGGCAGCATTTCCTTTGAAAAAGTAGCCCCGAGACCGGGTACAAAACAGGATATAAGTGAAATGAAATGTAATGAAATGAAACATCCCCAAACGGGAGCAATCACGCCCAACGGCGGAAACCAACATCACAAGAGTAATATACGATGCCGTAGCGAAGAATAAGCAATAAGTAGACATCACAGAATAAAAACAGCATATAAAAACAGTCGGCTCCTACGAGCTCGACACCAGAATACAAAATATACATCATCGTCCTCACACAGTATCTAAGTCCAGTACATAAATGCTAGATGGAGAGTACTAGATACAAAAGGGATACAATAAAAGTACTCAGAATACCACAACCCACCTAAATGCAAAACAGCTCTCACCGCAACTGTAGTGGTATCTGTAGCCAAAAGATGCAAAAGATAGCCTGCCGCGACTATGCTGAGGGCAACCTGCAAATACTGTGGCACAACGGGGGTGAGTTGCCAACTCGTGAATAGAGATAACATATAAAGGTAATCGCGAGCATGCACGTACTGCGCTACTCTAACAAATGCCATCAGATGATATCAATGCGTGAAAAGCAGTATGTGCAATAATCATGCAGATGCTCTGTCAGGTAAAATAACTACAGGATGAGATATATGGTAATCAATGCTGAGCTTGGGATAAACAACATCTACATGGAATATCAACGTGGAAAACAATCGGTGCCCACAACTGCACCCAAATCCCAAATAACTCAGGCGCCGGCACACCCATCGGCCCTCAAATCCTGTAAACCTCTGAGAAATCACGAGTGCCCAACATCGGCACCCAAAACATCATAAAATACTCGTGTCCAGCATCGACATGCAAATCCTCATATATCGGGCTCCGTCAGTCCGGATCAGCCCACGGTCTCCGTCTGCGGTATCGGCCCTCGGCCCCGGCAGTACGGATCATCTCGCATCCATCTCTCGACTCTGGTCGGTATCCTCCGGATAACCGCCAGGTCCAACCAATCACCGGTAGGTACTCGCCACCCAGCCAGGTTCATCGTCTACTCCACGAAAAACATTTCTCGCCCCGGGGAACCATACCGGGTCCACCACGAACCCGCAAACGGATCATCCATCTCCTTGAATCGGGTTTCAAGCATACGTCTCAGCACCGAGAAAACGTGTGGTGGACGCACCAAAATATCATATCATGAGAAACCGGGTTTTCAAATGGTGCATCTTTTCTTAAAAATCCCACGGTCCTCAAAACCAGAAATCACATGAAAATCCAACACCAAGAAGTAAATCCAATGCGATGTGCTACGTACATCAATCCATGATATAGGTATAAGGGAAAACCGCTTTTAAAATTAGTTTCCGTTTTTAAAGATATCCTGCGGCTCCCAATTTCCATGAAAGTCATATCGAATCATATATGAAATGAACTACAGCAATATAATCATGGCAGTTCTACAGTGAGTGTGTCATGGCAATTACTAACGGTGTATGTGTAGCATGTAGATTTGTGCTCGTGCAACATGAACCGTTAGTAATGGTGTGGTGTTCTATCAATTCTAAGCATACATACAGCAGGGAATGCAATATGCAATGACAGTCCATGAGGTAAATGCAACATATAATAATAATAAGGTCCTATCAGCCCTGACGCATAACGCCATGCGGGCGATATCCCCGTAGATGTTAAATCTACTCACCGAAGTCTCGCGCTAAGTGTAGCCGACGACTTGCTTGGCCTTCTTCGCAGCGTCCGTCTCACTCGCCTGCGAACCTAGAATCACATAACGTAAATCACACATAAGCTTAACTTCACAAAAATGTGGTATTATGGTCCAACTAGAAACCCGTGTCGCAAACCAATCGCGCGTGTGCGCGATACGCTAAAACGTGTGATCACGCGCCTGAAACTACCCTGACGCGTCGCGATACACAGAAACCCCAAACTCACACATGTATCACGCGTGTCGCGAAGGTTTAGAAAATACGAGAAATAGGTAATAAGCCCCAGATTTTATACAGAACTTAACTTACAAAAATATATATATCATAACACTACACACAGCAGAATACACCCAAAGGACCAAACCCCAACCCAAACCCTACCCATCTTGCCGCAAATTGCGGCCAGAAACGATATTTCGGCGGCCTTAACATGAAGAAAGGGGGTCGGGTTCTACCTGGGGTATCAGTACCTAGCCACTACACTGCAGTCTTCTCAAAATTAATCTGAACTCATCGGGTCGATAGCAGTTTCCAGAAACTCAAATTTTACCTTAAACGACGAAATGCATCAAATAGGGATCTGGTGGTAATTTAGTGCAATTGGGGGCTAAGCTGGGTTGGAATGGCCTTAACAACACTCTATCAACCTGCTGAAACCAAAACGCACCTCACTTGGCCAAGGTTCTCACTAAACGCCTCATATCGCACTAAATCGCACCAAAAACCACTAACCGAAGCAAAACTACCCTAAACAAGTAAGCTAGGGAGTAAGTTTAGGAAATATACCTCACAATCGACCCTAGGGAGCTGGAGAAGGAAGATGAAGTGAAGGGAATGGGCTGCAGTCGAAGCTGTTGCTGCTGCTGCTCACTGCTGCTGCTGATCACTGATGCTGCTGCTGCTGCTCTCTGTTGCTGCTGTTGCTGCTGCTCTCTGTTGCTGCTGTGAATGCTAGCTGCTGCTGCTGAGGTAAGTAGGTGTGTGTGTGAGAGAGAGTGAGGTTTGAGAGAAGAGCAAAAGAAAATGAGAGGAAAACAATTCATCACCCCAATGTCAACCCCTCACTCTCTCTCTCCTCATTAATTGCAAGCATGGATCAAGCCATGATGCACTCTCTTTCTCTCTCTCTCACCAAGTCAACACCCTAAGGAATTTCAAATTAAATCAACTATTAATTAACTAATTAAACTCAATTAAAACCCAAAAGACTTAATCCCCATGATTAACCCACCATGGTCACTAATCATGGTAATAACTCATTTAAAAACCCTAGTTTACATGCACATGTGTGTGCAAGCCTAGGAAAATTTTAGAAAAATATTTATTAAATTAGGAAAAATATTTGAAACACAATTTGGTAAAATTTTCATTAAAAACCCTTTATTTAAATAAAATTAGTCACTAACACATCCTAAGGTGTTACAATCTCTCCCCCTTAAAAAAATTCGTCCCCGAATTTCAAAATCTAACTACACGTACCTTTGAAAAGATGGGGATACGTCTTCATCATCTCTCTTTCGGTCTCCCAAGTGACCTCCTCACGGTTCTGACCACGCCAAAGTACCTTAACTGATGGGATGTCCTTCGATCTCAATTTCTTCACTTGTCGATCCAAGATCATCACCGGCTGCTCTGCATAGGAAAGGTCGCGCTCGAGCTGGATCGTCGGTTGCTGAATCGCATGCGAAGGATCATGAAGATATCTACGGAGCATCGAAACGTGAAATACGAGGTGCACATCTGGAAAACCGGGCGGAAGGGCTAATCGGTATGCTACTGCACCAACACGCTCGAGGATCTCGAAGGGGCCCACATATCTGGGACTGAGCTTCCCCTTCTTCCCAAACTTCATCACACCTTTCATAGGGGAGACCCTCAAGAAAACATGATCACCAACAGAAAACTCATGCCTGCGCCGCCGACGGTCCGCATAAGATCTCTGCCTACTCTGCGCTGCTCTCATCCTCTCGTGAATCAACTGGATCTTCGCGGTCGTCTCCTCAACAATCTGTGGCCCTAAGATACTGCCCTCACCGAGCTCTGTCCAACAGGCGGGCAATATGCATCTCCTCCCATGGAGGGCCTCAAACGGTGCCATCTGAATGGTCTCCTGGTAGCTGTTATTGTAGGAGAACTCTACCAAGGGTAAGTGATGATCCCAGCTACCTCCGAAATCTAATACACACGCTCTGAGCATGTCCTCGAGAGTCTGAATCGTCCTCTCTGACTGTCCGTCGGTCTGCGGATGAAATGCTGTACTGAAACTCAAGCGAGTGCCCAAAGCCTCCTGAAGCCGCTGCCATAATTGGCTGGTAAACTGGGTGCCTCTGTCGGACACAATACATGTCGGGACTCCGTGTAGTCGCACAATCTCGTCGATGTAGATCTGGGCATACTGAGTAAATCCGAAAGTCGTCTTCACTGGTAGGAAGTGAGCCGCCTTCGTCAAACGATCCACGATCACCCAGATGGAGTCATACCCTCGACTAGTCCTGGGTAGACCCACAACGAAATCCATCGAAATATGCTCCCATTTCCACTCCGGAATGGGTAACGGTTGTAGCTCTCCCGCGGGCCTCTGGTGCTCAGCCTTGACTCGCTGACAAGTCAGGCATCTCGACACAAAATCTGCGATGTCCCTCTTCATTCCGTCCCACCAATAAACATCTCTCATATCATGATACATCTTGGTGGAACCGGGATGGACGCTGTACACCGATCGATGTGCCTCCTCAAGAATCTCGCGCCACAGTCCCTCAGCATCTGGTACGCACAGTCTAACTCCAAATCGTAGTACCTCCTGATCATCGATCACGAACTCGGAAAATCTGCCCTGTCCAATCTGTGCCATGATCTCCGAACATCGGTCATCACTGCGATGTGCCTCATGTATGTGGTCAAGTAACTGTGGGCGTGCACGAACATGCGCGATTTGTCCTCCAATCGGCGTGAACTCGAACTGTACTCGGCTGTCGCATAATATCTGCCAATCTGCCGACGACTGTCCCCGTACCGCGCTCAAATAAGATAGACTACCCCCGGGCCTCATGCTCAACGCATCCGGCACTACATTCGCCTTGCCCGGGTGGTACAAGATCTCGCAGTCATAATCCTTCACTAACTCCATCCATCGGCGCTGTCTAAGGTTCAGGTCCCGCTGCTGAAATATATATTTTAGACTCTTGTGATCCGTGAATATCTGGCACGACTCGCCGTATAGGTAATGTCGCCAGATCTTAAGTGCAAAGACCACTGCAGCCATCTCCAAGTCATGAGTGGGGTAGTTCTGTTCATGTTTCTTCAATTGTCGCGAAGTATACGCGATCACCCTATCATGCTGCATCAGAACGCATCCTAGCCCCACTCGAGAGGCATCACAATAGACCACAAACCCGCCTGAGTCTGAAGGTAATGATAACACCGGTGCCGTCGTCAGCCGAGTCCGCAACTGCTGAAAACTGTGCTCGCACTCCTCCGTCCAATCGAAAGGGACTCCCTTCCGGGTCAACCCGGTCAAAGGGGTAGCAATACTGGAGAAGTCCTGCATAAATCGCCTGTAGTAACCGGCCAACCCCAAAAAGCTGTGAATCTCCATAACCGATATGGGTCTGGGCCAACGCTGAACGGCCTCGATCTTCCTCGGGTCTACACATATACCATCTCGTGAAATCACATGCCCCAAGAAGTCTACGCTGTCCAGCCAGAAAGCACACTTGGAGAATTTCGCATAAAGCTGGTGCTCCCTCAAAGTCTGTAGGATAATCCGCAGGTGCTGCTCGTGCTCCTCACTACTCCGGGAATACACCAAGATATCGTCAATGAACACTATAATGAACAGATCCAAATATGGCCGGAAAATACGGTTCATCAAGTCCATGAACGCTGCTGGCGCATTGGTGAGTCCGAACGACAGCACCAAAAACTCATAATGGCCGTAGCGCGTACAGAAAGCTGTCCTGGGAATGTCCTCCTGTCGAACCCGCAGCTGATGATAGCCCGATCGTAAATCGATCCTCGAAAAGTACCCTGCCCCCTGAAGCTGGTCGAACAAATCGTCGATGCGCGGCAAAGGATACCTGTTCCGCACTGTCACCCTGTTCAGCTGACGGTAGTCGATACACATACGCAAACTGCCGTCCTTCTTCTTGACGAACAGGACTGGAGCACCCCAAGGAGAAACACTGGGTCGAATAAGTCCCTTATCCAACAAATCTTGCAACTGACCCTTCAATTCTCGAAGTTCCGCCGGGGCCATCCGATAAGGCGGTATGGAAACAGGCCCCGTGCCAGGAACCAAATCAATACAGAAAGAAATGTCGCGCTCGGGCGGTAGCCCAGGAAGCTCGTTAGGGAACACATCAGGAAACTTGCTAACAACCGGAACCTGATCCAATGGAACCTGTGTAGCACTAGCATCGCAAACAAAAGCGAGAAATCCCTGACATCCCTTCCTCAATAGCTGTCCAGCGCGAAAAGACGAAATCACACTGTGAGGGGCGGCACCACGGTCCCCCAACACAACAAACACCGACTCACCGGGAAAACAGAATCTAACTGTCTTCTCACGGCAGTCCACAGAAGCATAGCACGCGGCTAACCAATCCATGCCCAAAAGAACGTCGAAGTCCAACATCTCCAGAAGGATCAAGTCGACAGGCAACTCCCTCTCGCCAATACAGACGGTACAGGATCGGAACACGTGCCTAGCAACAAACGACTCTCCCACAGGAGTGGTCACAACAAGCGGCTGATCAAGCAAACCGGACTCTCTACCCAAACTCGGCACGAAGTGTGTGGATACGTACGAGTGCGTGGATCCGGGATCGAACAATACGTGTGCATCAACTGTACAAACAGGAAGGATACCTGAAACCACCGCATTAGACGCCTGCGCGTCCTGATGCGTCAAAGCAAAAACCCGCGCCTGTCCACCACCTACGACTGACTGCCCTCTGCCTCGGTCATCCCGTCCTCTCTGAGCAACTCCTCCACGCCCACGACCTCGCTGTGTATGAATCTAGCACGGAGCAACGGTAGGTACAACAGGCAACGCCCTCTGGGGTGGTGAAGGTGGTAAGGTAACATGCGGTGCTGTCGCCTCCCTCCGGTGTATCTCAGGACAATCTCTAACGAGGTGAAGTAGACTGCCGCACCTAAAGCAACCCCGCGGCGACTGCTGACTCTCCTGGGGATACGAACTAAACATCTAGCCTCGTCCCGAATCTCTGCTACTCCTCGTACCAGAATGATACCTGTCGTGGCGTCTGAATGACTGCCTCCGTACGGATATACTGGTACGAACACTCTTCGGCTCTGGAACTACCGAAGTCTCAGCAAGGTGCTCCTCGACTACTAGGGCTGCGTCTACAGCTGCTGCATAGGTCTCGTAGTGCTGCACGCTGATCGCGAGGAACAGTGGTGTAAGCAAGCCTCGAACAAATCTCTTGACTCGCAACTCCTCGGTAGCCACTAAATATGGGGCATAGACTGCTAGCTCTATAAACAGCACGTCATACTCTGCCACTGTCATCCCTGGCGTCTGGCGCAAGGACTCAAATCTGCGTGCTCGGGCATCCCTAACACTCTGGGGAAGGAAACGGGCTAGAAATACTGTCACAAACTCTGTCCAGGTCATAGGAGGAAGACCTGCTGCTCTGCCCTTCTCAACTGAATCGCACCACTTCTGCGCAAGACCTTCCAGGCGAAAGCTCGCGAACTCAACCCATCTCGTATCTGCGCATCTGAGGGAACGGCATATCCGGGCCATCCTGTCGATGAAAGACTGTGGGTCCTCGGCTGTATCGGTGCCTGTGAAGACCGGAGGCTTCAGCCTCATGAACTCTGATAGCGATACTGTAATCACCTCCGTGGCTGCACGGGCAACTGGCTGTGCGGTAGGTACCATCGCGGTCTCTGGAACGGGTGGAGCTACCTCTGGTCGCTGCGTTCGAAGCGTCTCAACTAGCGATCCTATCATCTGGCGCATCTCCTGCATGCTAGATCCCACCGTCTGGTGCATCTCCTGCATACCAGCCCCTAGCGTGGCGATCTGATCTGTCACGGCAGGAACAGCCTGCTCGGGTACAACCGGTGTACTGCCCGGATCAGTCCTCGTCTCGGACGAGTCAACTCTAATCTCGGCCCTCGCGGCCGCTCTCTGCGCCCTCGTAGTCTTTGGCGGCATAATGGCTGAAAGAAAATTGGGATTCGATAAGAATACAGGAATCGAATCACAAGAATATAAGAAGGGATTAAATCAACAAGTCCTAAGGTCGCTTAGGCGGAGTACCGTCTCGTGAGTATGCCGCGGAACATACACACGCTACGCTACCCTGCTGCAGCTACCTACTCCATCATACCAGGGTCATCCTACACTCCGAAGGTAAAACCTACGCTCTGATACCAACTTGTCACGACCCGAGTATTTCGACTCGTGACCGGCACTTAACCACGCTACGTCTACAGGCGTAACGCGACTAAGTAAGCCGAACCCAGAAATCAAAACCATTTAAAAATAGTGAGTGTTGAAAACATTTAGTTAAAGCTTTTAGAAAACCTTAAATAATTCAATAAGTTCCTTTTAAAGTTACTTAATCATTTGAATAATTTTGGCAGCATTTCCTTTGTAAAAGTAGCCCCGAGACCGGGTACAAAACAGGATATAAGTGAAATGAAATGTAATGAAATGAAACATCCCCAAACGGGAGCAATCACGCCCAACGGCGGAAACCAACATCACAAGAGTAATATACGACGCCGTAGCGAAGAATAAGCAATAAGTAGACATCACAGAATAAAAACTGCATATAAAAACAGTCGGCTCCTACGAGCTCAACACCAGAATACAAAATATACATCATCGTCCTCACACAGTATCTAAGTCCAGTACATAAATGCTAGATGGAGAGTACTAGATACAAAAGGGATACAATAAAAGTACTCAGAATACCACAACTCACCTAAATGCAAAACAGCTCTCACCGCAACTGTAGTGGTATCTGTAGCCAAAAGATGCAAAAGACAGCCTGCCGCGACTATGCTGAGGGCAACCTGCAAATACTGTGGCACAACGGGGGTGAGTTGCCAACTCGTGAATAGAGATAACATATAAAGGTAATCGCGAGCATGCACGTACTGCGCTACTCTAACAAATGCCATCAGATGATATCAATGCGTGAAAAGCAGTATGCGCAATAATCATGCAGATGCTCTGTCAGGTAAAATAACTACAGGATGAGATATATGGTAATCAATGCTGAGCATGGGATAAACAACATCTACACGGAATATCAACGTGGAAAACAATCGGTGACCACAACTGCACCCAAATCCCAAATAACTCAGGTGCCGGCACACCCATCGGCACTTAAATCCTGTAAACCTCTGAGAAATCACGAGTGCCCAACATCGGCACCCAAAACATCATAAAATACTCGTGTCCAGCATCGACATGCAAATCCTCATATATCGGGCTCCGTCAGTCCGGATCAGCCCACGGGCTCCGTCTGCGGTATCGGCCCTCGGCCCCGGCAGTACGGATCATCCCGCATCCATCTCTCGACTCTGGTCGGTATCCTCCGGATAACCGCCAGGTCCAACCAATCACCGGTAGGTACTCGCCACCCTGCCAGGCTCATCGTCTACTCCACGAAAAACATTTCTCGCCCCGGGGAACCATACCGGGTCCACCACGAACCAGCAAACGGATCATCCATCTCCTCGAATCGGGTTTCAAGCACACGTCTCAGCACCGAGAAAACGCGTGGTGGACGCACCAAAATATCATATCACGAGGAACCGGGTTTTCAAATGGTGCATCTTTTCTTAAAAATCCCACGGTCCTCAAAACCAGAAATCACATGAAAATCCAACACCAAGAAGTAAATCCAATGCGATGTGCTACGTACATCAATCCATGATATAGGTATAAGGGAAAACCTCTTTTAAAATTAGTTTCCGTTTTTAAAGATATCCTATGGCTCCCAATTTCCATGAAAGTCATATCGAATCATATATGAAATGAACTACAGCAATATAATCATGGCAGTTCTACAGTGAGTGTGTCATGGCAATTACTAACGGTGTGTGTAGCATGTAGATTTGTGCTCGTGCAACATGAACCGTTAGTAATGGTGCGGTGTTCTATCAATTCTAAGCATACATACAGCAGGGAATGCAATATGCAATGACAGTCCATGAGGTAAATGCAACATATAATAATAATAAGGTCCTATCAGCCCTGACGCATAACGCCATGCGGGCGATATCCCCGTAGATGTTAAATCTACTCACCGAAGTCTCGCGCTAAGTGTAGACGACGACTTGCTTGCCCTTCTTCGCAGCGTCCGTCTCACTCGCCTGCGAACCTAGAATCACATAACGTAAATCACACATAAGCTTAACTTCACAAAAATGTGGTATTATGGTCCGACTAGAAACCCGTGTCGCAAACCAATCGCGCGTGTGCGCGATACGCTAAAACGTGTGATCACGCGCCTGAAACTACCCTGACGCGTCGCGATACGCAGAAACCCCAAACTCACACACGTATCACGCGTGTCGCGAAGGTTTAGAAAATACGAGAAATAGGTAATAAGCCCCAAATTTTATACAGAACTTAACTTACAAAAATATATATATATCATAACACTGCACACAGCAGAATACACCCAAAGGACCAAACCCCAACCCAAACCCTACCCATCTGGCCGCAAATTGCGGCCAGAAACGATATTTCGGCGGCCTTAACATGAAGAAAGGTGGTCGGGTTCTACCTGGGATATCATTACCTAGCCACTACACTGCAGTCTTCTCAAAATTAATCTGAACTCATCAGGTCGATAGCAGTTTCCAGAAACTCAAATTTTACCTTAAACGACGAAATGCATCAAATAGGGATCTGGTGGTAATTTAGTGCAATTGGGGGCTAAGCTGGGTTGGAATGGCCTTAACAACACTCTATCAACCTACTGAAACCAAAACACACCTCACTTGGCCAAGGTTCTCACTAAACGCCTCATATCGCACTAAATCGCACCAAAAACCACTAACCGAAGCAAAACTACCCTAAACAAGTAAGCTAGGGAGTAAGTTTAGGAAATATACCTCACAATCGACCCTAGGGAGCTGGAGAAGGAAGATGAAGTGAAGGGAATGGGCTGCAGTCGAAGCTGCTGCTGCTGCTGCTCACTGCTGCTGCTGATCACTGATGCTGCTGCTGCTGCTGCTCTCTGTTGCTGCTGCTCTCTGTTGCTGCTGTGAATGCTAGCTGCTGCTGCTGAGGTAAGTAGGTGTGTGTGTGAGAGAGAGTGAGGTTTGAGAGAAGAGCAAAAGAAAATGAGAGGAAAACAATTCATCACCCCAATGTCAACCCCTCACTCTCTCTCTCCTCATTAATTGCAAGCATGGCTCAAGCCATGATGCACTCTCTCTCTCTTTCACCAAGTCAACACCCTAAGGAATTTCAAATTAAATCAACTATTAATTAACTAATTAAACTCAATTAAAACCCAAAAGACTTAATCCCCATGATTAACCCACCATGGTCACTAATCATGGTAATAACTCATTTAAAAAACCTAGTTTACATGCACATGTGTGTGCTAGCCTAGGAAAATTTTAGAAAAATATTTATTAAATTAGGAAAAATATTTGAAACACAATTTGGTAAACTTTTCATTGAAAACCCTTTATTTAAATAAAATTAGTCACTAACACATCCTAAGGTGTTACACTCGCGTGTTCGAAGTAATCTCATGTGTAGTGGCAAACATGGAACATTTAATGTGTCAAGTTTTGGGGTTCGGATGCGTGTTTCATTCACCGTATTGCTTGATACGTATTTGATCAAGGTTATTGGTCCTACGACTTATAATTCTTGCATTCTTCCTCTCGTAACTATGAATTCTCTGGCAGCTCGAGAAGTGCACGAGTGAGGAACTTTGTAAAACTGCTTTGTGTCGCAGCTTTTAATGTAGTTTCAAAGCTTATAATCATCTACTTTCACTTCATGCATGACTGTTTTTAAAAAGATTGAGTGTCTTTAGGGGTAGTGATGATGCTCTATAGTGACGATATCCCAGATCAAGACACGTGGTAGATGACGTGTCCCGGAACTTAGAAGAGAGGGCCCACAGGGGTCGTCCAGGCCACCCCTATACCCGACCTACAAGCACAAAGCTGGCTGACCTCAGAGCCCCCTGCAAATTGGCCTCCTCGGCCTCTCAGCTCACCTCCGAGCTACCACAGGACCAAGACACCTCGGCCCACTCGCTCGTTCCCGAGCTCTCCCGCCGAGGCCATCTTCCTCGGTCCCTCCGACCGACCAACTCCACCACTCACAGGCGTAATCGCCGCTCCGCAAATCTCGCCATGCGCGGATACTCCGCCGGAAGCATCCCACGTTCCACGCCATCACGATCCCCACTAACGGGCGATCCGCTTATTACGCGGGCGTGACGTCGGGAGCATAACTGCCGGTGAGATTCTCGCGCCCGCTACTGCGTGCTGCCGCCACTATATAAACCCCCATCACAGAGGGGTCAAGTAAGCCATTTTTTTACTCCACTTAGCCATTACTCTGCTCGGATCTCGTGCTAACTTGATCGTCGGAGGGTGGGTACCAAACTACCCTGGGACTTACTTGCATGTACTCGGCGCACACTCCTTAAAACCACCAATCTCCTCAAAACCCATTGAGACCCACACGCAACAGGAGATCACCTCTAAGATCCACTGGGAGATCGATGGAAGACAACATATGACGGAGACCCGAAAAGGACCTTCATCAGTTGGCGCCATCTGTGGGAACCTGAAACTCAACAAAAAACAAAGTTGGCCTTCCGATCTCCATCCACATGGCAAGCGATCACCCTGAAGATCCAGGTACCAGCCGCCGCCTCCCCCTTGCCGGAGGCGTGGATGAACCTCCTCCAACGACCGTCATCAACGCCCTTGCCGGCCGGATAGACCGACTACAGTCCATGGTGGAGGCGATCGTCCGCGTCCAAATGGCCGGGCCAGGGCCCCAGAACGCCGCTCCTCCGCCTCCAGATGACTCTGCCCTCATCGGCACGGCTGACCACCGGCAGGCTACGTCCCACGGCCACAGATCTCATGGGCCAATACTCTCTGAGGCCCGCTGGGAGCCCCACAGCTCCACACTAAGATCCTCCACAAGAGTGCCCCGCCTCAAGCCTCCTCGCGACCCTCACCCCCTAAGGAGATGTCGGTCACCTCGCCTGTCCCCAGGCATGACCGACACCTCCTCTTTCGACGGGGTCAAACAGAAGGGGCTCGCCACGGCGGCTCAAGGGCAACCTCGTCCGAGATCTGAGGAACCTCATCAATAGGACCGGGGCTACACCCAGACGCAGATCTCCCATAGCAGAGGCCAGGGATCATGAGGTGCCGAATCCTCGGGGTACCACGGACGGCTCGACGCCCTCAAGAAGAAGATCGAGGGCATACGCCGAGAAGGTCACCTCTCGGGCGACGGGGCTAAGTACGCCGCCGACACACTCACTAAGCCGTTTACCGAGGGACTGCTCGATGTTCACGTCTCCTCATGCAACAAGCCCCCTAAGGTCTCTCTGTTCGATGGGAAAACCGACCCGAAAGACCATTTGGATGCTTTCACCATGGGAATGAGCTTCCAGGACCATTCCGACGCCGCGCAGTGCAGAGCCTTCCCAGCCACCCTCATCCGCTCTGGTCGGGACTGGTTCAGAGGACTCGAGCCTCACTCGATCTCGACCTTTGACGAGCTGGCTACTCAGTTCCTCGGCCACTTCGTTGGGAACCGTCGGCAGAAGCGCACAGTCGACTACCTCTTCACAATTAAGAGTGGGGACAAGGAGACGTTCAAAGCTTACATCACCCGCTTCTACAACGGCCTCCTCTAGGTCCCCGAGCCCCGGGACGAGACCGTCATCACGGCGCTCAGATCTGGTGTTAGGCACAGGGAATGGTTGTGCTCCTTTGCATTGGCACAGCCTAAGACCATGGCCGAGTTTAAGGGGTGGACCGAGCGCGAGGTCCAGCTCGAGTCCAAGGTGAACGCGAACCTCCCTCGAGCAGAATGGCCCGACCAGAAGAAGAAGGCTCAGGAAGAGTGGCCGGAGCGTCGGCAGCCCTATCACCCGAAGTTCCAGGAGTACACCCCGCTCAACGTCTCCCTCGCAGTGTTACTAGAGGAGGCCCAGGGTGAGGGGTTCTTCAAATTTCCTCCAATCCTGCGTCAGGCTTTGAAGAGAACCCGGGGCCCCTACTGCGCCTTCCACCGGACGTTGGGCCACGCCACGGAGGATTGTAAGCAGCTCCGGGACTACATCGAGGAGCTCATCCGATAGGGGCACCTCGCGCCTACTTGAGGGATAGGCGGCAGGCCGACCGCAAGCAGGAGAAGCGTCCCCCTCCCACCGAGCTGACCAACGGCCAGATCATGCTCGTTTCGGCAGATGACCAGTCCGGCGCCCAGGAAGCCCCGTACCCGGCGCCGAGCACGGAGAACAACAAGCCTTCGAGGAGCTCGGGCCACGCTAATAAGGTCATCTATTAGCATTTACTTATTTTTTTTAGGTGCAATGTAAACTCTTCCTAGGGTCGGTTGTTAATTTAATAAAAGATCAATGGAACATTGCAAAAAAGAAGGAAAGGTCTTATTTATTCAAAAAGGTATTATGGGCTCCTCAGCCATACCTACAAAAAGAAAAGAGAAAATTACAGCAGCGGGGGAAGGGGGTGCAGATAGCACTGCTCGTGGTACTCGGTAAAATCTCCGCCAGCCGAGGCCTCGCGAGATCCAACCTCTGCCCTCGATTCCCCCCGCCCGCGTTGACCTCGAGCCTCAGTTCGTAGCACTCGTGAACGAGTGCTGCCGAGCGAGCCAGCCGACCCGCGGAGATCAGGCCGAAGTGCATCAGAGACCGCAGCTTGCCCACGGCCTCGTCGTAGAGCTGCTCGGACAAGAGGTTGTAAAGACCCGACGACGCCCTCTAGATGGAGTACATCAGCAGCTGCAGAAGGGAGGAGCGTCGGGGGAGCAGCCGGCCGAAGTGGTCTTTAATGCTCCTATAGACCAACTGCACCGTGTCCTCGGTGCGGTTCTGGTCGTAGAGGTATACGTCTTCGAAATGGAAGATGTCGGGGATGGTAAAGTGGAAGTCTTCCATTCTCAACGATCTGTTTGTGAAGAAAAGAAAGACCAGCGCTCCCTCAGCTTTATATATCCCACTGCGCCCCAACGGAACTCAACAGTCGCCCGTTTTTGCCCAAAAAGTCGCTGCCACGCGGTGATCATTGAGCCTTCTCTGGCAGAACCGAAACGACACGACTCTGGCGCTTCGCCTCCCCACACATTCAATGCGCATGCTACGCACACGTTCGCCGCGACCGTTCCTGTTCCCCATACCTGCAACTGGAGGGTCGGGCGAAACCTCATGAAGAATCGGCTTAGCATCTACCATGCTCGGCCATCCCTGGCCGGTAGCTTCCCTACACGCAACACAGGGGATCAAAGCCCTCGCCAAGAGGCAACTGCGCAGCTTCACTACCCGATTATCCTTTGCGGGCCTCCTACGGCCCCTCCAACGCTAAGGATCAAAGCCCTCCTTAGAGGCAGCTCGGCAGCTACCCTGCTCGGCTATCCCTGGCCGGTGGCTTCCCCACTCGCAATGCCAAGGATCAAAGCCCTCGCCAAGAGGCAACCGCGTAGCTTCACTGTCCGGTTATCCTTAGCGGACCTCCTACGACCCCTCCAACGCTAAGGATCAAAGCTCTCCTTAGAGGCAGCTCGGCAGCTATCCTGCTCGGCTATCCCTGGCCGGTAGCATCCTTACTTGCAACGCCAGGGATCAAAAAGTCCTCCCAGAGGCAGTCGAGCCCGACCCCCGCTCGGCTATCCCCGGCTGGTAACTTCCTACCACAACCGACAGGGATCAAAAGCCCTCCCAGAGACAGTCGAGCCCAACCCTCGCTCGGCTATCCTTTAGGACAAAAGCCCTCTCCAAGAGGCACCGGGCAGTAACCCTGCCCGGCCAAGGGTCCTTAGTAGGCTTCTTACATCCCTTCCTACGCTAAGGACCAAAGTCCTCCTTTGAGGCAGTCGAGCCCGACCCTTGCTCGGCTATCCCCGGCTGGTAGCTTTCTACCACAACCGACAGGGATCAAACTCCTCCCCAAGAGGCACCGGGCAGAAAACCTGCTCGGTCCCCGTCCTGAAGGATCAAAGCCCTCGTAAGAGGCACCCCAGCGGCTACCCTGCTCGGTCATCTCCGGCTGGTAGCTCCCTACCCAAGACGCCAGGGATCGGGGCCCTTGCAAGAGGCATCCGAGCGGCTACCCCGCTTGGTCATCCCCAGCTGGTGGTTGCCTGCCCAAGACGCCAGAGATCAAAGCCCTCGCCAAGAGGCAACCGCGCAGCTTCATTGCCCGGTTATCCTTAGTAAGCTTCTTACAGCCCCTCCAACGCTAAAGATCAAAGCCCTCTCAGAGGCAACCGAGCGGCTTCCCTGCTCGGCTATCCCTGGTCGGTAGCATCCCTGCTCGGTAGCATCCCTGCTCGTAACGCCAGGGATCAAGGCCCTCGCCAAGATCAATATAGCAGTTTCCCTGCTCGGTCATCCCCAGCAGACATCCCTCTGCCCATCACAGGCAGCGGATCCGAAGCCCCAACAAGTGACATCAGGTCTATCCGAGTCTGAGTGATCCCCCCTCGACTTCGGGGCCATGGAGATGGAGGAGATGCCTCATTTCTCCTTCTCAGCAGCGCTCGGCACACTTGACAAGTGAGCGAAATCAACTCGACGAACGATCGCTAGAAAGATAGCCGACCTGACATGGAAGCCCGACAGTGCAAGCAAGGACATTTTATGAGCATTCTTCACAAACAGAAGAAAAAGTGCAAGCTGATGAAACAAAAAGTTTTATTACCAAAAGCGAAGTCTTTACAAAGGGTATTTTGGGCTCCCCAGCATTACAGACTGCCCGGAGGCTTACAAAATTCAAGAAGCGGCGAAATAAAAGGAGGAGGAAGACGAGGGCTTTAGGCCTCGGGGCCAGGCACGACCTCGGGGTCCTCGGCCACCTCCTCGTCAGGAATCTCTTCCCCCTGCTCATCGGCGTCTGCGAGGGGGTATTCGGCCCGGATCTCTTCATCAGCGAACTCCGGCATCCGGGCCTTAACGGCGTCGAGGGCCTCATGCCAGATGCGGGTGGTGGCCACGGCTAGGTCATTGTAGAAGTCCTTCGACTTCTTGTAGCCCTCCACTGCCTTCGCCGCTGAGATGTCGTCCAACTTCGCCACCTCGACCGCCGTCCCCAGCTCCTTCCGGAGGGACCTCACCATCTTCTTCATGTTGCCAGCGAGCGCCTGAGCGTCTGATTGAAACGATTTTCCGTTGTGTGTTGGTTTTTAGAAAATTGTATTTAGAAATCACAACCAAAAATATTTTGACCGCAATCAACTACGGTGTCAGATGTAGATCGTTAGCGAGTGCGGATCGTCCACAGGGAAAGTGAGATCCGTTCAATTTTCGAATTAGATAAGTTGAAAATTTAAGGAAAAGAAAAGAAAACAATTCATGATTTGTAATTGAAGATCAAGAATAAGAAAAATCTAGATCTAAAAGAAACATTAAAAACAAGAATTGAGATGTGTGATAATTTCCAACCAACAATCAAGATTAGAAGTATGGCTCGTAGGAGTAGATCGGATCTATAGATGTGATGAGATCTAATGATTACTCATTCTTATCCTTTAACGAATTGGTATTAGATCGATGCAAATTCATCGAGATTTAAGGATCATGCGAGGAAATTAGGGATTTCGCAACTCATCCTTTGTCCTTTCAATGGATCGCATTCAAATTCTAGTTTCTAGTTAATCAAATGGTCAATAGTTGTTCCCTAGTTTAAAGTGAACACGATCAAGAAAGCATCATCCCGAAACTAGGTCATTGATCATTTGATTCACTAGAATTTCCAAACATTATAGGATTTAAGAATTGTAAAAATATCTAAATCATCATCATCTAAAGATCGTCACAACTCCTACACGAGCGGAGATTACTCAAACATCATGATCACAAACACAATCACAAATTGAGATCTAATCATTATGCTTGAATTAAAAGATAAACAAGAATATAGAAAATTCACCATTATTTATCGACAATTTTCGTTACAACTCTCTTGAATTTACAAAAGGAAGGAACTAGATCGTCAATTTCGGCTTCGCTCGGCTCCTTGAGTCGTGGATCGGCGTGGATCTTTTGCTCCGTTGAAATCCGGCGTCGCTTGCTAAAGGTTGAAGGCTCTCTTGCTTGAATTTCTCTCGGGATCTTGATCTTGATTTTGAATTGGAATTGGGGTTGAGGCACAAGTCGTGTCACTCAACTTGTGGGTAGAAGATGATGGTGATTCTTGAACAACTTTTCACCCTAGCTCTAGGCTCTCTTTTATAGAACTCCCAAAACCCTAGATCTAGGATTTGAATTTGAATTTTCCCTCCACAAGTTAGTTAGCACAATATTTGAATCTCCCTCCAAAAGAGCCTTCTAGAAATAGTTTGTTAAACCGAGCCTTCTAGATGCGCCACGTGGAGCTTTTGGGGTCTTCTGGAAGCTATGGCCGTTACAGGTAAGCACGTGAGGAAATTTGGAGGCTTGATCTCATCATAAGGCCGCGGATCCGCGGCGCCAAGGGGGTTTGGGCCGCGGATCCGCGGACCTTTGGTGGCCATTGTGCTTGCGTTTTCTTCTGTGGGCTTGGGATGACATATGGGCCTTATTCTGATATGTTGAATTTTATTTGGCCTTCTGTATCGCTACCAGATCTTCAGCCTTTGAGTTGGCGTATTTTATCTGCACTGTTTTCTCAATTTTGGGCTTTGCTTCCGGAATTTCCTGCATAGACTCCAAGACAAGAGTTGCGCTATACAAGAATGATGCGATACCATGATAAACACACAATTTCCCTAAAAGTGCTGGTTTAAACATTTAACACTTGCAATCTGGTATTTCAGAGATGATTTGGTAATATGTGCAATATGAATACCGAACACTTCTATATGAGTGCAAAATGATAGGGAAATTGCCGTGTTAAATATGAAGTATTTTCGACTAATCAAATTCCCCCAAACTTATTTTCGATCGTCTCGATCGAACTGTTTTATTAAAAAGAGAAGGAGAAAATAAAGAAAGAGAACAACACACTTTCGTAGGCAACACGATTGCACTGAGCACGTGCAACAAGCCTTTAAACCTCTAGGTGTCCCTAGTAGGAGGAGAGTTGTCTCCTGAGGGTTTTCAGCGGATTGCACCCACAAAATCCAATAATAAAAGGACGATCATGAATATTACATTTAAAGACAAGAATTGTAAAAGAAAAGCCTTGAAAATTAGGGTTTCCAACTAAGCTAGCTTTTCGGTTGTCATGAGCCCTATCTTAATGGTCATGAAAAGATGTTAGAAATCTTGTTCTCCCTCAATAAAACATCGTCTTATTCTTCATTCCTATCTATATTCCAAACATAGATCATATCACCCTGCGTGTGTGTAAAGGACATCCCTACACCCGGAGAATTCAATTCAAGCTATCATACTCTTACCCATCAGCCTCAGTACTTTTTAATTAGATGTGCTTACACACTTTCATGCGATCGTTAATACTTCTTGAGGTACTAACCGACCGATTACTCATGTGCTTGCTTATTTGGTGTATTTTCCTCGTCTTGCACCACCTTAGGTATAGCAGTGACTCCCAGACCAGTTGGCCTTAGGGCACTAGGTGAAAAGACACCCTCGCTATATTTTTTTTTATTATTGCCCTTGGTGATAACAAAACCAGTGTCCATTTTTCTCACCACTTTCTTCATTTTTTCCCCTTCATACATCGGCTTTAAGACAAGAGCATTTCAAGGTATCTCTACTATCCCGGGCTTTAAGACGTATGTAAGTGCGAATAGCAGGGTATCAACGTTCAAAATGTTTGGTTTTCCAGAATAGAAACTATTTTTCAGACTTATTTTTATCCTCAGATTAGTGACTTCCTCCATCTTACTAACCCTTGGGACAACGACTCATAACTACTTATTACTAGTTCGTATAAGAAAACTTCTAATTTTCTTGGTTTTCTTAAATTTTTCTAATCTCATGGATGTAATTGTTCACTATCTAATCTTTTATTATAATAAATATTATATATTTTTATATATTTTTTAAATTTTTATGAGTTTTGAATTTTTTTTGAATATTATGGATTTTAAAATTTTTTAAATTTTTATAGGTTTTGAGAAAAAATATTTACAAAAAATGATGAGCCAAAAGAAAAATATTTACACAAAATTTTTATGGGTTTTGAGAATTTTTAAATTTTTATGGGTTTTTAAAGAAATGTTTTGTGCTTATGCAAATGATATGCACATGATGCAAAACTAAGCACAAATCTCCCCCAAACTTGTTTTTAACAGTGTCCTCACTGTTGCCAACCGCTATATCTACAAAACCTGTAAGCCTGGGAGGAATTTATTAGTGGGGGAAAAATATATAAGTGAAGATCCTCTCCCAAACTTACTCTTTTCACTCACCTCTATTCAAAAGATGATGCAATGATATACTGGACATGAAGGTGAGACGGAGGAATTTTAATCCAAAAAAAATGGCTCCTGTAAGAACAGGAGCTCCTCCGTGGGGTCAGTGGAAAAATACGGCTTTAGTCTATGTCCATTCACTTTGAAAAAGATGCCGTTTTTAACATTTTCTACCTCTACTGCCCTATGCGGGTAGACAAACCGCACAACAAAAGGTCCATTCCACCGAGATCGAAGCTTACCCGCGTGAAGGTGTAATCGTGAATCATAAAGAAGGACTTGCTGACCTGGTGAAAATGTTTTCCTCAAAATGTTTTTATCATGAAAAACCTTAGTCCTATTCTTTACAATCACAGCGTTATCATAAGCTTCATCGCGGAGTTCGCTTAGCTCATTAAGTTGCAGCTTCCGAAAGTTGCAGGCTTGGTTTAGGTCAAAATTTATTTCCTTAATAGCCCACAATGCTTTATGCTCAATCTCGACGGGTAAATGACATGCCTTCCCAAACACTATCCTATATGGAGACATCCCTAGGTCGGTTTTAAATGCAGTTCTGAATGCCCAAAGAGCATCCGTCAGTTTGATCGACCAATCTTTTCTATTTTTAGCAACAGTCTTCTCCAGGATTAGTTTGATCTGTCTATCCAAAATCTCAGCCTTCCCGCTCGTTTGGGGATGATAGGGTGTAGAAAGTCGGTGGTTGATTGAGTATTTCCGTATCAGAGTCTCGAAAGACCTGTTGCAGAAATGTGTCCCATTATCGCTAATGATAGCGCGTGGGTGTCCAAATCGTGAAAAGATATTCTCTTTCAAGAACTTAATGACAACTTTCCTGTCATTAGTGCGACATGGAATGGTTTCTACCCACTTTGAGACATAATCAACTGCCAGCAGTATGTACAGATTCCCAAAGGAGTGGGAAAAGGACCCATATAATCATTGCCCCAAAAATCGAAAATTTCAACAACCAAGATGGGTTGCTGATGCATTTCCTTTCTCTGGGAGATTCTACCCGTGTACTGACATTGTGTACAGGTTTTGCAATAGGCAAATGCGTCCTTGAATAAGGTCGGCCAATAAAATCCACATTGCAAAACCTTCTCCGTCATCTTTTTAGGACCGAAGTGACCCCCACAGGCCTGATCATGACAAAAAGAAAGAACACTCTTGAACTCTTCTTTTGGGACACACCGGCGAATGATTTGATCAGGACAATACTTAAACAAATATGGATCATCCCAGTAAAAGTGTTTTACTTGGGATAGAAAACGGTATGTGTCCTGTTTTGACCAATCGCTGGGTATAAGTCCCTTGACAAGATAGTTCACAATATCCCTGAACCATGGTTCATTGGATACGTTCAAGAGTTGTTCGTCGGGAAATGAATCATTGATCGGCAGGGTCACAGGGGAAGAAGAGATGCGTGAAAGATGGTCAGCTACTACATTTTCACATCCTTTCTTATCTTTGATAACAAGATCAAATTGTTGTAACAGAAGGATCCAACGTATTAGCCGACCTTTTGCATCTTTCTTCGCCAGAAGATGTTTTAAGGCGGAATAGTCTGTGTACACAATTATTGGAGAGCCGATTAAGTAAGGCCTGAATTTTTCTAATGCAAATACAACCGCTAAAAGTTCCTTTTCAGTGGTTGTATAATTGATTTGTTCATCATTCAGGGTTTTACTTGCATAGTAGATCATGTGTGGCATCTTTTCAATGTGTTGTCCTAAGACTGCACCTACTGCAAAGTCAGATGCGTCACACATCAGCTCAAAGGGGTAGTCCCAATTTGGAGACGAAAGAACGGGGGCAGAAGTGAGGGAGTGTTTAAGTGAGTCGAAAGCTGTCTCACAGTCCGAGTCAAAGTGGAAAGTCGTATCCTTGGCCAGGAGAAGAGTTAAAGGTCTAGCAATTTTGCTAAAGTCCTTAATGAATCTCCTATAAAAGCCCGCATGGCCAAGGAAAGATCGAATATCTTTGACGCTTTTGGGATGAGGGAGGTTTTGAATGACATCTATCTTAGCTCTGTCAACCTCAATGCCCTTCTGTGAAATGACATGTCCAAGAACAATTCCTTCTTGGACCATGAAATGGCATTTTTCCCAGTTCAAAGTTAAGTTCTTCTCTTTGCAACGAGTAAGAACAGCGTCAAGATTCGATAGGCAATCGGAAAAAGAGTCTCCAAAAATCGAGAAATCGTCCATAAAGATCTCCAGAAAATTCTATACCATATCAGAGAATATCCCCATTATACACCGCTGAAAGGTAGCGGGAGGATTGCATAACCCAAAGGGCATGCGACTGTAAGCAAAGGTACCAAAAGGACAAGAAAAAGTGGTTTTATCTTGATCCTTTTTGGCGATGGGGACCTGATTATAGCCAGAGTATCCGTCCATAAAGCAATAATATGCACGTCCAGCTAAGCGTTCCAGCATCTGATCAATGAAAGGTAGAGGAAAGTGGTCTTTCCTCGTGGCGGCATTGAGTTTTCTGTAATCAATACATACACGCCACCCAGTTTGGGCGCATGTCTGAATCAACTCATTTGCCTCATTGGTAATAACAGTGATGCCAGATTTCTTAGGGACGACATGTATAGGACTCACCCATTGGCTATCGGAGATAAGGTATATGATACCACTATCAAGGCATTTGACGATCTCTTTCATCACCGCTTCCTTCATGACGGGGTTCAACCGTCTCTGTGGTTCTCGGGTTGGTCTGGCACCATCCATCAAGTGTATATGATGTTCGACAATCAAGGGACTAATCCCTTTGATGTCCGCCATGGTCCAACCAAACGCCTCCTTATTAGATCTCAATACCGATAAGAGTGCATTCTCTTGCTCTGAAGCTAGAGAAGCGGAAATGATAACCGGTAAAGATTCATTCTCACCTAAATATGCATATTTAAGATGAGAAGGTAAAATTTTGAGATCTAATGCTGGCGGAGAAATGATAGAAGGTGGGATCATCGAATGATTTTCGGAGTCACAAAGAAGCTCATAGCCTGTAAAAGATACAGACTCGGATGGTGATGAGTCAGGTGTGGCAGACTCAAGCATGGAAATGGTGTCCTCATTAAGATCATGTGTCAGATCAAACAGTGATATGGTAGTGTCGTCGAGATCTGTAAAGCAAAGTTCCTAAACTCCGCAACTTTCGGGAGGAATCTCGTGGACAGAGCACACATCAAGGATATGAGCAGAGGGTTCTGATGACTGACTTCCAATTTTATAGATGTTTAGTTCAATGGTCATATTTCCAAATGATAAGTTCATTGAACCATTTCTACAGTTGATGACAGCATTGGAAGTGGCGAGGAATGGTCGACCTAGAATCACCGGAATTTGGCTCCGGGGGTTTGCTACAGGCTATGTATCGAGAACAATGAAGTCTACAGGGAATACAAATTCCCCGACCTTTATCAACACATCCTCTAGTTCACCCCTAGGTTTGGTGATAGATCGGTCTGCCATTTGGAGAGTGCAGTGAGCAGGTTTCAACTCTCCAATCCCTAGCTGCTCATATACAGAATATGGAAGTAGGTTAACACTTGCGCCAAGGTCTAAAAGAGCACGGTTGATGTTTTTACCCCCAATATAAATTGATATCGTAGGACATCCTGGGTCCTTACGTTTCTTTGGTAGCTGGGGGATAAAAGCAGTGCTAATGTTATTGGACATGAAGACCTTCTTTGGCACTTGAGTCTTCCTCTTCCTAGTGCACAAGTCCTTAAGAATTTTCGCATAAGCGGGGACTTATTGAATCGCATCTAGGAGAGGGATGTTGATGTTAACATGTTTGAACATTTCCATGATTTTCTCCATATGTGGACTCGATTTGTTAGCCCTTAACCGGTTCGGGTAAGGTGCTTTAGCAATGAGTGTTGGGTCCATCATAGGAGAAGGAAGTGGCGGTAGACGAGATCCCAAAAGAGGAGTGGGGATCGTCTGTGGAGGAGTAGAAGAGGTGGGCTGAGGTGTCGAGCCTAGTGGGAAATGGAGAATAGGCTCGCGAGAAGGCGGTGGGGTAGAAGAACAAGAATCAGAAGCAGAAGTGTGTGTGTGAGGAAAGGTCTCAGCCAGGATGTTGATAAGATTTTCAATGTCATCAACTTCTTCCCCAACATGGTTATCCAGCACTCTCCCAGATCTCAACGTTGTGACGGCATTTACATTGTAATGCCCCTGATTCGGTAGGGGTTGAGACGGAAGTTTCCCTTTTTCTCTCGCACTTATTTCGGCCTTAAGTCGTGCAATCTCAACTTCCATCGTTTTGATACTCTCAGCTTGGTGTAGGGTGTTTTTCATCACCCCATTGAGATGGGAATACGCGCACGCTTGTTAGGCGTACTACAGATTCCCCCTGTCTAGGGTAGGCCGGGGTTTAATGATTGTGGGGATCCGAATCTCCGGCAGCCGCGGACTAAGCTGCCGTTAATTACCCCTCGCCTTTGGAGCGAGGGAACCTCCGATTGACGGGTTAAACTGGTCATGCGAACTCAATGTGCAGTGTGCGTGTGTTGTGTTTTGAAAGGGGGCTCTGGATATATTGGGAGCCACGCAGAGTTTTTTTACGGGGGTCCCGCTACCCGGATAGCGGGCTGGGGGTCAAGGGGGCTAGCAGCCCCCTTGCGGGGTGCGGAGCAGCGCCCTGTTAGAAATTTTTTTCTAACAGGGACAGTGTCGTGGAGCACGTGTGTGTGCAAATATGTATACATATGTATATGTATATGTATGTACATAAAAAGAGGGGGAAAAGGCATCCAAAAGATGCGTGGGGCAGCACCTTGGGCGCTGTGCGCCTAGGTATTGTGCGCTCAGGCGCTAGAGTGCCACGCGTCGGCACGTGGGTGCTCTGCGCTTGAGCGTTGGGCGCTTGAACGCAAGCGCGCCACGTGTCGGCACGGGGGCGACTTGCGCTCGAGCGCATGCGCTCCACGTGTCGGCACGGGGAGACTTGCGCTCGAGCGCAAGCGCGCTACGTGTCGGCACCGGGGCGACTTGCGCTCGAGCGCAAGCGCGCCACGTGTCGACACCGGGGCGACTTACGCTCGAGTGCTTGCGCTTGAGTGCAAGCGCGCCACATGTCGGCACGTAGGCGCTTTGCGCTCGAGCGCTGAGCGCTGGAGCGCAAGCGCGCCACGTGTAGGCACGCGAGCGCTCTGCGCTTGAGCGCCGGCGAGAAAAGGAGGCTTTTAGCCTAAGAAACAGAAGCCGTGCTTCAGAAAGGAAATATTTATTATATATATGTATGGAGTTAAACTCCTATGATGTTTTGAAGCTGATGAAGGGGGTTCTTCTTCCTCCTCCTGTTGTTTGGCCGGATCTTGAAGATCAAGAAGTAGGAGATTTTAAAAATCACTCCTTTTTGAGATCTGATAGGAGAACTGAGTTCCCCTTTGTGGGTTTTGTGGTGGAAAACTACATAGTTTTGGAAAAGAAAGAGTAAAACGCTTGATTTAATTCAAAAGAAATGAGAAGGTTTAGAACCTTGGAGAAGGAGTAGGAGGCACAAAGAACCCTAGGTTTTTTTAGGGAATGAAAAAGTGTATATTTTATTCATCATTATGTTGCCTTTTATAGGCTTACATATTTACGTATAGCCCCTTGGGCTTTACAAAAATGGCATTTTAGCCATCCTATGGCTCATGTGCCATTTCATTTTTGCACATAAGCCATGGGCTTACAAAATATTGGTTTTATGCCCATTTTGTTTACATTCATGCATAAAAAATTACATAAAAATTATTTATTACATGATTTTGTTGTTGGCATGGGGAGGCTGTCTGCGGGCTCGACTTGGGCATGGGCCTGCTTGACCTGGGCTTGGGCCCACCTAGCTTGGGGGTTGACCTTGACTTTGACTCGGTCAACCGGGGTGTAAATTTTTACCCCAACAAATTGCCCCCAATCAATAAATGCACAGAGCATATGTGGGTCGTGTGCATGAAATTGATGGATCTTCTTTCACGTGGAGGCGACTTGCTTTGGTTCCCACTTTTTGGGATGCACTGCCCTTTTTACGACATGGACGGTCGACGCTCTGATCCGAAGCGATTTGGTAGACGTGTCCCCGGCACGGAGTGTCGCTGGTCGACGTTTTCCCGAGGCGGAGTGTCTGCTGTAGGACGTTTCCCCGAGACGGAGTGCCTGTGGTAGGACGTTTCCCCGAGACGGAGTGCCTGTTGTAAGACGTATCCCCGAGACGGAGTGCCTGTTGTAGGACGTATCCCCGAGACGGAGTGCCTGTTGTAGGACGTATCCCCGAGACGGAGTGCCTGTGATAGGACGTTTCCCCGAGACGGAGTACCTGTTGTAAGACGTTTCCCCGAGACGGAGTGCCTGTTGTAGGACGTATCCCCAAGACAGAGTGCCTGTTGTAGGACGTATCCCCGAGACGGAGTGCCTGTGGTAGGATGTATCCCCGAGACGGAGTGCCTGTTGTAGGACGTATCCCCGAGACGGAGTGCCTGTGGTAGGACGTTTCCCCGAGACGGAGTGCCTGTTGTAGGACGTTTCCCTGAGACGGAGTATCGGCAGGTCGACGTATCCCCGAGACGAAGTGTCTATTGTCTGACGCAGAGGTCGATGTTGGAATTGGTTGGTTTGATTTGTTTAATTTGAGTTGACATCAGCATCGCTATACTGGAATATGGTACCAGGAGCGAATCATCATTTGTCATGAGAGAATTTTGGGATTGGTATTTTTGTCGGCATCTGCATTGCTGCACTGGAGTGATGCCAGGAGAAACTCATCATTTGCCCCGGGAGGATTTGGATTTGGTTTGTTTGGCATCTACATTGCTTCTCTGGAATAATACCAGGAGCAACTCATCATGTGCCCCGAGAGGATTTGGGAATTGGTGGCTTAGGAGATAGGTTTAGATCCCTGTTACCTAAGGCTTTTCCATTTTGTGAGCCGTAAGGGTCTCACAAAGCATTTTCTCCCTACGGGTCGTAAGGATCCCGTAGGTGTATTTTCTCCTTAGGAGTCATTGGGGACTCCTAAGTGTGTTGCTCCTTTGTGAGTCGCAGGGATCTCACGCGGGAATTTTCTCCTCACAAAGTCGAGAGGACTTTGCGAGTGCATTTCATTTCTTCCTTTTTTTTACGAGTTTGCGCCCTTTCGGGTTTTCACAAACTCGCCGGCAGTCCTGCTGTTTTTACTCACGGAGCCCTTTCGGGTTTTCATCTGTGCCCATTTTGCTTGTGGACATACCGTTCTTCTTTTTTTTGGAGAGATCAGGATTGTTTTACGCCCGTGGATTGTGTACGGTTTTGCAGGATGTATGATCCAGACCGTAGGGACGGAAAAATTTCAGGTCTTTGTTGGCGTCTGCATCGCTGCACTGGAATGTGGTACCAGGAGCGACTCATCATTCGCCGTTGGGGTATGGGAGTTGGAATTTGGTTGGTGTCTGCATCGCTGCACTGGAATGTAGTACCAGCAGCGACTCATCATTCGCCACTTGGGGATTGGGGAGCGATGGCTTAGGAGACAGGTTTAGATCCCAATCACCTAAGGCTTTTCAATTTTATGGGCCGTGAGGGTCCCATAAAAGCATTTTCTCCCTATGAGTCGTGAGGATCTCGCAGGTGTATTTTCTCCTTAGGAGTCGTGAGGACTTCTAAGTGTGTTTTTCCTTCGTGAGTCGTAAGGATCCCACAAAGGTTTGTTCTCCTCATGTATCGTGTGGACGCATGAGTGGGTCTTCTCAATGGAGCATAATTCCAAAGACGGAGACCAGCCGCGTAACTGGTGATTACGGTGGGGCATGAGGGTGATGAGAATTATTTGAGCACGTGGATTGTATACGGCAGTCAATTTGGGGACTAGCCGTAGGGCCGGAAGAATTTTGGAAAATTGGATTTTGGTTGGCGTCTGCATCGCTGCACTGGAATATGGTACCAGGAGCGACTCATCATTCTGTTGGAGATAGTGCCCTCAGAGTCAATTATTGGATCACAGGCACGTGATTGCAATGATTGAGGGAGGACCTATCCCGGTAGGACAGTCTTACTCGAGATGATAGTTTGCTATCTGATTTACCTTTATCATCGTGTACTGCTTTAGGTGACCTGACATGTCGCTATTGCACGTTGATAGAGCCCATAGGATTCTTGCTTGACTGCCAGCAGTATGAGGGCGATCATATAAGTGAGAGCTGGAGTCTATAAGCACATCCTTAAAAGGTCCCTAGTCATGGGAGTTTCGAGACAGGGCATCGATTCTCCAGAGTAGACTAGTGTATACAGTCGAGACCCCGACGAGGGGCGGTGGCCGGTCTCACAAGCCACTGGTGTCAGTTGGTTCACCTAAGATGTATACAGGTGCTCATTGGGTTATGAGTACACCGGACAGGACTCGCCGGGAACATGCTAGTTGGTCTTATACCTGACGTCAGATAGCAGTTCCCTGGTGACATGTGTACAG
Source organism: Agapanthus africanus (assembly GCA_030015575.1). NCBI lineage: Eukaryota > Viridiplantae > Streptophyta > Magnoliopsida > Asparagales > Amaryllidaceae > Agapanthus > Agapanthus africanus. The sequence continues at coordinate 288,399,010 of JASDDO010000031.1, read as the reverse complement.
GTTAGTACATCGACCTGGGGATCGTCATTTATCTCGTGTGAGTTCCCACTGTGCTTTGATTACTACCCTACCACGGCTCAAAGGAGTCGTGAAAACAGGTTTTAGTTGGGTACAGTCCCGAGCCACATGGAGGCAGTGAGCGGATCTTCAGGGGTTCGTCTCTCCCGGTATTGGGGGTGAGGTCGCGCTGTGTCTAGGAGAGCCATTACACGAAGTCCTTGGCCAAGGCAGGAGATTTACTGGTAGGTATTCCAGTAGTATCTCAGGGTGTTCTGGGCTACACTCCGACACGACTTGTACCGCTTTTGGGGGTCTGACTTTTACCAATCCTTTAGGCCCGACATGCGATGCTCATAGACGAACGGACCGGACTGTACGGATATTGTCACTGACAGGCTTAGTAAGGTGTCAGGAAGAGTTCGCTCATCGACGTCCCTTTTGGTCAATAGCTGGTGGCCCGTCACGTATTGGCTTATACCTCTGGCGTGCTAGTGGTTAAATCCACAGCCATAGTATTGACGAGTCTTTAGAGTCCACCACACTTTCAGTTACTCAAGTTTCGGGCGAAACGCTGTAGAGGTCGTATGGAGATATGGCAGGGTTCGATCAGATACGTGCGGTATTGCACGGATCGTGATCGGACGGTTTTTACTAGCCGGTTTTGGCTTAAGCCGGATTCTAGTTTTAGATAGTGTAGTTTTATCTCTTTGCATTTGTGTTCAGTGGGAATTCAAATGCGGGCATGTATTTGCAGTAGCGGGGTTTTCCTGTAATTTATTACGGGATCGGTTTTCTGGGGTTGCCAGTTTGCATTCCGTTCCGGCCGGTCTTTCTTTGTTCCTTCGCGGCCGGACTTTCCGTTGAAGGGTGTTATTTGCAATTGTGCAAATAACATTTTGTGGAGGGCTTCCTTGCATTTTGTAGCTTCCTCATGATGAGATTCCATTTGAATCTATCACTTGCATTTATGAGATGAGATATATTGATGTGACCATTATTCTTTTTGATTTTTCTTTTTCTCCTTTGAAAAATCAATCATCCCTTTTTCCACCCACATTTTTGCTGGGGCCGGCCACTGTTTGGGAATGGAGTGAGGTTTATTTTTGGTGGGATAATTTCTTTCTTGAAATTTTCATGGGTCCCCCCTTTGGTGAGTGTGCTGATGGTTTTGTGTGAAAGGGGAATTTCATTTGGTTGCATGATTTTAATTCATGCTCACTTCACACATTATTTCCAGTGAGCACAAATTGCTTGGCCGAGCTCACATTTGCATTCCATGCTCCATTCTTCATCAAGCTTTGATCCATGAAATTCTAGTGCAAAAATTCCTCCATAAATGGCAACCTCATAAACCCCAAAAGAGATATAGCTACTACACTATTCTACAGCATCCCTTGGACGCGTCGGCTAGCCAATTTCGCGCCCGAGTTGCCTCGGTATAGAGACGGGAGCCCGTAAAAGATACAGGCGATGTGGTGCCCTTCCGGCGAGGAGGCGACGACCGGAGTTTCCGCAGGAGATCGGGACGACGACGAGGAGACCGGAGGACTCGGATCATTCGGTATATCTCTTCCCCTTCTTGTAGTTTGCTTAGACTAGTTAATGGTTCGATCCGGGTGTTTAGTGCGCGGTGGTGCAGGTTTGCTAAGTTCGCAAAATTAAAGTTTATCACCGCTTCCGCATTCCGGCGTCGGATTGACGGCCGGGGCGCCGCCGTGCACTTATAGTGGTATCAGAGCCTCGCCATTAACTTCGTCTAGCTTTGTTTGATGTGTTTTACGTTTCCGATCGAACAAAATCCCGAAACCGCGTTTTTCAAGCACATCAGTTTCTATCGAATTTTTTTTGAGTCCAAAAATTTTTCAGGTTGTCTCAGAGTGATGTGCAGGGAATTATAAGCATACTGTAAAAATTTGGTAGCATGAACTCACCACACCACCGCGGAACCGCGGCCAAACCCATGCTTGGGCCGCGGTTCCGCCGCAATGTTCACTGTTCATGCCCCCCAAAATTTTGCAGAATGTTCCTGAGTTGAAAATGTGGTTTCTGGAAGGTTAATTTTGGGCCCAGAATTTCTTGATGTGCTACAGTAGTACTTGGGGGCCCACTTGTTAATTTTTGATCGATCGGATATTTTAAACACATTTTTCACAGTATTTACATTATATCTGCGACCGTGAATGTCACTCGATCGGTAAATCCAGTCTAATTGCTATAGCTCGGTTTGACGGATTTGCGAACGTGACTTTCACGTTGATGTTTTGTGATTTTGCTGTGATGTTGCGGATCGGTCGTGGGGATAGCCTGGATGCAATGCTAGTACAGTGTTGTTGTTTTATGTACATTTGATATTGCGGGGCGAACGTCCGACATGTGGACTGCCGTCACTGCCTGATTGTATTATTCTTTTGGGGGCACGACCTGGTTGCGGTCGATGTACCCGTTGTATGTATATTTTTACTTTCTGTACTAGGATTACCCCGCGGAGGGGTGCACGGATAGCCGGGTTCTGGAGGGCAACAAGCCCGCATCTCATGGCATTGGGACGGAGGGGGCTTCACTCTAGAATTGGCGGGCTATTCGCCACACTCGTAGGGGGTACAGGTTGACCCAGGAGGGGTGCCCAAGTTACCGGATTCCGTGAAGTGCTGGGTGGTCCATTCACGGTGCTGAAGGGGGCTGCCTCGCTTCACGTTTTGGCGGGTAACTTGCCGTGCCCGTAGGGGTCTAGGATTTCATTACAAAGGCTATCCACACGACCAGGGGAACGTCGGGTTTCAGTAGTGGCTCTGTGAAACCCGGGGATCCCATATATCTGTATTGTTTCTGTGATGCTGTACATTTCTGTGATGTTGCATTTTTATCACGCCTTGAGCGAATATAATATATTGGTATATATATTAGTAGATGTTGTATATGTTTTACATCCGCGCTAGTCCAGTCCCCGCTCTGTCGTTAGTTAGCTAACCTAATGGGTAATGACGGGACCCAGTGGCGAATGCGGATGGCATATACGTACATCAGTATATTTTCGTTCTTTGTGGTGTGATCAATTGATGGGACTGCGTTGATTCGGATCAATGCAAGTTAAAACAAACCTATTCTGATGTTGTTGGAACACTTTTCAAAAGGCTGTTATTGCAAGGACGTTCACTTTTGTTTTGCATCGTGGTATTCATTTGGAATATCCTGCTCCTCAGTCGACGAGGCAAGGGCCGAGATCCCTTCACCGGGAGTGACCCCTTGGACAGAAGTTTGCGTCAGGGCATTAACTTCACTATAACCGATTACTTTTGCTTTGCATCGTGGTATTCATTTAGAATATCCTGCACCCCATTCTACGGGGAAAGAGCCGAGATCCCTTCACCGGGAGTGACCTCTTTAGTAAAGGTTTTCGTCACTATATTTTCTAAAAGGCTATCCGTTCCTTCAATGATATCAAGTTCATTACGTTAAAGGTTTTCGCCAGAAACCATTCGTAGCCCTCCGTCGTTTCAGACGGGTAGCACGTAGTATTCATGCTATGTTTGTTGACCTTCGTCAAGGCATAGTGTATGGTAGCTACTTGTTACCTTTCTGCTGCATAGATAGATGTGTTGGTTTGGGACAGTCGTATAGCCTTGTTGACCTTCGTCAAGAGCTTGTACGGGTGGGTTCAAATTAACCTGGACAATGACGGGTAGAACTTGACATGTGACTTATGATTTGTTGACCTTCGTCAAGGTCATAAGAGCATGGGGCAGAAATCACATCGGGAGTTTCAAAAGAACTGAAACTTGCCAGATATGCGCATACCTTCTGGAGTGTGATAGCGTGAGCGGATTCCGTCACGTTATCATGCGATGATAGTTGGATCCCGATTCCCACTGATGAGTTAGTTTACTCCTCGGGTGACCCCGACTAATTCTTCTTTCAGGTTTGGAGGAGAATTTGAGGTATAGTGGAAGGTTTCCAGATTAGATAAAGTGATAACCATTCTGATCTTGGTTAGAGTGCACGCTGAGTATTTCTTTTCTCTCTCTCTCTGGCAGCGACCATTGACCCAACCCTAAGACTATGACTCAGTGACCAAGTTGACCGAACCTTCTTAACTCTGGCTTTTGTATTGTCAGAGTTGCAGACCTCATTGCCACTCCTACTTTTACCCTTTTCTCCAGGACACCCCGTATTACTGCGAACGTCCACTTCCATTGGACAAAACCATCGTATGGTTAGATACGAACTCGAAGGAATTCGAGGATGGTTTCCGGTTCTGGAGAAAATGGATAGGATTATTCAGTTGTCTTTTCCCTTTTACCTTCTCTCAAGTTGCGAGTACTCATTAGTTTTGGAGATAGTACACCTATTACGCAAATTGGATATTCTTCTTCCAAACTTTAGGCTGGTGCCGAACAGTGGGGAATGAAGAAAACCAATTAGCCTAAACGGTGTGCATAAGGTATTAAGATTAAGACAAAGTAAGGGATTAGTAAGAGGGCAAAGTAAATTGCGAATGATATTCACGACCAAATCAAGTATTTCTTCGCCAATCCTAAATCACCTTTGTATTTCTCCAGCACACTCCGTATCACTACGAAGATCCACAGTTTATTGGATACTCCATCGTATGGTTATATACGAACTCGAAAGGAACTTGTTCCAGTTCGGGGATGGATTCTGGTCCAGGAGAAATAGGAATAAGGTTTATTCGGTTGTCTTTTATCTTCACCTTCTCTCGCATTGCGAGTGCTCCTAGGATTAGGACAGTACACCCATTATGCTTATTGGATAGTCTTCTTCCAAACCATAGGCTGGTGCCGAACGGTAGGGAAGGAAGAAAACCAATTGGCCTAAAGGGGTGTGCAGAAGGTAATGACTAAAGACATATAAAGGGATTTGGAGAGGTGGCAAAGAATTATACGGTTATAGTTGTGAATCTGGATAATGGAAGAGGCATTACTAGGAATACCAGGATACCCCATCGAAACATTTTAATGTTTCAGTTCAGCTGTGTACTGTTAAAAGAAAACTGATTTCCCGATTGGACACTTGCTCCAGGGTATGTATTTACCAGGTTTGATTCTCACATCTGTATGGTTTTACAGATGATGAGTGGGAGTAAGTTATTGGGAATAGGGTAATCATCCTCATTATATCGGGATTCTTTGTAATCGGTGATATTTGAGGAGATCATCTGGGCTGTTTGCCGGTCGGCAAATATTTGGTTTTGAATATCCGCTGTTGTGCACCAATTTCAAATTGATATATCTGTACGTCTATTTTCATAGAGTGAGATATACCTTTTTGAAATTATGTCTGTGACATTTACCTATACAAGTGGATGGTTAGGTAAGGAGCATTGAACAGCGGTGTAATTCTTCTTAACAAAAAGTACAGTTTTCAACCTACGACACACAGTGAAAGAGTTGTTAGACTCAGCGGACTTATACAGAGTATTGTATGTTCTCCAGTGTCCATTAGGACAGAGGGGTTGGTCCTCATACTATATTCTGTTTACTTTTGACTTCTCTAGTTCTTAGACATGTGTTTCGTAGAAACACAGGGTCTAAGTTTTGAGGAGTTATAGGTATTTGAATAGAGTAGAGAACCAGGTGTAGCAAGTATCGGGATTCTTCAAAGTGATCGAAGATTTAGATACTTGTGTAATAGTAATGATAAAGAGAAATTGCTTCTCTTTCAGGTTACTCATAATTGGAAGCATTCCTAAGTTGAGTAACGCTGATCGGCCTCTCTCCATTTAGTTGACATGCACTGGAGACAGTTGCATGATTTTGAATCTGGTTCAATTAAATCAGTGCCTCTAGTTCTATATTGGATATAGTACAGTTCATATCTTAACATTGTTAAGGTACGGGGAGTTGTCCGGCTTATGATTAAAACCAGACTCTGGATAACTCAAGGCACGTTTCTGTAATGGCTGTTTGTGGGTTGACCCAGGCTATGACGAGGGTTGACTTTCTACCATCTGGCAGATCAATAGAAATATTGTTCTAGACTCGCCACAGTTTTACTAAAAATGGATTTTTTCAAAAACAGTAGTGGCAGTATGGTAGAACTGGAAGTGATTCCAGAACCGCAAACGATTACCGAAGATTTGATAAGGAACCTAAAGATTCAATCTGATTTGACATTCCATTGGCCACTCCGCAGATAAGGTGGGTAACTTCAGGCACCCGAGAGGTACTCCGGTAGCCTCAAGGACGGTGACAGGGAAGTTCTTGTTTACCCACACTTGCCATTGTTGTTGTTCCAGGCTGCGAGACCCGGCAGGAGGATGAGTATAGCGTCGTTCTAAACTAGCTTTAGAAGTGCACATCTATATGACTCTGCCAGAGGGTTGTCGTAGTCAGTGGGAGCAGCGGAAGCATTGGTGGACATCAGGCTTATGTCTATTTATAGACTAAAGCACATGTAGCGGAGATAGATCATCTATTTTTGACGTGACAGTCATAGGTTTGACTTCATCAGAATAGGGGATGGATCTGTTGAGAAGGTAGTAGGGTGTGATATCCTGGTATTTTGATGACATACACAGAGTAGGAAAAGAAACTCCTATACTACGATCGGTTATACTTTGGTCGTCACACAGTGGTTTCTCCACGAGGGACTTGGACATTATATAAGACATACTGGTTACTAGATCTATAGTTTTAGATCTAGATTTGGGTGGTTTCCCAATCTGGGTACTTAGACAGCATTCTAAGAGTATTTAGAATGGACGACTCCTGGCACGGTAGTGTACCTGCAGGTGATGGAGTTACCCTCTCTAAAGGTGTCTTATAGACTAAAGTAGAGAGGGATGTGCATGATTGGCAGATCACTTGCTTAGGCAATTGAGTCAATTATGAGATGTCAAGTACCACACCAGATGTTGTTCTTGCAGTAGGTGCAATAAATTGATATTGATCCAATCCTGGGAAAACAGTCGGAAGCAGTTTTAGAACATAAGTGAATGTTCTAGGGATATGATAACGGCTGCCTCCTTTAGGAGACGGTTATCACTCCAGGCTTCCAAGGTGACATGGACGACAGGGTGATTGTCAGAGTTATAGTTTTCCTTCTGACGAGGGGCAGTATTTTGGACAGGTGGTCCAAGGCAATACTGAGGGAGGCATGGCGCAGGATACTGATTAAGTTCAGTTGACGATACAGTCTAAGAAGTTTGGATTTGGAGTTCATTCATGAGCTAGGTCCCATCAGACATCCAGACATTCTAAGACAGGTATTGCTCATTTAGGGAGATGGCTATCTCCACGAACTTGAGGTATAGAGAGACATAGAAAGAAACATCAAGGCGGATCCACTCACTGAGGATATTCCTCGAACGAAATAGTTTCGCAAACGAGTTTTGTGAAACTGACTAGTAAAGGAGTTGGGTGTTCAGTATCACACGGGCTGTGAGTATGCGACATCGCAATAATTAGCCTTGAGTGCAAGTGGGAGATTGTTGGAGATAGTGCCCTCAGAGTCAATTATTGGATCACAGGCACGTGATTGCAATGATTGAGGGAGGACCTATCCCGGTAGGACAGTCTTACTCGAGATGATAGTTTGCTATCTGGTTTACCTTTATCATCGTGTACTGCTTTAGGTGACCTGACATGTCGCTATTGCACGTTGATAGAGCCCCTAGGATTCTTGCTTGACTGCCAGCAGTATTAGGGCGATCATATAAGTGAGAGCTGGAGTCTATAAGCACATCCTTAAAAGGTCCCTAGTCGTGGGAGTTTCGAGACAGGGCATCAATTCTCCAGAGTAGACTAGTGTATACAGTCGAGATCCCGACGAGGGGCGGTGGCCGGTCTCACAAGCCACTGGTGTCAGTTGGTTCACCTAAGATGTATACAGGTGCTCATTGGGTTATGAGTACACCGGACAGGACTCGCCGGGAACATGCTAGTTGGTCTTATACCTGACGTCAGATAGCAGTTCCCTGGTGATATGTGTACAGGTTAGTTTATCGACCTGGGGATCGTCATTTGTCTCATGTGAGTTCCCACTGTGCTTTGATTACTACCCTACCACGGCTCAAAGGAGTCGTGCAAACAGGTTTTAGTTGGGTACAGTCCCGAGCCACATGGAGGCAGTTAGCGGATCTTCAGGGGTTCGTCTCTCCCGGTATTGGGGGTGAGGTCGCGCTGTGTCTAGGAGAGCCATTACACGAAGTCCTTGGCCAAGGCAGGAGATTTACTGGTAGGTATTCCAGTAGTATCTCAGGGTGTTCTGGGCTACACCCCGACACGACTTGTACCGCTTTTGGGGGTCTGACTTTTACCAACCCTTTAGGCCTGACATGCGATGCTCATAGACGAACGGACCGGACTGTACGGATATTGTCACTGACAGGCTCAGTAGGGTGTCAGGATGAGTTCGCTCATCGACGTCCCTTTTGGTCAATAGCTGGTGGCCCGTCACGTATTGGCTTATACCTCTAGCGTGCTAGTGGTTAAATCCACAGCCATAGTATTGCCGAGTCTTTAGAGTCCACCACACTTTCAGTTACTCAAGTTTCGGGCGAAACGCTGTAGAGACCGTATGGAGATATGGCAGGGTTCGATCAGATACGTGCGGAATTGCACGGATCGTGATCGGACGGTTTTTACTAGCCGGTTTTGGCTTAAGCCGGATTCTAGTTTTAGATAGTGTAGTTTTATCTCTTTGCATTTGTGTTCAGTGGGAATACAAATGCGGGCATGTATTTGCAGTAGCGGGGTTTTCCTGTAATTTATTACGGGATCGGTTTTCTGGGGTTGCCAGTTTGCATTCCGTTCCGGCCGGTCTTTCTTTGTTCCTTCGCGGCCGGACTTTCCGTTGAAGGGTGTTATTTGCAATTGTGCAAATAACATTTTGTGGAGGGCTTCCTTGCATTTTGTAGCTTCCTCATGATGAGATTCCATTTGAATCTATCACTTGCATTTATGAGATGAGATATATTGATGTGACCATTATTCTTTTTGATTTTTCTTTTTCTCCTTTGAAAAATCAATCATCCCTTTTTCCACCCACATTTTTGCTGGGGCCGGCCACTGTTTGGGAATGGAGTGAGGTTTATTTTTGGTGGGATAATTTCTTTCTTGAAATTTTCATGGGTCCCCCCTTTGGTGAGTGTGCTGATGGTTTTGTGTGAAAGGGGAATTTCATTTGGTTGCATGATTTTAATTCATGCTCACTTCACACATTATTTCCAGTGAGCACAAATTGCTTGGCCGAGCTCACATTTGCATTCCATGCTCCATTCTTCATCAAGCTTTGATCCATGAAATTCTAGTGCAAAAATTCCTCCATAAATGGCAACCTCATAAACCCCAAAAGAGACATTGCTACTACACTATTCTACAGCATCCCTTGAACGCGCCGGCTAGCCAACTTCGCGCCCGAGTTGCCTCGGTATAGAGACGGGAGCCCGTAAAAGATACAGGCGATGTGGTGCCCTTCCGGCGAGGAGGCGACGACCGGAGTTTCCGCAGGAGATCGGGACGACGACGAGGAGACCGGAGTACTCGGATCATTCGGTATATCTCTTCCCCTTCTTGTAGTTAGCTTAGACTAGTTAATGGTTCGATCTGGGTGTTTAGTGCGCGGTGGTGCCGGTTTGCTAAGTTCGCAAAATTAAATTTTATCACCGCTTCCGCATTCCGGCGTCGGATTGACGGCCGGGGCGCCGCCGTGCAGTTACAGTGGTATCAGAGCCTCGCCATTAATTTCGTCTAGCTTTGTTTGATGTGTTTTACGTTTCCGATCGAACAAAATCCCGAAACCGCGTTTTTCAAGCACATCAGTTTCTGTCGAATTTTTTTTGAGTCCAAAAATTTTTCAGGTTGTCTCAGAGTGATGTGCAGGGAATTATAAGCATACTGTAAAAATTTGGTAGCATGAACTCACCACACCACCGCGGAACCGCGGCCAAACCCATGCTTGGGCCGCGGTTCCGCCGCAATGTTCACTGTTCATGCCCCCCAAAATTTTGCAGAATGTTCCTGAGTTGAAAATGTGGTTTCTTGAAGGTTAATTTTGGGCCCAGAATTTCTTGATGTGCTACAGTAGTACTTGGGGGCCCACTTATTAATTTTTGATCGATCGGATATTTTAAACACATTTTTCACAGTATTTACATTATATTTGCGACCGTGAATGTCACTCGATCGGTAAATCCAGTCTAATTGCTATAGCTCGGTTTGACGGATTTGCGAACGTGACTTTCAGGTTGATGTTTTGTGATTTTGCTGTGATGTTGCGGATCGGTCGTGATGATAGCCTGGATACAATGCTGGTACAGTGTTGTTGTTTTATGTACATTTGATATTGCGGGGCGAGCGTCCGACATGTGGACTGCCGTCACTGCCTGATTGTATTATTCTTTTGGGGGCACGACCTGGTTGCGGTCGATGTACCCGTTGTATGTATATTTTTACTTTCTGTACTAGGATTACCCCGCGGAGGGGTGCACGGATAGCCGGGTTCTGGAGGGCAACAAGCCCGCATCTCATGGCATTGGGACGGAGGGGGCTTCACTCTAGAATTGGCGGGCTATTCGCCACACTCGTAGGGGGTACAGGTTGACCCAGGAGGGGTGCCCAAGTTACCGGATTCCGTGAAGTGCTGGGTGGTCCATTCACGGTGCTGAAGGGGGCTGCCTCGCTTCAGGTTTTGGCGGTTAACTTGCCGCGCCCGTAGGGGTCTAGGATTTCATTACACAGGCTATCCACACGACCAGGGGAACGTCGGGTTTCAGTAGTGGCTCTGTGAAACCCGGGGATCCCATATATCTGTATTGTTTCTGTGATGCTGCACATTTCTGTGATGTTGCATTTTTATCACGCCTTGAGCGAATATAATATATTGGTATATATATTAGTAGATGTTCTATATGTTTTACATCCGCGCTAGTCCAGTTCCCGCTCTGTCGTTAGTTAGCTAACCTAATGGGTAATGACGGGACCCAGTGGCGAATGCGGATGGCATATACGTACATCAGTATATTTTCGTTCTTTGTGGTGTGATCAATTGATGGGACTGCGTTGATTCGGATCAATGCAAGTTAAAACAAACCTATTCTGATGTTGTTGGAACACTTTTCAAAAGGCTGTTATTGCAAGGACGTTCACTTTTGTTTTGCATCGTGGTATTCATTTGGAATATCCTGCTCCTCAGTCGACGAGGCAAGGGCCGAGATCCCTTCACCGGGAGTGACCCCTTGGACAGAAGTTTGCGTCAGGGCATTAACTTCACTATAGCCGATTACTTTTGCTTTGCATCGTGGTATTCATTTGGAATATCCTGCACCCTATTCTACGGGGAAAGAGCCGAGATCCCTTCACCGGGAGTGACCTCTTTAGTAAAGGTTTTCGTCACTATATTTTCGAAAAGGCTATCCGTTCCTTCAACGATATCATGTTCATTACGTTAAAGGTTTTCGCCAGAAACCATTCGTAGCCCTCCGTCGTTTCAGATGGGTAGCACGTAGTATTCATGCTATGTTTGTTGACCTTCGTCAAGGCATAGTGTATGGTAGCTACTTGTTACCTTTCTGCTGCATAGATAGATGTGTTGGTTTGGGACAGTCGTATAGCCTTGTTGACCTTCGTCAAGGGCTTGTACGGGTGGGTTCAAATTAACCTGGACAATGACAGGTAGAACTTGACATGTGACTTATGATTTGTTGACCTTCGTCAAGGTCATAAGAGCATGGGGCAGAAATCACATCGGGAGTTTCAAAAGAACTGAAACATGCCAGATATGCGCATACCTTCTGGAGTGTGATAGCGTGAGCGGATTCCGTCACGTTATCATGCGATGATAGTTGGATCCCGATTCCCACTGATGAGTTAGTTTACTCCTCGGGTGACCCCGACTAATTCTTCTTTCAGGTTTGGAGGAAATTTGAGGTACAGTGGGAGGTTTCCAGATTAGATAAAGTGATAACCATTCTGATCTTGGTTAGAGTGCACGCTGAGTGTTTCTTTTCTCTCTCTCTCTGGCAGCGACCATTGACCCGACCCTAAGACTATGACTCAGTGACCAAGTTGACCGAACCTTCTTAACACTGGCTTTTGTATTGTCAGAGTTGCAGACCTCATTGCCACTCCTACTTTTACCCTTTTCTCCATGACACCCCGTATTACTGCGAACGTCCACTTCCATTGGACAAAACCATCGTATGGTTAGATACGAACTCGAAGGAATTCGAGGATGGTTTCCGGTTCTGGAGAAAACGGATAGGATTATTTAGTTGTCTTTTCCCTTCTACCTTCTCTCACGTTGCGAGTACTCCTTAGTTTAGAAGATAGTACACCTATTACGCAAATTGGATAGTCTTCTTCCAAACTTTAGGCTGGTGCCGAACAGTGGGGAATGGAGAAAACCAATTAGCCTAAACGGTGTGCAGAAGGTATTAAGATTAAGACAAAGCAAGGGATTAGTAAGAGGGCAAAGTAAATTGCGACTGATATTCACGACCAAATCAAGTATTTCTTCGCCAATCCTAAATCACCTTTGTATTTCTACAGCACACTCCGTATCACTACGAAGATCCACAGTTTATTGGATACTCCATCGTATGGTTATATACGAACTCGAAAGGAACTTGTTCCAGTTCGGGGATGGATTCTGGTTCAGGAGAAATAGGAATAAGGTTTATTCGGTTGTCTTTTATCTTCACCTTCTCTCGCATTGCGAGTGCTCCTAGGATTAGGACAGTACACCCATTATGCTTATTAGATAGTCTTCTTCCAAACCATAGGCTGGTGCCGAACGGTAGGGAAGGAAGAAAACCAATTGGCCTAAAGGGGTGTGCAGAAGGTAATGACTAAAGACATATAAAGGGATTTGGAGAGGTGGCAAAGAATTATACGGTTATAGTTGTGAATCTGGATAATGGAAGAGGCATTACTAGGAATACCAGGATACCCCATCGAAATATTTTAATGTTTCAGTTCAGCTGTGTACTGTTAAAAGAAAACTGATTTCCCGATTGGACACTTGCTCCAGGGTATGTATTTACCAGGTTTGATTCTCACATCTGTATGGTTTTACAGATGATGAGTGGGAGTAAGTTATTGGGAATAGGGTAATCATCCTCATTATATCGGGATTCGTTGTAATCGGTGATATTTGAGGAGATCATCTGGGCTGTTTGCCGGTCGGCAAATATTTGGTTTTGAATATCCGCTGTTGTGCACCAATTTCAAATTGATAAATCTATAAGTCTATTTTCATAGAGTGAGATACACCTTTTTGAAATTATGTCTGTGACATTTACCGATACAAGTGGATGGTTTGGTAAGGAGCATTGAACAGCGGTGTAATTCTTCTTAACCAAAAGTACAGTTTTCAACCTACGACACACAGTGAAAGAGTTGTTAGACTCAGCGGACTTATACAGAGTATTTTATGTTGTCCAGTGTCCATTAGGACAGAGGAGTTGGTCCTCATACTATATTCTGTTTACTTTTGACTTCTCTAGTTCTTAGACATGTGTTTCGTAGAAACACAGGGTCTAAGTTTTGAGGAGTTATAGGTATTTGAATAGAGTAGAGAACCAGGTGTAGCAAGTATCGGGATTCTTCAAAGTGATCGAAGATGTAGATACTTGTGTAATAGTAATGATAAAGAGAAATTGCTTCTCTTTCAGGTTACTCATAATTGGAAGCATTCCTAAGTTGAGTAACGCTGATCGGCCTCTCTCCATTTAGTTGACATGCACTGGAGACAGTTGCATGATTTTGAATCTGGTTCAATTATATCAGTGCCTCTAGTTCTATATTGGATATAGTACAGTTCATATCTTAACATTGTTAAGGTACGGGGAGTTGTCCGGCTTATGATTAAAACCAGACTCTGGATAACTCAAGGCACGTTTCTGTAATGGCTGTTTGTGGGTTGACCCAGGCTATGACGAGGGTTGACTTTCTACCATCTGGCAGATCAATAGAAATATTGTTCTAGACTCGCCACAGTTTTACTAAAAATGGATTTTTTCAAAAACAGTAGTGGGAGTATGGTAGAACTGGAAGTGATTCCAGAACCGCAAACGATTACCGAAGATTTGATAAGGAACCTAAAGATTCAATCTGATTTGACATTTCATTGGCCACTCCGCAGATAAGGTGGGTAACTTCAGGCACCCGAGAGGTACTCCGGTAGCCTCAAGGACGGTGACAGGGAAGTTCTTGTTTACCCACACTTGCCATTGTTGTTGTTCCAGGCTGCGAGACCCGGCAGGAGGATGAGTATAGCGTCGTTCTAAACTAGCTTTAGAAGTGCACATCTATATGACTCTGCCAGAGGGTTGTCGTAGTCAGTGGGAGCAGCGGAAGCATTGGTGGACATCAGGCTTATGTCTATTTATAGACTAAAGCACATGTAGCGGAGATAGATCATCTATTTCTGACGTGACAGTCATAGGTTTGACTTCATCAGAATAGGGGATGGATCTGTTGAGAAAGTAGTAGGGTGTGATATCCTGGTATTTAGATGACATACACAGAGTAGGAAAAGAAATTCCTATACTACGATCGGTTATACTTTGGTCGTCACACAGTGGTTTCTCCACGAGGGACTTGGACATTATATAAGACATACTGGTTACTAGATCTATAGTTTTAGATCTAGATTTGGGTGGTTTCCCAATCTGGGTACTTAGACAGCATTCTAAGAGTATTTAGAATGGACGACTCCTGGCACGGTAGTGTACCTGCAGGTGATGGAGTTACCCTCTCTAAAGGTGTCTTATAGACTAAAGTAGAGAGGGATGTGCATGATTGGCAGATCACTTGCTTAGGCAATTGAGTCAATTATGAGATGTCAAGTACCACACCAGATGTTGTTCTTGCAGTAGGTGCAATAAATTGATATTGATCCAATCCTGGGAAAACAGTCGGAAGCAGTTTTAGAACATAAGTGAATGTTCTAGGGATATGATAACGGCTGCCTCCTTTAGGAGACGTTTATCACTCCAGGCTTCCAAGGTGACATGGACGACAGGGTGATTGTCAGAGTTATAGTTTTCCTTCTGACGAGGGGCAGTATTTTGGACAGGTGGTCCAAGGCAATACTGAGGGAGGCATGGCGTAGGATACTGATTAAGTTCAGTTGACGATACAGTCTAAGAAGTTTGGATTTGGAGTTCATTCATGAGCTAGGTCCCATCAGACATCCAGACATTCTAAGACAGGTATTGCTCATTTCGGGAGATGGCTTTCTCCACGAACTTGAGGTATAGAGAGACATAGAAAGAAACATCAAGGCGGATCCACTCACTGAGGCTTTTCCTCAAACGCAATAGTTTCGCAAACGAGTTTTGTGAAACTGACTAGTAAAGGAGTTGGGTGTTCGGTATCACACGGGCTGTGAGTATGCGACATCGCAATAATTAGCCTTGAGTGCAAGTGGGAGATTGTTGGAGATAGTGCCCTCAGAGTCAATTATTGGATCACAGGCACGTGATTGCAATGATTGAGGGATGACCTATCCCGGTAGGACAGTCTTACTCGAGATGATAATTTGCTATCTGGTTTACCTTTATCATCGTGTACTGCTTTAGGTGACCTGACATGTCGCTATTGCACGTTGATAGAGCCCCTAGGATTCTTGCTTGACTGCCAGCAGTATGAGGGCGATCATATAAGTGAGAGCTGGAGTCTATAAGCACATCCTTAAAAGGTCCCTAGTCGTGGGAGTTTCGAGACAGGGCATCGATTCTCCAGAGTAGACTAGTGTATACAGTCGAGACCCCGACGAGGGGCGGTGGCTGGTCTCACAAGCCACTGGTGTCAGTTGGTTCACCTAAGATGTATACAGGTGCTCATTGGGTTATGAGTACACCGGACAGGACTCGCCGGGAACATGCTAGTTGGTCTTATACCTGACGTCAAATAGCAGTTCCCTGGTGACATGTGTACAGGTTAGTTCATCGACCTGGGGATCGTCATTTGTCTCGTGTGAGTTCCCACTGTGCTTTGATTACTACCCTACCACGGCTCAAAGGAGTCGTGCAAACAGGTTTTAGTTGGGTACAGTCCCGAGCCACATGGAGGCAGTGAGCGGATCTTCAGGGGTTCGTCTCTCCCGGTATTGGGGGTGAGGTCGCGCTGTGTCTAGGAGAGCCATTACACGAAGTCCTTGGCCAAGGCAGGAGATTTACTGGTAGGTATTCCAGTAGTATCTCAGGGTTTTCTGGGCTACACTCCGACACGACTTGTACCGCTTTTGGGGGTCTGACTTTTACCAACCCTTCAGGCCCGACATGCGATGCTCATAGACGAATGGACCGGACTGTATGGATATTGTCACTGACAGGCTCAGTAGGGTGTCAGGATGAGTTCGCTCATCGACGTCCCTTTTGGTCAATAGCTGGTGGCCCGTCACGTATTTGCTTATACCTCTGGCGTGCTAGTGGTTAAATCCACAGCCATAGTATTGCCGAGTCTTTAGAGTCCACCACACTTTCAGTTACTCAAGTTTCGGGCGCAACGCTGTAGAGGCCGTATGGAGATAAGGCAGGGTTCGATCAGATACGTGCGGTATTGCACGGATCGTGATCGGACGGTTTTTACTAGCCGGTTTTGGCTTAAGCCGGATTCTAGTTTTAGATAGTGTAGTTTTATCTCTTTGCATTTGTGTTCAGTGGGAATACAAATGCGGGCATGTATTTGCAGTAGCGGGGTTTTCCTGTAATTTATTACGGGATCGGTTTTCTGGGGTTGCCAGTTTGCATTCCGTTCCGGCCGGTCTTTCTTTGTTCCTTCGCGGCCGGACTTTCCATTGAAGGGTGTTATTTGCAATTGTGCAAATAACATTTTGTGGAGGGCTTCCTTGCATTTTGTAGCTTCCTCATGATGAGATTCCATTTGAATCTATCACTTGCATTTATGAGATAAGATATATTGATGTGACCATTATTCTTTTTGATTTTTCTTTTTCTCCTTTGAAAAATCAATCATCCCTTTTTCCACCCACATTTTTGCTGGGGCCGGCCACTGTTTGGGAATGGAGTGAGGTTTATTTTTGGTGGGATAATTTCTTTCTTGAAATTTTCATGGGTCCCCCCTTTGGTGAGTGTGCTGATGGTTTTGTGTGAAAGGGGAATTTCATTTGGTTGCATGATTTTAATTCATGCTCACTTCACACATTATTTCCAGTGAGCACAAATTACTTGGCCGAGCTCACATTTGCATTCCATGCTCCATTCTTCATCAAGCTTTGATCCATGAAATTCTAGTGCAAAAATTGTAGGGTTCCTAGGCACTCTCAAGGGGTCTCACAAGGCATCAACCATGCCCGTTTCAAAAATTACGGTGCCGAGAAGCCCTAGACTACGGATCGTTGGCTAGATGTCTAGGCGAAAAAGAACTAGTTAACACTTAACTATAAGTTAAACGGAAATACAACCTTTGTAGATCCGGTGCTCCGCCTCCACGGCTCCGCAATGAAGTCCTCTCCGCTGTCCAAATCAAACCATGACTCTCATGGTCGTTTCATCGGAGAAAAGACCGGGCTAGGTCGTCGACAACGTGCCGAAGATGATCTACATCGAGGCATCACTCAATCAAGCTCCACCTTCACCGAGCCTTGAAAACTTGTGAAGGAAACACACTCTACTACTTGGCAAGAGGTAGAGGATGAAGAAATAGGAATTGGGTAGACTTTAGAATTGGATTTCTCACTCATTTTCATCAATCACCATTGATGAAGTGGAGGTTTCTTCATTGAAGAAGAAGAAAGTTTTATGATATATTCTCTTTTTAAAATGAAAAGAAAAAGAAAACTTATCATAATGTAAACCATGGTCAAGTGTAGAGATTAAACCAAGGTTAGTTGGAATGGTTAGGGTTAAGGATGAGATAAGAATGGTTGACTTGATCAAAGCTTCAAGAAGCTTCAACATAAAACAAAATAAGCCACCATCCTTAAATAATTTCCAAAATGAATATATAAATAAATAACTAAGTAAATAATCAAAACCCTAACCATTCATATAACCATGGATTAATCTTTACACAAACCCAAGTGAGCAAGTATCATCAAACATGATACAAACTAGTGTACAAAAGTATATCACATATACAATGTGTACATCCGAGTGAGAAAATCCATCTTAAGTAAACCGATACTAGTTAATGCAAAGTAATATATCAAATATATAATTATGCATTAAATCATTAAATCAACACTTGATTTAATGATCCGGTCATATCGCATATAATCGACTAATATCAACAGTAACAACTTATCGAATCAACACTTGATCCGATATGCCGGCTATATCGCATATAACCGATCAATGTCACATATTGCGAGAATCGAATACAGTATCACATACTGGTATCATTCTCGGTCCCGCACATATCTCATATGCACTCCTATTTCGTTTCGCTTGAGCCAGGAAACCTCTGTGTAGGACTCTAAAGACTCGTCAATACGCCGGCAGCAGATGACGATCAAATCAAACACCCACAAGCCGTAAGCGGTCTGCTAAACGTAACGGCCACCCGGGTATTGAGCGATCAGAAGATCGACGAGCAAGCCCGCTCACACTCCTGTGAATCCAACCAGTAACACTACCGTACAGTCCGGTCTCGTCGTCTGATATGTCGCATATCTTGCCTAGGGGTGGTAAACGTCAGACCCCAATAGCTCGATAAGTCGTGTCGATATGAGGTCTATAACATTTCGAGAAACTACTGATAACACTTACCAGTATATCTCAGCAACCCTGGCCAGGGATTTCCTGTTATAGCCAATCGAACACAGCGCAACATCAACCCCCTATACCGGGAGAGACGAATCCCCTCCTATCGCTCATTGCCTCCATGTGACTCGGGACTGTACCCAAAAACCACCGTTTTGTACACCCTCTTGGATGTGGTAAGATGGAAATCAAAGCACAGTGGGAACCACACAAGACTCTATGACGATCTCGGGTCAACAGACTACTCTGTACCAGTGTCACCAGAGAACTGCCATCTGACGTGAGGTATAATACCATCTGGGAGTTCTCGGCGAGTCCGTCCAGTGTACCCAGTCTCTACTGAGCACCCGTATATTATCTCTGATGTCAAACACCAATGGATATGGGATCATCCATCGCCCATCTGTATGGGTCGAGAAGGTACACGCTAGTCTACTCTGGTATATCGATGCCCCGTCTCGATACACCCACGACTAGGGACTTTGAAGGATGTACTTATGGACTACCCTGTCCCCACTAGTATGATCCGCATCATAGTCCAGGTAGTCAAGTACACATCCTAAGGGCTTTACCAACATGTAATAGAGAGACAATCTTTGTACACGTTAAGGTAAAGAGCAACCAGATAGCATACTATCATGTCGAGCAAGAAAGTCCTCCCTATATATGTCCCAGCATCCACTACAATATACATCCAATGTACAGTAATGGTCTCTAGGGCATACATATAACTAACAATCTCCCACTTGCACTAGGGCCATCTATAGCAGTGGTTGTAGTATCTCATACTCAACCATCCCATAAAAGTCTCTCTCTTGGAACAGGCCTTCGTGAATGGATCCGCCGTGTTGTCCTCTGAGTCTACTCTCCTAACCTCGATCACCCTGGAGATCAACCATCTCCATGATCAGGTGATACTGCCTTAGATTATGTCTGGATCACTGATGGGACCTGCGTTCCTTGGCATAAGCCACAACTCCATTGTCTCACAATGGTAGGAACGTAGTTCATTTCATGAACCATTATACACCCAAACAGCCTCTTCGGTAGCATCTTAAGTAGCGATGTATCCTGCCTTTATCATCTAGTATGTCACGGTATCTAGCTTGGAACTCTTCCAACATACCGTCCCTTTACTGAGGGTAAAGACAATGCCTGCGACTGACATCCAGTCGTCTTTATCACCCTGGAACACTTCCAGTGATTCTCCCCAGGATCGTTTGATATCATCTCACTACAGCTAGTGAGAATCCTAACATCCAATTAAATCTATCTCATAGATCCAAAACTCAGGATTTAGGAGGTATCATTTTGATCCTACACGGAGAATCTTTGTGATAAACGGAGATTGATCGAGCGTAGCATAAGAAACTCCTTTCTTATCAAGAGTATGTTATCCACGAACTCTACGAGGATCACCACCATACTCCCTACTACCTTTTTGTATATACAGGGTTCATCAACCATTTTGATGATGTCAACTTCTTTGACTAATCCATCAAAACAGATGTTCCAACTCCGCGATACCTGCTTTATCCTATAAAGCATCTTGCACGCGTTTCCGCTGCTCCCACTGTTTACGAAGCCCTCTGGCTGTGTACTTATAGACGCTCTCTTCCAAAACATCATTTTAGAAGAGCTGTCATGACACCCAACCACCAGATATCGTAGTCATGGTATGTAGCCGTGGCAAGTAGGATCTGGATGGACTGAAGCATAGCTACTTGAAAAGGTTTCATCATTATCCACGCCTGGTCAATGACGAAAACCTTTAACAAGTCTAGCTTTGAAAGTCTCAACTTTTCCATCTACACCAAGTAATCTTCTCAAGATATACTTGCTCCTGATGGGGATTTAACCCTTCAGATATAGAAACTAAAATCCATACTTTGTTGGTGTATAAGGATTCCATCTCAGATCGTTAAGCATCCAGCCATTCTTACAGAGTCTCACTCCTGATGGCCAGCTCGAAACTAGTTGGGTCATCGTCTCATGATGCAATCCTCGCTCCCACAGTCATAGAGAAACAGAAGTATCTCTCAGGTGGGTGAGGAACCCTACTAGATCGGCGGAGAGGCTGAGGTTCGTTGGAATCTACTGAATCCATTGGTTTTATCAAATCATCGGCTGCAAATTGTATAGCTGGAACCTTTCCAGTTGTACATTACAGACCTTGCCTCGAGCTTGTCCGGATTTTGCTTTTAGACATAGGCCGGAAAACCCCAAATCTTAACCAATTTAAGATATGGGCTCTTCCCCTTCCATATCACATATGAAGTGGTAGGCAACTGATTTGATTTGAACCCTTTTCAATAGGTATGCAGCTTCTCAAGTGCATAACTCCCAAAAGGAAATAGGTAACTCAGTAGTACTCATCATAGAGCACACCTTATCATATAGGGTGTGATTGCTCTGCCCTGATATACCATCGTGCTATGGTGTATCCAGAGGAGTAATGCTGAGAGAGAATCTCATTCTCCTTTAGAATAGTCCAGGATTTCCGTGCCCAAGTATTCTCCTCCTTGATCACATCAAAGGACATAATACTTATACCCGTATTTTGGTTCTCTACTTCTCGCTTATATTCTGTGAATATCTCAAAAGGTTCGGACTCATGTTTCAACAGGAACATATGACTGAATCTTAAGAGATTATCAGAGAATGTAATGAAGTACAAAGAACCAGTCCTGGCATGTGTAGACAGGAGACCTTACATACATCATCATGTATCAGTCCCAAGAGTTCATTAACTCTTTCTCTGTTTCCATTAAACAGAGCTATGGTCATCTTATCTCTGTGACATGACTAGCGAGTTCCACAAGATGTAAATTCAAACTAATTTAAATATGCATCTTTATGTAACTCTAGCTAGTCGGGTCGCATTGATATGACCTAGTCTACAATACCTCAAGAAGAATTCGTTCATTTCTGAACTCTTCCTCTTGTGTGTGTTCCATATACTAAGAACTGTAGTTTGATTTAGAACATCAATGCTTTTAGATAACGTGCCTGAACCGATCAACTTTTGATATAGGAAATGTTCAAAACATTATCCAACTATACAAAATTTTAACATTTCTTTACTAATAAAGAGACTGATATGATTTTGTATATCAGGTTCGGTATCTAATAACATTCGTTCAGAATCAATGTATTGGTAATACAGGGTGACAGTGACCGACAGACTTGGCTGCAACACTTGCCCCGTTTTCTGCCTCATGAAACTTATCACCCGTTCTCAGTTTTTCTACCCTTTTGTAGCCCTATGTAACAGATTACATATCTGGGATCCTGATCTGGTATCATATACCAAGGATACGGAGGATACTGAGAAACAGTTCTGTATAATGAACACACCCGAAGATGATGCATCAGCATGCACTCTCTTCGTTTGGGCGGCACGGGAAATCTGGTATTCCCCAATTTCCTGCTCGATCTTATAACAATTATAAGTTGGAGCGGGACCAACGTTCCCCAGCTCAGTATAACAAGCGGGTTCGGTCAATAATCCGTTTTATTATCTTGATTAAGGCGTGACATGGTCGCTACCAGGAGAGAGAGAGAAGAAAACACTCAGCGTGCGCTCTTGCAAGATCAGATTGGTTATTATTTTATCTAATCAGGATGGCTCCCACTGCTTTTTATCAAATCTTCCTTCAAACCCTAAAAGGAAAGACTAGCCGGGATTAATTACACACTACAAGTTCCCCAATCTTTCAGCCAGGCCAGTGTCGGTACTTTGAGGGAGGTCCCCCGTGCTTTCGCACGAACCTAATTAATGTAAACCTCGTTTTCCCAGAGGCGTAACCCCGTTGACACCTTTCTAGACACCTACTTGATCGGCTAATTGTAATGTATAAAACTCTCCCAGGAGTAACTCTTACTCGCAGCGGGTATCGGGATCCAACTATCTCATAGAAGGTATGCAATCTCATTGCAAATTTCAACACTTGAAATTCCCGATAATATTTTTCCCCTAACCTCCTATGACCTTGACAAAGGCCAACAAACCATAGGATGCTAGTCAAGTTCAACCCGTCATTTCCTGATTGAATTAAACTCACCCGCACGGCCCTTGACAAAGGCCAAAAAGGTCGCACGACTACCCTAACCCAATCTGCATCATATGCATAAGCAGATAAGCACCAATTAGCTACCGCACACTGCGCCTTGACAAAGGCCAACAAACACAGCATGAATACTAACTACTACTTATCTGAAATGATGGAGGGCTACGACAGGTTTTTCTGAAAACCTATTGCGTAATGAACTTGATATCGTTGTAGAATCAAATGATTTTGAAATGGAGTGCTTTTGAGGCTTTTCTAGTTTTGCTAAAGGAGTCACTCCCGGTGAAGGGATCGTCGGTCCTTTCCTCGTCGAATGAGGTGCGGGATATATCATATATATCACTGTGCAAAGCAAAACTCTTAAAAGCAATCAAAAGACAAACCGAGTGTGTAGCATCTGCCAGTTATTGCTAAAGGAGTCACTCCCGGTGAAGGGATCTCGGTCCTTTCCTTATCGAATAAGGTGCAGGATATATCACATATACCGCTGTGCAAAGCAAGAACTGTAGCTACCTGTTTTATTTTGAAATTCGATTCTACAACATCTTAGGTTTCTTTTCTTTCATTAATCTCATTAATGAAGTCCCATCATTTAAGTACCTAAACATCACAGATAAATACGACGTACACTTATGCCATCCGCATTCGCCTCGATGTCCCCTCGTGCACCGTTAGGTTAGGTAACTAACGGCAGAGCGGGGCAGGGCTAGCGCGGGTGTAAAACATAAGCAACGTCTATATAATATATCATATATACTATATACTGTATCTATCACAGAACATCACATGATCTCATCACAGATATCGCAGCAGAAGAATCATATGAAATATTGGATATACTAGGACGTCCGTGTTTTCAATACGAGCCAGTATAAAACACGGATTCCACGGTCACGATGAATAGCCAAACCCATACCCCTAGACCCCTACGAGAGCGGCAAGCAACCCTACCAATTCTGGAGTTAGGAGACCCGGCCTCGACTCCTCGAGTTGGTCTCCCACTGGACTCCAGAACTCGGTTACTTGTGCCCTCCTCCTTGGGTCTATCCTAGTGCGGAAAAGTAAATAATATACAAAAGGTGACAACTTCCGCAACCTGGAAGTGCCCCAATAAAAAGAATATTACATACAAGTTTTTACATGAATGAAAATGAAAAACACTCATCTCACACAAAAACCCCCGGCTATTCAAACGCGACGATCCAATATAACATATCCAGCAACACATAACATCACATGTCATCAACGTAAGTAAATATGTCCATCCCAATTGTCGTTGACATATAGCAACGAAACCGGCGATATCACATATTACACTTACGGTCACAGAAAAGAAAGTGTAAAACTACAACAGTTGGAATCCGCAACCACCTCAGACATCGCATGCCTGACCAAATGAATTACTTAGACATCGCATGCCTAACAATTATAAACCCCGCATTTTAGTCTCATTATCGAAAACACTTTTCAATATCAAGTCGGGCAATTCAACAGGATTCCCGAAAAACTGATCGAATGCTCGTCGCAAACTTCAGTAGACAGTCGCACCCCCGAGACCGTCGACGAAGTGCACCAAGGCGGAACACCGCTACCGGGAGCACCCGAACGGATGCTTTCGGCGACGGGGTTCTCCTACAGTCACTTGGTCGGGGCTATGGAGTGAAGCTGTCTATTAAGTTTATCCGGCGAGTATCCGCGTACGCTACGTGATTGCTACGGACTTTTGATCACATCAAAATTCCGTGGCAACCGATCAAGTGAGACTAAAGTGCTATGTTTATAATATTCATTCAGTTATCTCATAACTATATGTGAATTCCAATTATTGTATCCCATTCCGGATAAGTACAAAATGTCAAACTTTCCGATCGAACAATCGAACACCCAAGTTTTCCCGATACAGATCAACACATGAAACAAGTCTAAAAACATTCAGTTCGTGCCTCAGTACCAACGGTCCAGCCGTAGAAGGGTCAAGTCAACGCCTCACATGTGGCACGCCGTACTGCCCCAAACCCGAAGGTTCAAAGGGCAGTTCAAGACGGTCACATAATCGAGTTAAGGTTTGTTGTCTTCTAGAGGGTCCATCGAGTTACTTGCACTACTTAGAACGTCTTTAAACTACGGAAAAATCCAACACTTGGAAATTTCCCGACAGGGGAAAAATTGGGTATTTATATCCGGTCGAACTTTTTAACATATTCTAAAATTTATCCGGAAACACATAGACAAAGTTTGATAATCCGATCAAATATTCGAATCCCCAAAACAAACCCAGAATGCTCAACTGTGTAGTAAAAGTTAAAATATCCCAGAAAATACAGCACTAAGAATTATGAATTACTGTGCAGATTTCAAAAGCTGACGTGGCTACTTGGCCGCGGAACCGCCGCAAGAGCCTTCTTCCTGGCCGCGGTTCCGCCGCCGTTTAGACGATTTAGCCGATCGAATTGCACAGTAATTCTTAAAAACACCTGCTTATTTTTCTGCATATTTTTAATATTGAAAAATCCAGATTTTTAAAAAATGGACAGAGAGCACTTTGAGAGTTACGGTTTCGGTTCGTTCGGATTTCAAACGCCGTCTAGACTTCGCCTAAGGCTCTAGCTAGGCTCTGATACCACTGTAGGGTTCCTAGGCACTCTCAAGGGGTCTCACAAGGCATCAACCATGCCCGTTTCAAAAATTACGGTGCCGAGAAGCCCTAGACTACGGATCGTTGGCTAGATGTCTAGGCGAAAAAGAACTAGTTAACACTTAACTATAAGTTAAACGGAAATACAACCTTTGTAGATCCGGTGCTCCGCCTCCACGGCTCCGCAATGAAGTCCTCTCCGCTGTCCAAATCGAACCATGACTCTCACGGTGGTTTCATCGGAGAAAAGACCGGGCTAGGTCGTCGACAACGTGCCGAAGATGATCTACGTCGAGGCATCACTCGATCAAGCTCCACCTTCACCGAGCCTTGAAAACTTGTGAAGGAAACACACTCTACTACTTGGCAAGAGGTAGAGGATGAAGAAATAGGAATTGGGTAGACTTTAGAATTGGATTTCTCACTCATTTTCATCAATCACCATTGATGAAGTGGAGGTTTCTTCATTGAAGAAGATGAAGAAGAAGAAGAAAGTTTTATGATATATTCTCTTTTTAAAATGAAAAGAAAAATAAAACTTATCATAATGTAAACCATGGTCAAGTGTAGAGATTAAACCAAGGTTAGTTGGAATGGTTAGGGTTAAGGATGAGATAAGAATGGTTGACTTGATCAAAGCTTCAAGAAGCTTCAACATAAAACAAAATAAGCCACCATCCTTAAATAATTTCCAAAATGAATATATAAATAAATAACTAAGTAAATAATCAAAACCCTAACCATTCATATAACCATGGATTAATCATTACACAAACCCAAGTGAGCAAGTATCATCAAACATGATACAAACTAGTGTACAAAAGTATATCACATATACAATGTGTACATCCGAGTGAGAAAATCCATCTTAAGTAAACCGATACTAGTTAATGCAAAGTAATATATCAAATATATAATTATGCATTAAATCATTAAATCAACACTTGATTTAATGATCCGGTCATATCGCATATAACCGACTAATATCAACAGTAACAACTTATCGAATCAACACTTGATCCGATATGCCGGCTATATCGCATATAACCGATCAATGTCACATATCGCGAGAATCGAATACAGTATCACATACTGGTATCATTCTCGGTCCCGCACATATCTCATATGCACTCCTATTTCGTTTCGCTTGAGCCAGGAAACCTCTGTGTAGGACTCTAAAGACTCGTTAATACGTCGGCAGCAGATGACGATCATATCAAACACCCACAAGCCACAAGCGGTCTGCTAAATGTAACGGCCACCCGGGTATTGAGCGATCAGAAGATCGACGAGCCAGCCCGCTCACACTCCTGTGAATCCAACCAGTAACACTACAATACAGTCCGGTCTCGTCGTCTGATATGTCACATATCTTGCCTAGGGGTGGTAAACGTCAGACCCCAATAGCTCGATAAGTCGTGTCGATATGAGGTCTATAACATTTCGAGAAACTACTGATAACACTTACCAGTATATCTCAGCAACCCTGGCCAGGGATTTCCTGTTATAGCCAATCGAACACAGCGCAACATCAACCCCCTATACCGGGAGAGACGAATCCCCTCCTATCGCTCATTGCCTCCATGTGTCTCGGGACTGTACCCAAAAACCACCGTTTTGCACGCCCTCTTGGACGTGGTAAGATGGAAATCAAAGCACAGTGGGAACCACACAAGACTCTATGACGATCTCGGGTCAACAGACTACTCTGTACCAGTGTCACCAGAGAACTGCCAACTGACGTGAGGTATAATACCATCTGGGAGTTCTCGGCGAGTCCGTCCAGTGTACCCAGTCTCTACTGAGCACCCGTATATCATCTCTGATATCAAACACTAATGGATATGGGATCATCCATCGCCCATCTGTATGGGTCGAGAAGGTACACGCTAGTCTACTCTGGTATATCGATGCCCCGTCTCGATACACCCACGACTAGGGACTTTGAATGATGTACTTATGGACTACCCTGTCCCCACTAGTATGATCCGCATCATAGTCCAGGTAGTCAAGTACACATCCTAAGGGCTTTACCAACATGTAATAGAGAGACAATCTTTGTACACGTTAAGGTAAAGAGCAACCAGATAGCATACTATCATGTCGAGCAAGAAAGTCCTCCCTATATATGTCCTAGCATCCACTACAATATACATCCAATGTACAGTAATGGCCTCTAGGGCATACATATAACTAACAAAAATTCCTCCATAAATGGCAACCTCATAAACCCCAAAAGAGACATGGCTACTACACTATTCTACAGCATCCCTTGGACGCGTCAGCTAGCCAACTTCGCGCCCTAGTTGCCTCGGTATAGAGGTGGGAGCCCGTAAAAGATACAGGCAATGTGGTGCCCTTCCGGCGAGGAGGCGACGACCGGAGTTTCCGCAGGAGATCGGGACGACGACGAGGAGACCGGAGGACTCGGATCATTCGGTGATAGACTAGTTAATGGTTCGATCCGGGTGTTTAGTGCGCGGTGGTGCCGGTTTGCTAAGTTCGCAAAATTAAAGTTTATCACCGCTTCCGCATTCCGGCGTCGGATTGACGGCCGGGGCGCCGCCGTGCACTTACACATTCGCCGTTGTATTGTTTTTTTTCGTTTTGTTTTGTTTTTGTTTTTTTCTGTTTTTTTTTGTTTTACCGCGATTGCTCTATCATTTCAGTTTTTATTATCGCGAAGGTCGCGATTACCCTATCATTTCGGCTATTTATTCGCGGTTGCCCCATCATTTCGGCTTTATTTTCATTTTTACTCGCTGATTTTTATTGCGAGTTGCCCCATCTTTACGGCTTTTATTTTTTTCTTTTATTTACACATTTTTTTTATTTACATTTTTTTACATTCCCAGTTTAACGATTAGAGGTCGATTATTCCCAGTATAATGACATGGTGGTCGACTGTTTCCAGTTTAACGACTTAGCGGTCATCTGTTTCCAGTTTAAAGACTTAGGGGTCTACTGTTCCCAGTTTAAAGACTTAGAGGTCTATTATTCCCAGTTTAATGACGTGGTGGTCGATTGTTCCCAGAGAAAGGCGGATGTTTGAGAGAATCAGGTCCCTGAAGGACTTCGGTCCCCGTGTATATGAAATTGGCGGTCACTGCTTGATTGTTTGTTAACACGCCAGGGGATAATGATATTTCTCCCGCCTTGTATTGTTTCTCGACCCAATCCTTGAAGATGCAACTGTTGGAGATAGTGCCCTCAAAGTCAATTATTGGATCACAGGTACGTGATTGCAATGATTGCGGAGGACCTATACCGGTATGACAGTCTTACTCGAGATGATAATATGCTATCTGGTTTGCCTTTATCAGACGTGTACATGTTCAGGTGACTGATTACATGTTACACTTTGATAGAGCCCTTAGGATCTTGCTTTACCACCAACAGTATGATGGCGATCATATACGTGAGAGTTGGGTGGTTTATACGCATATCCTTAATTGTGGTCCCTAGTCGTGGGAGTTTCGAGACAGGGCATCGATACTCCGGAGTAGACTAGTGTGTACAGTCGAGACCCCGACGAGGGGCGGTGGCCGGTCTCACAAGCCACTGGTGTCAGTTGGATCACCTAAGATGTATACAGGTGCTCATTGGGTTATGAGTACACCGGACAGGACTCGCCGGGAATCTGCTAGTTAGTATTATATCTATCGTCAGATAGCAGTTCCCTGGTGACATGTGTACAGGTTAGTTCATCGACCTGAGGTCTTCATTTGTCTCGTGTAAGTTCCCACTGTGCTTTGATTTCTACCCTACCACGGCTCAAAGGAGTCGTGCAAACAGGTAGTTTTTGGGTACAATCCCGAGCCATATGGAGGCACGTGAGCGGATCGGCAGGAGATTCGTCTCTCCCGGTATTGGGGGCGAGATCGTGCTGTGTCTAGGAGAGCCATTACACAAAGCCCACGGCCGTGGCAGGAGATTTACTGGTAGGTACTCCAGTAGTATCTCACGGTGTTATTGGGCTTCACTCCGACACGACTTATACTGCTCTTGGGGGTCTGACGTTACTAGCCCCCTAGGCAGATATGCGATACTCATAGACGAACGGACCGGACTGTATATACATTGTCACTGTTAGGCTCAGTAGGGTTTTCCGGATGAGTGCGCTCATCGGCATCCCTTGAGCGGCATCCCTTGAGGTCAGTCCATGGGCAGCCGTTACGCATTGCTAGTGCCGCTGACGGTTTGTGGTTAAACCCACTGCCAGGGTACTGAAGAGTCATTAGAGTCCCCCACAGACAGTTTCCTAAGTTCAGGCGAAACGTTGTAGAGGCCGTATGGTTTTATGGCAGGGTTCGGAAAATGCACGTGCGTTTACGCACGTGTTATTTTTCGGGCAGATGATACTGGTCGGCTTTGGTTTAAGCCGGATCCGAGTATTATATTGAGTAGGTATAATATCTTTGTCTCAGTTGCATTTGTATTCGGTCGTAATACAAATGCGGGTATATTTATACAGTTTCGGGGTTATCCTGAAAGTCGTTTCAGGATCACTTTTGGAAGTTGCCAGTTTCTAGTTTTCTATCAGCCGTCTTTTAACATTTGGTTAAAAACGGATTTATCTTTTCTTGGATGAGGTGAGTCAGTGTTCTAGAAGTTTCTGGAAGTGATGACAAGGATGGTGACTAGGTTCATGACTCATCTTTGCATTTATTAAATGGTGACTAGGTTTTAGTGACTCATTGTTTTAATTAATATCTTTTGGATTGCTTAAGATCTTTTGTTATGATAAGGATCATTCTTGTGGTCACCCCCCTTCTCCTACACTCACCCCCTCTCCATATATGAGGCTGGCCCCCCCTCTCTCTCTCTCACTACTTGATGTTTTCATTTGTAGAAAAGATATGATAGTATTTGGGGTGCATGGAATTTTACAGTCCATTTCATTCCATCACCCAATTCCCTCGGCAACTTCATTAACCGATCGTCCACGGATTTGGACGAAGTGAGACAAAGTCATCTACTCATTCTCTACATCATTCTTGGTCGTCTCTTTTAGCAAACTTGACGATCGAGTTGCCTCAAGTCAGAGGCGGGAGCCCGTTTAAAGAATCAGTGATGTGGTGCCACCTCGACGAGGATATCGTAGATCGACGAGATCGGAGCAGCCGCAACGGAGCGTGGGATGATGGTTGAAGAACGAAGGACTCGGATCGTTCGGTATAACTTTTCTACACTCTTTACAGTTTGTTAGTTTAGCAATAATGGCAGATCCGGGTTAAAGTATACGATAGCGCCAGTTAAAAAGTTTTTGTTCCGCATTTGGCGTCTGTAGACTGCCGGGGCGCTAGCGTAGACTTACAGTGGTATCAGAGCCTCACCATTTTGCTATACTAACTTGTGCTAACGCGTTTAAAACATCGATCGAACCGGAAATCAAAAATCACATTTTTTCATGCTCACAGTTTCTGTCGATTTCAAATGATCTCGTAAAATTATTCTGCATGTCTCAGAAATGTGTGCAGGCTTTTCTAAGAACCACGTAGAAATTTGGGCACGTAATTCGATGATACCGCCGCGAAAACGCGGTCAAACCTATGGTTTGACCGCGCTTCCGCGGCCAAACAGTGAGATCGTGGCCCCAAATTTTCACAGTGAGTTCTCTGTTGGATTTTGTGGTTTTTGGTAAATATCGTTTTGGCCCAGATTTTGTTACTGTTCACCAGTAAGTCGTGGGGCCCAGTTTTTGATATTTGGTCGATCGAAATTTAAACATGTTAGTTTACAGTGCTTACATTATATCTCCGACCGGGAATGTCATTTGATCAGTAAACCGCGTATGATTGCTATAGTTCTTTTAGACGGGTTTGCGAACATGACATTCGCGTTGATGTTCTGTGTTGTGCTGTGATGTTGCGGATTTGTCGTGGTGGATAGCAGTGTGCAATGGTAGTACAGTTTGAGTTTATTTGTACATTTGATATTGCGGGGCGAGCGTTCAACTTGTGGACTGCCGTCACTGCCTGTTGTATAATATTCTTTTGGGGCACGACCAGGTTGCGGTCGATGTACCTATTGTACTATTTTTCATTACTGTACTAGGTTTTGCCCCGCGACGGAGTGCACGGATAGCCGGGTTCTGGGGGGCAACGGGTCCGCATCTCATGGCTTTGAGAGGCAGAGGGGTCCCACTCTAGAATTGGCAGACTATTCGCCGCACTCGTAGGGGGTACAGGTTGACCCAAGGAGGGGTGCCCAAGATTACCGGATTCCGTGGAGTGCTGGGTGGTCCATTCACTATGCTGTAGGGGGCTGCCTCGCTTCAGGTTTTGGCGGGTAACTTGCCGCACCCGTAGGGGTCTAGGTTTCATTGCACAGGCTATCCACACGACAGGGGAACGTCGAGTTTCAGCAGCGGCTCTGTGAAACTCGGGGATCCCAGATTATCTGTATTGTTCTGTGATGCTTATTACTTTTCTGTAATGTTGCATACTATCACGCCTGGAGCGATTATTGTATATTGGTTTATATACTATTAGATGTTGTATATGTTTTACACCCGCGCTAGTCCAGTCCCCGCTCTGTCGTTAGTTAAGTAACCTAACGAGTGATGACGGGACCCAGTGACGAATGCGGATGGCATATAAGTACATTTTATTTTCGTTCTTTTCTGGTGTGATTAAATGATGGGACTGTATTGATTCTGATCAATGCAAAGTTAAAACAAACCTGTTTACAGTTGTTGGAACAAATTTAAAAAGTGTTATTGCAAAGACGTTTCCTTTTGTTATGCATAGCGGTATTCAGTGGAATATCCTTCACCTCATTCGACGGGGCAAGGGCCGATATCCCTTCACCGGGACTGACCCCTATAAGTCTACGCTAGCGCCCCGGCAGTCTACAGACGCCAAATGCGGAACAAAAAACTTTTAACTGGCGCTATCGTATACTTTAACCCGGATCTGCCATTATTGCTAAACTAACAAACTGTAAAGAGTGTAGAAAGGTTATACCGAACGATCCGAGTCCTTCGTTCTTTAACCATCATCCCACGCTCCGTTGCGGCTGCTCCGATCTCGTCGATCTCCGATATCCTCGTCGAGGTGGCACCACGTCGACGATTCTTTAAACGGGCTCCCGCCTCTGACTTGAGGCAACTCGATCGTCAAGTTTGCTAAAAGAGACGACCAAGAATGATGTAGAGAATGAGTAGATGACTTTGTCTCACTTCGTCCAAGTCGGTGGACGATCGGTGAATGAAGTTGCCGAGGGAATTGGGTGATGGAATGAAATGAGCTGTGAATTCCATACACCCCAAATATCTATCATAATCTTTTTTCCCTAAAATGAAATCAACAACCATCAGAGAGAGAGGAGGGGGCCGGCCTCTTATAATGAGGAGGGAGGTGATGGTAGGAGGAGGGAGAGTAACCATAAGCAAAAGATATTATGAACAAATATCCTAAGGAAAACAAAACCATTAATATCAAAGCATGAGTCATTAAACACATCATCAAAAACCCATTAATGCACTAATGAGTCATGAAGCCTAGTCATCATCTAGAACCTTCTAGAAGCTTCTAGAAGTATGACTCTCTCTCATCCAAGAAAAGATAAATCCGTCTTTAACCGAATGTTAAAAGACGGCTGATAGAAAACTGGAAACTGGCAACTTCCAAAAGTGATCCTGAAACGAGTTTCAGGACAACCCCGAAACTGTATAAATATACCCGCATTTGTATTACGACCGAATACAAATGCAACTGAGACAAAGATATTATATGTCACGACCCGCAGGGTACGGAACGTGACTGGCACTTAAGTTTACGAAACGTCTAAAGACGTCCGTAAAATAAGTAAGCCAAAGCCCAGAAAACAAAACCAATTAAGCAAAGGAGTGAAGAAAACCCAAACATTTGAAACCAAGTTTATCAAATAAGTCATGTAAAACTCTTTTTAAAAACAATACCAATTTTTCCGAAAATTTCGGCAGAGTCTCCTTTGTAAATACTGGCCCCCAAAATGGGTACAACAAAAATATATACATGAATCCAACAAAATAGGGCATCCCCAAGCGGGAGCTAGCTCTTCGCCACAAGGCGGTCACAAATCCCACGCAATGTAAAATGACAACAAGCATAATAATCATAAGGAAGCATGAGAAAAGTAGCATGTCGGCTCAAGTGAGCTCGACCCCAAAATACAGCATAAAATCCACAAACCTCACAGTCTCATCTCTAGGTCAATATACAATAATCTGGTAGAAACAGTAGATGGGGTACACTAGATACAAAGAATATACAAGGTGGTACAAAAATGATAACATAACCCACCTATGAGCAAATCTCGAGCTCAGGCAAAAGAGGCAAAAGAACAAGTGCGCCCGCCGCTACTGAACTGACGAAGCGGACCTGCAAAAGACTGTGGCACAACGGGGGTGAGTTGCCAACTCGTGAGTAATAAATAACATCTACAAAGGCTATCGTATGCATGCACACAAGCATCCTAGCATCTATAATACAGGTATGACTGGATGCACTAGCAGGTGTGTATATAACATCAGTGTACTAATATGTATGCAACATGAATATCTGAGGTCTCAATAGGTATATATAAGAAATATTTTATCTCTTTTTGTTTTTGAAACTCTTTTAGAATGCCAGCATAATGTCAATGAATCGACGAAAATCGGTGTCCAGCAACGACACCCAAAAGCTGTCTCAAACCTCATAAATCTATCTCTGGCCTCAGCCGTCCGGCTGACCCATCTCAAATAACAATATCTCATCATCTAGCGGCCACGGTCGGTATCCTCTGGATATCCGCCGTCCCAAACAGTCACCGGTAGGTAATCCGTCCCCTGCCAGGCTCAACGTCATCACCACATTCCTCTTGCCCCGGGGTACCTTACCGGGCCCACCATGTACCCGTGCCGGTTCCTCCACTCCTCGACACGGATTTCCAAATCCACAGCAAACTCATGGTGGACGACACTTACATCACTAGAAAACCGCAATTTACATATTTTAAAAATATAATAAGTTTAGAAATTTTGCGGCTTTCCCCCGAAATCCAGCAATCTCATAAAATCTCAAGAAATCCTCATAAGTGCATATATCAATGATAATGAATGCGTATGATATCAATAATCAAGTTGCGATGTGTGATTAATGTATTAAGCATGAACAATTAATATGATGAAGTACATGCACATGAATAGCAATACTACGGTTTCATTTTTTTTAAGGAATTAAAGGCAATAGTACCAGTTTAAGTATCAATTAGTAAAAGATTTAAATTTAAATGTTATCTAGTGTGGTGGCATGGCAATTACCAGGGTGTGTGTGTAAGCATGAATAGTGCTCGTGCTGCATATAAAAACCCTGGCAATGGTGCAGGTGTCTTATAAAGTGGTTTCGTATAGATATGTCAATATAATGCATGGATGCAGCAAATAGTCGAATAGGTATTTCACCCCTAATTACTAACATTACTAAGGATTTGTAAGTTACTAAAACTATCGGGCGGCTTGCGCCATCCAACGATAGTCCCCCGTAGATGTTACATCTACTCACCGGAATCCCTGGCTAGCCGTGTCCAATCACCACCTTTCCCTTTCGCGCAGCGTCTGACGTCTCCGCGACCGAACCTGGAATTTACATCAATACCAAATATAAGGTTACATATCAAGAACGACGCAAAACCCTAACGAAACTACTAAAGTTCGCTAGCTAGGTACAACGTGCACAAAGTGCGCGAAACACACGCGAAAATCGCAAAAACTGCCAAAAAACGCCGATTTGGTCGCCCGGAAAAACTAAAACCCGACTACCCAAAAAACCGCACTCACGCATCCTAAAAGTCGTAGGACAAGCCATTACAATCATCAAGATATCAAAATAATTCATCACATAATTTTTATACAAAACTAGTAAGCATTTGCATTCAAAAATCGGCGCAAAAATCGCCGATTTGCGACAAAACGACTACAATCTAGCATACTCACCCAAGCACACTACAAGCAATCTACAACACTAATTACAACACAATAGCAATGATTTCAATCCCATTTTCCATAAACAACCATTCTTGGATTCATAACCTAGTAAATTCCAAATCAATTTCCACACTTGAAAACTTAATTTAACACAACAAAAGCCCACATAAGAAAATTAATCTCTTAGATTAGGTTAGCAAAATACTAGATAACAAATTGGGTTTAAATCAACTAAATAATGTTTTCTAACCCTAATCAACTCATTATCATGTTTCACAAACCATTTCCATACATAACCCTCTCTTGAAAATCCTAAAACAATAATTTACAACTAAAATCAAACTTCTAAAATTACCTAGATTAGCAAAATTGAAGACTACATAACAAGGTAACCATATAGATTAGTTCATTAACAACTAGATTAACTATAAAACAACTTAATTAACCATCATGGTTCAAAACCCTAGTTTAATACAACTATTCTAATTAACTCATTAGCTACTAAAAACAAGCAATTACCTATCCATTTTAAGTATAATTAGCCCTAACTGCAAAACAACGAGAAAGACGGTTTTCGGAAAAATACCGAATTTTCACCGAATTTCAGGAAAACACCAAAACGACTTTTCAAGACGCTACAATCTTCCCCCTTAAAGAAATTCGGTCCCCGAATTTAAAAATATAGCTGCGCGTACCTTCAAAGAGATGGGGATATTTCTTCCTCATCTCGCCCTCGGTCTCCCAGGTAACCTCCTCGCTGCTCGGGCTACGCCAAAGGACCTTGACGGTTGGTATAATCTTCGACCTCAACTTCTTCACCTGCCAATCCAAGATGGCCACCGGCTGCTCTGCAAAAGAAAGGTCGCGCTCAAGCTGGACTGTCGGGTGCTGAATCGCATGCGAAGGGTCGTGAAGGTACTTGCGGAGCATCGAAACATGGAAGACGGGGTGAACATCGGGAAAGCTGGGAGGAAGAGCCAAACGATATGCAACAGCGCCGACACGCTCGAGGATCTCGAAGGGACCTACGAATCTAGGGCTAAACTTCCCCTTTCGCCCAAAACGCATCACGCCCTTCATCGGAGAGACCCTCAGAAAAACATGGTCGCCAACTGCGAACTCTAATCTGCGACGGCGCCTGTCTGCATAGGATTTCTGTCTGCTCTGAGCTGCCCTCATCCGGTCTCGAATCAACTGTATCTTCGCTGTCGTCTCCTCAACAAGCTGCGGCCCCAAAATGCTGCTCTCGCTGAGCTCTGTCCAACAGACGGGCGATCTGCATCTCCTCCCATACAAAGCCTCGAAAGGTGCCATCTGAATAGTATCCTGGAAGCTGTTGTTGTAGGAGAACTCCACTAGAGGCAAATGACGATCCCAGCTACCACCAAAGTCTAAAACGCACGCTCTGAGCATGTCCTCGAGAGTCTGAATGGTCCGCTCTGACTGTCCGTCGGTCTGCGGATGAAACGCTGTGCTGAAGCTCAAACGAGTGCCCAAAGCCTCCTGAAGTCTCTGCCAAAGTCGGCTGGTGAACTGAGTGCCTCGATCTGACACGATACAAGTCGGTACGCCATGTAGTCGCACGATCTCGTCAATATAGAGCTGAGCATACTGAGCGAAGCTGAAAGTCGTCTTCACTGGAAGGAAGTGAGCCGCTTTCGTTAATCTATCCACGATCACCCAGATGGAGTCGTACCCTCGACTGGTCCTGGGTAGACCCACAACGAAATCCATCGAAATCTGCTCCCATTTCCACTCTGGAATGGGTAACGGCTGTAGCTCTCCTGCGGGCCTCTGGTGCTCGGCCTTGACTTGCTGACAAGTCAGGCATCTCGAAACGAACTCCGCAATGTCCCTCTTCATCCCGTCCCACCAGTAGGTCTCTCTCATATCATGGTACATCTTGGTGGAACCGGGGTGGACACTATACACTGATCGGTGTGCCTCCTCAAGAATGTCGCGCCGCAATCCATCAGCATCTGGTACGCACAGTCTAGATCCATATCGTAAAATCCCCTGATCGTCAACCACGAACTCGGAAAATCTGCCCTGTCCTATCTGTGCCACGATCTCTGAGCAACGGTCGTCACTGCGCTGTGCCTCATATATACGGTCAAGCAACTGTGGGCGTGCACGAACATGCGCGAGCTGTCCCCCTGTCTGAGTGAACTCGAACTCAACTCGGCTGTCGCATAACGTCTGCCAATCTGCTGACGACTGCCTCTGCACTGCGCGCAAAAAGGATAGACTACCCCCGGGCCTCCTACTCAACGCATCTGCCACCACATTCGCCTTGCCGGGGTGATATAAGATCTCGCAGTCGTAGTCTTTCACCAACTCCATCCAACGACGCTGTCTGAAGTTCAGGTCTCGCTGCTGAAATATGTACTTTAAGCTCTTGTGAACGGTGAATATCTGACATGACTCGCCGTAAAGGTAATGTCGCCAAATCTTCAGTGCAAAGACCACTGCAGCCATCTCCAAATCATGAGTGGGGTAGTTCTGTTCATGCTTCTTCAACTGCCGAGAAGCATAAGCGATCACCCGGCCATGCTGCATCAATACGCATCCTAATCCCACTCGCGAAGCATCACAGTAGACAACAAATCCGCCTGATCCCGAAGGCAAAGATAATACCGGCGCCGTAGTCAAACAAGTCCGTAGCTGCTGAAAACTGCGCTCGCACTCCTCTGTCCAAACGAAAGGAACTCCCTTCCGGGTCAAACCGGTCAACGGTGCAGCTATACGGGAGAAGTCCTGAACAAAACGCCTGTAGTAGCCCGCCAGGCCTAGAAAACTACGGATCTCAGTAACCGATGTAGGTCGGGGCCACTGCTGAACAGCCTCAATCTTCTTCGGGTCCACATAAATGTCGTCTCTCGTAACCACGTGACCCAAGAATCCGACGCTGTCCAGCCAGAAAGCACACTTGGAGAACTTCGCGAACAGC
The DNA here is from genome assembly GCA_030015575.1 of Agapanthus africanus. Lineage (NCBI taxonomy): Eukaryota > Viridiplantae > Streptophyta > Magnoliopsida > Asparagales > Amaryllidaceae > Agapanthus > Agapanthus africanus. Next base: position 288,360,715 of record JASDDO010000031.1, on the reverse strand, counting down.
TGATGCTCCCTCAGAGTCTGTAACGTAATCCGCAAGTGCTGCTCGTGCTCCTCCCTGCTCCGGGAGTACACCAAGATATCGTCGATAAACACGATGATGAACAAGTCAAGATACGGCCTGAATGTACGGTTCATCAAATCCATAAATGCTGCTGGGGCGTTGGTGAGTCCGAACGACATCACCAAAAACTCGTAGTGGCCATAGCGTGTACGGAAAGCTGTCCTCGGTACATCCTCCTGTCGAACTCGCAGCTGATGGTATCCTGATCGCAAGTCGATCCTCGAAAAATACCCCGCACCCTAAAGCTGGTCGAACAAATCATCAATGCGCGGCAACGGATATCTGTTCCGAACGGTAACTTTTTTCAGCTGGAGGTAGTCGATACATAAGCGCAAACTTCCATCCTTCTTCTTGACAAACAGGACCGGAGCACCCCACGGAGAAACACTAGGTCGAATAAGCCCCTTATCTATCAAATCCTGCAACTGATCCTTCAGCTCTCGAAGCTCTGCCGGGGCCATCCGATAAGGCGGTATAGAAATAGGCCTCGAACCGGGAATCAAATCAATGCAGAACTCAATATCGCGCTCAGGCGGTAGCCCAGGTAGCTCATCAGGGAAAACATCAGGGAACTCACAAACTACCGGGACCCGGTCCAACGGAACCTCTGCAGCTCGAGTATCATAAATAAACGCTAAGAATCCCTGACATCCCTTCCGCAAGAGCTGACCAGCGCGAAGAGACGAAATTATGCTGGGAAGGGTGACACTGCGGTCTCCCCGAATAACAAGGACTGGCTCTCCCGGAAAGCTAAATCTGACTGCCTTCTCACGGCAGTCCACCGAAGCATAACAAGTGGCTAGCCAATCCATGCCCAGAAGCACATCAAAGTCCAACATATCGAGGAGTATCAAATCAACTGATGAATCCCTCTCCCCGATACGAATGGAACACAAACGAAATACAAACCGAGCGACAAACGACTCGCCTACCGGAGTAACAACAACAAGCGGCTGATCTAACGACGACGACTCATGGCCCAACATCGGTGCAAAGTGTGTAGAGACGTACGAATGTGTGGAACCTGGGTCGAATAATACCCGTGCGTCGAAAGAACAAACTGGCAAGGTACCTGTCACAACGGCATTGGATGCCTGCGCATCCTGCGGTGTTAAAGCAAATACTCGGGCCTGTCCTCCACCGATAGCGGGCTGACCTCGACCTCGGCCTCTGCCTCCTCGTCCTCTCTGAACAGGACCGCCGCGTCCACGGCCTCTCGGTGCACCTAACTGGCGTGGAGCATCGCCTGGGGTAGGAAGTAGGGCTCTCTGAGGAGGGGGTGGTGATGGTGGTAGGGTCACGTGCGGAACTGTCGCTGCTCCCTGTCGTCTCACCGGACAGTCTCTGACAAGATGGTGCAAACTCCCGCACCCAAAACATCCTGGCGACGGCTGCTGTCCCTGGGGATAAGAACCATATAACTGTCCCCGTCCAAATCCTCTGCCAGGCCTATCTCTCGGAAAGAATCTGGCGCGCTGCCTCTGAGACGGTACATCGGTGCGCATCCTCTTCGGCCCAGAAACGGCCGAAGTCCGTGATATGCGTGCCTCCATCCGCAATGTCGTATCCATAGCAGCTGAATAAGTGTCGTAGTGCTGGGCGCCAATGGCAAGATATAGCTGGGCATCAAGTCCCTGTACGAACCTCTTCACCATCTTCTCCTCGGTATCCACCAAATACTGAGCATATCGGGATAACTGTGTAAACTGGATGTCATACTCAGACACCGTCATCCCAGGTGTCTTGACTAAGGCCTCGAAGCTACGAGCTCTGGCGTCACGAACGCTCTCTGGAAGGAAACGGGCCAGAAAGACCGCTGTAAACTCGGCCCAAGTCATAGGCGGTAGATCTGCAGCTCGACCTCTCAAGACTGACTCCCACCATGTCTGCGCGAGACCCTCTAGTCGGAAACTCGCAAGCTCTACCCATCGATCATCCGAACATCTCAGCGAACGACAGATCCTGGCTAAACTGTCAAGGAACGTCTGTGGGTCCTCCGCTGCCTCGGTGCCGGTGAATACTGGAGGTCTCAGCCTCATGAAATCCTGTAGTGAAACCGGAATGGCCACGGTGGTAGTAGTAGGAGCAGGTATCATGGTCGTCTGTGATGTAGTAGGTACGTCATCCGGCCTCGGTGTACGACTGGCTGCAACTAGGGATCCTACCATCTGACGCAGCTCCTGCATGCCTCCCATCATCTGTCGCAACTCCTCCATACCGGTCTCGAGCCTATCCATACGGCCTGGGGAAGGTGGATCGGTCTGTCCCTGCGGCATAGGCATACCACCCTGCTCAGTCCTAGTCTCGGACGAGCCAGCTCGAATCTCGTCTCTGGCGGCAGCCCTCTGTGCCTTCGTAGCCTTCGGCGGCATAGTGGCTGTTACAGGAAAACGGATAGTAAGGACAGTGCAATAGGATCATAGGATACACGGAATTGAAGAAGGAATTTTTTTTCAAGCAAGTATATCCTAAAGTCACTTAGGCGGAGTACCGTATCGTAAGTATGCCGCGGACATACACACGCTACGTTACCCTGCTTAAGTCACTTACTCCATCTACCAAGGGTCATCCTACACTCAAAAAGGTAAAACCTATCGCTCTGATACCACTTTGTCACGACCCGCAGGGTACGGAACGTGACTGGCACTTAAGTTTACGAAACCACTTTATAGGACACCTGTACAATTGCCATGGGCCATAAACCAGCGAACACACACATGTAGCGTGGTTGCAGTAGATGGATTTAGGACAGCCCTTTATAAAAATATGACCCAAATTTCATAATTAACTCATTAGCTACTAAAAACAAGCAATTACCTATCCATTTTAAGTATAATTAGCCCTAACTGCAAAACAACGAGAAAGACGGTTTTCGGAAAAATACCGAATTTTCACCGAATTTCAGGAAAACACCAAAACGACTTTTCAAGACGCTACATTATACCTACTCAATATAATACTCGGATCCGGCTTAAACCAAAGCCGACCAGTATCATCTGCCCGAAAAATAACACGTGCGTAAACGCACGTGCATTTTCCGAACCCTGCCATAAAACCATACGGCCTCTACAACGTTTCGCCCGAACTTGGGAAACTGTCTGTGGGGGACTCTAATGACTCGTCAGTACCCTGGCAGTGGGTTTAACCACAAACCGTCAGCGGCACTAGCAATGCGTAACGGCTGCCCATGGACTGACCTCAAGGGATGCCGATGAGCGCACTCATCCGGAAAACCCTACTGAGCCTAACAGTGACAATGTATATACAGTCCGGTCCGTTCGTCTATGAGTATCGCATATCTGTCTAGGGGGCTAGTAACGTCAGACCCCCAATAGCAGTATAAGTCGTGTCGGAGTGAAGCCCAATAACACCCTGAGATACTACTGGAGTACCTACCAGAAAATCTCCTGCCATGGCCATGGACTTTGTGTAATGGCTCTCCTAGACACAGTACGACCTCGCCCCCAATACCGGGAGAGACGAATCCCCTGCCGATCCGCTCACGTGCCTCCATATGGCTCGGGACTGTACCCAAAAACTACCTGTTTGCACGACTCCTTTGAGCCGTGGTAGGGTAGAAATCAAAGCACAGTGGGAACTCACACGAGACAAATGACGACCTCAGGTAGATGAACTAACCTGTACACATGTCACCAGGGAACTGCTATCTGACGGTAGATATAATACTAACTAGCAGATTCCCGGCGAGTCCTGTCCGGTGTACTCATAACCCAATGAGCACCTGTATACATCTTAGGTGATCCAACTGACACCAGTGGCTTGTGAGACCGGCCACCGCCCCTCGTCGGGGTCTCGACTGTACACACTAGTCTACTCCGGAGTATCGATGCCCTGTTTCGAAACTCCCACGACTAGGGACCACAATTAAGGATATGCGTATAAACCACCCAACTCTCACGTATATGATCGCCATCATACTGTTGGTGGTAAAGCAAGATCCTAAGGGCTCTATCAAAGTGTAGCAGTGATCAGTCACCTGAACCTGTACACTACTGATAAAGGCAAACCAGATAGCATACTATCATCTCGAGTAAGATTTTCCTACCGGTATAGGTCCTCCGCAATCATTGCAATCACGTACCTGTAATCCAATAATTGAATATGAGGGCACTATCTCCAACAATCTCCCACTTGCACTCAAGGCTAATTATTGCGATGTCGACTACTCACAGCCCGTGTGAAACCGAACATCCAACTCCTCTACTAATCAGTTTCGCAAAGCCCGTTTGTAAAACTATTGTGTTCGAGAAATAGCCTTAGTGAGTGGATCCGCCTAGAAGTTTCTTTCTATATCTCTCTAAATCTCAAATTCGCGGAGAAAGCCATCTCCCGAAATGAGTAATACCTGTCTTAGAATATGTCTGGATATCTGATGGGACCTAGTTCATAAATGAACTCCAAATCCAAACTTCTTAGACTGTATCGATCACTGAACCTAATCAGTATCGGGCACCATGCCACCCACAGTATCCTCTTGGACCACCTGTCCATAATACTGTCCCACTTCGTCAGAGGGAAAAACTATAACTCTGACAATCACTCTGTCAACCATGTCACCTTTGAAGCCTGGAATGATAACCGTCTCCCGAAAGAGGCTGCCGTCATCAAATCCGTAGAACATGTACTTATGTTCTAAAACTGCTTCCTTATGTTTCTCCAGGATTGGATTAATACAAACTTATTGCATCTAGTGCAAAACCAACATTTGGTGTGGTACTTGACATCTCATGATTGACTCAATTGCCTAAGCAAGTGATCTGCCAATCATGCACATCCCTCTCCCCTTTAGTCTATAAGACACCTTTAGAGAGGGTGACTCCATCACCTGCAGGTACACCACCATGCTAGGAGTCAACTATTCCAAAAACCATTAGAATATCTGTCAAAGTACCCACATTGGGAAACTACCCAAATCCAGATCTAAAGCCATAGATCCAGAAACCAGAATGTCAAATATTATATCCATATCCTGTCTGGAGAAACAACTGTGTGACGACCACAGTACAACCAATCGTAGTATAGGAATTTTACTTCCTACTCTGTGTATGTCATCCAGATACCATGACATCACACCCTACTAACTCCTTAACAGATCCATCCCTTATTCTGATTGAAGTCAAAACCATGACTGTCATATCAAAATTAGATGATCTATCTCCGCTATAACTGCTCAAGCCTATAAATAGATATAAGCATCTTGCCCACTATGCTTCCGCTGCTCCCACTGACTATGACAACCCTCCTACCGGGTCTCATATCCTGGAACAACAGTAGTGTCAAGTCTTGGTAGATAAGAACCTCCCTGTCACCGTCTCTGAGGCTACCGAAGTAGCTCTCGGGCGTCTGAGGTTACCTACCATACCTGCGGAGTGGCTATTGGAATGTCAAACCTGATTGAATGTATAGGTCCTATTAAATTTTCCGTAATCGTTCGCGGTTCTGGAATCACTTCCAGTTCTACCATACTCCCACTACTGTTTTCTGAAAACGATCCATTTTACTAAAACTGTGGCGAATCAAGGACAATATCACTATTGATCTTCCAAATGGTAGAATATCAACCCTCGTCATAGCCAGGGTCAACCCACAAACAGCCATTACAGAATCGTGCCCTGAGTTATCCAGAGTCTGGTTTTAATCATAAGCTGGACAACTCCCTGTACCTTAACAACTTTTAAGGTACGAACCATTTTATATCCAATATAGAAACTTTGGCACTTATTTAATTGGAACCATATTCAAATCATGCAGCTGTCTCCAGTGCATATCAACTTAATGGAAAAAGGCTAATCAGCATTACTCAACTTAGGAATCCATCCAATTATGAGCAACCTGAAAGAGAAACACGTTTCTCAAAACCATCACTATCATCTGAATACCAATCACAAGAATCTACATCTTCGATCTCTTTGAAGAATCCCGATACTTGTGACACCTGGTTCTCTACTTTATTCTTATACCCACAACTTCTCAAAACTTAGACCTTGTATTTCTACGAAACACTCGTCTAAATACTAGAGAAGTTATAAGTAAATAGAACATAGTACGAGAACCTACCCCTTTGTCCTGATGGACACTGGACAACATACAATACTCTGTATAAGTCCGCTGAGTTTGAACAACTCAAAACCTGTGCGTTGTAGGTGGAAAACTGTACCCTGGCGATTTCCTCAAATATCACCAATTACAACGAATTCCGATATAATGAGGATGATCACCTAATTCCCAATATCTTACTCCCACTCATCATCTGTAAAACCATACAGATATGAGAATGAAACCTGGTAAATACATACCCTTGGAGTAAGTGTCTAATCGGGAAAACAGTTTTTCTTTAACAATGCATTGAAACATGAAAATGTTTCGTAGGGGTATCCTGGTATTCATAGCAATGCCTCTTCCATAATCCAATTCATGACTTCAACCGTATATTTTATTGCCGTCTCTCCAAATCCCTTTATTTGTCTTTAGTCGTTACCTTCTGTACACCATCGTTAGGCTAAATGGTTTTCTTCCTTCCCTACCGTTCGGCACCAGCCTATGGTTTGGAAGAAGACTATCCAGTAAGCATAATAGGTGTACCCTCCTAAACCAAGGAGTACTCGCAATTGAGAGAAGGTGATGATAAAAGACAACTGAATAATACCTTATTCTTTTAAAGGTGAAATAGGAGTGGCGATGAAGTACGCGGTTTTGGTCGTGAATGATAACAGTCGCAATTTACTTCGCCCTCTTTTTAATCCCTTTATTTTGTCTTTACATATTACCTTCTGCACACCCTACTTAGGCTAATTGGTTTTCTTCATTCCCTACCTTTCGGCACCAGCCTATGGTTTGGAATAAGACTATCCAATAAGCGTAATAGGTGTACTCTCCTAAACCAAGGAGCTCTCGCAACCTGAGAGAAGGTGATAATAAAAGACAACTGAATAAACCAATTCTATTTCTCCTGAACCTGGATCCATCCTCGAAGAAGTCCCTTCGAGTTCGTATATAACCATACGATGGATCTATCCAATGGAAGTGGATATCCGTAGTATTACGGGTGTTCTGAGAAATTCAAAGGGTAAAAGAAGGAGTGGCAATGACTTATGCAACTCAGACAATCCAAAAGCAAGTATTTTAAGAAGGTTCGGTCAACTTGGTCACTGAGTCATAGTCTAGGGTCGGTCAAAGGTCGCTGCCAAAGAGAGAGAGAAAAGAAACACTCTGCGTGCACTCTAACCTAGATCAGAATGGTTATCACTTTATCTAATCCGGAAACCTCCCACTGTCCTGTCAAATTCTCCTCCAAACCTAAAGAAGAATCAATCGGAATCACCCGAAGAGTAAACCAACTCATCAGTGGGAATCAGGATCCAACTCTCATCGCATGATAACATGATGGAATGCATCCACGTTACTCATACTCCAGAAGGTATGCGCATACTTGGCAAGTTTCAGTTTCTTTAGAAACTCCCGATATGATTTTTGCCCCATGCTCTTATAACCTTGGCTTTGGTCAAAGTGTCATAAGTCACATGCCAAGTTCTACCCATCACTATCTTGTCAATTTGAACCCACCCGTATATGCCCCTGACTTTGGCCAATCGGCAGAACGACTGTCCCAAACTAACTCATCTATCTATGCAACAATTGAATACCCGGCAGCTACCAAACATTATGCCTTAACTTTGGCTAAAATGCATAGCTTGAATACTACTAAATACCCAAAAGAAGTGACGGAGGGCTACGGCTGGTTTTTGGCGAAAAACCTTTAACGTAGTGAACTTGATATCGCTGAAGGAACCTGATAGCTTTTAAAAATATAGTGGCGAAAACCTTTTGCTAAAGAGGTCACTCCCGGTAAAGGGATCTCGGCTCTTTCCTCGTGGAATGAGGTGCAGGATATTCCACTGAATACCGCTATGCAAAGCAACTTGTAATCGACTATAGTGAAGTTATTACGCTGACGCAAACTTCTGCCCAAGGGGTCAGTCCCGGTGAAGGGATATCGGCCCTTGCCCCGTCGAATGAGGTGCAGGATATTCCACTGAATACCGCTATGCATAACAAAAGGAAACGTCTTTGTAACAACATTTTTTTTAAAAATTTGTTCCAACAACTGCAAACAGGTTTGTTTTACTTTGCGTTGATCAGAATCAACACAGTCCCATCATTTAATCACACCAGAAAAGAACGAAAATAAAATGTACGTATATGCCATCCGCATTCGTTATTGGGTCCCGTCATCACCCGTTAGGTTACTTAACTAACGACAGAGCGGGGACTGGACTAGCGCGGGTGTAAAACATATACAACATCTAATAGTATATAAACCAATATATAATAATCGCTCTAGGCGTGATAATATGCAACATTACAGAAAAGTAATAAGCATCACAGAACAATACAAATAATCTGGGATCCCCGGGTTTCACAGAGCCGCTGCTGAAACCCGACGTTCCCCTGTCGTGTGGATAGCCTGTGCAATGAAACCTAGACCCCTACGGGTGCGGCAAGTTACCCGCCAAAACCTGAAGTGAGGCAGCCCCCTACAGCATAGTGAATGGACCACCCAGCACTTCACGGAATCCGATAATCTTGGGCACCCCTCCTTGGGTCAACCTGTACCCCCTACGAGTGCGGCGAATAGTCTGCCAATTCTAGAATGGGACCCCTCTGCCTCTCAAAGCCATGAGATGCGGACCCGTTGCCCCCCAGAACCCGGCTATCCGTGCACTCCGTCTCGGGGCAAAACCTAGTACAGTAATGAAAAATAGTACAATAGGTACATCGACCGCAACCTGGTCGTGCCCCAAAAGAATATTATACAACAGGCAGTGACGGCTGTCCACAAGTTGGACGCTCGTCCCGCAATATCAAATGTATAAATAAACGCAAACTGTACTACCATTGCACACTGCTATCCACCACGACAAATCCGCAACATCACAGCACAAAACAGAACATCAACGCGAATGTCACGTTCGCAAACCCGTCTAAAAGAACTATAGCAATCAGACGCGGTTTACCGATCAAATGACATTCCCGGTCGGAGATATAATGTAAGCACTGTAAACTAACGTGTTTAAATTTCGATCGACAAAATATTAAAAAGTGGGCCCCACGACTTACTGGTGAACAGTAACAAAATCTGGGCCAAAACGATATTTACCAAAAACCACAAATTCCAGAGAAGAACCCACAGACAAAATTTGGGAGCACGAGCTCACCAGGTGGCCGCGGATGCGCGGTCAAACCATGGGTTTGACCGCGTTTCCGCGGCGGTTTGGTGGGGTCACGTGCCCAAATTTTGTCGTGGTTCTTAGAAAAGCCTGCACAGTATTCTGAGATGTGTAGAAAAATTTTAGGACACCGTTTAAAATCAACAGAAACTGTCAAATTGAAATTTTGTAGTTTTCGATTTCCGGTTCGATCGATGTTTTAAACGCGTTAGCACAAGTTAGCATAGCAAAATGGTGAAGCTCTGATACCACTGTAAGTCTACGCTAGCGCCCCGGCAGTCTACAGACGCCAAATGCGGAACAAAAAACTTTTAACTGGCGCTATCGTATACTTTAACCCGGATCTGCCATTATTGCTAAACTAACAAACTGTAAAGAGTGTAGAAAGGTTATACCGAACGATCCGAGTCCTTCGTTCTTTAACCATCATCCCACGCTCCGTTGCGGCTGCTCCGATCTCGTCGATCTCCGATATCCTCGTCGAGGTGGCACCACGTCGACGATTCTTTAAACGGGCTCCCGCCTCTGACTTGAGGCAACTCGATCGTCAAGTTTGCTAAAAGAGACGACCAAGAATGATGTAGAGAATGAGTAGATGACTTTGTCTCACTTCGTCCAAGTCGGTGGACGATCGGTGAATGAAGTTGCCGAGGGAATTGGGTGATGGAATGAAATGAGCTGTGAATTCCATACACCCCAAATATCTATCATAATCTTTTTTCCCTAAAATGAAATCAACAACCATCAGAGAGAGAGGAGGGGGCCGGCCTCTTATAAAGAGGAGGGAGGTGATGGTAGGAGGAGGGAGAGTAACCATAAGCAAAAGATATTATGAACAAATATCCTAAGGAAAACAAAACCATTAATATCAAAGCATGAGTCATTAAACACATCATCAAAAACCCATTAATGCACTAATGAGTCATGAAGCCAAGTCATCATCTAGAACCTTCTAGAAGCTTCTAGAAGTATGACTCTCTCTCATCCAAGAAAAGATAAATCCGTCTCTAACCGAATGTTAAAAGACGGCTGATAGAAAACTGGAAACTGGCAACTTCCAAAAGTGATCCTGAAACGAATTTCAGGACAACCCCGAAACTGTATAAATATACCCGCATTTGTATTACGACCGAATACAAATGCAACTGAAACAAAGATATTATACCTACTCAATATAATACTCGGATCCGGCTTAAACCAAAGCCGACCAGTATCATCTACCCGAAAAATAACACGTGCGTAAACGCACGTGCATTTTCCGAACCCTGCCATAAAACCATACGGCCTCTACAACGTTTCGCCCGAACTTGGGAAACTGTCTGTGGGGGACTCTAATGACTCGTCAGTACCCTGGCAGTGGGTTTAACCACAAACCGTCAGCGGCACTAGCAATGCGTAACGGCTGCCCATGGACTGACCTCAAGGGATGCCGATGAGCGCACTCATCCGGAAAACCCTACTGAGCCTAACAGTGACAATGTATATACAGTCCGGTCCGTTCGTCTATGAGTATCGCATATCTGTCTAGGGGGCTAGTAACGTCAGACCCCCAATAGCAGTATAAGTCGTGTCGGAGTGAAGCCCAATAACACCCTGAGATACTACTGGAGTACCTACCAGTAAATCTCCTGCAATGGCCATGGACTTTGTGTAATGGCTCTCCTAGACACAGTACGACCTCGCCCCCAATACCGGGAGAGACGAATCCCCTGCCGATCCGCTCACGTGCCTCCATATGGCTCGGGACTGTACCCAAAAATTACCTGTTTGCACGACTCCTTTGAGCCGTGGTAGGGTAGAAATCAAAGCACAGTGGGAACTCACACGAGACAAATGACGACCTCAGTTCGATGAACTAACCTGTACACATGTCACCAGGGAACTGCTATCTGACGGTAGATATAATACTAACTAGCAGATTCCCGGCGAGTCCTGTCCGGTGTACTCATAACCCAATGAGCACCTGTATACATCTTAGGTGATCCAACTGACACCAGTGGCTTGTGAGACCGGCCACCGCCCCTCGTCGGGGTCTCGACTGTACACACTAGTCTACTCCGGAGTATCGATGCCCTGTTTCGAAACTCCCACGACTAGGGACCACAATTAAGGATATGCGTATAAACCATCCAACTCTCACGTATATGATCGCCATCATACTGTTGGTGGTAAAGCAAGATCCTAAGGGCTCTATCAAAGTGTAGCAGTGATCAGTCACCTGAACCTGTACACTACTGATAAAGGCAAACCAGATAGCATACTATCATCTCGAGTAAGACTGTCCTTCCGGTATAGGTCCTCCGCAATCATTGCAATCACGTACCTGTGATCCAATAATTGACTATGAGGGCACTATCTCTAATAACCCCTTGGACAGAAGTTTGCGTCAGAGTAATAACTTCACTATAGTCGATTACAAGTTGCTTTGCATAGCGGTATTCAGTGGAATATCCTGCACCTCATTCCACGAGGAAAGAGCCGAGATCCCTTTACCGGGAGTGACCTCTTTAGCAAAAGGTTTTCGCCACTACGATAAAGGTTTTTTCGCCAAAAACCAGCCGTAGCCCTCCGTCACTTCTTTTAGGTATTTAGTAGTACTCAAGCTATGCATTTTAGCCAAAGTTAAGGCATAGTGTTTGGTAGCTGCTGGGTATTCAATTGTTGCATAGATAGATGAGTTAGTTTGGGACAGTCGTTCTGCCGATTGGCCAAAGTCAGGGGCATGTGCGGGTGAGTTCAAATTGACAAGATAGTGATGGGTAGAACTTGGCATGTGACTTATGACACTTTGACCAAATCCAAGGTTATAAGAGCATGGGGCAAAAATCATATCGGGAGTTTCTAAAGAAACTGAAACTTGCCAAGTATGCGCATACCTTCTGGAGTATGAGTAACGTGGATGCATTCCATCACGTTATCATGCGATGAGAGTTGGATCCCGATTCCCACTGATGAGTTGGTTTACTCTTCGGGTGATCCCGATTGATTCTTCTTTAGGTTTGGAGGAGAATTTGACAGGACAGTGGGAGGTTTCCGGATTAGATAAAGTGATGACCATTCTGATCTAGGATAGAGTGCACGCAGAGTGTTTCTTTTCTCTCTCTCTTTGGCAGCGACCTTTGACCGACCCTAGACTATGACTCAGTGACCAGCTTGACCGAACCTTCTTAAATTACTGGCTTTTGGATTGTCTAAGTTGCATAAGTCATTGCCACTCCTTCTTTTACCCTTTGAATTTCTCAGAACACCCGTATTGCTACGGATATCCACTTCCATTGGATAGATCCATCGTATGGTTATATACGAACTCGGAGGGACTTCTTCGAGGATGGATCCAGGTTCAGGAGAAATAGAATTGGTTTATTCAGTTGTCTTTTATTATCACCTTCTCTCAGGTTGCGAGAGCTCCTTGGTTTAGGAGAGTACACCTATTACGCTTATTGGATAGTCTTATTCCAAACCATAGGCTGGTGCCGAAAGGTAGGGAATGAAGAAAACCAATTAGCCTAAGTAGGGTGTGCAGAAGGTAATATGTAAAGACAAAATAAAGGGATTAGAAAGAGGGAAAAGTAAATTGCGACTGATATCATTCACGACCAAAACCGCGTACTTCATCGCCGCTCCTATTTCACCTTTAAAAGAATAAGGTATTATTCAGTTGTCTTTTATCATCACCTTCTCTCAAGATGCGAGTACTCCTTGGTTTAGGAGGGTACACCTATTATGCTTACTGGATAGTCTTCTTCCAAACCATAGGCTGGTGCCGAACGGTAGGGAAGGAAGAAAACCATTTAGCCTAACGATGGTGTACAGAAGATAACGACTAAAGACAAATAAAGGGATTTGGAGAGATGGCAATAAAATATACGGTTGAAGTCATGAATTGGATTATGGAAGAGGCATTGCTATGAATACCAGGATACCCCTACGAAACATTTTCATGTTTCAGTGCATTGTTAAAAGAAAAACTGTTTTCCCGATTAGACACTTACTCCAAGGGTATGTATTTACCAGGTTTCATTCTCATATCTGTATGGTTTTACAGATGATGAGTGGGAGTAAGATATTGGGAATTAGGTGATCATCCTCATTATATCGGAATTCGTTGTAATTGGTGATATTTGAGGAAATCGCCAGGGTACAGTTTTCCACCTACAACGCACAGGTTTTGAGTTGTTCAAACTCAACGGACTTATACAGAGTATTGTATGTTTTCCAGTGTCCATCAGGACAAAGGGGTAGGTCCTCGTACTATGTTCTATTTACTTATAACTTCTCTAGTATTTAGACGAGTGTTTCGTAGAAATACAAGGTCTAAGTTTTGAGAAGTTGTGGGTATAAGAATAAAGTAGAGAACCAGGTGTCACAAGTATCGGGATTCTTCAAAGAGATCGAAGATGTAGATTCTTGTGATTGGTACTCAGATGATAGTGATGGTTTTGAGAAACGTGTTTCTCTTTCAGGTTACTCATAATTGGATGGATTCCTATGTTGAGTAATGCTGATTAGCCTCTTTCCATTAAGTTGATATGCACTGGAGACAGCTGCATGGTTTGAATATGGTTCCAATTAAATAAGTGCCAAAGTTTCTATATTGGATATAGAATAGTTCGTACCTTAAAAGATATTAAGGTACGGGGAGTTGTCCAGCTTATGCTTAAAACCAGACTCTGGATAACTCAGAGCACGTTTCTGTAATGGCTGTTTGTGGGTTGTCCCTGGCTATGACAAGGGTTGATATTCTACCATTTGGAAGATCAATAGTGATATTGTTCTTGACTCGCCACAGTTTTAGTAAAATGGATCTTTTTCAGAAAACAGTTGTGGGAGTATGGTAGAACTGGAAGTGATTCCAGAACCGCAAACGATTACGGAAAATTTAATAGAACCTATATATTCAATCAGGTATGACATTCCATTAGCCACTCCGCAGATATGGTAGGTAACCTCAGACACCCGAGAGGTACTTCGGTAGGCTCAAGGACGGTGACAGGAAGGTTCTTATCTACCAAGACTTGACACTACTGTTGTTCTAGGTTATGAGACCCGGTAGGAGGGTTGTCTTAGTCAGTGGGAGCAGCGGAAGCATAGTGGGCAAGATGCTTATATCTATTTATAGACTTGAGCAGTTATAGCGGAGATAGATCATCTAATTTTGATATGACAGTCATGGGTTTGACTTCAATCAGAATAGGGGATGGATCAGTTAAGGAGGTAGTAGTGTGTGATGTCATGGTATCTGGATGACATACACAGAGTAGGAAGTAAAATTCCTATACTACGATCGGTTGTACTGTGGTCGTCACACAGTTGTTTCTCCAGACAGGATATGGATATAATATTTGACATTCTGGTTTCTAGATCTATGGTTTTAGATCTGGATTTGGGTAGTTTCCCAATGTGGGTACTTTGACAGATATTCTAATGGTTTTTGGAATAGTTGACTCCTAGCATGGTGGTGTACCTGCAGGTGGAGTCACCCTCTCTAAAGGTGTCTTACAGACTAAAGGGGAGAGGGATGTGTATGATTGGCAGATCACTTGCTTAGGCAATTGAGTCAATCATGAGATGTCAAGTACCACACCAAATGTTGGTTTTGCACTAGATGCAATAAGTTTGTATTAATCCAATCCTGGAGAAATATACAGAAGCAGTTTTAGAACATAAGTACATGTTCTACGGATTTGATGACGGCAGCCTCCTTCGGGAGACGGTTATCATTCCAGGCTTCAAAGGTGACATGGTTGACAGAGTGATTGTCAGAGTTATAGTTAATCCCTCTGACGAAGAGGGACAGTATTATGGACAGGTGGTCCAAGAGGATACTGTGGGAAGCATGGTGCTGGATACTGATTAGGTTCAGTGATCGATACAGTCTAAGAAGTTTGGATTTGGAGTTCATTTATGAACAAGGTCCCATCAGATATCCAGACATATTCTAAGACAGGTATTACTCAATTCGGGAGATGGCTTCCTCCGCGAACTTGAGATTAAGAGAGATATAGAAAGAAACTTCTAGGCGGATCCACTCACTAAGGCTATTTCTCGAACACAATAGTTTTACAAACGGGCTTTGTGATACTGATTTGTAGAGGAGTTGGATGTTCGGTTTCACACGGGCTGTGAGTAGTCGACATCGTAATAATTAGCCTTGAGTGCAAGTGGGAGATTGTTGGAGATAGTGCCCTCATAGTCAATTATTGGATCACAGGTACGTGATTGCAATGATTGAGGAGGACCTATACCGGTATGACAGTCTTACTCGAGATGATAGTATGCTATCTGATTTGCCTTTATCAGTCGTGTACATGTTCAGGTGACTGATTACATGTTACACTTTGATAGAGCCCTTAGGATCTTGCTTTACCACCAACAGTATGATGGCGATCATATATGTGAGAGTTGGGTGGTTTATACGCATATCCTTAATTGTGGTCCCTAGTCGTGGGAGTTTCGAGACAGGGCATCGATACTCCGGAGTAGACTAGTGTGTACAGTCGAGACCCCGACGAGGGGCGGTGGCCGGTCTCACAAGCCACTGGTGTCAGTTGGATCACCTAAGATGTATACAGGTGCTCATTGGGTTATGAGTACACCGGACAGGACTCGCCGGGAATCTGCTAGTTAGTATTATATCTATCGTCAGATAGCAGTTCCCTGGTGACATGTGTACAGGTTAGTTCATCGACCTGAGGTCGTCATTTGTCTCGTGTGAGTTCCCACAGTGCTTTGATTTCTACCCTACCACGGCTCAAAGGAGTCGTGCAAACAGGTAGTTTTTGGGTACAGTCCCGAGCCATATGGAGGCACGTGAGCGGATCGGCAGGGGATTCGTCTCTCCCGGTATTGGGGGCGAGATCGTGCTGTGTCTAGGAGAGCCATTACACAAAGCCCACGGCCGTGGCAGGAAATTTACTGGTAGGTACTCCAGTAGTATCTCAGGGTGTTATTGGGCTTCACTCCGACACGACTTATACTGCTCTTGGGGGTCTGACGTTACTAG
Organism: Agapanthus africanus; assembly: GCA_030015575.1. Taxonomy (NCBI): domain Eukaryota; kingdom Viridiplantae; phylum Streptophyta; class Magnoliopsida; order Asparagales; family Amaryllidaceae; genus Agapanthus; species Agapanthus africanus. Next base: position 288,344,404 of record JASDDO010000031.1, on the reverse strand, counting down.
CCCCCTAGGCAGATATGCGATACTCATAGACGAACGGACCGGACTATATATACATTATCACTGTTAGGCTCAGTAGGGTTTTCCGGATGAGTGCGCTCATCGGCATCCCTTGAGGTCAGTCCATGGGCAGCCGTTACGCATTGCTAGTGCCGCTGACGGTTTGTGGTTAAACCCACTGCCAGGGTACTGACGAGTCATTAGAGTCCCCCACAGACAGTTTCCCAAGTTCGGGCGAAACGTTGTAGAGGCCGTATGGTTTTATGGCAGGGTTCGAAAAATGCATGTGCGTTTACGCACGTGTTATTTTTCGGGCAGATGATACTGGTCGGCTTTGGTTTAAGCCGAATCCGAGTATTATATTGAGTAGGTATAATATCTTTGTCTCAGTTGCATTTGTATTCGGTCGTAATACAAATGCGGGTATATTTATACAGTTTCGGGGTTATCCTGAAAGTCGTTTCAGGATCACTTTTGGAAGTTGCCAGTTTCCAGTTTTCTATCAGCCGTCTTTTAACATTTGGTTAAAAACGGATTTTTCTTTTCTTGGATGAGGTGAGTCAGTGTTCTAGAAGTTTCTGGAAGTGATGACAAGGATGGTGACTAGGTTCATGACTCATCTTTGCATTTATTAAATGGTGACTAGGTTTTAGTGACTCATTGTTTTAATTAATATCTTTTGGATTGCTTAAGATCTTTTGTTATGATAAGGATCATTCTTGTGGTCACCCCCCCTTCTCCTACACTCACCCCCTCTCCATATATGAGGCCGGCCCCCTCTCTCTCTCTCACTACTTGATGTTTTCAATTGTAGAAAAGATATGATAGTATTTGGGGTGCATGGAATTTTACAGTCCATTTCATTCCATCACCCAATTCCCTCGGCAACTTCATTAACCGATCGTCCACGGATTTGGACGAAGTGAGACAAAGTCATCTACTCATTCTCTACATCATTCTTGGTCGTCTCTTTTAGCAAACTTGACGATCGAGTTGCCTCAAGTCAGAGGCGGGAGCCCGTTTAAAGAATCAGTGATGTGGTGCCACCTCGACGAGGATATCGAAGATCGACGAGATCGGAGCAGCCGCAACGGAGCGTGGGATGATGGTTGAAGAACGAAGGACTCGGATCGTTCGGTATAACTTTTCTACACTCTTTACAGTTTGTTAGTTTAGCAATAATGGAAGATCCGGGTTAAAGTATACGATAGCGCCAGTTAAAAAGTTTTTGTTCCGCATTTGGCGTCTGTAGACTGCCGGGGCGCTAGCGTAGACTTACAGCAACAGTCTTCAATAGTGTGCCCCAGCACTCGGTGGTATAGACAAAAGTTGGGATGATCAGTCTTGTTCGCTTCACTTAGCCTTCTTGGTTCTGGTAGCCGCAGGCCATTCTTCAGAGCATCTTTAAAAATTTTATGGACCTTGTCCCTTCGGAATGAGTAGACCTTATTTCTTCTTTCCTCCAAAGTTGGCTCTCGAGACTGGTCAGTTTTTGCTCCGCTCGTTCTCTGCTTATTTGGAGAATCGGTGATATTAGAACTTCCGCCTTTTCGGTTGTCATCCCTCCAAGGTTTCGGTCTGTTTGTGAACTGAAGATCCTGAGCGGACTCAGGCTTTGAGCGTTCTAACATTTGGACCTTTTTGGTCAGCTCTTGGAATGTTTTGAGACCCGCGGTATATAGAAACGGGGCCATCCAGATGTTGAGATTTTCGATAAGGAGACTGACAGATTGGTCCTGCTCTATCGGCGGTTCGCATTTGACGGAGATATTACGCCATCGGGTTATAAAATCCGTGCTGCTTTCGTCGCTCTTGGGCTTGGTCCTTACGAGCTCGGCAATGGTAATCTTATCGCTGACGCTCATGAACCTCTGCCGAAACAAAGACTCCATTTGGAGAAAAGTTGTGACGGAGCCATCCGGTATGCTCGCGTACCAGTCGAAAGCAACATCGGTCAGGCTATTAACGAACTGGCGGAGGAGAAGCGCAACATTGCCCCCAGTATTCCCGCATGAGGCTTTGAAGTGGGCGATGTGCTGATTCGCGTTTCCCGTCCCATCGAATCTTCCGAATTTGGGGATGACATAACCGCTAGGGAATTCCACCAGATCATACTGAGCAGGATATGGTCTCCCACTACTGCTGATATCTTTTTGCGCTTCGGCTTCGGCCGCCAATGTTTTGACTTTGCTGGCAACCAAATCCATGATTTGATCTTGAGTTAGCGGGCTACTGTCATCGGTGGCCAAGAAATTTCCCGAGATAGGATGCGACTGATTTTCGTGTAGTTCGCCCACTTTTGGATTTGAGGGAATAGGCGTCGACTGCTTTGGGACACCACTTCCCGGTTCATGAGCAGAGCCCTCCGCTTGATTGGGCGGCTGAGAGGCAAGTCTGGCCGTGAGCTATAGGACGACATTTGTCAAGTCGTCAATTTTTGAGTAGAGCTTGGCCATCTCCTTGTCTTTATTTCTGAGCTGCTTTCGGAGCTCTTGAAGCAGCTCTTGCTCCGTGGTTCTGGGGCGGAAAGTCGGCTCTTCTTCGCTTTCCGAGCCCGACTCCTCATGGACCGAAGGGTCTTTCTGCCCATCATCCTCATCGAGAGGGTCTTCATCACCCAGCAGAGGCGGCTGTTCTTGGGAAGCGGCCACTTCATTCAAGCCAGATTGGATTTGGGATGTAGTGGCCCCATCCTTGCTCTTGCTGCGTGTGCCCACCATGTAGACAGTGTGGACCTCATATCCAGTCGTCTCTTTCTCACCGGCGGGGAAATTAGAGAAGACACCTGGTCGAGCAGTGGTCAAGGGCACCGCTGGAGCTTGCTCGGACGCATTGTAGCTTTGTTGGTGTTGATGGCCTTGCCCCCAGCTGGGGCCAAGGAAAGTCGTTCAGACACCGACTTGCGTTTGGGTTGGGGCGTCCTTGAGATCACCACATTCGGTCTCCTGCCTTTCGAGACCGGTTTGTCTGCCATCGGGGCTTGAGGAGCTGGGATGGCGCCAACTGGCATGAACATGATAGAGCCAAATGGTAGCAGCGGCTCCTCCCATTGTCGCCCGAGACTGGCCGGAAGGACCGTCCTAGAGTCTATCCTCATCGTGTAGGAGACGGGAGCTGAGTTCATCATTGAAGACATCGTCGGAAGGTGATCGCTTGAAAATCTGCATGAAAAAGCATTATTTTTAGTATAAATACAGGTATGTATATTGATTGAGTTCGCATGAATGCTTAACCCGAAATATGGGAGGAGAGATTGGTCCCACCGGGCGTGCCAGAATCTGTAGGGTGTTTTTCGTCACCCCATTGAGATGGGAATACGCGCACGCTTGTCAGGCGTACCACAGATTCCCCCTGCCTAGGGTAGGCCGGGGTTTAATGATTGTGGGGATCTGAATCTCCGGCAGCCGCTGTAACATCTCAGAAAATATAAAATATTATTTTTGGGAATTTAATATTAAAATAATATTTTTTCCCGAAAACTGCCGATTTGCGAAATCGGGGTTTTCGAAAAAAAGGGTATAAATATATACCATTAATTGTGAAATAAATAGAAATTAAAATGATTTATTCATTTGTAAATATATTTAAAGGATTTGGCAATTTTAAAATTGATTATACGCAGTTTCGATAAAAACCCGATTAGTGCACTGCTAATCGCGATTAAGCCAAATCCGCGTTTTTACAGTTTCCATGGTTAGTGCACCATGACATGTTCATTTTGTTACATGTTTCATTTCTTTTAGTCTTTATATTATGGTTTTTGATGGATGGAAAAGAGAAAATGAAAAAGGGAAAAGTCAAGGAGACATAATGATTAGGTTAGGTGAGCTTGGAGAGAGAGAGTGTGTGTGAATTGTGAGAGAGAGAGGGAGGAGGGCTGCTGCCCTTTTGTTGGCTCCATCTTTTTCTTCTTCTCTCCTTCATCTCCTCAACTCCAAAAACCCTCCACAAAAATCCATAAATCCATCTCCAACCATTCCCCAAAACCCTACACACCCTTCACAAATATTAATCCCTTCTTCAACCTCTACACGATGGACCGAGCAAAATGGGATTTTGACGACGTTGGGAAGTTAGTGCTGCCTAGAGTGGACTAGATGAGGTATAATTTCTTTCCTTTAGATTAGTTTTGTGTGATATCATGTTTAGATGTTGTATTGTGGAGATTAGTGAGATATTGGGAAACCCTAGAAAGAGGTTGAGTATTTGCTGAAAATGGTGATGTGTAGTGGCTGACCACAAGCCTTAGGTGCTGTTTAGTGACCTAGACCAGACCATAGAAACCCCAAAACACGGATTTATAAACCCGACATCGGATAAATGTGTGATCTGTGAAGGTGTTCTGGAATCTGGAGCAACCCGGGGGCACCAAAAACTAAATTGAGCTGACAGTGAGTCGTGCAGGCACCTAGGAAGATACCACCAAGACCCGAGCCCCTAATTCAAAGCCTAGGCCACAAATTTTATCATTCTGGCCGCAATTTGCGGCCAGAGTAGGATGGATTTGGCTCAGATTTGTTCCAGGGCTCATTTTGCACTAAATTAGACCCCTCCTATATGCTGTTTTGGCTAATTGTCATCTGGGCAAAATCCGGGAGCATTTTGGTGTGTTTTAGGCGATGTTTTCCGTATTTTTAAATGCACTTTCTTGATATTTGGATTTGTATTTTGTTGTCGGGTGTTCGTACATCGACAACAGGGGTTAGTTGTTGGATTTGCATGTTTGGGCCATAGGTTCCAACCTATGAGCACACTGTGCGCTGTATCGGTTTTCTGCCTCGATTTTTAATACGTATTGCGATTGTTATTATTATAGGTACCCTCGCATGGATTCCGAGGCGAAGGAGCATGGCGTCATCGATTTTGGCGAGCGAAGACAGGTGAGTAGATCTATATCTACCGGGGAAGTCGGGTGGATGGCGTATAGCACCCCCGCAAACTTCTGATGGAAACCGATTTATAGAGTATGGTTAGGAAACCTAGATTAGGAAACTAGGGTTAGAATATAGATATGTATGTAGCCATGTTAGAAACTAGAGGATAGTTAAGTCTGATATGCTACCACTACTACCCTAGGATGATATTTAGCGATACTACCGCTTAGGTTTCTGTAGGACTAGATAGTCGATGTAGATGCGTCATCCGAACCATACCTTTTTCTAAACCAAAGAATCGTATGTATCTTTTAAAGGTATATCTTGAGGGATGTTACGGATTTTCAAATGATATCTTTTCTTTAAAAACACTGTAACCCCTGTTTTCAAAACTACGATTCACTTCTTTAAAAATCTGATTGTATGGTTCGGGTGTGTTTGTTAGATTAGATACTTATACATAGTAGAGATAGCGTGTTTATGTCAATTCGACATGAAATGAGACATGAATGCGATGAAAGATTACAAGACGAATTTGATGATATAATGAGATAATGATATGATATGATGGTATACGGATGCGAGTCGATCGAAATGATTTTTACCCTGCCGGTCCCCTGATATGAGATCATTGCAGATGCGACCTGGGACATAGGTATATAGGGTTATATACATATAGAATGTTGTGAATCATGGATGATAGGCTGTATGTGATGTTAGGCCATACCCTCATTTGTCGTATAGGATAATAGGATCCCTATTAGCTTAATGCCGCCGCACGATGATATTCCGTGCGTGATGAGTTGACTTGATGATTGATCCTTACCCTTGACTAGAGATTGCCGTACGAGTGATTATACCGTACACGATGTTTAGGGGCTAGATGACGATTGATAGATTCGCCGACTCGGACATATGATAGTTGTGTATACCTTGTAGCTGTTAGCTGATGGTTGACTTGCTGCATTCATGATATTATTATTGCATCGCATATACCTATGATAGTACACCTGCACCATTATCGATGATGCGTATGTTTCACGTACACATAATTGCCGGCTCACACACTTCATCATCGATAATTGCCATGTCACTACACAGTAGGATTGCTGCATCATGACATACACATTGTTTATTCATATTTGTGCACACATACATGGTACATCTCTACTTGCGCATATACATATTGTACCTACATAAATAACCGGTTTATTTGCAAAATTGGGAACCGCATGCTATACTTTAAAAACTGGAATCATTTTAAAGAGCGGTTTTCCCTTAATATGTCATATCACTATTCCATAGTGCATGATACACGGATATGCTCGCATTTCTTTTTGCATGTCGCATACATCATGCTCTATTATTTACGCATTGAGATATGCTGTTTTTATGAGATTTCTGGATTTGAGAACCGTGGCTATTTCAAAAGGAAGCATGTACTATTTTAAAACCCGGTTTCTCTTGATGTGATATTTCAGTGCGTCCACCATGCATTTTCTCGGTTCTGAGAGTGGCATGTGAAACCCGATTCGAGGAGTGGTAGGCACCGATTGCGGGTACATGGTGGACCCGGTGAGGTACCCCGGGGAAAGAAGACTCGTATATGTTAGACGGTGAGCCCGGCAGGGTGAGTACTACCTACCGGTGATAGTATGTAGACTCGGTGGTTATCCGGAGGATACCGACCGGAGTAGCGAGATGGATATGAGGGCCGATCTGAGGATGCGACGCCTGAGATATATGAGGATTTACGTGCCGATGCTGGGTACGGTTTTCATGATGTTTTCGAGTGTCGATGCTAGGCACTCAGGTTCCATGATTTGATGTGTCGGGAGGGACACTGTTGATATACATATATCCTCATACTTTCATGCACACTCTTTTATGATATTTACATGCATGATATTGTTGCGTCAGTGGTTGACGCGTGGACTGGATCCACATACATACATACATACACCGATGCTACTATCGGAGATTTTACACATGCTTATAGACATTGATTTATGGGTGGACGAGATCCACATATCCGCATGGATTGATTACTACTGTTGGATGTTATCCACGTGCATATAGATAGTGACTGCCTTGTTGGCACATATACGACCCGGTCACCCTGGATATCATAGCACTACTTTTGATATAGATGACCTAGGAGTCGTTGTTTATTCGATTTCTACTTGTAGATACATTTCTATTCACGAGTTGGCAACTCACCCCCGTTGTGCCACAGTTCTTGCAGGTTGACCGCTTGGTTCAGTAGCGGATTCGCCGGCACACAGATTCATTTGGGTGTTTTGCATTGATAGGTGGGGCACTTGTATCGTACCCACTCTTGTATTTTATTTCATATTGTATCTAGTTGACTCCATCAATCAATCAAAAGTTGTAATTGTATAAGTAATGAGACTTAGTGGGACTTGTAGTTGCGAGATTGAGCGATGGGTTTTATTTTCCCTTTGGGGTTATATCTTGCTCTTTCATTTATCTTTTTGTGGTGAACTTCGACGTTGGGCGTCGTATACTTATTTTTACTATTTTGTGTGGTTTTGATCCGCCGTTTGGCGATGAGCTAGCTCCCGCTTGGGGATGCCATTATTCTTGTTATGTATTGTGGTTTTGGATCAAAATATACGAAGGAGGTGCTGCCGAAATTTTTAAAAGACGAAACATGTTTTTTTAAACTTATAAATTTCACCTGCATCATTCATGTTTCTTTCTATGCATTAAGAAAACATTGTTTTCATTATACCTTTATTTCAAAACCTCACCTCCTTTATTTTTTTCCTGAAAAGGTTTAGATTTCTGGGTTTCAGCTTACTTGAATTCCGTTACGCCTTTAGACGCGGCGTGATTCAAGTGCTGGTCACGAGCTAATATTTCGGGTCGTGACAGCCACGGACTAAGTTGCCGTTAATTACCCCTCGCCTTTGGAGCGAGGGAACCTCCGATTGACGGGTTAAACTGGTCATGCGAACTCAATGTGCAGTGTGCGTGTGTTGTGTTTTGAAAGGGGGGTTTTGGATATATTGGGAGCCACGCAGAGTTTTTTTACGGGGGTCCCGCTACCCGGATAGCGGGCTGGGGGTCAAGGGGACTAGCAGCCCCCTTGCGGGGTACGGGGCAGCGCCCTGTAAGAAATTTTTTTCTAACAGGGACAGTGTCGTGGAGCACGTGTGTGTGCAAATATGTATACATATGTATATGTATATGTATGTACATAAAAAAAGAGGGAAAAGGCATCCAAAAGATGCGCGGGGCAGCACCTTAGGCGCTGTGTGCCTAGGTATTGTGCGCTCAGGCGCTAGAGTGCCACGTGTCGGCACGTGGGTGCTCTGCGCTTGAGCGCTGGGCGCTTGAAGGCAAGCGCGCCACGTGTCGGCACGGGGGCGACTTGCGCTCGAGCGCATGCGCTCCACGTGTCGGCACGGGGAGACTTGCGCTCGAGCGCTTGCGCTGGAGTGCAAGCGCACCATGTGTCGGCACCGGGGCGACTTGCGCTCGAGCGCAAGCGCGCCACGTGTCTCCACCGGGGCGACTTGCGCTTGAGCGCAAGCGTGCCACGTGTCGGCACGTGGGCACTTTACGCTCGAGCGCTGAGCGCTGGAGCGCAAGCGCGCCACGTGTCGGCACGCGAGCGCTCTGCGCTTGAGCGCAGGAGAGAAAAGGAGGCTTTTAGCCTAAGAAACAGAAGCCGTGCTTTAGAAAGGAAATATTTATTATATATATGTATGGAGTTAAACTCCTATGATGTTTTGAAGCTGATGAAGGGGGTTCTTCTTCCTCCTCTTGTTGTTTGGCCGGATCTTGAAGATCAAGAAGTAGGAGATTTTAAAAATCACTCCTTTTTGAGATCTGATGGGAGATCTGAGTTCCCCTTTGTGGGTTTTGTGGTGGAAAACTACTTAGTTTTAGAAAAGAAAGAGTAAAACTCTTGATTTAATTCAAAAGAAATGAGAAGGTTTAGAACCTTGGAGAAGGACCAGGAGGCACAAAGAACCCTAGGTTTTTTTAGGGAATGAAAAAGTGTATATTTTATTCATCATTATGTTGCCTTTTATAGGCTTACATATTTACATATAGCCCCTAGGGCTTTACAAAAATGGCATTTTAGCCATCCTATGGCTCATGTGCCATTTCATTTTTGCACATAAGCCATGGGCTTACAAAATATTGGCTTTATGCCCATTTTGTTTACATTCATGCATAAACAATTACATAAAAATTATTTATTACATGATTTTGTTGTTGGCATGGGGAGGCTGGCTGCGGGCTCGACTTGGGCATGGGCCTGCTTGACCTGGGCTTGGGCCCACCTAGCTTGGGGGTTGACCTTGACTTTGACTCGGTCAACCGGGGTGTAAATTTTTACCCCAACACTTGGGACGCTGAGTTTTTCTTTATCTCACCGATGGAAGACCTAACTTCGGCCGACACTTCAATGAAATTTGACAAGAGTGATTTCATGGTTTGAGCGACTTGAGAGAACTTGTCAGAACAGGTCGACTGCATAGGATTAGATGGTGCAGGAGGGTTGACCTGGTTTTGGAAATTTTGTGACTGGTAGGGGTGCTGGGTGAGATGAAGTGGTTGCTGTTGTGGAGGAAGAGCCCTTTGGAATTGATTCAGGTTTGGAACCGTGTTTTGGGATTGGTTCCAAGCAAAATTCGGGTGATTCCTCCAACCCTGATTGTACGTGGAAGAATAAGGATCATTTCTAGGTCTTTGAAATGCGGCATTGGTATGCTCGAGACCTTGAAATTGATAGTTTAATGGACATTCTTCCGTCAAGTGAGAAGGATCAGAACAACACCCACAAACAGTTTTGGGGAGCGACATTGGGTTTAGGGAGGCTGCTAGGAATTTATGTTCCATAGCGTCGAGCTTCTTTTGCATTGCTGCCATCTCAGCTCGAACACCTATGGACACGTCTATTTGGTGTACGCCACCCCTACTCGATGGCTGGGTTCCAGTCTCCTACTGTAGTGACTTTTCAGCAAACTCTTCTAAATATCTCCAAGCTTCCCCATCATCCTTGGTCATAAAGGTGCCTTGACACATGTTTTCAAGGTTTTGTTTAGTGGTAGGGTTACTGCCCTCATATATGATTCAGCAAAGATCCCATCTCGGGATGCCGTGATGTGGGCATTGAACCAAAAGATCCTTGAATCGTTCAAAGCATTTTGAGAATGGTTCAGCTGGGAGCTGGGAGAATTGATATAGTTCGCTACGGATTCGAGCTGTCTTTTGCATAGGGTAGAATTTCTTAAGGAATGCCGCAACGAATTCTTCCCAGTTCGTGATGGAATGTGCGGTGGTGTTATACAGCCACTTCTCGGCTATATCGCACAAGGTAAATGGAAGAAGTCGTAGACGCATGGCATCCACAGAAAGTTGTGATATACCCATCATTGCGCATACGTTTTCAAATTTGGTAATGAAAATGTAAGCGTCTTCAGTCTCGAGCCCGTGGAATTTGGGTAGAAGGTTGATGTACTGGGGCTTAATCTCAAAGTTATCCCCGTTGACTGGTGGAATGGATAAGCAGGTCGAGAGAGGACCTCGCAAAGGGTTACACCTCTCTTGGAGAGAGATGCGGGGAGGATTCTGAGCACCAACGAACGGCGGCAGAGCAGCGGTAAAGAGGTTCGATGGAGACTGATCCATCGGAGTGGGTGTGGTGGTGGGTAAAAGAAAGGTAAATGGAGAAATACCGACTTCGAAGTCGATCGAGGGGACGCGGACAAGTCGGGCACTAGAATCCCGTGTCCAGCCTATCTTGCACTAAAAGGGGTTAGTACAAGTGGCAGCGTGATTTATAATTAGGGGAATGAAGTGAATGCGGTGTTTGTTTGGAAAAATGATACGGATTTTGAAAATATGATGCGATCACAACAAATGCAACAAGCAACCATAAAATTTATGGTCACCTAGGTCAAATCTCTAGACCGCTCCTAACTTCCAAAAGACAAGTGACAGGATAAAATCCTCCACCGCCTCTTTGTCTCTCCTGTGGCCAGGTAAGTGCCAGGTAAGTGGGAGGTTCTCCACTACGTAAGTAGTGGGCCTAATTAAGTAACCACTAGCCTTTGACACACTTGCCTTAGACACCACAAAAAGAAATGCGAATAAGCAATGAATTACCCACGGCCTTCTTCTGTCCTAAGTGAGCGCGACGGTCCTTAGAGTCATCTCTAGATCTTTTTTAATTAATGAGGGTAATGCGGATGCAAGTTTGTGATTTTTGGGGCTTAGGAAGGGTAATGAACTCCCCACCTAATCTGGATTTGGCCGTGCCCCTTAATGTTCGTATTAATTATGCAAACAACCACAAAATCAAAAACAAGCACAATTTATTTTGCTTTTTGCGGCGCTGCGATATTTGCAAAGAAGCCTGCAACAAATTATTAATTAGAGCAGATGAGGAAGGAGATAAGAAAGGAAGGAAGGACATGAGAAAATTTGGTACAGAGAAGCTCCCACCAAGCCGCGATTCCACCGCACAAGTCGCCCTTTTGCCGCGGTTCCGCCGCATCTTGAGCTCTTCTCTGCACAAAAATTTACCAGAGCACTCCTGAACACTTCCCTAGCTCTCTGGAAATCTCCAAATATTTTTCCAATTGCACAGCAAGCTCCAGATTTCCTTGCAATTAACCACAACAACTCGTTTAGTGTTTTGCGCAAGTTTTGATCTTAAAAATTTTAGATGGAATAAACTTTTCAACTCAAATTTCAAAAAATGAACAAATAGCACATGATCCCCGGCAACGGCGCCATTTTGATTGAAACGATTTTCCGTTGTGTGTTGGTTTTTAGAAAACTGTATTTAGAAATCACAACCAAAAATATTTTGACCGCAATCAACTACGGTGTCGGATGTAGATCGTTAGCGAGTGCGAATCGTCCACATGGAAAGTGAGATCCGTTCAATTTCCGAATTAGATGATTTGAAAATTTAAGGAAAAGAAAAGAAAACAATTCATGATTTGTAATTGAAGATCAAGAATAAGAAAAATCTAGATCTAAAAGAAACATTAAAAACAAGAATTGAGATGTGTTATAATTTTCAACCAACAATCAAGATTAGAAGTATGTCTCGTAGGAGTAGATCGGATCTATATATGTGATGAGATCTAATGATTACTCATTCTTATCCTTTAACGAATTGGTACTAGATCGATGCAAATTCATCGAGGTTTAAGGATCGTGCGAGGAAATTAGGGATTTCGCAACTCATCCTTTGTCCTTTCAATGGATCGCATTCAAATTCTAGTTTCTAGTTAATCAAATGGTCAATAGTTGTTCCCTAGTTTCGAGTGAACACAATCAAGAAAGCATCATCCCGAAACTAGGTCATTGATCATTTGATTCACTAGAATTTCCAAACATTATAGGATTTAAGAATTGTAAAAATATCTAAATCATCATCATCTAAAGATCGTCACAACTCCTACACGAGCGGAGATTACTCAAACATCATGATCACAAACACAATCACAAATTGAGATCTAATCATTATGCTTGAATTAAAAGATAAGTAAGAATATAGAAAATTCACCTTTATTTATCGACAATTTTCGTTACAACTCTCTTGAATTTACAAAAGGAAGGAACTAGATCGTCAATTTCGGCTTCGCTCGGCTCCTTGAGTCGCGGATCGGCGTGGATCTCTTGCTCCGTTGAAATCCGGCGTCGCTTGCTAAAGGTTGAAGGCTCTCTTGCTTGAATTTCTCTCGGGATCTTGATCTTGATTTTGAATTGGAATTGGGGTTGAGGCACAAGTCGTGTCACTCAACTTGTGGGTAGAAGATGATGGTGATTCTTGAACAACTTTTCACCCTAGCTCTAGGCTCTCTTTTATAGAACTCCCAAAACCCTAGATCTAGGATTTGAATTTGAATTTTCCCTCCACAAGTTAGTTAGCAGAATATTTGAATTTCCCTCCAAAAGAGCCTTCTAGAAATAGTTTGTTACGCCGAGCCTTCTAGATGCGCCACGTGGAGCTTCTGGGGTCTTCTGGAAGCTATGGCCGTTACAGGTAAGCACGTAAGGAAATTTGGAGGCTTGATCTCATCATAAGGCCGCGGATACGCGGCGCCAAGGGTGTTTGGGCCGCGGATCCGCGGTCCTTTGGTGGCCATTGTGCTTGTGTTTTCTTCTGTGGGCTTGGGATGACATATGGGCCTTATTCTGATATGTTGAATTTTATTTGGCCTTCTGTATCGCTACCAGATCTTCAGCCTTTGAGTTGGCGTATTTTATCTGCACTGTTTTCTCAATTTTGGGCTTTGCTTCCGGAATTTCCTGCATAGACTCCAAGACAAGAGTTGCGCTATACAAGAATGATACGATACCATGATAAACACACAATTTCCCTAAAAGTGCTGGTTTAAACGTTTAACACATGCAATCTGGTATTTCAGAGATGATTTGGTAATATGTGCAATATGAATACCGAACACTTCTATATGAGTGCAAAATGATAGGGAAATTGCCGTGTTAAATATGCAGTATTTTCGACTGATCAGCGTCCTCAAGCTTGACCTCGGCAGCCACGGCGGCCTCGCGGTACCGGGCAACCTCCCGTTTCCCAGCCTCCACCTCGCCCTATAGGGCGGCAACCCTCGCCATCACCGCCTCTAGCTCCCGCTTGGAGCTCTCTTCCAGCGAGGCAAGCTGGTCTGCAGCCTTCATCGCCGAGGCTATCACCTCGGCCTCCTTGCGTAAGGCAAGGGCGACGTGCTGGAGAACCTGAAAAATAGGAAAGAGGTCAGGAAAATGTCCTTGCACCGAATCTCACAAACAACCAAGCCCTTACCTGCACGGACTCCTGGGCGATGGACGCCATCTGGGCCCTGAAGGTCCCCCCGGGGACCCTACCCCCTGCTGACTTCTCTATTTCGTGCAGCAAGCTCTCCGCGACGGATAGCCTCGAGGGCACCGCGAAATGGAGGCCCCCCTCCTCCACCATGATCGGCGAGGACGGGCCTCGGGAAGACCTCCAGGAACCCCTCTTGAGTGGCTCCGAAGGAGAGCCGAACTCCTCCTCCGAGACCGGGTCCTCCAGAATTCGAGCCCGCTTCCGGCCCGGCACTCTGGTAGGCCTCGGGGTGGGACCCGCCCACGAACGCTCATGGGACGCGTCCACCGGAGGAGAAGGAGCCGGGGCAGGCTTCGAACGGGATGAGCTGGCGCCTCCAGCCTTCGTGACCTTCCTCGGCTGACGCATGGAGTCTCGGAGCTCGTTCATGTCCATGGGTCCTGCACAAAACCAAATGCGAAGAAGTCAGCGACACATGCAATATAAAAGCCGAAAAGCAAGCATAACTTACCGACGAACTCAATGGGGCTGAGCCCGGCCTAACTCAGGACCCTCTCAGACAGCAGCACGTCGAATCGGGGGACGGGCTCCCACGACGCCGCCCTTACTGCGGCGGGATCATTGGACTGGTTCCCCGGCAAGCATTTTTCCCTCGACCACTTGGTAGGCACGGGTCAGTCCTCGCCCTCGGGCGGCACGATGAAGAAAAACTTCTTCTTCCAGTCGTGAATGGAAGAAGGCAGGACTACAACCCCTGTCCCGACGGCGCCCCATGTCGCTTTCTAAAAGAGAGGTAAACCCACCTCGGGTCGCCCGCTCGACCCCCAGGATGATTTTTGAAAACGATGGAAGAATCAAGGATGGAGAGGCTGAAGGGAACCGCCTGTAACTTCAGGCGGATCAGGAACCCGAGGAGAATCCTCCACGAGTTCGGCAATAACTGGCCAGGGGCTAACCTGAAGAAGTTCAGCGCTCCGATGACCTCGGGAGGAAAGAGCAGGCGCATTCCACCCTAAAAAGGTTCCAAGTACATGGCGATCTCCCTACCCCGTACTTGGTCTGCCCTCTCCCCTTCCTTGGCCAGACAAAGTGTATAACGTGAGGGGATGTGGAAGCGAGCCCGAGCATTGGCAAGCTCGTCCTCATGCCTCACCCAACACGACGCGCCAGGGGCAGCATCTACCGCCTCCTCCCTGGGGGCTGCCCCCGCCGCACGATCCCGGGAAGAGGATCCGACCCCTGCTCCCCGGGAAGACTCAGGCTCAACTAGAGGGTCCCTAGAACCTACCCCTACGACATCTACATAGTCTACGAAAGAAGACATCTAACCTGGAGAAGAAGGATCCTCGGGAAATGAAAGCAGAAGAAAGGAGACGAGCGACGAGCGACCAGGACTTAGAGCGGGGAAATATAAAGGAGTAGGGGCCTTGGAGTGGGCCCCACCCCTATTTATCGCCGTAAACAACCTCATCCAACGGCGCCCTTCATCTCCCGCCAAAACGCCTCCTCGTGTCCAATGGCTTCGATCGCTCCACGTGTCGTTCCCGCACTGGGCCGCATCCCATCAGACGCCGCAGGCCTGCACATGTCGCATCGGCCAACCGACGCTTGACACGTGGATCGTCGCTTCAGTGATGGGATGCACGAACCGGCGCACCTTCCTTAAATGCAGAGATCTCGCCCCAATTCGCAGGCAGAAAAGACAACTGACATCCCGGTGACTCGTCCCGACGAAATCTTAGGAGGGAGTGCACCCCGGGCGGCCCGGCAGTCCGCTATTGACCCGAACTGCCAGCTGGTCGGGACAAGAGTGGGGGGCTAATGATGATGCTCTCTATTGACGATCTCCCAGATTAAGACACGTGGCAGATGAAGTGTCCCGGAACTTAGAAGAGAGGGCCCACAGGGGGTCGTCCAGGCCACCCCTATACCCGACCTACAAGAATAAAGCTGGCTCACCTCAGAGCCCCCTGCAAATTGGCCTCCTCGGCCTTTCAGCTCACCTCCGAGATACCACAGGACCAAGCTACCTCGTCCCTCTCGCTCGTTCCCGAGCTCTCCCGCCGAGTCCCTCCTCCTCAGTCCCTCCGACCGACCAACTCCACCCCTCACAGGCGTAACCTTCGCTCCGTAAGTCTCGCCATGCGCGGATACTCCGCCGGAAGCATCCCACATTCCACGCTATCACAATCCCCACTAACGGGCGATCCGCTTATTACACGGGCGTGACGTCGGGAGCGTAACTGCCGGCGAGATTCTCGCGCCCGCTACTGCGTGATGCCGCCACTATATAAACCCCCATCACAGAGGGGTCAAGTAAGCCATTTTTTTACTCCACTTAGCCGTTACTCTGCTCGGATCTCATGCTAACTTGATCGTCGGAGGGTCCTCGGTGGTACCAAACCACACCGGGACTTCCTTGCAGGTACTCGGTGCACACTCCTCAAAACCATCAATCTCCTCAAAACCCATTGAGACCCACACGCAACAAGAGATCACCTCCAAGATCCACCAGGAGATCGACGGAAGACAACATCTGACGGAGACCCGAAAATGACCTCCATCAGGTAGATTTTGAATCAAACTTATGTGCATTTGTGCGTGAGTCTTAAGCGAGGAACCTCAGCCAGTATTGTAACTTTTGGAGCGCTTACTGTAAGAGTTCTATATCTTGATTTCTCCATTTCTTGTGCTTAATGATCCTCGATGGGAGCCATATAATATTTTGAGGTTGGTTAACCTAGAGCCGGACTTTATAATTGTTATCTCGAACTAGCAACTCAGATCTCCGAAGCCGATGGTCGGGATCTGATGGAGGTCCTTTTCGGGTCTCCGTCAGATGTTGTCTTCGGCCGATCTCCTGGTGGATCTTGGAGGTGATCTCCTGTTGCGTGTGGGTCTCAATGGGTTTTGAGGAGATTGGTGGTTTTGAGGAGTTTGCGCCGAGTACCTGCAAGGAAGTCCCGGAGTGGTTTGGTACCACCGAGGACCCTCCGACGATCAATTTAGCACAAGATCCGAGCAGAGTAATGGCTAAGTGGGGTGAAAAATAGCTTACTTGACCCCTCTATGATGGGGGTTTATATAGTGGCGGCAGCACGCAGTAGCGGGCGTGAGAATCTCGCCGGCAGTTACGCTCCCGACGTCACGCCCGCGTAATAAGCAGATCGCCCATTAGTGGGGATCGTGATGGTATGGAACGTGGGAAGCTGCCGGCGGAGTATCCGCGCATGGCGAGATTTGCGGAGCGGCGGTTACGCCTCTGAGTGGTGGAGTTGGTCAGTCGGAGGGACCGAGGAAGATGGCCTCGGCGAGAGGGCTCGGGAACGAGCGAGGGGGCCAAGGTATCTTGGTCCTGTGGCAGCTCAGAGGCGAGCAGAGAGGCCGAGGAGGCCAATTTGCAGGGGGCTCTGAGGTGAGCCAACTTTGTACTTGTAGGTCGGGTGCAGGGGTGGCCTGATCGGCCCTCTATGGACCCTCTCTTCTGAGTTCTGAGACACGTCATCTGCCACGTGTCTTGATCTGAGAGGTTGTCAATATAGAGCATCATTAGCCCCCCACTCTTGTCCCGTCCAGCTGGCGGGTTGGATCAAGAGTGGACTGCCGGGCTGCCCAGAGTGCACTCCCTCCTAAGATTTCGTCAGGACGAGTCACCGGGCTGCCAGCTGTCTTTTCTGCCAGCGAATCGTGGTAGGATCTCTGCATTTAAGGAAGGTGCACCGGTTCATGCATCCCGTCACTGAAGCGACGGTCCACGTGTCAAGCGTCGGTTGGCCGACACGACGTATGCAGGCCTGCGGCGTCAGATGGGATGCGACCCAGTGTGGGAACGACACGTGGAGCGATCGGAGCTGTTGGACACGAGGAGGCGTTTTGGCGGGAGATAAAGGGCGTCGTTGGATGAGGTCGTTTGCGGTGATAAATAGGGATGGGGCCCACTCCAGGGCCCCTACTCCCTCATATTTTCTTTCTTCTAAGTCTTGGCTGCTCGGCGCTCCTCCGCTTTTGGGTTGGATACATGGTTCGTTCCCACTCCTTGGATATATCGTTCCAGAGGGAGGCCAGCGGCGCGGCCGTGCCCCCGGCTGGCTCGTGCCCTGCGCCGAATGTTCCGCCGGCGATAGGGCCGTCCGCTTCGTTGATGGCTAATGGTGATTGTCCCGGCGACGGCCAGAGACGTCCACGGTCATCTGAGCCCCAGACGAGAGATGTAGGGGAGGGCGAGGACGGGGTCCCCCTTAAGAGGAAAAGGACATCTCTGGTGCGCCTCCATCGAGGGTTCCTGAGGGGATTCCCGTGCAGGAGGGTGATGCCGTCTTCATGGTTCCATCTAGGCTTTCCGTCGCTGCCGGCCTGCTCACCGGGATGGAAGAGTCGGCCGGGGGAAGCTTCTGCATAGCACCCTGATGGTCCAAATGGAGGCCATAGCCCAAGGGGCAGTCCAGGTACGAACTCCTCTACACGTTGTTTTTGACCTTCCTTTCTTTGGCTCGAGCGTATCCAAGTTTCTCATGTGTTTCCCGTCAGGTCCTTCAACACTGCGCCCTCGCTATTCGTATGGAGGCCGAGGGGGCGTTCTATGCACCAAGGCCGGTAGAAGCATTTCCTTCAGAGGTCGAGGTCTTGCGGCGTGACCTGCGTCTAGAGAGGGGGAGGGCCGATGTCCTGGCAGCCCGAGCAGAGGTTGCGGAGCTCGCCAATTCAGCGAACCGGGGTGCCCATCGTCGCCTGAGTGCATCCCACCGAGTTGCCGAGAGGAAGCTGGCGGATCTGGCCGATCGTTTCGCTGCCATGGAGAAGGAGAGAGACGCCAGCAGGGGGATGCCGATGCGGCGCTTCTGGCGGCCGAGACTGCCAAGGTTTGGGCTAGGAAAGCTGTGTCCGATTACAAGGTGTCAGAGCAGTTTTACGCCGAGCTTGGCGAGCATTCTGCCGTCGCGTGGAATAAGGCTCTGGATGCCGTGAAGGAGCAGCTTCCTGAGTTCGCCGATGGCGAGCTCCGTGCTCGGGTCCCACTCCCGGTGGCAAGGCCTCCGGCAAACAGCGATGAGGGAAGCGAGGCGCACCCCTGGTGGCAAAACCTCCGGTGGTGAAGCCTTCGGCAGACCGAGATGACAGTGATGAGGGAAGCGGGGCGCAGGAGGGGGTTTGTGACTTAGGCCTTTTTGATATTTCCTCGTCCCTCTTTTGTAAGCGTCTGGAACTTTGTAAGGCTGGGGAGCCCCCAATACCCCTGTAAAAACGTTTTACTTGTGCGAATAAAACTCTTGCTGTTTCATTGCTTTGCACTTTATCTTTTGGATGTGAAGAGTATTCGTAGAATATCCTTGCTTTCTTTGTTGGGCTTCTATGTCAGGCGATCGTACGTCGAGTTGATCTCGATCACTTGTCAAGCTTACCGAGTGCTACTGAGAAGGAGGTATTCCTATGGCCCTGTAGTCGGGGGGATCGCCCAGACTTGAACAGATTTGACGTCTCTCAATGGGGTTTCGGGTCTGCGGCATTTGATGAGCAGCATGCTGCCCGCCGTAGATTTGCCAAGCAGAAGGGAGCTAGGTGGCCTCGTTATAAGGGCTTCAAACCAGCAGGGTCTGGTTGGCAGGAGGATACCCCACGGTGGGCGCCATCCGGGCACTGAAGCTGCGCGGTTGCCTCTTGGCGAGGGCCTTGATCCCTGGCACCGTGAGTAGGGAAATTGCCGGCTAGGGATGACCGAGCAGGGTAGCCACTCGGTTACCTCTTGTGAGGGCTTTGATCCTTAGCGTTGGAGGGGTTGTAAGAAGCCTACTAAGGATAACCGGGCAGTGAAGCTGCGCGGTTGCCTCTTGGCGAGGGCTCTGGTATCTAGCGTCGTGGGTAGGCAACCACCAGCCGGGGATGACCGAGCGGGGTAGCTGCTCAGATGCCTCTTGCGAGGGCTTTAGTCCTTGGCTTCATGGGTAGGGAGCTACCAGCCGGAGATGACAGAGCAGGGTAGACGCCCGGTTGCCTCTTGCGAGGGCTTTGATCCTTCAGGATGGGGACCGAGCAGGGTTACTACCCAGTGCCTCTTGGCGAGTTCTTTAATCCCTGTCGGTTGTGGTAGGAAGCTACCAGCCGGGGATAGCTGAGCAAGGGTCGGGCTCGACAGCCTCTCGGAGGACTTTGGTCCTTAGCGCGGGAGGGGTTGTAAGAAGCCTACCAAGGACCCTTGGCCAGGCAACGTTACTGCCTGGTGCCTCTTGGCGAGGGCTTTTATGTCACGACCCGAAATTGGCACGTGACGGCCCTAATACTACGCAACGTCTACAGGCGTAACGCAGTAAAAGAAATCCAAAACCCAGAAATCTAAACAATTAAAAATAAGAAAAGATAAGAAACATTGTTTAAACTTTTGAAAATCTCAAGTATAAATTCTTTAAGTCCAATTTACTTTCTTGAAAATTTCGGCAGCACCTCCTTTGTAAAAGCAAATCCCAAAAATGGGTACAACATAAATATAAAGTAAAGCATCCCCAACGGGAGCAAATCCACACCAAAAGACAGAAAACAACCACCACAACAGATATACGACGCCGTAGCGAAGAAATAAAAGACGATAAAATGGAAACTGTATAAAAAAAAACCCAGTCACAAAAATATACAATATCATCCTCACATCAAGTCTCTATGTCATACAAGACAATGGTAGATGGAGAGTACATGGATACAACGAATATACAATAAAACAACGAATAACCATAAAACCCGCCTGAGCAAACTGCACACTGTGAGCTGATGCGGTATCCTCAGCAAAAGATGATAAGATAGATGAATAGCCTGCCTCGACAACTCTGGGGAACAACCTGAAAAACAAACTGTGGCACAACGGGGGTGAGTTGCCAACTTGTGAATAGTAAATAACATATGCAGGTAATCGCAAGTATGCACGTACAGCGCGAATCTAACATATGCAAGCTAATAGCAATAAATGGTCATATGAATGCAATAGTCATGAAAGATACTCTAGCAGGTACATCTAATACATGAAGCAATAATATGACAATCTGTGTACAACAATCATGTAAGGTACTCTATCAGGTACGACTAATACATGAAGTGATGATATGACAATATATATATGCAACAGTCATGAAAGGTACTCTATCAGGTACTACTAGTACATGAATACATAAAGTGATGATATGACAATATATATATGCAACAGTCATGAAAGGTACTCTATCAGGTACTACTAGTACATGAAGCAATGCATATAAAGTAAAAGTATGTAAATGCAACAGTCATGGAAGGTACTCTATCGGGTACTACTAATACATGAAACAGTGCATAAACAATAAATGTGGAGTATGGAATGAAACATGTCATTTCCACGGAATCCAACATGTCATTTCCTCGGAATCCTGACATCGTGGTAGGATCAAAATCCATCAAGACAATCCAAATCCCAATTTTCTCAAATCAGCCCCCAAATTGGCTCTCATATCATATAAGTCTCACAAATCCTGAATGTACAATATCAAGTAAATCTCATATATCCTGAATGTACAAAATCAGCAAATCTCATATATATCCTTTATCCAGTACCAAGTAAATCTCAAATGTCCTAAATCCAATATCAAGTGAATCTCTTATATCCTAGGTATATTTGCATGAATAAATATGATGATGTATATAAATGGATATGTATACATATATATTAGCGTCCCACTCCACTAATATATATATATATACTTAGGAGTAAAAATATCATAATACAAAGTGTCATGCATCGACACATAAATACTGATCTATCAGGTGTTGTCACCATGATTGGCATCCTGATAGGTACGTATCATACGCTATCCCGAAAGCTCGAGTGCCTAGCTCTGACCCTCGCCTCTCGACGTATCCATACGCACATGACTCCCGTCGGTATCCCCATGATAACCGCCGAGTCATTGGTAATGTCACCGGAGTGTATGGTTCCCCTGCCAGGCTCAATCGGCAAAGTCCATCAATCGTCTTGCCCCGGGGTACCTCCGGGCCCCACCATGTACCCTCATACGGCCCCCGACTCCTCGCATGGAGTATATATATCAGAACCGATAAATCTCATGGTGGATGCTGAAATATCATATCAAGGGAAACCGGGTTTTTCAAATAATGCATAATTTCATGAACTCCCAGGGTTCCCAAATCCAGAAAACATTATGAAAAATCCATAACTCAAATGCGAAAATCCATGAATATAATATATGCAACATAAAACTGAAATGTAAGCATATAAAGGAAAAGCCGCTAATTAACTGAAATAAGTTAATATAAAATGTCATGCGGTTCCTATTTTTCTCCAATTCTAAATAACATCAAGTAAAGGTAAACATATAGCTATAATCAGATATATGTGTAAACATAAAGGTATAGCAAAATATAGATATCTACCTATCAGAAATGATGTAATATACCCTCCGGGTATAAGTGAAGTATGTATGCAAAGTATACATGTAGCTATGTCATTATGTGTTTATGTACCTATCACTAATGGTACAATACCCTATAGGTATACATGTAACTAACATGTAAACATGTCAAGGCATATGTGTAAGCATATAGGTATACAGGTATGCTATAATTCATATGCGTAAAGAAATATGAATCAATGTCTCAATGTCTCTAACCAAACAATATAATATCTATAAGTGGGTTGTGCGTGTCATGGCAATTATTGACGGTGTGTGTGGCATACAATCAGTACTCGTGCAACATAAGCCGTCAATAATAGTGCAGTGTCCTAAAGATACTAGTCCAAGCACAACAATTAACTAATCAGTAGGGTGTATACGCAATTTTAAATATGAAATAGAATATGCGACAAGTCAAGTCATTTCTAGCCCAGACGCATAACGCCATGTGGGCGATTCCCCTGTAGATGTTAAATCTACTCACCAACGCTCCTGGCTAAATGAAGCCTACCACCTGTTTTCCCTTCGTCACAGCGTCCGAAGTCACCGCCTGCGAACCTAAAATTTCACAAACACATCATATAAGCTAAATATCCAGAAACGACGAAAAGACAACGAAACTCAAGGATAACGCCCTGAAAAAAAAGCACTGCGCACTTAGCGCACCTAACACGCACAACATCGGCTAAAAACCCTAAGTAGGGTCGCTAAACTACGAGACACCAAGTTTAGACTCTGATCGTCCCGATCGCACAACACAACATAATTAAATACGAGGAATATAATATATATAACCTCGCAACGACTAATCGAACCCACGTCGGAAAAACCCCGAAACCTAGTAAACAACTTATCGCAATAATTCGCACTAGAAACAAGCTAACACAAATCTAGCGCATTACAAACACCCTATAATAGCTTAACTAAGCTATCCAAACCATTTCCAAAATTTTAATCTTGCTTAATTAAGTTTTAACAAAAACCTAGTAAGCAAAAATCCTTAATTAAACAAAGTAGTAATTAACAATAATTATCATTTTCTACTAGGTTAAGCTTTTCCTAATCACAAATCAACACTTCAATTAAACATTAAACACTTAAATCAAGATTTAACCTTAACTTGAATTTCTTAAAAAAAATTTGAATAATGAATTAAACTTGAAATTAAAAGCTTAAATTAACGTCTAATTAAGCTAGCATAAAGATTTAAACTTAACAATAAAGGATTAGGGTTAGGATTTTATACCTCCAAATGATTCAAAAACTTGCAACAAGAAAACCAATATTAGCCTCCAAAATCAAGACTTCATGAAGAACAAAGCATGGTTTAGGGTTAAGGAAATGAAGGAAAATGATTATATTTGAATTTTTGTGATTTTATTTGGATTTGTGATGATTTATTTTTAGCAAAAATGATGAAAATGGAGCAAGAAGAGAGAGAGGGAAGCAAGGAATGGGAGTGGCCGGCCAATGCAAGAGGTGGAGGGCTTTTTGTGAATAAAATTGAAGAAAGATCTAGAAAAATTCAATTAATGCACATTAAATGCAAATTCCGCCTTTCATTCATTTTCTTTTTCTTTTTTAATTCAAATCCTTTTGCACAAAAAAATATCTAGATATTTAGAAAAGAAGCTTCCAAAATAATTGTAGTGATGATTTCTAAGAATTTTCATTTAGAAGAAATTTCCCGATTTACGTGCATATTTTACCGGTTAAAATAATATTTTATTTGGGAAAAATTCTATCTGAACGAAAACCTCCCAAATACCCCCAAATTTCGCGCACTAGCTTTATTTTAGCTAAACTAGGTGCTGGCATGTTTCTACGGACGTTTGATCGAAATCGGGTTAAAACAGAAAATACCGACAATTTTGGCCTAAAACGGAAAAATTCGCAAAACGATTTCTGAAACGTTACAATCTTCCCCCCTTAAAGAAATTTGGTCCCCGAATTAAAATTCATCTACACGTACCTTCAAGAATATGAGTACAAAACTCTCAAATCTCGCTCGCATCTTCCCAAGTGATCACCTCACTATACAGCTACGCCAAAGAACCCTCACAGACGGCAAGACCCTTGACCGAAGTTCCTCCACCTGCCGATCCACTATAACTAGCGGCTGCTGGTGAACGAAAAATCGCGTCCCAGGTAATTGGTCTGATGCTGAATCATGTGAAAAAGGTTATGAAGGTAATTGCAAAGTATCGACACAAGGAATACGGGGTGAATACTCAATAATCTGGGCGGAAGTGCCAAATTATAGGCAACGGAACCAACTCGCTTGAGGATCTCAAAAGGACCTACAATCCTGGGATAAGCTTCCCAAAACTCAACACGTCATTCATCGGAAAATCCCGTAGGAATACATGATCTCCCACTGCGAACTCAAGTCTGCGACCACTACGGTCGGCATAAGACCTCTGTCTGCACTGGGCTACACTCATCCTGACCTGAACCAACTGGATAATCTCCGAAGTCTCTAGACTAGCTGGGGTCCAAAAATCCTTCTTACGCAGAGTTAAAAAAACAGAATGGCGATCGACACGGCCTAACAACTAAACTTAAAGGTTGCCAATTGGAGTGCCTCCTGATAACTGCTATCGAAGGAGAACCCTAACAATGGCAAGTGATGATCCCAACTGCCGAAAATAATTAGTACGCACGCACAAGCATATCCTCTAGAGTCGGTATAGCCCGGTCTCACAAAACCATCATCCCGCGGATGGAAAAACGGAGCTAAAGCTCAACCAGTACCCAAGGCTTCCTGAAGTTCCTGCCACAGACGGCAAGCGAACAGGGTGCCTTCATTGGATACGACCCTTGAAGGAACTCCATGCAACGCGCAACTTAACAAAGAACAACTGAGCAACCCGAGTATAACCGGACAACTAGCATCCGAATGGAGTCACACCCTGACTAAACCTGGGTAGACGCCATAACGAAATTCGTGGAGATCTGCTCCCATTCCCACTTCGGAACGGTTAAAGGTTGAAACTCTCCAGCCGGTCTCAGATGCTCAACCTAGCACACAACAAGACAGACACCTTGAACGAAATCCGAAACTTCACTCTTCATCCTGCCCACCAGTAACTGACTCACAAGTCACGTCCCAATTTGGTGGAATTTAGATGAACACCGAAAGCTGACTGATGTGCCTGCTCTAAGATTTCGCGTATCTATCCAATAGTATCAGGTACGCAAACGCATCCCCAAATGTAGCACATCTGGTCATAATTCAAGGACTCTGAATCATTACCCAGCCGAGTATGCTCAAGTATCTCTGACGAACGAGCATCGGCGGGCAGTGCCTCGCGAAAGCGATTAAGGAAAAGTGGTCGGGCGCGGACATGAGCAAGTTGTCCCCTCAGTAGAGGCGAACTTAAGCTGTACTCAACGATCGCACAAGAACTGCAAATCTGCAGAAGACTGTCTCAACAATTAACACCCACTGCAGGAAGATGTATATTAAGCTTTGGTGGTCCGTGAAAATCTGACATGACTCTCGAACAAGTAGTGTCTCCAAATCTCCAACGCACGACCACCGCGGCCATCTCCAGATCATGAGTGGGATATCATACTCGTACTTCCTCCAGATGTAGGGAAGCAAAAGCGATAGCTCTATAGTGTCACCTCCATACACAATCGAGCCTCACCCGCGAAACATTACAGTTAAACAACAAAGTCTCCCGAACCAGAAAGCAAAGAAAGAACTGATGCAGTTGTTAACCGAGTCTTCAACTGCTGAAAAACTCCGAACGCATGCCTCAGTCCAAAGAAAAGAAACCTCCCTTCCGGTCAGTTCAGTCAACGGTTCAGTACTACACTAGCAATCCTGCACGAAACGGCGGTAAAAACCTGCTAAGCCCAAAAATCTGCGGACCTCCGTCCGTACACAAGTCGGGGCCAAAGATGTATGGCCTCGATCTTCCTCGGAACCATACGAAAACCGTCTCCCGTAACTACAAGACCTAGGAGTCAACACAAACAAGCCTGAAGGAACACTCTGAGAATCTAGCAAACCGCTAGTGCTCTCCCAGTATCTGCAAAACAAATCCTCAAGTGCTGCTCCTGTTCCTCAAGCCACATTAGAAAAGACCAGAATGTCATCAATGACACAACAATAACTGGTCGAGGAACGGCCTGAAGAAATCTGGTCCATCATATCTACGAATGCTGCTAGGGCATTGGTGAGTCCAGCGACACTACCAAAACACACAAAGC
This sequence comes from Agapanthus africanus, assembly GCA_030015575.1. Lineage (NCBI taxonomy): Eukaryota > Viridiplantae > Streptophyta > Magnoliopsida > Asparagales > Amaryllidaceae > Agapanthus > Agapanthus africanus. The sequence goes on along the minus strand of JASDDO010000031.1, from coordinate 288,318,065 downwards.
CCGTAGCACGCACAAGGCAGTCTTTGGAATGTCATCACTCCGAACCCGCAACAATGATGACCTGATCCCGAAAAAACTTTGAAAAATGTCTCGCACTCTGGAGCTGATCGAAGAAATCGTCAATGCGAGGTAAAGGATACCTATCCGCACCGTAAGCCGGTTCAATTGACGATAAATCAATATAGAACCTCAACTGCCATCCTTCTCCTTGACGAACAAAAATAGGAGATCCCCAATGCGAAACACTCATACGCATAAGCCCCCCAATAAACAACTCTGCAGTTGATCTTTAAGCTCCCTAAGCTTCGCCGGCTCATCTGGAACAACGTCGGAAAACTCTCGTACGAAGGAAATCTGGTCCAACCAACCCACTGTGGCTCCGGTATCACGAATGAATGCCAAGAATCCTCGACATCTTCTCCTCAAAAGCCGACTAACGAAAAAGGATGAATTCAAGCTGTGTGAGGCGGCACCACTGCCCTCCCATGCACAACAAGAACTGACTCACCGGGAAAACAAACCCTGTCTGTTTTCTCACGGTAGTCCACAGACGCATAGCACGTAAGTAACCAGTCCGTGCCAGGAGAACGTCAAATCCAACATCTCTAGATGGATCAAGTGAGGGATGATTCTCCTAACCGATTGGAACACGACTGAAATACGTATTGCGCAACAAAAGAATCGCTGACAGAAGTTAACACAACAACCGACTGATCTAGCTAACCGACTCTCATCCCAACCACGGCACAAGTGTGTAAAACAAACAAGTACATCAACAGAACATACGAATTTAAAATACCTAAAAACTATGCATTGGACGCCCTCGCGTCCCGATAAGTAGAAGTAAACTCTCGTGTCTGCCCTCTACCCATAACTGACTGATATCCTCCTCGGTTAACCTATCCCCTCTGAGCGAACCCTTCGCGACTACGACCTCTCAGAGTACGCATCTGACGCGGTGCTAAGGAACAATTTCTGATGAGTTGATGAAGGCTCCCGCACCAGAAACATCCATGCGACGACTGCTGACCCTCCTGGGAATGAGAGCTGAACGACTGACCTCGTCCTAAGCCTCTGCTACTCCCGCGACGATCACGAAATCTTTCTCGACGACTAAGCCTCTGTCTCTGGGCTGGTACACCAGTACGAGTCCTCCACGGTTCCGGAACTCTCAAAGTCTTAGGAAGACGTGTCTCGTCAACTGGGGCTGCATCCATAGGTGCTACGTAGGTGACGGAATGTTGCGTGCTGATCGTAAGGAACAACTGGGTAACAGGGGTGACAACCTCCTGTCGGTACACTCGAATGGCCTCAACTAATGAACTCATCGTGTAACAACTCCAATTTTGTATACCAAAAAATTGCTTTAAATATAGTGTATACTTGGAGTATTAATGTTGCTGGAAACAATTTAAGTATCTAATTCCTTACAATAATTATAAGAAGGAGCTTGTAGCTCATTGGTAATAGATTGCACTGCTGAACCAAGCCACCGGAGTTCAAATCCCATGCCCCACATTATTTTTGTATTTATTTTTTTTTTTGGAAGTCAACGGTAAAAAGGCCATAACTCCCAAAATATGTACTGGACAACAAAAAGTAAAAATACCAAGTTGTTCCTCAGGAAAACCCCCGGCCATTGGACCCTTGACTCGGCCCGACTTGGGGCCGCCGGCCGGCGACTCGGCCGACTCGGTCCGGCGCCGCCGGCCGGACTTGGCCGGACGGCCGAGTCACCAACTGAGAAAAGTTAGCTCTTGACTTGGTCAACCCTCTTGCACACTTATTATACCTGGATCGGTTTTGATTTAGCCAATAAATCCCTTTTACTCCTAGGTTTAATGATTTTTAATGAATTTTTAATGTTTTTTAATATTTTTTTTATATTTTTTAATCCAAACCTTAACCCTAGCCTAGCCCTATATAAAGACCCCTATCCTCTACCTTTTCCCCTCACAACTCTAAGTCCACTCTTTCAAATTCTCTAGAACTCGGTACGAAGAGCGAGAAGCGAAGCGCTGCCGAAATCGACGACGGATTCCGGCGACCGGATCAGAACCTTCGCGACGTTTTCGACGAATCGACAACCACCACATCCCATAGCTTCCTTAGCTTGTCCAAACCGTAAGTCCCATCCCCTCTATCTTTCTTTTCTATAAGTATAAAAATACGACTTTTTGGAACCCGACGGAAATCGGACAAACCGATTTCCGATTCGGTTTTTCTATAAATTTCCACTTGTCACCTAATACATACTATCTACCCATATTCATGTTGACTATTAATCACCCATAAACCAATTTAATCAAACTTTTTCACATGAAATGATAAGTTCTTTGCAAAACCGTACTCTTTTCATAAAAATACCATGAAGTTCATTTTTCTTAGTTTAATTAATTCCCTCACTCCTAAATAGGTTTATCTTGATCACTAAACTTGTAAAATCAAATTTGAATGAAATTTCACACATAAAATGATAACGTTTTTGAATACCGTATTCTTGCGCTATAATACCTTTAAGTTTAACATAGCATGTTTTACCTTTAAACTTCACCAAAAACTTAATATAAGTCACGGGGTAATGACCTACCCCTACACACACTCAATCTAACCCTAATTGATAAATATCAAAAAATACAGAATACGAAATTACAGGACTTTTCACTAAAATACCATAATCTTTATAACTTTTATTTAAAGCTTTAAGTTGTAAACTTTTCTAGATAAAATCTTTTAATAAAATGAAAACACGATTGGTCATGGACATCGATCGTTTATCTAAACTGTCTTGTGGTGCCTAGGCAAGTGTGTCTAAGGCTAGTGGTTTTTAATTAGGCCCACGACTATGGTTCCTTCCCACTTACCTGGCATTTACCTGGCCGCAATTGACGGTGAAGAGGCGATTTGAGGCTTCTAATTACTCATCGTTTAGACCTTAGAAATAGGCTAGTTGGTTTAGGAAACCCTAATAACTAAAATACGGGAAACTGTACTCTTTTGCAAATAAATACCCCATATTTATAAAACCGTTTTCCCAAATGAAAAGTATTTGTTAAACCTAAGCAAAGAGCCGCTACAACCCACTTTTGGGGAACCTGTTAGGGATAGTACGGTTCATCGTGCGCCCGCAGGCTAGTAGTGCGAGATTCAGACCTCCGCAAGGAGCATTCGGTCTCGAAAGGTTTAAAATACGACATTTAAGGAAAATGAGATTTTTGAAAATAAAATATTTATATAAAATTATTCATGTGTTAATATATATATATAATTATCATTTAAACACCTATTTTATCATAATATAAAGTTTCCACATTTTTCTAAAAATTACAAGATTAAAAGTTACACTAAAATACCATGAATTTCAGATAAGATAATTAATACTTTTATTAGGATATATTCACTAGAATAACACAAATAAAATTCACATTCATTATAACAATTAAGACGAGTATTAAATACTTGAGGGGTATATTGAAAACTATACAAAAGTATTTTTACATAAAACCCCCTCAAGTTATACAAATTACAATAAGGCCCCCAGCTAATATTGAACTTCAAATTCTCTTCTTTTAGTCTGACTCGGGTTAGAGTCTGACTATTTCTGACTTGAATATGATTCAAGTCAATCTATATTCTTTTATATTCCAATACAATTTGAATACATGAAACCCTGAATCCAGTTAACAATATATTCTTTTTGACTGAATCAAACCATGGATATTCATCCATTATCGTGATATTCCATTTACCTGATTACACAGTTGCAACATGTTTACTGATATCATGGTTTTGGTCAGTCATCCAACTTACATAATCCAACACTACAATACTGTTAAAACACTAGGGGTTTAAGGGGTAGATTGGTACGGAAGGTGTTAAAGGTGGCACGAGGTGGTCAGATTAAGACACCTAACCTGAATCCTATTGCTGTTGTACCGTGGCATAACGGTTCCTTGTACTTTCCTTTTGCCCTGATCTCTAGCATATAGAGATCCCCCTCGTATACACTGGCATCCTTCTGTACCAAGCTACAAACAACAGCGTTACACAATGTTCCATAATATTCAACAATATAATACTTTAGAAAATACTGTTACTCTATCATTCTCATTCTTCTTATTCTTTTGGGACTTACCGAGCGACCTGTTCGCTGACGACATTCTATCTCTTTCTTCTTTGAATGTCGTCAGGTGCGTTGGACCAAGTTGAGATCGAGCCCACCGGTGAAGATTTGGAGCAGTTCCAGGCAGACCCAGAGCTCTAGATAATTGTACCTTGTTCTTTCCAGTTTATTTCATTTCCTGTTATGCCACTGTTTAGCCATTGCTTTTTTTTCATTCCAGTTGTATTTTCTTTTCCTGCATTGTAAAAAGAATGTTATTAATAAAAGTTGCTGTTATTTCCATATTATTCGTCTCTTGTGATTTACTTTATATTGCTTAGTTACGCTTAGCGTATATACTTCTGAGTATATACGTAGCGGGCCTCGTCGCGTCCACTTCGCCGTACACTGGGAAGCGGGGCGTGACAGGTTTTGTTGGTGGCCCATGCAGGTCAGAGCTGTATGAATCCCTGTCATGCAGTTCTGGTCTGCGTGAACAACCTAAGCAATGTAACACAAGAACCAGCAACTAAAACATTCTTTACAATTCATGTTCTTTGAAACTTGCAAATCTCTATTCCTTGAATCTTATCATTTCATGTATTTGAATCTGTCATAATCCAAATTTTTCTTCAGGATTATGGATTCCCCAAACAACACCAGCACCAACGTCAACAACACCCCATCAGCACTACCTCTCACACCAGCTGTTCCCGCACCACCCACTGAGCAGACGATGTTATTTGATGCAATCCGTAGTCTTCTCGAGGGACAGCAACAACTTATGAGCCGTCCTGATAACGATGCACCAGGAGTAAAGCAATTCAGAGCTTTGCACCCAAAGCAGTTCTCTGGTAAAGGAAGCCCTCTCGAAGCAGAAAAATGGGCACAAAGCATCGAAGACGATCTGGCAGCAGCTCAACTGCCAGACCACGCTTGGGTCCGTGTAGCGAAGCTACAGCTCACGGATAATGCTCGCAATTGGTGGAAGGCGGAAGAAACCGTCTAGCGCAGCCGATTGAATGGAAGACATTTCGTGAGAAGTTTGACGCGAAATATTTCCCTGTGACTGCCAGGTTCGCTATGGAGCAGCAGTTTATTCATCTATAGCAAGGATCATTGTGGGAGAAATCGGTAGATGAATACGATGCTGAGTTCACTATGTTGAGCCGGTAAGATATGTCACAATAGTTCAATTTTTAAATATCACATATTACACAGCTAACACAATTTTTAAACAGATTCGCGGCACACCTGATACCGACGGACGAGATCAGAGCCCGTCGTTTTCAGCAAGGTTTAGACGCAGAGATCAAGGCTGCTCTAGCCACAGGAAAGTTTTTGACTCATGAGGAAGCCCTAGAAGCTGCCCGCAGTTATGAGGCGGTCATAAAAGAGAGGGGCAGACCTCAGTCTGCAGGAGTCAAGCACCCTGCCAACTAGATGGCAGGTGGAGCCACGTCCAGACCATCTTTCGTGCCGAGGCGACCCGGGGTACCAACTCATCATCCTAGCCCAGCCTTTTGCACCTACTGCAAGAGAACTGGACATATGATGAAGGACTGCCGTCGAGCCAACCACCTCTGCTTAATCTGCGGTTCAGCCACTCATGGTATTGGATCTTGTCCCCAAAGACAGAACCCAGTTGGTGCACCCAGGCCAGCTAATACTTATCAACAGCGACCAGCTCTTCAGGCACCTCCTCCCAGACTTGCACTGCCTGCACCACCTAGGGGACCACAAGCTACACCACCTCCTCGACAGTTCCATCAAGCTCAAAGGAACGTTCAGAGGAATGCTCCTCAGGCCAGGAGGAATGTGCCGAAGCGCCAGGCTTTCATGATGTCTGTGGAAGAAGCTGAGGCCACGGGCCAAGTCATTACTGGTAAACTTTCTTCTCAAACTCATCTTTTAGTTTTGTTTACCTACAAACTTTCCCTATACCTGAACCTATCCCATATACCTTAGGTACAATCCTAGTAGCTTCACTACCTGTACTTGCACTGTTTGATACTGGAGCATCCCACTGCTTTATGTCGCAACGGTTTGTCCGAACCCATGCGATTCTAGTCTCACCGCTTGTATCCAGCTGGAACGTCAGTTCTGGAAATGGTGTTCTAAAGGAAACTATGGGATACAGCATGTGTCCAGTCGTCGTCTGCAGTCGAGAGTTTTACGCTGACTTCAAAGTACTGGACATACCAAACTTCGATGTGGTTCTAGGAATGGACTGGCTTGGAACCTTTTATGCTACCATCGACTGTCGTCAAAGGAGGGTAGTATTTGAGATTCCAGATCATCCGGTTTTCTATTTCAAGAGTGGAGATCGCACCCTGGAGCCAAGTACTTACAAAGCGAAACCAAGGGAAGCAGTAGTTGCAGCAGCTCATGCAGAGGAAGAATCAAGACCGGAGGTAGTTCGAGAGTTCGACGATGTATTCCCTGACGATATATCAGGTTTGCCTCCCGATCGAGCTCTTGAATTCAGTATTGACTTAGTACCTGGAGCACAACCAGTGATCAAAGCACCGTATAGACTAAGTCCGAAAGGTTTGAAAGAAGTTCGAACACAGTTGGACGAATTACTGGCGAAAGGATGGATTCGTCCCAACACTTCAAGTTGGGGAGCACCTGTACTATTGGTGAAGAAGAAGGAAGGTTCATACAGAATGTGCATCGATTATAGGGCCTTGAACGAAGTTACTATAAAGAACAAATATCCACTACCGCGCATCGACGATTTATTCGATCAGCTAAATGGATCTTGTGTCTTCTCTAAACTAGATCTTCGTTCAGATTATCATCAAATAACGGTCAAGGAAGCTGATATTCACAAAACAGCTTTCAGAACTCGCTATGGACATTACGAATTTCTAGTAATGCCATTTGGAGTGACCAATGCACCAGCAATCTTCATGAACCTTATGAACCAAGTTTTTCGGGAGTATTTAGACAGGTTCGTTGTCATTTTCATCGACGACATCCTGGTATATTCTAAGAATCAGAAAGAGCATGCGGAGCACTTACGAATTTTCCTGGAAACACTTCGACAACATAAGCTTTACGCCAAATACAGCAAGTGCGAGTTTTGGCTAAAACAAGTTGGTTTTCTTGGACACATCGTATCAGGAGAAGGGATTTCTGTGGATCCAGCAAAAGTTTCAGCAGTCAGCGAATGGCCTACACCAAAATCAGTGAAGGATATTCGGAGTTTCTTGGGCTAAACTGGATATTACAGAAGATTCATTGAAGGCTTTTCGAAGATAGCAACACCCCTGACCAAGCTCACACAAAAAGATGAAGAATTTGTGTGGTCAGAAACATGCGAGCAAGCTTTCGTAGAACTCAAATCAAGACTGACATCTGCACCTATTCTCGTCATACCGGATCAATCTGGAGGATTTGAAGTACATTGTGATGCATCCGGTAAGGGACTAGGATGTGTTCTACATCAGCACGGTAAGGTTGTGGCTTATGCTTCAAGACAACTGAAGACTCATGAGCGCAATTATCCGACGCATGATCTGGAGTTGGCAGCCATCATTTTTTCTCTCAAGATTTGGCGCCACTACTTACTTGGTGAACGAGTGAACATCTACACAGATCACAAGAGTCTGAAGTATGTGTTTACTCAGAAGGAGTTGAATATGCGGCAGAGAAGATGGTTATAACTCATGGCGGACTTCGACATCAACTTGCAATATCATCCAGGAAAGGTAAACGTAGTACCTGATGCTCTTAGTCGCTAACCATTAGCAATGAATCTCACCGCTCAGTGGAAGCTTCAGCAAGACCTACATCAGATGGAGATCGAACTAGTCATGCCAGGTGATGTTTCAAATTTGATGAATCTGCAAGTTCAATCAAATATTGTCAATCAGATCAAAGCAGCTCAAGCCAGCGATACTAAGTTGCAAAAGATCAGAGAACAAGTGGAGAATGGACTCAGAACAGATTTCATCATCCATGAAGACGGATCTTTGAGATACGGCAGCAGATTGTGTGTACCAAAGGGTCCTGTTCGGGAAGAGTTAATGAAAGAAGCTCACAGCTCTCCCTATTCAGTACATCCTGGAGGTACCAAAATGTACAAAGATCTACGTCTGAATTATTGGTGGCATGGAATGAAGCGTGAAGTAGCTAGAAGCGTCGCAAAATGCTTGGTGTGTCAGCAAGTAAAAGCTGAACATCACAGGACAGCTGGACTACTTCAACCGTTACCAATCCCAGAATGGAAGTGGCAACACATCACGATGGACTTTGTAACTGCTCTTCCTCGCAGCACAAAGGGTAATGATGCGATTTGGGTCATTGTGGATCGACTCACAAAGTCGGCTCACTTCATCCCATTTCGAGTTGGCCAATCAACTGAGACATTAGCGAAGAAGTACATGGAGGAAATTGTGAGACTTCATGGAGTACCGGTCTGCATTGTCTCCGATCGTGACACCAGGTTCCGATCGCAATTTTGGCAAAGTCTGCAAGCTAGCTTGGGAACAAGTCTGAACTTCAACACGGCTTATCATCCACAAACAGATGGTCAGTCGGAACGAACTATTCAGATCTTGGAGGATATGCTCAGAGCATGTATGCTCGACTTCAAAGGATCGTGGGAAGATCACCTACATCTTGTGGAGTTTGCATACAACAATAGCTACCAAGCAAGCATAGGAATGGCACCTTTTGCAGCATTGTATGGAAGGAAGTGTCGATCACCATTAAGTTAGGACGACATCGGAGATAGGGAACTCCTTGGACCAGAGATGATAGTAGCGACCGTTGATGTGGTTCGTACTATCAGGAAAAGAATGCGCATAGCCCAAGATAGATAGAAACACTGGGCTGATGCGATGAAACGACACTTGGAGTTCCAGCCAGGAGATCATGTATTCCTGAAAATCTCTCCGAACCGCGGAGTGATCTGATTTGGAAGACGGGGAAAGTTGAGTCCGAGATACATTGGACCGTTCGATATACTCGAACGAGTTGGTGAGGTGGCATATCGTTTAGCGCTTCCACCCTCATTGGAAGGAGTGCATAATGTGTTTCACATATCTCAACTCAGAAAGTATGTGAGTGACCCCAGCCATGTACTTGATCATTCCGAGTTCACGATACAGCCCGATTTGTCTTGTGAGAAACAACCTGTGGAGATCCTGGACAGGAAAGTGAAGACACTTCGGAACAAAGAAATTAATTTGGTCCAGGTAATGTGGAGGAAAGACACTCCAGGAGAATCCACATGGGAAAGGGAGGATGAGATGCGTGCAAGATATCCGCACCTTTTTTAAACTAGTCCTTAAATAAAAATTGTAAATTTCGAGGACGAAATTTTTGTAAGGAGGGTAGATTGTAACAACTCCAATTTTGTATACCAAAAAATTGCTTTAAATATAGTGTATACTTGGAGTATTAATGTTGCTGGAAACAATTTAAGTATCTAATTCCTTACAATAATTACAAGAAGGAGCTTGTAGCTCATTGGTAATACCTTGCACTGCTGAACCAAGCCACCGGAGTTCAAATCCCATGCTCCACATTATTTTTGTATTTATTTTGTTTTATTTTTTTTTGGAAATCAACGGTAAAAAGGCCATAACTCCCAAAATATGTAATGGACAACAAAAAGTAAAAATACCAAGTTGTTCCTCAGGAAAACCCCCGACCATTGGACCCTTGACTCGGCCCGACTCGGCGCCGCCGGCCGGCGATTCGGCCGACTCGGTCCGGCCCGCCGGCCGGACTTGGCCGGACGGCCGTGTCACCAACTGAGAAAAGTTGGCTCTTGACTTGGTCAACCCTCTTGCACACTTATTATACCTGGATAGGTTTTGATTTGGCCAATAAATCCCTTTTACTCCTAGATTTAATGATTTTTTAATGTTTTTTTTATATATTTTTTATATTTTTTAATCCAAACCCTAACCCTAGCCTAGCCCTATATAAAGACCCCTATCCTCTACCTTTTCCCCTCACAACTATAAGTCCACTCTCTCAAATTCTCGAGAACTTGGTACGAAGAGCGAGAAGCGAAGCGCTGCCGAAATCGACGACGGATTCCGGCGACCGGATTAGAACCTTCGCGACGTTTTCGACGAATCGACAACCACCACATCCCTTAGCTTCCTTAGCTTGTCCAAACCGTAAGTCCAAACCCCTCTATCTCTCTTTTCTAAAAGTATAAAAATACGACTTTTTGGAACCCGACGGAAATCGGACAAACCGATTTCCGATTCGGTTTTCTATAAATTTCCACTTGTCACCTAAAACATACTATCTACCCATATTCATGTTGACTATTAATCACCCATAAACCAATTTAATCAAACTTTTTCATATGAAATGATAAGTTTTTTGCAAAACCGTACTCTTTTCATAAAAATACCATGAAGTTCATTTTTCTTAGTTTAATTAATTCCCTCACTCCTAAATAGGTTTATCTTGATCACTAAACTTGTAAAATCCAATTTGAATGAAATTTCACACATAAAATGATAACGTTTTCGAATACCGTATTCTTGCGCTATAATACCTTTAAGTTTAACATAGCATGTTTTACCTTTAAACTTCACCAAAAACTTAATATATGTCATGGGGTAATGACCTACCCCTACACACACTCAATCTAACCCTAATTGATAAATATCAAAAAATACAGAATACGAAATTACAGGACTTTTCACTAAAATACCATAATCTTTATAACTTTTATTTAAAGCTTTAAGTTGTAAACTTTTCTAGATAAAATCTTTTAATAAAATGAAAACACGATTGGTCATGGACATCGATCGTTTATCTAAACTGTCTTGTGGTGCCTAGGCAAGTGTGTCTAAGGCTAGTGGTTTTTAATTAGGCCCACGACTGTGGTTCCTTCCTACTTACCTGGCACTTACCTGGCCGCAATTGACGGTGAAGAGGCGATTTGAGGCTTCTAATGACTCATCGTTTTGACCTTAGAAATAGGCTAGTTGGTTTAGGAAACCCTAATAACTAAAATACGGGAAACTGTACTCTTTTGCAAATAAATACCCCATATTTGTAAAACCGTTTTCCCAAATGAAAAGTATTTGTTAAACCTAAGCAAAGCGCCGCTACAACCCACTTTTGGGGAACCTGTTAGGGATAGTACGGTTCATCGTGCACCCGCAGGCTAGTAGTGCGAGATTCAGACCTCCGCAAGGAGCATTCGGTCTCGAAAGGTTTAAAATACGACATTTAAGGAAAATGAGATTTTTTAAAATAAAATATTTATATAAAATTATTCATGTGTTAATATATATATAATTATCATTTAAACACCTATTTTATCATAATATAAAGTTTCCACATTTTTCTAAAAATTACAAGATTAAAAGTTACACTAAAATACCATGAATTTCAGATAAGATAATTAATACTTTTATTAGGATATATTCACTAGAATAACACAAATAAAATTCACATTCATTATAACAATTAAGACGAGTATTAAATACTTGAGGTGTATTTTGAAAAATATACAAAAGTATTTTTACATAAAACCCCCTCAAGTTTTACAAATTACAATAAGGCCCCTAGCTAATATTGAACTTCAAATTCTCTTCTTTTAGTCTGACTCGGGTTAGAGTCTGACTATTTTCGACTTGAATATGATTCAAGTCTATCTATATTCTTTTATATTCCAATACAATTTGAATACATGAAACCCTAAATCCAGTTAACAATATATTCTTTTTGACTGAATCAAACCATGGATATTCATCCATTATCCTGATATTCCATTTACCTGATTACTCAGTTGCAACTTGTTTACTGATATCATGGTTTTGGTTAGTCATCCAACTTACATAATCCAACACTACAATACTGTTAAAACACTACGGGGTTTAAGGGGTAGATTGGTACGGAAGGTGTTAAAGGTGGCACGAGGTGGTCAGATTAAGACACCTAACCTGAATCCTATTGCTGTTGTACCATGGCATAACGGTTCCTTGTACTTTCCTTTTGCCCTGATCTCTAGCATATAGAGATCCCCCTCGTATACACTGGCATCCTTCTGTACCAAGCTACAAACAACAGCGTTACACAATGTTCCATAATATTCAACAATATAATACTTTAGAAAATACTGTTACTCTATCATTCTCATTCTTCTTATTCTTTTGGGACTTACCGAGCGACCTGTTCGCTGACGACATTCTATCTCTTTCTTCTTTGAATGTCGTCAGGTGCGTTGGACCAAGTTGAGATCGAGCCCACCGGTGAAGATTTGGAGCAGTTCCAGGCAGACCTAGAGCTCTAGATAATTGTACCTTGTTCTTTCCAGTTTATTTCATTTCCTGTTATGCCACTGTTTAGGCATTGCTTTTTTCATTCCAGTTGTATTTTCTTTTCCTGCATTGTAAAAAGAATGTTATTAATAAAAGTGATGTTATTTCCATATTATTCGTCTCTTGTGATTTACTTTATATTGCTTAGTTACGCTTAGCGTATATACTTCTGAGTATATACGTAGCGGGCCTCGTCGCGTCCACTTCGCTGTACACTGGGAAGTGGGGCGTGACACATCGTCCAGCGCATGTCCTACATCTCTGCCACAAGCCTATCGATACGATCTGTCGAAGGCGGATCCTTCTGCTCCTGTGCAACGAGCGTGCCATCCTGGTCAGTTCTCTTCCCACCCGAGTCAACTCTGACCTTGGCCCTCGCTGCAACACTCTGAGTCCCTATAGTCACCGGCGGCATATGGCTATATCAAAGAAGATAGGATTCAATCAGAGCACGGAAATCGAATCACAAGGATATGTATCATCAAGGAAGGAATTTCAAGCAATTATACTTAGGTCACTTTAGGTGGAGTACCGTGTCGTAAGTATGCCGTGGAATATACATACGCTAAGTTACTCTGCTTAAGCTACCTACTCCATCATACCAAGGTCATCCTACACCCCCGAAAGGTAAAACCTAGTGCTCTGATACCAACTTTGTCACGACCCGAAATTGGCACGTGACGGCCCTAATACTACGCAACGTCTACAGGCGTAACGCAGTAAAAGAAAGCCAAAACCCAGAAATCTAAACCATTAAAAGACAAAAAAAGATAAGAAACATTGTTTAACCTTTTGAAAATCTCAAGTATAAATTCTTTAAGTCCAATTTACTTTCTTGAAAATTTCGGTAGCACCTCCTTAGTAAAAACCAACCCCGAAAATGGGTACAACATAAATATAAAGTAAAGCATCCCCAAAGGGAGCAAATCCCTGCCAAAAGGCGGAAAACAACCACCACAACAGATATACGACGCCGTAGCGAAGAAATAAAAGACGATAAAATGGAAACTGTATAAAAGACAACCCAGCCACAAAAATATACAATATCGTCCTCACATCAAGTCTCTAAGTCATACATGATAATGGTAGATGGAGAGTACATGGATACAACGAATATACAATAAAACAACGAATAACCACAAAACCCACCTGAGCAAACTGCACACTGTGAGCTGATGCGGTATCCGCAGCAAAAGATGATAAGATAGATGAATAGCCTTCCTCGACTAATCAAGGGAACAACCTGCAAAACAAACTGTGGCACAACAAGGGTGAGTTGCCAACTCGTGAATAGTAAATAACATATCCAGGTAATCGCAAGCATGCACGTACATCGCGAATCTAACATATGCAAGCTAATAGCAATAAATGGTCATATGAATGCAATAGTCATGAAAAATACTCTAGCAGGTACATCTAATACATGAAGCAATAATATGACAATCCGTGTGCAACAATCATGTAAGGTACTCTATCAGGTACGACTAATACATGAAGTGATGATATGACAATATATATATGCAACAGTCATGAAAGGTACTCTATCAGGTACTACTAGTACAAGAAGCAATGCATATAAAGTAAAAGTATGTAAATGCAACAGTCATGGAAGGTACTCTATCAGGTACTACTAATACATGAAACGGTGCATAAACAATAAATGTGGAGTATGGAATGAAACATGTCATTTCCACGGAATCCTGACATCGTGGTAGGATCAAAGTCCATCAAGACAATCCAAATCCCAATTTCCTCAAATCAGCCCCCAAATTGGCTCTCATATCATATAAGTCTCACAAATCCTGAATGTACAATATCAAGTAAATCTCATATATCCTGAATGTACAAAATCAGCAAATCTCATATATATCCTGTATCCAGTACCAAGTAAATCTCAAATGTCCTAAATCCAATATCAAGTGAATCTCTTATATCCTAGGTATATTTGCATGAATAAATATGATGATGTATATAAATGGATATGTATACATATATATTAGCGTCCCACTCCACTAATATATATATACTTAGGAGTAAAAATATCATGATACAAAGTGTCAAGCATCGACACATAAATACTGATCTGTCAGGTGCTGTCACCATGACTGGCATCCTGATAGGTACGTATCATACGCTATCCCGAAAGCTCGAGTGCCTAGCTCTGACCCTTGCCTCTCGACGTATCCATACGCACATGACTCCCGTCGGTATCCCCATGATAACCGCCGAGTCATTGGTAATGTCACCGGAGTGTATGGTTCCCCTGCCAGGCTCAATCGGCAAGGTCCATCAATCGTCTTGCCCCGGGGTACTTCCGGGCCCCACCATGTACCCTCATACGGCCCCCGACTCCTCGTATGGAGTATATATATCAGAACCGATAAATATCATGGTGGATGCTGAAATATCATATCAAGGGAAACCGGGTTTTTCAAATAATGCATAATTTCATGAACTCCCACGGTCCCCAAATCCAGAAAACATCATGAAAAATCCATAACTCAAATGCGAAAATCCATGAATATAATATATACAACATAAAACTGAAATGTAAACATATAAAGGAAAAGCCGCTAATTAACTGAAATAAGTTAATATAAAATGTCATGCGGTTCCTATTTTTCTCCAATTCTAAATAATATCAAGTAAAGGTAAACATGTAGCTATAACCAGATATATGTGTAAACATAAAGGTATAGCAAGATATAGATATCTACCTATCAGAAATGATGTAATATACCTCCCGGGTATAAGTGAAGTATGTATGCAAAGTATACATGTAGCTATGTCATTATGTGTGTATGTACCTATCACTAATGGTACAATACCCTATATGTAACTAGCATGTAAGCATGTCAAGGCATATGTGTAAGCATATAGGTATACAGGTATGCTATAAGTCATATGCGTAAAGAAATATGAATCAATATTTCAATTTCCCTAACCAAACAATATCATATCTATAAGTGGGATTTGCGTGTCATGGCAATTATTGACGGTGTGTGTGACATACAATCAGTGCTCGTGCAACATATGCCGTCAATAATAGTGCAGTGTCCTAAGGATACTAGTCCAAGTACAACAATTAACTAAGCAGTAGGGTGTAAACGCAATTCTAAATATGAAATAGAATATGCGACAAGTCAAGTCATTTCTAGCCCAGACGCATAACGCCATGCGGGCGATTCCCCTGTAGATGTTAAATTTACTCACCAACGCTCCTGGCTAAGTGAAGCCTACCACCTGTTTTCCCTTCGTCGCAGCGTCCGAAGTCACCGCCTGTGAACCTAAAATTTCATAAACACATCACATAAGTTAAATATCCTGAAATGACGAAAAGACAACGAAACGCAAGGATAACGCTCCGAAAAAAAAGCACTACGCACTTAGCGCACCTAACGCGCACGACATCGGCCGAAAACCCTAACTAGGGTCGTTAAAGTACGAAACACCAAGTGTAGACTCCGATCTTCTCGATCGCACAACACAACACAATTAAATACGAGGAATATAATAGATATAACCTCGCAACAACTAATTGAACCCACGTCGGAAATCCCCGAACCCTAGTAAACAACTTATCGCAATAATTCGCACTAGAAACAAGCTAACACAAATCTAGCACATTACAAACACCCTATAATAGCTTAACTAAGCTATCCAAACCATTTCCAAAATTTTAATCTTGCTTAATTAAGTTTTTAAAAAAAACCTAGTAAGCAAAAATCCTTAATTAAACAAAGTAGTAATTAACAATAATTATCATTTTCTACTAGGTTAAACTTTTCCTAATCACAAATCAACACTTCAATTAAACATTAAACACTTAAATCCAGCTTTAACCTTAACTTGAATTTCTTTAAAAAATTATGAATAATGAATTAAACATGAAATTAAAAGCTTAAATTAACGTCTAATTAAGCTAGCATAAAGATTTAAACTTAACAATTAAGGATTAGGGTTAGGATTTTATACCTCCAAATGATTCAAAAACTTGCAACAAGAAAACCAAGATTAGCCTCCAAAATCAAGACTTCATGAAGAACAAAGCATTGTTTAGGGTTAAGGAAATGAAGGAAAATGATTATATTTGAATTTTTGTGATTTTATTTGGATTTGTGATGATTTATTTGTAGCAAAAATGATGAAAATGGAGCAAGAAGAGAGAGAGGGAAGAAAGGAATGGGAGTGGCCGGCCAATGCAAGAGGTGGAGGGGTTTTTGTGAATAAAATTGAAGAAAGATCTAGAAAAATTCAATTAATGCACATTAAATGCAAATGCCGCCTTTCATTCATTTTCTTTTTCTTTTTTAATTCAAATCCTTTTGCACAAAAAAATATCTAGATATTTAGAAAAGTAGCTTCCAAAATAATTGTAGTGATGATTTCCAAGAATTTTCATTTAGAAGAAATTTCCCGATTTACGTGCATATTTTACCGATTAAAATAATATTTTATTTGGGGAAAATTCTATCTGAACCAAAACCTCCCAAATACCCCCAAAGTTCGTGCACTAGCTTAATTTTAGCTAAACTAGGTTCCGGTATGTTTCTATGGACGTTTGATCGAAATCGGGTTAAAACGGAAAATACCGACAATTTTGGCCTAAAACGGAAAAATTCGCAAAACGATTTCTGAAAGGTTACATTTTGTCCTGAAGGATAGTCGAGCGAGGGTTTGGCTCGACTGTCTCTGGGAGGGCTTTTGATCCCTGTCGATTGTGGTAGGAAGCTACCAGCCGGGGATAGCCGAGCAAGGGTCGGGCTCGACTGCCTCTAGGATGAATTTTTGATCCCTGTCGGTTGTGATAGGAAGCTACCAGCCGGGGATAGCCGAGCAGGGTAGCTGCTGAGCTGCTCTAAGGAGGACTTTGATCCTCAGCGTTGGAGGGGCCGCAGGAGCCCTGCTGAGGATAACCGGGCAGTGAAGCTGCGCGGTTGTCTCTTGGCGAGGGCTTTGATCCCTGGCATTGCGTGTAGGGAAGCTACCGGCCGGAGATAGCCATGTAGGGTAGCCGCTCGGCTGCCTCTAGGGAGGACTTTGACCCTTAGCGTTGGAGGGCCGTAGGAGGCCTGCTAGGGATAACCGGGCGGTGAAGCTGCGCGGCTGCCTCTTTGGTGAGGGCTTTTGGATCGCAAAGACAGAACTCTATTTGCCATGTTCCGACGTTTATTTATTCGAATAGAAAGGATTTTTAGAAAACATGTACATCGTCTTTGCGAAAGGAGGGGTACACACTTGTTGTCCTTGGCCTCATTAGTATAGCTTGAGCTTCTCGGCGTTGTAAGGCCACGGGAACTTGCGTCCGTCCGCGTCTTGTAGGCGATAGGCTCCGCCCGGGAGCACCTCAGAGATGAGAAAAGGACCGTCCCACTTCGGAGAGAACTTGTGTAGCTTGCCTTGATCAATGATCGTTTCTTCGTAGGACCAGATCTCCGGTCTGGAAGGAGCGACGCTTGACCCGAGCATTGTAGTATCGAGCCGTTTGTTGTTGATAAGCAGTAGCCCTGATTTGAGCCCGGTCTCTCTTCTCCAACAAGATGTCCAGGTTGGTCCGTAGCGTTGAGGTGTTCGCATCGTCGTCGAAGTGCTCGACCTGATGACTGGGTAGCCCGATCTCCGCTGGGACCATTGCCTCGGTCCTGTAGCAGAGGCTGGAGGGGGTTTCCCCAATGGGGGTCTTCTTTGACGTGCGCAGGGCCCATAAGACCCGGGGCAATTCTTCGACCCAACTTCCTTGTCGCCCTTCTAGGCAGGTCCGGAGACCTCGGAGGACGTCTCGGTTAGCGACTTCGGCCTGCCCGTTGCATTGGGGATGCGCGACCGCGGCGAACTTCATGAGGATATGGTATTCTTTGCAGAAGTCCTTCACATTCTCGTTCTCGAAGTTCGTCCCGTGGTCGGTGATGATACATCTCGGGATGCCAAACCGGAGTATCATATTGTTTTGCAGGAACCTGATGGTCGTGGCGGAATCCAGTTTCCTGATGGGGACGGCCTCGATCAACTTGGTGAAGTAGTCTACTACGACGAGGACATATTTGTGCCCACCCGTACCGGTAGGGAATTGGCCGATCATGTCCGATCCCCACTGGGCGAACGGCCATGGGGATGTTATGTTAGTGTATATGCCCTAGAGGCTATTACTGTATCATACTAGTTTGTATATTACTTAATGGAAGCTTGGGATATTCACAGTTGTATAGATAATCTAGCTCAAAATAGTAGTATGCTACTTGGTTTGTTTCTACTTTAATGTGTGCATGTGTTTCTTTTAGAATATTGCCTTTACACATTAGTGGAGCCCTTAGGATCTTTGCTTGATTACCAGCATTGTGATGGCAGTCACACTAATGGGGGCTGGGTAATCTACAAGCACATCCTTATACAGGTCCCTAGTCGTAGGATTATCGAGACGGGGCATCGATACTCCGGATTAGACTAGCGTATGCGCTTCTCATCCCAGCAGGGAAGATGATCTGTCCCACAGCTATTAGTACGTCGTACTTGAGATAGTATGTGGGTGCTCGTTAGGTTACGAGTACATTGGACATGACTCGTCGGGAACTGTTGGTTGGTACTATACCTACCGTCTTTTATCAATTCCCAGGTGACATGAGTATAGCTTAGCCCGCTGACTTGACACTGTCACTTCGCCTCGAGTGTGTTCCCACTGTCTTTAGATTGCTACCCTACCACGGCTCAAATGAGTCGTGCAAACAGGTAGCAGTTGGGTGCAGTCCCGAAGCACATGGAGGCAGTGACGATTAGACATGATTCGTCTCTCCCGGTATTGGGGGTTGATATCGCGCTGTGTCTAGGAGAGCCATTACACAAAGTCCCTGGCCAGGGCAAGCGAGATATACTAGTAGCGTTTCCAGTGTTATCTCAGGGTGTTCTGGGATACACTCCGACACGACTTGTACCGCATTAGGGGACTGGCGTTTACCGCCCCCTAGGCCCGCCATGCGATACTCTTAGACAAACAGACCGGACTGTATGGAGATTGTCACATTCAGGCTCAGTAGGAGTTCGGATGGGTTCACCTCATCAGTCTTCTTATCAGCATCTACCTGGGGACCATTACGTACAGCTAGTACCGCTTGCGGCCTGTGGTTAAACCCACTGCCAGCGTAGTGTCGAGTCTTTAGAGTCCCACACAGAGGGTTATTCGCCTTTGGGCAAAACAGAGTAGAGGTCGCATGGTTTTGCGACGGGGTTCGTTCACATCTGCGCACTTGTGCACGTTTGGTGTCCGGACAGTTATTACTAGCGGGATTTTGTTTAAGCCAGATCCTAGTATATGTTTTGGGATTGGTTTTATCTCATTGCATGCATGTTCCTCGGAACATGGATGCGGTGTGTATGCACAGTTGACTGAGGCAGAGGCAGAGGATTCTCATTAGGGTTGATGACCATTGTCTTTTTCCAAACCCTAATGAATATGTGAAATATGATTAATGATATTAATTAAAGATAATTGTGTTATGGTTAGAGTTGTTGACCATTTGACTTTGGTTGACTTGTTGACCCATGTTGACATATTGACCATCATCATTTCACATGAAAGATGCTCTTTGATTCTTGCAAAATTCATTAAATGTGAAATGATAATGATCATTCCAAATGAACCATCACAATTTCCTTTTAATTATTATTGTTAATTCATAATTCACATATATGTGAGAATGGTTGATAATTATCCTCATTCTCTCTTGCTCATTCTCTCTCATCCAAAGCTCATCCTCTTCCTCTCTCTCAAAGCTCTCATCTCTCATGTGTTGAGAACCATTAGCTATTGAGATAAAACCACCAAAACTCCTCTGTACTCATTCTAGGGTTCTAGGTTTAGCAAGCCAAGCACTTTAGTTACCTCTAGGTTGAGGTAGAAGCTCAAGGTAGAGGCCTTCGGGTGGATCTTTCTTCGACAAGAGAAGGCGACGAGGAGGAACCGTTCAAACCACTCCAAGGAGCAAGAAGAGAAAGAGTTCAAGACCTAGTTATAACCTACTAACCGAGTAGCTAAATCTTTTAGCATGGTTGTTAGTTTTTGTTTAGAAAAGATCCTCCTTTCTAGTCCATGTTACCTTGTATCGAAAAATCGTTTTTTACCTATTCCGCCTCCCCGTAAGAACCGGGGTGGGTAACGTGGACTTACAGTGGTATCAGAGCCTAGCTAAACACAAACTAGCATATTAGCAAAGTATTTAGAATTTCGATCCGAGAAAAAATCGCAAAACACGTCCGAAAACTTAACTTTCTGCCGATTTTTAAAACTGCTCCAAAAATAATTCCACATACATTAAAAATCGGCTCAGGGTTTTTTAAGAACAGTCAGCAAAAACGAGCCACTGACTCGGTCAACGTGCCGCGGAACCGCGGCGACAACATGCTTCTTGCCGCGGATCCGCGGCCGAGTTGACTCGGCCGCGACTCGTCTTTGCTCCAGTTCAATCAGTGTTTTGTTTTGGGATTTGTAGGATATGTTGTTTCTGCCCAGAATTTCCAGAGAACAAAGTTGTGTTTAGGGTAGTTGCAAATCCGTATTTTTGATCGAAGTTCTGTAGACTTTAGCTAATGGGTTATATCTGTGATGTGATATATGCACTGATCGTCAACTAATCGCTATACGTCGATTAGTGGGGGCTGTGCATATCTGTGATCTGTAATGTTAATGGATTGTGTATCTGAACTCGTTGGATTGTCGCAGATGAATAGCCGGAGTTGTGAGATTAGAGTTTTCTTTATCTTTCAATTGATGTAATATGTAAAATTTGATGTAATATTATTTTATGGCCGCACATCCGGGATGAGGTTGTAGCCGCCATTGTATATTATTTCTTTTACTGTTTTTGCTCCTAGGATAGAACCAAGGTGGGGTGTACAAACAACCGGGTACTTTGAAGTGCCGACTGGCCTACTCACGTTGTTGAGGTAGGTTGCTTCACTTCGGGTACTTGGCGGGTTGTTTGCCGCACCCGTAGGGGTCTAAGGTGGGGTATGGCTATTCATCGCGACCGTGTAATCCGTCTTTCGTTGCAGGCTCGAACGAAACGCGGATTCCTAGTATATCCAATGTGTTCATCTGTGATCTGGAATGGCTATCATTGCATCTGACGAATGTATATATCTTTATATGATATCTAGTAGGTGTTGCTTATGTTTTGCATCCGCGCTAGTCCAGCCCCCGCTCTGTCGTTAGTTCAGTAACCTAACGGGTGATGACGGGGCCCCGTGGTGAATGCGGATGGCATAACCGTACATCATATTTTCGTTGTTTTCTGCAATGGTAAGATTAATTGATAGGACACATTAAATTAATGCAAGAAAATAAACCAAAGTTAAAGTCGTTGGACCAATTTCAAAACCACTCGGTTTCTTTTCAAAACAGAAAACTTTTAAAACGCGGAGCTTGAACCACTCCTTTTAAAAGCTATCTCGTTCCATCGATTATATCAAGTTCACTACGTTCACGGTTTCGCCAAAACCATTCGTAGCCCTCCGTCATTTTATATGGATAGTCAATAGTATTCAAGCTGTGTTTGTTGGCCAAAGTCAAGGCATAGTGATTGGTAGCTTTTGGATATTCATATGCAGCATAGATAGATGCGTTGGTTTGGGACAGTCATACTGCCTTGTTGGCAAAAGTCAAGGGTAGGTACGGGTGGGTTCAAATTAACCTGGAAAATGACGGGTAGAACTTGACATGTGACTTATGATTTGTTGGCCAAAGTCAAGGTCATAAGAGCTTGGGGAATCACATCGGGAGTTTCTAAAGAAACTGAAACTTGCTAGTGTTGCATACCATTTGGAGTGTGATGATTCTGGTAGGATTCCTTCAGTTTTATCACACGATGATATTTGGATCTCGATCCTACTGTGAGTATATGCTACTCCTCAGGAAGTTTCTCACTTAACGATCAATGCCATAAACCAAGTAGGTGTCTAGAAAGGTGTTAGCGGGGCAACGCCCACAGAGAAAAGAGGTTATTTAATTACGGAACTTCGCGAAAGCGTTTGAAAACCTCCCTCGAAGTACCAACACTGGCCTGGCTGAACGGTTAAGCAAGTATTGTACGGTGAGATTGATCCCGACTAATTCTTCTTTTTTGGTTTGAGGAAGGATTCGAGAAACAGTGGGAGCCATCCTGTTTAGATAAATTAAAAACCACTCTAAACTTGCAAGAGCATCATGCTAAAGTGTTTTTTCTCTCTCTCCTAATTGTAGCGACAAAGCATCAAGACCGGCCTTAAGTTACTACTAGATAAAAATATACTAACAGGGCCAAACTACAAAAATTGGCTCAGGAATATCAAAATGGCAATCACTTAGGACAAGTTGGGGTATCTCCTTACCACCAAAGCTCCTCCTGTCCCAGGTCCCAAATCCAGCGTCGCGGATAAAGAAATCTGTTAGACCTGGGAGATTGACTGCGTGAAGGCCAAGTGCCTCATGCTTTCCTCTATGGACATTGAACATCAGAGGAGGCACGAGAATATGGACCTTGAATCCATATTACTCCATACTAAGGAACTATATGGAGAGCAATCCCGTATCGCCAGATACGAAGTCTCGAAAAAGTTGTTTTCAGCGAGATTGGCCCTCGGATCATCGGTAGCGGAACACGTGCTTAAGATGATTGGCTACATTGAAGAACTCGCGGACCTCGGGACCACGTTAGAGAACGAGCTCTACACTGACTTGATTCTCCAGTCCCTTCCTTCCACTTACGTCAAGTTTATCCTGAACTTCAACATGCAAGGAAAAGAAGTTGAACTTCCGGAACTCCTCAACATGTTGAGGAGTGCAGAGGGCACCCTACAGAAAGGTAGGGAAACATCCACTTTGTTTGTTGGAGGAGCTTCCTCTTCCAGGTCCAAGGCGATAGCCAAAGGAAGGAAGAAGATGGCCCCCACCAAACCAAGGGGCAGTGTTAGTAAAGTGGAAGCCAAGGGAAAGGAAAAAGTAGCAAAGGTAGCGGGAAAGCTTGTGGGAAAGGAAGAGTGCTTTTACTGTCACAAGAGTGGATACTGGAAGAAAGATTGCAGGGCTTGGAAGGCCAAGAACCAGGACCTGAAGCAAGTTATGGCTTCGGCTTCAGGTGTGTATGTTATTGAAAAATGTCTATCAATAAACTCTACTTCCTGGGTATTGGATACCGGATCAGGATCAAATATCTGTAATTCTTTGCAGGCACTGGGAAAGCATAGGGTTTTGAAGGCAGGTGATATGACCCTCAGAGTTGCAAACGGAGCTAGCATGGATGCTGAGTCCGTGGGGGACTATCACTTGGGATTGTCAGATGGACATGTTTTGGTTTTGCGTGATTGTTATTTTGTACCCAGTTCGACTTGTAATATCATATCTGTATTTTTAATGTCTAAAGAAGGTTATGATTTTGCATTTGTAAGCAATGTTGTAAACATTCACCTTAATCATGTTCTGATTGGGTCGGGTACATTAAGCAACGGTATATACGTATTGAACCAACCACCGATTTTCAATGTCTAGAATACACACAAAAGAAAGTCTCCAGAAATAAATCATACTTTCTTATGGCATTGTAGACTGGGTCACATAAATGAGACAAGGTTAACTAAGTTGTATAAAGATGGATATTTGGATCCGTTCGAATATCAATCATATGCAACTTGTCAATCATGTCTCAAAGGAAAGATGACAAAGACTCCGTTCACTGGACACGGAATAAGAGCGAGCGAGCTCTTGGGACTCGTACACAGCGATGTATGCGGTCCAATGTCTACACATGCGTGAAGTGGTTATTCTTCATTACTTTTACGGATGATTTTTCAAGGTACGGATATGTCTACTTAATGAAGCATAAATCAGAAGCCTTTGAAAAATTCCAGGAATACAAGAATGAAGTAGAAAAACAAACAGGCAAAAGTATCAAGCCACTGAGATCTGATCGAGGTGGTGAATACTTGAGTGCCGAGTTCCTGTGTTACTTAAAAGAGAATGGAATTCTCTCTCAACTTACTCCTCCATACACCCCACAACATAATGGTGTATCGGAGAGAAGGAACCGAACCCTATTAGATATGGTACGTTCCATGATGAATATTGCTGAGTTGCCGCGATCATTCTGGGGATATGCACTAGAATCAGCTGCATATCTTTTGAACCGAGTTCCAACTAAGATAGTGCCTACCACACCATATCAGATATATAGTGGGAAGAAACCTTATCTTAAGCACATTAAGAAATGGGGATGTACAGCTTTTGTCAAAATGCAGCATGCGGACAAACTCGAGGCACGCTCAGTACAGTGCAAGTTTGTGGGATATCCAAAGAACTCCAAGGGATATTTCTTCTATTGCGCAGAGGAACAAAAGGTTTTTGTTTCTCGTCATGCCTGCTTCTTGGAAACTGAATTTTTGGAAAATCAGAGAAGTGGAAGCGCAATAGAACTGGAAGAAATTCCAGAACCACAAGCTATTACTGAAAGCTTAGTAGAACCAGAGGGTTCGAAAGAACAGGACATTCCTGCGTCGCTCCGCAGAAGTAGTAGGCAGTCTCTTCCGCCTGAGAGATACTACAGTTTTCTCATAGACAGGGATAGAGAGGATTGCATCATTGATAATGATGAGCCGACTAGCTTCCAGCAGGCCATTCAGAGCACTGACTCGGTAAGATGGCTGGATGCAATGCGGACCGAAATGGAGTCCATGTACACCAACAAAGTATGGACTTTGGACGTTGCTCCAGAATGGGTAAAAGCCGTAGGCTGCAAATGGATCTTCAAAAGGAAGATTGGTGTAGATGGACAGGTTGAGACCAATAAGGATAGACTTGTTGCAAAGGGTTTCCGTCAAAGACCTGGTTTGGACTATAACGAAACCTTTTCTCCAGTGGCTATGCTCAAATCCATTCGGATCCTTCTTGCCATTGCTGCTTTCCACGATTGTAAGATTTGGCAAAGGGACGTAAAGACTGCTTTTCTAAATGGAAATTTAGAGGAGTGTGTCTATATGTGTAAGTCTACGGTAGCGCCCCGGCCGTCTACAGACGCCAAATGCGGAACAAAAAACTTTTAACTGGCGCTATCGTATACTTTAACCCGGATCTGCCATTATTGCTAAACTAACAAACTGTAAAGAGTGTAGAGAATTTATATCGAACGATCCGAGTCCTTCGTTCTTTAAGCATCATCCCACGCTCAGTTGCGGCTTCTCCGATCTCGTCGATCTCCGATCTGCTCGTCCAAATGGCACCACGTCAACGATTCTTTAAATGGGCTCCCGCCTCTGACTCGAGGCAACTCGGTCGTCAAGTTTGCTAAAAGAGACGGCCAAGATTGATGTAGAGAATGAGTAGATGACTTTGTCTCACTTCGTACAAATCCGTAGACGATCGGTTAATGAAGTTGCCACTCGAATCGGGTGATGGAATGAAATGAGCTGTGAAATTCCATGTACCCCAAATACTATCATAATCTTTTAACAAATGAATCAAGCAAGCAAATGAGAGAGGGGAGGGGCCGGCCATATATAGATGGAGGGAGGTGAGTTGATTGGTTGTGAAAAAGTGTTTTTGTAGTTTAACCGCAATCAATAACGGTGTCGCACGTAGCTAGACTGAGATGAGTACGGGTCGTCCTCTGGGAAACGTGGAACCTTTTACTTTTACTTTAGATGTGTTGAGAAAGAAAGGAGGGATAAAGAATTTTATAGAATGGTTTCTAGATCTACGTTAAATAAGAATGTAAAATATAGATCTAGATTATTTTAAAGATGTAAACAATATAATAAGAGGGCTTGTAGGGTTCGTTAGGATTTAGTAGTTATGGACGATTAATTAAAAGTTACCCTTTTTATCCATTAATAGATTTAGAACTAGAACGACGGTGATGCGTGTGGATTAGGGTTTCTGGAGGGAAAAGGAATCCCACTCTTAACCCATATCTCGACACGGAACTCCGTTCATATCTAGCCTTTACCAAAACAATCATTAATCTAATCTCTAATCGCGGTCGGAACTAGCAAAGAATTGCTAGCGCGCCCGATTAGGATGTTAATGATTCTTTTGATAAAGTTCCTAAACTTTATAGGACTTAAAAATGGTTTAGTTATTTTCATCGTCCATTAGCCTACCCTAATCCTACGAACCCTAACAAGCGGAGAATTACTCGCGCATGTTGGGAGAAGAAGATGAGAAGAAAGAGAGGGAAAACATAATGTAAAATGCAAAAAGAATTAAATAAAACAACTACCTTTATTAATCAACTTGAACAATCTACACTTTATTCCTTAGAAAATGATTACAAAAACTTGGTTTGCTTCTCGAACTCTTCCGAAGGAGGTAGATGAACAGTTGATGATCAGCCTGGATGCGTGAGCCGTCTTGGACTTCGTGATCTCTTCGGCTTGATAACTTTTCCAAGAGGCTCTCGGTGCCCTTTTATATTCCAAAGCCACAATCTTTTGCTTCAAAAGTTGGTAAAATATAGCAGAGATTTAAGCCACAAAATCTTAGCAAATGATCTCTCTAGATTGCCGCGGATTCGCGGCCAACAGGGGGGTTTGGCCGCGGTTCCGCGGCCAATAGTGGGGATCTCTTAATCATTTTTCTTGGGCTTTGTGATTGTGACATGTGGCAATCCTAGGCACCTTCAGAATTCAGAAATCTTTTCTCGGTTGCTCCCAGACTTGGTCTCCAAGTTTTGCTTCTTAATTTGGCAAGTTTTCTTCAACAACTTGATTTGTTTGTTAAATTCTGCATAACAACTTGGAAAATTCTGAACAATAATCTCAAATAATATTTAGTAGACTTAGTTCTACTAGGATTTGGTCAATAGATTTATTTGCATACATTTTCCTACCAAATACTAATTAAAATATATTAACACATGGAAAATGGTGTTTTTACACGTAAACCCTCATATGTATAATATATTATAATAAAGTCCTTTTTTAATATGAAAATGGTAGGAAAAATATAATACAAATGTGCAGTTTTATCAACTGAACAAATACCCCAAACTTATCTTTGATCGTCCCGAGCAAACTAGTTTATTTAAGAGGAGAAAAAGAAAGGAGAAAACTAAGCACACTTTCGTAGGCAGACACGATTGCACTGAGCACGTGCAACAAGCCGTTAAACCTCTAGGTGTCCCTAGTAGGAGGAGTGTTGTCTCCTGAGGGTTTTCAGCGGATTACACCCACAAAATCCAATAACAAAAGAAAGATGGTGAAATTTACATATAAAGATAAGAACCATAAAAGAAAGGCCTTGAAAAGAAGAGTTTCCAACTATACTAGCTTTTCAGTTGTCATGAGCCCTATCTTACTAGTCATGAAAAAATGTTAGAAATCACATCATCCCTCAATAAAACATCGTCTTTATTTTTCATTCCTACCTTTCATCCAAACATTGATCATATAACCCCACGTGTGTATAAAGAACATCCCTACACTCGGAGAATTCAATTCAAGCTATCATACTCTTGTCCATCTACCTTAGTACTTTTTAATTTGATGAATATTAAGATTTGCTCACACCTTTTCATGCGACCGTTAATACTTCTTGAGGTACTAACTGACCGATTACTCATGTGCTTGCTGATTAGGTGATAATATCTTCCTCGTCTTGCACCACCTAAGGCTTAGCAGTGACTCCCAGACCAGTTGGCCTTAGGGCACTAGGTGAAGAGGCACCCTCGCTATATTTTTTTATTGCTGCCTTGGATATAACAAAACCAGTGTTCATTTTTTTTCTTTTCACCATTTTTATATTTTCTTCATTTTTTTTTCATTTCCTTCATACTTTGGCTTTTAGACAAGAGCATTTCAAGGTATCCTCTACTATCCCGAGTTTCAAGACGTGTGTAAGTGCATATAGTAGGGTATCAACATTCAAATGTTAGGCTTCCAGAATAGAAACTATTTTTCAGACTTATTTTTATCCTCAGATTAGTGACTTCCTTCATCTTACCAACCCTTGGGACAACAGCTCATAACTACTTATTACTAGTTCGTTTAAGAAAACTTCTAATTTTCTTGGTTTTCTTAAACTATTCCTATCTTTTGGATGTAATTTTTCACTTTCTACTCTTTTGTTATAAAAGAATTTTTTTTTAAAATTTTTGAAAATGTTGTGCTTATGCAAAATATGATGCAAATTGATGTGTAAATAAGCACAAACCTCCCCCAAACCTGTTTACAGCAGTGTCCTCACTGATGTTATCTGTTAAGCTCAAAAACCTGTAGACTTGGGAGGAAATTATTAATGGGGGCAAGAATATATGAAAGTGAAAATCCTCTCCCAAACTTATTTTAGGCTCACAATTTTGTAAAAATCATTTTCTTTCAAGAGTCAAAATATACCACCCCTCCCCCAAACTTGAGTTAAACATTTTTAATCTTTTAAAATCACATGAGGGGGTCAAGGTTATTGGTCAATGCCAAGCTTTGCAAAGACCGAAGGTCAACACCAACCATTCAAAAATTTTATCGATGAAGCACCAAGGTTGGTGGAAGAACATGTCACCTATTGACGTGAAGAAGTGGGGAGGTGACAAGAGGTGTATTGGAAAAGGATTGCGTCTTAATTTGGAGAGACGACACAGTGATAGTAATGATGGATTACTCGCATTGTCATGATTGTCCAAAAGAGGGGGTGGAGGTCCAATTTCTTCATCTTGGAGTTGATTCATCTCAACACCCGTGTCTTGTAAAAATGCGAGTTCATCAGCGAAAATTTCCTCAAAGCTTTCATCGATACCCCGGAAAATAATGTCATCAGAAAAAATGGGGTGATCGTCAGACTCAATATAAAGTTCCTCATTAGATGTTGACCCGGACAACTCGGTGGAAGAGTAAATGGTTGGGTCAAACAACAACATATGAAAAGAGTCTGTATCATGAGGTTGATCAAATTCGCTGCTGTCGACATCCATTAATTCGACAGAACACACATGAGCATAGGGTTCGGAGGGTTCACTTCCCAACTTGAAAATGTTAAGCTCAATTGACTTCTTTCCAAAGGATAGGGTCATAGAGCCGTTTCTACAATTAATTACTGCGTTGGAAGTGGCCAAAAAGGGTCGACCGAGTATCACCGGAATTTGATTGCGTGGGTTTGCTACAGGTTGTGTATCTATAACGATAAAGTCTACAGGGAATATGAATTCCCGACTTTGATTAACACATCCTCTAGCTCACCCCTAGGTTGGGTGATAGATCAATCGGCCATCTGAAGAGTGCAATGCGCTGGCTTTAACTCTCCGATCCCTAATTGCTCATAAACAGAATACGGAAGCAAGTTAACATTAGCACCTAGATCGAGTAGAGCACGATTGATATTTTTACCCCCAATAGAGATTGAAATTGTAGGACTTCCGGGGTCCTTTCGTTTCTTGGGAAGTTGTTGTGTAAAAGCTGTGCTCACATTACTCGCAAGGAAAACATTTTTAGGTACTTGAACTTTTCTCTTCTTAGTGCACAAGTCCTTTAGGATTTTCGCATATGACGGAACTTGCTGAATAGCATCTAGGAGAGGAATGTTTATGTTAACTTGCTTAAAAATTTCCACGATCTTCTCCATTTGTGGACTTGGTCTGTTGCCCCTTAACCTGTTTGGATAAGGTGCTTGATCAATAAGTTTTGGGTCCAACGTTTGTGGAGAAGACTGTGGGGATGGATTCGATCCCAAAATTGGAGTGGGAATCGACTTAGATAGATTTGGCGAAATGTTCGAGCCTTGGGGAAAACGGAGAATAGGCTCGGATGAAGGTGGAAGACTAGACGAATTAGGGGAAGAAGAAGAAGAAGAAGGGGTATCAAATGTGTCACTATCATCAAATTGCTTACCCACTTGGTTATTCAGCATTCTCCCCGATCTCAACGTAGTAATGGCATTCACATTATGACTTTGTGAATGGCCAGGATTCGGTAGGGGTTGAGATGGAAGTTTCCCTTTCTCTCTCGCACTCATTGCGGCGTTTAACTGTGCGATTTGCTTTTCTATTGATTTAATACTCTCACCATGGGAGGAGGAGTTTTTCGTTAGGGTATTAATAGAAGACCTTATCTCAGCCGAATTTTGCATGGATTGTTTCATGAACATATCCAAAGTTTGTGCAAGTGAGTTGTCAGTACCGGCCACTTGAGGTGTAGAAATGTTGGCCGGATTTTGGAAATTTTGTGACTGAAAGGGGGGCTGATTCTGTGGTTGTGGTTGCTGTGGAGGAGGTCTTTGATAATTACTTTGTTGGTTTTGATTCCAAGCAAAGTTAGGATGATTCCTCCATCCTTGATTGTATGTGGAAGAATAAAGGTCGTTTCTAGGTCGCTGCTGAAAAGCAGCATTAGCTTGAAACGATGCATTCATAGGACATTCTTCCGTTAAGTGTGAAGGATCCGAACAGCAACCACAGACAGTCTTAGGAAGCGTGACCTGATTTAGGGAGAATGTTGAGAACTTGTTTTCAATAGCATCGAGTTTCTTCTGTATCGCTGCCATTTCGGCTTTTACTGCGATAGAAACATCGAGCTGGTGAATACCTCCCTTAGTTGAAGGTGGTCTTACGCTTTCCCACTGCAACGTGTGTTCAGCAAGGTCTTCCAGATATTTCCATGCTTCACCGTCATCTTTAGACATGAAATTGCATTGACACATTGTTTCAAGCATCTACTTTGTCGCTGGATTAATGCTCTCATATATAATCCGACATAAATCCCATCTTTGTATTCCGTGATGGGGGAATTGGACAAGCAGATCTTTGAAACGTTCAAAGCACTTCCAAAATGGTTCATTGGGAAGCTGGGTGAACTGGTTGATCTCGCTCCTAACATGTGCAGTCTTATGATTTGGGTAAAACTTCTTAAGAAATACTATGACGAATTCATCCCAATTAGCGATAGAATGTGCGGCAGTATTATAAAGCCATTTTTCTGCCAAGTCGCACAGTGTGAATGGGAGAAGATGTAAGCGCATAGCATCTAAGGTCAATTGTGAAGTACCCAACATTGCGCATACGTTTTCGAATTTGGTGATGAAAACGTATGCTTCTTTCGACTCAAGCCCGTGAAATTTGGGCAGCAGATTGATGTAGTGGGGTTTAATTTCGAAATTATCCCCGTTAGGTGGTGGAAGAGATAGACAAGTAGGAAGAGGACCACGAATAGGATAGCATCTCTCTTGGAGAGAGATGCGCGGTGGATTCTGCTCACCTGCGGGCGGTGGCAGCGTGGTGTTATAATTAGATGGAGTGCCGTCCATCACGGTCGATGTGGTGTGTGGTAGGGGAAAAGAAGATGAAGAAGTACCGACTTCGGCGTCAATAGCAGGAACGCGGACAAGACGGGCACTAGGATCCCGTGTCCAGCCGAGCATGCACTAAGCGGGTTTAGTGCAAGTGGCAGCGTGTGTGTGATTTAAAATTGGCTTGTTTTGAAAAAGTGGGACTCAAGACAAATCACCCTAAGATGCATAAGCAACCCTAGAACTAAGGTTACCTAAGTCAGTCTCTAGACCGCTCCTAGACATCCAAAGGACAAGCCGCAGGATAAATCCTCTACCGCCTCCGTACTATCCTTGTAGCCAGATAAGTGCCAGGTAAGTGGGAAGGAACCACGTCGTGGGCCTAATTAAAAACCACTAGCCTTTGTCACACTTGCCTAGGCACTACAAAAGTAATGCGGATAAACGATAGATTACCCACGACCTTCCTCTGTCCTTATTGAGCGCGACAGTCCTTAGAGTCTGGTCTAGATATTTTTTAAATTAATGAAGGGTTGATCTATATGCTCGGTTTGTGATTTGTGGGGCTTAGGAAGGGTGATGAAATCCCCACCTAATCTTGATTTGGTCTTTTCCCCTTAAAGTCCGTATTAAATATGCAAAACAAAACCAATCACTAAACTTTTGCAAAAAGATTTTTTTTTTAGCGGTGCAATTTTTGAAAAGAATCCTGCAGAAAATAGATTTTATTGGATTCGAGGAGAGAGAGAAGGAGTTAAGAAAGATACCAGAGAATTCTGTGGCCCTAACTCTTCTATCCTGCCGCGATTCCGCCGCCAAAGGTGCCTTTATGCCGCGGTTCCGCCGCGTGGTAGAGAGAACAGTTGATGAAAATTTTTCTGTGATCTCCTTTGCTCCTCTGGATCTCTAAAAATATCTCTGTTTCCTGTTTTCCTCAATTATGTGACTCCAGATCTCCTTGCAAAAATCCACGCACAAATCGTTAAATATGCAATTTGCAGTTTTGTTTTAATAATGATATGGCTCGTCTAAGAATTCAACACAAATAGTAAAAATAAAAAAATTACGCACGTATCCCCGGCAACGGCGCCATTTGATTGGTTGTGAAAAAGTGTTTTTGTAGTTTAACCGCAATCAATAACGGTGTCGAACGTAGCTAGACCGAGATGAGTACGGGTCGTCCTCTGGGAAACGTGGAACCTTTTACTTTTACTTTAGATGTGTTGAGAAAGAAATGAGGGATAAAGAATTTTATAGAATGGTTTCTAGATCTACGTTAAACAAGAATGTAAAATATAGATCTAGATTATTTTAAAGATGTAGATAATATAATAAGAGGGCTTGTAGGGTTCGTTAGGATTTAGTAGTTATGGACGATTAATTAAAAGTTACCCTTTTTATCCATTAATAGATTTAGAACTAGAACGATGGTGATGCGTGTAGATTAGGGTTTCTGGAGGGAAAAGGAATCCCACTCTTAACCCATATCTCGACACGGAACTCCGTTCATATCTAGCCTTTACCAAAACAATCATTAATCTAATCTCTAATCGCGGTCGGAACTAGCAAAGAATTGGTAGCGCGCCCGATTAGGATGTTAATGATTCTTTTGATAAAGTTCCTAAACTTTATAGGACTTAAAAATGGTTTAGTTATTTTCATCGTCCATTAGCCTACCCTAATCCTACGAACCCTAACAAGCGGAGAATTACTCGCGCATGTTGGGAGAAGAAGATGAAAAGAAAGAGAGGGAAAACATAATGTAAAATGCAAAAAGAATTAAATAAAACAACTACCTTTATTAATCAACTTGAACAATCTACACTTTATTCCTTAGAAAATGATTACAAAAACTTGGTTTGCTTCTCGAACTCTTCCGAAGGAGGTAGATGAACAGTTGATGATCAGCCTGGATGCGTGAGCCGTCTTGGACTTCGTGATCTCTTCGGCTTGATAACTTTTCCAAGAGGCTCTCGGTGCCCTTTTATAGTCCAAACCACAATCTTTTGCTTCAAAAGTTGGTAAAATATAGCAGAGATTTAAGCCACAAAATCTTAGCAAATGATCTCTCTAGATTGCCGCGGATCCGCGGCCAACAGGGGGGTTTGGCCGCGGTTCCGCGGCCAATAGTGGGGATCTCTTGATCATTTTTCTGGGGCTTTGTGATTGTGACATGTTGCAATCCTAGGCACCTTCAGAATTCAGAAATCTTTTCTCGGTTGCTCCCAGACTTGGTCTCCAAGTTTTGCTTCTTAATTTGGCAAGTTTTCTTCAACAACTTGATTTGTTTGATAAATTCTGCATAACAACTTGGAAAATTCTGCACAATAATCTCAAATAATATTTAGTAGACTTAGTTCTACTAGGATTTGGTCAATAGAATTATTTGCATACATTTTCCTACCAAATACTAATTAAAATATATTAACACATGGAAAATGGTGTTTTTACACGTAAACCCTCATATGTATAATATATTATAATAAAGTCCTTTTTTAATATGAAAATGGTAGGAAAAATATAATACAAATGTGCAGTTTTATCAACTGAACATGAGTGTAGGAGAGGGGAGAGTGACCACAAGAGAAAAGATCAACCACAAATATCCTTCATGCAAACAAAACCTCATTAATCCAAATGGTGATTCATTAACCTAGTCACCATTGCATTAATGGCTCCATTATTGCACTAATGACTCACCATGCCAAGTCACCCTTTCTAGAACCTTCTAGAAGCATGACTCACCCTCATCCAAGAAAAGATAAATCCGTCTTTAACCGAATGTTAAAAGACGGCTGATAGAAAACTGGAAACTGGCAACTTCCAAAAGTGATCCTGAAACGACTTTCAGGATAACCCCGTAACTGTATAAATATACCCGCATTTGTATTACGACCGAATACAAATGCAACTGAGACAAAGATATTATATCTACTCAATACAATACTCGGATCCAGCTTAAACCAAAGCCGACCAGTATCATCTGCCCGAAAAATAACACGTGCGTAAACGCACGTGCATTTTCCGAACCCTGCCATAAAACCATACGGCCTCTACAATGTTTCGCCCGAACTTGGGGAACTGTCTTTGGGAGACTCTAATGACTCGTCAGTACCCTGGCAGTGGGTTTAACCACAAACCGTCAGCGGCACTAGCAATGCGTAACGGCTGCCCATGGACTGACCTCAAGGGAGGCCGATGAGCGAACTCATCCGGAAACCCTACTGAGCCTAACAGTGACAATGTATATACAGTCCGGTCCGTTCGTCTATGAGTATCGCATATCTGCCTAGGGGGCTAGTAACGTCAGACCCCCAATAGCAGTATAAGTCGTGTCGGAGTGTATCCCAATAACACCCTGAGATACTACTGGAGTACCTACCAGTAAATCTCCTGCCACGACCGTGGGCTTTGTGTAATGGCTCTCCTAGACACAGCACGATCTCGCCCCCAATACCGGGAGAGACGAATCCTCTGCCGATCCGCTCACGTGCCTCCATATGGCTCAGGACTGTACCCAAAAACTACCTGTTTGCACGACTCCTTTGAGCCGTGGTAGGGTAGAAATCAAAGCACAGTGGGAACTCACACGAGACAAATGACGACCTCAGGTCGATGAACTAACCTGTATACATGTCACCAGGGAACTGCTATCTGACGATATGTATAATACCAACTAGCAGGTTCCCGGCGAGTCCTGTCCGGTGTACTCATAACCCAATGAGCACCTGTATACATCTTAGGTGATCCAACTGACACCAGTGGCTTGTGAGACCGGCCACCGCCCCTCGTCGGGGTCTCGACTGTATACACTAGTCTACTCCGGAGTATCGATGCCCTGTCTCGAAACTCCCACGACTAGGGACCACAATTAAGGATATGCGTATAAACCACCCAACTCTCACGTATATGATCGCCATCATACAGTTGGTGGTAAAGCAAGATCCTAAGGGCTCTATCAAAGAGTAACATGTAATCAGTCACCTGAACATGTACACGACTGATAAAGGCGATCCAATAATTGACTCTGAGGGCACTATCTCCAACAATATGGACCAGCCAGAGGGTTTCATTCAGAGTGGGAGCAGCGGGAAAGTGTGGAAGTTGCTTAAGTCCATTTATGGACTGAAGCAGGCATCACGGAGTTGGAACATCTGTTTTGATGAGACGGTCAAAGAGTTTGGCTTTATCAAAAATCCTGATGAACCATGCATCTATAGTAAAATTATATTAAGAACTGTTGTATTCCTCATTTTATACGTGGATGACATTCTCTTGATAGGAAATGACATTCCTATGCTACAATCTGTCAAAGGGTTCTTGTCACACAAGTTCTCCATGAAAGACCTGGGTGATGCCTCTTACATTCTGGGGATCCGGATCTATCGTGATAGGTCCAAGTGGATATTAGGACTTTCACAGTCCAGGTACATCGACACCATACTGAAAAGATTCGGTATGGAAGATTCCAAGCGCGGTACTTTACCGGCTTGTCACGGGATCACCCTCTCCAAAGAGATGTCTCCCAAGACTTATTTGGAAACGGATCGCATGTCTATTATACCCTACGCCTCTGCGGTAGGCTCTATAATGTATGTGATGTTGTGTACCAGACCAGATGTAGCTTATGCACTGAGTGTGGTAAGCCGGTATCAGTAAAACCCTGGGGAGAAGCACTGGATAGCGGTAAAGAACATTCTCAAGTACCTGAGAAGGACTAAGGAGATGTTCTTGGTGTATGGCGGAAAAGACCTCCAGATCGAGGCCTTTGCCGACTCCAGCTTCCAGAGTGACAAGGATGACTCCAAATCCATGTCAGGTCATGTCTTTACCATCAATGGAGGGGCGGTGTGTTGAAAGAGTTCCAAACAGGAAACCGTTGCTGACTCGACGATGGAAGCGGAATATATCGCTGCATCTGATGCCGCAAAAGAAGCCGTCTGGATGAGGAAGTTCTTGACAGAACTTCAGGTGGTTCCATCCATTGTTGATCCAATACCTCTGTATTGTGACAACAACGGGGCTATAGCTTTAGCGAAGGAACCCAGGTCCCATCAGAAGTCCATACACATCTTGAGGTGGTATCACCTGATCAGGGAGATCGTGTATCGCCGGGAGATCGAGGTTCGGAGGGTTGCTATGGAAGATAACACTGTAGATCCATTCACGAAGGCCTTACCCCAGACTCAGTTCGAGTAGCTGATCGAGATGATAGGTCTTCGATACGCCAGCACATGGCCTTAGTGCAAGTGGGAGATTGTTAGTGTATATGCCCTAGAGGCCATTACTGTATCATACTAGTTTGTATATTACTTAATGAAAGCTTGGGATATTCACAGTTGTATAGACAATCTTGCTCAAAATAGTAGTATGCTACTTGGTTTGTTTCTACTTTAATGTGTGCATGTGTTTCTTTTAGCATATTGCCTTTACACATTAGTGGAGCCCTTAGGATCTTTGCTTGATTACCAGCGTTGTAATGGCAGTCACACTAGTGGGGGCAGGGTAATCTACAAGCACATCCTTATACAGATTCCTAGTCGAAGGATTATCGAGACGGGGCATCGATACTCCGGAGTAGACTAGTGTATGCGCTTCTCATCCCAGCATGGGAGATGGTCTGTCCCACAGCCATTAGTTCGTCGTACTTGAGATAGTATGCGGGTGCTCGTTAGGTTACGAGTACACTGGATAGGACTTGTCGGGAACTGTTGGTTGGTACTATACCTATCGTCAGTTATCAGTTCCCAGGTGACATGAGTACAGCTTAGTCCGCTGACTTGACACTGTCACTTCGCCTCGAGTGTGTTCCCACTGTTCTTAGATTGCTACCCTACCACGGCTCAAATGAGTCGTGCAAACAGGTAGCAGTTGGGTACGGTCCCGAAGCACTTGGAGGCAGTGACGGTTAGACAGGATTCGTCTCTCCCGGTATTGGGGGTTTATATCGCGCTGTGTCTAGGAGAGCCATTACACAAAGTCCCTGGCCAGGGCAAGCGAGATATACTGGTAGTGTTTCCAGTGTTATCTCAGGGTGTTCTGGGCTACACTCCGACACGACTTGTACCGCTATTAGGGGACTGACATTTACCGCCCCCTAGGCCCGCCATGCGATACTCTTAAACGAACAGACCGGACAGTACGGAGATTGTCACATTCAGGCTCAGTAGGAGTTCGGATGGGTTCACCTCATCAGTCTTCTTATCGGCATCTACCTGGGGACCGTTACGTACAGCTAGTACCGCTTGCGGCCTGTGGTTAAACCCACTGCCAGCGTAGTGTCGAGTCTTTAGAGTCCCACACAGAGGGTAATTCGCCTTTAGGCAAAACAGAGTAGAGCTCGCATGGTTTTGCGACGGGGTTCGTTCACATCCGCGCACTTGTGCACGTTTGGTGTCCGGACAGTTATTACTAGCGGGATTTGGTTTAAGCCAGATCCTAGTATATGTTTTGGGATTGGTTTTATCTCATTGTATTCATGTTCCTCGGAACATGGATGCGGGTGTGTATGCACAGTTGACTGAGGCAGAGGATTCTCATTAGGGTTGATGACCGTTGTCTTTTTCCAAACCCTAATGAATATGTGAAATATGATTAATGATATTAATTAAAGATAATTGTGTTATGGTTAGGGTTGTTGACCATTTGACTTTGGTTGACTTGTTGACCCATGTTGACATATTGACCATCATCATTTCACATGAAAGATACTCTTTGATTCTTGCAAAATTCATTAAATGTGAAATGATAATGGTCATTCCAAATGAACCAACACAATTTCCTTTTAATTATTATTGTTAATTCATAATTCACATATATGTGAGAATGGGTGATGTAGGGATCCTAGGCACACTAATAAAGTCTCACAAGGCATCAAACATGGCTAATTTAAATTTTATGAGTGCCGAGAAACCCTAACACGGATCGTTAACTAGATATATAGGCTATGCGATGCAAGTTAACGACTTTAACTTAAAAGGAAACGGGGTACAACCTTTGTAGATCCGATCCACCACTTTTTAAGCTCCGCGATGATGTCCCTCCGCTGTGCAAATCGGATACCGGACTCTAGCATCGGCTTCATCGGAAAAATGGGCGGGCTTGGTCGTCGGCTTCGATGCCGAAGATGATCTACGTCGAGGCATCACAAGATCAAACTCCCACTTCACCAAGTCATGAAACTTGTGAAGGAAACACCCTATACTACTTGGCAAGAGGTAGAGGATGAAGAAATAGGATGTGGGTTCACTTTGGAATTGGATTTCTCACATGATTTCATCACTTGCCATTGATGAGGCAAGCTTTTCTTTCTTGCTCATGAAGAAGAAGATGAAGAAAGAATATGATAAGTGTTAAAGAATAATTGAAAAAGAATTGATTCTTATCATATTCTATCCTTAGTTAAGTGTAGAGAATATACTAGGGTTAGTTTAAATGGTTAGGGTTAAGGATGATAACAAAAAGTTCATTTAGTCAAAGCTTCATGAAGCTTCAACTAAAAACAAATCAAGCCACCATTCATTTATCTTTCAATTTATTCAAAATGAATAAACAAATAAGATAAATGAATAAGTAAAACCCTAATCAACAACTTAACCATGGTTTAATTCTTTACACTTAACCAAATAAGCATGTATCATCAAACATGATACAATCAAGTGCACAAAAGTATATCACATATACAACTTGCACAAATCAAGTGAGAAAATCCACTTAAAGTGAACCAATACTAGTTGATGCAAAGCAATATATCAAATATATAATTATACATTAAATCATTAAATCAACATTTGATTTAACGATCCGGTCATATCGCATATAACCGACCAGTATCCTATGTATCGGCTTATCGAATCAATCCTTGATTCAATAACTAGGTTATATCGCATATAACCAATCGATACATTCATCGTGAGAATGAAA
This sequence comes from Agapanthus africanus, assembly GCA_030015575.1. Classification (NCBI taxonomy): domain Eukaryota; kingdom Viridiplantae; phylum Streptophyta; class Magnoliopsida; order Asparagales; family Amaryllidaceae; genus Agapanthus; species Agapanthus africanus. The sequence continues at coordinate 288,278,506 of JASDDO010000031.1, read as the reverse complement.
TACGATATCACATACACGCATTATTCTTGGTCTTGCACATATCTCATATGCGCTCCTATTTCGTTTCGCTTGAGCTAGGAAACCTCTGTGTAGGACTCTAAAGACTCGTCAATACGCCGGCAGCAGATGATGATCATATCAAACACCCACAAGCCGCAAGCGGTCTGCTAAACGTAACGGACACCCGGGTATTGAGCGATCAGAAGATCGACGAGCAAGCCCGCTCACACTCCTGTGAATCCAACCAGTAACACTTACCGTACAGTCCGGTCTGTTCGTCTGATATGTCGCATATCTCGCCTAGGGGTGGTAAACGTCAGACCCCAGTATCTCGATAAGTCATGCCGACGTGAAGTCCATGACATGTGTGAAACTACTGATAACACTTACCACTAGGTCACTGCAACCCTGGCCAGTGATTTCCTGTTATGGCCAGTCGAGCATAGCACAACATCAACCCCCAATACCGGGAGAGACGAATCCCCTCCTATCGCTCATTGCCTCCATGTGAATCGGGACTGTACCCAAAAACCACCTGTTTGCACGACTCAGTAGAGCCGTGGTAGGGTGGAAATCAAAGCACGGTGGGAGACACATAAGACTCTATGACGATCTCGGGTCAACAGACTAAGCTGTACCAGTGTCACCAGAGAACTGCCATCTGACGTGAGGTATAATACCATCTAGGAGTTCTCGGCGAGTCCGTTCAGTGTACCCAGTCTCCACTGAGCACCCGCATACCATCTCTGATGTCAAACACCAATGGATATGGGATCATCCATCGCCCATCACATGGGTCGAGAAGATATACGCTAGTCTACTCTGGAATATCGATGCCCCGTCTCGATATTCCTACGACTAGGAACAATGAAGGGTGTACTCATTGACTACCCAGGCCCCACTAGTATGATCTTCATCATAGTCCTGGAAGTCGAGTACACATCCTAAGGGCTTTATCAACATGTAATCAGATAGACAGAAAGTATACATGTTAAGATAAAGAGCAACCAGATAGCGTACTATCATGTCGAGCAAGAAAGTCCTACCTATATATGTCCCAGCATCCACTACAATATACATCCTATGTACAGTAATGGCCTCTAGGGCATACATATAACTAACAATCTCCCACTTGCACTAGGGCCATCTGTAGCAGTGGTTGCAGTATCACATACTCAACCATCCCATATGAGTCTCTCTCTGGGAACAGGCCTTCGTGAGTGGATCCGCCGTGTTGTCCTCTGAGTCTACTCTCCTAACCTCGATCACCCTGGAGATCATCTATCTCCATGATCAGGTGATGCTGCCTCAGAATATGTCTGGGTCACTGATGGGACCAGGGTTCCTAGGCCAAAGCCACAGTTCCATTGTTATACAATGGTAGGAACCTAGTTCATCTTATGAACCAATATACACCCAAACTGCCTCTTTGGTAGTATCTTTAATAGCGATGTTACCAGCCTTTATCGTCTAGTTTGCCACGGTATCTAGCTTGGAACTCTTCCAACATACCGTCCCTTTACTGAGGGTAAAGACAATGCCTGTGACTGACATTCAGTCGTCCTTATCACCCTGGAACCTTTCCAGTGATTCTCCCCAGGATCAACTGATACCATCTCACTATAACTAGTGAGAATCCTAACATCCATTTAGATCTATCTCATAGACCCAAATCTCAGGATTAAGGAGGTATCACTTTGATCCTATATGGAGAATCTATATGATAAGAGGAGATCGACCGATCGTAGCATAGGAAACTATTTTCCTATCAAGAGTATGCTGTCCACGTACACTACGAGGATCATTATCATACTCCATACTAACCTTTTGTACATACAAGGTTCATCTACCATTTTGATGAAGTCAAACTCTTTGACTACCACATCAAAACAGATGTTCCAACTCCGCGATGCCTGCTTTATCCTGTAAAGCAACTTGCACATGTTTCCGCTGCTCCCACTGTTTACGAAGCCCTCTGGCTGTGTTCTTATTGACGTTCTCTTCTAAATCATTATTTAGAAAAGTAGTCATGGCACCCAACCACCAGATATCGCAGTTATGGTATGTAGCAGTGGCAAGTAGGATCTGGATGGACTTAAGCATAGTCCCTAGAAAAGGTTTCATCATTATTCACACCTGGTTGATGACTAAAACCTTTAACAAGTCTAGTTTTGAAAGTCTCAACTTTTCCATCTAAACCAAGTAATCTTCTCAAGATTTACTTGCTCCTGATGGGGATTTAACCCTTCAGATATTGCAACCAAAGTCCATACTTTGTTGGTGTATATGGATTCCATCTCAGATCGCTAAGCATCCAGCCATTCTTACAGAGTCCCTACTCTTGATGGCCTGCTCGAAACTAGTTGGGTCATCATCTCATGATGCATTCCTCACTCCCACTGTCATTGAGAAACTGAGGTATCTCTCAGGCAGGTGAGGAACCCTACCAGATCGGCGGAGAGGCTGAGGTTCGTCGGGGACTATAGAATCCTTTGGTTCTGTCAAATCATCAGCTGCAGTTTTGTATAGCTGGAATCTTTTCCAGTTCTACAGAACTGACCTTGCCTCGATCTTGTCCGGATTTTGCTTTAGACATAGGCCGGACAATCCCAAATCTTAACTAACTTAAGAGATAGGCTCTTCCCATACCATATCTCATATGGAATGGTAGGCAGTGATCTGATTCGAACCTTATTCAATAGGTATGCAGCTTCTCAAGCGCATAATTCACAAAAGGATATAGGAAACTCAGCAGTACTCATCATAGAGCACACCATATCTAATATTGTGCGATTGCTCCACCCCGATACACCGTTGTGCTGTGGTGTATTCAGAGGAGTAACACTGAGAGAGAATCTCATTCTTCTTTAGAATAGTCCAGAAATTCTATGTACAAGTATTCTCCTCCCTGATCTTATCATAGGACATAATACTTATACCCGTATTTTGGTTCTCTACTTCCAACTTATATTCTGTGAATACCTCAAAAGCTTCGGACATATGTTTCAACAGGAACATATGACTGAATCTTGAGAGATTATCAGAGAATATAATGAAGTATAAAGAACCAGTCCTGGCATATGTAGACAGGAGACCTTACATACATCATCATGTATCAGTCCCAAGAGTTCATTAACTCTTTCTCTGTTTCGATAAACAGGGCTATGGTCATCTAATCTTTGTGACATGACTGACAAGTTTCATAAGATGTAAATTCAAACTGATTTAAATATACATCTAAAATGTAACTTCAGCCAGTCGGGTCGCATTGATATGACCTAGTCTACAATACCTCAAGAAAGATTCGTTCATTTTTGAACTCTTCCTCTTGTGTGTGTTCTGCATACTTGGAACTGTAGTTTGATTTAGAACGTCAATGCTTTTAGATAACGTGCCTGAACCGATCAACTTTTGATATAGGAAATGTTCAAAACATTATCCATTAATACAAAATTTTATCATTTCTTTAATAAATAAAGAGATTGATATGATTTTGTATATCAGGTTCGGTATCTAATAGCATTTATTCAGAATCAATGTATTGGTAATACAGGGTGACAGTGACCAACAGACTTGGCTGCAACACTTGCCCCGTTTTCTGTCTCATGAAACTTATCACCCGTTCTCAGTTTTCTACCTTTTTGTAGCCCTATGTAACAGATTACATATCTGGGATCCTGATCCGGTATCAAATACTCAGGATGCAGAGAATACTGAGAAACAGTTCTTTGTAATGAACATACCCGAAGGAGATGCATCATATGCACTTTCTTAGTTTGGGCGTCATAGGAATTTTGGTATTCCCCTATCTCCTGCTCTGTCTTATAACAATTATAAGTTGGAGCGGGACCAACGTTCCCCAGCTCAGTATAACAAGCGGGTTCGGTCAATACATCCCTATTATTATCTTGATTAAGGCGTGATATAGTTGCTACCTGGAAAGAGAGAGAAGAAAAACACTCAGCTTGCGCTCTTGCAAGATTTGATTGGTTATATATTTTATCTAATCATGATGGCCCCCACTGTTTTTATCAAATCTTCCTTCAAACCCTAAAAGGAAAGACTAGCCGGGATTAATTACACTCTACAAGTTCGCCAATCTTTCAGCCAGGCCAGTGTCGGTACTTTGAGGGAGGTTCCCCGTGCTTTCACACGGACCTAATTACAGTAAACCTCGTTTTCCCAGAGGCGTAACCCCGTTGACACCTTTCTAGACACCTACTTGATCGGCTAATTGTAAAGTGCAAAACTCTCCCAGGAGTAACAATTACTCGCAGTGGGTATCGGGATCCAACTATCACATAGAAGGTATGCAATCTCATTGCAAATTTCAACGCTTGAAACTCCCGATAAAGGTTTTTACCCCTAGCACCTATGACCTTAACTATGGTCAACAAATCATAAGTACTAGTCAAGTTCTACCCGTCATTTCATGATTAATTAGACCCACCCACATGACCCTTAACTAAGGTCAACAAAGTCACGCGACTGTCCTAACTAATCGCATCATATGCGGTGTAGGAAGACATCACTTAGCTACCGTACACTGTGCCTTGACTATGGTCAACAAACACAGCACGAATACTAAGTACTCTACTTTCTAAAATGACGGAGGGTTGCGAATGGTTTTTGTGAAAACCTTTAACGCTTTGAACTTGATCTCGTTGCGGAATCAAATGGTTTTTAAATTGAATGTTTTTGAGGCTTTTCTAGTTTTGCTAAAGGGGTCACTCCCGGTGAAGGGATCGTCGGCCCTTTCCTTGTCGAATGAGGTGCGGGATATATCATATATATCACTGTGCAAAGCAGAAACTATAGAAGCAATCAAAAGACAAACCGAGAGTTGTAGCATCTGCCAGTTATTGCTAAAGGAGTCACTCCCTGTGAAGGGATCTCGGTCCTTTCCTTATCGAATAAGGTGCAAGATATTCTACAAGGAACACCGCGATGCAAAGCAAGAACTGTAGCTACCTGTTTTTATTTTGAAATTCGATTCCACAACATCAATTAGGTTTATTTTCTTTCATTAATCTCATTAATGAATATCCCATCATTTAAACTACCTAAACATCACAGATAAATATGACGTACACTTATGCCATCCGCATTCGCCTCGATGTCCCCTCGTGCACCGTTAGGTTAGGTAACTAACGGCAGAGCGGGGCAGGGCTAGCGCGGGTGTAAAACATAAGTAACGTCTATATAATATATCATATATACTATATATTATATCTATCACAGAACATCACATGATCACATCACAGATAACGCAGCAGAAAATATCATATGAAATATTGGATATACTAGGACGTCCGTGTTTTCAATACGAGCCAGTATAAAACACGGATTCCACGGTCGTGATGAATAGCCAATCCCATACCCCTAGACCCCTACGAGAGCGGCAAGCAACCCTACCAATTCTAGGGTTAGGAGACCCGGACTCGACTCCTCGAGTTGGTCTCCCACTGGACCCCAGAACCCGGTTACTTGTGCTCCCCTCCTTGGGTCTATCCTAATGCGGAAAAGTAAATAATATACAAATGGTGACAACATCCGCAACCTGGAAGTGCCCAAATAAAAGAATATTACATACAAGTTTTTACATGAATGAAAATGGAAAACACTCATCTCACATAAAAACCCCCGGCTATTCAAACACGACGATCCAATATAACATATCCAGCAACACATAACATCACATGTCATCAACGTAAGTAAATATGCGCATCCCAATTGTCGTTGACATATAGCAACGAAACCGGCGATATCACATATTACACTTACGGTCACAGAAAAGAAAGTGTAAAACTACAACAGTTGGAATCCGCAACCTCTTTAGACATCGCATGCCTAATCAAATGAATTCCTTAGACATCGCATGCCTAAAAATTATAAAAACCGCATTTTAGTCTCATTGTCGAAAACACTTTTCAATATCAAGTCGGGTAATTCAACAAGATTCCCGACATTCTGATCGAATGCTCGTCGCAAACTTTAGTAGGCGGCCGCACCCCCGATACCGTCGACGAAGTGCACCAAGGCGGAACACCGCTGCCGCGAGCAGCCGAACGGATGCTTTCGGCGACGGGGTTCTCCTACAGTCACTTGGTCGGGGCTATGGGGCGAGGCTGTCTATTAAGTTTACCCGGCGAGTATCCGCGTACACTACGTGATTGCGACGGACTTTTGATCGCATCAAAATTCCGTGGCAACCGATCAAGTGAGACTAAACTGCTATGATTATAACATTCATCCAGCCATCTCATAACTATTTGCGAATTCCAAGTATTGTATCACATTCCGGATAAATAGAAAATGTTAAACTTTCCGATCGAACAATCGAACACCCAAGTTTTCCCGATACAGCTCAACACATGAAATAAGTCTAAAAACATTCCGTTCGTGCCTCAGTACCAACGGTCCAGCCGTAGAAGGGTCAAGCCAGCGCCTCGCATGTGGCACGCCCTACTGCCCCAAACCCGAAGGTTCAAAGAGCAGTTCAAGACGGTCACATAATCGAGTTAAGGTTTGTTGTCTTCTAGAGGGACCATCGCGTTACTTGCACTACTTAGAACGTGATTAAACTACAGAAATATCCAGCAATTGGAAATTTCCCGGCAGGGGAAAAAGTGGGTATTTATATCCGGTCGAACTTTTTAACATATTCCAAAATTGTCCGGAAAAATACACAGACAAAATTAGACAATCCGATCGAAACACCGAGTCCCCAATACAACCCAGAAAATTCAACTCTTGAATAAATATTAAAAATTCCCAGAAAAACCAACAACAAAATATAAGAATTACTGTGCATAAAAAGATGTCTGAAGGGACCAAGTTGCCGCGGAACCGCCGCATTAGGCATGCCAATGCCGCGGTTCCACCGCACTATTATCGATTCAGGGGTCCCGTTTTAAATAGTAATTCTTAGAATCTTCTACTGAGTTTTCTGCATATTTTTAATTCTCAAAAAACCACGATTTCAGAAAATGTCCAGAGAGCCGTTTTGAGTTAGGGTTTCGGGTCGATCGGACTTCTAACTCCGTCTACGCATCGCCTAAGGCTCTAGCTAGGCTCTGATACCACTGTAGGGGTCCTAGGCACACTAATGAAGTCTCACAAGGCATCAAACATGGCTAATTTAAATTTTATGAGTGCCGAGAAACCCTAACACGGATCGTTAACTAGATATATAGGCTATGCGATGCAAGTTAACGACTTTAACTTAAAAGGAAACGGGGTACAACCTTTGTAGATCCGATCCACCACTTCCTAAGCTCCGCGATGATGTCCCTCCGCTGTGCAAATCGGATTCCGGACTCTAGCATCGGCTTCATCGGAAAAATGGGCGGGCTTGGTCGTCGGCTTCGATGCCGAAGATGATTTACGTCGAGGCATCACAAGATCAAACTCCCACTTCACCAAGTCATGAAACTTGTGAAGGAAACACCCTATACTACTTGGCAAGAGGTATAGGATGAAGAAATAGGAAGTGGGTTCATTTTGGAATTGGATTTCTCACATGATTTCATCACTTGCCATTGATGAGGCAAGCTTTTCTTTCTTGCTCATGAAGAAGAAGATGAAGAAAGAATATGATAAGTGTTAAAGAATAATTGAAAAAGAATTGATTCTTATCATATTCTAACCTTAGTTAAGTGTAGAGAATAGACTAGGGTTAGTTTAAATGGTTAGGGTTAAGGATGAGAACAAAAAGGTCATTTAGTCAAGGCTTCATGAAGCTTCAACTAAAAACAAATCAAGCCACCATTCATTTATCTTTCAATTTATTCAAAATGAATAAACAAATAAGACAAATGAATAAGTAAAACCCTAATCAACAACTTAACCATGGTTTAATTCTTTACACTTAACCAAATAAGCATGTATCATCAAACATGATACAATCAAGTGCACAAAAGTATATCATATATACAACTTGCACAAATCAAGTGAGAAAATCCACTTAAAGTGAACCAATACTAGTTGATGCAAAGCAATATATCAAATATATAATTATACATTAAATCATTAAATCAACACTTGATTTAACGATCCGGTCATATCGTATATAACCGACCAGTATCCTATGTATCGGCTTATCGAATCAATCCTTGATTCGATAACTAGGTTATATCGCATATAACCAATCGATACATTCATCGTGAGAATGAAATACGATATCACATACACGCATTATTCTCGGTCCTGCACATATCTCATATGCGCTCCTATTTCGTTTCGCTTGAGCTAGGAAACCTCTATGTAGGACTCTAAAGACTCGTCAATACGCCGGCAGCAGATGATGATCATATCAAACACCCACAAGCCGCAAGCGGTCTGCTAAACGTAACGGCCACCCGGGTATTGAGCGATCAGAAGATCGACGAGCAAGCCCGCTCACACTCCTGTGAATCCAACCAGTAACACTTACCGTACAGTCCGGTCTGTTCGTCTGATATGTCGCATATCTCGCCTAGGGGTGGTAAACGTCAGACCCCAGTAACTCGATAAGTCATGCCGACGTGAAGTCCATGACATGTGTGAAACTACTGATAACACTTACCAGTAGGTCACTGCAACCCTGGCCAGGGATTTCCTGTTATGGCCAGTCGAGCATAGCACAACATCAACCCCCAATACCGGGAGAGACGAATCCCCTCCTATCGCTCATTGCCTCCATGTGAATCGGGACTGTACCCAAAAACCACCTGTTTGCACGACTCAGTAGAGCCGTGGTAGGGTGGAAATCAAAGCACAGTGGGAGACACACAAGACTCTATGACGATCTCGGGTCAACAGACTAAGCTGTACCAGTGTCACCAGAGAACTGCCATCTGACGTGAGGTATAATACCATCTAGGAGTTCTCGGCGAGTCCGTTCAGTGTACCCAGTCTCCACTGAGCACCCGCATACCATCTCTGATGTCAAACACCAATGGATATGGGATCATCCATCGCCTATCACATGGGTCGAGAAGATATACGCTAGTCTACTCTGGAATATCGATGCCCCGTCTCGATATTCACACGACTAGGAACAATGAAGGATGTACTCATTGACTACCCAGGCCCCACTAGTATGATCTTCATCATAGTCCTGGAAGTCGAGTACACATCCTAAGGGCTTTATCAACATGTAATCAGAGAGACAGAAAGTATACATGTTAAGATAAAGACCAACCAGATAGCGTACTATCATGTCGAGCAAGAAAGTCCTACCTATATATGTCCCAGCATCCACTACAATATACATCCTATGTACAGTAATGGCCTCTAGGGCATACATATAACTAACAGTTGATAATTATCCTCATTCTCTCTTGCTCATTCTCTCTCTTCCAAAGCTCATCCTCTTCCTCTCTCTCAAAGCTCTCATCTCTCATGTGTTGAGAACCATTAGCTATTGAGATAAAACCACCAAAACTCCTCTCTACTCATTCTAGGGTTCTAGGTTTAGCAAGCCAAGCACTTTAGTTACCTCTAGGTTGAGGTAGAAGCTCAAGGTAGAGGCCTTCGGGTGGATCTTTCTTCGACAAGAGAAGGCGACGAGGAGGAGCCGTTCAAACCACTCAAAGGAGCAAGAAGAGAAGGAGTTCAAGACCTAGGTATAACCTACTAACCGAGTAGCTAAATCATTTAGCATGGTTGTTAGTTTTTGTTTAGCAAAGATCCTCCTTTCTAGTCCATGTTACCTTGTATCGAAAAATCGTTTTTTACCTAATCCGCTTCCCCGTAAGAACCGGGGTGGGTAATGTGGACTTACAGTGGTATTAGAGCCCAGCTAAACACAAACTAGCATATTAGCAAAGTATTTAGAATTTCGATCCGTGAAAGAATCGCAAAACACGTCCGAAAACTTAACTTTCTGCCAATTTTTAAAACTGCTCCAAAAATAATTCCACATACATTAAAAATCGGCTCAGGGTTTTTTAAGAACAGTCAGCAAAAACATGCCACTGACTCGGTCAACGCGCCGCGGAACCGCGGCGAGAACATGCTTCTTGCCGCGAATCCGCGGCCGAGTTGACTCGGCCGCGACTCATCTTTGCTCCAGTTCAATAAGTGTTTTGTTTTGGGATTTTTAGGATATGTTGTTTCTGCCCAGAATTTCCAGAGAAAAAAGTTGTGTTTGGGGTAGTTGCAAATCCGTATTTTTGATCGAAGTTCTGTAAACTTTAGCTAATGGGTTATATCTGTGATGTGATATATGCACTGAACGTCAACTAATCGCTATACGTCGATTAGTGGGGGTTGTGCATATCTGTGATCTGTAATGTTGATGGATTGTGTATATGAACTCGTTGGATTGTCGCGGATGAATAGCCGGGGGTTGTGAGATGAGAGTTTTCTTTATCTTTCAATTGATGTAATATGTAAAATTTGATGTAATATTATTTTATTGCCGCACATCGGGGATGAGGTTGTAGCCTCCATTGTATATTATTTCTTTTACTGTTTTTTCTTCTAGGATAGACCCAAGGTGGGGTGCACAAACTACCGGGTACTTTGAAGTGTCGAGTGGCCTACTCACGTTGTTGAGGTAGGTTGCTTCACTTCGGGTACTTGGCGGGTAGTTTGCCGCACCCGTAGGGGTCTAGGGTTGGGTTTGGCTATTCATCGCGACCGTGTAATCCGTCTTTCGTTGCAGGCTCGAACAAAACGCGGATTCCTAGTATATCCAATGTGTTCATCTGTGATCTGGAATGGCTATCATTGCATCTGACGAATGTATATATCTATATATGATATCTAGTAGGCGTTGCTTATGTTTTGCATCCGCGCTAGTCCAGCCCCCGCTCTGTCGTTAGTTAAGTAACCTAACGGGTGATGACGGGGCCCCGTGGCGAATGCGGATGGCATAAGCGTACGTCATATTTTCGTTGTTTTCTGCAATTGTAGGATTAATTGATGGGACGCATTAAATTAATGCAAGAAAATAAACCAAAGTTAAAGTCATTGGAACAATTTCAAAACCACTCGGTTTCTTTTCAAAACAGAAAACTTTTAAAACGCGGAGCTTGAACCACTCCTTTTAAAAGCTATCTCGTTCCATCGATTATATCAAGTTCACTACGTTCACGGTTTCGCCAAAACCATTCGTAGCCCTCCGTCATTTCATATAGATAGTCAATAGTATTCAAGCTATGTTTGTTGGCCAAAGTCAAGACATAGTGATTGGTAGCTATTGGATATTCATATGTAGCATAGATAGATGCGTTGGTTTGGGACAGTCATACTGCCTTGTTGGCCAAAGTCAAAGGTAGGTATGGGTGGGTTCAAATTAACCTGGAAAATGACGGGTAGAACTTGACATGTGACTTATGATTTGTTGGCCAAAGTCAAGGTCATAAGAGCATGGGGCAAAAATCCACATCGGGAGTTTCTAAAGAAACTGAAACTTGCTAGTGCTGCATACCATTTGGAGTGTGATGATTCTGGTAGGATTCCTTCAGTTTTATCACACGATGATATTTGGATCCCGATCCTACTGTGAGTATATGCTACTCCTCGGGAAGTTTCTCACTTAACGATCAATGCCATAAACCAAGTAGGTGTCTAGAAAGGTGTTAGCGGGGCAACGCCCACAGAGAAAAGAGGTTATTTAATTAAGGAACTTCGCGAAAGCGTTTGAAAACCTCCCTCGAAGTACCAACACTGGCCTGGCTGAACGGTTAAGCAAGTATTGTACGGTGAGATTGATCCCGACTAATTCTTCTTTTTTGGTTTGAGGAAGGATTCGAGAAACAGTGCGAGCCATCCTGTTTAGACAAATTAAAAACCACTCTAAACTTGCAAGAGCATCATGCTAAAGTGTTTCTTCTCTCTCTCCTAATTGCAGCGACCAAGCATCATGACCGGCCTTAAGTTACTACTAGATAAAAATATACTAACAGGGCCAAACTACAAAAATTGGCTCAGGAATGTCAAAATGGCAATCACTTATGACAAGTTGGGATATCTCCTTACCACCAAAGCTCCTCCTGTCCCAGGTCCCAAATCCAGTGTCGCGGATAAGGAAATCCGTAAGACCTGGGAGATTGACAGCGCGGAGGCCAAGTGCCTCGTGCTTGCCTCTATGGACAATGAATATCAGAGGAGGCATGAGAATATGGACCTTGAATCCATATTTCTCCATACTAAGGAACTATATGGAGAGCAATCCCGGATCGCCAGATACGAAGTCTCGAAAAAGTTGTTTTCAGCGAGATTGGCCCTCGGATCATCGGTAGCGGAACACGTGCTTAAGATGATTGGCTACATTGAAGAGCTCGCAGACCTCGGGACCACGTTAGAGAACGAGCTCTACACTGCCTTGATTCTCCAGTCCCTTCCTTCCACTTACGTCAAGTTTATCCTGAACTTCAACATGCAAGGAAAAGAAGTTAAACTTCCGGAACTCCTCAACATGTTGAGGAGTGCAGAGGGCACCCTACAGAAAGGTAGGGAAACATCCACTTTGTTTGTTGGAGGAGCTTCCTCTTCCAGGTCCAAGGCGAGAGCCAAAGGAAGGAAGAAGAAGGCCCCCACCAAACCAAGGGGCGGTGTTAGTAAAGTGGAAGCCAAGGGAAAGGCAAAAGTAGCAAAGGTAGCGGGAAAGCTTGTGGGAAAGGAAGAGTGCTTTTACTGACACAAGAGTGGACACTGGAAGAAAGATTGCAGGGCTTGGAAGGCCAAGAACCAGGACCCGAAGCAAGTTGTGGCTTCGGATTCAGGTGTGTATGTTATTGAAAACTGTCTATCAATAAACTCTACTTCCTGGGTATTGGATACCGGATCAGGATCTCATATCTGTAATTCTTTGCAGGCACTGAGAAAGTGTAGGGTTTTGAAGGCAGGTGATATGACCCTCAGAGTTGCAAACGGAGCAAGCATGGATGCTGAGTCCGTGGGGGACTATCACTTGGGATTGTCAGATGGACATGTTTTGGTTTTGCGTGATTGTTATTTTGTACCCAGTTCGACTTGTAATATCATATCTGTATCTTTAATGTCTAAAGAAGGTTATGATTTTGCATTTGTAAGCAATGTTGTAAACATTCACCTTAATCATGTTCTGATTAGGTCGGGTACATTAAGCAACGATATATACGTATTGAACCAACCACAGATTTTCAATGTCCAGAATACACACAAAAGAAAGTCTCAAGAAATAAATCATACTTTCTTATGGCATTGTAGACTGGGTCACATAAATGTGACAAGATTAACTAAGTTGCATAAAGAAGGATATTTGGATCCGTTCGAATATCAATCATATGCAACTTGTCAATCATGTCTCAAAGGAAAGATGACAAAGACTTCGTTCACTGGACACGGAGTAAGAGCGAGCGAGCTCTTGGGACTCGTACACAGCGATGTATGCGGTCGAATGTCTACACATGCGTGAAGTGGTTATTCTTACTTCGTTACTTTTACGGATGATTTTTCAAGGTACGGATATGTGTTCTTAATGAAGCATAAATCAGAAGCCTTTGAAAAATTCCAGGAATACATGAATGAAGTAGAAAAACAAACAGGCAAAAGTATCAAGACACCGAGATCTGATCGAGGTGGTGAATACTTGAGTGCCGAGTTCCTGGGTTACTTAAAAGTGAATGGAATTCTCTCTCAACTTACTCCTCCATATACCCTACAACATAATGGTGTATCGGAGAGAAGGAACCGAACCCTATTGGATATGGTACGTTCCATGTTGAGTAATGCTGAGTTGCCGCGATCATTCTGGGGATATGCACTAGAATCAGCTGCATATCTTTTGAACCGAGTTCCAACTAAGACAGTGCCTACCACACCATATCAGATATGGAGTGGGAAGAAACCCTATCTTAAGAACATTAAGACATGGGGATGTACAGCTTTTGTCAAAAAGCAGCATGCAGAAAACTCGAGGCACGCTCAGTACAATGCAAGTTTGTGGGATATCCAAAGAACTCCAAGGGATATTTCTTCTATTGCGCAGAGGAACAAAAGGTTTTTGTTTCTCGTCATGCCTGCTTCTTGGAATCTGAATTTTTGGAAAATCAGAGAAGTGGGAGCGCAATAGAACTGGAAGAAATTCCAGAACCACAAGCTATTACTGAAAGCTTAGTAGAACCAGAGGGTTCGAAAGAACAGGACATTCCTGCGCCACACCGCAGAAGTAGTAGGCAGTCTCTTCCGCCTGAGAGATACTACGGTTTTCTCATAGACGGGGATAGAGAGGATTGCATCATTGATAATGATGAGCCGACTAGCTTCCAGAAGGCCATTCAGAGCACTGACTCGGTAAGATGGCTGGATGCAATGTGTACCGAAATGGAGTCCATGTACACCAACAAAGTATGGACTTTGGACGTTGCTCCAGAAGGGGTAAAACCCGTAGGCTGCAAATGGATCTTCAAAAGGAAGATTGGTGTAGATGGACAGGTTGAGACCTATAAGTCTAGACTTGTTGCAAAGGGTTTCCGTCAAAGACCTGGTTTGGACTATAACGAAATCTTTTCTCCAGTGGCTATGCTCAAATCCATTCTGATCCTTCTTGCCATTGCTGCCTTCCACGATTATGAGATTTGGCAAAAGGACGTAAAGACCGCTTTTCTAAATGGAAATTTAGAGGAGTGTGTCTATATGGACCAGCCAGAGGGTTTCTTTCAGAGTGAGAGCAGCGAGAAAGTGTGCAAGTTGCCTAAGTCCATTTATGGACTGAAGCAGGCATCGCGGAGTTGGAACATCTGTTTTGATGAGACGGTCAAAGAGTTTCGCTTTATCAAAAATCCAGATGAACCATGCATCTATAGTAAAATTGTAGCACGAACTGTCATATTCCTCATTTTATACGTGGATGACATTCTCTTGATAGGAAATGACATTCCTATGCTACAATCTGTCAAAGGGTTCTTGTCACACAGGTTCTCCATGAAAGACCTGGGTGATGCCTCTTACATTCTGGGGATCCGGATCTATCGTGATAGGTCCAAGAGGATATTAGGACTTTCACAGTACAGGTACATCGACACCATACTGAAAAGATTCGGTATGGAAGATTCCAAGCGCGGTACTTTACCGGCTTGTCACGGGATCACCCTCTCCAAAGAGATGTCTCCCAAGACTGATTTGTAAAGGGATCGCATGTCTATTATACCCTACGCCTCTGCGGTAGGCTCTATAATGTATGATATGTTGTGTACCAGACCAGATGTAGCTTATGCACTGAGTGCGGTAAGCCGGTATCAGTCAAACCCTGGGGAGAAGCACTGGATAGCGGGAAAGAACATTCTCAAGTACTTGAGAGGGACTAAGGAGATGTTCTTGGTGTATGGCGGAAAAGACCTCCAGATCGAGGCCTTTGCTGACTCCAGCTTCCAGAGTGACAAGGATGACTCCAAATCTATGTCGGGTCATGTCTTTACCCTCAATGGAGGGGCGGTGTGTTGGAAGAGTTCCAAATAGGAAACCGTTGCTGACTCGACGATGGAAGCGGAATATATCGCTGCATCTGATGCCGCAAAAGAAGCCGTCTGGATGAGGAAGTTCTTGACAGAACTTCAGGTGGTTCCGTCCATTGTTGATCCAATATCTATGTATTATGACAACAACACGGCTATAGCTTTAGCGAAGGAACCCAGGTCCCATAAGAAGTCCATACACATCTTGAGGTGGTATCACCTGATCAGGGAGATCGTGGATCGCCGGGAGATCGAGGTTCGGAGGGTTGCTACAGAAGATAACACTGCAGATCCATTCACGAAGGCCTTACCCCAGACACAGTTCGAGCGGCTGATCGAGATGATAGGTCTTCGATACGCCAGTACATGGCCTTAGTGCAAGTGGGAGATTGTTAGTGTATATACCCTAGAGGCCATTACTGTATCATACTAGTTTGTATATTACTTATGGAAGCTTGGGATATTCACAGTTGTATAGACAATCTTTCTCAAAATAGTAGTATGCTACTTGGTTTGTTTCTACTTTAATGTGTGCATGTGTTTCTTTTAGCATATCACATTTACACATTAGTGGGGCCCTTAGGATCTTTGCTTGATTACCAGCGTTGTGATGGCAGTCACACTAGTGGGGGCTGGGTAATCTACATGCACATCCTTATACAGGTCCCTAGTCGTAGGATTATCGAGACGGGACATCGATACTCCGGAGTAGACTAGCGTATGCGCTTCTCATCCCAGCAGGGGAGATGGTCTGTCCCACAGCCATTAGTACGTCGTACTTGAGATAGTATGCGGGTGCTCGTTAGGTTACGAGTACACTGGACAGGACTCGTCGGGAACTGTTGGTTGGTACTATACCTATCGTCAGTTATCAGTTCCCAGGTGACATGAGTACAGCTTAGTCCGCTGACTTGACACTGTCACTTCGCCTCGAGTGTGTTCCCGCTGTTCTTAGATTGCTACCCTACCACGGCTCAAATGAGTCGTGCAAACAGGTAGCAGTTGGGTGCAGTCCCGAAGCACTTGGAGGAAGTGACGGTTAGACAGGATTCGTCTCTCCCGGTATTGGGGGTTGATATCGCGTTGTGTCTAGGAGAGCCATTACACAATGTCCCTGGCCAGGGCAAGCGAGATATACTGGTAGCATTTCCAGTGTTATCTCAGGGTGTTCTGGGCTACACTCCGACACGACTTGTACCACTATTAGGGGACTGGCGTTTACCGCCCACCTAGGCCCGCCATGCGATACTCTTAGACGAACAGACCGGACTGCACGGAGATTGTCACATTCAGGCTCTGTAAGAGTTCGGATGGGTTCACCTCATCAGTCTTCTTATCGGCATCTACCTGGGGACCGTTACGTACAGCTAGTACCGCTTGCGGCCTGTGGTTAAACCCACTTCCAGCGTAGTGTCGAGTCTTTAGAGTCCCACACAGAGGGTTATTCGCCTTTGAGCAAAACAGAGTAGAGGTCGCATGGTTTTGCGACGGGTTCGTTCACATCCGCGCACTTGTGCACGTTTGGTGTCCGGACAGTTATTACTAGCCGGATTTGGTTTAAACCAGATCCTTGTATATGTTTTGGGATTGGTTTTATCTCATTGTATTCGTGTTCCTCGGAACATGGATGCGAGTGTGTATGTACTGTTGACTGAGGCAGAGGTAGAGGATTCTCATTAGGGTTGATAACCGTTGTCTTTTTCCAAACCCTAATGAATATGTGAAATATGATTAATGATATTAATTAAAGATAATTGTGTTATGGTTAGGGTTGTTGACCATTTGACTTTGGTTGACTTGTTGACCCATGTTGACATATTGACCATCATCATTTCACATGAAAGATGCTATTTGATTCTTGCAAAATTCATTAAATGTGAAATGATAATGGTCAATCCAAATGAACCATCACAATTTCCTTTTAATTATTATTGTTAATTCATAATTCACATATATGTGAGAATGGTTGATAATTATCCACATTCTCTCTTGCTCATTCTCTCTCATCCAAAGCTCATCCTCGTCCTCTCTCTCAAAGCTCTCATCTCTCATGTGTTGAGAACCATTAGCTATTGAGATAAAACCACCAAAACTCCTCTCTACTCATTCTAGGGTTCTAGGTTTAGCAAGCCAAGCACTTTAGTTACCTCTAGGTTGAGGTAGAAGCTCAAGGTATAGGCCTTCGGGTAGATCTTTCTTCAACAAGAGATGGCGACGAGGAAAAGCCGTTCAAACCACTCTAAGGAGCAAGAAGAGAAGGAGTTCAAGACCGAGGTATAACCTACTAACCGAGTAGCTAAATCTTTTAGCATGGTTGTTAGTTTTTGTTTAGCAAAGATCCTCCTTTCTAGTCCATGTTACCTTGTATCGAAAAATCATTTTTTACCTATTCCGCCTCCCCGTAAGAACCGGGGTAGGTAACGTGGACTTACCTGTTAGGGCAGTCAGCTCGGTAGCGGGGAGGCGAGGGATGCTGCCGTAGAGCTGGCAACTGTTGCACCTTCTGACTAGATTTTAGGCGTCCTCGTAAACAGTGGGCCAGTAGTACCCCTGTCACGACTCAAATATGGCACGTGACCGGCACTTAAAACACGTGACATCTAAAGACATCGACGCAATCTAAGTAAGCCGAAAACCCGGAATCTAAACCCTTTTTTTTTAAAATATGGGAGGTGAGGTTTAGATAATCATTCGACAAAATCCATTTAAAATAACATCTATATTTAACTAAGTATGTTGAAAAACATTATGACGTTTTTAAAACTTTACATCACCTCCTTTTTATTTTAGTCAAACCCGATACAACATAATAACATAGCATCCCAACGGAAGCTAGTCTCCACGTCCAAATGACGGAGCAACCAACAATCTAAAACAGAAATCGACTCCAAAGAGTGCGACATCACTACACATATACTCTAAGTCTTGCTTCTATGTCCATAATATACCACTTCTAAGTTGATGGAGTTTCCACTAGATACAAGAATATATGGATAATCAAGAGTGTGTATAACACAATAATAACCCACTTACCAATCAATCTCCGAAAAAGAATATATATCTGTTAGTGTATATGCCCTAGAGGCCATTACTGTATCATACTAGTATGTATATTACTTGATGGAAGCTTGGGATATTCACAGTTGTATATACAATCTTGCTCGAAATAGTAGTATGCTACTTGGTTTGTCTCTGCTTTAATATGTGAATGTGTTTCTTTTAGCATATCGCTTATATACATATTAGTAGAACCCTTAGGATCTTTGCTTGATTACCAGCGTTGTGATGGCGCTCACACTCGTGGGGGCTGGGTAATCCATAAGCACATCCTTATACAGGTCCCTAGTCGTTGGACTATCGAGACAGGGCATCGATACTCCGGAGTAAACTAGCGTATGCGCTTCTCATCCCAGCGCGGGAGACGGTCTGTCCCACAGCCGTCAGTACGTCATACTTAAGATAGTATGCGGGTGCTCGTTAGGTTACGAATACACTGGACAGGACTCGTCGGGAACTGTTGGTTGGTATTATACCTATCGTCAGTTATCAGTTCCCAGATGACATGAGTACAGCTTAGTCCGCTGACTTGACACTGTCACTTCGCCTCGAGTGTGTTCCTACTGCACTTTGATTACTACCCTACCACGGCTCAAAGGAGTCGTGCAAACAGGTAGTTTTTGGGTGCAGTCCCGAAGCACTTGGAGGCAGTGACGGTTAGACAGGATTCGTCTCTCCCGGTATTGGGGGTTGACATCGCGCTGTTTCCAGGAGAGCCATTACACAAGTAGTCCCTGGCCAGGGCAAGCGAGATATACTGGTAGGTTTCCAGTATTATCTCTGGGTGTTCTGGGCTACACTCTGACACGACTTGTACCGCTATTAGGGGACTGACGTTCACCGCCCCCCTAGGCCCGCCATGCGATGTATCAGACGAACAGACCGGACTGTACGGAGACTGTCACATACAGGCTCAGTAGGAGTTCAGATGGGGTCACCTCATCAGTCTTCTTATCGGCATCTACCTGGGGACCATTACGTACAGCTAGTACCGCTTGCGGTCTGTGGTTAAACCCACTGCCAGCGTAGTGTCGAGTCTTTAGAGTCCCACACAGAGAGTTATTCGCCTTTAGGAAAAATGGGTAGAGGTCGCATGGTTTTGCGACAGGGTTCATTCACATCCGCGCACTTGTGCACGTTTGCTGTCCGGACAGCTTATACTAGCGGGCTTTGGTTTAAGCCTGATCCTAGTATATGATTTGGGATTGGTTTTATCTCATTGTATTCGTGTTCCTCGGATCACGAATACGGGTGCGTATGCACAGTTGACTGAGACAGAGGCAGAGGACTTTGATTAGGGTTAATGACCATTGTCATTTTGTTAACCCTAATGCTTATGTGTGTATTATGATTAATTGATATTAGTTACATATAATTGTGCATGGTTAGGGTTGTTGACATTTTGACCATTCTTGACTTGTTGACCTAGGTTGACACTTTGACCATCATCATTCCATATAAAAGACGCTCTTTGATCCTTGCAATTTGCATTAAATATGAAATGATAATGGTCATGTCTTGATTAAGCCATGACAATTATCTTGCTAATTATCTTTTTACAATAATTCACACATATATGTGAGAATGGCTTATTATTCTCTCATTCTATCATTTTGATTCTCTCTCCTCCTCTTCCTCTCTCTCAAGCTCTCCCCTCTCATGTGTTGAGAAACACTTGAGCTTGAGTTAAACCTCTCCAAAGTAATCTCTACTCTCATCTAAGGTTCTAGGACTAGCACTTCTAGCACCTTAGTTACTTCTAGCTTGAAGTTGAAGCCAAAGGTTGAGGCTCTCGGGTGGATCCTTCTTCGACTAGAGAAGGCGACAAGGTGATCTCTTTCTTCCACTCCAAGGAGCAAGGAGAGAAGGACATAAAGCCCAAGGTATAACCTTTCTTCCATGTAGCTAATTCTAGTTAGTTTTTGTTTAGCAAAGATCCTCCTTAAGCTAGTCCATGTTGCCTAGTTCGATAAAAATCCGATTTTTATTCCGTTTTCCGCCTCCCCGCAAGCACTGGGGTGGGCAACGTGGACTTACAGTGGTATCAGAGCCTAACTAAACATAAACTAGCTAGGTAGTAAAGTGTATGGAAGTTCGATCGGAAAAATCGCAAAACCAAGTTTACAAAACCCTAACTTTCTGTTGAAATTTTTTCTTCTCAAAAAAATAAAAAATCATACTTCAAAAATCGGCTCAGGGTTTTTTAAAGAAGCACACAAAAAACGATCCACTGAATCGCTCAAAGCGCGGCGGTTCCGCGGCAAAAGCATGCCTATTGCCGCGGAACCGCGGCCGTTTTGACTCGGTTCTGGACCGAGTTTGGTGCAGTATTCTTCTAATGAGGTTTTGGGATTTTTAAGATGGTTTCTTTCTGCCCAGATTTTCCAGAAAAGGAAATTGTATTTGGGGTGCCTATAAATCCGTATTTTTAATCGAACTTCACTACACTTTGACTAATGGGTTATATCTGTGATGTTTATATGTATTGAACGTCTGCTAATCGCTATACGTCGATTAGTGAGGGTTATACATATCTGTGATCTGTGTTTCTTGATGGTATGTGTATATGAATGCGTTGGATTGTCGCGGGTGAATAGTCGGGGGGTTTTGTGAGACGAGAGTTTTCTTTTCTTTCAATTCATGTAACATGTAAATTGATGTAATATTATTTGTATGGCCGCACAACCGGGTCGGGGTTGTAGCCGTCATTGTATAATTCTTTTTACTGTTTTTGCTCCTAGGATAGACCCATGGAGGGGGTGCATAAACTACCGGGTATCTCGAAGTGCCGAGTGGCCTACTCACGGTGTTGAGGGAGGTTGCTTCACTTCGGATACATGGCGGGTAGTTTGCCGCACCCGTAGGGGTCTTGGGTGGGGTATTGGCTATTCACCGCGACCGTGTAATCCGCTTTTCGTTGAAGGATCGAACGGATTGCGGATTCCTAGTATATCCAATGTATTCATCTGTGATCTGTAATGTCTATCATTTCTATATATCTATATACGATAACTATTTAGGCGTTGCTTATGTTTTACAGCCGCGCTAGCCCAGCCCCCGCTCTGTCGTTAGTTAAGTAACCTAACGGGTGATGACGGGGCCCCGTGGAGAATGCGAATGGCATAAGCGTACGTCATATTTTGGTTGTTTTCTGCAATGGTAGGATTAAATGATGGGACGCATTAAAAGAACTAATGTAAGAAAATAAACCAAGTAAAAGTCGATTGGAACACTTTGAAAACCACTCGGTTCTTTTCAAAACTAAACTTTTAAACGCGGAGCTTGAACCACTCCTTTGAAAAGCTATCTCGTTCCATCAATTATATCAAGTTCCCTACGTTCACGGTTTCGCCAAAACAATTCGTAGCCCTCCATCAATTCAGTTAAATGTTCGGTAGTATTCAAGCTATGTATTTTGACTTCACGCCAAGGCATAGTGATTGGTAGCTGCCGGATATTTATATGTTGCATAGATAAAATGCGTTGGTTTGAGACAGTCGTACTGCCATTTTGGCCTACGTCAAGGGTAGGTACGGGTGGGTTCATATTAACCGGGATAATGATGGGAAGAACTTGACATGTGACTTATGACATTTTGACCTCACGCCAAGGTCATAAGAGCATGGGGCAAAAATCCACATCGGGAGTTTCATAAGCACTGAAACTTGCTAGTGCTGCATACCATTTGGAGTGTGATGATTCTGGTAGGATTCCTTCGGTTTTATCACGCGATGATATTTGGATCCCAATCCTACTGTGAGTATATGCTACTCCTCGGGAAAGTTCTCACTTAACGATCAATGCTATAAACTTAGTAGGTGTCTAGAAAGGTGTTAGCGGGGCT
Source organism: Agapanthus africanus (assembly GCA_030015575.1). Classification (NCBI taxonomy): domain Eukaryota; kingdom Viridiplantae; phylum Streptophyta; class Magnoliopsida; order Asparagales; family Amaryllidaceae; genus Agapanthus; species Agapanthus africanus. The sequence goes on along the minus strand of JASDDO010000031.1, from coordinate 288,256,177 downwards.
ACGCCCATAGGGAAAAGAGGTTACTTAATTAAGGAACTTCGTGAAAGCGTTGGAAAACCTCCCTCGAAGTACCGACACTGGCCTGGCTGAACGGTTAAGCAAGTATTGTACGGTGAGATTGATCCCGACTAATTCTTTCTTTATGGTTTGAGAAGGGATTCGAGAGACAGTGGGAGCCATCCTGTTTAGACAAACTAAAAACCACTCTAAACTTGCAAGAGCATCATGCTAAAGTGTTTCTTTTCTCTCTCCTAATTGCAGCAACCATTCAACATGACTAGACTTAAGTTATTACTAAATAAAAACATACTGACAGGGCCAAACTACAAAGATTGGCTCAGGAATGTCAAGATGGCAATCACTTACGACAAGTTGGGGTATATCCTTACCACTAAAGCTCCCCCTGTCCCAGGTCCCACCTCCAGCGTCGCGGATGTAGAAATCCGTAAGACATGGGAGATAGATTGCGCGAAGGCCAAATGCCTTGTGCTTGCCTCGATAGACAACGAACATCAGAGGAGGCACGAGAATATGGACCTAGAGTCCATATTTCTTCATACAAAAGAACTGTATGGAGAGCAGTCTCGTATCGCAAGATACGAAGTGTCGAAGAAGCTATTTTCGGCAAGATTGGCCATCGGATCATCGATAGCGGAACACGTGCTTAAGATGATTGGCTACATAGAGGAGCTCGCGGACCTCGGGACCGCGTTGGAGAATGAACTCTACACTGATTTGATTCTCCAGTCCCTTCTGTCACAACCCGAAAGTACGGAACATGACCGGCACTTAGACTACGAACGTCTCAAGGCGTACGTATGCTAAGTAAGCCGAAACCCAGAAATCCAAACCAAGAGAAGTAGTAGAGAATAGGAAGAACCATATCAAATCAACCTGTATGCAACATAATATACAACGCCTAAAGGCGAGGATCACAACAGAAATGGAACTCAACCAGCAAGAAACTCAAGAAATATAACATGCTACTCTATGGTCGAAAGAATAACATTACTGGTCTCTATCTCAAAAAATACAAGTTTGGTTGATGGAACTTCTAGATACAACTGAAATATAATATACAAGGTATAATGATGGGTAAGATACAATAAACCCACCTACTAGCAAGTCACCCGAAAAGAAACCGTGCCCGCAAAGCCGTAATGAAATCCGTACGGCAACACCTGCAAGAAACTGGGGCACAACGGGGGTGAGTTGCCAACTCGTGAGTAGAAAAAGATCTACGCACAGAAATCGCACAAATAACGCAACCTAGGTCAATGATCATAATTGTAAGTCCACGTTGCCATCCCCGGTACTTACGAGGAGGCGAAAACGGTATAACAATCAAATTTTGTCATGAGGAGCAACATGGACTAAACAAGGTCGGGATCGTGTCTAAACTAAACTAGCAAGCATACAAAGGAGCGTTAGCTACTCGGATGAAAAGTTATACCTAACTTGAACTCCTTCTTCTTCAAACTTTGTAGAGGTTGATGGTTCTTGCCTCGTAACCTTCTTCCGTCGAAGATGGATCCACCTGAGGGTTCAACCTTCGGGCTCTTACTCGAACTTTGAGTGAACTAGGATCTCCGGCTTGCTAAACCTTGAACCCTAAAGAGAGTAGAAAGTATCTAAGGGGTGGTTTTCTTTTAAGGTGAGGGATTCTCAACACATGAGAAGGATTCACCTTGAGCTTGAGGAAGAAGAAGATGAAATGAGGAGAGAGAATGATTATGATAGAATGAGCTCTTTTCTTTTGCAACCATAACTAAAAGAAAAGGAATTATCTAATTAATAATAATAATTGAAAATGAAAATAGTTGATGGTTGTATTTGGAATGACCACTATCATCACTTCATTAAATGAGTGTAAGCTAGAATCAAGGAGTATCCTTGCAAAGCAATGATGGTGGTCAACATTCAACCATGGTCAACAAGTCAACCATGGTCAACAAGTCAACAAAATCAACCATAACAATATTTCATTTAATTACTATTATTAATTGATATTTCATAAATCTATTAGGGTTTGGAAAATGACGACTGTCAACTGTGCATACGCACCCGTTCCGAAACCCTAAAGAAAAACCTCATCCTCCGCCTCAAGCAACTGTGCATACACACCTGTATTCTCGTTCCGAGGAACAAGAATACCGAGAGATAAAAGCAACCCCAAAACATATACCAGTATCTGGCTCAAACCAGAGCCCGCCAGTATAATCCGTCCGGACTCCAAACGTGCACAAGTGCGCGGATGAGAACGAACCCTGCCGCAAAACCATGCGACCTCTACTCAGTTTTGCCCAGAGGCGAATACCCTCTGTGTGGGACTCTAAAGACTCAACACTACGCTGGCAGTGGGTTTAACCACAGACCGCAAGCGGCACTAGCTGTGCGTAACGGTCCCCAGGTAGACGCCGACAAGAAGGCTGACGAGGTGAAACCTCATCTGAACTCCTACTGAGTCTGAATGTGACAGTCTCCATACAGTCCGGTCTGTTCGTATAATACATCGCATGTCGGGCCTAGGGGGCGGTAAAACGTCAGTCCCCTAATAGCGGTACAAGTCGTGTCGGAGTGAAGCCCAAAACACCCTGAGATAAAACTGGAAGCCTACCAGTATATCTCGCTTGCCCTGGCCAGGGACAACTCGTGTAATGGCTCTCCTAGACACAACGCGATGTCAACCCCCAATACCGGGAGAGACGAATCCTGTCTAACCGTCACTGCCTCCAAGTGCTTCGGGACTGCACCCAACCACCACCTGTTTGCACGACTCCTTTGAGCCGTGGTAGGGTAGTGATCAAAGTGCAGTGGGAATACACTCGAGGCGAAGTGGCAGTGTCAAGTCAGCGGACTAAGCTGTACTCATGTCACCTGGGAACTGATAACTGACGATAGGTATAATACCAACCTATCAGTTCCCGACGAGTCCTGTCCAGTGTACTCGTAACCCAACGAGCACCCGTATACTATCTCCAGTACGACGTACTGATGGCTGTGGGACAGACCATCTCCCACACTGGGATGAGAACCGCATACGCTAGTCTACTCCGGAGTATCGATGCCCTGTCTCGATAGTCCTGCGACTAGGGACCTGTATAAGGATGTGCTTATAGATTACCCAGCCCCCACTAGTGTGACTGCCATCACAACGCTGGTAATCAAGCAAAGATCCTAAGGGCTCCACTAATGCGTATAGGTGATATACTAATATAAACACATGTACACATTGAAGTAGAGACAAACCAAGTAGCATACTACTATATTGAGCAAGATTGTTTATACAAGGTGAATATCCCAAGCTTCCATTAAGTAATATACAAACTAGTATGATACAGTAATAGCCTCTAGGGCATATACACTAACAATCTCCCACTTGCACTAAGGCCATGTACTGGCGTATCGAAGACCTATCATCTCGATCAGCCGCTCGAACTGAGTCTGGGGCAGGGCCTTGGTGAATGGATCTGCAGTGTTCTTTTCTGAAGCAACCCTCCGAACCTCGATCTCCTTGCGATCCATGATCTCCCTGATCAGGTGATACTGCCTCAAGATGTGCCTGGATCTCTGATGGGACCTGGGTTCCTTCGCTAAAGCTATAGCCCCGTTGTTGTCGCAATACAGAGGTATTGGATCAACAATGGACGGAACCACCTGAAGTTCTTTCAAGAACTTCCTCATCCAGACAGCTTCTTTTGCAGCATCAGAAGCAGCGATGTATTCCGCTTCCATAGTCGAGTCTGCAACGATTTCCTGTTTGGAACTCTTCCAACACACCGCCCCTCCATTGAGGGTAAAGACAAAACCCGACATGGACTTGGAATCATCCTTGTCACTCTGGAAGCTGGAGTCAGCAAAGGCCTCGATCTGGAGGTCTTTTCCGCCATACACCAAGAACACCTCCTTAGTCCTTCTCAGGTACTTGAGAATGTTCTTTACCGCTATCCAGTGTTTCTCCCCAGGGTTTGACTGATACCGGCTTACCACACTCAGTGCATAAGCTACATCCGGTCTGGTACACAACATCGCATACATTATAGAGCCTACCGCAGAAGCGTAGGGTATAACAGACATGCGATCCCTCTCCAAATCAGTCTTGGGGGACATCTCTTTAGAGAGGGCGATCCCGTGACAAGCCGGTAGGTTACCGCGCTTGGAATCTTCCATACTGAACCTTTTTAGTACGGTGTCGATGTACCTGGACTGTGAAAGTCCTAATATCCTCTTGGATCTATCACGATGGATCCGGATCCCCAGGATGTATGAGGCATCACCCAGGTCTTTCATGGAGAACCTGTGTGACAAGAACCCCTTGACAGATTGTAGTATAGGAATGTCATTTCCTATTAAGAGAATGTCATCCACGTATAAAACGAGGAATACTACAGTTCTCGCTACAAATCTACTATAGATGCATGGTTCATCTGGATTTTTGATAAAGCCAAATTCCTTGACCGTCTCATCAAAACAGATGTTCCAACTCCGCGATGCTTGCTTTAGTCCATAGATGGACTTAAGCAACTTGCACACCTTTCCGCTGCTCCCACTCTGAATGAAACCCTCTGGCTGATCCATATAGACACACTCCTCTAAATTTCCATTTAGAAAAGCGGTCTTTACGTCCATCTGCCAAATCTCATAATCGTGGAAGGCAGCAATGGCAAGAAGGATCCGAATGGATTTCAACATAGCCACTGGAGAAAAGGTTTCGTCATAGTCCAAGCCAGGTCTTTGACGGAAACCCTTTGCTACAAGTCTAGCTTTATAGGTCTCAACCTGTCCATCTACACCAATCTTCCTTTTGAAGATCCACTTGCATCCTACGGGTTTTACCCCGTCTGGAGCAATGTCCAACGTCCATACTTTGTTGGTGTACATGGACTCCATTTCGGTCCGCATTGCATCCAGCCATTTTACCGAGTCAACGCTCTGAACGGCTTGCTGGAAGCTAGTAGGCTCATCATAATCTATGATGCAATCCTCTCTATCCCCGTCTATGAGAAAACCGTAGTATCTCTCGGGCGGATGAGACTGCCTGCTACTCCTGCGGAGCGGCGTAGGAATGTCCTGTTCATTTGAACCCTCTGGTTCCACTATGCTTTCAGTAATAGTCTGTGGTTCTGGAATTTCTTCCAGTTCTACTGCGCTCCCACTTATTTCTTTTTCTAAGAACTGGTGTTCTAGAAAGTGGGCATGACGAGAAACAAGAACTTTTTGTTCCTCTGCGTAGTAGAAGAGATATCCCTTGGAGTTCTTTGGATATCCCACAAACTTACACAGTACTGAGCGCGCCTCGAGCTTGTCCGCATGCTGCTTTTTAACAAATGCTGGACTTCCCCAAGTCTTAATGTGACTGAGATGGGGCCTCTTCCCACACCACATCTCATACGGTGTAGTAGGCACAGTCTTAGTAGGAACTCGGTTCAAAAGGTACGCAGCTGATTCTAGCGCATAACCCCAGAATGATCGCGGTAACTCAGCGTTACTCATCATAGACCGTACCATATCCAATAGGGTTCGGTTCCGTCTCTCCGATACACCGTTGTGTTGCGGAGTGTATGGAGGAGTAAGCTGAGAGAGAATTCCGTTCTCTTTTAAATAATTCAGGAGATCGGCACTTAAGTATTCTCCACCTCGATCCGATCTTAGAATCTTGATACTTTTGCCGGTCTGTTTCTCTACCTCATTCTTATATTCCTGAAACTTTTCAAAGGCTTCGGACTTATGTTTCATTAAGAAGACATAACCGTACCTTGAGAAATCATCCGTAAAAGTAATGAAGTAAGAGTAACCGCTTCGCGCATGTGTAGACATTGGACCGCACACGTCGCTGTGTACGAGCCCCAAGAGCTCGCTCGCTCTTACTCCGTGTCCAGTGAACGGAGTCTTTGTCATCTTTCCTTTGAGACAGGATTGACAAGTGGCATACGATTGATATTCGAACGAATCCAAATATCATTCTGTATGTAACTTAGTCAACCTTCTCTCATTGATGTGACCCAGTCTACAATGCCATAAGAAAGTCTGATTGATTTCTGGAGACTTTCTTTTATGTGTATTCTGGACATTGAAAATTTGTGGTTGGTTTAATACGTATATACCATTGCTCAGTGTACCTGACCCAATCAGAACTTGATTAAGGTGAATGTTTACAACATTACTTACAAACGCAAATTCATAACCTTCTTTAGAAACCAAAGATACAGAAATGATATTACAAGTTGCGTTGGGTACAAAAAAGCAATTACGCAAAACCAAAACATGCCCATCTGTCATTCCCAGGTGATAGTCCCCCACGGCTTTAGCATCCATGCTAGCTCCGTTTGCAACTCTGAGGGTCATGTCACCTGCCTTCAAAAACCTACGGTTTCTCAATGCCTGCAAAGAATTACAGATATGAGATCCTGATCCGGTATCCAATACCCAGGAAGTAGAGTTTATAGAAAGACAGTTTTCAATAACATACACACCTGAAGCTGAAGCCGCAACCTGCTTCAGTTCCTGTGTCCTGGCCTTCCAAGCCCTGCAATCTTTCTTCCAGTGTCCACTCTTATGACAATAGAAGCATTCCTCCTTTCCCACAAGCTTCCCCGCAATCTTTGTTGCCTTTTCCTTTCCCTTCGTACCCACTTTACTAACACCGCCTCTTGGTTTGGCGGGGGCTTTCTTCCTCTTTCCCTTGGCTTTCGCCTTGGACCTAGAGGAATAAGATCCTCCTACAAACAAAGCGGGTGTTTCCCTACCTTTCTGTAGGGTACCCTCTGTGCTCCTCAGCATGTTGAGGAGTTCTGAAAGTTCAACTTCCTTTTCTTGTAAGTTGAAGTTCAGTATAAACTGGGCGTAAGTGGATGGAAGGGACTGGAGAACTAAATCCGTATAGAGTTCACTTTCCAACGTGGTCCCAAGTTCCGCGAGCTCCTCAATGTAGCCAATCATCTTAAGCACGTGGTCCGCTACCGATGATCCGACGGCCAGCTTTGCCGAAAATAACTTCTTCGACACTTCGTATCTTGCGATACGAGACTGCTCTTCATACAGTTCTTTTGTATAAAGAAATATGGATTCCAAATCCATATTCTCGTGCCTCCTCTGGTGTTCGTTGTCCATAGAGGCAAGAACGAGGCACTTGGCCTTCGCGCAATCAATCTCCCAAGTCTTACGGATTTCCTTATCCGCGACGCTGGAGGTGGGACTTGGGACGGGGGGAGCTTTGGTGGTAAGAAGATACCCCAGCTTGTCGTAAGTGATTGCCATTTTGACATTCCTGAGCCAATCTTTGTAGTTTGGCCTTGTCAGTATGTTTTTATCTAGAAGTAACTTAAGTCCAGTCATTTCGATTTGGTTGCTGCAGGGGGAGAGAAGGAATACTTTAGCACGATGCTCTTGCAAGTTTAGAATGGTTTTTAATTTGTCTAAACAGGATGGCTCCCACTGTCTCTCGAATCCCTCCTCAAACCATAAAGGAAGAATTAGTCGGGATCAATCCCACCGCACAATACTTGCTTAACCGTTCAGCCAGGCCAGTGTCGGTACTTCGAGGGAGGTTTTCCAACGCTTTCGCGAAGTTCCTTAATTAGAGAACCTCTTTTCCCTTGGGGCGTAGCCCCGCTAACACCTTTCTAGACACCTACTAGGTTTATAGCATTGATCGTTTAGTGAAAAATTTCCCGAGGAGTAGCATAAACTCACAGTAGGATCGGGATCCAAATATCATCGTACGAAACTGAAGGAATCCTACCAGAATCACCACACTCCAAATGGTATGCAAATCTAGCAAGTTTCAGTACTTATGAAACTCCCGATGTGGATTTTTGCCCCATGCTCTTATGACCTTGACTTTGGCCAAAATATCATAAGTCACATGTCAAGTTTTACCCGTCACTATCCAGGTTAATTTGGATCCACCCGTACCTACCCTTGACTTTGGCCAAAATGGCAGTACGACTGTCCCAAACCAACGCATCTATCTATGCTACACATGAACACCCAATAGCTACCAATCACTATGTCTTGACTTTGGCCAACATACATAGCTTGAATACTATTGCCTATTCATGCGAAACGACGGAGGGCTACGAATGGTTTTGGTAAAACCGTGAACGTAGTGAACTTGATATAATCGATGGAACAAGATAGCTTTTAGAAGGAGTGGCTCAAGCTCCGCATTTAAAAGTTAGTTTTGAAAAGAACCGAGTGGTTTTTCGAAAGTGTTCCAACGACTTTAGCTTGGTTTATTATCTTGCATTAGTTCTTTTAATGCGTGATATTCTTGCATTAGTTCTTTTAATGCGTCCCATCATTTAATCCTACCATTGCAGAAAACAACCAAAATATGACGTACGCTTATGCCATATGCATTCGCCACGGGGCCCCGTCATCACCCGTTAGGTTACTTAACTAACGACAGAGCGGGGGCTGGGCTAGCGCGGCTGTAAAACATAAGCAACGCCTAAATAGAAAGAAATGATAGACATTACAGATCACAGATGAATACATTGGATATACTAGCAATCCGCAATCCTTTCGAGCCTGCAACGAAAAGCGGATTACACGGTCGCGGTGAATAGCCAAATACCCCACCCAAGACCCCTACGGGTGCGGCAAACTACCCGCCAAATATCCGAAGTGGAGCAACCTCCCTCAACGCCGTGAGTAGGCCACTCGGCACTTCGAGATACCCGGTAGTTTGTGCACCCCTCCACGGGTCTATCCTAGGAGCAAAAACAGTAAAAAGAATTATACAATGACGGCTACAACCCCGACCCGGTTGTGCGGCCATACAAATAATATTATTACATCAATTTACATTTACAATGAATGAAAGAAAAGAAACACTCATCTCACATCCACCCCGGCTATTCACCGGCGACAGTCCAACGGATTCATATACACATTCCAATATCAAACACAGATCACAGAGATGTATAACCCCGACTAATCGACTTATAGCGATTAGCCGACGTTCAATACATTCAAACATTACAGATATAACCAATATAGCCAAAGTGTAGCGAAGTTCGAAAAAAAATACGGATTTATAGGACCCCAAAAGTAAATTTCTGTTCTGGAAAATCTGGGCACATATAACATATTTGAAAAATCCCAAAACCTACCAGAAGAACACTGCACAAAACACGATCACATGAAGATCCCAAACGGCGGCGGATCCGCGGCGAGAAGAATAGCTGGGGCCGCGGAAGCGCGGCGGTTTGAAGGATTCATGGGATCGTTTTTGGTGGGTGTTCTCACAAAACCCTGAGCCGATTTTAGGAGTATAAATTTTTACATTTTGAGCACAAAAAATTTCAACAGAAACTTAGGGTTTTGGTTTTTCCGGTTTTGCGATTTTTCCGTTTCGAACTTCCATACACTTCGCTACCAAGCTAGTTTTAGTTTAGTTAGGCTCTGATACCACTGTAAGTCCACGTTGCCATCCCCGGTACTTACGAGGAGGCGGAAACGGTATAACAATCAAATTTTGTCATGAGGAGCAACATGGACTAAACAAGGTCGGGATCGTGTCTAAACTAAACTAGCAAGCATACAAAGGAGCGTTAGCTACTCGGATGAAAAGTTATACCTAACTTGAACTCCTTCTTCTTCAAACTTTGTAGAGGTTGATGGTTCTTGCCTCGTAGCCTTCTTCTGTCAAAGATGGATCCACCTGAGGGTTCAACCTTCGGGCTCTTACTCGAACTTTGAGTGAACTAGGATCTCCGGCTTGCTAAACCTTGAACCCTAGAGAGAGTAGAAAGTATCTAAGGGGTGGTTTTCTTTTAAGGTGAGGGATTCTCAACACATGAGAAGGATTCACCTTGAGCTTGAGGAAGAAGAAGATGAAATGAGGAGAGAGAATGATTATGATAGAATGAGCTCTTTTCTTTTGCAACCATAACTAAAAGAAAAAGAATTATCTAATTAATAATAATAATTGAAAATGAAAATAGTTGATGGTTGTATTTTGAATGACCACTATCATCACTTCATTAAATGAGTGTAAGCTAGAATCAAGGAGTATCCTTGCAAAGCAATGATGGTGGTCAACATTCAACCATGGTCAACAAGTCAACCATGGTCAACAAGTAAACAAAATCAACCATAACAATATTTCATTTAATTACTATTATTAATTGATATTTCATAAATCTATTAGGGTTTGGAAAATGACGACTGTCAACTGTGCATACGCACCCGTTCCGAAACCCTAAAGAAAAACCTCATCCTCCGCCTCAAGCAACTGTGCATACACACCTGTATTCTCGTTCCGAGGAACAAGAATACCGAGAGATAAAAGCAACCCCAAAACATATACCAGTATCTGGCTCAAACCAGAGCCCGCCAGTATAATCCGTCCGGACTCCAAACGTGCACAAGTGCGCGGATGAGAACGAACCCTGCCGCAAAACCATGCGACCTCTACTCAGTTTTGCCCAGAGGCGAATACCCTCTGTGTGGGACTCTAAAGACTCGACACTACGCTGGCAGTTGGTTTAACCACAGACCGCAAGCGGCACTAGCTGTGCGTAACGGTCCCCAGGTAGACGCCGACAAGAAGGCTGACGAGGTGAAACCCCATCTGAACTCCTACTGAGTCTGAATGTGACAGTCTCCGTACAGTCCGGTCTGTTCGTCTAATACATCGCATGTCGGGCCTAGGGGGCGGTAAAACGTCAGTCCCCTAATAGCGGTACAAGTCGTGTCGGAGTGAAGCCCAAAACACCCTGAGATAACACTGGAAGCCTACCAGTATATCTCGCTTGCCCTGGCCAGGGACTACTCGTGTAATGGCTCTCCTAGACACAGCGCGATGTCAACCCCCAATACCGGGAGAGACGAATCCTCTCTAACCGTCACTGCCTCCAAGTGCTTCGGGACTGCACCCAACCACCACCTGTTTGCAAGACTCCTTTGAGCCGTGGTAGGGTAGTGATCAAAGTGCAGAGGGAACACACTCGAGGCAAAGTGGCAGTGTCAAGTCAACGGACTAAGCTGTACTCATGTCACCTGGGAACTGATAACTGACGATAGGTATAATACCAACCTATCAGTTCCCGACGAGTCCTGTCCAGTGTACTCGTAACCCAACGAGCACCCGTATACTATCTCCAGTACGACGTACTGATGGCTGTGGGACAGACCATCTCCCACACTGGGATGAGAACCGCATACGCTAGTCTACTCCGGAGTATCGATGCCCTGTCTCGATAGTCCTGCGACTAGGGACCTGTATAAGGATGTGCTTATAGATTACCCAGCCCCCACTAGTGTGACTGCCATCACAACGCTGGTAATCAAGCAAAGATCCTAAGGGCTCCACTAATGCGTATAGGTGATATACTAATATAAACACATGTACACATTGAAGTAGAGACAAACCAAGTAGCATACTACTATATTGAGCAAGATTGTTTATACAAGGTGAATATCCCAAGCTTCCATTAAGTAATATACAAACTAGTATGATACAGTAATGGCCTCTAGGGCATATACACTAACAATAATATATCCTCAAATATATGAATAACATGTAGCCTATAACAAGGCTAGGGTAAATATCTAACCCGAGTGTAATCTCATGTGCCCGTTTCAGTGCCTCAGGTAGCAATATATCATGAGAATGAGGTATGAATGCATGAAAACAGAATACATGTAAATGAAGAAACTGTTTTCATAAATTAGTGAGATTTCCTTTGTATTTTTAAAATGAGGTATCATAAATGAAATCAGCATCAACAGTGTCTAGCATCGACACAAAACATAAATCTCAATGTCTCAAAACCTCAGGCTCCGGCCATCCGGACTGGCCTGTATCATCAAATATCAGTACCTTAATATCTCAAAATCTCAATGTCTCAATCACAATATCTAGGACGCCGCCAGTCCAAACCGGTCCCTACCATCCATCTCAAGACCACGACGGTATCCTCCGGATATCCGACGCGTCGGGTAAAATCACCGGTAGGTAGTCTCCCCCTGCCAGGCTCATCGTCATCACCACGAGCTTCTTGCCCCGGGGTACCTTACCGGGTCCACCATGTACCCGAAACGGTTCATCCAACTCCTCGAATCGGGTCTCCAAATTCATCAGCAAACTCATGGTGGACGACTCATACATCATGGGAAAAACCGCGCTTTTTATTTAAAAAGAGAAAGAAGAAGTTTGTATATGTTTTGCGGTTTTCCCCAAATCCAGAAAATCTCATGGAAATCCAAATCCAAAACCTCAATAGCACGTAAAAAGTGAATATATGCATGAGAATCCATGAATGCGGCATAACAATGAATAACAGTATGCATGAGGTAGCAGGTAATAACTACAATGTCTAAACTAACATATAAGGCAAGTACACTAATATCATGTCTAAACTATTAGCTAACAGGCTATGTCAAGCAATAATATTTTCTAAGGTGTACGTGACATGGCAATTACCGATGAAGATGTGTGTGAGCCGGCAAGTAAGTGTACGTGGTACATACGCATCATCGGTAATGGTGCTGGTGTCCTAACCACAAGATATCAACAGTAGAATATGAAGCATAATATAAGCATGTGATGCGGAGCAAACAACAATAATGAGCGGGAGCTGAATACTAGACGCAACGATAACTAATCTGTTTTAACCTAATATAAGTCCTACAATGGTGCCTTTTGAAATAACACGAATCGTGGGGGTTTGAAAATAGGGGCTACGGTGTTTTTAAGAAAAGATACGTTTTTTGAAATATCCGTAGGATCCCTTAGGCTGTCTTTAAAAATACGCACGATTCGTAAGCTTTGAAATAGGTAGGAAACGAATCTAATCTAACAACTAACTAAACTAAAGGGCTACGCTACAAGCTAGACTACAGGTAAGGAAACCGCCTAACATCTGAGTCGATACATATACATACCTGTATATATATTAGTCGGTGATCCCGCCTCAATAATATCATATCCGATACCATATCTATAATCAGACATCCCAAGTCAAGAGTGCGGATCAATCATCAAGATATAGCTCGTACGTAAATCCGTCGTACGGCATCCCCAAATCTGGGTACGGGTCAATATCATATTCCTCACACTATTCCTCTGGTATCCTCTTTATCCAAGATCATAGTCTAGGGTACTGACCTATGTCTAGTACAATACTGATATCGCCTAAGTATGCATGCACGTGTGTAAAAACTACGTCAAGGACCCGCTACAACGTCATGTCGTATCTAAGATACGAACCCTGCTATATCACCGATCTCACGGCCTCAAATCAAATCTCATCGACTCAGCTCAATCCCAAGTATCATCCTCAAATCCGTATGTGAACACATAGTCCCATACCCATGTGAACCCATAACTATAAAGAATCCCATGAGCACATATCAATAGGAATGTATGCAAGTATGTATGTGTGTATGTGTAGTGCAACACTACCCTAGGGTTCGCAACACTAAGGTAATCCAACACACCAATATCCATCCTAAGCAACGTTATTAATCCCAAGTATTTAACCAAATTCAAAAATCTAGTAGGCAAATTAGCACATTAACACAATTTTTTTTTCTAACCATTAGCACTAGCTACTAATCTTGTATTAACATGACAAAAAGCCTAAATATAACACACAATCATACACCAATTTTACAAAACCCTAACTTGCATTCAAATTCATAACTTGAATTCCAAAACTTGCAATTAAACTCACATATCCAAATTAACACTTAATTAAATTAGCTTAAGAAATTAATAACCAATTAAGCAACAAAAATGTTTAGAATTATACCCAAAAATATTTGAAGATCCACAAGCATCCATGGCCTCCCAAAATGCTCTCTTTTCACAAAGATCCATGCTATACGGGCTAAGCTAAAATGGGTAGGAGTCGGATTTGGGTTTTGGGATTTTTTTTGATGGATTTGAGGCAATTTTTGATGAAGTTTGAAGAGAAAAGAGAAGGGAATTGGGGGGGGGGGGGCTGCTGCTGCTGTAGGAGGGGGGGCTACTGGAATGGAAGTGGGAGAGGAGAGAGAGGGAGGTAGAGAAAGTGGGGGAAGAAGTCAAAGTCAAGGTAAGGTCAAAAGTCCACCTAATTCACCCATTTTCTTTTCTTTTCTTTCATATCTTTTTCTTTGAAAATCAAGTGGGGAAAAATATGGTGGCTGCTGAATTCAGCCATGGGGAGGAGTAAGTGGGGGTGTGTGGGTGTGGGTACGGGTGTGGGGTGATGAAAAATGATAAATACAATACCCCAAGCATCCATTTACGCTAAAAAAAGCCTTTTTTCTTCAATAATTTCTAAACTGTTTTGGCAAATGATTTCGTTCCAAAAACCACATGATAAAATTTTATTTAATGTTTTATGATGCACAAAATTTGTTTTAACTCATTCCAATTTGTAATTTTCCCTAATTAAATGTATTAGTGACGGCTTAAAATAATAATAAAATAATATTTTTTCAGAAAATTTGAAATTTCACCAGCGGCTCAATAAACACCAAATAATAGCAATTACATAGCTAGAATATGTATATTTAATTTTTATAATAAGATATTTGTATTTTGGCTTTTTACAGAAAACCCCCTTATTTTACCGATTTTTCGAAATTTCACCGAAACGATTTTCAAAACGTTACAATCTTCCCCCCTTAAAGAAATTCGGTCCCCGAATTTAAATTCAAACTCCCCCAGATACTAAAACATCTAAGAAAAACTATCAAGTCGTCGGGGCTGGAAATTGTAACTACATAAAACAAATCGTAGCGCAGCGCATGCGCTTGAAAAATGAGCATATAACTCAAATCGAAACTCCGTCAAGCATCCCGCAATCATCGGAGTCATGGAGAAGACATCAATGCCAAATCCAAATCAAAACCAATATGACATAACTCGAAACTATACATGTAAATATCGAATCTATATATGTAAGTATCTGAAGGAAATGTATGCCAAATCTCTTTAAGTCGCTCTGCAACGCATATAACACTGCACAGTGGCGGACGTCTATCATAAGAAAATAACTATATACATATACCTTTGTTTGAAATGTACGTTCCGCCGTTTTGGAAACAATTTAGAAGGGTCTCCTTGTTTTAAACATTTTGTGTCATATCAGACACGTAGGTAAATACTGAGGCTATAGCTCGCTATTTGGAAATCCCTTCAATAACTATCAATGCATGCAAAATATATTCAGGTACTGTCCTCTGACTAGTCCTGCTCAGTACGAAAACACATAGCAATATCATAAAAACGTACTGCTCTATACGAAATAAATCCCAAAATATGCACATGAATGCTACGTGCGTCTGGTGCGCACGGAAATCAAAATCCATGAATGTGCCATACATGCGCACAGAAACAACATCTAAGTGCATCGGGTGTGCACGAAACATCTGTCGTAGGCAACGTGTGTGCCTGACAGCAAAATCAGGTGCATCTGACATGCACGAAAAATCTCGAATTAGTGCATCTGGTGTGCACCAAATCGCATCTCGTAACAGGCGCCCAACATGCGTTAAAAATCGAAATCTGGTGCATCCATCATGCACAAAATCAACTCAACTGTATGAAACCCATAAAATCATAAACATGAGAAACCAAGGCACGAAACTGATGTCAAGTCCAACAACTGTGCAAAATCGTAAATCCTCAATCATCAAAATCAAATTATGCGAATAAATCACCCAAAATATCGAAATCAAATATGGTGGAATAGTACCGCTCAAGCGCATCCTCTAAGAATCTCGGGCCAACTGTCGCGGTCACTAGTAGGACGTCTCGTTGATGATCATGAACTCTGGCCTGCTGGTGTGCGTAACAATGACCACTCCTGGGTCCAAGTCTTCTCTATGAATTGTCAATATCACGATCAATCGGCTCATCGGCCCTGTCGGATGTGCTAACGGGGACGATTCCGTTCCGGCACTTCTCTGGTCATCTCTCGGGCAGTCATCGCGACCACTCGTAAAGCAGCATGTCACTATCGTCGGTCTCTGGCTCTCTGAATGTACGTGACACATCTGATCCTGGATGCAAGTATCATTGCAGCAGTGTCTTGGAAGGAATCCTGCTCAAGGTCTCTTCCAAGTCTCATCTCTGCCAAATGTCCAGGAGTCATCGTCCTTACCATGTCTGCTTCTTGCTTCGTAACGGCTGCATACTCACCGCGACTCTTTTTGGAAGGTATATCCAATAACAATGCCTCGGTATGCGCATCGCATCTCTGATGTCAGCGGAGGGGAACGTCATCATATCCAGATCGTGTACGAACCTCTTACTCCATTTTTCTCTAATGTCGACCGCTTCGGACTTGTCTGGTCGTGGCTGCATGGACTGAGCATCCAACGGCTATCCTCGTATCTGGAGTCTCCCAAGAATTGCATCTCACCATCTAGCATCCGAATTAAGTCGAGCCATCCGATCGAGTCGTCAAAACCTCATAATCCCCCAAGAGCTCAACATCTTGGGTACGGTATAATAGTATCGAGTACATACCACAGCATCGGTGGTCCAGCTGTAGAAGGGCAAACCCAAGCCTCACTAATGGCGCCGCAGAACTGCCGCAAACCCTAAGGTTCAAAGGCTTTCACACGGTCATTAAGTCGAGTTAGGGTTTTATTCTTCTAGAGGGACCATAGAATTGCCTGCATGTCTTTCCGAATACTTTAAACTTGGAATAATAGGTTACTGACATTCGATCATCTCTGTCGACTCTCAACGTCTCCGCGTGAAGTCGTCTCTAGCTGGAATCAATCTATCTGATGACCTCGCAACGGGGTAGCGAACAATCCACATATCCTATTCATTCATCCTCGGTGACTAGTGATCTCCTATAATCTCTTAGTACAACCTCGTACTGCAATAGCTCCAACATCTGGGCAAAATCCCGTCGTTCGCAGCAATAACTGGCTAACTCGTCTGCACGCTGAACAGTGCCTCAATCATCATGAATGAGCAATACATCAACGATCATCAGTATCTAGCTGGCCTCTGTCAGTGGCTCAATCCTCTAGTGCTGATCGGCACGTCCAAGTAATCTCATACAGCGATCCATCAAACGCTCATGGCGCAAAACACAATCAAGACACATCTCTGCAAACGTGTGTCTCCGGAATAATGCTCTGGTCAGTCCTTGTTCGTAACGAGCTCATGCTGACCGCAACTCTAACCGTAGTTCTCCCTGCCCGTAACCGTAGCAGCAAAACCAAACTGGGACCGATGAGGCTAGATCAGGAAGGAATATAATACTGAACAAGGAAATGTACATCCTAAGGCTTCATAAGTGGAGTGGCGTGTCGTAAATATGCCGCGGAACATATCAACGGTACGTCACTCTACTTTAGTCACCTATTCCATCAACCAAGGGTCATCCTATACTCCTAAGGTAAAAACCTAACGCTCTGATACCAACTTTGTCACAACCCGAAAGTACGGAACATGACCGGCACTTAGACTACGAACGTCTCAAGGCGTACGTATGCTAAGTAAGCCGAAACCCAGAAATCCAAACCAAGAGAAGTAGTAGAGAATAGGAAGAACCATATCAAATCAACCTGTATGCAACATAATATACAACGCCTAAAGGCGAGGATCACAACAGAAATGGAACTCAACCAGCAAGAAACTCAAGAAATATAACATGCTACTCTATGGTCGAAAGAATAACATTACTGGTCTCTATCTCAAAAAATACAAGTTTGGTTGATGGAACTTCTAGATACAACTGAAATATAATATACAAGGTATAATGATGGGTAAGATACAATAAACCCACCTACTAGCAAGTCACCCGAAAGAAACCGTGCCCGCAAAGCCGTAATGAAATCCGTACGGCAACACCTGCAAGAAACTGGGGCACAACGGGGGTGAGTTGCCAACTCGTGAGTAGAAAAAGATCTACGCACAGAAATCACACAAATAACGCAACCTAGGTCAATGATCATAATATATCCTCAAATATATGAATAACATGTAGCCTATAACAAGGCTAGGGTAAATATCTAACCCGAGAGTAATCTCATGTGCCCGTGTCAGTGCCTCAGGTAGCAATATATCATGAGAATGAGGTATGAATGCATGAAAACAGAATACATGTAAATGAAGAAACTGTTTTCATAAATTAGTGAGATTTCCTTTGTATTTTTAAAATGAGGTATCATAAATGAAATCAGCATCAACAGTGTCTAGCATCGACACAAAACATAAATCTCAATGTCTCAAAACCTCAGGCTCCGGCCATCCGGACTGGCCTGTATCATCAAATCTCAGTACCTCAATATCTCGAAATCTCAATGTCTCAATCTCAATATCTAGGGCGCCGTCATTCCAGACCGGCCCCTACCATCCATCTCAAGACCACGACGGTATCCTCCGGATATCCGACGCGTCGGGTAAAATCACCGGTAGGTAGTCTCCCCCTGCCAGGCTCATCGTCATCACCACGAGCTTCTTGCCCCGGGGTACCTTACCGGGTCCACCATGTACCGGAAACGGTTCATCCAACTCTTCGAATCGGGTCTCCAAATCCATCAGCAAACTCATGGTGGACGACTCATACATCATGGGAAAAACCGCGCTTTTTATTTAAAAAGAGAAAGAAGAAGTTTGTATATGTTTTGCGGTTTTCCCCAAATCCAGAAAATCTCATGGAAATCCAAATCCAAAACCTCAATAGCACGTAAAAAGTGAATATATGCATGAGAATCCATGAATGCGGCATAACAATGAATAACAGTATGCATGAGGTAGCAGGTAATAACTACAATGTCTAAACTAACATATAAGGCAAGTACACTAATATCATGTCTAAACTATTAGCTAACAGGCTATGTCAAGCAATAATATTTTCTAAGGTGTACGTGACATGGCAATTACCGATGAAGATGTGTGTGAGCCGGCAAGTAAGTGTACGTGGTACATACGCATCATCGGTAATGGTGCTGGTGTCCTAACCACAAGATATCAACAGTAGAATATGAAGCATAATATAAGCATGTGATGCGGAGCAAACAACAATAATGAGCGGGAGCTGAATACTAGACGCAACGATAACTAATCTGTTTTAACCTAATATAAGTCCTACAATGGTGCCTTTTGAAATAACACGAATCATGGGGTTTTGAAAATAGGGGCTACGGTGTTTTTAAGAAAAGATACGTTTTTTGAAATATCCGTAGGATCCCTTAGGCTGTCTTTAAAAATACGCACGATTCGTAAGCTTTGAAATAGGTAGGAACCGAATCTAATCTAACAACTAACTAAACTAAAGGGCTACGCTACAAGCTAGACTACAGGTAAGGAAACCGCCTAACATCTGAGTCGATACATATACATATCTGTATATATATTAGTCGGTGATCCCGCCTCAATAATATCATATCCGATACCATATCTATAATCAGACATCCCAAGTCAAGAGTGCGGATCAATCATCAAGATATAGCTCGTACGTAAATCCGTCGTACGGCATCCCCAAATCTGGGTACGGGTCAATATCATATTCCTCACACTATTCCTCTGGTATCCTCTTTATCCAAGATCATAGTCTAGGGTACTGACCTATGTCTAGTACAATACTGATATCGCCTAAGTATGCATGCACGTGTACGTCAAGGACCCGCTACAACGTCATGTCGTATCTAAGATACGAACCCTGCTATATCACCGATCTCACGGCCTCAAATCAAATCTCATCGACTCAGCTCAATCCCAAGTATCATCCTCAAATCCGTATGTGAACACATAGTCCCATACCCATGTGAACCCATAACTATAAAGAATCCCATGAGCACATATCAATAGGAATGTATGCAAGTATGTATGTGTGTATGTGTAGTGCAACACTACCCTAGGGTTCGCAACACTAAGGTAATCCAACACACCAATATCCATCCTAAGCAACGTTATTAATCCCAAGTATTTAACCAAATTCAAAAATCTAGTAGGCAAATTAGCACATTAACACAATTTTTTTTTCTAACCATTAGCACTAGCTACTAATCTTGTATTAACATGAAAAAAAGCCTAAATATAACACACAATCATACACCAATTTTACAAAACCCTAACTTGCATTCAAATTCATAACTTGAATTCCAAAACTTGCAATTAAACTCACATATCCAAATTAACACTTAATTAAATTAGCTTAAGAAATTAATAACCAATTAAGCAACAAAAATGTTTAGAATTATACCCAAAAACATTTGAAGATCCACAAGCATCCATGGCCTCCCAAAATGCTCTCTTTTCACAAAGATCCATGCTATACGGGCTAAGCTAAAATGGGTAGGAGTCGGATTTGGGTTTTGGGATTTTTTTTGATGGATTTGAGGCAATTTTTGATGAAGTTTGAAGAGAAAAGAGAAGGGAATTGGGGGGGCTGCTGCTGCTGTAGGAGGGGGGGCTGCTGGAATGGAAGTGGGAGAGGAGAGAGAGGGAGGTAGAGAAAGTGGGGGAAGAAGTCAAAGTCAAGGTAAGGTCAAAAGTCCACCTAATTCACCCATTTTCTTTTCTTTTCTTTCATATCTTTTTCTTTGAAAATCAAGTGGGGAAAAATATGGTGGCTGCTGAATTCAGCCATGGGGAGGAGTAAGTGGGGGTGTGTGGGTGTGGGTACGGGTGTGGGGTGATGAAAAATGATAAATACAATACCCCAAGCATCAATTTACGCTAAAAAAAAGCCTTTTTTCTTCAACAATTTCTAAACCGTTTTGGCAAATGATTTCGTTCCAAAAACCACATGATAAAATTTTATTTAATGTTTTATGATGCACAAAATTTGTTTCAACTCATTCCAATTTGTAATTTTCCCTAATTAAATGTATTAGTGACGGCTTAAAATAATAATAAAATAATATTTTTTCAGAAAATTTGAAATTTCACCAGCGGCTCAATAAACACCAAATAATAGCAATTACATAGCTAGAATATGTATATTTAATTTTTATAATAAGATATTTGTATTTTGGCTTTTTACAGAAAACCCCCTTATTTTACCGATTTTTCGAAATTTCACCGAAACGATATTCAAAACGTTACACCTTCCTTCCACTTACGCCCAGTTTATCCTTAACTTCAACATGCAAGGAAAGGAGGTTGAACTTTTCGAACTTCTGAACATGTTGAGGAGTGCTGAGGGCACCCTACAGAAGGGTAGGGAGACATCCACTTTGTTTGTAGGAGGATCTTCCTCTTCTAGGTCCAGGGCGAAAGCCAAGGGTAAGAAGAAGAAAGCCCCCGCCAAACCAAGAAGCGGTGTCAGTAAAGTGGATACGAAGGGAAAGGGAAAGGCAACAAAGGTAGCGGGAAAGCTGGTGGGGAAGGAAGAATGCTTCTACTGTCACAGAAGTGGACACTGGAAACAGGATTGCAAGGCTTAGAAGGCCAGAACCCAGGATCTGAAGCGAGTTGCGGCTTCAGCTTCAGGTGTGTATGTTATTGAAAACTGTCTATCGATAAACTCTATATCCTGGGTATTGGATACCGGATCAGGATCTCATATCTGTAATTCTTTGCAGGCGTTGAGAAAGCGTAGAGTTTTGAAGGCAGGTGATATGACCCTCAGAGTTGCAAACGGAGATAGCATGGATGCTGAGGCCGTGGGGGACTATCACCTGGGATTGTCAGATGGACACTTTTTGGTTTTGCGTAGTTGTTATTTTGTACCAAATGCAACCTGTAATATCATTTCTGTATCTTTATTGTCTAAAGAAGGTTATGAATTTGCATTTGTAAGTAATGTTGTGAACATTCACCTTAATCAAGTTTTGATTAGGTCAGGTACATTAAAACAACGGTATATACGTATTAAACCAACCACAGATTTTCAATGTCCAGAATACACACAAAAGAAAGTCTCCAGAAATCAATAAAACTTTCTTATGGCATTGTAGACTGGGTCACATCAATGAGAGAAGGTTGACTAAGTTACATGCAGAAGGATATTTAGATCCGTTCGAATATCAATCGTATGCAACTTGTTAATCCTGTCTCAAAGGAAAGATGACAAAGACTCCGTTCACTGGACACGGAGTAAGAGCGAGCGAGCTCTTGGAACTCGTACACAGCGACGTGTGCGGTCCAATGTCTACACATGCGCGAAGAGGTTATTCTTAATTCATTACTTTTACGGATGATTTCTCAAGGTTCGGACATGTCTTCTTAATGAAGCATAAATCTGAAGCTTTTAAAAAGTTCCAGGAATATAAGAATGAAGTAGAAAAACAAACAGGCAAAAGTATGAAGGCACTGAGATCTGATCGAGGTGGTGAATACTTGAGTGTCGAGTTCCTGGGTTACTTAAAAGAGAATGGAATTCTCTCTCAGCTTACTCCTCCATACACTCCGCAACATAACGGTGTATCGGAGAGACGGAACCGAACCCAATTGGATATGGTACGGTCCATGATGAGTAACGCTGAATTGCCGCGATCGTTCTGGGGATATGCGCTAGAATCAGCTACATACCTTTTGAACCGAGTTCCCACTAAGACTGTGCCTACCACACCATATGAGTTATGGAGTGGGAAGAAACCCTATCTTCAATACCTGAAGATTTGGGGATGTCCAGCTTATATCAAAAAGCAGCATGCGGACAAACTAGAGGCACGCTCAGTACTGTGCAAGTTTGTGGGATACCCAAAGAACTCCAGGGGGTATCTTTTCTATTACGCAGAGGAACAAAAAGTCCTTGTTTCTCGTAATGCCCATTTTCTGGAACATCGGTTCTTAGAAAAGGAAATAAGTGGGAGCGCAATAGAACTGGAAGAAATTCCAGAACCACAAGCTATTACTGAAAGCTTAGTAGAACCAGAGGGTTCGAAAGATCAGGACATTCCCACGCCACTCCGCAGGAGTAGTAGGCAGTCTCATCCGCCCGAGAGATACTACGGTTTTCTCATAGACGGGGATAGAGAGGATTTCATCATAGATTGTGATGAGCCTACTAGCTTCCAGCAAGCCATTCAGAGCGTTGACTCGGTAAAATGGCTGGATGCAATGCGGACCGAAATGGAGTCCATGTACACCAACAAAGTATGGACGTTGGACATTGCTCCAGATGGGGTAAAACCCGTTGGATGCAAGTGGATCTTCAAAAGGAAGATTGGTGTAGATGGACAGGTTGAGGCCTATAAAGCTAGACTGGTTGCAAAGGGTTTTCGTCAACGACCTGGTTTGGACTATGACGAAACCTTTTCTCCAGTAGCTATGCTGAAATCCATTCGGATCCTTCTTGCCATTGCTGCCTTCCACGATTATGAAATTTGGCAGATGGACGTAAAGACCGCTTTTCTAAATGGACATTTAGAGGAGTGTGTCTATATGGACCAGCCAGAGGGTTTCATTCAGAGTGGGAGCAGCGGAAAGGTGTGCAAGTTTCTTAAGTCCATTTATGGACTAAAGCAGGCATCGCGGAGTTGGAACATCTGTTTTGATGAGATGATCAAGGAATTTGGCTTTATCAAAAATCCAGATGAACCATGCATCTATTGTAGATTTATAGCGAGAACTATAGTATTCTTCATTTTATACGTGGATGACATTCTCTTAATAGGAAATGATATTTCTATGCTACAATCTGTCAAGGGGTTCTTATCACACAGGTTCTCCATGAAAGACCTGGGTGATGCCTCATACATTCTGGGGATCCGGATCTACCGTGACAGATCCAAGAGGATTTTAGGACTCTCACAGTCCAGGTACATCGACACCATACTGAAAAGATTCAGTATGGAAGATTCCAAGCACGGTAATCTACCGGCTTGTCACGGGATCACCCTCTCCAAAGAGATGCCTCCCAAGACTGATTTGGAGAGGGATCGCGTGTCTATTATACCCTACGCTTCTGCGGTAGGCTCTATAATGTATGCGATGTTGTGTACCAGACCAGATGTGGCTTATGCACTGAGTGTGGTAAGCAGGTATCAGTCAAACCCTGGGGAGAAACATTGGATAGCGGTAAAGAACATTCTCAAGTACCTGAGAAGGACTAAGGAGATGTTCTTGGTGTATGGCGGAAAAGACCTCCAGATTGAGGCCTTTGCTGACTCCAGCTTCCAGAGTGACAAGGATGATTCCAAGTCCATGTCGGGTTTTGTCTTTACCCTCAATGGAGGGGCGGTGTGTTGGAAGAGCTCCAAACAGGAAACCGTTGCTGACTCGACTATGGAAGCGGAATACATCGCTGCATCTGATGCCGCAAAAGAAGCTGTCTGGATGAGGAAGTTCTTGAAAGAACTTCAGGTGGTTCCGTCCATTGTTGACCCAATACCTCTGTATTGCGATAACAACGGGGCTATAGCTTTAGCGAAGGAACCCAGGTCCCATCAGAAATCCAGACACATCTTGAGGCGGTATCACCTGATCAGGGAGATCGTGGATCGCCAGGAGATCGAGGTTTGGAGGGTTGGTTCAGAAGATAACACTGCAGATCTATTCACAAAGGCCTTACCCCAGACTCAGTTCGAGCGGCTGATCGAGGTGATAGGTCTTCGATACGCCAGTACATGGCCTTAGTGCAAGTGGGAGATTGTCAGTGTATATGCCCTAGAGGCCATTACTGTATCATACTAGTATGTATATTACTTGATGGAAGCTTGGGATATTCACAGTTGTATATATAATCTTGCTCGAAATGGTAGTATGCTACTTGGTTTGTCTCTGCTTTAATATGTGAATGTGTTTCTTTTAGCATATCACTTATATACATATTAGTAGAGCCCTTAGGATCTTTGCTTGATTACCAGCGTTGTGATGGCGCTCACACTCGTGGGGGCTGGGTAATCCATAAGAACATCCTTATACAGGTCCCTAGTCGTTGGACTATCGAGATAGGGCATCGATACTCCGGAGTAGACTAGCGTATGCGCTTCTCATCCCAGCGTGGGAGACGGTCTGTCCCACAGCCGTCAGTACATCGTACTTGAGATAGTATGCGGGTGCTCGTTAGGTTACGAGTACACTGGACAGGACTCGTCGGGAACTGTTGGTTGGTATTATACCTATCGTCAGTTATCAGTTCCCAGGTGATATGAGTACAGCTTAGTCCGCTGACTTGACACTGTCACTTCGCCTCGAGTGTGTTCCCACTGCACTTTGATTACTACCTTACCATGGCTCAAAGGAGTCGTGCAAACAGGTAGTTTTTGGGTGCAGTCCCGAAGCACTTGGAGGCAGTGACGGTTAGACTGGATTCGTCTCTCCCGGTATTGGGGGTTGACATCGCGCTGTGTCCAGGAGAGCCATTACACAAGTAGTCCCTGGCCAGGGCAAGCGAGATATACTGGTAGGTTTCCAGTGTTATCTCAGGGTGTTCTGGGCTACACTCCGACATGACTTGTACCGCTATTAGGGGACTGACGTTCACCGCCCCCTAGGCCCGCCATGCGATGTATCAGACGAACAGACCGGACTGTACGGAGACTGTCACATACAGGCTCAGTAGGAGTTCAGATGGGGTCACCTCGTCAGTCTTCTTATCGGCATCTACCTGGGGACCGTTACGTACAGCTAGTACCGCTTGCGGTCTGTGGTTAAACCCACTGCCAGCGTAGTGTCGAGTCTTTAGAGTCCCACACATAGAGTTATTTGCCTTTAAGCAAAATGGGTAGAGGTCGCATGGTTTTGCGACAGGGTTCGTTCACATCCGCGCACTTATGCACGTTTGCTGTCCGGACAGCTTATACTAGCGGGCTTTGGTTTAAGCCAGATCCTAGTATATGATTTGGGATTGGTTTTATCCCATTGTATTCGTGTTCCTCGGATCACGAATACGGGTGCGTATGCACAGTTGACTGAGACAGAGGCAGAGGACTTTGATTAGGGTTAATGACCATTGTCATTTTGTTAACCCTAATGCTTATGTGTGTATTATGATTAATTGATATTAGTTATATATAATTGTGCATGGTTAGGGTTGTTGACATTTTGACCATTCTTGACTTGTTGACCTAGGTTGACACTTTGACCATCATCATTCCATATAAAAGTTGCTCTTTGATCTTTGCAATTTGCATTAAATATGAAATGATAATGGTCATGTCTTGATTAAGCCATGACAATTATCTTGCTAATTATCTTTTTACAATAATTCACACATATATGTGAGAATGGCTTATTATTCTCTCATTCTATCATTTTGATTCTCTCTCCTCCTCTTCCTCTCTCTCAAGCTCTCCCCTCTCATGTGTTGAGAAACACTTGATCTTGAGTTAAACCTCTCCAAAGTAATCTCTACTCTCATCTAAGGTTCTAGGACTAGCACTTCTAGCACCTTAGTTACTTCTAGCTTGAAGTTGAAGCCAAAGGTTGAGGCTCTCGGGTGGATCCTTCTTCGACTAGAGAAGGAGACAAGGTGATATCTTTCTTCCACTCCAAGGAGCAAGGAGAGAAGGACATAAAGCCTAAGGTATAACCTTTCTTCCATGTAGCTAATTCTAGTTAGCTTTTAGTTAGTTTTTGTTTAGCAAAGATCCTCCTTAAGCTAGTCCATGTTGCCTAGTTCGATAAAAATCCGATTTTTAATCCGTTTTCCGCCTCCCTGTAAGCACCGGGTTGGGCAACGTGGACTTACAATATCCAAGCCGCTGATAATCTAAGCGGTAAAACCTGCAAGAAACTGTGGCACAACGGGGATGAGTTGCCAACTCAGTGAATAAAAGTACATCTAAAGGTAGAAATCGAATACATGACGATACCTAGGTCATAAGTATAATCCTATCATAATCTGTACCGATATACTATATGATATGCATATGTGCAATACTAACTATCATGCAATCACAAGTATAATATCTCAATGTCATATGAGTCAAATCATGAATCTATAATCCGTATTGGAATCCCCTTTTTGTCTATGAATGTCTGTACAAATATGCAGGTACTGTCCCCCGGATCAATCCTGGTGGAATCCAATAAATAATATCTAACGGTGTACCTCATGATAATGATCTGTAAGTCCATGCCACGCACCCCACGAACTTGCGGGGAGGCGGGATATATGAAAAACGATTATCAAAGCTTCGTAACACGGACTTGAGCGCATGAATCGTTATCTAAACCATTGCTAACTATCAACTAGAGGTTTAACTACTTGGATTCGAAGTTATACCTCATGTTACATGTCCTTCGGGTCTTCATCGCTGTCCTCCACTCCTCGTAGGCTCCTTGGAACATCGGCACCTCAACGGCCTCCTCGAATCAAAGACGATCCACCCGAAAGCTCCTACGCCAAGCTTGATCTCAAACTTGAGATAACTAGGTTGCTTAAAGTGCTAATCTAAGCTACCTAGGGGATATAGAGTGAGGTTATGGATGTATTAGTCTAGCTAACCCTTGATCTCAACACATAAGAGGTTAGGGTTAGGGTTTGAAGAGAGAGTGAGCTTGAGGAGAGAGAAGGTGAAGATGAGAATGAAATGAGATAATGATATATCATAATATTTATGGCGCATTATAATTTTATCAAATAAGTAAATAAATGATTAATCATCCATGCTTCATAAATGCATTTGAGTGATTCATCTCCATGAGTCATTAAGTATTTATGATGCATTAATGACTTGGATGAATCACACAAATGAGTCACTAATCTCATTTAATGCAATGCCAACTTACCCCCTTAGTCACCACTCTTCTACAAGCTTCCCGACAAATTACGAGAACGCCCCTCCAATCCGTGAAAACACGCAAAATCTTTAGGCTGTATAAATCCAATAACCCGATACCAGAATCTGGCTTAAACCAAAGCCGGCTAGTAAAAACTGTCCGAACGCAGTACGTGCGTTAACACACGTACGCGTCCGAACCCTTGTCGTAAAACCGTACGACCTCTATATCGTTTCTCCTGGAGCAAGGAAACTCTCTGTGTGGGACTCTAAAGACTCGACACTGCGCTGGCAGTGGGTTTAACCACAGACCACAAGCGGCACTAGCTGTACGTAACGGTCCCCAGGTGTCGATAAGAAGGCCGATGAGGAAACCCATCCGTACTCCTACTGAGCCTGATGTGACAATCTCCATGTAGTCCGGTCTGTTCGTCTTAGACTATCGCATATCAAGCCTAGGGGGCGGCAAGCGTCAGTCCCCTAATAGCTGCATAAGTCGTGTCGGAGCGAAGCTCATTACACCCTGAGAAGCTACTGGAACCTACCAGTATATCTCGCTTGCTCTGGCCAGGGACTTTGCGTAATGGCTCTCTGACACAGCGCGATATCATCTCCCAATACCGGGAGAGACGAATCCTGTCTAACCACTACTGCCTCCAAGTGCTCGGGAGTGAACCCAACTGCTACCTGTTTGCATGACTCCTTTGAGCCGTGGTTGGGTAGCAATCTAAGAACAATGGGACACACTCGAGGCGAAGTAGCAGTGTCAAGTCTGCGGACTATGCTGTACTCATGTCACCTAGGAACTGTTAACTGACGACGGGTATAATACCAACTAATCAGTTCCCCTGCGAGTCCTGTCCGGTGTACCCGTAACCTAACGAGCACCTGTATACTATCTCTAGTACGACGTACTGATGGCTATGGGACAGACCATCTCTCCAACTGGGATGAGAAGCGTACATACTGGTCTACTCTGGAATTCGATGCCCTATCTCGATAATCCAACGACCAGGGACCTGTATAGGATGTTGCTTACAGACTACCCAGCCCCCACTAGTGTGACTGCCATCACAACGCTGGTAATCAAGCAAAGAACCTATGGGCTCTACTAATATGTATAAGTGATACGTTACAAGAAACATATGCACATATTGAAGTAGACACAAACCAAGTAGCATACTACCATTTTAAGCAAGACTGTATATACAACTGTGAATATCCCAAGCTTCCATTAAGTAATATACATACAAGTATGATACAATAATGGCCCCTAAGGCATATACACTAACAATCTCCCACTTGCACTAGGGCCATGAGCTGGCATATCGTAGACCTATCATCTCGAATAGCCTCTCGAACTGCGTCTGAGGAAGGGCCTTTGTGAATGGATCAGCAATGTTATTCTCCGTCTCTACTCTTTTCACCTCGATCTCCCGGCGATCTACGATCTCCCTGATCAGGTGATACCGCCTTAAGATGTGTATGGACTTTTGATGGGACCTGGGTTCCTTCGCTAAAGCTATAGCGCCGTTGTTGTCACAATACAGAGGTATTGGACCAACACTGGTAGGAACCACCTGAAGTTCTGTGAGGAACTTCTTCATCCAGACTGCTTCTTTTGCGGCATCGCAAGCAGCTATGTACTCCGCTTCCATCGTTGAGTCAGCAACGGTCTCCTGTTTGGAACTCTTCCAACAGACCGCCCCTCCATTGAGGGTAAAGACATAACCCGACATGGATTTGGAGTCATCTTTGTCACTCTGGAAGCCGGAGTCGGCAAAGGCCTCCAACTGGAGGTCTTTTCCGCCATATACCAAGAACATCTCCTTAGTCCTCCTCAGGTACTTGAGAATGTTCTTTACTGCTATCCAGTGCTTCTCCCCTGGGTTTGCTTGATACCGGCTTACTACGCTCAATGCGTATGCTACATCTGGTCTGGTACATAACATCACATACATTATAGAGCCTACCGCAGAAGCGTAGGGTATAATCGACATGCGATCCCTTTCCAAATCAGTCTTGGGAGACATCTCTTTGGAGAGGGTGATTCCGTGACAAGACGGTAGGTTACCGCGCTTAGAATCATCCATACTGAATATTTTCACTATGGTGTCTATGTACCTGGACTGTGAAAGTCCCAACATCTTCTTTGATCTATCACGATAGATCCGGATCCCCAAAATGTAGGTGGCATCACCCAGGTCTTTCATGGAGAATTTATGTGACAAGAATCTTTTGACTGACTGTAACATAGGAATATCATTTCCTATTAGGAGAATGTCATCCACGTATAAGACGAGGAATGCTACAGCTCTCCCTACAATCTTACTGTATATGCATGGTTCATCTGGATTTTTTATAAAGTCAAATTCTTTGACAGCATCATCAAAACAGATGTTCCAACTCCGCGATGCCTGTTTTAGTCCATAAATGGACTTAAGCAGCTTGCATACTTTACCGCTGCTCCCACTCTGAATGAATCCCTCTGGCTGATCCATATAGACGCTCTTTTCCAAATTTCCATTTAGAAAGGCCGTCTTTACGTCCATCTGCCAGATTTCATAATCGTGGAAGGCAGCAATAGCAAGAAGGACCCGAATAGATTTAAGCATAGCCACTGGAGAAAAGGTTTCGTCATAGTCCAAACCAGGCCTTTGACGGAAACCCTTTGCAACAAGTCTAGCCTTATAGGTTTCAACCTGTCTATCTACACCAATCTTCTTTTTGAAGATCCATTTGCATCCTACGGGTTTTACCCCATCTGGAGCAACGTCCAAAGTCCATACTTTGTTAGTGTACATGGACTCCATTTCGGTCCGCATTGCATCCAGCCATTTTACTGAGTCACCGCTCTGAATGGCTTGCTGGAAGCTAGTAGGGTCATCTTCATCAATGACACGATCCTCTCTATCCCCATCTACGAGAAAACCGTAGTATCTCTCAGGCGGATGAGACGGTCTACTACTCCTGCGGAGTGGTGTTGGGATGTCCTGTTCTTCTTTAACTTCTGGTTCTACCAAACTTTCAGTAGTAGTTTGTGTTTCTGGAATTTCTTCCAGTTCTATTTCGCTCCCACTAGTTTCCTTTTCTAAAAACTGATATTCTAGAAAATGGGTATTACGAGAAACAAAAACCTTTTGTTCCTCTGCGTAATAGAATAGATATCCCCTGGAGTTCTTTGGATATCCCACAAACTTACATAGTACTGATCGTGCCTCGAGTTTGTCCGCATGCTGCTTTTTAATATAAGCTGGACATCCCCAAATCTTTAGATACTGAAGATAGGATTTCTTCCCACTCCACATTTGATATGGTGTGGTAGGCACTGTCTTGGTGGGAACCTGGTTCAAAAGATATGCAGCTGATTCTAGTGCATATCCCCAGAATGATCGCGGTAACTCAGCGTTACTCATCATGGAACGAACCATATCCAATAGGGTTCGATTCCTCCTTTCCGATACACCATTATGTTGTGGTGTGTATGGAGGAGTAAGCTGAGAAAGAATTCCATTCTCTTTTAAGTAACCCAGGAGCTCGGCACTTAAGTATTCACCACTTCGATCAGATCTCAGTGTCTTTATACTTTTGCCTGTTTGTTTTTCCACTTTATTCTTGTA
The DNA here is from genome assembly GCA_030015575.1 of Agapanthus africanus. Classification (NCBI taxonomy): domain Eukaryota; kingdom Viridiplantae; phylum Streptophyta; class Magnoliopsida; order Asparagales; family Amaryllidaceae; genus Agapanthus; species Agapanthus africanus. The sequence goes on along the minus strand of JASDDO010000031.1, from coordinate 288,224,972 downwards.
TTCTTGGAATTTCTCAAAGGCCTCGGATTTATGCTTCATTAAGAAGACATATCCATACCTAGAGAAATCATCCGTAAAAGTAATGAAGTAGGAATAACCACCTCGCGCATGTGTAGACATTGGACCGCACACGTCACTGTGTACGAGTCCTAAGAGCTCGCTTGCTCTTACTCCGTGTTCAGTGAACGGAGTCTTTATCATCTTTCCTTTGGGACAAGATTCACAAGTAGCATAAGATTGATATTCGAACGGATTCAAATATCCTTCTTTTTGTAACTTAGTCAACCTTCTCTCATTGATGTGACCTAGTCTACAATGCCATAAGAAAGCCTGATTTATTTCTGGAGACTTTCTTTTAAGAGTGCTCTGGACATTGAAAACCTGAGCTTTACTTAATACGTATATACCGTTATCTAATGTACTGGACCCAATCAGAACTTGTTTTAGGTGGATGTTAACTACATCGCTTACGAATGTAAAATCATATCCCTCTCTCGAAAGTGAGGACACTGATATGATATTACAAGTCATACTAGGTACATATAAACAGTTATGTAAAATCAATATATGCCCACTTGTCAAACCTAGGCGATATTCACCCACGGATTCAGCGTTCACTGTCATTCCGTTTGCAACTCTGAGAGACCAATCACCTACCTTTATAACTCTACTGTTTCTCAAAGCATGTAATGAATTACAGATATGAGATCCTGCTCCGGTATCTAGTACCCAGGAAGTAGAATTTATTGACATACAGTCTTCAATTACAAATACACTTGAGGCTGAAGCCACAGCATGCTTCGTATCCTGGCTACTGGCTTCAAAAGCCATGCAATCTTTCTGCCTATGCCCAATCCCATAACAATAGGAACGTCCCTCTTTTACTATATCCAGTCCCGAAACTTTTGCCCCTCTCTTTCCTTCTACATCCCTGGTTTCCTTCAGGATAGAAGGTAGAGACTGTAGAATCAAGTCAGTATCTGACCCGTTTCCCAACGTGGTCTGCAGGTCCTGGAGCTCATCAATATAGCTAGTCATTGTAAGGACGTTGTCCCCTACAGATGACCCGTCAGCCAATCTCGCTTGAATTAATTCGTTCGAGGTCTCATATCTTGCGATATGAGATTGATCTCCATATAAATATTTGTTATGGAGATAGATGGAAACTAAGTCCATCTTCTCGTGCTGCTTCTGGTATACACCATCAACTGAAGCTAACACGAGGCACTTGGCTTTCGCTTTATCTTTTTTCCTTGTCTGATAGATATCCATATCCGCGACAGTGGAAACTGGACCTGGGACGGCGGGATCTTGAGTAGTAATAGGGTGGTCCAGCTTGTCATAGGCAATGGACATGTGGACAGACTTCTGCCAGTCATATGAGTAAGATTCAGTCAATTTGTTATCTATTTGTAACCTATGCGTGGTCACAAGTCGCTGCAATTTAAGAGAGAGAAGAAAATACTATTAGCATGATGCTCTTGCAAATTTAGAGTGGTTTTTAATATATCTAAACAGGATGGCTCCCACTGTTTCTCGAATCTCTCCTCAAACCATAAAAGAAGAATTAGGCAAGATCATTCTCACCGTACAATTCTTGCTTAACCGTTCAGCCAGGTCAGTGTCGATACTTCGAGGGAGGTTTTCCAACGCTTTCGCGAAGTTCCTTAATTAAATAACCTCTATTCTCTGGGGGCGTAACCCCGCTGACACCTTTCTAGGCACCTACTTGGTTTATAGCATTGATCGTTAAATGACGAATCTCCTGATAAGTAGCTTGTACTCACAGTAGGATCGGGATCCAAAATATCATCGTATGATAATGTTGAAGGAATCCTACCAACATTCATCAAACTCCAAAATGGTATGCTCTCTCTGCAAATTTCAGTTTCTTTAGAAATTCCCGATATAGATTTTTGCCCCATGCTCTTATGACTTTAACTAAGGGCCAAATATGTCATAAGTCACATGTTAAGTTCTACCCATCATTATCCAGGTTAATTTGAACCCACCCGTACATACTCTTGACTAAGGGCCAAGAAAAGTAATACGACTGTTCCAAACCAACGCATCTATCTATGCAACAAATGAATACCCCAGCAGCTACCAAACACTATGTTTTTACTAAGGGCCAAATATACATAGCTTGAATACTACTGAATACCCAAATGAAATGACGGAGGGCTACGAATTGTTTTGGCAAAACCGTGAACGTAGTGAACTTGATATAATCGAAGGAACCTGATACTTTTTGAAAAGGAGTGGTTAAAGCTCCGCAATTAAAAATTCTAATCTTTTTAAAATAACCGAGTGGTTTCTTTTAAATTTGTTCCAACGACTTAACTTTGGTTTATTTTCTTTGCATTATAATAATGCGTCCCATCATTTACCCTATCATTGCAGAAAACAATGAAAATACCACTTCCTCTTATGCCATCTGCATTCGCCACGGGGTCCCGTCATCACCCGTTAGGTTACTTAACTAACGACAGAGCGGGGGCTGGGCTAGCACGGGTGTAAAACATAAGTGACGTCTAATAGCTATCATATATAGATATTGTACATTCGTCAGACGCAATAATAAGCATTCCAGATCACAGATGAACTTTATTGGATTTACTAGCAATCCGCATTTGCTTTGAGCCTACAATAAAAGACGGATTACACAGTTGTGATGAATAGCCATTACCCCATCCTAGACCCCTACGGGTACGGCAAACTACCCGCCAAGTACCCAAAGTGAAGCGGTCTCCCTCAACAACGTGAGTAGGCCACTAAACACTTCAACGCACCCGGTAGTTTGTGTACCCCGCCTTGGGTCTATCCTAGGAGCAAAAAAACAGTAAAAAAAAATAATACAACGGTGGCTACAACCGCAACCTGGATGTGCCCCGCAAAAGAATATTACATCATATTACATTTACATCGAATGAATGAATATTAAACCCATCTCAAAACCACGGCTAATCATCACAACAGTTCATATACACAAACAGTAAACATTTCAGAAATGTGCAACCCCCTGCCAACCGACATACTAGCAGTTAGGGGAGGTTTACGAACACATTAAACATTACAGATAAAAACCCAATTAGCAAATATCTTAGAACATCGATCGAATACCATATTCCGTGTCTACCCCAAAAGCAAACCTGCACTGAAGTAACATGGGCAGAAAAAAAATATACAGGAAGACAAAACACCACAAACAATGAATAACAGTGAAAATACGAGTCAAAACCAAGTTGACTCGTCGGCGGATCCGCGGCCAAAAGCACTGTTTGGACGTGGATCCGCGGCTGTCTTGTCATTTTGTGCACTCGTATTTTCCCAGAATTCATAAAATTCCCTGCTGTGATTTTTAAGACATCAAAAAAAAATTTCAGACAGGTTTAAAATTAACAGAAACTAGGAATTTTTAGGGTTTTGTTTTCGTGTTTTCCGTCGATCGAACTTCTAATCAGTTGCTAACAAGCTAGTAATGGTTTAGTTGGCTCTGATACCACTGTAAGTCCATGCCACGCAACCCACGAACTTGCGGGGAGGCGGAATATATTAAAAACGATTATCAAAGCTTCGTAACACGGACTTGAGCGTATGAATCGTTATCTAAACCATTGCTAACTATCTACTAGAGGTTTAACTACTTGGATTCGAAGTTATACCTCACGTTACATGTCCTTCGGGTCTTCATCGCTGTCCTCCACTCCTCGTAGGCTCCTTGGAACATCAGTACCTCAACGGCCTCCTCGAATCAAAGACGATCCACCCGAAAGCTCCTACGCCAAGCTTGATCTCAAACTTGAGATAACTAGGTTGCTTAAAGTGCTAATCTAAGCTACCTAGGGGATATAGAGTGAGGTTATGGATGTATTAGTCTAGCTAACCCTTGATCTCAACACATGAGAGGTTAGGGTTAGGGTTTGAAGAGAGAGTGAGCTTGAGGAGAGAGAAGGTGAAGATGAGAATGAAATGAGATAATGATATATCATAATATTTATGAAGCATTATAATTTTAGAAAATAAGTAAACAAATGATTAATCATCCATGCTTCATAAATGCATTTGAGTGATTCATCTCCATGAGTCATTAAGCATTTATGATGCATTAATGACTTGGATGAATCACACAAATGAGTCACTAATCTCATTTAATGCAATTCCACCTTACCCCCTTAGTCACCACTCTTCTAGAATCTTCCCGACAAATTACGAGAACGCCCCTCCAATCCGTGAAAACACAGAAAAACTTTAGACTGAATAAATCCAATAACCCGATACTAGAATCTGGCTTAAACCAAAGCCGGCTAGTAAAAACTGTCCGAACGCCGTACGTGCGTAAACACACTTACGCGTCCGAACCCTTGTCGTAAAACCGTACGACCTCTATATCGTTTCGCCTGGAGCAGGGAAACTCTCTGTGTGGGACTCTAAAGACTCGACACTACGCTGGCAGTGGGTTTAACCACAGACCGCAAGCGGCACTATCTGTACGTAACGGTCCCCAGGTAGATGTCGATAAGAAGGCCGATGAGGAAACCCATCCGTACTCCTACTGAGCCTGATGTGACAATCTCCGTACAGTCTGGTCTATTCGTCTAAGACTATTGCATATCAAGCCTAGGGGGCGGCAAGCGTCAGTCCCCTAATAGCTGTATAAGTCGTGTCGGAGCGAAGCCCATTACACCCTGAGAAGCTACTGAAACCTACCAGTATATCTCGCTTGCCCTGGCCAGGGACTTTGCGTAATGGCTCTCTGACACAGCGCGATATCATCTCCCAATACCGGGAGAGACGAATCCTGTCTAACCACTACTGCCTCCAAGTGCTCGGGACTGCACCCAACTGCTGCCTGTTTGCACGACTCCTTTGAGCCGTGGTAGGGTAGCAATCTAAGAACAGTGGGACACACTGAGGCGAAGTAGCAGTGTCAAGTCTGCGGACTATGCTGTACTCATGTCACCTGGGAACTGTTAACCGACGACGGTTATAATACCAGCTAATCATTTCCCATCCGAGTCCTATCCGGTGTACCTGTAACCTAACGAGCACCTGTATACTATCTCTAGTACGACGTACTGATGGCTATGGGACAGACCATCTCCCCAACTGGGATGAGAAGCGTACACACTGGTCTACTCTAGAATATCGATGCCCTATATCGATAATCCAACGACCAGGGACCTGTATAGGATGTTGCTTACAGACTACCCAGCCCCCACTAGTGTGACTGCCATCACAACGCTGGTAATCAAGCAAAGAACCTATGGGCTCTACTAATATGTATTAGTGATACGTTACAAGAAACATATGCACATATTGAAGTAGACACAAACCAAGTAGCATACTACCATTTTAAGCAAGACTGTATATACAACTGTGAATATCCCAAGCTTCGATTAAGTAATATACATACAAGTATGATACAATAATGGCCCCTAGGGCATATACACTAACATGATCGTATCAATATACAAATAGATGTCCAGCATCGACACCGAAATCTGAAATCTCTCGTGTCCAGCATCGACACATAAATGCAAATACCGTCGACACCATCTCAACAGATGATCGCCACCGGATATCCTGGCTACGATCAGTATCCTCTGGATATCTGTCGTACCTAATCGAACCCCGGTCAGTATCCCCTGGATAGCTGCCGTGCTCATCTAAATCTCCGGTCAGTATCCCATGGATATCTCCCGTGCTCAATTCTATCTCCAGTATCTAGTATCCTCGCTAGGCTCCCCCGCCTCAAATGCGGCTATCCTGCCCCTCGGTCTCGACCGGGTCCACCATGTATCCAACTGTATATCTCCCCCACTCAGTCTGGATAACGTAAGAATCCGCGACCGTATATCTCCCCCACTTTGTCACGACCCGAAATTGGCACGTGACGGCCCTATTACTACGCAACGTCTACAGGCGTAACGCAGTAAAAGAAAGCCAAAACCCAGAAATCTAAACCATCAAAAGATAAGAAAAGGTAAGAAACATTGTTCAAAAGTCTTTGAAATCATAACCCAAATTCTTTAAAAGTCCAACTTTCTTTCTTTAAAATTTTGGCAGCACCCTCTTTGTAAAAACTAGCCCCAAAAATGGATACAACATAAATATAAATAAAGCATCCCTAAACGGGAGAAAATACACGCCCAAAGGCGGAAAACAACCATCACAACAAATATACGACGCCGAAGCGAAGAAATAAAAGACGATAGAAAGGAAACTGTATAAAAGACAACAAGTCACAAAAATATACAATATCGTCCCCACCAAGTCTCTAAGTCAACAAAATAATAATAGATGGAGAGTACAAGGACACAACGAATATACAATACAGCAATACGGATAACCACAAAACCCACCTAAGCAAAACTGCACACTATGAGCCGAAGCGGTATCCGCAGCAAAAGATGATCAGATAGATGAATAGCCTGCCTCGACTACTCTGGGGAACACCCTGCAAAACAACTGTGGAACAACGGGGGTGAGTTGCCAACTCGTGAATAGTAAATAACATATGCAGGTAATCGCAAGTATCCACGTACAGCGTGAATCTAACATGTGCAATTAATAGCAATAAAAGGTCATATGAATGCAAAAATCATGAAAGGTACACTAGCAGGTGTTGGGGTAAAAATTTGCACCCCGGTTGACCGAGTCAAAGTCAAGGTCAACCCCCAAGCTAGGTAGGCCCAAGCACAGGTCAAGCGGGCCCATGCCCAAGTCGAGCCCGCGGCCAGCCTCCCCATGCCAACAACAAAATCATGTAATAAATAATTTTTATGTTATTTTTAATACATGAATGTATGCAAAATGGGCATAAAGCCAATATTTTGTAAGCCCATGGCTTATGTGCAAAAATGAAATGGCACATGAGCCATGGGATAGGCAAAATGCCATTTTGTGAAGCCTAAGGGGCTATATGTAAATATGTAAGCCTATATAAGGAAACATGATGATGAATAAAAAAAAGATACTTTTCATTCCCTCAAAAAAACCTAGGGTTTGTGCTTCCTGCTCCTTCTCCAAGGTTCTAAACCTTCTCATTTCTTTTGAATTAAATCAAGAGTTTTACTCTTCCTTTTCCAAAACTAAATAGTTTTCCACCATAAAACCCATAAAGGGGAACTTAGATCTGTCATTAGATCTTAAAAAAAAGAGATCTTTAAAATCTCACATCTCTTGATCTTCAAGATCCGGCCAAACAAAGGAAGAAGAAGGAGACTCATCTCCAGAAACCCCACTTTGGGGAAGAACTAAGGCTCAAGGGGAGAAGCCCTTCATTAGCTTCAAAACATCCTAGGAGTTTAACTCCATATATATATGCATATATATATATATATATATATATATATATATATATATATATATACATATATATATATATAATATTTCCTTTCTGAAGCATAGCTTCTGGTTCTGGGACTAAAAGCCCCCTGTTTTCTCACCGGCGCCCAAGCGCCCACGGGCGCCCTGCGCTCAAGCGCAAAGCATCCACATGGCGCGCTTGCGCTTCAGCGCCATGCGCTCAAGCCCCCAGCGCTCAAGCGCAAAGCGCCCACGTGCCGACACGTGGCGCGCTTGCGCTCCAGCGCCCTGCACTCAAGCGCAAAGCGCCCATGTGCCGACACGTGGCGCGCTTGCGCTCAAGCGCAAAGCGCCCACATGCCGACACATGGCGCGCTTGCGCTCCAGCGCCTAGCGCTCAAGCGCAAAGCGCCCACGTGCCGACACATGGCGCGCTTGCGCTCCAGCGCCCTGCGCTCAAGTGCAAAGCGCCCACGTGCCGACACGTGGCGCGCTTGAGCTCAAGCGCCCGGCGCTCCAGCGTCCAGCGCTCAAGCGCAAAGCGCCCACATGCCGACACGTGGCACGCTAGCGCTCTTGCGCTCAAAGCGCTGGCCCCACGCATCCTTTGGATGTCTTCCCCCCTTTATATATATATATACACATGTATATATATACATATGTACACATACACATACTCCACAACACTCTCCCTCCCAAAAAAAAATTTGGGCCGGGGCGCTGCCCCGCACCCAGCAAGGGGGCTGCTAGCCCCCTTGACCCCCAGCCCGCTATCCGGGTAGCGGGACCCCCGTGAAAACTCTGTGTGGCTCCCGATATATCCAAACCCCCCTTTCAAAACAACATACACGTACACTGCACATTGAGTTCGCATGACCAGTTTAACCCGTTAATCGGAGGTTCCATCGCCCCAAAGGCGAGGGGTAATTAACGGCAGCTTAGTCCGCGACTGCCGGAGATTCGGATCCCCACAATCAATAAACCCACGCCTACCCTAGGCAGGGGGAATCTGTAGTACGTCTGACAAGCGCGCGCGTATTCCCATCTCAATGGGGTGACGAAAAACACCCTACAGATTCTGGCACGCCCTGTGGGACCAATCTCTCGTCCCATATTTCGGGTTAAACGTTCATGCGAACTCAATCAATGTATATATCTGTATTTATACTAAAATAATGCTCTTTCATGCAGGTCTTCAAGCAATCACTTTTCAACAATGTCTCTAAAGATGAACCCAGCTCTCAGCACGGCTCCCGTCTCCTACACGATGAGGATAGACTCTAGGACGGTCCTCCCGGCCAGTCTTGGGCGACAATGGGAGGAGCCGCTGCTACCATTCGGCTCTATTATGTTCATGCCAGTTGGCTCCATCCCAGCTCCTCAAGCCTCGGTGACGGACAGACCAGTCTCGAAAGGCAGGAGACCAAATGTGGTGATCTCGAGGGTACCACTACCCAAACGAAAGTCGGTGTCTGAACGAATTTCCTTGGCCGCGGCTGGGGGCAAGGCCATCAACACCAACAAAGCTACAACGCGTCTTGAGCAAGCTCCGGCGGTACCCTGAACAACTGCTCGATCGGGTGTCTTCTCTAAGCTCCCCGCTAATCGACTCACAATGGCTTCACAGGAAATGGATGCCCGTCAAGCCCTTAAAGCTGATAAGCTAAGGCAGAAAAGGCTCAGGTATAGAGCCAACAAAAGTGCTAGGGCTCCTGCTAGGCTGAACCTCATGAGGTTCGAAAAACAGGGTTACCCCGCCGAAGATAAGGAAATGGCTGGGTATGTGGTCCACACTGTCTACATGGTGGGCACGCGCAGCAAGAGCAAGGACGGGACCACCACATCTCGAATCCAATCTGGCTTGAATGTGGTTGCCGCTTCCCAAGAACAGTCTCCTCCGCTGGGTGATGAAAACCCTCTCGATGAGGATGATAGGCGGAAAGACCCTTTGGTCCATGAGGAGTCGGGCTCGAAAAGCGAAGAAGAGCCGACTTTCCACCCCAGGACCGCAGAGCAAGAGCTGCTTCAAAAGCTCCGAAAGCAGCTCAGAAACAAAGACAAGGAGATGGCCAAGCTCTACTCAAAAATTGACGACCTGACAAATGTCGTCCTACAGCTCACGGCCCAACTTGCCTCTCAGCCGCCCAATCAGGCGCAGGGCTCTCATGAACCGGGAAGCGGTGTCCCAAAACAGCCGACACCCGTTCCCTCAAATCCAAAAGTGGGCGAACTACATGAAAATCGGTCGCATCCTATCTTAGGAAATTTCTTGGCTACCGATGACAGTAGCCCGCTAACTCAAGATCAAATCATGGATTTGGTTGCCAGCAAAGTCAAAACATTGGTAGCCGAAGCGCAAAAAGATATCAACAGCAGTGGGAGACCATATCCTGCTCAGTATGATCTGGTAGAATTTCCTACCGGCTATGTCATCCCTAAATTCGGAAGATTTGATGGGACGGGAAATGCGAATCAACACATCGCCCACTTCAAAGCCTCATGCGGGAATACTGGGGGCAACGATGCGCTTCTCCTCCGCCAGTTCGTTAATAGCTTGACCGATGTTGCTTTCGACTGGTACGCGAGCATACCGGATGGCTCCATTACTACTTTCGTCCAAATGTAATCTTTATTTCGACAAAGGTTCATGAGCATCAGCGATAAGATCACCATTATCGAGCTCGTAAGGACCAAGCCAAAGAACAACGAAAGCAGCACGGATTTTATAACCCGATGGCGCAATCTCCCTGTCAAATGTGAGCCGCCGATAGAGCAGGACCAATCCGTCAGTCTACTTGTCGGGAATCTCAACAATTGGATGGCCCCGTTTCTATGCACCACGGGCCTCAAAACATTCCAAGAGCTGACCAGGAAAGTCCAGATGTTGGAACGCTCAAAGCAGGAGTCCTCCACTGATTCCCAAAATATCAATAGGTCCAGGAGAAACCGAAAGGACGAAAATCGCAAAGGCGGAAATTCTGACGATACTGAATCTTTCAACGCCTCAGCTAACCGAATAAAGCAAGGGTCGAGCGGGCCGAATGCCAACCAGCCTCGAAAGCCAGTGTTCGGAGAGGGAGGAGAATCTCCACTGAAAGAGAAGCTGGACAAGGTCTATTCCTTCAGAAGGGACAAAATCCGTAAAATATTCAAAAACGCCCTGAGAAACGGTCTACAACTGCAAGAGTCAAAAAGACCCCAGGAAGCGAATATGACCGACGACCCTAAATACTGCCCCTATCACAGAGTGATAGGTCATGCCATTGAGGACTGCTTCGTCTTCAAAGATTGGGTCGAAAAGCAATACAAGGCAGGAGAGATAGAACTGTCCAAAGGCGTGTTAATAAACAGTCAAGTCGCAACCGCCAATTTCAAACAAACGGAGACCGAAGTTCTTCGCGAAACCGATTCTCTCAGACATCTGCCTTTCTCTGAAAACAATCGGCCACCACGTCATTAAACTGGGAACAGTCGACCTCTAAGTCGTTAAACTGGGAATGTAAAATATATATATATATATATATATATATATATATATATATGTGTGTGTGTGTGTGTGTGTGTGTGTGTGTAAATAAACAAAAAATGTATAAAAGAAAAATAAAGAAAAGCCGAAATGATGGGGCAACTCGCAATAAAAATCAGCGAGTAAAATAAAGATGAAAATAAAGCCGAAATGATGGGGCAACCGCGAATAAATAGCCGAAATGATAGGGAAATCGCGACCTTCGCGATAAGAAAAGCTGAAATGATAGAGCAATCGCGGTAAAACAAAAACAAAAACCAAAAAAAAAAACGGCGAATGATGAGTCGCTCCTGGTACCATATTCCAGTGCAGCGATGCAGACGCCAACCAAAATCCAATTTCCAAAATTCTCCCAGCCCTACGGCCAGTCCCCAAATTGACTACCGTATACAATCCACGGGCTCAAATAATTCTCATCATACCCATACCCCACCGTAATCACCAGTTACGCGGCTGGTCTCCGCCTTTGGAATTATGCTCCATTGAGAAGACCCGCTTATGTGTCCTCACGATATATGAGGAGAACAAACTTTTGTGGGATCCTTACGACTCGCAAAGGAAAAACACACTTGGGAGTCCTCACGACTCCTAAGGAGAAAATGCACCTACGGGATCCTTATGACTCGTAGGGAGAAAATGCTTTTATGGGACCCTCACGGCCCATAAAATTGAAAATCCTTAGGTGATAGGGATGTAAACCTGTCTCCTAAGCCATCGCTTCCCAATCCCCAAGTGGCGAATGATGAGTCGCTCCTGGTATCATATTCCAGTGCAGCGATGCAGACGCCAACCAAAACTCAAATCCTGAAGTGGCGAATGATGAGTCGCTCCTGGTACCATATTCCAGTACAGCGATACAGACGCCAGCCAAATTCCAAAACTCAAATCCCCAAGTGGCGAATGATGAGTCGCTCCTGGTACCATATTCCAGTGCAGCGATGGTACCATATTCCTGTGCAGCGATGCAGATGCCAGAAAATTCCAAATCATAATTCCCAAGTGGCGAATGATGAGTCGCTCCTGGTACCATATTCCAGTGCAGCGATGCAGACGCCAACAAAGTCCCGAAATTTTTATAGCCCTACGGTCTGGATCATACATCCTGCAAAACCGTATACAATCCACGGGCGTAAAACGATCCCAATCTCTCCCAAGTCCTACCGGCGAGACCACATTCAAAGTCCCACCGGCAGGGAATATTCAAAAAAAGGAAAAGGAAAAAAAAGAGAAGAAGAAAAAAAGAAGGTATGTCCACAAGCAAAATAGGCACGGATGAAAACCCGAAAGGGTTCCGTGAGTAAAAACAGCAGGACTGCCGGCGAGTTTGTGAAAACCCGAAAGGGCGCAAACTCGTGAAAAAGAGCTGAAATGCACTCGCAAAGTCCTCTCGACTTTGTGAGGAGAAAATTCCCGTGTGAGATCCTTACGACTCACAAAGGAGCAACACACTTAGGAGTCCCCATGACTCCTAAGGTGAAAATACACCTACGGGATCCTTACGACTCGTAGGGAGAAAATGCTTTGTGAGACCCTTACGGCTCACAAAATTGAAAAGTCTTAGGTGATAGGGACCTAAAACCTGTCTCCTAATCCATCTCTTCCTGATAAGCAAGCGCAAATGATGATTCGCTCCTGGTACCATATTCCAGTGTAGCGATACTGATGCCAAGCAAAAACCAATTTCCAAGCCCTCCCGGGGCAAATGATGAGTTGCTCCTGGCATTATTCCAGTGTAGCAATGCAGATGCCAAACCAAAGCCAAATCCTCAAATCCACACATGGCAAATGATGATTCGCTCCTGGTACCATACTCCAGTGTAGCGATGCAGATGTCAACCCAAATCAAATCAAACCGACAACTTCTACGGCGGAATCATGCTTCGTCCAAGAATTTACCCCGTGTCGAAATCATGCTTCGCCTCGGGATATCTACCTTCCCTGTCAGAATTATGCTCCGCCCCCAAATCAAATCAAACCAACAACCTCTGCGGCGGAATCATGCTTCATCCCAGAATTTACCCCGTGTCGAAATCATGCTTCGCCTCGGGATATCTACCTTCCTCGTCAGAATTATGCTCCGCCTCGGAATCAAGTCAACCAGCAAGCTCTGCGTCGGAATTATGCTTCGTCTCAGAATGCACCCCGTATCGAAATGATGCTTCTCCTCGGTGTATCTGCCTTCCCTGTCGGAATTATGCTTCGGCTCGGAATCAACCAACGACCTCCTCGTCGGAATTATGCTCGGCCTCGGAATCAAGTCAACCAGCAAGCTCTGCGTCGGAATAATACTTCGTCTCAGAAGGCACCCCGTGTTGAAATGATGCTTCGCCTCGGTGTATCTGCCTTCCCTGTCGGAATTATGCTTCGGCTCGGAATCAACCAACGACATCCTCGTCGGAATTATGCTCGGCCTCGGAATCAAGTCAACCAGCAAGCTCTGCGTCGGAATAATACTTCGTATCAGAATGCACCCCGTGTCGAAATGATGCTTCGCCTCGATGTACCTGCCTTCCCTGTCGAAATTATGCTTCGTCTCGGAATCAAGTCAGCCAACAAGCTCTGCGTCGGAATCATGCTCCGTCTCAGAATATACCCCGTGTCGAAATCAATGCTTCACCTAGGAATATTTGCCTTCCTTGTCGGAATTATACTTCTCCTAGGAATCTACCTCTGCATCGAAATCATGCTTCGGTCAGAATGTCTGCCGCTCTTCAGAATGATGCTCCGAATCCTAGAATCATGCTACGCTCTTCGGAATGATGCTTCGATCTCTGGAATCTTGCTCCGCTCTTCGGAATGATGCTCTGAACCCTGGAATCATGCTCCGCTCATCGGAATGATTCTCCGATCCCCTGGAATCATGCTCCGCTCATCGAAATGATGATCCGATCCCCTGGAATCATGCTCCTCCCTTCGGAATGATGCTCCGATATCTGGAATCATGTTCCGCTCATCGGAATGATGCTTCGATCCCTGGAATCATGCTCCGCTCTTCGGAATGATGCTCCGATTCTTGGAATCATGCCTCTACTCTTCGGAATTATGCTTCGACTCTTCGGAATGATGCTCCGACCTTGGAATTATGCTCCACAAATCGGAATGATGCTCCGATTCCCGGGAATGATGCTCCCCGGGATGATGCTCCGCCCCCGGAATGATGTTCCACCTCGAAGTCCAGCTTCAAGATCCATCAATTTCATGCACACAACTCAAATGTGCGGTGTGCATTTATTGATGGGGGGCAATTTGTTAGGGTAAAAATTTGCACCCCGGTTGACCGAGTCAAAGTCAAGGTCAACCCCCAAGCTAGGTGGGCCCAAGCCCAAGTCAAGCGGGCCCATGCCCAAGTCGAGCCCGCGGCCAGCCTCCCCATGCAACCAACAAAATCATGTAATAAATATTTTTTATGTAATTTTTTATACATGAATGTATGCAAAATGGGCATAAAACCAATATTTTGTAAGCCCATGGCTTATGTGCAAATATGAAATGGCACATGAGCCATGGGATAGGCAAAATGTCATTTTGTGAAGCCCAAGGGGCTATATGTAAATATGTAAGCCTATATAAGGCAACATGATGATGAATAAAAAAAAGATACTTTTCATTCCCTCAAAAAAACCTAGGGTTTGTGCTTCCTGCTCCTTCTCCAAGGTTCTAAACCTTCTCATTTCTTTTGAATTAAATCAAGAGTTTTACTCTTCCTTTTCCAAAACTAAATAGTTTTCCACCACAAAACCCATAAAGGGGAACTTGGATCTGTCATTAGATCTTAAAAAGAAGAGATCTTTAAAATCTCACATCTCTTGATCTTCAAGATCCGGCCAAACAAAGGAAGAAGAAGGAGACTCATCTCCAGAAACCCCACTTTGGGGAAGAACTAGGGCTCAAGGGGAGAAGCCCTTCATCAGCTTCAAAACATCCTAGGAGTTTAACTCCATATATATATAAATATATATATATATATATAATAAATATTTCCATCCTGAAGCATAGCTTCTGGTTCTGGGACTAAAAGCCCCATTTTTTTCTCGCCGGTGTCCAAGCGCCCATGTGCCGACACGTGGCGCGCTGGCGTTCGAGCGCCTTGCGCTCAAGCGCAAAGCGCCTACATGGCGCGCTTGCTCTTCAGCGCCCTGCACTCGAGCGCAAAGCGCCCACGTGCCGACACATGGCGCCCTTGCGCTCAAGCGCAAAGCACCCACATGCCGACACATGGCGCGCTTGCGCTCAAGCGCCCACGTACCGACACGTGGCGCACGTGCACTCCAGCGCCCTGCACTCAAGCGCAAAGCGCCCACGTGCCGACACGTGGCGCGCTTGCGGTCAAGCGCCCAACGCTCAAGCGCAAAGCGCCCACATACCGACACGTGGCGCGCTAGCGTTCTTGCGCTCAAAACGCTGGCCCCACGCATCCTTTGGATGTCTTTTCCCCCCTTTATATATATATACATGTATATATATACATATGTATACATATGTACACATACACATATCCACCGTAGCGGGACCCCCGTGAAAACTTTGCGTGGCTCTTGATATATCCAAACCCCCCTTTCAAAACAACACACACGTACACTGCACATTGAGTTCGCATGTCCAGTTTAACCCATTAATCGGAGATTCCCTCGCCCCAAAGGCGAGGGGTAATTAACGGCAGCTTAGTCCGCGGGTGCCGGAGATTCGGATCCCCACAATCAATAAACCCCCGCTTACCCTAGGCAGGGGGAATCTGTAGTATGCCTGACAAGCGCGCGCGTATTCCCATCTCAATGGGGTGACGAAAAACACCCTACAGCAGGTGCAACTAATACATGAAGCAATAACATATGACAAGAAGTATGCAATAATCATGCAATAATGATATGAATATGTATATATGCAACAATCATGGAAGGTACACTAACATGTACAACTACTACATGAAACAGTGCATATAAATAAAGTTATGTAAATGCAACAGTCATGAAAGGTACACTAACAGGTACTACTAATACATGAAACAGTGCATACACAATAAATGTGGAGTATGGAATGAAATATGTCATTTCCACGGAATCCTGACATCGTGGTAAGATCACAATCCATCAAGACAAATCCAAATCCCAATTTCCTCAAATCAGCTCCCAAATTGGCTCTCATATCATATAAGTCTCACAAATCCTGAATGTACAATATCAAGTAAATCTCATATATCCTGAATGTACAAATCAGCAATCTCATATATATCCTGTATCAAATCTCAAATAAATCACCTATATCCCAAATCCAATATCAAGTAAAATTCTAACACCCTAAATGTAATTGCATGAATAAATATGATAATGTATACATATCGATATCAATACACATATATTAGCGTCTCATTCCACTAATATTGGTGTAAGGGCATATATAACAGCGTTCCATTCCACTGTTATATATACAAAGAAGTAAAATATCATGAAAACAATGTGTCAAGTATCGACACAGAAAGGCTGATCTATCAGGTGCTGTCACCAAGACGGGCACCCTGGTAGGTACGTATCACACGCTATCCGAAAAACACGAGTGCCTAGCTCTGACCCTCGTCTTTCCACGTATCCATACATACATGACTCCCAACGGTATCCCCATGATTACCGCCGAGTCATTGGTAATGTCACAGGAGTGTATGATTCCCCTGCCAGGCTCAATCGGCAAGGTCCATCAATCTTCTTGCCCCGGGGTACCTCTGGGCCCCACCATGTACCCTCATACGGCCCACGACGCCTCCTCGCATGGGGTATATATATCAGAACCAATAAATCTCATGGTGGATGCAGAAATATCATATCAAGGGAAACCGGGTTTTTCAAATAATGCATAGTTTCATGAACTCCCACGGTTCCCAAATCCAGAAAAACATCATGAAAAATCCATATCTCAATGCGAAAATCCGTAAATATAATATATGCAACATAAAACTGCATGAAAGCATATAAAGGAAAAGCCGCTAATTAACTGCAACAAGTTAATATAAATATCATGCGGTTCCTAATTTCTCCAATTCTGAAATAACATCAAGTAAAGGTAAACATGTAGCTCTAACTAGATATATGTGCAACATAAAGGTATAGCAAGATATAAGTATCTACCTATAAGTAATGGTGTAGTATACCCCCTGGGTATAAGTGAAGTATGTGTGCAAGGTATACCTGTATCTATGTCATAAAGTGTATATGTACCTATCACTAATGGTACGATACTCTATAGGTATGCAGGTATCTAACACGTAGGTATGTGAAGGCATATGTGTAACTATGTGGATATACATGTATGCTAAATGTCATATGCGATAAGAAATATGAATCATTGTCTCAATATTCCTAACCAAAACATATCATTTCTATATGTGGGTTGTGCGTGACATGGTAATTATTGATGGTGTGTGTAGCATACAATCAGTGCTCGTGCAACATGAGTCGTCAATAATATGTGCAGTGTCCTAAGGATACTAGTTCAAGCACAACAATAACTAAACAGTAGGGTGAATGCGCAATTCTAAATATGACATAGAATATGTGACAAAAGTAACATCTCTAGCCCAGACGCATAACGCCATGCGGGCGATTCCCCTGTAGATGTTAAATCTACGCACCAACACTCCTGGCTAAGTGAAGCCAACCACCTGTTTTCCCCTTGTAACAGTGTCCGAAGTCCCCGCCTGAGAACCTACAACATTAAAATAATAAACCAAGTATATATTAATAATAACCCTAAAACACGTACACACTACATCAGACCGACGCAACAACACAAAACATACTCTCAAGTGTTCGTATTGTGGCTAACGTGCGTAGCGACACGACGAAACTAACCCAAGAGCAAAACCACAAAAAGTGCACGATCCGTGTCGTATAACGTATCGCGCTTAAACGAACACTACAAACTACCTAAGTGATCCCAAATTTCGTATACAGAGAAAACTCAACAATCAAATAAGACCAGAAACACCCAAACTACAGCATAGACCTACCCTCAAAAACCCACACCCCAACTCCTTCAAGGGGACGAGGTCGCCGGAATCCCCTTCGTACGTCGCCGGCCCTGGCCGGTGGGGTGGGTCTCATGTCCAAGATGAGGTCTTAGGTTCACTGGTACAACACAACCACATTGTTTGGTTTTCTAGAAAACTTTCCGGGTTATAGCAGATTACATATATCACAAATCGACACTAAAATACGATATTTCGCACAAAACTAAACTTTACACTATCTAAACTGAAACTAACTAGCTACATAACACAAAAACATCATAAACAACAGAAAGAGAACATACCTACACAAAAGAACTCAAAGATCCTAGCTATGCATGCTCCTAGGCATTCAAGAGGCAAAAGGTGAAGAAAGATGTGATTTTTGATGAAATTTTTGAACAAATGAGATGAATTTGGTGAGGGAATGATAGTGTTCAGTTTGGTATGAGGAGGTGAAGAAATAATGAATAATTGAGAAGGGAAATCAGTGAAGGGAAAGATCAAGAGAAAGGGGTGAGTGTAGGGTGAGAGATGAGGGTAAGTGTATCCAATGCATTAACTCCCATTTAATGCTTTCATACAAGTCACCACTCCAAAAGAAAATATCTCTCTCTCTCTCACTCACAAAATATCTAAGGAATGGTTAAGGATTGGATTAAGGTTAAGGCAAAGGATTAAAGCAAGATTAGATTAGGTTAAGTGTCAAGGTTGCTAAGATAAAATTACACAAACAAACCCTCACATTAACGTGCACACGTGCGTTCATGTCCATAACAAATAATAATAATTTATTAATTAAATGTTATAAAATGTAAGGAACCTGAATTGGTAAACTTTTTACAGTAAACCCGAATTACCGTCAAAACTAATACTAACAGAAATCTAAGGCGTTACAATCTCCCCCCTTATAAAAATTCGTCCCCGAATTTAAAATCCTCACTAAGCGTACCTTCAAAGAGAAGAGTACGAAACTCCCAAATCTCGCTCGCAGCCTCCTAAGTGATCTCCTCATAATACGGCTACGTCCAAGAAAACTCTCCACAGATGGCAAGACCCTTGACCGAAGTTTCTCCACCTGCCGAGCCACTAACACAAATGGTTGTCGGTGAACGAAAAGATCGCGTCCAAGCTAAATGGTTTGATGTTGAATCATGTGAGAAAGGTCATGAAGGTATTTGCAAAGTAATGACACAAAGAATACGGGGTGAAAACTCAATAATCTGGGTGGAAGTGCCAAATTAAAGGCAACGAAACTAACTCGCTAAAAGGATCTCAAAAGGACCTAAAATTCTGGGATAAGCTTCCCAAAGCTCAACACGTCATTCATCGGAAAAGTCCGTAGGAATACATGATCTCCCACTGCGAACTCAAGTCTGCGACCATCATGGTCGGCATAAGACCTCTGTCTGCACTGGGCTGCCATCATCCTGACCTGAACCTACTGGATCATTTTCGAAGTCTCTAGACTAGATGGGGTCCAAAAATCCTACTATGCAGAGTCAGAAAAACAGACTGGTGATCGACACGACCTAACAACTAAACCTAAAGGTTGCCAATTGGAGTGATTCCTGATAACAGCTATCGAAAGAGAACCCTAACAATGGCGAGTGACGATCTCCAACTGCCGAAAACAATTAATACGTACGCACAAACTTAACAAACAACAACTGAGCAACCCGAGTATAACCGGACAACGAACATCCAAATGGAGTCACACCCTGACTAAACCTGGGTAGACATCATAACGAATTTCGTGGAGATCCTCTCCCATTCTCACTTCGGAACGGTTAAAGTTTGCAACTCTCCAGCCGGTCTCAGATGCTCAACCAAAGCACACAACAAAGCAGACGTCTTGAAACGAAAGACGAAACTTCTCTTTACATCCCTGCCCACCCGTAACTATCTCACAAGTCACGTCAATATTGGTGGAACTGGAATGAGTACAGAGAGTTGGCAGATGTACCTGCTCTAGGATTCCACGTCTCTACCCAATAATGTCAGGTACACAAACGTGTCCCTAAACTTAGCACACCCAGTCACAAATCAAGGACTCCGAATCATTACCCAGCCGAGTATGCTCAAGTATCTCTGATGAACGAGCATCGGCGGGCTGTGCCTCGCGAAAGCGATTAAGGAAAGTGGTCGTGCGCGGACATGAGCAAGCTGTCCCCTCAGTAGAGGCGAAGTTAAGCTGTACTCAACGATCGCACAAGAACTGTAAATCTGCAGAATACTATCTCAACAATCAAAATCCGCTGCAGGAAGATGTACATTAAGCTCTGGTGGTCCGTGAAAATCTGACACGACTCTCGAACAAGTAGTGTCTCCAAATCTCCAACGCACTACCACCGCGGCCATCTCCAGATCATGAGTGGGATATCCTGCTCGTACTTCCTCCAAATGTAGGGAAGCAAAAGCGATAACTCTATAGTGTCACCTCAGTACACAATCGAGCCCCACTCGCGAAACATCACAGTTAAACAACAAAGTCGCCCGAACCAAAAAGCAAGAAAGAACTGGTGCAGTTGTCAACCGAATCTCCAACTGCTGGAAAACTCCGCACGCATGCCTCAGTCCAAAGAAAAGAAACCTCCTTTCCGGTCAGTTAAGTCAACGGTGTAGCACTACACTAGCAATCCTGCATGAAACGGCGGTAAAACCTGCTAAGCCCAAAAATCTGCGGACCTCCGTCCGTATACAAGTCTGGGCCAAAGCTATATGTCCTCGATCTTCTTCGGAACCATATAATAACCGTCTCCCGTAACTACCAGACTTAGGAGTCAACACAAAAAACCTGATGGAACACTTTGAGAATCTAGCAAACTGTTGGGGCTCTCCCAATGTCTGCAAAACAAATCCTCAAGTGTTACTCATGTTCCTCAAGACACATTGAATAGACCAGAATGTCATCAATGACACAACAATAACTGGTCGAGGAACGGTCTGAAGAAATTTGGTTCATCACATCCATGAATGCTGCTAGGGCATTGGTGAGTCCAATGACACCACCAAAACACACAAAGCCCATAGCATGCACAACAGCAGTCTCCGGAATGTCATCACTCCGAACCCGCAACAATGATGACCTGATCCCGACCAAACTTAGAAAATGCCTCGCACTCAGGAGCTGATCGAAGAAATCGTCAATGCGTGGTAAAGGATACCTATCCGCACCGTAAGCCGGTTAAATTGACGATCAATCAATACACAACCTCAAACTGCCGTCTTTCTCCTTGACGAACATAAATAGGAGCTCCCCAAAGCGAAACACTCAGACGCACAAGCTCCCCAACAAACAACTCTGCAGCTGATCCTTAAGATCCCTAAGCTTCGCCGGCTCATTTGGAACAACGTCGGAAAACACTCGCACGAAGGGACCCGGTACAACAATCCTACTGTGGCTCCGGTACCTCGAATGAACGCCAAGAATCCTCGACATCTTCTCCTTAAAATCCGACTAGCAAAAAAGGCTGAATTCAAGCTGTGAGAGGCGGCACCACTACCCCCCTGCACAACAAGAACTGACTTGCCGGGAAAACATACCTGACTGTTTTCTCATAGTAGTCCACAGACGCCTAGCACATAGCTAACCAGTTCGTGCCCAGGAGAACGTCAAATCCAACATCTCTAGAAGGATCACAACGATGGACGAATCTCTATCTCCTAACCGATTGGCACACGACTGAAATACGTAATGAGTAACAAAAGAATCGCTGACAGAAGTTAACACAATTAACGGCTGATCTAACTAACACGACTCTCCTCGTCCCAAACCTCTGATACTCCCACGATGGTCACGAAAGCTGTCTCGACAACTAAGCCTCTGTCTCTAAGCTGGTACACCTGTACGAGTCCTCCACGGTTCCGGAACTCCCAAAGTCTCTGGGATACGTGTCTCGTCAACTAGGGCTACACCCACTGGTGCTATGTAGGTGACGGAATGATGTGTACTGACCGCAAGGAACAACTGGGTAACATGGGAGACAACCTCCTGTCGCTGCACTCGAATGGCCTTAACCAATGAACTCATCGTCTGGCGCATGTCCTGCATCTCTGCCACAAGCCTAGCGATACTATCTTTCGAAGGCGGATCCGTCTACTCCTGTGCAACGAGCGTGCCATCCTGGTCAGTCCTCGTCCTACCCGAGTCAATTCTGACCTCGGCCCTCACTGCATCTCTCTGAGTCCCCATAGTCGTCGGCGGCAAAGGCTATAAATATAGATAGGATTCGATATGAACACAGAAATCGAATCAAAAGGATATGAATCATCAAGGAAGGAATTTCAAACAATTTGTACTTAGGTCACTTTAGGCGGAGTACCGCATCGTGAGTATGCTGCAGACATACACATTACGTTACTCTGCTTAAGCTACCTACTCCATCATACCAAGGTCATCATACACTCCGAAAGGTAAAAACCTAGCGTTCTGATACCAACTTTGTCACAACCCGAAATTGGCACGTGACGGCCCTAATACTACGCAACGTCTACAGGCGTAACGTAGTAAAAGAAAGCCAAAACCCAGAAATCTAAACCATCAAAAGATAAGAAAAGGTAAGAAACACTGTTTAAAAGTCTTTGAAATCACAACCCAAATTCTTTAAAAGTCCAACTTTCTTTCTTTAAAATTTTGGCAGCACCTTCTTTGTAAAAACTAGCCCCAAAAATGGGTACAACATAAATATAACTAAAGCATCCCTAAACGGGAGAAAATACACGCCCAAAGGCGTAAAACAACCATCACAACAAATATATGACGTCGAAGCGGAGAAATAAAAGACGATAGAAAGGAAACTGTATAAAAGACAACAAGTCACAAAATATACAATATCGTCCTCACCAAGTCTCTAAGTCAACAAAATAATAATAGATGGAGAGTACAAGGACACAACAAATATACAATACAGCAATACGGATAACCACAAAACCCACCTAAGCAAAACTGCACACTATGAGCTGAAGCGGTATCCGCAGCAAAAGATGATCATATAGATGAATAGCCTGCCTCGACTACTCTGGGGAACACCCTGCAAAACAATTGTGGCACAACGGGGGTGAGTTGCCAACTCGTGAATAGTAAATAACATATGCAGGCAATCGCAAGTATGCACGTACAGCATGAATCTAACATGTGCAATTAATAGCAATAAAAGGTCATATGAATGCAAAAATCATGAAAGGTACACTAGCAGGTGCAACTAATACATGAAGCAATAACATATGACAAGCAGTATGCAATAATCATGCAATAATGATATGAAAATGTATATATGCAACAATCATGGAAGGTACACTAACAGGTACAACTACTACATGAAACAGTGCATAAAATAAAGGTATGTAAATGCAACAGTCATGAAAGGTACACTAACAGGTACTACTAATATATGAAACAGTGCATAAACAATAAATGTGGATTATGGAATGAAATATGTCATTTCCACGGAATCCTGACATCGTGGTAGGATCACAATCCATCACGACATCCAAATCCCAATTTCCTCAAATCAGCCCCCAAATTGGCTCTCATATCATATAAGTCTCACAAATCCTGAATGTACAATATCAAGTAAATCTCATATATCCTGAATGTACAAATCAGCAATCTCATATATATCATGTATCAAATCTCAAATAAATCACCTATATCCCAAATCCAATATCAAGTAAAATTCTAACACCCTAAATGTAATTGCATGAATAAATATGATGATGTATATATATTGATATCAATACACATATATTAGCGTCCCATTCCACTAATATTAGTGTAAGGGCATATATAACAGCGTCCCATTCCACTGTTATATATACAAAGAAATAAAATATCATGAAAACAATGTGTCAAGCATCGACACAGAATGGCTGATCTATCAGGTGTTGTCACCAAGACTGGCACCGTGGTAGGTACGTATCACACGCTATCCGAAAAGCACGAGTGCCTAGCTCTGACCCTCATCTTTCCACGTATCCATACGTACATGACTCCCAACGGTATCCCCATGATTACCACCGAGTCATTGGTAATGTCACAGGAGTGTATGATTCCCCTGCCAGGATCAATCGGCAAGGTCCATCAATCTTCTTGCCCCGAGGTACCTCCGGGCCCCACCATGTACCCTCATACGGCCCACGACGCCTCCTCGCATGGGATATATATATCAGAACGGATAAACCTCATGGTGGATGCAGAAATATCATATCAAGGGAAACCGGGTTTTTCAAATAATGCATAATTTCATGAACTCCAACGGTTCCCAAATCCAGAAAAACATCATGAAAAATCAATATCTCAATGTGAAAATCCATGAATATAATATATGCAACATAAAACTGTATGAAAGCATAAAAAGGAAAAGCCGCTAATTAACTGCAACAAGTTAATATAAATATCATGCGGTTCCTAATTTCTCCAATTCTAAAACAACATCAAGTAAAGGTAAACATGTATCTATAACCAGATATATGTGCAACATAAAGGTATAGCAAGATATATGTATCTACCTATAAGTAATGATGTGGTATACCCCCTGGGTATAAGTGAAGTATGTGTACAAGGTATACCTGTAGCTATGTCATAAAGTGTGTATGTACCTATCACTAATGTTACGATACTCTATAGGTATACAGGTATCTAACACGTAAGTATGTGAAGGCATATGTGTAACTATGTGGATATACAGGTATGCTAAATGTCATATGCGATAAGAAATATGAATCATTGTCCCAATGTTCCTAACCAAAACATATCATTTCTATATATGGGTTGTGCGTGACATTGCAATTATTGACGGTGTGTATAGCATACAATCAGTGCTCGTGCAACATGAGTCATCACAAATATGTGCAGTGTCCTAAGGATACTAGTTCAAGCACAACAATGACTAAACAGTAGGGTGAATGCGCAATTCTAAATATGACATAGAATATGCGACAAAAGTAACATCTCTAGCCCAGACGCATAACGCCATTCGGGCGATTCCCCTGTAGATGTTAAATCTACTCACCAACACTCCTGGCTAAGTGAAGCCAACCACCTGTTTTCCCCTTGCAGCAGTGTCCGAAGTCCCCGCCTGCGAACCTACAACATTAAAACAATAAACCAAGTATATATTAATAATAACCCTAAAACACGTACACACTACATCAGACCGACGCAACAACACAAAACATATTCTCAAGTGTTCGTATTGTGGCTAACGTGCGTAGCGACACGACGAAACTAACCCAAGAGCAAAACCACACAAAGTGCACGATCCGTGTCGTATAACGTATCACGCTTAAACGAACACTATAAACTACCTAAGTGATCCCAGATTTCGTATACAGAGAAAACTCAACAATCAAACAAGACCAGAAACACCCAAACCACAGCATAGACCTACCCTCAAAAACCCACACCCCAACTCCTTCAAAGGGCCGAGGTCGCCGGAATCCCCATCGTACGTCGCCGGCCCTGGCCGGTGGGGTGGGTCTCGTGTCCAAGATGGGGTCTTAGGTTCACTGGTACATCACAACCACATTGTTTGGTTTTCTAGTAAACTTTCCGGGTCACAACAGATTACATATATCACAAATCGACACTAAAATACGATATTTCGCACAAAACTAAACTTTACACTATCTAAACTGAAACTAACTAGCTACATAACACAAAAACATCATAAACAACAGAAAGAGAACATACCTACACAAAAGAACTCAAAGATCCTAGCTTTGCATGCTCCTAGGCATCCAAGAGGCAAAAAGTGAAGAAAGATGTGATTTTTGATGAAATTTGTGAACAAATGAGATGAATTTGGTGAGGGAATGATAGTGTTCAGTTTGGTATAAGGATGTGAAGAAATAATGAATAATTGAGAAGGGAAATGAGTGAAGGGAAAGATCAAGAGAAAGGGGTGAGTGTAGGGTGAGAGATGAGGGTGAGTGTATCCAATGCATTAACTCCCATTTAATGCTTTCATACAAGTCACCACTCCAAAAGAAAATATCTCTCTCACACACACATAAAAGATCTAAGGAATGGTTAAGGATTGGATTAGGGTTAAGGCAAAGGATTAACGAAAGATTAGATTAGGTTAAGTGTCAAGGTTGCTAAGATAAAATTACACAAACAAACCCTCACATTAACGTGCACACGTGCGTGCATGTCCATAACAAATAATAATAAATTATTAATTAAATGTTATAAAATGTGAGGAACCCGAATTGGTAAACTTTTTACAGTAAACCCGCATTAACGTCTAAACTAATACTAACCGAAATCTATGGCGTTATAACTCGGTCCGGAATAAAACCAGAAAACACAAAACTCATGGTGGACGTTTTACTCATCATATCAAAATATCAAGTAAGGAATAAAAATAATTGCATAACTTGTATTGATGATATACTATATATGTATATACATAACAGTGTCCCATACCACCGATATATATATATATATATATATATATATATATATATATATATATCAGGAGTAAAATACCCAGAAATCCTAAGAAATCAAATACAGCATCTATAGTATTACAACATGAATAGGAAAAGACTACGTAATCATATCACATAACATAATGATTTCAATTCAAATGTGTCATGGCACTACTAATGATGTGTAGTGTAGCATACGCATCTGTGCTCGTGCAACATGGGAATCATTAGTATTTGTGTATATTAACACATATATAACAGAACGATTCTACAGTGACATGGCAGTACCAATGAGGTGTAGTGTAACATATATTTAAGTGCTTGTGCTGCATGGAAATCTTTGGTATTTTGTGCCGTGTTCTATCAGAGTGTGCATATCGCAGAAACGTATAATATTGATAATATAATGCAAACCTCTAAATTAATTAAAGCACAATTATTGTAATTACTTGCCATGAGCTATACCATTATCTTTAGAAATGAAATGAAACGTTAAGTTTGAAATAAGGAAGCCACCTTAGATTAAATATTCGTTTTGAAAATCGGCACCGCATCCTAGTATTTTATAAAAGGCAACGAATCGTATTTTTTAAAAGAATATAGCTCACACAAGCATTACATCCTAAAACAGAATATAACCTCACTCTACGAGTCAAAGAATAAATTTGCCATCATTCGGCATACCAATTCATCATTTCCAATACGTATCAACCCTTGTATTATATCATCATCATATAGCTAGATCCATATCATCTCAAATACAACATGATCCCTCGTACAAATCCATCAACTATATCCATATCGTACGGACCAATTATCACGTATATCTCATTTAAAAACTACATATGAAATTTTATGCAAATGGAAGGCATACAAGATGCAATACTATATCAATACTTTAAAGAAAAGCTAAACTTAACTAGATATCATAATAATAGATATAAGGTTGAGGGGGTGCTATACGTGTTGGATATAGTGCCCTCAAAGTCAATTATTGGATCACGGGTACGTGATTGCAATGATTGAGGGAGGACCTATACCGGTAGGACAGTCTTACTCGAGATGATAGTATGCTATCTGGTTTGCCTTTATCAGTCATGTACAGCTTTAGGTGACATTATTGTTCACTATTACACGTTGATAGAGCCCTTAGGATCCTGCTTGACTACCAACAGTATGATGGCGATCATATACGTGAGAGTTGGGTAGTCTATAAGCACATCCTTAAAAGTGGTCCCTAGTCGTAGGAGTTTCGAGACATGGCATCGATACTCCGGAGTAGACTAGTGTATACAGTCGAGACCCCGACGAGGGGCGGTGACCGGTCTCATAAGCCACCGGAGTCAGTTGGATCACCTAAGATGTATACAGGTGCTCATTGGGTTATGAGTACACCGGACAGGACTCGCCGGGAACCTGCTAGTTGGTATTTATACCTAGCGTCAGATAGAAGTTCCCTGGTGACATGTGTACAGGTTAGTTCATCGACCTGAGGTCGTCATTTGTCTCGTGTGAGTTCCCACTGTGCTTTGATTACTACCCTACCACGACTTAAAGGAGTCGTGCAAACAGGTTTTAGTTGGGTACAGTCCCAAGCCACATGGAGGCAAGTGAGCGGATTGGCAGGGGATTCGTCTCTCCCGGTATTGGGGGTGAGATCGCGCTATGTCTAGGAGTGCCATTACACCAAGTCCTTGGCCAAGGCAGGTGAGAATTACTGGTAGATATTCCAGTAGTTTCTCAGGGTGTTCAGGGCTACTCTTCGACACGACTTATACCGCTATTGGGGGTCTGACGTTACCAGCCCCCTAGGCCCGATATGCGATGCTCATAGACGAACGGACCGGACTGTACGGATATTGTCACTGATAGGCTCAGTAAGGTTCCAGGATGAGTTCGCTCGTCGGCTTCCCTTTCGGTCAGTACATGGGCAGCCGTTACGCACAGCTAGTGTCGCTGACGTGCTTGTGGTTAAACCCACTGCCAGGGTACTGATGAGTCTTTAGAGTCCCCCACAGATAGTTTCCCAAGTTCGGACGAAACGTTGTAGAGGCCGTATGGTTTTATGGCAGGGTTCGAAAATGCACGTGCACTTGTGCACGTGTCATATTTCGGACAAATAATACTGGTGGGCTTTGGTTTAAGCCGGATCCAAGTATTATATGGAGTCCGAATATTTTAGTCTCTCGTATTCGTATTCGGTCGGAATACGGATATAGGTATGTATATACAGGTGAGGGGTATTCTCGTAATCCGTTACGAGATTACTTTAGAAGATGCATTTCTTTTGGTTAATCATTTTGGTTTAAATGATTAAATGGATTTTGGAAAGTGTGACTCATTATGGATGACACATTTCTTCTAGCATGTTCATTAGTGACTCATGCTAATGAGTCACTAAGAGAGGCATGATAGAATTAATGTGTTTTGTTTTGGGTATGGATATTTGAGGAGATACTTTTCATAAGATATTTTCTTTGGTTTTTGATAAATAAACCTCATATATCTATTCACAAAAGGATGAGAAAAAACCACAAGTTATTATGCTTGAGTTCTTGCTCTCTTGATAGTTTTTCTTGAGTTCACATTTTCCAATCCTTAGCATCTTCTTCAACCTCCACCCTAACCCTCTCATGTGATGAGAACCCTAGGGTGTTTGAGACAAAGTATTCTACTCATTCTCTACTTCATCTTGGTCATATCTTTTAGCAGACTTGATGTCCGAGTTGCCTCGGTATAGAGGCGGGAGCCCGTTTAAAGATCCGTTGACATGGTGCCACCTCGATGAGGAGACAAGAGATTGGAGTTTCCGCGAGGAGCGTGGGATGATGGCTAAAGACCGAAGGACCCGGATCGATCGGTATAGCCTTTCTACCTCTTTACAGTTTTTTAGTTTAGCGTTAATGGCAAAATCCGGGTTATAGTATGTGATAGCGCCAGTTATAAAAGTTTTTGTTCCGCGTTTGGAGTCAGAATGACGACCGAGGAGCTACCGTAGACTAACATGGTATCAGAGCCACGCTATTAACCTTTACTAACTTGTTCTAACGTGTTTAAAATATCGATCGAACGAAATTTCCAAGACCGCACTTTTCATGTTAAAGACTCTGTCGAATTTTTAAACTGGTCTAAAAATCATTTTGAGCATCTCAGAAAATCGAGCAGGCTTTTTTAAGAATACTGAAGAAATTTGGTCCACTGATTCCACTATACTGCCGCGGAACCGCCGCACAAACCATGGTTTGGCCGCGGTTCCGCCGCCAGTTTGTGGCAACAGTACACCATATTTCTTCCGGGTGTTTTGCATAGGGAATTGTGGTTTCTGGAATATTTTGTTTGGGCCCAGATTTTGTTTGAGTACTGCAGTTGTACTTAGGGCCCACTTCGGAAAGTTTTGTCGATCGGAATTTTAAACGTGTTAGTTTACAGTACTTACATTATATCTCCGACCGTGAATGTCATTCGAGCGGTAAATCGTGTCTAATTGCTATAGCTCTTTTAGACGGGTTTGCGAACGTGACATTCGCGTTGATGTTCTGTGTTGTGCTGCGATGTTGCGGATTTGTCGTGGTGGATAGTTGTGTGCAATGTAGTGCAGTTTGGATTTATTTGTACAATTGATATTGCGGGGTGAGCGTCCAACATGTGGACTGCCATCACTGCCTGTTTGTATAATATTCTTTTGGGGCACGACCGGGCTGAGGTCGATGTACCCGTTGTACATATTTTTCATTTCTGTACTAGGTTTACCCCGCGACGGAGTGCACGGATAACCGGGTTCTGGAGGGCAACGGTTCCGCATCTCATGGCTTTGAGAGGCAGAGGGCCTCACTCTAGAATTGGCAGACTATTCGCCGCACTCGTAGGGGGTACAGGTTAACCCAAGGAGGGGTGCTCAAGTTACTGGATTCCGTGAAGTTTAGGGTGGTCCATTCATTTTGCTATAGGG
The DNA here is from genome assembly GCA_030015575.1 of Agapanthus africanus. NCBI lineage: Eukaryota > Viridiplantae > Streptophyta > Magnoliopsida > Asparagales > Amaryllidaceae > Agapanthus > Agapanthus africanus. Next base: position 288,194,756 of record JASDDO010000031.1, on the reverse strand, counting down.
GGCTGCCTCGCTTCGGGTTTTGGCGGGTAACTTGACACACTCGTAGGGGTCTAGGTTTCATTACACGGGCTATCCACACGACTAGGGGAACGTCGGGTTTCAGTAGCGGCTCTGTGAAACCCGGGGATCCCAGATTATCTGTATTGTTCTGTGATACTTATTACTTTTCTGTAATGTTGCATTTATCACGCCTGGAGCGATTATTTTATATTGGTATATGTACTAGTAGATGTTGTATATGTTTTACACCCGCGCTAGTCCAGTCCCCGCTCTGTCGTTAGTTAAGTAACCTAACGGGTGATGACGGTACCCAGTGACGAATGAGGATGGCATATACGTACATTTTATTTTCGTTCTTTTCTGGTGTGATTAATTGATGGGAATGCGTTAATTTTAATCAATGCAAGGAAAACAAACCTGTTTGGACGTTGTTGGAACAGTTTTAAAAAAGTGTTATTACAAGGACGTTTTCTTTTGTTTTGCACAGTGGTATTGAGTTGGAATATCCTGCACCTCATTCGACGAGGCAAGGGCCGAGATCCCTTCACCAGGAGTGACCACTTGGGCAGAAGTTTGCGTCAGGGTAATAACTTCACTATAGTCAATTACTTGTTGTTTTGCATCACGGTATTCAGTTGGAATATCATGCACCTCATTCTACGGGGAAAGAGCCGAGATCCCTTTACTGGGAGTGACCTCTTTAGCAAATGTTTTCGCCACTATATTTTTATAAAAAGCTATCAGGTTCCTTCAACGAGATCAAGTTCATTACGTTAAAGGTTTTTCGCTAAAAACCAGCCGTAGCCCTTCGTCATTTCATATGAATGGTCGGTAGTATTCAAGCTATGTTTGTTTGGCCTTTAGTCAAGACATAGTGATTGGTAGCTGCTGGGGTGTTCACATGTTGCATAGATAGATGCGTTGGTTTGGGACGTTCGTAGTACTTTGTTGGCCCTCAGTCAAGAGTACGTACGGTTGGGTTCAAATCAACCTGGATAATGATGGGAAGAACTTGACATGTGACTTATAATTTGTTGTCCCTTAGTCAAGGTCATAAGAGCATGGGGCAAAAATCCACATCGGGGGTTTCTAAAGAAACTGAAACTTGCCAGACATGCGCATACCTTCTGGAGTGTGATAACGTGAGTGGATTCCTTCACGTTATCATGCGATGATAGTTGGATCCCGATTCCCACTGATGAGTGAACCCGACTAATTCTTCTTTTAGGTTTGGAGGAGAATTTGACGATACAGTGGGAGGTTTCCTGATTAGATAAAGTGATAACCATTCTGATCTAGGTTAGAGTGCACGCAGAGTGTTTCTTTTCTCTCTCCCTTTGGCAGCGACCATTGACCGACCCCAGACTATGACTCAGTGACCAAGTTGACCAAACCTTCTTAAAATACTGGCTTTTGGATTGTTTAAGTTGCATAAGTCATTGCCGCTCCTTCTTTTACCCTTTGCGTTTCTCAGAACACCTCGTGTCACTACGAACATCCACTTCCATTGGATAGATCCATCGTATGGTTATATACGAACTCGAAGGGACTTCTTCGAGGATGGATCCAGGTTCAGGAGAAATTGAATTGGTTTATTCAGTTGTCTTTTATCATCACCTTCTCTCAGATTGCGAGGGCTCCTTGGTTTAGGGGAGTACACCTATTACGCTTATTGGATTGTCTTCTTCCAAACCATAGGCAAGTGCCGAAAGGTAAGGAATGAAGAAAACCAATTAGCCTAAGTAGGGTGTACAGAAGGTAATAAATAAAGACAAGATAAAGGTATTAGAAAGAGGGCAAAGTAAATTGCGACTACTATCATTCACGACCAAACCGCATAGTTCATCGCCACTCCTATTTCACCTTTGCTTTTCTCCAGTTGAGGAGGAATAGAATAAGATTTATTCAAGTTGTCTTTTATCATCACATTCTCTCAAGTTGAGAGTACTCCTAGGATTAGGAGTATACACCTATTACGCTTATTGGATAGTCTTTTTCCAAACCATAGGCTGGTGTTGAACGGTAGGGAAGGAAGAAAACCATTTAGCCTAACGATGGTGTACAGAAGATAACGACTAAAGACAAATAAAGGGATTTGGAGATATGGCAAAGAAATATACGGTTACAGTCATGAATTGGATTATGGTAGAGGAATTACTAAGAATACCAGGATACCCCTACGAAACATTTTCATGTTTCAGTTTCACTATGCATTGTTAAAGGAAAACTGATCTCCCGATTAGATACTAACTCCAGGGTATGTATTTACCAGGTATGATTCTCACATCTGTATGGTTTTACAGATGATGAGTAGGAGTAAGTTATTGGGAATAAGGTGATCATCCTCATTATATCGGAATTCGTTGTAATTGGTGATGTTTGAGGAAGTCGCCTGGGTTTTTGCCGGACGGCAAGTATTTGGTTTTGAGTATCCGTTGTTGTGCACCAATTTCAAACTGATATCTGTACGTTTATTTTTATAAAGTGAGATATAACTTTTTGAAATTATGTCTGTGACATTTACCTATATCAGTTGACGATTGGGTAAGGAGCATTGAACAACGGAGTAGTTCTTAACCATAAGTACAGTTTTCAACCTACAATGCTGTAACATTCCAAAAATATAAAATGTTAATTTTTGGAAATTTTATAATTTAATATTGTTTTATTGAATATTTTAATATTTTGGTATTATTAAATGCAAATAAATAGGAAAAATTTGAGAAAAATTATGGAAAATTCTAAAATAGGGTAAATTAGAGAATTATGTCATTTCTAAGTCTAATTGATTAGTTATATGCTAAATTAGTGCTAATCGCGATTAAAAATCGCTAATCGGGTTTTTAGCTTTTTTGTGCAAAACATGCACACATCACTTTTTTTCACACTTGTGCATTTTATTTGCCATGGTTGTTTTGGGGCTACTATTTGAGTGAGAAGAGTTTTAAAAGAAAAGAAAATAAGGAAAAGAAAAGAGAAAAGAATAAAGAAGTGAGGGTTGGTGAGAGAGTGAGGTATGGGCACATTTGACTAAACCCTTAGCCATTTTTCCCCACATTTTCCCTCCCTCTTCTCTCTTCTTCTGCTGCTCCTCCTGCACCTCATCTCCTACCCTCTTCAAAAGCTTCAAAACACCTCTAAAACAACCCCAAAACCACACACTCATTTCATTAAAAGTGTGCACAATCTCTAGATCTACACATGGAGCTAAAGAAGCAAGGATTTTGGCCACTAGGGGCAACTCAAGAAAATTCTTGAGTTGCCAAATGAGGTATTTTCTGAACCATTAGCTTAATTCTAGCATTTCCTTTACCCCCATGTTAAGATTGAATCGATATTGCGTGATATTATAGACTTGAGGATAACCAAGTTAGGGTTTGAGGAATTTAGTGTTGTATTGTGAAATTGAGGTCAGTAGAGGTTATACCATCACCCTAGTGTATGAATTGGAACCCAAAACCTGAAGCTTAAACCAGAATACGGATTTTAGAAACCGATATCGGGGAAATTATGAAATCTGTGTAGTGTTTATGGAATCTGCTATCATACGAGGTATCCTAAAATAAAATTGATTGGACAGTAGTATGTGCAGGCACCCAGGAAGCTACCACCAAGACCCCAACCACTAACTCATCAAGCCGGCCGCAAATTAATCCAGTTTGGCCGCAATTTGCGGCCTGGACCCCACCAATTTGGCTTATTTTGGTTTTGGTGTTCCCTTATCTGTAGTTTAGGCCCTTGGTATATTTAGATTTGTATAATTGGACCTAGGGTGAAATCTGGGACATATTTCCTAAGTTGCTGTTTTGGATTCGTTTTTCCGTATTCCGTATTTTTAAGTCTGAAATTGTGCCTTGTGTTTTACCTCGACTATTTGGCGTTTATACGACGATATAGAGGATTTATTGATGGTTTTGAAGGCGTGCCATAGGTTCTCACCTATAGGCCCCTTATCGTATCGTTTTGGATTTCGTGTGCCGTTTTAGCTTTGATTTGGTTTTAATGCGCATATACGATATTTTGATGTGTAGGTACCCTATGAAGACAACGGGACGACGAGCAAACGCGTGGTGACATCGAAAGATGGAGACGCAAGTGAGTAGATTATATCTACAGGGGGAAGTCGGGTGGATGGCGTATAGCACCCCCGCAGTCCATAGTTAGTATATTATGTGGAATATATGTATGATAGTTATAGTGTGTTATGGTTAGTTAGGCGTAGAAGTAACTAGCGTAGTTCCTAGTTGCGAGCCCTAGGATAGAATTGCACCCACACGCCTACACTTGTATGTACCTTATACTTGCACGTTGTTGATGATATTGGACGACATTGGTGATGAGTCGATGATATTGGGCCTTGTGCCGCAAGATCGATGATTTGATAGGATTCCTATTTGGGATATGACATGTGATTCTTGCGGGCTTGGAATGTGTGTTTACCCCCGCATTCATATTTTGTAGATGGTATCAGTTGTACTAGACTTAGATCAGTACCCCAGCTTATGTGATACGATGATTGTGATACCTGAGATGTGATGAGATAGTGTGATATTGACCCGTACCCAGCTATTGGGATGCCGTACGACGATTTACCGTACGAGCCTATATTGATGATAGATCCGCGCTCATGACTTGAGGATGTCATATGATATACTGTATCGTACGCGATACTATTGAGGCGGGATCACCGACTATTATATCTATATATATATCGACTCAGATTTAGGTGGTTTCCATACCCCTCCTGATTTACTTGATACTTAGATATGTAGTTTGCATAGTAGATGTTAGACTAGACCGAGGCATACCTATTTCAAAAACTATGAATCAGGGGTATCTTAAAAGACAAACAAAGGGATTCTGCGAATACTTAAAAGGCGTATCTTTTCTTAAAAACATCGCATCCCTTATTTTGCTAAAACCCTGATTCGTCTTATTTCAAAAGGCATCACTGCATGACTTATAAATATTGATGTAATTTCTTCACTGTGATGTAGATTATTTGACTTCCGCATATTCATGCTATTCATATTGCCTGCATATGTTATTGCTATACTGTTATCATGCTGTTAGGACACCAGCACCATTATCGATGATGCGTATGTTCCACGTACACTATTTGCCGGCTCACACACTTCATCATCGATAATTGCCATGCCACTACACTGTAGTACTGCTGCATTCATGATATGATTTCCGCATGGCATATTGTACACATATACCGGTACACAAACATATATGATTCTGACTTGATTAGAGATTTGAGGGCCGCAAGATATTCTTTAAGAACAAATTTAGTCTAAAGGAGCGGTTTCCCTCGACATATGCACATTATCATTCATATGTGACTTGACATGATACTCATACTTGATGCTTATATCACATCGGATCATCATATTGTAGCTCATCTATATGTGACTTGACATGCTACTCATACTTGATTCTTATATCACATCGGATCATCATATTGTAGCTCATCTATATGTGACTTGACATGCTACTCATACTTGATGCTTATATCACATCGGATCATCATATTGTAGCTCATCTATATGTGACTTGACATGCTACTCATACTTGATGCTTATATCACATCGGATCGTCATATTGTAGCTCATCTATATGTGACTTGAGATGCTACTCATACTTGATGCTTATATCACATCGGATCATCATATTGTAGCTCATCTATATGTGACTTGACATGCTACTCATACTTGATGCTTATATCACATCGGATCATCATATTGTAGCTCATCTATATGTGACTTGACATGCTACTCATACTTGATGCTTATATCACATCGGATCATCATATTGTAGCTCATCTATATGTGACTTGACATGCTACTCATACTTGATGCTTATATCACATCGGATCATCATATTGTAGCTCATCTATATGTGACTTGACATGCTATTCATACTTGATACTTATATCACATCGGATCATCATATTGTAGCTCATCTATATGTGACTTGACATGATATTTATATTTGACGCACATATCATATCGGATCATTGACTTGCATTCTGGTTTGGATTACATGTGATTTCTGGATTTGGGAACCGTGGCTATTGCAAATATGTAATCATTTAAAAACCCGGTTCCCTTGATATGATATTTCGGTGCGTCCACCATGTGTTTTCTCGGTGCTAGAGTGATATATGTGAACCCGAATCGAGGAGCTGGTTGAGGCCGATTACGGGTACATGGTGGACCCGGTATGGTACCCCGGGGCGAGAACGGTTGCGCTGTGTAGTAGACGGTGAGCCCGGCGGAGGGACTACTACCTACCGGTGATTGTATTTGAGCTCGGCGGATATCTGGAGGATACCGACCGGAGTTGAGAGATGGATATGGGCTGACCCGTACTACCGGGGCCGAGTGCTGATACCGCAGACGGAGCCCAGAGATGGACATGGGTTGACCCGTACTGCCGGGGGCCGAGGGCCGATACCGCAGACGGAGCCCCATATGGACGAGGATTTACGTGTCGTTGCTAGGAACGGGTTTCATGATGTTTTTCCATGATTTTGCTTATATCATCATATTTACATACATGATGTTTATTGTCATTGGGTGACGGGTGGACGGGTTCCACGTTTATTGTCATTGGGTGACGGGTGGACGGTTTCCACGTATATACAGACTTGGATCATATACAGACATGGATCATATACAGACATAGATCATATACAGACTGGATTTATACGGATCATACTTCATTTGTATATATAACAGGGTATGAGGCGCTGTTATATATTCCCTTACACCAATATTAGTGGTATGGGACGCTAATATATGTGTATTGATATCCTTTTGATACTTCATTATATTAACTTCATGCAGACATACCTTATACTGATGACATGTTATTACCTGAGTACTTGGCACTACCTATCTGTTTAGATGTCGCTTTGCCACCTTTTTATGTATCAGGCTTATTCCTTGAGGTTTATTACTGATTGTTGACCTAGGATTATGTCTTGCATTCGGTTTCTGCTTGTAGATATTCTCTATTCACGAGTTGGCAACTCACCCCGTTGTGCCTCAGTTCTTGCAGGTTTTGCCGTACAGGTTCCTTTGTGGCATTTCTGGCACATTGCTTCTTTGCGGGTGAATTGCATTTGGTAGGTGGGTTCTTCTGCATCAAGAACCACCATTGTACTTGTATTATTCATTGTATCTAGAATTTCCATCAACCAAAAATTGTATATTGTTTCAGACTCAGACTTTGGTGATGTATTATTTGGCCTTAGAGTCGCGCTTAGTAGTATTGCGGTTTTCATGCTTACTGTGTTTCTTTTGGATTTGATCCTCGCCTTTCGGCGTTGTATATTATATTGCATGTGTGGTTGTGACCGTCAATTGACGAAGAGCTAGCTCCCGCTTGGGGATGCCTTTTTTCATTGTATAAATGTTATGCTTGTTGTACCCCGTTCGGGGCCAGTATTTACAAAAGAAACTCTGCCGAAATTTTTAGAAAAGACTTTACCCTTTTAAAAATACACATTCGGCTTAGTTATTTAAAAACCTTGACTTCAAACATATTTTCCTTCACTTATTTAAACCAGTTTTCTTTACTTACTCTTTATATGGTTTTAGATTTCTGGGCTTTTGGCTTACTTGGATCAGATGGGGTCCTATAGACTTCATATGGTTCAAGGGCCAGTCACGTGCTCTTTCGGGTCGTGACAAAGTTGGTATCAGAGCGCTAGGTTGACCTTGGTTTGAGTCTATGTTTGACTATGTGGAGCCTGGGGCGTTTATATATATACGGAACTTAGGCTTGACCTTACGGAACTTAGACTTAGTCGAGGGGGTATTAGACCCGAACTTTCGTCGTATTAGGATGACCCTTGGTTGATGGAATAGGTGACTAAGTAGAGTGATGTACCGTTGGTATGTTCCGCGGCATACTTACGACACGCCACTCCGCTTAAGGAACCTTAGGATGTACATATTTTCGAGATCAGTGATTCTCTTCATATCCATGATTATACATCCATTTGAGATCCTCGATTCTATTAGTTTCATGATCATACCTTCATTGATGCTATTCCTTCTTATGATCATGTATCCACTCTGGATCTGTTTTTCTCTTTCTTGCCATTGACCTGCTCTGTTCGATACTCGATTGAGGTTCCTGTCGCCATGTTTGAGCGCAGTTTGGGCTGCTGCTAGGGTTACGGTCAAGGCGAGCTCGTCTGGTACGAGGGCCGACCATTGTGTTTTCTGGTGACATGGGAACGTCTCGAGTTAGTATTGGTGATTGTGACCTCTAGTAGAGGCGAGTGCTTGGTTTTGCACCGGATGATCGGACCATTGTTAGAGCTTCCAGTTGAGAGAGGACTGTTGATGTACAGCATACCTCAGAGATTATGATGTCGCCTACCGTGCAGACAGATGGACCAGCTGTTGCTGAGATTGACAGGATGTCGCTTCCGGAGCTTACGAGTTGAGATTGCCGGAGCTTCCAGGCGGATATGAGACAGATGATAGCTAGTCTATCCGAATTGAGAGACGAAGGTGATTCGTCCGATTTTTGCGCCGGAGCGGGCCCAGTTGAGTTGAAGATTTCCAGTGTGGAGAGTCTTACTCAGATCTAGAGCAGACCGATTCAGAGATGACCGCCAATGTGTCGCCTTTCCTGGAGGATTGAGGCGATGTTCGGCGTACAGGCGAATGAGCCAGCTGCTGCTGCAAATGGAGAGATATCGCCCAGATGGTTGGAGCTACTGCAGCGTGAGCATATACTTAGAGAGATGATAGCGAGTCGCTAGTCACCTGAGGATGAATGACTAGGACATTTGGTTCGTCCGTTTACCGATGCGAGGTCATCAGATAGATTGTTTCCAGCTAGAGACGACTCCACGCAGGTTCGTTGAGAGTCGATAGAGACGATCGAGTGTCAGGAGCCCATTTTCCAAGTTTAAAGTATACGGAAAGACATGCAGGTGATTCTATGGACCCTCTAGAAGAATGAAACCCTAACTCGACTTAATGACCGTGTGAAAGCCTTTGAACCTTAGGGTTTGCGGCAGTTCCGCGGCGCCATTAGTGAGGCTTGGGTTTGCCCTTCTACGGCTGGACCACCGACGCTGTGGCATGTACTCGATACTATTAAACGGTACCCATGATGTTGATCTCTTGGGGGATTATAAGGTTCTGACGAGTCGATCGAATGTTCGACATCATTCGGATATCATGTGATGAGATGCATTGCTTGGGAGACTCCAGATACGAGTATAGCCGTTGGAGCACGGTCCATGCAGCCACGATGAGATGAGTCCAAATCAGTTGACATTGAAGCAGAGTGAATAAAGGAGTTCGCAAGAGATTTCGACGAGATGACGTCCCACTCCGCTGACATCAGAAGTGTGATACGCACCCAGAGGCGTTGTATATGGATATATCTCCCAGAAAGAAGCGCGATAAGTATGTAGCCGTTCCGGAATAAGAATTTGCTTCAGCGATGGATGATGACTTCCGGGCAATCCGGCAGGAATGAGATTTGAGAGAGAAATCTCGACAGGACCTTTCTGGAAAACGATATGAGAAGACCTAGACCCAGGAGTGGTCATATTGCACACACCCAGCAGGCCAGAGTTCGGCATTGTCGACGAGGTAGTTGACCAGGTCCGGATACAGGAACTTACCCAGATGCATTGCAAATTGATCAAGGATGGACGAGTATTGAGTATTCCTCCGACGTTTGAGACGTGTTCCCGAGGACCTGTTCGGCCTGACATCTTCTACAGAATGATGAAGCTACAGAGTACGCGATTTCGAGTCCGTGTGAGAGATTTTGGATTGACCGTGGCCGAGAAACAGTGCAGTGCGTAGATAGTATGGCGTGACGTCATAGTAGACGACGATAGAGACAGGCGGAACCAGAGGTTCGTGCGAGACACTGACGAGCTATCATTACTTTCCGTTGAGACTAGAGACCTGATATGCTTACAGAGAAGTTGGGACGTGACCAGTTTCCGAGAAAATATTGTGCTGAGGACACAGATGTCTATTGAGTGAGGAGTGATTATGCAAGAGAGCCAGCCTCCGTACAGTTCGGCATAGGCAAGATTGGAAGAGACCTTGAGCAGGATTCCTTCCAGGACAATGCTGCATTGATGTTTGCACCCAGGATCAGATGTGTGATGTGCATTCAGAGAGCCAGAGGCCGACGCCAGTGACGTGATGCTTTATGAGTGGTCGTGAGGATTGACCGAGAGATGACCAGAGAAGTGCCAGAACGGAATCGTTCCCGTTAGCACACCTGACAGGGCCGATGAGCCGATTGACTGCGAGATAGGTAATCCGTAAAGAAGATAAGGACCCAGAGTCAGAGGACTCCAGACCGTGAGCAAGAGGCAAGTAGATATCCTGCGCTGCTAGCAGTGGATGCACCGACTCCTTCTTGACCTCGAAGGAGGAACTACCGACGACGGTATTATGATTTGTGATTTTGTGATTCGATTATCACGTATCCGTCATCTTGGATTTGGGTATTTTGGCGTTCTGTTTGCATGATTTAGTTTTGATGACTGAGTTTGATGATATTTGTTTCATGCACCCACTGGATATTTATATTTTGCGCATAGTTATTACATTCGAGGTATTGATTGTGATTTCACGCCTATCTTATACAGTGATTTGATTTACACTTCCAGCATAGTTTTCATGCACCTTTAGTGTTTTGATATACGATATTGGTGCACGCCAGATGCACTAAATCGGGATTCTTCGTGCATGTCACGTGCACCTGATTTCTACTGTCAGGCACACACGTTACCTACGACAGATGTTTCGTGCACACCAGTTGCACCTAGATATTGTTTTGTACACCTGTTTGACACATATATGGATTTTGATTCCTTGCGCACTAGACACACAGGATATTCTTATATATGCATTTTGGGGATTGATTTCTAGTAGAGCGGTACATTTTTATGATATTCTCTATGTGTTGATGTTTTCGAAGCCCCGACAAATTAGATTATTATTGAAATTGTTTTAGTATTGGGGGTTTAAATTTAAATTCGAGGACCGAATTTCTTTAAGGGGGGTAGATTGTAACATTCCAAAAATATAAAATGTTAATTTTGGGAAATTTTATAATTTAATATTGTTTTATTGAATATTTTAATATTTTGGTATTATTAAATGCAAATAAATAGGAAAAATTTAAGAAAAATTATGGAAAATTCTAAAATAGGGTAAATTATAGAATTATGCCATTTCTAAGTCTAATTGATTAGTTATATGCTAAATTAGTGCTAATCGCGATTAAAAATCGCTAATCGGGTTTTTAGCTTTTTTGTGCAAAACATGCACACATCACTTTTTTTCACACTTGTGCATTTTATTTGCCATGGTTGTTTTGGGGCTACTATTTGAGTGAGAAGAGTTTTAAAAGAAAAGAAAATAAGGAAAAGAAAAGAGAAAAGAATAAAGAAGTGAGGGTTGGTGAGAGAGTGAGGTATGGGCACATTTGACTAAACCCTTAGCCATTTTTCCCCTCATTTTCCCTCCCTCTTCTCTCTTCTTCTGTTGCTGCTCCTGCATCTCATCCCCTCCCCTCTTCAAAAGCTTCAAAACACCTCTAAAACAACCACAAAACCACACACTCATTTCATTAAAAGTGTGCACAATCCCTAGATCTACACATGGAGCTAAAGAAGCAAAGATTTTGGCCACTAGGGGCAACTCAAGAAAATTCTTGAGTTGCCAAATGAGGCATTTTCTGAACCATTAGCTTAATTCTAGCATTTCCTTTACCCCTGTTAAGATTGAATCGATATTGCGTGATATTATGGACTTGAGGATAACCAAGTTAGGGTTTGAGGAATTTGGTGTTGTATTGTGAAATTGAGGTCAGTAGAGGTTATACCATCACCCTAGTGTATGAATTAGAACCCAAAACCTGAAGCTTAAACCAGAATACGGATTTTAGAAACCGATATCGGGGAAATTATGAAATCTGTGTAGTGTTTATGGAATCTGCTATCATACGAGGTATCCTAAAATAAAATTGATTGGATAGTAGTATGTGCAGGCACCCAGGAAGCTACCACCAAGACCCCAACCCCTAACTCATCAAGCCGGCTGCAAATTAATCCAGTTTGGCCGCAATTTGCGGCCTGGACCCCACCAATTTGGCTCGTTTTGGTTTTGGTGTTCCCTTATCTGTAGTTTAGGCCCTTGGTATATTTAGATTTGTATAATTGGACCTAGGGTGAAATCTGGGACATATTTCCTAAGTTGCTGTTTTGGATTCGTTTTTCCGTATTCCGTATTTTTAAGTCTGAACTTGTGCCTTGTGTTTTACCTCGACTATTTGGCGTTTATACGACGATATAGAGGATTTATTGATGGTTTTGAAGGCGTGCCATAGGTTCTCACCTATAGGTCCCTTATCGTATCGTTTTGGATTTCGTGTGCCGTTTTAGCTTTGATTTGGTTTTAATGCGCATATACGATATTTTGATGTGTAGGTACCCTATGAAGACTACGGGACGACGAGCAAACGCGTGGTGACATCGAAAGATGGAGACGCAAGTGAGTAGATTATATCTACAGGGGGAAGTCGGGTGGATGGCGTATAGCACCCCCGCAGTCCGTAGTTAGTATATTATGTGGAATATATGTATGATAGTTATAGTGTGTTATGGTTAGTTAGGCGTAGAAGTAACTAGCGTAGTTCCTAGTTGCGAGCCCTAGGATAGAATTGCACCCACACGCCTACACTTGTATGTACCTTATACTTGCACGTTGTTGAAGATATTGGACGACATTGGTGATGAGTCGATGATATTGGGCCTTGTGCCGTAAGATCGGTGATTTGATAGGATTCCTATTTGGGATATGACATGTGATTCTTGCGGGCTTGGAATGTGTGTTTACCCCCGCATTCATATTTTGTAGATGGTATCAGTTGTACTAGACTTAGATCAGTACCCCAGCTTATGTGATACGATGATTGTGATACCTGAGATGTGATGAGATAGTGTGATATTGACCCGTACCCAGCTATTGGGATGTCGTACGACGATTTACCGTACGAGCCTATATTGATGATAGATCCACGCTCATGACTTGAGGATGTCATATGATATACTGTATCGTACGCGATACTATTGAGGCGGGATCACCGACTATTATATCTATATATATATCGACTCAGATTTAGGTGGTTTCCATACCCCTCCTGATTTACTTGATACTTAGATCTGTAGTTTGCATAGTAGATGTTAGACTAGACCGAGGCATACCTATTTCAAAAACTATGAATCAGGGGTATCTTAAAAGACAAACAAAGGGATTCTGCGAATACTTAAAAGGCGTAACTTTTCTTAAAAACATCGCATCCCTTATTTTACTAAAACCCTGATTCGTCTTATTTCAAAAGGCATCACTGCATGACTTATAAATATTGATGTAATTTCTTCACTGTGATGTAGATTATTTGACTTCCGCATATTCATGCTATTCATATTGCCTGCATATGTTATTGCTATACTGTTATCATGCTGTTGGGACACCAGCACCATTATCGATGATGCGTATGTTCCACGTACACTATTTGCCGGCTCACACACTTCATCATCGATAATTGCCATGCCACTACACTGTAGTACTGCTGCATTCATGATATGATTTCCGCATGGCATATTGTACACATATACCGGTACACAAACATATGATTCTGACTTGATTAGAGATTTGAGGGCCGCAAGATATTCTTTAAGAACTAATTTAGTCTAAAGGAGCGGTTTCCCTCGACATATGCACATTATCATTCATATGTGACTTGACATGCTACTCATACTTGATGCTTATATCACATCGGATCATCATATTGTAGCTCATCTATATATGACTTGACATGCTATTCATACTTGATGCTTATATCATATCGGATCATCATATTGTAGCTCATCTATATGTGACTTGACATGCTACTCATACTTGATGCTTATATCACATCGGATCATCATATTGTAGCTCATCTATATGTGACTTGACATGCTACTCATACTTGATGCTTATATCACATCGGATCATCATATTGTAGCTCATCTATATGTGACTTGACATGCTACTCATACTTGATGCTTATATCACATCGGATCATCATATTGTAGCTCATCTATATGTGACTTGACATGCTACTCATACTTGATGCTTATATCACATCGGATCATCATATTGTAGCTCATCTATATGTGACTTGACATGCTATTCATACTTGATACTTATATCACATCGGATCATCATATTGTAGCTCATCTATATGTGACTTGACATGATATTTGTATTTGACGCACATATCATATCGGATCATTGACTTGCATTCTGGTTTGGATTACATGTGATTTCTGGATTTGGGAACCGTGGCTATTGCAAATATGTAATCATTTAAAAACCCGGTTCCCTTGATATGATATTTCGGTGCATCCACCATGTGTTTTCTCGGTGCTAGAGTGATATATGTGAACCCAAATCGAGGAGCTGGTTGAGGCCGATTACGGGTACATGGTGGACCCGGTATGGTACCCCGGGGCGAGAACGGTTTCGCTGTGTAGTAGACGGTGAGCCCGGCGGAGGGACTACTACCTACCGGTGATTGTATTTGAGCTCGGCGGATATCTGGAGGATACCGACCGGAGTTGAGAGATGGATATGGGCTGACCCGTACTGCCGGGGCCGAGTGCCGATACCGCAGACGGAGTCCAGAGATGGACATGGGTTGACCCGTACTGCCGGGGGCCGAGGGCCGATACCGCAGACGGAGCCCCATATGGACGAGGATTTACGTGTCGATGCTAGACACGGGTTTCATGATGTTTTTCCATGATTTTGCTTATATCCTCATATTTGCATACATGATGTTTATTGTCATTGGGTGACGGGTGGACGGGTTCCACGTTTATTGTCATTGGGTGACGGGTGGACGGGTTCCACGTATATACAGACTTGGATCATATACAGACATGGATCATATACAGACTGGATTTATACGGATCATACTTCATTTGTATATATAACAGGGTATGAGGCGCCGTTATATATACCCTTACACCATTATTAGTGGTATGGGACGCTAATATATGTGTATTGATATCCTTTTGATACTTCATCATATTTACTTCATGCAGACATACCTTATACTTATGACATGTTATTACTTGAGTACTTGGCACTACCTATCTGTTTAGATGTCGCTTTGCCACCTTTTTATGTATCAGGCTTATTCATTGAGGTTTATTACTGATTGTTGACCTAGGATTATGTCTTGCATTCGGTTTCTGCTTGTAGATATTCTCTATTCACGAGTTGGCAACTCACCCCCGTTGTGCCACAGTTCTTGCAGGTTTTGCCGTACAGGTTCCTTTGCGGCATTTCTGGCACATTACTTCTTTGCGGGTGAATTGCATTTGGTAGGTGGGTTCTTCTGCATCAAGAACCACCATTGTACTTGTATTATTCATTGTATCTAGAATTTCCATCTACCAAAAATTGTATATTGTTTCAGACTCAGACTTTAGTGATGTATTATTTGGCCTTAGAGTCACGCTTAGTAGTATTGCGGTTTTCATGCTTACTGTGTTTCTTTTGGATTTGATCCTCGCCTTTCGGCGTTGTATATTATATTGTATGTGTGGTTGTGACCGTCAATTGACGAAGAGCTAGCTCCCGCTTGGGGATGCCTTTTTTCATTGTATATATGTTATGCTTGTTGTACCCCGTTCGGGGCCAGTATTTACAAAAGAAACTCTGCCGAAATTTTTAGAAAAGACTTTACCCTTTTAAAAATGCACATTCGGCTTAGTTATTTAAAAACCTTGACTTCAAACATATTTTCCTTCACTTCTTTAAACCAGTTTTCTTTACTTACTCTTTATATGGTTTTAGATTTCTGGGCTTTTGGCTTACTTGGATCAGATGGGGTCCTATAGACTTCATATGGTTCAAGGGCCAGTCACGTGCTCTTTCGGGTCGTCACAAATGCACAGGTTCTGAGTTATTCAACTCATGGGACTCATACAGAGTATTGTATGTTGTCCAATGTCCATTAGGACAAAGGAATTGGTCATCTTACTATGTTCTTTTTATTTGTGACTTCTCTAATTTTTAGACAAGTGTTTCATAGAAATACAAGGTCTAAGTTTTGAGAAGTTGTGGGTATAGGAATAAAGTAGAGAACCAGATGTCACAAGTATCGGGATTCTTCAAAGAGATCGAAGATGTAGATACTTGTGATTGGTATTCAGTTGATAGTAATGGTTTTGAGAAACTTGTTTCTCTTTCAGGTTACTCATAATTGGATGTATTCCTAAGTTGAGTAATCCTGATTAGCCTCTCTCCATTAAGTTGATATGCACTGGAGACAGCAGCATGATTTGAATCTGGTTCCAATTAAATAAGTGTCAAAGTTTCTATATTGGATATAGAATGGTTCATATCTTAACGATGTTAAGGTACGGGGAGTTGTCCGGCTTATGCTTAAAAACAGATTCTGGATAACTCAAGGCACGTTTCTGTAATGGCAGTTTGTAGGATGACCCGGGCTATGTCGAGGGTTGACTTTCCACCATCTGGAAGATCAATAGTGATATTGTTCTTGACTCGCCACAGTTTTAGTAAAATGGATTTTTTCAGAAAACAGTGGTGGGAGTATGGTAGAACTGGAAGTGATTCCAGAACCGAAAACGATTACGGAAAATTTAATAGAACCTAAAGATTCAATCAGGTTTGACATTCCATTAGCCACTCCGTAGATATGGTGGGTAACCACAGACACCCGAGAGGTACTCCGGTATCCTCAAGGACGGTGACATGGACGTTCTTATTTACCCAGACTTGACACTACTATTGTTCCAGGCTATGAGACCCGGCAGGAGGTTAAGTATAGCGTCATTCTAAACTAGCTTTAGAAGTGCACGTATATATTATTCTGCCAGAGAGTTGTTGTGGTTAGTGGGAGCAGCGGAAGTAAGTGTGCAAGTAGCTTATGTCTATTTATAGACTAGAGCAGATATAGCGGAGATAGATCATCTAATTTTGATGTGACAGTCATGGCTGACTTCATCAGAATAGAGGATGGATCTGTTAAGAAGGTAGTAGAATGTGATGTCCTGGTATTTGGATGACATACACAGAGTAGGAAGTAAAATTCATATACTACGATCGGTTATACTGTGGTTGTCACACAGTTGTTTCTCCACAATGGATATGGATATAATATCTGACATTCTGGTTACTAGATCTATGGTTTTAGATCTAGAATGGGTAGTTTCCCAATATGGGTACTTTGACGGTATTCTAATAGTATTTTAGAATGGACGACTCCTGGCATGGTGGTGTACCTGCAAGTGATGTAGTGTCCCTCTCTAGAGGTGTCTTACAGACTAAAGGGGAGAGGGATGTGCATGATTGGCATATCACTTGCTTAGGCAATTGAGTCAATCGTGAGATGTCAAGTACCATGCCAGATGTTGTTTTTCCACTAGATGCGATAAGTTTATATTAATCCAATCCTGAAGAAACATAAGGAAGCAGTTTTAGAACATAAGTGGATGTTCTAGGGATTTGATGACGGCAGCCTCCTTCGGGAGACGGTTATCATTCCCGGTTTCCAAAGGTGACATGGATGACAGAGTGATTGTCAGAGTTATAGTTTTCCCTCTGACAAAGGGGGAAATATTATAGACAGGTGGTCCAAGAGGATACTGTGGGAGGCATGGTGCTGGAAACTGATTAGTTTCAGTTGTCAATGCAGTCTAAGAAGATTGGATTTGAGTTCATTTATGAACTAGGTCCCATCAGATATCCAAACAAATTCTAAGAAAGGTATTACTCAATTCGGGAGATGGCTTTCTCCGCGAACTTGAGATTAAGAGAGACATAGAAAGGAACATTAGGACGGATCCACTCACTAAGGCTATTTCTCGAACACAAGATTTTTACAGACGAGCTTTGTGAAACTGATTAGTTGAGGAGTTGGGTGTTCGGTATCACACGGGCTGTGAGTATGCGACATCGCAATAATTAGCCTTAAGTGCAAGTGGGAGATTGATGGATATAGTGACCTCAAAGTCAATTATTGGACCGCAGGTACGTGATTGTAATGATTGAGGGAGGACTTATACCGGTAGGACAGTCTTACTCGAGATGATAGTATGCTATCCGGTTTTCCTTCATCAGTCGTGTACAGCTTTAGGTGACATTACTGTTCACTATTACACGTTGATAGAGCCCTTAGGATCCTGCTTGACTACCAACAGTATGATGGCGATCATATACGTGATAGTTGGGTAGTCTATAAGCATATCCTTAAAAGTGGTCCCTAGTCGTGGGAGTTTCGAGACAGGGCATCGATACTCCGGAGTAGACTAGTGTATACAGTTGAGACCCTGACGAGGGGCAGTGGCCGTTCTCACAAGCCACTGGTGTCAGTTGGATCACCTAAGATGTATACAGGTGCTCATTGGGTTATGAGTACACCGGACAGGACTCGCCGGGAACCTGCTGGTTGGTATTTATACCTAGCGTCAGATAGCAGTTCCCTGGTGACATGTGTACATGTTAGTTCATCGACCTGAGGTCGTCATTTGTCTCTTGTGAGTTCCCACTGTGCTTTGATTACTACCCTACCACGGCTCAAAGGAGTCGTGCAAACAGGTTTTAGTTGGATACAGTCCCGAGCCACATTGAGGCAAGTGAGCGGATCGGCACGGGATTCGTCTCTCCCGGTATTGGGGGTAAGATCGCGCTGTGTCTAGGAGAGCCATTACACCAAGTCCTTGGCCAAGGCAGGTGAGAATTACTGGTAGATATTCCATTAGTTTCTCAGGGTGTTCAGGGCCACTCTCCGACACGACTTATACCGCTATTGGGGGTCTAACGTTACCAGCCCCCTAGGCCCGATATGCGATTCTCATAGACGAACGGACCGGACTGTACGGATATTGTCACTGATAGTCTCAGTAGGGTTCCAGGATGAGTTCGCTCCTCGGCTTCCCTTTCGGTCAGTACATGGGCAGCCGTTACGCACAGCTAGTGCCGCTGACGTGCTTGTGGTTAAACCCACTGCCAGGGTACTGACGAGTCTTTAGAGTCCCCCACAGATAGTTTCTTAAGTTCGGGCGAAATATTGTAGAGGACGTATGGTTTTATGGCAGGGTTCGAAAATGTACGTGCACTTGTGCACGTGTCATATTTCGGACAGATAATACTGGTGGGCTTTGGTTTAAGTCGGATCCAAGTATTATATGGAGTCGGAATATTTTAGTCTCTCGTATTCTTATTTGGTCGGAATACGAATACAGGTATGTATATACAGGTGAGGGGTATTCTCGTAATCCGTTACGAGATTACTTTAGAAGATGCATTTCTTTTGGTTAATCATTTTGGTTTAAATGATTAAATGGATTTTGGAAAGTGTGACTCATTATGGATGACACATTTCTTCTAGCATGTTCATTAGTGACTCATGCTAATGAGTCACTAAGTGAGTCGTGATAGAATTAATGTGTTTTGTTTTAGGTATGGATATTTGAGGAGATATTTTTCATAAGATATTTTCTTTTGTTTTTGATAAATAAACCTCATATATCTATTCACAAAAGGATGAGAAAAAACCACAAGTTATTATGCTTGAGCTCTTGCTCTCTTGATAGTTTTTCTTGTGTTCACATTTTCCAATCCTTAGCATCTTCTTCAACCTTCGCCCTAACCCTCTCATGTGATGAGAACCCTAGGGTGTTTGAGACAAAGTATTCTGCTCATTCTCTACTTCATCTTGGTCATCTCTTTTAGCAGACTTGATGTCCGAGTTGCCTCGGTATAGAGGCGGGAGCCCGTTTAAAGATCCGTTGACGTGGTGCCACCTCGATGAGGAGACAGGAGATCAAAGTTGCCGCGAGGAGCGTGGGATGATAGCTAAAGACCAATGGACTCGGATCGATCGGTATAGCCTTTCTACCTCTTTACAGTTTGTTAGTTTAGCGTTAATGGCAAGATCTGGGTTATAGTATGCGATAGCGCCAGTTATAAAAGTTTTTGTTCCGCGTTTGACGTCAGAATGACGACCGGGGCGCTACCGTAGAATAACAATACGCCATCCACCCGACTTCCCCCGTAGATGTAAATCTACTCACCGGAAATACGTCGTATCTACTCAGGAATCACCAATCCTTTTCCTTTCCTTGCGGCCTCCGAAGTTCCCGTATTTGAATCTAACATTGCAAAAACTTGTACAAGGAAACGGTTACATTCCGATACGTCAAAAATCAATAAAACGCAAGTTGTACGTGCTATTTACACTACGCACGACCATTGCAAACGACCTAATACTTAACCTCACTGAAATCTAACCCAACTCTGCATCGCGACAGAAAACAAATCGCGATACGTTTTAACCGTGTCGTATTTTAGATTTTAGATCCCTTTTTCCGATATTAGCTTTCAGATTTTATATACAGTTAAACTAACTTAATTAAACAATACCAAAATAACCAAAATTCTACACAGAGACCTTCCCAACAGCCCAAATCACCAACTCCTCTTACAAATCCGGCGACGCCGGAATCCTCCTTCATGTCGCCGGCCCAAAACCGATGCTCTTGGTTCGTGCTTCTATGGGTTATTCTAGGTCTAACATACATCACTAAGGCCCTGTTTAGTCAAGTTAATTTTTATCTAAACTAAAGCAGATTCAAACAGATCCTGGTTTTAACTAAAATACGATATTATAGACAATTTTTTATTTCAATTTTTGAACTAGTTACAGAATCTACATTCCTACTGTGATTAAGGATTTTACCTTCAAGTAATATGCTGGAAGAACACCCTCCAAGATGCACAAGCTCCTAATCCTAGCTTAATGGTGAGGAAACTCCTAGATTAGCTCTTTACTTCTCCTTACTCTTGTTCTTCTTTGTTGCTTTGGTTTTCTTTTCTTTCATTTGAATTTTCAGAAGTTTTAAATTGATTAATTGATCTGAACACCTTATATATATGGAAGAGGGAAGGATAAGGTGAAAGAGGAGGTGTCAAAGGCTAAAGGGTGCCATCCTCATGCAAGGAGGAGGTGTGGTGTGGGTGTGTGCATGGAAGGAGGTGGTGTCAACACAATATCACTCCAAATTGTTTTATTTATGTGCTAATATCTGAACTAAAACATTATCTTCTCTTTTGCACTTACACCCTCCACATTTTCTTAGTTTGCACAACTTTCCTAACCTTTATACACAAAAACCCCTCACTAACTATGTCATTATATAACACTATTTTAATTGAAATGAAGCTAAATTTTACATTAAAACCCTTATAATTTATTTATGTTGCATACTAAAATTTTAATTTAATTTGTTTTACATATATCTTATGAAATTGTCTTATTTGGTTTTAATAACTTTTTAATTTAACATTTTATTATTTAATTAATTAATTTTATTTATTTCCAAATTTTCTGAATGTTGCAATATTCCCCCTTTAAGAAAATTTGGTCCCCGAATTTAAAAATTAACTAGACATACTTTCAAAAAGCTGTGGAAATTCCTTTCGCATCGCATCCTCGGTTTCCCAAGTAATCCCCTCGCGATTCTTTCCTTGCCAAAGAACCTTTACAGATGGAAGTACTCTCGATCTTAGTTTCTTTGCCTGCCTGTCTAGAATGGCGACTGGCTGCACTGTATAGGATAAATCCTATAAGTCCATGCTACCTCTCCCGGTACTTACGGGCTTGCGGAATTTAATGAAAAACAATTTTCTAGAGACGGTAACATGGACTCAAAACGGATCTTTGTTAAACTATCTACCTAACAACCTAACTACGAGTTGTTAACTACTCGGTTAGGGGGTTATACCTTTCTTTCTTGAACTCCTTCGTCTTCATCTCTTGATGGTGTATGGATCGGCTTCACCCCGTCGTCTCCTTGCGCCGAAGATCGATCCACCCGAAAGCTTCTACCTTTGGCTTCTTCTTCGAACTTTGAAGAAACTAGTTCACTTGGTTTGCTAAACCTTGTGAACTAGAGTGAGTAGAGGAGAGTGTGATGGGATTTTCTCTATAGTTCTTGCTTCTCAACACATGAGACAAGTGAACCATAGACAAGAGAGAGAGCAAGAGGAAGAGGGTGAGAGCAAGAGAATGAGAGAGCTCAAAACCAAGAGAGAGAAAAGCAAAGAAAGAATGAGCCTCTCTTTTGTCATACACCCTTTCATAATCCAAAAGCATCATGAGCCATAATGTTAATCAAGTATTATGTGATGGTTCATATCATGTCAAAGGCAATATCATTTCCATGCACTCATTTTGCAAACCACAACAAGCAAGCAAAAGTCTTGCATGAAAATGACAACCATTGTGATGATGATGGTCAACTAGTCCAACCTAGTCAACCGGTCAACAAAGTCAACAAGTCAACAAAGTCAACCCCTCAACAACCATGTCACTATAATACTTAATTAATATTATTGCTAATTATGTTTCATATTCTCATTAGGGTTTAGCAAAAAGTCAATAGTCAACAGTCAACAGTCAACAACCCTAATGAGAATCCTCTGCATCTGTCTCTCTGTCAACTGTGCATACACACCCGCATCTGCGTTCCGAGGAACACGAATACAAACGAGATAAAACCAATCCCAAAACTTACACTAGGATCTGGCTTAAACCAAAGCCCGCTAGTGTTAACTGTCCGGAAACTAAACGTGCACAAGTGCACGGATGTGACCGAACCCTGTCGCAAAACCATGCGACCTGTCGCAAAACCATGCGACCTCTACTCTTTTGCCTAAAGAAGAATAGCTTTCTGTGTGGGACTCTAAAGACTCGACACTACGCTGGAAGTGGGTTTAACCACAAACCGCAAGCGGCACTAGCTGTGCGTAACGGTCTCCAGGTAGATGCCGACAAGAAGACTGACGAGGTGAAACCCATCTGAACTCCTACTGAGCCTGAATGTGACAATCTCCGTACAGTCCGGTCTGTTCGTCTGATACATCACATGGCGGGCCTAGGAGGCGGTAAACGCCAGTCCCCTAATAGCGGTACAAGTCGTGTCGGAGTAAAGCCCAGAACACCCTGAGATAACACTGGAAACTTACCAGTATATCTCGCTTGCCCTGGCCAGGGACTACTCGTGTAATGGCTCTCCTAGACACAGCGCGATGTCAACCCCCAATACCGGGAGAGACGAATCCTGTCTAACCGTCACTGCCTCCAAGTGCTTCGGGACTGCCCCCAATTACTACCTGTTTGCATGACTCCTTTGAGTCGTGGTAGGGTAGTAATCAAAGTACAGTGGGAACACACTCGAGGCGAAGTAACAGTGTCAAGTCAGCGGACTAAGCTGTACTCATGTCACCTGGGAACTGATAACTGACGATAGGTATAGTACCAACCAACAGTTCCCGACGAGTCCTGTCCAGTGTACTCGTAACCTAACGAGCACCCGCATACTATCTCAAGTACGACGTACTGACGGTTGTGGGACAGACCGTCTCCCGAGCTGGGATAAAAAGCGCATACGCTAGTCTACTCCGGAGTATCGATGCCCTGTCTCGATAGTCCTGCGACTAGGGACCTGCATAAGGATGTGCTTATAGATTACCCAGCCCCCATGAGTGTGACTGCCATCACAACGCTGGTAATCAAGCATAGATCCTAAGGGCTCTACTAATATGTATAAGCGATATGCTAAAAGAAACACATGCACATATTAAAGTAGAAACAAAGCAAGTAGCATACTACCATTTTGAGCAAGATTGTCAATACAAGGTGAATATCCCAAGCTTCCATTAAGTAATATACATACTAGTATGATACAGTAATGGCCTCTAGGGCATATACACTAACAAATCCGGCTCAAGCTGTAAGGTCTGATGCTGGATCGCGTGAGAAGGATCGTGAAGATACTTGCGAAGCATCGAAACGTGAAACACCGGATGCAAATCAGAAAACTCGGTGGAAGTGTTAAACGATAAGCTACAGCACCCACTCTCTCCAGAATCTCGTAATGTCTAACATATCTGGGGCTGAGCTTCCCTTTTTCCCCGAAACACATCACACCTGTCATCGGAGACACACGAAAGAACACATGGTCTCCCACATCAAACTCGAGTTTACGACGTCGTCGATCTGCATATGATTTATGTCTGCACTGGGCCGCTCTTATTCTGTCTCGTATCAGTTGAATATTTTCCGTGGTCTCCTGTACTATCTGCGGTCCCAAAATACTACTCTCGCTCAGTTCCGTCTAGCAAACAGGAAATCGACATTTCCTTCCATACAAAGCTTCAAAGGGATCCTTCTGGATCGTCTCCTGAAAACTATTTTTGTACGAAAATTCTATCAAAGGTAGGTGACGATCCCAACTACCACCTAAATCAAGGCTGCAAGCTCGAAGCATATCCTCTAAAGTCTGAATGGTCCGCTCTGACTGACCACTCGTCTATGGGTGAAAAGCTGTACTAAAACTCAATCGTGTGCCAAGAGCTTCTTGAAGTTTCTTCCATAACCTGCTAGTAAACTGGGTACCCCTATCTGACACTATGCTCGTGGGAACTCCATGCAATCGGACAATCTCATCGATATAAATCTGAGCATATTGTGTAACCCATACGTCGTCTTCACCGAAAGAAAGTGAGTTGCCTTTGTCAATCTATCTACAATCACCCAAATGGAATTATACCCTCTGCTAGTCCTGGGTAGACCCACAACGAAATCCATGGAAATATGTTCCTATTTTCACTCCGGAATGGGTAAGGACTGCAATACTCCAGCCGGCCTCTGGTGCTCTGCCTTGACTTCCTGACAAGTCAAGCATCTCGAAACAAACTCCGCAACGTCCCTCTTCAAAACATCCCTCAAGTCATGATACATCTTGGTGGAACCAGGATGAATATTATATGCTGATCTATGGGCCTCCTCTAAGATCTCACGTCTCAGTCCATCCGAATCTGGCACACAAAGACGAGTCCCAAAACATAATACTCCACAGTTATCTATCACGAACTCCGACTCTCTTCCCTGCCTAACCTGATCCATGATCTCCGTCATACGAGTATCTGCGGCTGTGTCTCTCGAATACAATCCAATAAATGAGGTCGGGTGCGAACATGTGCTAACTGTCCTCCTGTTGAGGTAAACTCAAACTGTACACCACTATCACATAAAATCTGCCAGTCTGTAGAAGATTGTCTCTGCAAGACGCGCAAATGAGATAAGCTACCTCCAGGCCTCCGACTCAAGGCATCTGCCACAATATTTTCTTTGCCTGGATGATACAAGATCTCACAATCGTAATCCTCCACGAGTTCCATCCATCTACGCTGCCTTCGATTCAGATCCCTCTGCTGAAAAGTATACTTTAAGCTCTTATGATCTGTGAAAATCTGGCATGACTTTCCATACAAGTAATGCCTCCAAATCTTCAGTGCGAAAACTACAACAGCCATCTCCAAATCATGAGTGGGGTAGTTCTGCACGTGCCTCTTCAACTGTCGAGAAGCATAAGATACAACCCTGCCGTGTTGCATCAATACACAGCCTAAACCCACTCGAGATGCATCACAATACACCACAAAACCACCTGACCCAGAAGGTAAAGATAAGACAGGTGCAGTCGTCAAGCGCATCTTTAACTGCTGGAAACTCTGTTCACATGCATCTGTCCAAAACAAAAAAAAATAACTTCCTTCCTAGTCAATCCGGTCAACGGTGCAGCGATCCGAGAAAAATCCTAAACAAAACGGCTGTAATAACCGGCCAGACCCAAGAAACTTCGAACCTCTATAACTGACACAGGTCTGGGCCAGTGCTGTACCGCTTCTATCTTCTTTGGGTCCACACGTATCCCATCTCTTGCAACTACGTGACCCAAGAAATCTACACTATCCAGCCAGAAAGCACACTTGGAGAATTTAGCGAATCCGTTACTTCTGATACCCTGTAGAGAAGTCTGGCTAATCTCACCTTTGAAGACTCGTCCCAATTTGTCGGAGGAAAGCTTACTACACGATCTCCTTCTTGAACTACTTGCACCTGGTCTGAACAAATTCCATCGGAAGAAGTACATCAATTTCACCGATCTCGTGTCGAAGCGCCACAACGGATTAAAATCCTAACCAGCTCACCTCTGAACGGCTATGAATCGTGTTGATCCATCTATAATGGTAACGTCGTCAACCATTTAACTTCATGGACTCGGGAAGCAACGTCTCGATAACCTCAGCAATGATTGCTACCATTGTCTAAACAGTACGTGACACCACGATTTTCAGAGAGAAGAAAAACATCACGTCTCAAGTCTGTCCGATCTCTAATAATGACTCTACCATCTGGTGCGGATCCCGAAGAAACTTGCCCCACTATTTGAACTCGATCATATATGAATAAACGACGTGTCTCTATATCATCGAAAAGACACCCTAGTCAGTCCTTGTCCCAGACAATTCTGCTCTGACCGTATCTCTAACTGTAGCCTCTCGGCCCTCATAACATGGTGATCGAACAATCAATCATGCACTGACGAAGATAGATCAACGGAAGAAATAGAAGGAAGATCTCAAGATATAAATCCTAAGGTATCTTAGGCGGGGTATCATATTGTAAATATGCCGCGGAACATATGTACAGTACGTCACTCTACTTAGTACCTACTCCATCAACAAAGGTCCTCCTATATAACAAAAGTTCAAGTATAAGACCCCCATAGTCAAGTCTACGTCCTATAAGGTTAAGTCCAGGTAACAAAATGTATTCCCAGACTCCATATCGTCAACCTAAACTCGAACAAAGGTTAACCCAAACGCTCTGATACCAACTTTGTCACGACCCAAATATGGCACGTGACCGGCACTTAAAACACGTGACATCTAAAGACATCGACACAATCTAAGTAAGCCGAAAACCCGGAATCTAAACCCTTTTTTTTTTAAAATATGGGAGGTGAGGTTTAGATAATCATTCGACAAAATCCATTTAAAATAACATCTAAACTTAACAAGTATGTTGAAAAACATTTATGACGTTTTGAAAACTTAACATCACCTCCTTTGTCTTTTAGTCAAACCCGATACAACATAATAACATAGCATCCCAACGGAAGCTAGTCTCCACGTCCAAATGACGGAGCAACCAACAATCTAAAACAGAAATCGACTCCAAAGAGTGCGACATCACTACACATATACTCTAAGTCTTGCTTCTATGTCCATAATATACCACTTCTAAGTTGATGGAGTTTCCACTAGATACAAGAATATATGGATAATCAAGAGTGTGTATAACACAATAATAACCCACTTACCAATCAATCTCCGAAAAAGAATATATATCCAAGCCGCTGATAATCCAAGCGGCGAAACCTGCAAGAAACTGTGGCACAACGGGGATGAGTTGCCAACTCAGTGAATAAAAGTACATCTAAAGGTAGAAATCGAATACATGACGATACCTAGGTCATAAGTATAATTCTATCATAATCTGTACCGATATACTGTATGATATGCATATGTGCAACACTAACTATCATGCAATCACAAGTATAATATCTCAATGTCATATGAGTCAAATCATGAATCTATAATACGTATTGGAATCCCCTTTTTGTCTATCAATGTATGTATAAATATATGCAGGTACTGTCCCCCGGATCAGTCCTGGTGGAAACCGATAAATAATATCTAACGGTGTACCTCATGATAATGACCGTATCAATATACAAATAGAAATCTCTCGTGTCCAGCATCGACACGTAAATGCAAATACCGTCGACACCATCTCAACAGATGATCGCCAACCGATATCCTGGCTACGATCAGTATCGTCTGGATATCTGTCGTACCTAATCGAACCCCGGTCAGTATCCCCTGGATAGCTGCCGTGCTCATCTAAATCTCCGGTCAGTATCCCCTGGATATCTCCCGTGCTCAATTCTATCTCCGGTATCGAGTATCCTCGCTAGGCTCCCCCGCCTCAAATGCGGCTATCCTGCCCCTCGGTCTCGACCGGGTCCACCATGTATCCAACTGTATATCTCCCCCACTCAGTCTGGATAACGTAAGAATCCGCGACGGTATATCTCCCCCACTCGGTCCGGAATAAAACCAGAAAACACAAAACTCATGGTGGACGTTTTACTCATCATATCAAACTATCAAGTAAGGAATAAAAATAATTGCATAACTTGTATTGATGATATACTATATATGTATATATATAACAGTTTCCCATACCACCGATATATATATATATCATCAGGAGTAAAATACCCAGAAATCCCAAGAAATCAAATACAACATCTACAGTATTACAACATGAATTGGAAAAGACTATGTAATCATATCACATAACATAATGATTTCAATTCAAATGTGTCATGGCACTACTAATGATGTGTAGTGTAGCATACGCGTCTGTGCTCATGCAACATGGGAATCATTAGTATTTGTGCAAGTGTTCTACGGTGTAACAATCTATATATTAACACATATATAACAGAACGATTCTACAGTGACATGGCAGTACCAATGAGGTGTACTATAACATATATTTAAGTGCTTGTGCAGCATGAAAATCATTGGTATTTTTGTGCAGTGTTCTATCAGAGTGTGCATATCGCAGAAATGTATAATATTGATAATATAATGCAAACCTATAAATTAATTAAAGCACAATTATTGTAATTACTTTCCATGAGCTATACCATTATCTTTAGAAATGAAATGAAACATTAAGTTTGAAATAAGGAAGTCGCCTTAGATTAAATATTTGTTTTGAAAATCGGCACCACATCCTAGTATTTTATAAAAAGGCAATGAATCGTAGTTTTTAAAAGAATATAGCTCACACAAGCATTACATCCTAAAACAGAATATAACCTAACTCTACGAGTCAAAGAATAAATTTGCCATCATTCGGCATACCAATTCTTCATTTCCAATACGTATCAACCCTTGTATTATATCATCATCATATAGCTATATCCATATCATCTCAATTACGGCATGATCTCTCGTACAAATCCACCAACTATATCTATATCGTACGGACCAATTATCACGTATATCTCATTTAAAAACTACATATGAAATTTTATGCAAATGGAGGGCATACAAGATGCAATACTATATCAATATTTTAAAGAAAAGCAAAACTTAACTAGATATCATAATAATAGATATAAGGTTGAGGGGGTGCTATACGCCATCCACCCGATTTCCCCCGTAGATGTAAATCTACTCACCGGAAATACGTCGTATGTACTCAGGAATCGCCAATCCTTTTCCTTTCCTTGCGGCCTCCGAAGTTTCCGTATTTGAATCTAACATTGCAATAACTTGTATAAGGAAACGGCTACATTCCGATACGTCAAAAATCAATAAAACGCAAGTTGTACGTGCTAATTACACTACGTACGACCATTGCAAACGACCTAATACTTAACCTCACTGAAATCTAACCCAACTCTGCATCGCGACAGAAAACAAATCGCGATACGTTTTAACCGTGTCGTATTTTAGATTTTAGATCCCTTTTTCCGATATTAGCTTTCAGATTTTATATACAGTTAAACTAACTTAATCAAACAATACCAAAATAACCAAAATTCTACACATAGACCTACCCAACAGCCCAAATCACCAACTCCCCTTACAAATCCGGCGACGCCGGAATCCTCCTTCATGTCGCCGGCCCAAAACCGATGCCCTTGGTTCATGCTTCTATGGGTTATTCTAGGTCTAACATACATCATTAAGGCCCTGTTTAGTTAAGTTAATTTTTATCTAAACTAAAGCAGATTCAAAAAGATCCTGGTTTTAACTAAAATACGATATTATAGACAATTTTTTATTTCAATTTTTGAACTAGTTACAGAATCTAAATTCCTACCGTGATTAAGGATTTTCCCTTCAAGTAATATGCTGGAAGAACACCCTCCAAGATGCACAAGCTCCTAGTCTTAGCTTAATGGTGAGGAAACTCCTAGATTAGCTCTTTACTTCTCCTTTCTCTTGTTCTTCTTTGTTGCTTTGGTTTTCTTTTCTTTCATTTGAATTTTTAGAAGTTTTAAATTGATTAATTGATCTGAACACCTTATATATATGGAAGAGGGAAGGATAAGGTGAAGGAGGAGGTGTCAAAGGCTAAAGGGTGCCATCCTCATGCAAGGAGGAGGTGTGCGTGTGGGTGTGTGTGTTTCCTGATTTAAAATCAGGAAAGCTTACGGAGGAGGCATCATGTGCTAGCACGTGATCAGCAGTCACGTGTTGGCATGTGACATTTAAAAGCAGCGGCAAAGGCAGAGTCAGCTCGTTGATTAAATCAAAGAAAAGGCTCCAGAAAGAGATCGAGACTTCTCTGTCCCCCAGAAGAAAAGTGTTGGTGGGGAGATTCCATTGATTCAAGAATGCCTTAACCCACCAAACATGTGGGGATTGATAATGGAAGAGTGATGCATATATCGCTTGGTAAAGCCCGACTTTCTGCAGCCGCGCAAGATGGGTAACAAGGATATAGCGAGCCCAGAGGAGGTAGCCCGTAGGGTGCCGAGGAGTGAGCCCTATCTTATAAATCTGTCCCCATGGGTGGGCCTCACCCTGGAAAATGCGTCGTCCCAGGATATCTATAGCGGGGATTGGATGGTTCGGGATACCGGTCGTCGAAGGCTCAAGCCGTCCCGTCGTTGTCCAATTTGGCATCTCCACAGCGAAAACCGTCCTCGGAGGATCCATCGGCAAGAACGGGAAAGTAGGCTCTGTTGGTATTGCGCAGAAGAAACTCCGGTGACCCCGAATAATATGGTTGTACCAAGTTCCCCATAGAAGCAAGTTGGTGCAGTTCGGGTCATGAGCCCGGATCATCGCCATTGCTTCCTCGTCAGATGGTGATTGAGGAAAAGCGGCCTCTGAGCGAGTGAAGGGAAAGCACGGAACAGAAGCCATTGCACCTGAAATCGAATAATAGAAAACTGTCAAAAGCAAAGTAGCAATATATATGCATGCATGAACATGAAGACAGTTGAAGAAAGCGATAGCAGACTCTTTTATGAGACTATTGGCTACAAAACACATGGGCCCCACAGAATCAGGATGACGGCTCGTTAATAATGAGACCAAGCAGTTGTAATAAGACAAAGGGGATATCCTCATTAAATAAGAAGTGGATTTCAGGTGGCCCTACACATCCCCTAAAAGACAAATCTACCTTGGATTCTACAACAAATCAAACAGGATCAAGGGAATTAAATTCCCATAGAAGACATCATTGCAAGCTTCTGATCCATTAATTGCAGAAGGACAACCTCGGACAAAGAGACCCTAAGAAGCCTCCATGTGAAGAAACCGAGTTCCTCATAGGAATTAAATTCCTTATTAAGAAAAGGGGAATTAAATTCCCAGAAACTTTTTTTGGATGGAATTAAACTCCATTGATTTTAACCGCCACCATTATCTCCCTAAAGATCATATGAACCCTAAAAAGATCTACTGTTGAAGATTAAATAGTTTCATAGTTTGGTTGAAAAACTTGAAGAAAAAATGGGTTCATATTCAAAAGGGGTAAAAACCCTTGTTTTGGATTTAAAATCCAGAGGAATGTGAGAGGTCATCGTTCATTCAAGAGCATTACCTAAAGAAAAGAGTCTTTTTCGGACAGAGTTAAACTCTGAAGAAGATTCGAGACAGAGAACTAAGCTCTGGAAGAAGAGAATTAAATTCTCAGAAAAAGTTTGCAAGGAGGAAGATAAGCAAAAGTGGAGGCGTTTCTGCAATGACCCCTATATTTATAGGATGTGATGGAGACGCTTCATCTCCTCAAATTCCTAGAGGAATCCAACGGTCATAAAAAGTGACAGCGTTGCACTCACGTGCTGACACGTGAGAACAACGCTGTGGGGGCATTTGTTTCCTGATTTAAAATCAAGAAAGCTTACGGAGGAGGCATCACGTGCTAGCACGTGACCAGCAGTCACGTGTTGGCACGTGATATTTAAAAGCAGCGGCAAAGGCAGAGTCAGCTCCTTGATTAAATCAAAGAAAAGGCTCCAGAAAGGGTCGCGTGCTCACACGTGACCAGGGGTCACGTGTTGGC
This sequence comes from Agapanthus africanus, assembly GCA_030015575.1. Lineage (NCBI taxonomy): Eukaryota > Viridiplantae > Streptophyta > Magnoliopsida > Asparagales > Amaryllidaceae > Agapanthus > Agapanthus africanus. The sequence continues at coordinate 288,162,647 of JASDDO010000031.1, read as the reverse complement.
ACGTGACGGTTGAACAGCTGCCAGAAAACAGAGCGCAGAAAGGAGAAGAATGCTCGTTCCAGAAGGTCACGTGCCTCTACGTGACCAAGGGTCACGTGGTCACAGGTGACCGGCTTTCAAAGCCTCTCTATTTAACAGAATTAAATTCTGAAAGGCATTCAAATCTTTCCAAAGGAAAATGATTATTTGGAACCGATTGGATTAAAAATCTAAAGGTGATTAAATATCACATATTCATGGAAAAATCTTGAACTTGGAAAGATTTCCCCTTAAAATCTAACCGAAATAACAAAGGAATATCTTTGGATTTAAAATCCAATGGTGAATAAAATTCACCTAATAATCTAAAGGTCCAAATGAATGATGAATGCAAATCAAATCCCTCAATGAATGATTCACTAAAACTAATTGATTATGCTCTTTCTCCTATAAATTGGAGCCAAGAGATATACAAAAAGGGGACAGACAAAGACATATACAAAGAGAGAGAAAAAGAAATAGAGCCTTGAGACTTTGGAAGAATTTGATCTTCTGCAAAAGAAAACCCTAGGTAAGAAAGGAGAGGCTTCAAAAGAGAATATAATTCTCAAAAGAGTTTAACTCTTATATAAAAAAAGAAGAACTCAGTTCTCTCTTTAGTGGAGGATCTGCAAAGTGCACATCTCCCCATGAACTAAGAATTTAATTCTCATTGGGTTGAGATCCTGCCATGCAGATCCAAAGCATAGGAGGGGATGGAAGTTTGAGAATTTAATTCTCACAGAACTATAGGAATTCAATTCCTTTGAGATAAAATTAGGGTTCAACCCTATGTTATGGGAATTTAATTCCTTCAAAATGGACAGAACCAGGGTTTAACCCTAATTAAGAACTTAATTCTCTCAAAATCACAGGAATTTAATTCCCTTAAAAAAAGAAGAAATTAGGGTTTCACCCCATGCCAGAACTCAAATCTTTACATACATGAGGAATTTAATTCCCACAGAAAAGAAATTAGGGTTTAACCCTATCTAAGAATATAATTCTTCAGAAGAAAACAGGAATTTAATTCCTCTAAAGTTTATTGCTAGGGTTTAACCCTATGAAGAATTTAATTCTTAAAAAGATAAACAAATCTTCAAACAGGCAAAGGAACAGGGTCACGCGTTACCACGTGACCCCTGCAAAGATCTATAGGGAAGAACTTTGAGGCGACGCCTCACGTGCTCCACGTGACCCCCAAAGCGCACAAAGAAAAAGCAAAAGAAAAGAAGCTCTGGGGCGCCCTCACGTGTCACCACGTGACCCCTAATGAACATTCTAACAGATCAAAGAGTGAGCCCCCATCACGTGCCCACACGTGATGGCCTTCAGAATTAAAAGTGTTAAACACTTATCTGTAGAACAAAATGAAGGGGATCTGGCCCCACCTTTTGGATGCCATCACTTACCCCCACGTGATCTCTTCTCTTACAATATTTAGCATTAAACTGATGATCTGTTCCCAGTGTTTAACACTGATTTCCATAGTTTTTAACACTAGTTTAAAAACTCCATTTCCAGTGTTTAACACTGATTTTCTTAGTGTTCAAACACTAATTTGGAAAATTCTGCTCCCAGTGTTTAACACTGATTTCCTTAGTGTTTAACACTGATTTGAAATCTTTGTTCCCAGTATTTAACACTGATTTGTCTTAGTGTTTAACACTAATTTGAAAACTCTGTTCCCAGTGTTCAACACTGATTATCTTTCAGTGTTTAACACTAACTTGTTAATCTTATTCCCAGTGTTCAACACTGTTGGTCTCTAGTGTTCAACACTAGCTTTAGCCCAATTGGCTAAGTTTCTAGAGGCAAAGCCTCTCCTTCAATGGACCAACAGAAAGCCAATATTCTAAACACGATTGGACTTAGCCCAAGCTGGCCATAAGTCCTCAATTCAAACTTAACTGGGCCAATGGGCTCATAACATAATTAATTGGTCTTGGTCCCAAATTGGTCCAAAGATTATATGTCTACCTCGGTTTAAGGGTACATCTCTTCACTCCTTTGATACTTGGCGTTGTAATTTCTCAACGTCTTCAAAGAGGTGACGGGTCCCGATGACCACACATTGATACGGACTGTGGGGTCCTTAAACTCATGGACTATGAGGTCCTTAACCTTGACCGGGATGTCTTAAAACTAACAACGGACCACTATGTCCTAAAACTAGCCGTTGACCGGAATGCCTTAAAACTAACATCGGACTGTGGGGTCCATAAACCCATGGACTATGAGGTCCTTAACCTTGACCGGAATGTCTTAAAACTAACCACGGACTATGAGGTCCTTAACCTTGACCGTGATGTCATAAAACTAACATTGGACTGTGGAGTCCTTAAATCCACGGACTATGAGGTCCTGAACCTTGACCGCAACGTCTTAAAACTAACATTGGACTGCAATGTCCTTAAACTACCTATGGACCGCAATGTCCTTAAACTGCCTATCGACCGCAATGTCACTAAACTAAACAACAGGGCTCCCTTAATTGCTCTCTTGTCGGATCTAAACGATCCCGTTAAGTTGATCTTAGTCTAAAAACTAGGCCGACGTATCCTTAACAACCGTTTAAGTCGATCTTAGTCTCAAACGAGACTAACGTATCCTTAAACCCAAACCCCCAAACCCAAATCTAAGACAATACGGATTTGGACTAGTCCACGCCCTACGGGCGACGACATAACTCAGTCTCCGTATACAATCCACGGGCAACCAAACACAAAACAAACACCCACGACACGAAGTGACCATCTGGAGAAGGAGAAAGTTGTTACCGCCATGCGGTAGCGTAATTAACTGCAGGGGCTTGCGCCTGCAGGGAAGAGCGTCCCCACAATCAAAAACCTCTCAAGCGAGGGGGAATCTGACGAAGTCTGCTACATCGGACGCATCCGTTTAAACCTTCGATATATGGCGCCATAAATCAGCTTGGCACCTTCGGAGAGGTAGATGGATTGCACCAATTAGCATCTGCCCCGAATCTCAGGCGAGACGTCATGTCCTGGCCGCCATTCGGAGGGGAACAGATTCTGGCACGCCCGGTGGGACCTTTTCCTCTTTCCACTCCACACTTCGTGTGTCGTGTTCGCGAACCGAACACGGCTCGCTAATGGTTGCCCTTGGGTTTCAAGGTACTAAGATTTGGTGTTTTGCCTATTTTAGAAAGCAAAGAATCAATGGCTTCCACTTGTGCGAAATGCTCCAACTGCAACTGCAACCGGTGCTCCGCCTCGCCAGGAGGTATAGCTTATGGGCCCCAAGCTGCTTCGCTGTTCACGATGCCCGTGGAACAGGTCACTCGAGCCACCACAAGGTTGTTTTTCGGGACCATGCTCCCGCCAACGAGCTTCACTGTTCCTGTGCTAACGCCGGAAGTTCCCAAGAAGTCGGTCTTCGATCGGCTTACACCTACCGCGGCCCCTCTCAACGGGTCGCCCAACACCAGTGCCTCGGTCTTCTCCAGAATGGGCCAGAGCTCCTATGGGCCCGCAATGGGGCCTGCAATTCCAAAGACGGCTGCTCCTAAGAAAATAACCAATCCTGCTCCTGAAGTCGTCAAGGCGGCTTCTCCTGCCAAAAAGTTGGTCTTTACAAGATTGACTGTTCCAGCTCCCGCGCCTACTACCCAAAGGACATCAGTCTTTAACAGGCTGACACCAACGGCGAACCCCCACCTACACAGGGGGCAAAACGAGGCTATCACCATCACCGAGCCGATTCCATCAGCACGACACGCTCGACGTCGTTTCTGGCGCCGAGTGAGGAAGGCCGGAGGCAACTCCCCTTCTGGGCTAACTCCTCCATCCCCGAAAACAGAAGTTAATGCTGCTGTTCCAACTGAGAAAAGCTTCGAGATACTAAATAAGGTGCGTAGGAATTCTCCTACCGCGGCGCTAAAGAGGTCTCCCCCTCCGCCGGAAAAGGCTGCGGAAGTAAAGACAGAACAGCCCCAATCTCCTCAACGGCTATCCTCCAAAATCTATAAAGTCTGGCGGCAGGCCCGAGACTCGGTGATCGATCCAAATTTCTCCCGCCGGCACAAGAAGCTGAAGATCCAGCAGGAAGTCAGCCATCATGCCAAGCCACGAAAAGCTGTCTGGGTGCCCACCTCAACGGCCCCTTCAACTTCCACTACTCATAAAAAGAGGAGATCGGAGAAGATCCCCGGGCCTGCAACAAGAGCTAAAGGCGCTGAGCCCAGACGCCTTAAGTCTGGGGGCATGATGGTCCATATTGTGTACATGGCGTCGGGGAAGGAAGACAGCCGTGCGTCTACAGGTCATAGACCGCTTACACGGTCGGTGACCAAAGCTCAGGAGCAACAGCAGAAGCTCCAGGAAATGATGATCGCAATGGCCGCGCTTACTGGGCCAAAAGAAAGCCCCGAAGCGTCCTCGGATCAACGACAAGAACAGGAAACCGACGCCGAGTTCTTTCGGAGGATATTGGAAAAGAAAGATAAAGAGGCTGCGGAACAAGCGGCCAATATAAAGAAAATAGCCCACTTATTTCAAGACATGGTTGGGATGATGATTCAACAAGATCCTCCCGCTGAAGATCCCCCGACCATCCTCGAAGATGATAGAGGAGAAACGTCAAATCCACCACCGGCTCTTTCAACGGCCAAGGAGGAGACAATCTCCAAGGCTGACTTGGACGACTATATAGCCCAGCAGATCCGGGTTCATCAGGCAACTGAGGCAGCTGGTCAGGTCGTAAAAACGGGGCGACCGTATCCAAGCTGGTACGACCAGATCAAATACCCGCCGGGTTATACAATACCGAAATTCCATGTGTATAAGGGGACTGGCAATCCCCACCAACATGTGGCCCAGTTCAGGGCGCTTTGTGGCAACACTGGTGGCGACGATAAACTGTCGCTTCGCCAGTTCGTGGGCAGCTTATCAGAAACGGCGTTCGAATGGTATTCAGAACTCCCGAACGATTCCATCAAGACGTTCGCTGAAATGGAATTGCTATTCACTCAGCGATTCGCAAGCGCCAGCGAACGCACTCCGATAATAGCATTAATTAATGCCAGGGTGAAACCAGGTGAAACATGGGTCCAGTACGCTATACGTTGGCGAAATTTGTGGTCGAAATGCGAACAACGCATTGAGGAAGCGCCCGTGGTGGGCATGTTCGTGGGAACCCTAGACCCTCATGCAACTATCTCCCAGTTCATGATGTTCTTTAAACTAACCACGTTCCAGGCTTTAATCGACAAGTTGGCCCAGATGGACCAGATGGGTCACAGACCGTCTCCCCCGAAGCCGGATCCTCGGAATGACAAGGGTAAAGGGAAGGCAACCTTCGTTGCAAATGCCCAGCAGCAACCCAGTGCCCCAAAGCTGGCGGATCAGCTGGAAGAAAGACGGCGGTATTACAACGAGAAAATGAAGCGCCCCTACTCATTCCCGCGGGATAAGACAAAGAGGCTATTTGAGCTGGCAATACGCAACAGGCTTATCAACTTGCCAAACCCGAGGCGGCCGCCGCAACCCACTGAGGTGAATAACCCCAATTATTTCCCTTACCATCAAACGGTAAGCCACCCGATTGAGGATTGCTTCGTCTTCAAAGGATGGATTGAAGATCAATACCAACAGGGAAAATTTTCCCTGTCCGAGAATTGGAAGGTGAACCCACCACAGCCACACGCTCCCAAGAAGACAAACACGCCGGGGGCATCATGCTCTTTCATTGAAGAAGCTCCATGGGAAATCGTGCTTTCAGCAAAAACCAAAAGAATGCTGAATGAGCTCCAGACATGCCCGTCAGTCAGGTGGAAGAACCCGCTGGAACCCCAGATCATTGAAGGGATGCTGAAGCCGCGCCGAACTCCGAAGATCAGTGGTGATGGCCCGAGCACTCACAACCAGCCGTCGAAATCTTCAAAGAAAAAGAAGAAGAAATCTAAGAAGCCCGTGAAGCCTGGCAACAAGCGTACGGACTTGCATAAATAGATTGACGCGCTGGAGGAGTATAATCAAAAGGCGTGAACTCCCATCACTCTCCAAGAGTTCCTCAACCACTTCTTTCAGGAGGAAGATAACGGAGAGAGCTCGTCGGATGAATCCGAGGGATACGTGGAGAGTTGTAATGTGATCTCCCACTCGTTTACGGACGATGAAAAAACTCCTGGCACTAAGAAACTGGGGCCAGAGCCTGAACCGGAGCTTGTGTGGTCGACAGAAGAAATGATCGACGCCTTTCTAGACGAGATTCGTTTGAAAAGTAAAGCCGACCAAGAGCGTGAGATGCCGCATCAGAAGGAGCCAAACGCAAGCGACTAAACGAAAGAGTCAAAGAAGCACTCCCGCCAGATCAAAAGACACCCGACGCGGATAAAAACATATTCAAGATGAGGAAAAGGTTTGCAAAATCCATGTCAATGGGAATAAAACTACCACCCTCGGAAGAAAACACGCTCGATGGGGCGGAGAGGCACCCTAACTATTGCTCATATCATCGGAAGATTTCACACCCTACTGAGGAGTGCGACGCTTTTAAGACATGGTGGCAGGGATATGTTGCTCATCGGCAACATTTTAAGCGAATGAAACACGGAACTCGTCGGGAGCAGAGAAGTACGACCGAAGGACACAAAAGAACTACTGGTAACTGTTACACGGTCAACACCGGGGGATCGCGAATGCTCACATTTGGGAGCGATTCTGACGAGGAAATGGCTCTGGGCCCTCTCTTTAAAGAATCCATCTTAGGGAAAGAGGAAGAACCAGAGGCCCGTACATCATAGACAAGGTCTACCAGGGTGGAGCGTATCTACTCATGGATATGCACGGTGAAAGGCCTTTCAGGCCAGTGAACGGTCGCTTCTTGAAGAAATACTACGCTTAACGGGTCAAGGTCTAGGTCAATGATAGATGACGACGATTATGTCCGCTCGCTATCTTCCTAAGCCCGAACTCTAGGTAGTAACCAGCATCCTTAATGGCGGACCGAAACGTCCTTAAACTAACGGCGGACCGAAACGTCCTTAAACTAACAACGGACCGAAAGGTTCTTAAAATAACGGCGGACCGAAACGTCCTTAAACTAACAACGGACCGAAACGTCCTTAAACTAACATCGGACCGAAACGTCCTTAAACTAACGGCGGACCGAAACGTCCTTAAACTAACAACGGACCGAAACGTCCTTAAACTAATATCGGACCGAAACGTCCTTAAACTAACAATGGACCACTATGTCCTAAAACTAGCCGTTGACCGAGACGTCGATAAACTACGGTGGATTGCAATACCTCAAAGTCGATATGTAAAAATATAAAAAAAAATATAAAAACGGTATGTCCATAAGCAAAAAGGGCACGGATGAAAACCCGAAAGGGCTCCGTGAGTAAAAACAGCAGGGCTACCGGCGAGTGTTCGTGAAAACCCGAAAGGGCGCGACCTCGTAAAAATATATATATATATAAAAAAAAGAATAAAAAGAAAGGTATGTCCGTAAGCAAAAGGGGCACGGATGAAAACCCGAAATGGCTCCGTGAGTAAAAACAGCAGGGCTACCGGCGAGTGTTTGTGAAAACCCGAAAGGGCGCAACTCGTTAAAAGACACTTACAGGGTCCTCACGACCTTATAAGGAGAAACCACCCGCGTGAGATCCTTACGACTCACAAGGATGCAACACCCTTAGGAGTCCTCACGATTCCTAAGGAGAAATTACACTTGCGAGATCCTCACGACTCGTAAGGAGAACTCTCTTATGGGACCCTCACGGCTCATAAGATTTGAAAGCCTTAAGTCACAGAGACCTGAACCTGTGCTTAAGCAACCCCCACAACCTTCGATATTGCCCTACAAGTGGTCCAATATTGGCTCTTGTATACAATCCACTGGCGCGAATAAACATTTCCCTAACCAAGTTTCATCTGTGATTGGGAATATGTGCGCATGATGAACAACCCTTGTAGGTCCTCTCGATTTACAAGGAGAAAACCCTCCTGTAGGATCCTTACGACTTACAGAGGAAACGAACACTCAGGAATCCTCACGATTCCTAAGGAGAAAATACACCTACAAGATCCTCACGACTTGTAGGTAGAAATAACTTTGTGAGACCTTTACGGCTCATGAAGTCAAAAGCCTTAGTCGACAGGACCCTAACCCTGGTCGCTAAGCCACCTTTGTTCGACATCGACAGAGGCAAATGATGATTCGCTCCTAGCAATATCCCAGTTGTAGCGGTGCTGATGCCGAAACCGGTGTCCAAAATCCAAGCTTGCAGCGAAAAGGCTAGCGAGCCACACATGCATACGAAATAGCCAAAATGATGGGGCAACTTGCAATAAAAAGCTGCAAGTAAAATGTATGCATGAAAAATAGCCGAAATGATGGGGCAACTCGCAACAAAAAGCAGCGAGTAAAAATAAAATAAATAGCCGAAATGATTGGGCACCGCGAAAAATAGCCGAAATGATGGGGCAATCGTGACCTTCGCGATATAAAAGCTGAAATGATAGAGCATCGCGGGAAAAAGAAATAAAATAAAAAATGAAATTTATTCCCTACAGGTGATGTTATATCTATCCCTGTATACAATCCAGGGGCGCAAACAAAGAAGGGATCATACTACTCGCCCAGGTTTCATCATAGGAAGAAGCTAAGTCTCGACGGGCCGCAAGTGATCTAGAGATCGTCTCAACACTCGTCTTGTGACAACGGACACAACTTCAAGCGAAGCGGAACAGCGGAAGCTCCCAATTCCATGGCTCGGCGATATAAAGATCACCAAGAGTCAAATCCCCACCCCGTGAAATGCGGATACAATCAAAAAATTCCTGGTTACGTGGAACGCGGATAATGTCACTCTTTGACCCCATGGAAAACGCCTAGAGAGGATCCTGGTCCTCACAGAGCACGACAGTGAACCCGTGTAAAGCATCTAGAGCGGAACCTAGTCCTCGCCGAACATGGCAGTGAACCCGTGTGAAGCATCTAGTGCAAAATTCCTGGTCACGTGGAACGCGAATAATGTCACTCTTTGACCCCATGGAAAAACATCCAAAGCGGATCCTGGTCCTCGCAGATCACGGCAGTGAACCCGTGTGAAGCATCCAGAGCGGAGCCTAGTCCTCGCCGAGCACGGCAGTGAACCCGTGTGAAGCATCTAGTGCAAAATTCCTGGTCACGTGGAACGCGGATAATGTCACTCTTTGACCCCGTGGAAAAACGTCCAGAGTGGATCCTGGTCCTCGCAGAGCACGGCAGTGAACCCGTGTGAAGCATCCAGAGCGGAGCCTAGTCCTCGCTGAACACGGAAGTGAACCAGTGTGAAGAATCTAGTGCAAAATTCCTGGTCACGTGGAACGCGGATAATGTTACTCTTTGACCCCGTGGAAAACGTCCAGAGAGGATCCTGGTCCTCGCAGAGCACGGTAGTGAACCCGTGTGAAGCATCCAGAGCGGAGCCTAGTCCTCGCCGAGCACGGCAGTGAACCCGTGTGAAGCTGTAATGTTTTCAAAATAATAAAATATGATTTTTGGGAATTTTTATACTTAATATTATTTTAATGAATATTTTAATATTCTGGTATAATTAAATACAAATAAATGGGGAAAAATTATGGAAAATTCTAAAATAAGGTATTTTATGGAATTATGCCATTTTAAAGTTTTTAAGATTAGTTATATGCTAATTTAGTGCTAATCGCGATTAAAAATCGCTAATTGGATTTTTAGCATTTTTGTGCAAAAATGTGCACATATCATTTTCCACACTTGTTACACTTGTGTTACATTTCTATTGCCATGGTTGTTCTTTTGGGTTCACTATTGGAGTGAGAAGGAAAAGAAAAAGGAAAAAAAAAAAGTAGCACGAGAGAGAGAGAGAGACCAAGTCAACCCTCACTTTATGAACCATTCCCCATCATTTTCCCCTTCTCATTCTCTCTCCTCTCCCTCCCCTTGTTGCTGCTGCTGCTGCCATCCCTCTCTCACCCTCTTCACTAAAACCCTAGATCCACAATGAAATCCAACCCAAAACCCCATTCCCACTTCACAAAACTTACTCCCAAGCTCACTAGCTACACATTGAACCTAGCAAGATTGGATTTGGAGGACTTTGAGCAACTCAAGAATTTTCTTGAGTTGCCAAAGGAGGTAATTTCTGCACCTATTAAAGTAGTATCTCATTTCTTGTGCATTAATTCTAGTTTCATATCGATATTGTGTCGTTTTGTGGACTTTGGAGAATTCAAGTTAGGGTTTAAGGTTAGACCTGAAATCAAAGTGAAATTGAGGCTTGTTGTGACCTTAGAACCCCTTGGGTGATGCTAATTTGAACCCAAACCTGAGCTAGAACACAGAATACGGAATTACGGAATCGATATCGGGAAATACTGTAAATCTGGGAGTGTTTTGTGGAATCTGCTATCACCCCGAGACCCCAAAAATAAAACTGAGTTGACAGTGAGATGTGCAGGCACCATAGAACCACCACACCAAACCCTAGCTCCCAACTCTTTCCCTCGGCCGCCAATTATTTCCTTCTGGCCGTAAATTGCGGCCAGAGCAGGAGGGATCTGTCTCGAATTTTGTGCATGGCCCCATTTCCTCTATTCTTGACCCTGGGTATGTCTAGTTTTGACTGATTCCATCTAGGGTAAAATCTGGGTTGATTTTCCTATGTTGGTGCATGGTTTACGACTTGATTTAGCATGGATTTTGGTATTTGGTGATTCATTGCTGTCGGGTGGCGTTTGGACGTCAACGACAAGTGGATATTGAACGTGTTTACATGCGAGTCGATAGGTTTTTACCTATGCGGGTAGCGTGTGCTATTTTGGTTTCCGATGTGATTTTCATGTGCTTTAGCGTTGTGATATACTTGTAGGTACCCTACGAGATATTGAGGCAAAGAAGATGAAGATGGCGACATCGGCACCGATACATGAGAAGCAAGGTGAGTAGATTATATCTACGGGGAGAAGTCGGGTGGATGGCGTATAGCACCCCCGCAGTCCGTGGTGATGTATACGAATACGTATACACACATATATTCATTATGTGTTGTTTAGGATTATTGATGGTAATAATGGATTATTGGTGATAAGGATGTATTGGTTGAGTATAGTGCGAAACCCTAGAGTAGTGGTTGCACCCACACGCACACATACACACATACTTGAATACATTCTTTCATTTATCTGTGCGCATATGATGGTGTGTATATCTACACATGGGTATGGGACTATGTGTTCATATACGGGTTTTGAGGATGATACGTGGGATTGAGATGAGTCGATGAGAGTCGATGAGATTCGATTGAGGCCGTGAGATTTGGCGACATGACAGAGTTCGTATTGGAGATGTGATATGATGGTAGTGATACCTGTCATGTGATGAGATAGTGTGATATCGACTCAGATTTAGGTGGTTTCCATACCCCTCTCTAATGACTTGATTGTTGGGTTCATAGTTCGCCGAGTAGGCGTTAGACTAGACCCGAGTCATACCTATTTCAAAACTAACGAATCAGGGATATTTTAAAGATAGGCAAAAGGGTTTATACGGATATTTTCAAAAGGCGCATCTTTTCTTAAAACACCGTAGCCCTTATTTTACCAAAAGCCCTGATTCGTCTTATTTCAAAAGGCAAGGTTGCATGATATATCTATTGAGGCAGGTTCTCTACTGTTGCGTTGATTATTCGATTCCGCATATTCATGCTATTCGCATTTCATCGCTTGTATTGTTGATATATTTCAGTCATGCTGCTAGGACACCAGCACCATTATCGATGATGCGTATGTTCCACGTACACTGTTGCCGGCTCACACACTTCATCATCGATAATTGCCATGTCACTATACTGTAGTACTGTTGCATTCAGTGTATGTTGCTTACATTTCTTTACATGTCGCATACATCATGCTTCCTGATTATACGCATTGAGATATGTTATTTCCACGATATTTCTGGTTTGTGGGAACCGTGGGTGTTTCAAAAGGAAAGTATGTAATTGTTTTAAAACCCGGTTACCCTTGATATGATATTTCAGTGCGTCCACCATGTGTTTTCTCGGTGCTGAGAGCGACATGTGAAACCCGATTCGAGGAGGCGGATGAGGCCGATTGCGGGTACATGGTGGACCCGGTATGGTTCCCCGGGGCAAGAAATGTTTTTCGTGGAGTAGACGATGAGCCTGGCAGGGTGGCAAGTACCTACCGGTGATTGGTTGGACCTGACGGTTATCCGGAGGATACCGACCAGAGTCGATAGATGGATATGGGCGTACTGCCGGGGCCGAGGGCCGATACCGCAGACAGAGCCCGTGGGCCGATCCGGACTGACGGAGCCTAATATGTGAGGATTTACGTGCCGATGCTGGGCAAAGTTTTCATGATGTTTTCGAGTGCCGATGCTGGGCACTCCGGTTCCATGATTTTGACGTGTCGTGAGGGACACAGGTGGTTTATATCCTCATATTTCCATGCATATGTTGATGGTATTTACATGCATGATGGTTATTGTCATTGGGTGACGAGTGGACGGGATCCACGTACATGCAGATGGATTTCATTGATTGTACCTCACATTTATGTTATGCTATTACCTGAGGCACTGACACGAGTACTTGGCACTGCACTCATGTATAGAGATTACATTGCCAGTTTAGCATGTTTCAGACTTATTCATATTGAGGTTATAATTATATCTGATCGTATTGACCTAGGATGGGTCATGCATTCGATCTCTACTTGTAGATATTTTCTATTCAAGAGTTGGCAACTCACCCCCGTTGTGCCACAGTCCTTGCAGGTTTTTGCCGTACAGATTCCATAGCGGCATTTCTGGCACACTGCTTCCATATGGGTGACTTGCGTTGGTAGGTGGGTTCTTTGTATCAGAACCGCCATTGTTCATGTATTATTTATTGTATCTAGTCATTCCATCAACCAAAGCTTGTATATTGTTTCAGACTTAGAAAATGGTGTTGTATTATTTCGACTTTAGAGTCGCGCTTGTAGTATTACGGTTTTCTGGCTGTTTTGAGTTTCTTTTTGGGTTTTGATCCTCGCCCTTTGGCGTTGTATATTATTATTGCTTGCGTGGTTGTGACCGTCGATTGACGAAGAGCTAGCTCCCGCTTGGGGATGCCTTTTATCATTTCATATATATTATTCTTGTTGTACCCCGTTTGGGGCCAGTTTTTACAAAGGAAACTCTGCCGAAATTTTCAGGAAAGGTTACACATTTTAAAAATGCATATTCGGCTTAGTTATTTAAAAACTTGATTTTTGAAACGTGATTTCCTTACTTCTTAAAACCAGTTTTCCTTATTTACTCTTTAAATGGTTTTAGATTTCTGGGCTTTTGGCTTACTTGGATCAGATGGGGTCCTATAGACTTCATATGGTTCAAGGGCCAGTCACGTGCTCTTTCGGGGCGTGTTAGAAGCATCTAGTGCAAAATTCCTGGTCACGTGGAACGCGGATAATGTCACTCTTTGACCCCGTGGAAAACGTCCAGAGCGGATCCTGGTCCTCGCAGAGCACGGCAGTGAACCCGTGTGAAGCATCCAGAGCGGAGCCTAGTCCTCGCCGAGCACGGCAGTGAACCCGTGTGAAGCATCTAGTGCAAAATTCCCGGTCATGTGGAACGCGGATAACGTCACTCTTTGACCCCGTGGAAAACGTCCAGAGCGGATCCTGGTCCTCTCAGAGCACGGCAGTGAACCCGTGTGAAGCATCCAGAGCGGAGCCTAGTCCTCGCCGAGCACGGCAGTGAACCCGTGTGAAGCATCTAGTGCAAAATTCCTGGTCACGTGGAACGCGGATAATGTCACTCTTTGACCCCGTGGAAAACGTCCAGAGCGGATCCTGGTCCTGACGAAGCACGGCAGTGAACCCGTGTGAAGCATCCAGAGCGGAGCCTAGTCCTCGCCGAACACGGCAGTGAACCCGTGTGAAGCATCTAGTGCAAATTCCTGGTCACGTGGAACGCGGATAATGTCACTCTTTGACCCCGCAGAAAACGCCCAGAGCAGAGCCTAGTCCTCTCCAAGCACGGCAGTGAACCCATGTGAAGCATCCAGAGCAAACATCGGACTGTGGAGTCCTTAAAATCCACGGACTATGATGTCCTTAACCTCGACCGTAATGTCTTAAAACTAACGATCAACCACCCTGATTCTGTACTAATTCTACCTTGGTTTAAGGGTACATCTCTTCACTCCTTTGATACCTGGCATTGTAATTCCTCAACGTCTTCAAAGAGGTGACGGGTCCCTGCAACCACACATTGGACTGTGGAGTCCTTAAATCCACAGACTATGAGGTCCTTAACCTTGACCGTGATGTCTTAAAACTAACATTGGATTGTGGAGTCCTTAAATTCACGGACTATGAGGTCCTTAACCTTGACCGTGATGTCTTAAAACTAACATCGGACTGTGGAGTCCTTAAATCCATGGACTATGAGGTCCTTAACCTTGACCGTGATGTCTTAAAACTAACATCGGACTGTGGAGTCCTTAAATCCACGGACTATGAGGTCCTTAACCTTGATCGTGATGTCTTAAAACTAACATTGGACTGTGGTGTCCTTAAATCCACGGACTATGAGGTCCTTAACCTTGACCGGGATGTCTTAAAACTAACATTGGACTTTGGAGTCCTTAAATCCACGGACTATGAGGTCCTTAACCTTGACCGGGATGTCTTAAAACTAACATTGGACTGTGGAGTCCTTAAACCCACGGACTATGAGGTCCTTAACATTGACCGTGATGTCTTAAAACTAACATCGGACTGTGGAGTCCTTAAATCCACTGAATATGAGGTCCTTAACCTTGACCGTGATGTCTTAAAACTAACATCGAACTGTGGAGTCCTTAAATCCACGGCCTATGAGGTCCTTAACCTTGACCGCGATGTCTTAAAACTAACATCGGACTGTGGAGTCCCTAAATCCACGGACTATGAGGTCCTTAACCTTGACCGCGATGTCTTTAAACTACGATACCCTGGAGAACATCCCAAAGCGACCCTTGACCCCGTGAAATACGGATAAGGGTGACCTCACTCAGCATTTGTGGGTCCTCACGACCTGCAAGGAAGAAAACTCTCTTGTGAGATCCTTACGACTCCTAAGGGAAAACCCGTTTAAGAATCCTCACGATTCTTAAGAAGAACTTACACCTACGGGATCCTCTCGACCTGTAGGGAGAAAAACTCTTTATGAGACCCTCACGGCTCATAAAGATCAAAAGTCTTAGGAGGCAGATCTTAACCCTAAATCCTAAGCCATCGCTGCCCTGCAAGTAGGCCAAGATAAATTGTCCCCAGAGCACATTCAATAAAAGGGACACATCATTGAGAAGAAAAATGTATCTTTTATTCATAAACCAAAATGGATACAAAGTACAATTCATGGAAGAACAAAAAGAAAATACTCTCATCCATGAGTATGTACAAAAAAGAAAGGAAAAGATACAAGTCTTCAAGCCGGCGGGCGATGTAGCAATTTTACCAGCTCATCTTTCTGTTGCTGAGTCACGGCTTCATGATTCAAGATCTCCAGAAGACGAGCCTCCGCCTGAACCTGCTGGGCCTGATACGAAGCAAGCCGACCTTCAAGCTCTTTCTCGGTGGCCTTATGGGCCTCGACCCTTTCACGAGTGAACGTGGCAGCTTTATCGAGAGCCACCACCTCTTTGATGGACTCTTGAAGCACCCGCCAGAGCTCATACGTTTTATTGGCTTTGGCTGTAAGGCTGGTCTGAAGCTCGTTCAATGCCTTGGAAGCCAGCTCCCTCTCCGAGAATTTACGGCCGAACCTCTTCTCGCACGACGACATATTTGTCGCGCACCGTGCTATCAGCCCCCGTAACTCCGCCTTTGCAGCCACGGCCTCCGAGGAAAGGTGGGAACATTCAAGGGCAAGCAAGCCTCCACCTGCCGACAGAACTCCACCCATACTCGCACCACTTCTTCACTGTGGTAGGTGGCAAGAAAAGGAAGAGAACCGTTAGCTTCGGTGGCAAATGCTTCAGCTGTGGTCGCGCTGCCAGCACGGAGCTCCTCAATCAAAGATGATAAGGAAACAAGGATTAGTTGAGCCAAGCATTCTGAAGCCCGTAAAGCATAGGGGCCCGACGGCATAACGATGCGCGATTCCAACGCTGTGGAGGCTGGCAGGACTGTTCAGATTTGAAAGGCGTCAATAAAACTCTTAAGCAAGAAGAACAAATGAGACCGTAATGAAATGTCACTTACCTACGGTCATGCAAGCAGGAGCTGAAGGTTCCTCTGTCCCTTCAACGACCTCGACCTCGTCGTCAGCTTCCAAAACTGTAAGAGACATCAACGTCATTTCGCAAAAGGGCAACAATGCTATAATAAAAAATAGCGAACAACGCTAACCTTGCCCAGAGGAAAGGACAATGCGCTGAGGGGAGATCGCCTGCGGAGCTGCCATCTCCAATAAACGCTGAAACGATTGCCGAGGCGACAGATCAGCAATAGAGGCCGCCAGCCCGCGCAATTCTGGGGAAGACAAAAGAGTTCAGACCACGGAAATATTACTAATTTAAAATGCAGAAGATTACCTTCAACGCTCCTCCCGTTCTGAGTCGGGGGGGATAGAGCCTTCGATGGCCTCTGTCGTGACCTCGGGCTCCAACAAAGGGAGGGTAGTCCCGACTACCTCCATCTCATCCTCTGGGCCGCCTTCGGGGAGAGTCGTTGGGGCGGTGACCACCGAAGGAGCCTCCCCTAAAGGAGCAAGCGCTCCGTGATCAATAACTGCCACTGGGGGCTCTATCGTAAGAGGAGCGGCCTCTGTAACCCCCTCCACATCGAGCAATGCCTCATCGGGAATGTCGACAGGCTTTAGCTTCAATAAGCCTGTAGGGACCTCCCCCATCGTCGAAGATTCTGCACAATTCACACAAGAATAAGGATACATACATACAGGCGTAAACAATTTGAAATGCTACAAAGAAGTATAAAGGCATACCAATGCGTAACGAAGCCTTCAATATGGCTTCTTCAACCCGCTGCTCCTTCTCAAGGAGGCGTGCTCGCCGGGGTTCGAGGGTGGACTCGTGGCCGCCGGTCCATAAAGAAAGCGAGTCCGCTGCGTCCTCTGAAGCAGCCTGCTTCAAGGCCCTTTCTCCCCATTCCTCCAAAGGGCCAATAAACCGCCGCCGGATCCACGAAGGGTCTTCATAAAAGATTACGGCAGAATAGGGCTTCTTCAGAACCCTGACGTTCTGGGACTCATCTTGGGAACGTCTTATAGCCTCAGCCAATTATGCGGCCTCCTCGGCAGCCGAACCTGGGAAAAGAAGACCAGCGTCCGACTCTTGCACAACCAACAACTCATCTGGAAGTATGGGCTCTGACTCCGTTAAAGAATCAAGCAGGTTGGTGGCCACCCTCTTCCGCCTCTTAGAACCAGAACCGGCCGCCGAAGACGACCGTTTCTTTCCTCGTGGAGCCTTGGTGCGGCGGCGGCCCACGTCGCCTTCAACACCCTCGTCCCTATTACCCTCGCTTGGTGCCACAACCGAGGATGACACCGCCATTGTCGATGCCACGGGGGGCAGTGCTGTCGCAGGCGGTGGTGCTGCTACTGGGGCCCGTCTACCCCGCGATCGGGTACCTAGGGGCATACCAGCTGTTGGAGTAAGGTCCACCCCTGACTCCCCCGGAATGAGCGCGGTACCAATATCCCTTAGAGGGAAGCGGACCGGAACTCGCGGTCGCAGCACAGCTCCCATGGCCGGGACCTGAGGAGGGGCAGCATGACCAAGAAGCACCCTTCTCTCCTCGAGAATGATTGGACTAACTCGATGGAGATACCAACCCATGAAGGATCCCACGCATCGGGGCATATGCTCATCTTAAGGGATCATGAAGTGGGAGCCAGTGTTCAACCTCACGAAATGATGAGCGGCATCGCGAACGGCATCAAGTGAAGGGACCGGCGCAACTATGAAAGCCTCGAAGGGAACGCCCTGGTCGTATCCAAGCTGACGAGCGAAGCGATGCAGATTGTACCGTATGAAAAGAGATGCACTGTCCTGGCGGAATACCAAATAGCCTGGTCTGATGGTATACAAGTGTGCGGCCTCCCGGGGCCTCAGGGAGGGTACATTGTCTTTTGACTGGTCCCAGAGTTGTTGAACTGGACCTGAAGGATAAGACAGGACCCGATCATTAAAAAACAACCCGCCGGCGGTAGCGTGAGGAGAAATCAACACCCGAATAGCCCCGAATTGAGTCGGGTCGGCGGCAGAAGCATCCACCAATCGCATAAGTCGCGGGAAGGGGTAGGAGTCGTAAAATGCGGGCCTCTGATGCATAGCGAAAGCCCCCAACACGTGCATTTCGATCCAGGACGTGAAGTAATGAAGCGAAAATTTTACTACATCCACGCCGGGAGTAGAGGTATTAGCTGCGGTGCCCAACCCGTGATAAAGATGCGCCAACGCTGGGATGCCAATGGCCAACCGCGTCCCCTCAGCGATACAATGAGCCGGATAGATAACCGAAGCCCTCATAAAGCGACGGTGCATGGGGATGACAAACCAACTGAGCCAGACACTGAAAAACCCCACGAAGAATGTCTCCTCATCTATGCCGGGAGCTGCAATGGATTCGAAAGACATCGGCGACATAATGGGGATGTAGTACTGTGGTAGATCCGATTCAGTGGTCGGCAGTTTCTTCGGACCAAACCCAAAGGGGTCTTTGATGTTCGCGAACTTCAGAGCTGTCTTCGACAAGACGTCCACGTGAAGGAAATAAGCAATGAAGCTCTTGAAAGTAACACCCTGCTCTTCGGATTCGGTGAACAAACGATCAAAGATACTCAGCACCTTGATTAAGCTGGGACGCTTGTGGCGGACGGCGTTCTCAGCAGATAAGCCGTCAACCGGAGCAGGCTCGAGTTCAAAGACATATTCATTAGAGGGCAGCAACTCCTCATAAAGCGTCCCTCGAATTGGCAGCCGCGAGATCTCATAGAACTCTCCCAAAGAGATCGAGACTTCTCTGTCCCCCAGAAGAAAAGTGTTGGTGGGGAGATTCCATTGATTCAAGAATGCCTTAACCCACCAGACATGTGGGGATTGATAATGGAAGAGTGACGCATATATCGCTTGGTAAAGCCCGACCTTTCTGCAGCCGCGCACGATGGGTAGCAAGGATATAGCGAGCCCAGAGGAGGTAGCCCGTAGGGTGCCGAGGAGTGAGCCCTATCTTATAAATTTGTCCTCATGGGTGGGCCTCACCCTGGCAAATGCGTCGTCCCAGGATATCTATAGCGGGGATTGGATGGTTCGGGATACCGGTCGTCGAAGGCTTAAGCCGTCCCGTCGGAGTCCAATTTGGCATCTCCACAGCGAAAACCGTCCTCGGAGGATCCATCGGCAAGAACGGGAAAGTAGGCTCTGTTGGTATTGCGCAGAGGAAACTCCGGTGACCCCGAATAATATGGATGTACCAAGTTCCCCATAGAAGCAAGTTGGTGCAGTTCGGGTCATAAGCCCGGATCATCGCCATCGCTTCCTCGTCAGATGGTGATTGAGGAAAAGCGGCCTCTGAGCGAGTGAAGGGAAAGCACGGAACAAAAGCCATTGCACCTGAAATTGAATAATAGAAAACTGTCAAAAGCAAAGAAGCAATATATATGCATGCATGAACATGAAGACAGTTGAAGAAAGCGATAGCAGACTCTTTTATGAGACCATTGGCTATAAAACACATGGGCCCCACAGAATCAGGATGACGGCTCGTTAATAATTAGACCAAGCGGTTGTAATAAGACAAAGGGGATATCCTCATTAAATAAGAAGTGGATTTCAGGTGGCCCTACACATCCCCTAGAAGACAAATCTACCTTGGATTCTACAACAAATCAAACAGGATCAAGGGAATTAAATTCCCACAGAAGACATCGTTGTAAGCTTCTGATCCATTAATTACAGAAGGACAACCTCGGGCAAAGAGACCCTAAGAAGCCTCCATGTGAAGAAACCGAGTTCATCATAGGAATTAAATTCCTTATTAAGAAAAGGGGAATTAAATTCCCAGAAACTTTTTTGGGATGGAATTAAACTCCATAGATTTTAACCGCCACCATTATCTCCCTAAAGATCATATGAACCCTAAAAATATCTACTGTAGAAGATTAAATGGTTTCATACTTTGGTTGAAAAACTTGAAGAAAAAATGGGTTCATATTCAAAAAGGGTAAAAACCGTTGTTTTGGATTTAAAATCCAGAGGAATGTGAGAGTTCATCGTTCATTCAAGAGCATTACCTAAAGAAAAGAGTCTTTTTCGGACAGAGTTAAACTCTGAAGATGATTCGAGAAAGAGAACTAAGCTCTAGAAGAAGAGAATTAAATTCTCAGAAAAAGTTTGCAAGGAGGAAGATAAGCAAAAGTGGAGGCGTTTCTGCAATGACCCCTATATTTATAGGATGTGATGGAGACGCTTCATCTCCTCAAATCCGTAGAGGAATCCAACGGTCATAAAAAGTGACAGCGTTGCACTCACATGCAGACACGTGAGAACAACGCTGTGGGGGCATTTGTTTCCTGATTTAAAATCAGGAAAGCTTACGGAGGAGGCATCACGTGCTAGCACGTGACCAGCAGTCACGTGTTGGCATGTGACATTTAAAAGCAGCGGCAAAGGAAGAGTCAGCTCCTTGATTAAATCAAAGAAAAGGCTCCAGAAAGGGTCACGTGCTCACACGTGACCAGGGGTCGCGTGTTGGCACGTGACGGTTGAACAGCTGCCAGAAAACAGAGCGCAGAAAAGAGAAGAAAGCTCGTTCCAGGGGGTCACGTGCCTAAACGTGACCAAGGGTCACGTGGTCACACGTGACCGGCTTTCAAAGCCTCTCTCTTTAACAGAATTAAATTCTGAAAGGCATTCAAATTTTTCCAAAGGAAAATGATTATTTGGAACCGATTGGATTAAAAATCTAAAGGTGATTAAATATCACCTATTCATGGAAAAATCTTGAACTTGGAAAGATTTCCCCTTAAAATCTAACCGAAATAACAAAGGAATATCTTTGGATTTAAAATCCAATGGTGAATAAAATTCACGTAATAATCCAAAGGTCCAAATGAATGATGAATGCAAATCAAATTCCTCAATGAATGATTCACTAAAACTAATTGATTCTGCTCCTTCTCCTATAAATAGGAGCCAAGAGATATACAAAAAGGGGACAGACAAAGACATATACAGAGAGAGCGAAAAAGAAATAGAGCCTTGAGACTTTGGAAGAATTTGATCTTCTGCAAAAGAAAACCCTAGGTAAGAAAGGAGAGGCTTCAAAAGAGAATTTAATTCTCAAAAGAGTTAACTCTTATATAAAAAAAGAAGAACTTAGTTCTCTCTTTAGTGGAGGATCTGTAAAGTGCACATCTCCCCATGAACTGAGAATTTAATTCTCATTGGGTTGAGATCCTGCCATGCAGATCCAAAGCATAGGAGGGGATGGAAGTTTGAGAATTTAATTCTCACAGAACTATAGGAATTCAATTCCTTTGAGATAAAATTAGGGTTCAACCCTATGTTATAGGAATTTAATTCCTTCAAAATGGACAGAACTAGGGTTTAACCCTAATTAAGAACTTAATTCTCTCAAAATCACAGGAATTTAATTCCCTTAAAAAAAAAGAAATTAGGGTTTCACCCCATGCCAGAACTCAATTCTTTAAATACATGAGGAATTTAATTCCCACAGAAAAGAAATTAGGGTTTAACCCTATCTAAGAATATAATTCTTCAGAAGAAAACAGGAATTTAATTTCTCTAAAGTTTATTGCTAGGGTTTAACCCGATGAAGAATTTAATTCTTAAAAAGATAAACAAATCTTCAAACAGGCAAAGGAACAGGGTCACGTGTTACCACGTGACCCCTGCAAAGATCCATAGGGAAGAACTTTGAGGCAACGCCTCACGTGCTCCACGTGACCCCCAAAGCGCAAAAAGAAAAAGCAAAAGAAAAGAAGCTCTGGGGCGCCCTCACGTGTCACCACGTGACCCCTAATGAACATTCTAACAGATCAAAGCGTGAGCCCCCATCACGTGCCCACACGTGATGGCCTTCAGAATTAAAAGTGTTAAACACTTATCTGTTGGCCCCACTTTTTAGATGCCATCACGTGCCCCCACGTGATCTCTTCTCTTACAATATTTCGCATTAAACTGATGATCTGTTCCCAGTGTTTAACACTGATTTCCATAGTGTTTATCACTAGTTTGAAAACTCCATTTCCAGTGTTTAACACTGATTTTCTTAGTGTTCAAACACTAATTTGGAAAATTCTGCTCCCAGTGTTTAACACCGATTTCCTTAGTGTTTAACACTGATTTGAAATCTTTGTTCTCAGTGTTTAACACTGATTTGTCTTAGTGTTTAACACTAATTTGAAAACTCTGTTCCCAGTGTTCAACACTGATTATCTTTCAGTGTTTAACACTAACTTGTTAATCTTATTCCCAGTGTTCAACACTGTTGGTCTCTAGTGTTCAACACTAGCTTTAGCCCAATTGGCTAAGTTTCTAGAGGCAAAGCCTCTCCTTCAATGGACCAACAGAAAGCCAATATTCTAAACATGATTGGACTTAGCCCAAGTTGGCCATAAGTCCTCAATTCAAACTTAACTGGGCCAATGGGCTCATAACATAATTAATTGGTCTTGGTCCTAAATTGGGCCAAAGATTATATGATCTACCTCGGTTTAAGGGTACATCTCTTCACTCCTTTGATACTTGGCATTGTAATTCCTCAACGTCTTCAAAGAGGTGACGGGTCCCGATGACCACACATTGATACGGACTGTGGGGTCCTTAAACTCATGGACTATGAGGTCCTTAACCTTGACCGGGATGTCTTAAAACTAACAACGGACCACTATGTCCTAAAACTAGCCGTTGACCGGAATGTCTTAAAACTAACATCGGACTGTGGGGTCCTTAAACCCATGGACTATGAGGTCCTTAACCTTGACCGGAATGTCTTAAAACTAACAACGGACTATGAGGTCCTTAACCTTGACCGTGATGTCTTAAAACTAACATTGGACTGTAGAGTCCTTAAATCCACGGACTATGAGGTCCTTAACCTTGACCGCAACGTCTTAAAACTAACATTGGACCGCAGTGTCCTTAAACTACCTATGGACCGCAATGTCCTTAAACTGCCTATCGACCGCAATGTCACTAAACTAAACAACAGGGCTCCCTTAATTGCTCTCTTGTCGGATCTAAACGATCCCGTTAAGTTGATCTTAGTCTAAAAACTAGGCTGACGTATCCTTAAAAACCGTTTAAGTCGATCTTAGTCTCAAACGAGACTAACGTATCCTTAAACCCAAACCCCCAAACCCAAATCTAAGACAATACGGATTTGGACTAGTCCACGTCCTACGGGCGACGACATAACTCAATCTCCGTATACAATCCACGGGCAACCAAACACAAAACAAACACCCACGACACGAAGTGACCATCTGGAGAAGGAGAAAGTTGTTACCGCCATGCGGTAGCGTAATTAACTGCAGGGGCTTGCGCCTGCAGGGAAGAGCGTCCCCACAATCAAAAAACCCCTCAAACGAGGGGGAATCTGACGAAGTCTGCTACATCGGACGCATCCGTTTAAACCTTCAATATATGGCGCCATAAATCAGCTTGGCACCTTCGGAGAGGTAGACGGATAGCACCAATTAGCATCTACCCCGAATCTCAGGCGAGACGTCATGTCCTGGCCGCCATTCGGAGGGGAACAGTGTGCATGGAAGGAGGTGGTGTCAACACAATATCACTCCAAATTGTTTTATTTATGTGCTAATATCTGAACTAAAACATTATCTACTCTTTGTTCCCTGATTAAAAATCAGAAGAAGTTTCAGGAGAGGCATCACATGCCCACACGTGACCAGCGGTCACGTGTTGGCACGTGACGTTTAAAGCAGCGGCAAAGAGCAAGCGCAGAAGAGAAGCCCATTCCAGGGGTCACGCGCCTACACGTGACCAGGGGTCACACGCCTACACGTGACCAGCTGTCACGTGGCCACACGTGACCGGCTTTAAAATTCTTATTCTTTAACAGAATTAAATTCTGAGGATCAATCTTTCCAAAATGAAGAAGGATTATCTAAAACCGTTGGATTAAAAATCTAATGGTGATTAAATATAACCAATTTATGGAAAAATCTTGGACTTGGAAATATTTCCCCCTAAATCTAACCGAAATAACAAAGAGATATCTTTGGATTTAAAATCCAATGGTGAATAAAATTCACCTAATAATCTAAAGGCCCAGATTAATGATGAAGATAAATCAAATCTCTCGATGAACAAATCAAATCTTTCAATGAGAGATTTACCAAACAGATTGATTCCTTTCCTTCTCCTATAAATAGGAGCCAAGAAGAGGAGAGGGGGACCTTTGGACCTTTTCTTTTGATACGCAGAGAGAGAGATATAGAGCCTTTGATTCTCTGCAAAAGGAAAACCTTAGGTAAGAAAAGAAAAGGGAGGCTTAAAAAGAGAATTTAATTCTCAAAAGAGTTTAACTCTTATATAATGAAAAGAACTTAGTTCTTTCTTTGGTGGAAGATCTGTAAAGTGCACATCTCCCCATGAATTGAGAATTTAATTCTCATTGGGTTGAGATCCTGCCATGCAGATCCAAAACACAGAGGAGGAACTGTGTTTTGAGAATTTAATTCTCACAAAATGATAGGAATTCAATTCCTTTAGATAAAATTAGGGTTTAACCCTATGTTATGGGAATTTAATTCCTTCAAAATGGACAGAACTAGGGTTTAACCCTAAATGAGGACATAATTCTCTCAAACTCACAGGAATTTAATTCCCTTAAGAAAAGAAATTAGGGTTTAACCCGATTAAGAATATAATTCTTCAGAAGAAAACAGGAATTTAATTCCTCTAAAGTTTGTCGCTAGGGTTTAACCCTATGAAGAAATTAATTCTTAAAAGATGAACAGATCTTTAAAACATGCAGAGTCGCGTGCAACCACGTGACCCCTGCAAAGATCCACAGAAAAGAACTCTGAAGTAAACACTTCACGTGTTACCACGTGACTCCTGCGAAGATCTATAAAAGAGAACTTTGAGGCAATGCCTCACGTGCCCCCACATGATCTTTAAAGCACACAAAAGAAAAGGAAACAGAAAAGAGCTCTAGGGCGCCCTCACGTGTCGACACGTGACCCCTAATGAACATTTTGTTAGTTATATGTATGCCCTAGAGGCCATTACTGTACATACGATGTATATTACAGTGGATGCTAGGACATATATAGGGAGGACTTTCTTGCTCGACATGATAGTATGCTATCTGGTTGTACTTTATCTTAACATATACTCTGATTGTCTCTATATTACATGTTGATAAAGCTCTTAGGATATGTACTCGACTACTGGGACTATGATGAGATCATACTAGTGGGGCCACGGTAGTCGACGAGTACATCCTATAACTGTTCCTAGTCGAGGGTGTATCGAGACAGGGCATCGATGCACCAGAGTAGACTAGCGTATACGCATCTTGACCCATATGATAGGCGATGGATGATCCCATATCCATCGGTGTTTGACATCAAGGATGGTGTACGGGTGCTCAGTGGAGACTAGGTACACTGGACGGACTCGCCGAGAACTCCCAGATGGTATTATACCATACGTTAGATGGCAGTTCTCCGGTGACACTGGTACAGAGTAGTCTGTTGACCCGAGATCGTCATAGAGTCTTGTGTGATTCCCACTGTGCTTTGATTTCCATCATACCACGTCCAAGAGGGCGTGCAAAAAGGTGGCTTTTGGGTACAGTCCCGAATCACATGGAGGCAATGAGCGATAGGAGGGGATTCGTCTCTCCCGGTATAGGGAGTTGATGTTGTGCTGTGTTCGATTGGCTATAACCGGAAATCCCTGGCCAGGGTTGCTGAGATTTACTGGTAAGTGTTATCAGTAGTTTCTCGAACTGTTATAGACCTCGTATCGACACGACTTATCGAGCTACTGGGGTCTGACGTTTACCACCCCTAGGCGAGATATGCAACATATCAGACGACGAGACCGGACTGTACGGGAGTGTTACTGTTTGGATTCACAGGAGAAGTTACAGGCTTGCTTGTTGATCTTCTGAGCGCTCAATACCTGGGTAGCTGTTACGTTTAGCTGACCGCTTGCAGCTTGTGGGTGTTTGATATGATCATCACCTACTGCCGGCGTATTGACGATTCTTTAGAGTCCTACACAGAGGTTTCTTGACTCAGGCAAAACGGAGTAGGAGCACATATGTGATATGTGCGGGACCGAAGATAATGCGATATGTGATACCGTATTATATTCTCGCGATATTTGATATCAGCCGGGTCATCGGATCAAGTGTTGATTCGATGAATCGGTACGGATAAATATTAGTCGGATATATGCGATATAGACGGATTGTCGGATCAAGTGTTGATTCGATAATTTAATGTATAATAATATATATGATATATTAAATTACATTAACTAATATTAGCTCACTAAAAGATTCTTTTTCTCACTCGGGTAATACATTGATATATATGCGATATATATTAATTGTATTATTTTATTTGGTTACAATAAATATTGTATATGTGATATATAATATTGTAACATGATATGATAAATAATGCAACATGTTTAGTAAAGATTAATCAAGATTAGGGTTTGATTTGGGTTAATGGTTTCTAGTTGATTCTAGAAGCTTTTCATTTTGTCATGATAAAGATATTTGTGTGTGACTCATTCTTAACTCAACCCAAACCCTAACCCTTGGTTAATTCTCTACATTGGTTAAGTGAACCATAGTTGCATAATTGATCATTATCTCCTTTTCCTGTTCATCACAAATGGATTTTATTCATTATTCATCTTCTTCTTCCTTCATTCTTTCATGGAAAAAAGCTTTCTTGATATTTCCAAAGTGATGAATAAATGTCAGAAAAATATAAATAAAGAGAGAAAAATCCTACTTCATCATCCTCATCTTCCCTTGCCCTTTAGATGAGAGTGTTCACTCATCTTAGTGAGTGTAAGCTTTTGTTAAAGAAACTTCAAGGTAGATCATCTTAGTATCGAAGATCGGAAGCAAAGGTTGCGTCTTTCTCTTCGTGGAACCTCTCGAGAGTCCGGATCCCGATGATCGCAGCGAAGGGACTACAACACGGAGCATATGAAGTGAAGGACCGGATCTACAAAGGTTGTAATCCCTCTCACTTAGTGTTAAAATGTTTAGCACGCTTGTTTTCGCCTAATCTCTAGTTTAAAGTTCCGTATTCGAGTTGTTCGGCACGGCTATTTTTTTAATCGGGCATGGTTGATGCCTCGTAGACCCTTGTGCGCGTGCTTAGCAACCCTACAGTGGTATCAGAGCTACTAGGCATTGGATGTCGACCTATGGAGGGTTCTCACTGTGTGACAGTGTGGCGAAGCATAGGCTCTTACCCCCAGGGTGTCCCGAGACCGGAAGGTGTTCTGGTAGGTTGTAGTCCTCGCGAGGGGGCATGCGTAAAAAGTAGCGGCTGAGGGACCCGTTGGTGCCACGGCGACCCCATTGGATGGGGTGGCTGCCTGACCTACAGTGGTATCAGAGCCAAGCTAGTGCTTTAGGTGAAGTCTAGACGGAGTTTGAAGTCCGATCGAACCCGAAACCCCGAATCCAAATTGCTCTCTGTCCTTTTTTGAAAATTGTGGATTTTTCAATATTAAAAATATGCAGAAAATTAAGCAGGGTTTTTTATGAATTACTGTGCAAAACGGAGCCTCTAATTCCTCAAGAGTGCGGCGGAACCGCGGCAGAAGCCTGGCTTCTGCGGCGGTTCCGCGGCAGTATGATGACGTCACCCATCCCTTTTTACACAGTAATTCCTATTACACAGTGCTGAATTTTCTGGAATATTTTATTATTTATTATACAGTTGAGTTTTCTGGGGTTGTTTAGGGATTCGATGATTCGATCGGATTATCAGATTTTGTCTAAGTGTTTTCCGGGTAATTTTTAGAAAATGTTAAAAAGTTCGAACGGATATCAATAACTCACTTTTTCCCCTGTCGGAAAATTTTTCAAAAGTTGGATTTTTTCTCGTGTTTAAGAATGTTCTAAGTCGTGCAAGTAACTCGGTGGACCCTCTAGAAGACAACAAACCTTAACTCGATTATGTGACCGTCTTGAACTGCCCTTTGAACCTTAGGGTTTGGGGAAGTACGGCGTGCCACATGTGAGGCGTTGGCTTGACCCTTCTACGGCTGGACCATTGGTACTGTGGCATGTGATGGATGTTTTTTAAACTGATTTCAAGTGTTGAGATATATTGGGGAAATCTTGGGTGCTTGATGATTCGATCGGAAAGTTTAACTTTTTCTATTTATCTGGAATGTGATACAATATTTGGAATCCACAGGTAGTTATGAGATAACTGATTTGAATATTATAAACATAGCAGTTTAGTCTCAGTTGATCGGTTGCTACGGAATTTTGATGTGATCAAAACTCCGTCGCAATCACGTAGAGTACGCGAATACTTGTCGGGTAAACTTAATAGACAGCCTCACTCCATAGCCCCGACCAAGTGACTGTAGGAGAACCCCGTCGCCGAAAGCATCCGTTCGGGTGCTCCCGGTAGCGGTGTTCCGCCTTGGTGCACTTCGTCGACGGTATCGGGGGTGCGGCCGTCTACTAAAGTTTGCGACGAGCATTCGATCAGGACGTCGGGAATCTTGTTGAATTGCCCGACTTGATATTGAAAAGAGTTTTCGATAATGAGACTAAAATGCGGGGTTTATAATTGTTAGGCATGTGATGTCTAAGGAATTCATTTGGTTAGGCATGCGATGTCTAAGGAGGTTGCGGATTCCAACTGTTGTAGTTTTACACTTTCTTTTCTGTGACCGTAAGCGTAGTATGTGGTGTATCGCCGGCTTCGTTGCTATACATCAACGACAATCGGGATACGCATACTTGCTTACGTTGATGATATGAGATATTATGTGTTGCTGTGATATGTTCTATTGGATCGTCGCGTTCTGAATAGCCGGGGGTTTTATGTGAGATGAGAGTTTTTCTTTTTCTTTCATGTAAAATTCATTTGTATGTAATATTCTTTTATTGGGGCACTTCCAGGTAGCGGAAGATGTCACCGTTGTATATTATTTACTTTTCCGCATTAGGTAGACCCAAAGAGGGGAGCACAAGTAACCGGGTTCTAGGGTCCAGTGGGAGACTATCTCGAGGAGTCAAGACCGGGTCTCCTAACCCTAGAATTGGCAGTGTTACTTGTCTCTCTCGTAGGGGTCTAGGGATGTGGGTTTGGCTATTCATCGCGACTGTGGAATCCGTGTTTTATACTGGCTCGTATTGAAAACACGGACATCCTAGTATATCCAATATTTCATATATGTTCTTCTGCTGCAATGTTCTGTGATGAGATCATATTACTGCCTGAGACGAATGTTTATATTATATATATGAGATATATGTTATATTGCAGATTTCGTTTCAAAAAGAGATGCTTACGAAGCATAATAAAATGGGACTTCATTAATGAGATTAATGAAATAAAAGAAACCTAAGATGTTGTAGAAACTTGTTTATAAAAACTGGTAGCTCTAGTTCTTGCTTTGCATAGCGGTGTTCCTTGTAGAACATCCAGCACCTTATTCGATAAGGAAAGGACCGAGATCCCTTCACCGGGAGTGACTCCTTTAGCAATAACTGGCAGATGCTACAAACTCGGTTTGTCTTTTGATTGCTTCTATAGTTCTTGCTTTGCACAGCGGTATATATGATATATCCTGCACCTTATTCGATGAGGAAAGGGCCGACGATCCCTTCACCGGGAGTGACCCCTTTAGCAAAACTAGAAAAGCCTCAAAAACACTCCATTCAAAATCACTCGATTCTACAACGATATCAAGTTCATTACGCAAAGGGTTTTCTTAAAAACCTGTCGTAGCCCTCCGTCATTTCAGATAAGTACTAGTTAGTATTCGTGCTACGGTAGTTTGGCATGCGTCAAGGCGTAGTGTACGGTAGCTAACTAGTGCTTATCTGCTAGCATACGATGCGATTGGATTAGGGTATTCGTACGGCGTTGTTTGGCATGCGTCAAGAGTCGTGCGGGTGGGTTTAATTCAATCAAGAAATGTACGGGTTGAACTTGACTAGCGGACTATGGGTTGTTTGGCATGCGTCAAGGTCATAGCACGCTAGGGGTAAAATAATATTGGGAATTTCAAGTGTTGAAATTTGCAATGAGATTGCATACCTTCTATGAGATAGTTGGATCCCAATACCCGCTGCGAGTAAGAGTTACTCCTGGGAGAGTTTTACACATTACAATTAGCCGATCAAGTAGGTGTCTAGAAAGGTGTTAACGGGGTTACGCCTCTGGGAAAACGAGGTTTACTTTAATTAGGTTCGTGCGAAAGCACGGGGGACCTCCCTCAAAGTACCGACACTGGCCTGGCTGAAAGATTGGCGAACTTGTAGCGTGTAATTAATCCCGGCTAGTCTTTCCTTTTAGGGTTTGAAGGAAGATTTGACTAAAACAGTGCGAGACATCCTGATTAGATATATTATATAACCAATCTAATCTTGCAAGAGCATACGCTGAGTGTTTTCTTCTCTCTCTCTCCAGATAGCGACCATATCACGCCTTAATCAAGATAATAAAACGGATATATTGACCGAACCCGCTTGTTATACTGAGCTGGGGAACGTTGGTCCCGCTCCAACTTATAATTGTTATAGGACAGAGCAGGAAATTAGGGAATACCAGATTTCCCGTGCCACCCAAACGAAGAAAGTGCATATTGATGCATCATCTTCGGGTGTGTTCATTACACAGAACTGTTTCTCAGTATCCTTTAGGTCCTGGGTATGTGATACCGGATCAGGATCCCGTATATGTAATCTGTTACATGGGCTACAGATAGGTAGAGAACTGAGAACGGGTGATAAGTTTCATGAGACAGAAAACGGTGCAAGTGTTGCTGCCAAGTCTGTTGGTCACTGTCACCCTGTATTACCAGAATACAATGATTCTGAACAAATGTTATTAGATACTGAACCTGATATACAAAATCATATCAGTTTCTTTATTAGTAAAGAAAGGATATAATTTTGTATTGTTGGATAATGTTTTGAACATTTCCTATATCAAAAGTTGATCGGTTCAGGCACGTTATCTAAAAGCATTGACGTTCTAAATCAAACTACAGTTCTTAGTATACAGAACACACACAAGAGGAAGAGTTCAGAAATGAACAAATCCTTCTTGAGGCATTGTAGACTAGGTCATATCAATGCGACCCGACTGGCTGAAGTTACATTTAGATGCATATTTAAATTTGTTTGAATTTACATCTTGTGAAACTTGCCGGTCATGTCACAAAGATAATATGATCACAGCTCTGTTTATTGGAAACAGAGAAAGAGTTAGTGAACTTTTGGGATTGATACATGCTGATGTATGAAAGTCCCCTGTCTACACATGCCAAGATCGGTTCTTTGTACTTCATTACATTCTCCGATAATCTCTCAAGATTCAGACATATGTTCCTGCTGAAACACAAGTCCGAACCTTTTGAGATATTCACAGAATATAAGTTAGAAGTAGAGAACCAAATACGGGTATAAGTATTATGTCCTTTGATGAGATCAAGGAGGAGAATACTTGAGCACGGAATTCCTGGACTATTCTAAAGGAGAATGAGATTCTCTCTCGGCATTACTCCTCCGAATACACCACAGCACGTCGGTGTATCGGGGCGGAGCAATCACACCCTATGTGATATGGTGTGCTCTATGATGAGTACTACTGAGTTTCCTATTTCCTTTAGGGAGTTATGCACTTGTGAAGTTGCATACCTATTGAATAGGGTTCAAATCAAATCAGTTGCCTACCACTTCATATGTGATATGGAAAGGGAAGAGCCCATATCTTAAGCTTGTTAAGATTTGGGGTTGTCCGGACTATGTCTAAAAGCAAAATCCGGACAAGCTCGAGGCAAGGTCTGTTATGTAGAACTGGAAATGTTCCAGCTATACAAAATGCAGCCGATGATTTGGTAGAACCAAAGGATTCAATAGTTTCCAACGAACCTCAGCCTCTCCGCCGATCTAGTAGGGTTCCTCACCCACCTGAGAGATACTTCGGTTTCTCTATGACAGTGGGAGCGAGGATTGCATCATGAGATGATGACCCAACTAGTTTCGAGCTGGCTATCAGGAGTGGGACTCTGTAAGAATGGCTGGATGCTTAGCGATCTGAGATGGAATCCTTATACACCAACAAAGTATGGACTTTGGTTGCTTTATCTGAAGGGTTAAATCCCCATCAGGAGCAAGTATATCTTGAGAAGATTACTTGGTGTACATGGAAAAGTTGAGACTTTCAAAGCTAGACTTGTTAAAGGTTTGCATCATAGACCAGGTATGGATTATGTTGAAACCTTTTCTAAGGATCTATGCTTAAGTCCATCCAGATCCTACTTGCCACGGCTACATACCATGACTACGATATCTGGTGGTTGGGTGTCATGACTGCTTTTCTAAGTGATGTTTTAGAAGAGAGCGTCTATAAGTACACAGCCAGAGGGCTTCGTAGACAGTGGGAGCAGCGGAAACGTGTGCAAGATGTTTTATATGATAAAACAGGCATCGCGGAGTTGGAACATCTGTTTTGATGGTGGTAGTCAAAGAGTTTGACTTCATCAAAATGGTAGATGAACCTTGTATATACAAAAAGGTAGTAGGGAGTATGGTGGTGATCCTCGTAGAGTACGTGGATGACATACTCTTGATAGGGAAGGAGTTTCCTATGCTACGATTGGTCAATCTCCGCTTATCACAAGGATTCTCCATATAGGATCAAAGCGATACCTCCTAAATCCGGGGTTTTGGATCTATGAGATAGATCTAATTGGATGTTAGGATACTCACTAGTTGTAGTGAGATGGTATCAATCAATCCTGAGGAGAATCACTGGAAAGGTTCCAGAGTGATAAGGACGACTGAATGTCAGTTGCAGGCATTGTCTATACCCTCAGTGGAGGGACGGTATGTTGGAAGAGTTCCAAGCTAGATACCGTGACATACTAGACGATTAAAGGCAAGATACATCGTTACCAAGGATGCTACCAAAGAGGCAGTCTGGATATATAAGTTCATAAGATGAACTTCGTTCCTACCATTGTGTGACAATGGAGTTGTGGCTTTAGCCAAGGAACTACCGTCCCATCAGAAATCCAGATATAATTCTTAGGCAGTATCACCTGATCATGGAGATGGTTGATCTCCAGGGAGATCGAGATTAGGAGAGTAGACACAGAGGACAACAGCGCGAATCCACTCACAAAAGTCTTTTTCCCAGTAGAGACTTTTATGGGATGGTTGAGTATGAGATACTTCAACCGCAACTAATTGTTGGGTATGCGATACCATAACAGATGGCCCTAGTGCAAGTGGGAGATTGTTAGTTATATGTATGCCCTAGAGGCCATTACTGTACATACGATGTATATTGCAGTGGATGCTAGGACATATATAGGGAGGACTTTCTTGCTCGACATGATAGTATGCTATCTAGTTGTACTTTATCTTAACATATACTCTGATTGTCTCTATATTACATGTTGATAAAGCCCTTAGGATATGTACTCGACTACTGGGACTATGATGAGATCATACTAGTGGGGCCACGGTAGTCAACGAGTACATCCTATAACTGTTCCTAGTCGAGGGTGTATCGAGACAGGGCATCGATGCACCAGAGTAGACTAGCGTATACGCATCTTGACCCATATGATGGGCGATGGATGATCCCATATCCATCGGTGTTTGACATCAAGGATGGTGTACGGGTGCTCAGTGGAGACTGGGTACACTGGACGGACTCGCCGAGAACTCCCAGATGGTATTATACCATACGTCAGATGGCACTTCTCCGGTGACACTGGTACAGAGTAGTCTGTTGACCCGAGATCGTCATAGAGTCTTGTGTGATTCCCACTGTGCTTTGATTTCCATCATACCACGTCCAAGAGGGCGTGCAAAAAGGTGGCTTTTGGGTACAGTCCTGAATCACATGGAGGCAATGAGCGATAGGAGGAGATTCGTCTCTCCCGGTATAGGGAGTTGATGTTGTGCTGTGTTCGATTGGCTATAACCGGAAATCCCTGACCAGGGTTGCTGAGATTTACTGGTAAGTGTTATCAGTAGTTTCTCGAACTGTTATAGACCTCGTATCGACACGACTTATCGAGCTACTGGGGTCTGACGTTTACCACCCCTAGGTAAGATATGCAACATATCAGACGACGAGACCGGACTGTACGGGAGTGTTACTGTTTGGATTCACAGGAGAAGTTACAGGCTTGCTTGTTGATCTTCTGAGCGCTCAATACCTGGGTAGCTGTTACGTTTAGCTGACCGCTTGCAGCTTGTGGGTGTTTGATATGATCATCACCTACTGCCGGCGTATTGACGATTCTTTAGAGTCCTACACAGAGGTTTCTTGACTCAGGCAAAACGGAGTAGGAGCACATATGTGATATGTGCGGGACCGAGGATAATGCGATATGTGATACCGTATTATATTCTCGCGATATTTGATATCAGCCGGGTCATCGGATCAAGTGTTGATTCGATGAATCGGTACGGATAAATATTAGTCGGTTATATGCGATATAGCCGGATTGTCGGATCAAGTGTTGATTCGATAATTTAATGTATAATAATATATATGATATATTAAATTACATTAACTAATATTAGCTCACTAAAAGATTCTTTTTCTCACTCGGGTAATACATTGATATATATGCGATATATGTTAATTGTATTATTTTATTTGGTTACAATAAATATTGTATATGTGATATATAATATTGTAACATGATATGATAAATAATGCAACATGTTTAGTAAAGATTAATCAAGATTAGGGTTTGATTTGGGTTAATGGTTTCTAGTTGATTCTAGAAGCTTTTCATTTTGTCATGATAAAGATATTTGTGTGTGACTCATTCTTAACTCAACCCAAACCCTAACCCTTGGTTAATTCTCTACATTGGTTAAGTGAACCATGGTTGCATAATTGATCATTATCTCCTTTTCCTATTCATCACAAATGGATTTTATTCATTATTCATCTTCTTCTTCCTTCATTCTTTCATGGAAAAAAGCTTTCTTGATATTTCCAAAGTGATGAATAAATGTGAGAAAAATATAAATAAAGAGCGCAAAAATCCTACTTCATCATCCTCATCTTCCCTTGCCCTTTAAATGAGAGTGTTCACTCATCTTAGGGAGTGTAAGCTTGTGTTAAAGAAAATTCAAGGTAGATCATCTTAGTATCGAAGATCGGAAGCAAAGGTTGCGTCTTTCTCTTCGTGGAACCTCTCGAGAGTCCGGATCCCGATGATCGCAGCGAAGGGACCACAACACGGAGCATATGAAGTGAAGGACCGGATCTACAAAGGTTGTAATCCCTCTCACTTAGTGTTAAAATGTTTAGCACGCTTGTTTTCGCCTAATCTCTAGTTTAAAGTTCCGTATTCGGGTTGTTCGGCACGGCTATTTTTTTAATCGGGCCTGGTTGATGCCTCATAGACCCTTGTGCGCGTGCTTAGCAACCCTACACATTCTAACAGATCAAAGCGCAAGCCCCCATCACGTGCCCACACGTGATGGCTTTCAGAATTAAAAGTGTTAAAAGCTTATCTGTAGAACAAATTAAAGAGAAGCAGGACGCTCTCACGTGTTACCATGTGACCCCTCTTGCCTTTGTGTTTAACACTAAATTGAAACTTCTGTATCCAGTGTTTAACATTGATTTGCCTTAGTGTTAAACACTAATTTGGAATCTCTATTTCCAGTGTTTAATACTGGTTTGCTTAGTGTTTAACACTAATTTGAAAACTCTGTTCCCAGTGTTCAACACTGATTATCTTTTAGTGTTTAACACTAACTTGTCAATCTTATTCCCAGTGTTCAACACTGTTGGTCTCTAGTGTTTAACACTAGCTTTTGCCCAATTGACTAAGTTTCCAAAGGCAAAGCCTCTCTTTTAATGAACCAACAGAGGGCCAATATCCCAAACATGATTGGACTTAGCCCAAGCTGGCCATAAGTCCTCAATTCAAACTCAACTGGGCCAATGGGCTCATAATATAATAATTGATCTTAGTTTCCAAATTGGACTGCAAATCACTTAATCTACCTTGGTTTAAGGGTACATCTCTTCACTCCTTTGATACTTGGCGTTGTAATTCCTCAACGTCTTCAAAGAGGTGACGGGTCACGACGACCACACATTGATACGGACTGTGGGGGTCCTTAAACTCATGGACTATGAGGTCCTTAACCTTGACCGAGATGTCTTAAAACTAACGCCGGACTGTGGGGTCCTTAAACTCATGGACTATGAGGTCCTTAACCTTGACCGTAATGTCACTAACGTCGGAATGTGGGGTCCTTAAACCCTCGGACTATGATGTCCTTAACCTTGACCGGAATGTCTTAAAACTAACAACGGACTATGACGTCCTTAACCTTGACCGTGATGTCTTAAAACTCACATCGGACTGTGGAGTCCTTAAATCCACGGACTACAACGTCCTTAACCTTGACCGCAACGTCTTAAAACTAACACTTGACCGCAATGTCATTAAACTAAACAACAGGGCTCCCCTAATCGCTCTCTTGTCGGATCTAAACGATCCCGTTAAGTTGATCTTAGTCTAAAACTAGACTAACGTATCCTTAACAAACGTTTAAGTCGATCTTAGTCTCAAATGAGGCTAACGTATCCTTAAACACAACCCCCAAACCCAAATCTAAGATAATACGGATTTAGACGAGTCCACGCCCTACGGGCGACGACATAACTCAGTCTCCGTATACAATCCACGGGCAGCCGAACACAAATTAAACACACAACACACGAAGTGACCATCTGGAGAAGGAGAAAGTTGTTACCGCAATGCGGTAGCGTAATTAACTGCAGGGGCTTGCGCCTGCAGGGAAGAGCGTCCCCACAATCAAAAACCCCTCAAGCGAGGGGGAATCTGATGAAGTCTGCTACATCGGCCGCATCCATCTAAACCTCCGATACACGGTGCCATAAATCAACTTGTCATCTTCGGAGAGGTGGACGGATAGCACCAATTAGCATCTTCCCCGAATTTCAGGCAAGACGTCCCTGCGTCGCGCCGCCATTCGGAGAGGAACACTCTTTTGCACTTACACCATCC
Organism: Agapanthus africanus; assembly: GCA_030015575.1. NCBI lineage: Eukaryota > Viridiplantae > Streptophyta > Magnoliopsida > Asparagales > Amaryllidaceae > Agapanthus > Agapanthus africanus. The sequence continues at coordinate 288,125,305 of JASDDO010000031.1, read as the reverse complement.
ACATTTTCTTAGTTTGCTCAACTTTCCTAACCTTTATACACAAAGACCCCTCACTAACTATGTTATTATATAACACTATTTTAATTGAAATGAAACTAAATTTTACATTAAACCCTTATAATTTATTTATGTAGCATACTAAAATTTTAATTTAATTTGTTTTACATATATATTATCAAATTGTCTTATTTGGTTTTAATAACTTTTTAATTTAACATTTTATTTTTTAATTAATTAATTTTATATATTTCCAAATTTTCTGAATGTTACAACCCCTGGAGCAACGCCTTTTAGATCAAGGTTCGGGCCCTTTGGTGTGCACCGCCAACCCCCTCATGGATTTCACGGAGGACATAATCGGCTTCGTGGGGGTCGATGCACCGGAGCAGGGGCTGAGTGAAGGACTTCTTGTAGAGGTTCCTATTGCTCCAAATGAAGTGGCGGGCTTTGGCCCGGAGACGGCGGGCGGCTCCCCAATCTTCTGGGAGCGTACCGTCCTTCAAGAATTCCACGAGGGGCTTCCTCCAATCGTGGTCGCCTTCCTGCGCCGCATATACGTGGAGCGTTGTCTCTCCATCTTCCACGCTGGGCTGAGGCAAGGTTTCGAAGAGGATAGACCGCTTATTGTTGGCTGGGTATGACGAAGCCAGCTTGCTCAAGGCGTCGGCTTGGGCATTCAGCTACCTGGGTATTTGTTCTACTTGGACTTCGTCAAAGTTCCTCCGGAGTTTCACCACCTCGTCCAGATACTTCATCATCAGAGGCTCTCGAGCTTCAAAGCGGCCGGTTACTTGGCCGACGACAAGGGCCGAGTCGCTGCGGATTCAAATTGTCTTCAGCCCCAGCCCGGCGGCCATACGCAGTCCAGCCAGGAGGGCCTCATACTCTGCCGCGTTGTTCGAAGCTTTGAAACCAAGCTTCAGAGAGTACTCCATTTCTGCCTCGTTCGGGCCCCGGATAATGAGGCCGGCACCACAGCCTTCTTCGGTTGAAGACCCATCGACGTAGATGATCCACTCAGGAACCGAGCCAAGCCTTTCCACGATGTGACACTGAGTTGCGAGGGGCGGTGTGGACTCCAGTTCCTTGATAGGGATGGTGCATTCAACGATGAAATTGGCCAGGGCCTGCGCTTTGATGGCCTGCCTCGAGTGGTATTTTATGTCAAACTGAGACAGTTCCTACCTCCACTTTTCTAAGCGGCCCGAGGATTCCGATGATGCAAGGATAGCCCCCAACGGGCGCTCAGTGAGGACGATGATAGTGTGTGCTTGGAAGTAGTGTCGCAGCTTCCTTGAGGCCACTACAAGGGCCAAGACAATCTTCTCTATGGCTGGATATCTCATCTCTCCGTCCTTAAATACATGGCTCACATAGTACACCGGCTTCTGCGCTCCATCAAACTCTCGGACGAGCACCGAGCCCGCTGCTTGGTCGGATACCGCCAGATACAGCGACAGCTCGTCTCCTTCAACTGGTCGGGTGAGCAATGGTGGCGTCGCGAGGTGCTTCTTCAATTGGTTGAAGGCAGCCTGGCACTCCTCCGACCATTCGAACCTCGGGATCTTCCTCAGAGCTTTGAAGAACGGGAGGCATTTCTCCCCCGACCTGGACATAAAACGGCTCAGAGCGGCGACTCGTCCCGTGAGCCGCATGATCTCGATGTTGGTCTTGGGCGCAGCCATGTTGAGGATAGCGTCGATTTTCTCTGGGTTAGCTTCGATTCTACGGTGAGTGACCATGAAACCGAGGAACTTTCCCCCGGTGACTCCGAATGCGCATTTGGCGGGGTTTAGCTTCATCTTGAACTTACGGAGCACTTCGAAGGCCTCGTCCAGATCCCTGGCATGGTCGGCCGACAAGACAGATTTGACGAGCATATCGTCAACGTAGACCTCCATATTCCTGCCGATCTGTGGCTTGAACATGCGATTGACCAACCGTTGGTACGTGGCCCCGGCGTTCTTGAGGCCGAAGGGCATCACCTTATAGCAGTATACCCCCCGGTCCGTTGTGAATGCGGTAAGATCTTCATCTTCCGGATTCATACGGATCTGATTGTAGCCGGAGAAAGCATCCATGAAGCTCAACAGCTCGTGGCCGGCCGAGCTGTCGACGAGCTGATCTATCCGAGGGATAGGATAGTTGTCCTTAGGGTAGGCCTTATTAAGGTCGGTGAAGTCGATGCACATGCGCCACTTTCCGCTTGACTTCTTGACCAGAACTACGTTCGCCAGCCACTCCGAGTAGGGTACATTCCGGATGAAGTTGGCGGCGAGAAGTTGATCAACCTCATTTTCGATAGCCTTCTGTTTGACCGGGGCGAAGCTTCGCTTTTTCTGTCTGACGGGTCGGGCCCCAGGATCAACCCCGATCTTGTGAGAAATGATTTTGGGGTCAATCCCAGGCATGTCAGCAGGCGCCCAGGCGAAGACGTCAGAGTTATTTCTGAGGAAACTGACCAGGTCATCTTGTTGAGTCCCTGTCAGGAGTGATCCGACCTGGACAGTTTTCTCATCGTCCCCTCCTGTCAGGGTACCTCGGTCAGTGGTTCGACCGGCGTCCCCCGGACCTCCTTCTGCTCGTCTCGGGTGTCCAGAGAACCCTTGATGTCGTCTTTTACCTCAGCGTTGTCGGCCGGCTGCTCAGATGAAGATGTTTCGGTAAGGCATACCTTCGCGACCCGCTGGTTTCCATAGCCCCGATCTATCCCGCCCCGATCGAGAGGGAACTTCATCGCCAGGTGGTAGGTTGATATCTGGGCCTGGAGGGAGTTCAGCGTCGGGCGGCCGAGGAGGACGTTGTAGGCCAATGGGACCTTTGCTATGATGAAGTCCACAGGTAACGTACGGGTGCGGCCGGGCTCCCCGACGTTGAACTGCAGGGTGACCACCCCTTCCGCCGGGATGGATTAGTTAGTGAACCCTGAAAGGACGTGGGAGGTCGGTTTCAAGTCTGCTGGGGTGAGCCCCATGCGCAGAAAGCAGTCGTGGAAGAGGATCTCTGCCGAGCTGCCCGAGTCGACAAGTATCCGGTGGACCTCGTACCGGTGGATTCAGGCCGTGATCACCAGAGGGTCGTTGTGGGGCATGGATATGCCGTGGAGGTCCCCGTCTCCAAAAGTGATTGGCTCGTGGTCCCTGGCCTTTTTGCTCGGGCGGCCGTTGGCGTCCGTTGCCGGCGTAGGGTGCCGAGTCTCGCGGGAGATCGACTAACGCCCTGTCGTCATGACCATAGTTCTTAATGGGCCCTGGTTCCTTCCGGTGAGGTCCCTTGGGCCTCACGGTAAGGTTGTCCTCGAGCTGCCTTGGCGGGCTTCGTGGGCGCGACCCCGTCAAGGGAGGGGGTACCAGTCATGCCATGAAGCAGGCGAGCTGTCCGCCACCGCCTCGGTAGGGACAGGGGTGACCTGGACGAATGGGGAGAAATGTCAAATCCTCCACCGGCTCTGTCAACAGCCAAGGAGGAAACAATCTCCAAGGATGACCTGGACGAATGCATAGCATAACAGATACGAGTTCACCAGGCGACTGAGGCAGCCGGTCAAGTTGTCAGGACAGGGCGACCATATCGGAGCTGGTATGACCAGATCAAGTACCCGCCAGGCTATACAATACCGAAATTTCACGTTTATAAGGGGACGGGCAATCCCCACCAGCATGTTTCCTAGTTCAGGGCGCTATTTGGCAACACTGGCGGCGACGATAAGCTCTTGCTTCGCCAATTCATCGGTAGCTTGTCAGAAACGGCGTTCGAGTGGTACTCTGAGCTCCCAAACGACTCTATTAAAACATTTACGGAGATGGAGCTGCTGTTTACCCAACGTTTCGCAAGTGCCAACGAACGCACTCCGATAACGGCATTAATTAATGCCAGGGTGAAACCATGCAAGACATGGGTCCAGTATGCTATACGTTGGCGAAACTTGTGGTCGAAATGCGAACAACGCATTGAGGAGGCGCCCGCGGTGGGCATGTTTGTGGGTACCCTAGATCCTCATGCAACTATCTCACAGTTCATGATGTTTTTTAAGCCAACCACGTTCTAGGCTTTGATCAACAAGTTGGCCCAGATGGACCAGATGGGTCACAGACCGTCTCCCCCGAAGCCAGAACCTTGGAATGATAAGGGTAAAGGGAAGGCAACCTGTTAGTTATGTATATGCCCTAGAGGCCATTGTTGTACATTTGATGTATATTATGATGGATGCTTAGATATATACAGAGAGGACTTTCTTGCTCATCATGATAGTATGCTATTTGGTTTCACTTTATCTTAACATGTTGACTTGTATTGGTTTACTGTTTTTCTCTCACATGTTGATAAAGCCCTTAGGATCTGTACTCGACTACTGGGACTATGATGAGATCATACTAGTGGGGCCATAGTAGTCGATGAGTACATCCTATAACTGTTCCTAGTCGAGGATATATCGAGACAGGGCATCGATACACCAGAGTAGAATAGCGTATACACATCTTGACCCATATGATGGGCGATGGATGATCCCATATCCATCAGTGTTTGACATCAAGGATGATGTACGGGTGCTCAGTGGAGACTGGGTACACTGGACGGACTAGCCGAGAACTCCCAGTTGGTGATATAGCACACGTCAGATGGCAGTTCTCCGGTGACACTGGTACAGGGTAGTCTGTAGACCCGAGATCGTCATAGAGTCTTGTGTGATTCCCACTGTGCTTTGATTTCCACCTTACCATGTCCAAGAGGGCATGCAAAACGGTGGATTTTGGGTACAGTCCCGAATCATATGGAGGCAATGAGCGATAGGAAGGGATTCGTCTCTCCCGGTATAGGGAGTTGATGTTGTGCTGTGTTCGATTGGCTATAACTGGAAGTCCCTGGCCAGGGCTGATATAGAGATTTACTGGTAAGTGTTACTAGTAGTTTCTCGACCTGTTATGAGCCTCACATCGACACGACTTATCGGTTACTGGGGTCTGACGTATACCACCCCTAGACCTGATATGCGACATATCAGACGAACAGACCGGACTGTACGGGAGTGTTACTGATTGGATTCACAGGAGAACGCACAGGCTAGCTTGTTGAACTTCTGATCGCTCAATACCTGGGTGGCTGTTACGTTTAGCTGACCGCTTGCAGCTTGTGGGTGTTTGATATGATCATCACCTGCTACCGGCGTATTGACGATTCTTTAGAGTCCTACACAGAGGTTTCTTGGCTCAGGCGAAACGGAGTAGAGGCACATATGTGATTTGTGCAGGACCGAGGATAATGCGATATGAGATACCGTATTATATTCTCGAGATATTTTGATATGAATCGGGACATCGGATCAAGTGTTGATTCGATGAATCGGTACATGATATATTAGCTGGTTATATTCGATATAGCCGGATCGTTGGATCAAGTGTTGATTCGATGATTTAATGTATAATAATATATATGATATATTGTATTACATTATCTAATATTGGCTCGCATTATTATTTCATTTTCTCACTAGATGATACATTGATATATATGCGATATATGTTAATTGTATTATTTTCTTTTGTTGCAAATATATAATATATATGTGATATATATTATTGTGACATGATATGATTTATTATTAAACATGTTTAAGGATGATTAAATGGGATTAGGGTTTGATTAGGGTTAGCTTCTTCTTGCACATTCTAGAAGCTTTTCCTTTTGTCTTGGTTAAGATATTATGGATGATACTTATCTTTAACCTAACCAAACCCTAACTCTAGTTTATTCTCTACAACTTCTTAGCCACTCATCCTTGACCATGGTTGATATATCAATCATATAGATTTCTTTTCTATTCATCACGAAAGGATTATCTTTTCCATGATCATCTTCTTCTCTCTTGAGTTCTAAAAGAAAATGCTTACTAGTTAATTCTTGTGTGATGATTTCTTGTGAGAAAGTGAATAAAAAGAAAGCATAAATACTACTCCCTCATCCTCATCTCATCTAGCCCATGGGATTAGGGTGTTCATCTCTATAGAGTGAGAAAGCTTGGGTTTTTGCAACTTCGACGTAGATCATCGGAGATTCGGAACACTTCAAGATAGCATGGATCGTTCGAGTCGTGGAGCCTCACTTGAGTCCGGGAGATCGTGGATCGCGGCGAAGGGACTTCTACTCGGAGCTTGTGAAGCGAAGGAGCGGACTACAAAGGTTGTAATCCCTCACACTTAGCTTTAAAGATATCATCTTGCATGCTTAACCCTAATAATCTAGCAAAGATCCCGTCTTTGGGTTGTTCGGCACATGTAGAATTTTATTCTGGCATGTTTGATGCTCTATGAACCTTCACTAGTGTGCCTAGGAACCTTACACAACCTTCGTTGCGAACGCTCAGCAGCAACCCAGTGCCCCAAAGCTGGCGGATCAGCTGGAAGAAAGACGGCGGTATTACAATGAGAAAATGAAGTGCCCCTACTCATTCCCGCGGGATAAGACAAAGAGGCTATTCGAGCTGGAAATACGCAATAGGCTTATCAACTTGCCAAAGCTAAGGCGACCGCCGCAACCCAGTGAGGTGAATAACCCCAACTACTGCCCTTACCATCAAACGGTAAGCCATCCGATTGAGAATTGCTTCATCTTCAAAGGATGGATTGAAGATCAATACCTACAGGGTAAGTTTGCGTTGTCCGAGAAGTGGAAGGTGAACCCACCACAACCTCACACTGCTAAGAAGACGGACACACCGGGGGCAACTTGTTCTTTCATTGAAGAAGCTCCATGGGAAATCGTGCTTTCAGCAAAAACCAAAAGAATGCTAAATGGGCTCCAGACATGCCCGGCAGTCAGGTGGAAGAACCCGCTGGAACCCCAGATCATTGAAGGGATGCTGAAGCCGCGCCCAACTCCGAAGATCAGTGGTGATGGCCCGAACACTCACAATCAGCCGTCGAAATCTTCAAAGAAAAAGAAGAAGAAATCTAAGAAGCCCGTGAAGCCCGACAGCAAGCGTACGGACTTGCAGAACCAGATTAACGCGCTGGAGGAGTACAATCAAAAGGCACGGACTCCCATCATACTCCAAGAGTTCCTCAACCACGTCTTTCAAGATGAAGATGAGGGGGAGAGTTCGTCGGATGAATCCGAGGGATACGTGGCGAGTTGTAATGTGATCTCCCACTCGTTTACCGACGATGGAAAAACTCCTGGCACTAAGAAACTGGGGGCAGAGCCTGAACCGAAGCTTGTGTGGCCAACAGACGAAATGATCGACGCCTTTCTAGACGATATTCGTTTGAAAAGTAAAGCCGACCAGGAGCGTGAGATGGCCGCATCAGAAGGAGCCGAACGCAGGCGATTAAACGAAAGAGTGGAATTACTCCCGCCAGATCGAAAGGCACCCAACGCGGATAAAAACATATTCAATACGAGGAAAAGGTTTGCCAAAGCCATGTCAATGGGAATGAAACCACCACCCTCGGAAGAAAACACGCTCAATGGGGCGGAGATGCACCCTAATTACTGCTCATATCATCAGAAAATTTCACACCCCACTGAGGAGTGCGACGCTTTTAAGACATGGTGGCAGGGATATGTTGCTCATCGGCAACATTTTAAGCGAATGAAGCGCAGAACTCGTCGGGAGCAGAGAAGTACGACCGAAGGACACAAAAAAACTACCGGTAACTGTTATACGGTCAACGCTGGGGGATCGCAAGTGCTCACATTCGGGAGCGATTCTGACGAGGAAATGGCTCTTAGCCCCCTCTTTAAAGAGTCCAACTCGGGAAAAGAGGAAGAACCGGAAGCCTGCGAAATCATTCAGCTGCGCAATCGCATTCTTCCGGAAAAGAATCTCAGACCCGCAACTAGAAAAGATAAGGGAAAGGAAAAGGTCGCTGAGGATATCACCTTAGATGACCAAGTTATGAAAGAGCTGACTGACAAGGATCCGCCTAAGAAGAGTAGGGTGGACTACAACATCCTAGCGCACCTGAGGAAGCTACCCTCGCAGCTCAGCATTCTCAACGCCCTCCTGTTATCAAAGGAAGCGAGAGATTCATTAATCAAGGCGCTACAAGAGCCCGAACAATTCCAAGCCTTCCTCGCCGAAGAAAGGATGAAGGATGAACTGGAAGAAGTGCACACGGCCGATATCACTTTCGGTGACGAAGACCTGCTCCTTGGGACGTGCGACCACAACCGTCCCCTATACGTCTCTGGATATTTCCACGATATAAAGATAGGCAAAATCTTGGTTGACAATGGGTCTTCCGTTAATCTCCTCAACGTGCGGGTGTTAAAGGAAATCTGCATGAGCGTCCAGCACCTTGCTCGGGACAAGATCACCATCTCCGGGTTCGACTCCCAATCATCGAGAACTCTTGGGTCTGTGATATTGAAGCTACGCTTTGGGCTACTCGACATGGACATTAAGTTTCACGTCATAGATGCCAAGACATGTTACAATGCTCTGCTCGGCCGGCCTTGGTTACACGAGTACAACATCATCCCTTCTACACAACATCAGTTTATGAAGTATTTCAAGGATGGTCTCGAGTATACCGTAATAGGTGAGCTAAACCCATTCTCCGTGAACGAAGTCTGCAAATACGAAGATGTAAAGTACTTTTTGCCAGATTTCGAGGACACAGAGAGGTGTCACAAACCGGAGAACAAAACCGCTACAACCATCCCTGTTTTCGGGAGTGATACTGAAGAAGAAGAAGAGATAGTTTACTCTGGGCCGTCTCGACGCAACGACCCGGGGCCGTCCTGTTGGATATAGTGCCCTCTAAGTCAATTATTGGATCGCAGGCACGTGATTGCAATGATTGAAGGAGGACCTATACCGATAAAACAGTCTCACTCGAGATGATAGTATGCTATCTGGTTTGTCTTTATCATCATGATAGAGCCCATAGGATTCTTGTTTGACTACCAGCAGTATGATGGCGATCATATATGTGGGAGCTGGGGTCTATAAGCACATCCTTAAAGTGTCCCTAGTCGTGGGAGTTTCGAGACAGGGCATCGATACTCCAGAGTAGACTAGTGTATACAGTCGAGACCCCGACGAGGGGCGATGGCCGGTCTCACAAGCCACTGGTGTCAGTTGGATCACCTAAGATGTATACAGGTGCTCATTAGGTTATGAGTACACCGGACAGGACTCGCCGGGAACATGCTAGTTGGTATTATACATATTGTCAGATAGCAGTTCCCTGGTGACATGTGTACAGGTTAGTTCATTGACCTGAGGTCGTCATTTGTCTCGTGTGAGTTCCCACTGTGCTTTGATTTATACCCTAGCACGGGTCAAAGGAGTCGTGCAAACAGGTATATTTGGGTACAGTCTCGAGCCACAATGGAGGCAAGTGAGCGGATCTTCGGGGATTCGTCTCTCCCGGTATTGGGGGTGAGATCGCGCAGTGTTTAGGAGAGCCATTATACGAAATCCCTGGCCAGGGTAATCGAGATTTACTGGAAGATATTCCAGTAATATCTCAGGGTGTTCTGGGCTGCTCTCTGACACGACTTATGCAGCTATTGGGGGTCTGACGTTAACTGACCCCCTAGGCCTAATATGCGATACTCATAGACGAACGTTCCGGACTGTACGGGTATTGTCACTGTCAGGCTCAGTAGGGTTTATAGATGAGTTCGCTCGTCAGTTTCCCTTCCAATCAATACATAGGCAAAATGTTACGTACAGCTTGTACCTCTGACGTGCTTTTGGTTATACCCAGTGCCAGTATATTGATGAGTCATTAGAGTCCCCCACAGACACTTTCCCAAGTTCGGGCGAAACGTTGTAGATGTCGTATGGTATTATGGAAAGGTTCGGAAAAAGCACGTGCGTTTTCGCATGTGTTATTTTTCGGGCAGATAATACTGGTAGGCTTTGGTTTAAGCCGGATCCCAGTATTATACTGTGTAGATATAATATCTTTGTCTCGGTTGCATTTATATTCGGTCGTAATATAAATGCGGGTATGTTTATACCATTACGGGGTTATCCTGAAATTCGTTTCGGGATGATTTTTGGAAGTTGCCAGTTTCCAGTTTTCTATCAGCCGTATTTGACAGTCGGTCAAATGCGGATTTATCTTTTCTTCTTGATGGTGAGTCATGAGGTGAGTCATTAGTAGAAGCTTCTTGTTTTGATGACTAGATTAGTGAGTCACAATCTTGCATTAATTGGATGATGAGGTGTAATTAGTGAGTCACCTTTTCATTAATGCTTTTTGTTCTTGCTTAGATTTTTTCCTCTTGATCTTTTATGAGAAGCTTTTCTAATGGTCACCACTTGCTCCTACACTCACCTCCCTTATCTTTATAATGTGGCCGGCCACTTCTTTGTGAGGTGATTTTTGAATCATTTCAAATTGGCAAAAAGATTATGATACAAGTGTATGGAAATTTCCTAGTTCAATTTCCATTCACCCGATTCCAAATGGCAACCTCTATAACCGTTCGTCCGTGACCTTGGACGTAACGAGACAAAGTATTCTACTCATTCTCTAATCTTGGTCGTCTCTTTTGGCAAACTTGACGATCGAGTTGCCTCGGTTCAGAGGCGGGAGCCCGTTTAAAGATCCGTCGACGTGGTGCCACCTGGACGATGAGAACGGAGATCAAGCAAGTTCGGATCAGTTGCAACATAGCGTGGAATGATGCTTGAAGACCGAAGGACTCGAATCATTCGGTATAACAATTCTACCCTCTTTACAATTTGTTAGTTTAGCTTTAATGGACGATCCGGGAGAAAGTACGCGATAGCGCCAGTCGTAAAAGTTTTGTTCCGCATATTGGCGTCTGTTTGACGGCCGGGGCGCTGCCGCGGACTTACACGTCCGCCCCCATATTGATCTTCGGAAGTGACTCGGAAGATGAGGTTAATGTTGTGTTCTCCAGTCGGTCGCCAATACAAGAATTCCTTGGTGATGATCAGAGTTTGCAAATCACCATGATCCCGCCGGAGCACTACAAAGATCTTGACGCGCTTGGAGCTCACAACATGCAAGACCTGCAGACGTTTTACGTCCCTCCCAAGCGAAAAGGCGAAAAGGTGATCCTATTCTATCGGTCCTGGGAAACAAGAGTGGAGAAAGAGATCTGGCACGGCGCGGATTCTACTCTTGACAAGCTTCAACCCATCCGTTTCCCAGATATTACACAAACGGATTGAAAAGGCTATTGAAGCGCCAAGGGATACCCTTAAAACAGACTACTCGACAAGCTCGATACTATAATAGGATTTGGGATGTCCCTGGGACTCAGCGCAAATTGCCCAATGGGAGAATGGAAACACTTGGGCTTGGATACGTGAGAGCCGTAAAACGGGAATGGGTCTACGGTAGCTACGCCATATATAACTTCGATGAAGAAGAGGACGCCCTGTCAGGAAATGCCAACCCCTCATCGGAACTAGATCCCGCGATCGAAGTGCCGAGTCCTTCGTTTGAAGAACGAATGGACAAGCTTATCTGGAAAGAGGGTCAAAAATCCCGAGACGACCATAATCGCGAGATGGCCATCTACGAGAGAGCCAGGACGCAACGTCTTCTTCAACATGCTGCAGAAGACACAAATACTCCTCCTTGTCAACATGCTGTGCAAAAGGCCCGACGCAGAGGTAGAAGTAAGTCAAAAAGCTGAAACGGAGGTCGACAACGACAACGCAGGATCAAAGAGCCATGTGATCGGGTATTGCACGGTCCGAATTTGTCCCTCATAAAAAAGATGAGTCAGGCATGCTCTTTTCCTCAGAATAAAACACAGAAGATACTTGACCTCGCTTTAAAACATCGAATGATTACACTTCCAGAGTCTAAACACCCTGAGCAAGCTAACGAGGTCTCTCATCCGGGCTATTGCTCTTATCACCGAGCCATAGGACACCCTATCGAAGACTGCTTCACCTTCAAGAACTGGGTCGAAGACCAATACCAGCAAGGCAGATTTGCTCTATCCGACAGCTGGAGGGTAACGCCGTCACAAAAGCACGAACCCAAAGACACAAGAGCAGAACCAGATCCACATCGGTCTTGGAAGCGAGCTCGTACCTGTCGTGTGATAACGATATCAAAAGAAGAGCCCGAGGATATGGATGACCTTCCTTGGCGTTTCGAAAACAATGACGACGAGGCAATCTTAGAATTTCCGCCAGCGCCGAAAGAGCTGGAAGATGGCATACATACTACTGCAGATAACCTCAGGAAAATTGAGCTGGGAACGACGAATGACCCGCGACCGACATTCGTCAGTGAGCTGCTATCTGAGGAAAGGGTGGCTGCGTTAAAAGACGTGCTTATGCAGCATAGAGATTGCTTCGCATGAAACTATTCTGAAATGCCAGGACTAGATCCAGAAATTGTTGTGCATAAATTGGCAATATCCCCGGACGTCAAGCCAGTCAAACAGGCGCCGAGAAGAATGCGGCTCGAGCTTGAGATGAGCATCAACGCCAAAGTCAAGAAGCTGATCGACTCTAGGTTTATCCAAGAAGTTCAATATCCTGACTGGATCGCCAACATAATCCCGGTAATGAAGAAAAATGGGACAGTGCGCATATGCGTGGACTTCCGGGATCTCAATAAAGCCTGCCCGAAGGATGATTTCCCAGTGCCAGTCATAGAGCTGATGATAGATAACACGTCCACTCACGAGGTTTTCTCTTTCATGGACCCCTCATCAGGATATAATCAGATAAAGATGCACCCCAAAGACCAAAAGCATACCGCTTTTCGGACCCCTCTGGGAATATTCTGCTATAAGGTGATGCCCTTCGGTCTAAAGAACGCCGGTGCCACCTATCAAAGGGCCATGACGAAGATCTTTGATGACCTCATACATGAAATCGTCGAATGCTATATCGACGACCTCGTCGTGAAAACCAATTCATACGAGGAACATCTCGAGCATCTGAAGACTGTATTTCAACGCCTTCGGCAATACAACTTGAAGATGAACCCCCTCAAATGCGCGTTCGGGGTGTCCTCGGGCAAGTTCCTAGGATTCATTGTCCGCCACCGAGGAATTGAGATAGATCCGTCGAAGATCAAAGCGATCATGGAAATGCCACCGCCAAGGACTCTCAAACAATTGCGGTCTCTCCAGGGGAAGCTCGCGTACATCCGGCGATTTATAGCCAACCTTTTAGGCAAATGCCGCCCTTACAGTCACCTGATGAAGAAGGGAACCCCGTTCGTCTGGGACCAAAAATGCCAAAGCGTGCTTGACGAGATCAAGCAATACCTGCAGAACCCGCCAGTGCTGGCTGCTCCGGTCAAGGGAAGGCCCCTCATTCTTTATACAACCGCCCTCGAAGGTTCCTTAGGCGCATTATGAGCGCAAGAGAACGATCAAGGGAAAGAAAGAGCACTCTACTATTTAAGTCGAGTTCTACTGGGGGCAGAAGGCAACTACTCCCCCATTGAAAAACACTGCCTGACGTTGATCTTTGCGATAACCAAGCTCAGGCACTATGCGTTGGCACACGAAGTCCGTCTCATATCGAAGGTGGACCCCCTTAAGTATTTAATGTCGAAGGCCATACTGACTGGTCGACTCGCTAAATAGGCCCTGCTCTTGATGGAGTTCTCGATAACATATCAGCCTCTCAAGGCAATGAAAAGCCAGGCCATCGCCGACTTCCTCGCTGAGCATCCGATACCTGCTGATTCTCCTTTGAACTGCGAGCTGCCAGACGAACATGCGTTTGACACGATCGACAGCGGTGATACCCGATGGGAACTTTATTTCGATGGAGCATCTTCCATGAAGAAGCGCAAGCAAAGTACGCCCATAATCAAATCGGGGGTAGGCCTTATCTTCGTAACTCCACAAGGAGGGATAATGCGCTTCGCTTTCTCCTTAACAGAACTGAGGACGAACAATGAAGCCGAATACGAAGCTTTTATTGCAGGCCTCAAGATCGCCATCGACATGGGAATTGAAAACCTCCTCATATACGGAGATTCCCAACTGGTCGTTAGTCAAGTAAACGGCGACTCCCAGACATGTAAGCCAGAACTGGTAAAGTACGGCGAGAGAGTACAGCGACTGCTGACTCAAATCCCCTCCTACACCTTGGAAATCATACCACGTGCCGAAAATAGCAAAGCGGATGCATCAGCCAAGCTTGCTAAAGAACTAGCCGACGAGAACCTCGATGACGTAAGAATCGTGGTACAAAGCCGTCGAGTTCTTGCTCCGGCGGAAATATCCCTAGAGTCGTCCGAAGAAAAAGGAGCGATCGAGCAGACGTCCAGGCAAATAAAAGACCAAGAAACGGTTGAGGATTGGAGATAAGTCTTCATAGACTACTTCAAATCCCGTCGAACGCCTGAAGGTGCGTCCTCAAGACATCTGCTTGTGAAACGAGCTCTGTCCTTCGCCTTCGTCAATAATACTCTATACAAAAGGTCATTTGACTCTCTATGGTTGAGATGCCTGGGACCTGACGAAGCGAAAAGAGTCGTTCAGGAAGTTCACGACGGACTCTGCGGTTCTCACCATGCGGGCCCAAAGATGAAGCTGAAAATCAAACGAATGGGTTATTACTGGCCCACAATGATCCAGGACTGCCTCGAGTATGCGAAGCAATGCCACTCATGCCAAATCCATGGGGACTTTATCCATCAGCATCCAACTCCTCTACATCCAACGATGGCTAGTTGGCCGTTCGAAATGTGGGGGACTGACATAATCGGCCCCATCGAACTAGCATCATCCAGGGGACATCGTTTCATCCTGGCGACGACCGATTACTTCTCTAAATGGGCAGAAGCAATACCGCTGAGGGAAGTGAAGACGGAGAATATTCTCCATTTCTTCAAGACGCACGACATTTATCGGTTTGGAACTCCGCGACGAATCATTTCCGATAACGGGCCAGCCTACAGAAGCCATAAGATTAGTCGCTTCGCGCAGCAACAAAACATAGAATGGAGATATTCGTCCGTTTATAATCCACGGGCTAACGGTCTAGCTGAGGCTTTCAACAAAACCTTGACAAAGATCGTGAAGAAGACGGTGTCCCGAAACAAAAAGGACTGGAACGAGAGACTACAAGAAGCTCTCTGGGCATATCGAACTACGTTCAAAACGGCCACGAATGCAACGCCATACGCGTTGGTATTCGGTACAGAAGCGGTACTCCCCCTCGAGATAGAGTTACCCTCTCTACGAGTGGCGGTCCACTACGAGCTGACGGACGAAGAAAATGCTCACCTTCGGCTTGAGGAGCTTGATGCCCTTGATGAAACCCGGCTCATAGCGCAACAAAATCTGGAGGCTTACAAAGCAAAGATGACGCGCTCATACGAAAGATTGACCAGGCCGAGGACATTCCGCCAAGGCGAACTGGTGCTAGTGGTCAAAAGACCTATGATCCCCAATCGCGCCAAACGGGGAAAATTCGAACCAAACTATGAAGGCCCGTGCATCATAGACAAGGTCTACCAGGGTGGAGCGTATCTACTCATGGATATGCACGATGAAAGACCTTTCAGGCCAGTGAACGGTCGTTTCCTGAAGAAATACTACGCTTAACGGGCCAAGGCCTAGGTCAATGATAGATGACGACGACTATGTCCGCTCGCTATCTTCCTAAGCCCGAACTCTAAGTAGTAACCAGCATCCTTTACAACGGACCGAAATGTCCTTAATGTTAGTGTATATGCCCTAGAGGCCATTACTGTATCATACTAGTTTGTATATTACTTAATGGAAGCTTGGGATATTCACCTTGTATAGACAATCTTGCTCAATATAGTAGTATGCTACTTGGTTTGTTTCTGCTTTAATGTGTACAAGTGTTTGTTTTAGTATATCACCTATACACATTAGTGGAGCCCTTAGGATCTTTGCTTGATTACTAGCGTTGTGATGGCAGTCACACTAGTGGGGGCTGGGTAATCCAAAGGCACATCCTTATGCAGGTCCTGATTATTCTCAAAGATATATGTTAACCGTAATCAGAAACGGCGTCGCTTCGCAGCTAGCCGGTGAATACGGGTCGATCCACAGAGATGTGTAATTTTCTTAATGTGTTTTTACGAGTTGATTCCAAATGTTGTTTGGATTGATTTATTAAATCTAAAAAAAACTAGATCTATCGATAAACTAAATTAATCTAAATTAAAGTCTTGCTAGGGTTAGGCTTAGGGGAAGTTTGGAGACTAAAGGTTTCATCACCGTTTTCAATGACTTATTTTTAATCTATTAGATGTTACGGTAATTATCAATAAAGTAGATTAGAATCTTTTGGGAAGATGTTTCTTCCTCTAGATTATTATCCTTCCTTTATCGATAATTACCCTTAACCTCCATGGAAAACACGCGCAACCGATCCTTTATACTACGGTGTCACCATTACCTCGATGGATAAGGTGCCGCAAGGAGCGGTGTGTGCATGCATGCATGGAGTTCTAATTCTTAGGTGTGAAAGGGCATGAAAAGGGTGAGAGATCTCATCTCTCAAACCTTTCCCTAAGGCTAACCCTAACAAGCAAGGAGATTACTCGCTCATTAGGGGATTAAAAGACATTCTAATTAAAAGAAAATTAAAACAAAGAATTAAAAGCAACTTACTAATTTTTATTGATGGCTCTCTCCAAGCAAGAATACAGAACAGATCTGAATTTGTGAAAATGAAAAGAGGCGTCGCCTTTTTACAATTTTTTTGATTACAATTTATAAGTAAACAGGGGAATTTAGGGTTACGGGATTCGCACATGTGCAATTACAGATTTGCCCACGAAAAATCCAAACCCCCGCACCGACGAACCGACACCAGAAAAATCCACCGACACGGGCACTTAATGGCCGCGGAACCGCGGCAAATGTGCGCCTTGGGCCGCGGTTCCGCGGCCTTTTGGTGAGCTCAGCTCACCAAACTTCTTGAGCATCATTCTGGTGTCTTTTCCTCTCTATTTCTGCAGTACTTTTCTCTAGTTGGATTCTGGATCTTCTCTAGATTCTTCAGTGAAATTTGTAGTGGTCTTTTAACTGTTTCCTTTAACATTTCGGACCATGCATTTCCTTGTGAATTGTTCTTCGTCTAGGCTTGAGTAGGATCCGTCTACTTGTTGGTTAAAAGTCCCTTTTCTGTATCAACTTTCGTCTTTTTCACTGTATTCGCTCCAAGAGCCTATTTCCTGTAATATGCAACAAACGTGCGTCAAGAGTACCTGTTTATTTATAAAATGAATAAAAATGGGCAGTACAATAATGCAATATTACAGTATGAACAAATACCCCCAAACTTATCTTTTGCTCGTCCTCGAGCAAACTTATTATTTTTATTCACTAAAATCCTAACCACACTTTCGCAGGGAAACGCGATTGCACTGAGCACGTGCAACAAGCCGTTAAACCTCTAGGTGTCCCTAGTAGGAGGAGTGTTGTCTCCTGAGGGTTTTCAGCGGATACTACCCACAAAATCCTATCAATTCAGCCCATTAACTTTTGTTCTCCAATTAGGTCTTCTAACAAGGAATTCTATTATCGTCGACCCGTAAATTATCCACCCACATTCTTCACACTTCCTCATCATCTTACTTAAGATTATATTTATCCTATAGACTTACTTAGCTTTCGGCATTTCTTAAGTTTTCCTTCTAGGGTTCCATCTCCACTTAGGAATTTCTATCAACTCTACTAAAGATACAAGTTTTATTCTTTATTCTTTTCTCTCATCTAAACTCCAATTACATACCCCTACGTGTGTGTATAGATCACCCCTACACTTGGAAATTCAAATCAAGCAATCGTACTCTCGTCCATTGTCCAAAGCACTTATTAATTAGTGAAATTTGCTTACACATCCTTCATGCGACCGTTAATACTTCTTGAGGTACCAACAACCGATTACAAGATGCGTCAGCACTTTAAGCGTACTTCCTAGTTTTGCAACGCCCAAGGCTTTAGCAGTGACTCCCAAACCAGTTGGTCTAAGGCACTAGATAATGAAGCACCCTCGCTAAATATTTTTCTATTTTTTTTACAGCCTTAAGTAATCACAAAAACCAGTGTCCATTTTTTTTATCTTTATTCACTTTTTTTTTCTTTTATTTTCATTGTACTAAGGACTTTTAGACAAGAGCATTTCAAGGTCTCTTCTACTATTCCAAGTTTCAAGGTACGTGATTGTGCAATTTGTAGGGTATAAGTTTTCAGAGTCTAGACTTAAGGTAGGAACTATTTTTCAAACTTATACTCTAATAAGAACATCAATACTCTTCCCTCATTTTGACTTAGCCCAAGAAGGGAACCCAAAATTTGCCTATTTCTAAATAAACTACAAGGCATATACTTTCTACCGTTAAACTTTGAGGAATGTTATTTTTAGGGTTTTTAATTCACTAAGTCTAAGATCTAGTTGCTCCTAACTAGTTAACCTATCTGTCAAACTCTAGTCAAATAAGCCAAAATTGAATACGATAATTTTTATAATTTTTGAAATTTTAAAATTTTTATGGGTTTTTAAAATAAGTATGCAAATGCAAAAATATGTACAAATGAATGCGAAGGAAGAAGACGTACCGAGCATACCCCCAAACTTGAACTTGACAGTGTCCTCACTGTCATGCTAAACCAAGAGGGTCAAAATACCGGCGCTTCCCTGTTTATTTATTTATAATTTTTTTATTGTTAAGAAAACAAAAATATATACAAAAAGGCCATCCTCCAAACTTCATTTAAACTATGTTAGACATTACTGCCAAACTTTGCATAGACCAAAAGTCAACACCAACCAGTTGAAAAATTTATCGGTAAAGAGTATTGGTTGGTGGAAGAATAAGTTGTAGCGATCCAAAAAGAATTAGGGAAGATAGAAGTGGTGGTATGGAAGGTGTGGAGGTGAATATACAGGAGGTGGTGATGCATCAAAACGAGAATGTGAATGATCAACAATCAGTAGAATATTGGCATTCTCGTAGCTTATTAAAAGAAATGGGGGTGGTTCAACTTCTAAAGGAGGAGGTTGACTCACCACAATACCCCCAAAATGTTTCTGTGGGTCCTCTATTGACTTGGCATCATCCATCAATTGCATATGATATTCAATTATAAGGGAACTGATCTTCTCGATGTCCGCCATAGTCCAACCGAAAACTTGCCGCCTATCTTGTAAGACCTTTAAAATAGCGTTCTCTTGCTCGAAGGCTAGAGAGGCTAATATTATAATGGGAAAAGTCTCATTCTCACCTATGTAAGCATATTTAAGGTGAGGCGATAAGGACATGAGTTCGAGTTTCGGAGGCGAAAGAATCATTGCGGAATCTACCTCGAACTCAAAGGACTCCAATACAGGTTCGAAATCACTGCAAACAACCGATTTGGATGGTTCAACTAACTCATCCAAAAATTCAAAAGACTCATATTCGGGTTGTGAGTCGTCATCATCCGAAAAAGTGAAACATTCATAATCAATATCGGTTGTGTGAACGGTGGTAGGCTCAAGGAGGGACGCACTAGTGACGTCAAAACTGTTTTCATCAAATAGAAATCTTTCAAGCTCGCAGTCCTCCTGCGTGATTTCTTGAATAGAGCAAACTTCTCGTGTACTAGTTTTAGGCACGGGGGGCAGACTTCCCATCTTATAAATATTGAACTCACTAGACGTCTTCCCGAAGGATAGAGTCATGGAGCCATTGCGACAGTTTATTACAGCATTGGAAGTGGCCAAAAATGGTCGACCGAGAATCACCAGAATTTGGTTTCTTGGGTTAGCAACAGGTTGTGTATCCATAACAATAAAATCAACGGGGAATATGAACTCCCCAACTTTGATCAACATATCCTCTAGCTCACCCTTTGGATGGGTGATTGATCGATCGGCCATTTGGAGAGTACAACGAGTGGGTTTCAACTCTCCAACCCCTAATTGTTCGTACACAGAGTAGGGAAGCAGGTTAACACTAGACCCAAGATCTAAAAGTGCTCGATTAATTTTCTTATCCCCAATTGTGATTAAAATCGTAGGACAGCCGGGGTCCTTTCAATTTTGGGGTAAGGTTTGAGGGTGGTTAATAGCATTGCTCACTGCACTAGCCACTAGCACTTTCTTGGGTACTTGAGATGACTTTCTCTTCGAGGTGCATAAGCCCTTTAAGATTTTCGCGTATGAAGGGACTTGTTGGATTGCATCCAAGAGAGGTATATTTATGCTAACCTGCTTAAATAACTCCACAATCTTCTCCATTTGTGCAGTTAGTTTATTGGGACTCAACCTGTTTGGAAATGGAGCATTTTGAAAATTTGTTGAGTCAAATGTCTGTGGAGTAGAATGTGGAGTAGGAACGGCACCCCGTGTAGATGTGTTCGTGTTGTGAGAAATGGGTCCGTTCGAGTTAGAAGAAGTAGAGCCGTGTGAAAGGTGGAGAATAGGCTCTAAAGAAAAAGGTGAAGAAGAAAATGAAGAAGGGGAAGATGACGATGGAGAAGAAGAAGAAGAAGAAGAAGAAGAAGAAGAACCACCGGCGGGGATGTCATCACTTATACCCACATTATTTTGCAACACTCTTCCGGATCTCAACGTGGTCACCGCATTTACATTGTGATTGTGATATGCGTTTTGTGTGTGACCGGGATTTGGCAATGGTTGAGATGGAAGCTTTCCCTTTTCTCTCTCGCTCAATGCAGCAGTTAATTGTGCAATTTGTGCTTCAATAGATTTGATACTTTGATCGTGTGAAGCATTGTTATGCATCAAAGACTGAACATAATTTTCAAATCTTGCTGCGGATTCTGTAGATTGCTTGAGAAATGCATCTAGACTTTTTTCTAGCGAGATAACCTTATCATCATTTGGTTGAACCAAATTGTTCGTTTGATTTGTATGAGGTTGTTGTTGGAAAGGTTGCTGATTTTGAGTTTGTGAAGGTGCTTGTTGTTGTTGTGGAGGAGGAGGTCTTTGAAAATTGTTATTTCCTTGGAATTGTTGATTTTGGTTCCAAGCGAAATTTGGGTGACTCCTCCACCCCGGATTGTATGTCGAAGAGTACGGATCGTTTCTTTGTCGTTGCTGAAATGCAGCATTGACTTGATCCTGTCCTTGAGTAGATGCATTATAAGGACACTCTTCGGTTAGATGCGATGGATTCGCACAACAAGCACAAACAGTTCGTGGAGGTAAAGCAGGGGCAGGAGAAGACGATGAGATTTTGGTCTCAATGGCTTCTAGCTTTTTCATAAGTGCGGCCATCTCGGCCTTCATAGCAATCGACATATCTACTTGATGTATGCATGCCCTAGATTGACAACTAGAAGAAGATGATGTGGTCTTGGTACTCTCCCACTGAATTGTTTGCTCACTAAGATCCTCAAGAAACTGCCACGCTTCGTCGCTAGACTTGGAGAGAAAATGACCTTAACATATGGTTTCTAGCAACTGCTTCGTTGCCGAGTTCAATCCCTCGTATAATGTTTGGCAAAGTTGCCAACTTCGATCCCATGATGAGGGCATTGAACGAGTAGGTCTTTAAATCTCTCGAAGCACTTCCAAAATGGTTCGGAAGGAAGCTGTGAAAATTGTATAATCTCGTTACGGATTCTAGCAGTTTTGTGATGAGGATAGAACTTTTTCAGAAAAGCTCTCACAAACTCGTCCCAATTTCTAATGGAATGTGATGCGGTGCTGTATAGCCACTTCTCGGCTAGGTCACATAAGGTGAAAGGAATGACCCTTAGCCTTATAGCGTCATCACTTAATTGGGTCGTTTTCATCATAGCGCACACATTTTGGAATTTATTGATAAAGATATATGCATCTTCAGATTCCAAACCATGAAATTTTGGCAGCATATTGATGAAATGTGGTTTTATTTCAAAATTGTCCCCATTTGCCGGTGGGGGAGAAAGACAGGTAGGTAAAGAAGTGCGGACGGGGTAGAAGAGATCCTGGAGCGCAACTCGTGCGGGCGCTACAACAGGCGGAAGATTCGGGTTATTCGCACCTAACGGAGGTGGAATCATTCCCGTCGGTAAGGTATCGTTGGGGTTGAATCCCGACATACCTTCGAATGTAGAATTTGAAGGTGGACGTAAGGAAATGGAGGGAATTTCGACTTCGGAGTCGAAAGGTTCGTCGGTCGGTACCAACGAAACACGGACTAATCGGGCGTTAGTATCTCTAGTCCAAAGTGACATACACTAAAAGGAGTAGTGTAGTCAGAAAAAAAGGAAAAAAAACAGAATGTGGAGGTAAGATAACGTCAATGAGAAGAAGTGGTGTAAGCGAGCTGCAAGTTTCTTTAGCGACAAGTTGCAAGTTTTGAAAAGATTTTTCTTTTTATTTATGTGAGAATGCTTGCAAAGAGATTTTTGAAAAGAGACTCGTGACACAAATGTATCAACCACACATGCACAATCAGGCCTAGATCTAGGGTCACCTAGGTCTGCTAGACAGCTCCTAACTAGGGCTAAAAATAGGACCCCAAAACGCCTCTTCACCGCCAATTGCGGCCAGGTAAGTGGGAAGGAACCACAGTAGTGGGCCTAATTAATAACCACTAGCCTAGACACACTTGCCTAGACACCGCAAAATCAGGTTAGGATAAACGGCCGATGCCTATACTAGTCCTTTTCCTATTGAGCTCGAAGTCCTTAGGGTTGAGTCTATTATTTTTTAATTAATTGTGGTCAATGCAAATGCTTTAAGTGTTTTCTGGGGTCCTGGGAAGGGTGATGAAATCCCCACCCAATCTGAGTTTGGTCAATTAGCCCCTTAAAGTCCGATTAAATTATGCAAAACATTAAATTCACTTGCAATCATTTTTTTAGCGCGGCGCAAAGAAACCTACAGAAAATCTGTTATTTAGAAGGGGAGAGAAGATTTTTAGCGCAAAGAAATCCTGCAGAAAATTTTTACAAAAGATATATGGAGGTTGATAGAGGGGAGAAGAAGAAAACAAACCGAGCAAATTTCGCGCAGAGAGGAGATTAAACCGCCGCAGTTCCGCGGTTTTATGCCCCCATTGGCCGCGGTTTCGCGCTCTGGTGATGGGATCAACTCCTGAAAAAAATTCTATTGCTCTGTTGTGAACTTTATCCTCTGTTCTGATGTGCACTTTTCAGTTCAGCCTTCTGTAAATTTCCAGATCCGAGGATCTTCGCTATTCCTGCAAAATTCAACAGATACACCCTTCAAACAGATCAAAATTGATAATTTTTTTATTTCTTTTTTTATTTTCAGATTTTTTATAATTTTTAAAATTTATATCAACCCGAAATTACACAGAAAGAAATTTACGCCATCCCCGGCAATGGCGCCATTTGATTATTCTCAAAGATATATGTTAACCGTAATCAGAAACGGCGTCGCTTCGCAGCTAGCCGGTGACTACGGGTCGATCCACAGAGATGTGTAATTTTATTAATGTGTTTTTACGAGTTGATTCCAAATGTTGTTCGGATTGATTTATTAAATCTAAAAAAAACCAGATCTATCGATAAACTAAATTAATCTAAATTAAAGTCTTGCTAGGGTTAGGCTTAGGGGAAGTTTGGATATTAAAGGTTTCCTCACCGCTTTCAATGCCTTATTTTTGATCTATTAGATGTTACGGTAATTATCAATAAAGTGGATTAGAATCTTTTGGGAAGATGTTACTTCCTCTAGATTCTTATCCTTCCTTTATCGATAATTACCCTTAACCTCCATGGAAAACACGCGCAACCGGTCCTTTATACTACGGTGTCACCATTACCTCGATGGATAAGGTGCCGCAGGGAGCGGTGTGTGCATGCATGCATAGAGTTCTAATTCTTAGGTGTGAAAGGGCATGAAAAGGGTGAGAGATCTCATCTCTCAAACCTTTCCCTAAGGCTAACCTTAACAAGCGAGGAGATTACTCGCTCATTAGGGGATTAAAAGACATTCTAATTAAAAGAAAATTAAAACAAAGAATTAAAAGCAACTTACTAATTTTTATTGATGGCTCTCTCCAAGCAAGAATACAGAACAGATCTGAATTTGTGAAAATGAAAAGAGACGTCGCCTTTTTACAATTTTTTTGATTACAATTTATAAGTAAACAGGGGAATTTAGGGTTACGGGATTCGCACATGTGCAATTACAGATTTGCCCACGAAAAATCCAAACCCCCGCTCCGACGCACCGACACCAGAAAAATCCACCGACACGGGCACTTAATGGCCGCGGAACCGCGGCAAATGTGGGCCTTGGGCCGCGGTTCCGCGGCCCTTTGGTGAGCTCAGCTCACCAAACTTCTTGAGCATCATTCTGGTGTCTTTTCCTCTCTATTTCTGCAGTACTTTTCTCTAGTTGGATTCTGGATCTTCTCTAGATTCTTCAGTGAAATTTGTAGTGGTCTTTTAACTGTTTCCTTTAACATTTCGGACCATGCATTGCCTTGTGAATTGTTCTTCGTCTAGGCTTGAGTAGGATCCGTCTACTTGTTGGTTAAAAGTCCCTTTTCTGTATCAACTTTCGTCTTTTTCACTGTATTCGCTCCAAGAGCCTGTATCCTGTAATATGCAACAAACGTGCGTCAAGAGTACCTGTTTATTTATAAAATGAATAAAAATGGGGAGTACAATAATGCAATATTACAGTATGAACAGGTCCCTAGTCGTAGGACTATCGAGACAGGGCATCGATACTCCGGAGTAGACTAGCGTATGCGCTTCTCATCCCAGTGTGGGAGACGGTCTGTCCCACAGCCGTCAGTACGTCGTACTTGAGATAGTATGCGGGTGCTCGTTAGGTTACGAGTACACTGGACAGGACTCGTCGGGAACTGTTGATTGGTACTATACCTATCGTCAGTTATCAGTTCCCAGGTGACATGAGTACAGCTTAGTCCGCTGACTTGACACTGTCACTTCGCCTCGAGTGTGTTCCCACTGTGCTTAGATTAATACCCTACCACGGCTCAAAGGAGTCGTGCAAACAGGTAGTAGTTGGGTGCAGTCCCGAAGCACTTGGAGGCAGTAACGGTTAGACAGGATTCGTCTCTCCCGGTATTGGGGGTTGACATCGCGCTGTGTCTAGGAGAGCCATTACACAAGTCGTCCCTGGCTAGGGCAAGCGAGATATACTGGTAGGTTTCCAGTGTTATCTCAGGGTGTTCTGGGCTACACTCCGACACGACTTGTACCGCTATTAAAGGACTGACGTTTGCCGCCCCCTAAGCCCGCTATGCGATGTTATCATACGAACAGACCGGACTGTACGGAGATTGTCACATTCAGGCTCAGCAGGAGTTCAGATGGGTTTCACTTCGTCAGTCTTCTTGTCGGAATCTACCTGGGGACCGTTACGCACAGCTAGTCCCGCTTGCGGTCTGTGGTTAAACCCACTGCCAGCGTAGTGTCGAGTCTTTAGAGTCCCACATAGAAAGCTATTCGCCTTTAGGCAAAAGAGTAGAGGTCGCATGGTTTTGCGACAGGGTTCGTCCACATCCGTGCACTTCTGCACGTTTAGTGTCCGGGCAGTTAACACTAGCGGACTTTGGTTTAAGCCAGATCCTAGTGTACGTTTTGGGATTGGTTTTATCTCGTTTGTATTCATGTTCCTCGGAAAGCGGATGCGGGTGTGTATGCACAGTTGACAGAGAGACAGAGGCAGAGGATTCTCATTGGGGTTGTTGACTGTTGACTGTTGACCATTGACTTTTGCTAAACCCTAATGAGAATAAGAAATATGATTAATGATAATATTAATTAAGTATTATTGTGTCATGGTTGAGATGAAGGGTTGACTTTGTTGACTTGTTGACTTTGTTGACCGGTGACTAGGTTGGACTAGTTGACCACCATCATTACAATGGCTATCATTTCATGGCAAAGACTTTTGCTTGCTTGTTTATTTTTGCAAAATGAGTGCACGAAATGATATGGCCATTTTGACTTGAACCATCACATAATACTCAATTCCTATTATGAGTTATCATGATTTTGGATTATGAGAGCTCGGATGGCAAAAGACTTGCTCATTCTCTCATTTGCTTTCTCTCTCTTGCTTGAGCTCTCCCTCTTCCTCTTGCTCTCTCTCTAGTCTATGGTTCACTTGTCTCATGAGTTGAGAAGCAAGAACCATAGAGATAAAACCCAACACACTCCTCTACTCATCCTAGTTCACAAGGTTTAGCAAACCAAGTGTTCTAGTTTCTTCTAGTTTGAAGTGAAGCCAAAGGTAGAAGCTTTCAGGTGGATCCATCTTCGGCGCAAGGAGACGACGAGGTGAGGCCGATCCGACCACCGTAAGGAGTTGAAGACGAAGGAGATCAAGTTAAGGTATAACCACCTAACCGAGTAGGTAAAACTCTTGTTAGGATTGTTAGATAGTTGTTTAACAAAGATCCGTATTTTGAGTCCATGTTACCACCTCTAGAAAAATGGTTTTTCATCCTTTCCGCAAGCCCGTAAGTATCGGGAGAGGTAACGTGGACTTACAGTGGTATCAGAGCCTAGTTAAACACTATCTAACATGTTAGCAAAGTAACTATAAGTTCGATCGGAGAAAAAGTCGCGAAACGAACCCGGAAAATCAAGTTTCTGTCGACTCTGTATTCTGTTCAAAAAATAATAAATCTTGCACCAACATCGACTCTGGCTTTTTAAAATACACCCAACAAATTTGGTCCACTGGCTCGGTCAAAGCGCCGCGGAACCGCTGCAGGAGCATGCTCTCGCCGCGGATCCGCGGCCGAGTTGACTCGGCCGTGGCACAAATTTCCTGCAGTGTGTTTCTGGGGTTGTTTTGGGATTTTTACAATATGATTTTCTGCCCAGATTTTCCAGAAAGCAAAATTTGTTTTTGGGGCCTAAAAATCCGTATTTTGATCGAACTTCTAAAGACTTAAGTTAACGGGTTATATCTATGATGTGATATATGTATTGAACGTCTGCTAATCGCTATACGTCGATTAGTGGGGGTTATACATATCTGTGATCTGTAATGTTGATGGTATGTGTATATGAATTCATTGGATTGTCGCGGATGAATAGCCGGGGGGTTGTGAGATGAGAGTTTTCTTTTTCTTTCAATTCATGTAAATTTGTAATTGATGTAATATTATTTATATGGCCGCACAACCGAGATGGGGTTGTAGCCGTCATTGTATAATTTCTTTTACTGTTTTTGCTCCTAGGATAGACCCAAGGTAGGGTGCACAAACTACCGGGTATCTCGAAGTGCCGAGTGGCCTACTCACGGTGTTGAGGGAGGTTGCTTCGCTTCGGGTACTTGGCGGGTAGTTTGCCGCACCCGTAGGGGTCTAGGATGGGGTCTTGGCTATTCATCGCGACCGTGTATATCTATTTATGATATCTATTTAGGCGTTGCTTATGTTTTGCATTCGAGCTAGTCCAGCCCCCGCTCTGTCGTTAGTTAAGTAACCTAACGGGTAATGACGGGGCCCCGTGGCGAATGCGGATGGCATAAGCGTACGTCATATTTTCGTTGTTTTCTGCAATGGTAGGATTAAATGATGGGACGCATTAAAATTAATGCAAGAAAAATATACCAAGTAAAAGTCGTTGGAGCACTTTCAAAACCACTCGGTTCTTTTCAAAACCAAATTTTAAATGCGGAGCATGAACCACTCCTTTTTGAAAGCTATCACGTTCCTTCGATTATATCAAGTTCACTACGTTCACGGTTTCGCCAAAACCATTCGTAGCCCTCCGTCGTTTCACATGAATGGTCAATAAGTATTCAAGCTATGTATGTTGGCCAAAGTCAAGGCATAGTGATTGGTAGCTAATGGGTATTCATGTGCAGCATAGATAGATGTGTTGGTTTGGGACAGTCGTACTGCCATGTTGGCCAAAGTCAAGGGTAGGTACTGGTGGGTTCAAATTAACCTGGAGAATGACGAGTAGAACTTGACATGTGACTTATGATATTTTGGCCAAAGTCAAGGTCATAAGAGCATGGGGCAAAAATCCACATCGGGAGTTTCAAAAGAACTGAAACTTGCTAGCACTACATACCATTTGGAGTGTGATGATTCTGGTGGGATTCCTTCAGTTTTGTCACGCGATGATATTTGGATCCCGATCCTACTGTGAGTATATGCTACTCCTCGGGAAATTTCTCACTTAACGATCAATGCTATAAACCAAGTAGGTGTCTAGAAAGGTGTTAGCGGGGCTACGCCCCCAGGGAAAAGAGGTTATTTAATTAAGGAACTTCGCGAAAGCGTTGGAAAACCTCCCTCGAAGTACCGACACTAGCCTGGCTGAACGGTTAAGCAAGTATTGTACGGCGAGATTGATCCTGACTAATTCTTCCATTTTGGTTTGAGGAGGGATTCGAGAGACAGTGGGAGCCATCCTGTTTAGACAAATTAAAAACCACTCTAAACTTGCAAGAGCATCATGCTAAAGTGTTTCTTCTCTCTTTCCTAATTGCAGCGACCAAACATCATGACCGGACTTAAGTTACTACTAGATAAAAACATACTGACAGGGCCAAGCTACAAAGATTGGCTCAGGAATGTCAAAATGGCAATCACTTATGACAAGTTGGGGTATCTCCTTACCACCAAAGCTCCCCCTGTCCCAGGTCCCAAAACCAGCGTTGCGGATAGGGAAATCCGTAAGACCTGGGAAATCGATTGCGCGAAGGCCAAGTGCCTCGTGCTTGCCTCTATGGACAATGAACATCAGAGGAGGCACGAGAATATGGACCTTGAATCCATATTTCTCCATAAAAAAAACTGTATGGGGAGCAATCTCGTATCGCCAGATACGAAGTCTCGAAAAAGCTGTTTTCGGCAAGATTGGTCGTCGGATCATCGGTAGCAGAACACGTGCTTAAGATGATTGGCTTCATTGAGGAGCTCGTGGACCTAGGGACCACGTTAGAGAACGAGCTCTACACGGACTTGATTCTCCAGTCCCTTCCTTCCACTTACGCCCAGTTTATCCTGAACTTCAACTTGCAAGAAAAGGAAGTTGAACTTTCAGAACTCCTCAACATGCTGAGGAGTGCAGAGGGCACCCTACAAAAAGGTCGGGAAACATCCACTTTGTTTGTAGGAGGATCTTCCTCTTCTAGGTCCAAGGCGAAAGCCAAGGGAAAGAAGAAGAAAGCCCCCGCCAAACCAAGGGGCGGTGTTAGTAAAGTGGATACGAAGGGAAAGGCAAAAGCAACAAAGGTAGCGGGGAAGCTTGTGGGAAAGGAAGAGTGCTTTCACTGTCATAAGAGTGGACACTGGAAGAAAGATTGCAGGGCTTGGAAGGCCAGAACACAAGATCTGAAGCAAGTTGCGGCTTCAGCTTCAGGTGTGTATGTTATT
Organism: Agapanthus africanus; assembly: GCA_030015575.1. Lineage (NCBI taxonomy): Eukaryota > Viridiplantae > Streptophyta > Magnoliopsida > Asparagales > Amaryllidaceae > Agapanthus > Agapanthus africanus. The sequence goes on along the minus strand of JASDDO010000031.1, from coordinate 288,096,056 downwards.
GAAAACTGTCTATCAATAAACTCTACTTTCTGGGTATTGGATACCGGATCAGGATCTCATATCTGTAATTCTTTGCACGCGTTGAGAAAGCGTAGGGTTTTGAAGGCAGGTGATATGACCCTCAGAGTTGCAAACGGAGCTGGCATGGATGCTGAGTCCGTGGGGGACTATCACCTGGGGTTGTCAGATGGACACGTTTTGGTTTTGCGTAATTGCTATTTTGTACCCAATGCAACTTGTAATATCATTTCTGTATCTTTATTATCTAATGAAGGTTATGAATTTGCATTTGTAAGTAATGTTGTAAACATTCACCTTAATCAAGTTTTGATTGGGTCAGGTACATTAAGCAATGGTATATACGTATTAAACCAACCACAGATTTTCAATGTCCAGAATACACACAAAAGAAAGTCTCCGGAAACAAATCAGGCTTTCTTATGGCATTGTAGACTGGGTCACATCAATGAGAGAAGATTGACGAAATTACATACAGAAGGATATTTGGATCCGTTCGAATATCAATCATATGCAACTTGTCAATCCTGTCTCAAAGGAAAGATGACAAAGACTCCGTTCACTGGACACGGAGTAAGAGCGAGCGAGCTCTTGGGACTCGTACACAGCGACGTGTGCGGTCCAATGTCTACGCATGCACGAAGCGGTTATTCTTACTTCATTACTTTTACGGATGACTTTTCAAGGTACGAATATGTCTTCTTAATGAAACATAAATCCGAAGCCTTTGGAAAATTCCAGGAATATAAGAATGAAGTAGAAAAATAAACAGGCAAAAGTATCAAGACACTAAGATCTGATAGAGGTGGTGAATACTTAAGTGCCGAGTTCCTGGATTACCTAAAAGAGAATGGAATTCTCTCTCAGCTTACTCCTCCATACACTCCGCAGCATAACGGTGTATCGGAGAGACGGAACCGAACCCTATTGGATATGGTACGGTCCATGATGAGTAACGCTGAGTTACCGTGATCATTCTGGGGATTTGCACTAGAATCAGCTGCATACCTTTTGAACCGAGTTCCAACTAAGACTGTGCCTACTACACCATATCAGATGTGGTGTGGGAAGAGACCCTATCTTAATCACATTAATACATGGGGATGTCCAGCTTTTGTCAAAAAGCAGCATGCGGACAAACTCGAGGCACGCTCAGTACAGTGAAAGTTTATGGGATATCCAAAGAACTCCAAGGGATATTTCTTCTATTGCGAAGAGGAACAAAAGGTTTTTGTTTCTCGTCATGCCCACTTCTTGGAAACTCAGTTTTTGGAAAAACAGATATGTGGGAGCGTAATAGAACTGGAAGAAATTCCAGAACCACAGAATATTACTGAAAGCTTAGTAGAACCAGAGGGTTCAAAAGAACATGACATTCCTACGCCGCTCCGCAGGAGTAGTAGGCAGTCTCATCCGCCCGAGAGATACTACGGTTTTCTCATAGACGGGGATAGAGAGGATTGCATCATTGATTATGATGAGCCGACTAGCTTCCAGCAGGCCATTCAGAGCGTTGACTCGGTAAAATGGCTGGATGCAATGCGGACCAAAATGGAGTCCATGTACACAAACAAAGTATGAACGTTGGACGTTGCTCCAGATGGGGTAAAACCCGTAGGATGCAAGTGGATCTTCAAAAGGAAGATTGGTGTAGATGGACAGGTTGAGACCTATAAAGCTAGACTTGTTGCAAAAGGTTTTCGTCAAAGACCTGGTTTGGACTATGACAAGACCTTTTCTCCAGTGGCTATGCTGAAATCCATTCGGATCCTTCTTACCATTGCTGCCTTCCACGATTATGAGATTTGGCAGATGGACGTAAAGACCGCTTTTCTAAATGGAAATTTAGAGTAGTGTGTTTATATGGACCAGCCAGAGGGTTTCATTCAGAGTGGGAGCAGCGGAAAGGTGTGCAAGTTGCTTAAGTCCATCTATGGACTAAAGCAGGCATCGCGGAGTTGGAACATCTGTTTTGATGAGACGGTCAAAGATTTTGGCTTTATCAAAAATCCAGATGAACCATGCATCTATAGTAGATTTGTAGCAAGAACTGTCGTATTCCTCGTATTATACGTGGATGACATTCTCTTGATAGGAAATGATATTCCTATGCTACAATCTGTCAAAGGGTTCTTGTCACACAGGTTCTCCATGAAATACCTGGGTGATGCCTCTTACATTCTGGGGATTCGGATCCATCGTGATAGATCCAAGAGGATATTAGGACTTTCACAGTCCAGGTACATCGACACCATACTGAAAAGATTCAGTATGGAAGATTCCAAGCGCGGTAATCTACCGTCTTGTCACGGGATCACCCTCTCCAAAGAGATGTCTCCAAGACTGATTTGGAAAGGGATCGCATGTCTATTATACCCTAAGCTTCTGCGGTAGTCTCTATAATGTATGCGATGTTGTGTACCAGACCGGATGTAGCTTATGCACTGAGTGTGGTAAACCGGTATCAGTCAAACCCTGGGGAGAAACACTGGATAGCGGTAAAGAACATTCTCAAGTACCTGAGAAGGACTAAGGAGATGTTCTTGGTGTATGGCGGAAAAGACCTCCAGATCGAGGCCTTTGCTGACTCCAGCTTCCAGAGTGACAAGGATGATTCCAAGTCCATGTCAGGTTTTGTCTTTACCCTCAATGGAGGGGCGGTGTGTTGGAAGAGTTCTAAACAGGAAACCGTTGCTGACTCGACGATGGAAGCGGAAAATATCGCTGTTGCAGATGCCGCAAAAGAAGCTGTCTGGATAAGGAAGTTCTTGACAGAACTTCAGGTGGTTCCGTCCATTGTTGATCCAATACCTCTGTATTGCGACAACAACGGGGCTATAGCTTTAGCGAAGGAACCCAGGTCCCATCAGAGGTCCAGACACATCTTGAGGCGGTATCACTTGATCAGGGAGATTGTGGGTCGCCAGGAGATCGAAGTTCGGAGAGTTTTTACGGAAGATAACACTGATGATCCACTCACGAAGGCCTTACCCCAGACTCAGTTCGAGCGGCTGATCGAGATGATAGGTCTTCGATACGCCAGTACATGGCCTTAGTGCAAGTGGGAGATTGTTAGTGTATATGCCCTAGAGGCGATTACTGTATCATACTAGTTTGTATATTACTTAATGGAAGCTTGGGATATTCACCTTGTATAGACAATCTTGCTCAATATAGTAGTATGCTACTTGGTTTGTTTCTGCTTTAATGTGTACATGTGTTTGTTTTAGTATATCACCTATACACATTAGTGGAGCCCTTAGGATCTTTGCTTGATTACCAGCGTTGTGATGGCAGTCACACTAGTGGGGGCTGGGTAATCCACAAGCACATCCTTATGCAGGTCCCTAGTCGTAGGACTATCGAGACAGGACATCGATACTCCGGAGTAGACTAGCGTATGCGCTTCTCATCCCAGTGTGGGAGACGGTCTGTTCCACAGCCGTCAGTAAGTCGTACTTGAGATAGTATGCGGGTGCTCGTTAGGTTACGAGTACACTGGACAGGACTCATCGGGAACAGTTGGTTGGTACTATACCTATCGTCAGTTATTAGTTCCCAGATGACATGAGTACAGCTTAGTCCGCTGACTTGACACTGTCACTTCGCCTCGAGTGTGTTCCCACTGTGCTTAGATTACTACCCTACCGCGGCTCAAAGGAGTCGTGCAAACAGGTAGTAGTTGGGTGCAGTCCCGAAGCACTTGGAGGCAGTGATGGTTAGACAGGATTCGTCTCTCCTGGTATTGGGGGTTGACATCGCGCTGTGTCTAGGAGAGCCATTACACAAGTCGTCCCTGGCCAGGGCAAGCGAGATATACTGGTAGGTTTCCAGTGTTATCTAAGGGTGTTCTGGGCTACACTCCGACACGACTTGTACCGCTATTAGGGGACTGACATTTAACGCCCCCTAGGCCCGCCATGCGATGTTATCAGACGAACAGACCGGACTGTACGGAGATTGTCACATTCAGGCTCAACAGGAGTTCAGATGGGTTTCACTTCGTCAGTCTTCTTGTCGGCATCTACCTGGGGACCGTTACGCACAGCTAGTGCCGCTTGCAGTCTGTGGTTAAACCCACTGCCAGCGTAGTGTCGAGTCTTTAGAGTCCCACACAGAAAGCTATTCGCCTTTAGGCAAAAGAGTAGAGGTCGCATGGTTTTGCGACAGGGTTCGTCCACATCCGTGCACTTCTGCACGTTTAGTGTCCGGGCAGTTAACACTAGCGGGCTTTGGTTTAAGCCAGATCCTAGTGTACATTTTGGGATTGGTTTTATCTCGTTTGTATTCGTGTTCCTCGGAACGCGGATGCGGGTGTGTGTGCACAGTTGACAGAGAGACAGAGGCAGAGGATTCTCATTGGGATTGTTGACTGTTGACTGTTGACTGTTGACCATTGACTTTTGCTAAACCCTAATGAGAATAAGAAATATGATTAATGATAATATTAATTAAGTATTATTGTGTCATGGTTGAGATGAAGGGTTGACTTTGTTGACTTGTTGACTTTGTTGACCGGTGACTAGGTTGGACTCGTTGACCACCATCATTACAATGGCTATCATTTCATGGCAAAGACTTTTGCTTGCTTGTTTATTTTTGCAAAATGAGTGCATGAAATGATATGGCCATTTTGACTTGAACCATCACATAATACTCAATTACTATTATGAGTTATCATGATTTTGGATTATGAGAGCTTGGATGGCAAAAGACTTGCTCATTCTCTCATTTGCTTTCTCTCTCTTGCTTGAGCTCTCCCTCTTCCTCTTGCTCTCTCTCTAGTCTATGGTTCACTTGTCTCATGAGTTGAGAAGCAAGAACCATAGAGATAAAACCCAACACACTCCTCTACTCATCCTAGTTCACAAGGTTTAGCAAACCAAGTGTTCTAGTTTCTTCTAGTTTGAAGTGAAGCCAAAGGTAGAAGATTTCAGGTGGATCCATCTTCGGCGCAAGGAGACGACGTGGTGAGGCCGATCCGACTACCGTAAGGAGTTGAAGACAAAGGAGATCAAGTTAAGGTATAACCACCTAACCGAGTAGGAAAAACTCTTGTTAGGATTGTTAGATAGTTGTTTAACAAAGATCCGTATTTTGAGTCCATGTTACCACCTCTAGAAAAATCGTTTTTCATCCTTTCCGCAAGCCCGTAAGTACCGGGAGAGGTAACGTGGACTTACACTTAAACTAACGGCGGACCGAAATGTCCTTAAACTAACAACGGACCGAAATGTCCTTAAACTAGCAACGGACCGAAACGTCCTTAAACTAACAACGGACCACTATGTCCTAAAACTGGCTGTTGACCGAGATGTCGATAAACTACGATGGATCACGGCATCCCGAAACCGATACAAAAAAGGGAATAAAAAAAATAAAAATAAAAACTGTATGTCTATAAGCAAAATAGGCACGGATGAAAACCCGAAAGGGCTCCGTGAGTAAAAACCGCAGGGCTACCGGCGAGTGTTTGTGAAAACCTGAAAGGGCGCAACCTCGTTAGAAAAATAAAAAGAATATAAAAAAAAGGGGAAAGACGGTATGTCCATAAGCAAAATGGGCACGGATGAAAACCCGAAAGGGCTCCGTGAGTAAAAACAGCAGGGCTACCGGCGAGTGTTTACGAAAACCCGAAAGGGAGCAACCTCGTTGAAGGGAACTTGCAGGGTCCTCACGACCTTGTAAGGAGAAATCACCCGCATGAGATCCTTATGACTCACAAGGGAGCAACACACTTAGGAGTCCTCACGATTCCTAGGGAGAAATTACACTTGCGAGATCCTCACGACTCGTAGGGAGAACTCTCTTATGGGACCCTCACGGCTCATAAGATTTGAAAGTCTTAAGTCACAGAGACCTAAACCTGTGCTTAAGCAACCCCCACAACCTTCAATTTATGCCCTACAAGTGGCTCAATACTGACCCTTGTATACAATCCACGGGCGCGAATAAACGTTTCCCTAACCAAGTCCCATCCGTGACTAGGGATATGTTCGTATGGCGAACAACCCTTGTAAGTCCTCTCGACTTATAAGGAGAAAACCCTTTTGTAAGATCCTTACGACTTGCAAGAGGACATGCACTTAGGAATCCTCACGATTCCCAAGGAGAAAACACACCTGCAAGATCCTCATGACTTGTAGGGAGAAATACCTTTGTGAGACCCTTACGGCTCATGAAGTCAAAAGCCTCAGTCGACAGGATCCTTAACCCTGTTTACTAAGCCACCTTTGTTCAACATCGACAAAGGCAAATGATGATTCGCTACTAGCAACATCCCATTTGTAGCGGTGCTGATGCCGAAATCGGTGTCTAAAATCCAAGCTTGCAGTGAAAAGGCTAGCGAGCCACACATGCATACGAAATAGCCGAAATGATGGGGCAACTTGCAATAAAAAGCAGCAAGTAAAAATGTATGCATTAAAAATAGCCGAAATGATTGGGCAACTCGCAATAAAAGGCAGCGAGTAAAAATAAAATAAATAGCCGAAATGATTGGGCACCGTGAAAAATAGCCGAAATGATGGGGCAATCGCGACCTTCGCGATATAAAAGCTGAAATGATAGAGCATCGCGGAAAAAGAAATAAAATAAAAATGAAATTTACGCCCTACAGGTGATGTTACATCTATCCCGGTATACAATCCAAGGGCGCAAACAAAGAAGGGATCATACTCCTCCCCCAGGTCTCATCACAAGAAGAAGCCAAATCTCGACGGGCCGTAAGTGACCTAGATATTGTCTCAGCACTCGTCTCGTCACAACGGACACAACATCAAGCAAAGCGGAACAGCGGCAACTCCCAGTTCCATGACTCGGCGATGTACTCCCTCTGAGAGTCAAATCCCAACTCCGTGAAATGCGGATATATTCAGCAAAATTCCTGGTCACGTGGAACGCGGATAACATCACTCTTTGACCCCGTGGAAAACGTCCAGAGCGGAGCCTGGTCCTCGCAGAACACGGCAGTGAATCCGTGGAAAGCATCCAGAGCAAAATTCCTGGTCACGTGGAACGCGGATAACGTCACTCTTTGACCCCGTGGAAAACTTCCAGAGCGGATCCTGGTCCTCGCAGAGCACGGCAGTGAACCCGTGTGAAGCATCCATAGCGGAGCCTAGTCCTCGCCGAGCACGGCAGTGAACCCGTGTAAAGCATCTAGAGCAAAATTCCTGGTCACGTAGAACGCGGATAACGTCACTTTTTGACCCCGTGGGAAACGTCCAGAGCGGAGCCTATTCCTCGCAGAACACGGCAGTGAACCCGTGGGAAGCATCTAGTGCAAAATTCCTGGTTACGTAGAACGCGGATAATGTCACTCTTTGACCCCGTGGAAAACGTCCAGAGCGGAGCCTGGTCCTCGCTGAACGCGGCAGTGAACCCGTAGGAAGCATCCAGAGCAAAATTCCTGGTCACGTGGAATGCGGATAACGTCACTCTTTGACCCCGTGGAAAACGTCCAAAGTGGATCCTGGTCCTCGCAGAGTACGGCAGTGAACCCGTGTGAAGCATCCAGAGCGGAGCCTAGTCCTTGCCAAGCACGGCAGTGAACCCGTGTGAAGCATCTAGTGCAAAATTCCTGGTCACGTGGAACGCGGATAACGTCACTCTTTGACCCCGCGGAAAACGACCAGAGCGGAGCCTGGTCCTCGCCAAGCACGGCAGTGAACCCGTGTGAAGCATCCAGAGCAAACACCGGACTGTGGAGTCCTTAAAATCCACGGACTATGATGTCCTTAACCTCGACCGTAATGTCTTAAAACTAACGATCAACCATAATGATTCTAGACTGATTTTACCTTGGTTAAAGGGTACATCTCTTCACTCCTTTGATATTTGGCGTTGTAATTCCTCAACGTCTTCAAAGAGGTGACGGGTCCCAGTAACCACACATTTCGTGGACTGTGGAGTCCTTAAATCCACGGACTATGAGGTCCTTAACCTTGACCGTGATGTCTTAAAACTAACATCGAACTGTGGAGTCTTTAAATCCATGGACTATGAGGTCCTTAACCTTGACCGTGACGTCTTAAAACTAACATTGGACTGTGGAGTCCTTAAACCCACGGACTATGAGGTCCTTAACCTTAACCGCGATGTCTTTAAACTACGGTACCCTGAAGAACATCCCAAAGCAACCCCTGACCCCGTGAAATACGGATAAGGGTGACCGCACTCAGCACTTGCGGGTCCTCACGACCTGCAAGGAAGAAAACTCTTTTATGAGATCCTTACGACTCACAAGGGAAAACCCGCTTAAGAATCCTCGTAATTCTTAAGGAGAATTTACACCTACGAGATCCTCTCGACCTGTAAGGAGTAAAACTCTTTATGAGACCCTCACGGCTCATAAGGCCCAAAAGTCTTAGGAGGCAGATCTTAACCCTGAATCCTAAGCCATCGCTACCCTGCAAGTATGCCAAGATAAATTGTTCGCGGAACACATTCAATAAAAAAGGGGACACACCACTGAGAAGAAAAATATGTCTTTATTCATAAACCAAAATGGGTACAAAGTACAATTCATGAAAGAACAAAAAGAAAATACTCTCGTTCAGGAGTATGTACAAAAAGAAAGGAAAAGATACAAGTTTTTCAAGCCGGCGGGCGATTTAGCAATTTTTCTAGCTCATCCTGCTTTTGCTGGGCCACGGCTTCGTGATTCAGGATCGCCAGAAGACGGGCCTCCGCCTGAGCCTGTTGGGCCTGATACGATGCAAGCCGGCCTTCAAGCTCTTTCTCAGTGGCCTTGTGAGCCTCGACCCTTTCACGAGTGAACATGGCAGCTTTATCAAGAGCCACCACCTCTTTGATAGACTCTTGAAGCACCCGCCAGAGTTCATACGCTCTGTTGCCTTGGCGGTAAGATTAGCTTGAAGCTCGCTCAGCGCCTTAGAAGCCAGCTCCTTCTCCGAGAATTTACGGCCGAGCCTCTTCTCGCACAACAATATGTTCGCTACACGTCGTTCTATCAGACCACGTAAGCTCGCTTTCGCGACCGCAACCTTTGAAACAGGATATACACGCTCAAGACCGTATAAACAAACCTCCAGTCGATAGCAATAGTTGATCTAAAACGCGCGCACATCATCTGGTATGGGAAGCAACAAAAAAATTCTCGATGTACATTCCATCAAGCATGCATTCGCAACTATATGAATATCCGAAAAGAAATAATACCCGAAGCTCTGATGTGCATGCAACATAGTGATAGTGTTCGCAATTAAAGAAAGTTCTCATGGGAAGAACACAAAGTTCATTTATGCAAGCAAAAAAATACATACATACGGATACCCAGCACACATGAAAGTTCAACATAAAGCATGCGAAAACTAATTTAAATATACTACACTAGCGGGAAAAGGTCACCGAACAAAGGATCGGTAGCGCAAGGGTTGACAAAACAAAGAACAAAATTCTCCATCTCTCTCTCCGCTCTCTCCAACACGTCAAAGCGACGGTTCTCGCGAGGAGTCGCTCCCCACCGATTGGCGCCATGTTCGTCCGCAAAAGCAGACATAACAGCTCGACGGGCTCTTATTTCGCTCAAAAGGTGAACTGAGCGATCTTTCAAAGCTTGAGTAATTAGGCACGCTTCGTGAAAGCCCTCGAGCTTTTCTTCAGCCGCGTCAAGCATCGCCAGGGTCATCTCTGCCGGGTGAGGAGGGATGTCGGCAAGCACGGCAGCAAGAATCATCCGGAGCCAGAGGGAGCCCATTGGGAAGGGAGCCCCCTACGGATCGAGAGCTCATATGTCGCTGAGTCGCATTCGTCGTCGGTACGGAGAGGGTCCACCAATCGTGCAGCGAAGCGATGAATCATCTCCTCGATAGGCACTTCCTATGGCTGTCGACGAGCGCGTGGACGGTTGCAGGCCATGGCACTCAGTTGTTTCTCAAATTAAATCACGTCAAAATAGGAATAAATTTCTCTGTGAAGAGGAAATAGGCTATGGCCTCAAGACTATAAAGGGGAGCATTAAATGCTGCGCACAGAAAATCTTGCATGGTGGAGCTATTTCCAAGGCCCAAAAAGGGGAAGGCATTGGAAATCAAGGAGATGGAACTATTTCCAAGGCTCCTTTTCTGCATCTAATGCTGTGCACAAAAATATGACATGAAAAATTAAACAGCCCCATCAAAAGGACCCCACGTGCGGAGCACGTGAGCACCAAACTTGACGTGTACTAAAAAATGGAATAGCGCCCTGCACGTTAAAAACAGCAACAATAGCAAAATGACAAAATCCCACAAAAGGGCATGCAAACACAGAAGGGCACGATAAAACTTATCATTCATACTTTAAAAAGTCCATACAAAATAAAAAAAAAAGGGGGGGAAATGATTACAACGGCAAGACCTCAGACGCGGGGCACGGATTGAGAAACTCGAACTTGGCTTTGTCCAAGATCCTCCAAGCATTTCGAACCATCTGAGTATGTTTTCTCTCGCGGTCACAAGCGTCGGGGTCCTCATGAATGTCTTCTACCCTCTGATAGGCAGCAAGTATGGCCGACTGCTGAAAAACCTGGTGCAAGAGATCAATGAAGTTGTCGTGCCTTCTCTTCGAGATTAGGCTCATCAGATACACCGAATGTATCTTATCCTCGGCAGCGTCCAATGCCCTGAGCGGTACACCAGTGTAGAAGAGAGGAAGCGCCTCCCAGATCGCCAGCACGATGAGTCTCAGAAGAGAAGAGCGACTGGGGAGTAGCCGATAGTTGTACTCGTCAAAGCGGCTCATGATCTCAGCATATTGAGCGTTGGTGAACTCCTGGTTCTGGCTGCGGCCTAGTGCACGAATATTCCCGTAAGAGATGATTTCGTCAAGATCATACAAATGGGCATCCATGACACCTGAAATAACGATCATGAAAAATTCAGTACAAACTTTTTCCTCTCGGATGTGAAGGAAAACCTAGGGAAAGAAAACCCTAAAGAAGCCTCCATGAGAAGAACTTAGTTCTTCGTAGGAATTAAATTCCTTTTGAAAAGGGGAATTAAATTCCCATAAACATTTTTTTTAGATGGAATTAAATTCCATGGAATTGAACCGCCACCATCATCTTCCTAAAGATCAGATGAACCCTAAGAGATCTATTGTTTGAGGATTAAATGGTTTTATGTTTCTGTTGAAGAACTTGAAGAAAAGTGAGTTTTTTTTGTTAAAGGGGGAAAAACCCTTAGTACGGATTTAAAATCCTGAGAATTCTATGAGGGTGCCTTGATCGTCCAAAGATCATTACCTGAAGAAAAGGGGATCCTTGAACAGAGTTAAACTCTGGGAATTTTTGAGGCAGAGAACTAAGCTCTGGAAACGAGAATTAAATTCTCAAAGTGAAAAGTTGCAAAGAAGAAGATAAGCAAAAGTGGAGGCGCTTCTGAAGTGACCCATATATTTATAGGATGGGATGAAAAACGTTTCATCTACCCTACTCCCAGAGCAGATCCGACGGTCACAAAAGTGACAGCGTTGCACTCACGTGCAGACACGTGAGAACAACGCTGTGGGGGCATTTGTTCCCTGATTAAAAATCAGGAGAAGCTTCAGGAGAGGCATCACGTGCCCACACGTGACCAGCGGTCACGTGTTGGCACGTGATATTTAAAGCAGCGGCAAAGAGAAAGCGCAAAAGAGAAGCCCATTCCAGGGGTCACGTGCCTACACGTGACCAGGGGTCACGCGCCTACACGTGACCAGGGGTCACGCGGCCACACGTGACCGGCTTTAAAAGTCTTATTCTTTAACGGAATTAAATTCTGCGGATCAATCTTTCAAATCTTTCCAAAATGAAGAAAGATTATCTAAAACCGTTGGATTAAAAATCTAAAGGTGATTAAATATCACCAATTTGTGGAAAAATCTTGGACTTGGAAATATTTCCCCCTAAATCTAACTGAAATAACAAAGAGATATCTTTGGATTTAAAATCCAATGGTGAATAAAATTCACCAAATAATCTAAAGGCCCTGATTAATGATGAAGATAAATCAAATCTCTCAATGAACAAATCAAATATTTCAATGAGAGATTTACCAAACAGATTGATTCCTTTCCTTCTCCTATAAATAGGAGCCAAGAAGAGGAGAGGGGGACCTTTGGACCTTTTCTTTTGATACGCAGAGAGAGAGATATAGAGCCTTTGATTCTCTGCAAAAGGAAAACCTTAGGTAAGAAAAGAAAAAGGGAGGCTTAAAAAGAGAATTTAATTCTCAAAAGAGTTTATGTCACGCCCCGCTTCCCGATGTACGGTGAAGGAGACGCGACGAGGTCCGCTACGTATGTACTCAGAAGTACATACGCTAAGCGTATCTAAGCAATATAAAAGTAAATCACAAGAGACAAGATATATAGAAATAACAGCAACTTTATTAATAACATTCTTTTGTACAATGCATGAAAAGTAAATACAACTGAAATGAAAAGCGATGCCTAAACAGTGGCATAACAGGAAAAGAAAATACTGAATAGAACAAGGTACAATATCTAGAGCTCGGGGTCTTCGTGAAACTGCTCCAAGTCTTCACCGGTGGGCTCGATCTCTGCTGGGTCCAAAGCACCTGACGACATTCAAAGAAGAAAGAAATAGAATGTCGTCAGCGAACAGGTCGCTCGGTAAGTCCCACATATAAGGAAGAATTAGAAAGACAGAATAAGAGTATTTTCTAAAGTATTATGTTGTAGAATATTATAGAATATTGTGTTAACGTTGTTGTCTGTAGCTTGGCACAGAAGGATGCCAGTGTATACGAGAGGGGTCTCTATATGCTAGAGACCAGGGCAAACGGAATGTACAAGGAACCCTTAAGCCACGGTACAACAGCAACGGAATATAGGTTAGGTGTCTTAATCTGACCACTCCGTGCCACCTTTAACACCTTCCGTATCAATCTACCCCTTAAACCCCGTAGTGTTTTGATAGTATTGTTGTATTGTATTGTGTAAGTTGGATGACCGACCAAAATCATGATATCAGTAAACATGTTGTAACTGCATAATCAGGTAAATGGAATAATGGATGTATATCCATGGTTTGATTCAGTCAAGTTGTATAGATTGTTAACTGGATTGTAGGATTCATGTGTTCATATTGAGTTGGAATATTGAAGAATATAGATTGACGTGAATCATATTCAAGTCAGAAATAATCAGACTCAAACCCGAGTCAGACTAAAAGAAATATAATTTGAAGTTCTATAATTGTTAGGGTCCTTATTGTAAATAATAAAACTTGAGGGGGTTTTATGTAAAAAGGTACTTTTGTATAGTTTTCAAGATACACCTCAAATATTTATTATTCGTCTTATGGTTATAATGAGTGTGATTTTATTTTGTCTTATTTCTAGTGAAAATATTCTAATTACATAAATAAAGGTATTAATTTGTAATATTGATTTAATTGAAATTCATGGTATTTTAATGTAACTTTTAATCTTGTAATTTTTAGGAAAAAGTGAAAACTTTATCTTATAATAAAATAGGTGTTCAAATGATAAATATACATATGTTTACACAAGAATAATTTTTAATAAATATTTTATTTTCCAAAAATCTCATTTTTCATAAATGTTGTATTCTAAACCTTTCGAGACCGAATGCTCCTTGCGGAGGTCTGAATCTCGCACTACTAAGCTCGAGGGTGCACGATAAACCGTACTATCCCTAACGAGTTCCCCAAAAGTGGGTTGTAGTGGCGCTTTACAAAGATTTAATAAATACTAATCATTTAGAAAACGATTTTATAAAAATAAGGTATTTATTTGTAAAAGGGTGTAAATTTCCGTATTTTAGATTCTAGGGTTTCCTAAGCCAACTAGCCTATTTCTAAATGGTCTAAACGACACGTCATTAGAAGCCCCAAATCGCCTCTTCACCGCCAATTGCGGCCAGGTAAGTGCCAGGTGAGTAGGAGGCTCTCCACTACAAGTAGTGGTCCTAATTAAGTAACCACTCGTCTTAGACACACTTGCCTAGACACCACAAAGTAAGGTTTAGATAACCGATCGATGTCCATGACATATCGTATTTTCCTATTAAAAGATTTTGTTTTAAAATTGTATACAACTTAGAACTTTCAGAAAAGGTTTATAAAGAAAATGGTATTTTAATGTAAAATCTTATATTATCGTATTCTAAGTTTTGATGATATCAATTATGGTTGTATTTGCGTGTGTGTGGAGATAGGTCATTACCTCATGATCTATTTTAAGGTATAGCAATGTTAAAGGGTTAAATGAGATAAACTAAACTTGGTGGTATTTAAGTGCGAAAATACGGTATTTTGCAAAAGTTATCATTTCATGTGAGAAACTTTATCCAAATTGATTTTTAAGTGATTAGTAGTCAACATGAATATGTTTAAGCATTATGGAATTAGTGATAAGTGAGTTTTGATAGAAAACCGAATCGGAAATCGGTTTGTTCCGATTTCCGTCAGGTTTTAAAAAGTCGTATTTTATGAAAGAATAGAAAGGTAGAAAAGAGTGACTTACGTGTTTGGACAACGCTAGAGAGTGATAGGAAGGTAGTGGGTTTGTCGGTGCGTCGAAACGTCGTGAAGAGGTCCTAATACGATCGCCGGGATTTCGCCGTCGATTTCGACAGCGCTTCGCCTTTCGCTCGTTTTCCAACGTACCAAGTTCTCTTGAAATTTTTAGAGAGTGGACTTAGGAATGTAGGATGAGAGGGTAGAGGGTATGGGGGTTTATATAGGGTTAGGCTAGGGTTAGGGTTTTTAATTAAAAAAATTATAAAAAAATATACAAAATCATTAAAAATTCATTAAACATAAGAGTTAAAGGGATTTATTGGCCAAATGATAACCGATCCAAGCATTTAGAGTATGCAGGAGGGTGGACCAGGTCAAGACCCAACTTTTCATTGTTGGTGACTCGGCCGTCCGGCCAAGTCCGGCCGACGGCGCCGGACATAGTCGGCCGAGTCGCCGGCCGGCGGCGCCGAGTCGGGCCGAGTCATGGGTCCAATGGCCGAGGATTCTTCGGGGATACAATTTGGTATATTTATTTTTTGTTGTCCAGTACATATTTTGGGAGTTATGGCCTTTTTACCGTTGACTTCCAAAAAAAATTAAAACAAACTAAATACAAAAATAATGTGGGGCATGGGATTTGAACTCCGGTGGCTTGGTTCAGCAGTGCAAGGTATTACCAATGAGCTACAAGCTCCTTCTTGTAATTATGGAGTGAAATAAATACTTAAAGAGATATCAGCTGCAATAAATACTCCAAGTATACATTGAATTTAAATTAATTCTTTGTACATTAAAATTGGAGTTGTTACAGTCTACCCTCCTTACAAAAATTTCGTCCTCGAAATTTACAACTTTTATTTGAGGACTAGTTTACAAAGAGGTGTAGATATCTAGTATGCATTTCATCCTCCCTTTCCCAAGTGGACTCTCCTGGAGTGTCTTTCCTCCACATCACTCGAACCAAGTTAACTTCCTTGTTCCGAAGTGTCTTCACTTTCCTATCCAGGATCTCCACGGACTGTTGCTCACAAGACAAGTCGGGCTGTATAGTGAGCTCGGAATGATCAAGTACATGGCTGGGGCCACTCACATACTTTCTGGGTTGGGATATGTGGAACACATTATGCACTCCTTCCAATGAAGGTGGTAGCGCTAAACGGTATGCCACTTCACCGACTCGTTCGAGTATGTCGAACGGTCCAATGTATCTCGGACTTAGCTTACCCCGTCTTCCGAATCAGATCACTCCGCGGTTCGGAGATATCTTCAGGAATACGTGATCTCCTGGCTGGAACTCCAAGTGTCGTCTCTTTGCATCAGCCCAGTGCTTCTGTCGATCTTGGGCTATGCGCATCCTTTCCCAGATAGTACGAACCACATCAACGGTTGCTACTATCATCTCTGGTCCAAGAAGTTCCCTATCTCCGATGTCGTCCCAACTTAATGGCGATCGACACTTCTTTCCATACAATGCTGCAAAAGGTGCCATTCCTATGCTTGCTTGGTAGCTGTTGTTGTACGAAAACTCCACAAGATGTAGGTGATCTTCCCACGATCCCTTGAAGTCTAGCATACACGCTCTAAGCATATCCTCCAAGATCTGAATAGTTCGTTCCGACTGTCCATCTGTTTGTGGATGATAAGCCGTGCTGAAGTTCAGACTTGTTCCCAAGCTTGCTTGCAGACTCTGCCAAAATTGCGATCGGAATCTGGTGTCACGATCGGAGACAATGCAGACCGGTACTCCATCGAGTCTCACAATTTCCTGTATGAGTTCATGGGTATCAGAGATAGTACATTATGAAGAGTTTTAAATCTAAATTAGATTATTACCTCCATGTACTTCTTTGCTAGTGTCTCAGTTGATTGGCCAACTCGAAATGGGATGAAGTGAGCCGACTTTGTGAGTCGATCCACAATGAACCATATGGCATCATTACCCTTTGTGCTGCGAGGAAGAGCAGTCACAAAGTCCATCGTGATGTGTTGCCACTTCCATTCTGGGATTGGTAACGGTTGAAGTAATCCAGCAGTCCTGTGATGTTCAGCCTTTACTTGCTAACACACTAAGCATTTTACGACGCTTCTGGCTACTTCACGCTTCATTCCATGCCACCAATAATTCTGACGTAGATCTTTGTACATTTTGGTACCTCCAGGGTGTACTGAATAGGGAGAGTTGTGGGCTTCTTTCATTAACTCTTCCCGAACAGGCCCTTTTGGTACACACAATCTGCTGCCGTATCTCAAAGATCCGTCTTCATGGATGATGAAGTTTGTTCTGAGTCCATTCTCCACTTATTCTCTAATCTTTTGCAACTTACCATCGCTAGCTTGAGCTGCTTTGATCTGATTGACAATGGTTGATTGAACTTGTAAATTCATCAAACTTGAAGCATTACCTGGCATGACTACTTCAATCTCCATCTGATGCAAGTCTTGTTGAAGCTTCCACTGAGCGGTGAGATTCATTGCTAATGGTTGGCGACTAAGAGCATCAGGTACTACATTCACCTTCCCTGGGTGATATTGCAAGTTGATGTCAAAGTCCGCCATGAGTTCTAACCATCTTCTCTGCCGCATATTCAACTTCTTCTGAGTAAACAAGTACTCCAGGCTCTTATGATCTGTGTAGATGTTCACTCGTTCACCAAGTAGGTAATGACGCCAAATATTGAGAGCAAAGATGACGGCTACCAACTCCAAATCATGCGTCGGATAATTGCGCTCGTGAATCTTCAGCTGTCTTGAAGCATAAGCCACAACCTTACCGTGCTGATGTAGAACACAACCTAATCCCTTACCGGATGCATCGCAATGCACTTCGAATCCTCCAGATTGATATGGTATGACGATAATAGGTGCTGATGTCAACCTTGACTTGAGTTCTACGAAAGCTTGTTCGCATGCTTCTGACCACACAAATTCTTCATCTTTACGTGTGAGCTTGGTCAGGGGCGTTGCTATCTTCGAAAAGCCTTCAATAAACCTTCTGTAATATCCAGCTAAACCCAAGAAACTTCGAATATTCTTCACTAACTTTGGTGTAGGCCATTCGCTAACTTCCGAAACTTTCGCTGGATCTACAGAGATTCCTTCTCCTGATACGATATGTCCAAGAAAACCAACTTGATTTAGCCAAAACTCGCACTTGCTGTACTTGGCATAAAGCTGATGTTGTCGAAGAGTTTCCAGGACAATTCGTAGATGTTCTGCATGTTCTTTCCGACTCTTAGAATACACCAGGATGTCGTCGATGAAGATGACAACAAACCTGTCTAAGTACTCCCGGAAAACTTGATTCATAAGGTTCATGAATATTGCGGGTGCGTTGGTCACTCCAAATGGCATCACTAGAAATTCGTAATGTCCATAGCGAGTTCTGAAAGCTATTTTGTGAATATTAGCTTCCTTGACCTTCACTTGATGATAACCTGAACGAAGATCCAATTTAGAGAAAACACAAGATCCACTTAGCTGATCGAATAAATCATCGATGCGCGGGAGTGGATACTTGTTCTTTATAGTGACTTCGTTCAAGGCTCTGTAATCGATGCACATTCTGTATGAACCTTCCTTCTTCTTCACAAGTAATACAGGTGATCCCCAACTTGAAGTGCTGGGACGAATCCATCCTTTCGCCAGTAATTCGTCCAACTGTGTTCGGACTTCCTTCAAACCTTCCGGACTTAAACGATAGGGTGTTTTGATCACCGGTTGTGCTCCTGGTACTAAATCAATACTGAATTCAAGAGCTCGATCGGGACGCAAACCTGATATATCATCAGGAAATACATCATCGAACTCTCGAACCACATCTGGTCTTGATTCTTCCTCTGCTTGAGCTGCTGTAACTACTGCTTCTCTTGGCTTCGCTTTGTAGGTACTTGGCTCCAGTGTACGGTCTCCGCTTTTGAAATAGAAGACCGGATGGTCTGGGATCTCGAATACTACCCTCCTTTGACGACAGTCTATGGTAGCATAAAAAGTTCCAAGCCAATCCATTCCTAGAACCACATCGAAGTTCGGTATGTCCAGCACTTTGAAGTCAGCATAAAACTCTCGACTGCAGACGACGACTGGACACATGCTGTATCCCATAGTTGCCTTTAGAACACCATTTCCGGAACTGACATTCCAGCTGGGTACAAGCGGTGAAACTGGAATCGCATGGGTTCGGACAAACCGTTGCGACATAAAGCAATGTGATGCTCCAGTATCGAACAGTGCAAGTGCAAGGATTGAGGATACTAAGATTGTACCTAAGGTATGTGGGATTTGTTTTAGGTATAGGAAATATGTAACTAAGTAGTAGAATAGAAAAGCAAAGTTTGAAAAGAAAAATTTACCAGTGATGACTTGGCCAGTGGCCTCAGCTTCTTCCACGGACATCGTGAAAGCCTGGCGCCTTGGTACATTCCTCCTGGCCTGAGGAGCATTCCTCGGAACGTTCCTTTGAGCTTGATGGAACTGACGAGGAGGTGGTGCAGCTTGTGGTCCTCTGGGTGATGCAGGTAGTGCAGGTCTGGGAGCAGGTGCCTGAAGAGCTGGTCGCTGCGGATAAGTAATTGCTGGCCTGGGTGCAGTAACTGGGTTCTGTCTTTGGGGACAAGACCCAATATCGTGAGTAGCTGAGCTGCAGACTAAGAAAAGGCGGTTGGCTCGACGGCAGTCCTTCATCATATGTCCAGTTCTCTTGCAGTAGGTGCAAAAGGCAGGGCTGGGACGATGGGTCAGTACTCCGGGTCGCCTTGGCACGAAGGGTGGCCTGGACGAGGCTCCACCTGCCATCTGGTTGGCAGGGAGTTTGACTACTGCAGACTGAGGTCTGCCCCTTGCTTTTATCACTGCCTCATAACTGCGGGCAGCTTCCAGAGCATCCTCATGAGTCAAAAATTTTCCCGTGGCTAGAGCAGCCTGAATCTCCATGTCCAGTCCTTGTTGAAAGCGACGGGCTCTGATCTCGTCCGTCGGTATCAAGTGTGCCGCGAATCTCTTTGAAGATTGTGTTAGCTGTGTAGTATGTGATATTTTAAAAATTGAACCATTGTGACATATCTTACCGGCTTAACATGGTGAATTCAGCGTCGTATTCATCTACCGATTTGTCCCACATTGAACCCTGTTGTAGATGAATAAAATGCTGTTCCATAGCAAACTTGGCAGTCACAGGGAAGTATTTCGCGTCGAACTTCTCGCGAAAAGTCTTCCATTCAATGGGCTGTACCAGACGGCTTTCTTCCGCCTTCCACCAGTTGCGAGCATTATCCGTGAGCTGTAGTTTCGCCACATGGACCCAAGCGATATCTGGCACTTGAGCTGCTGCCAGATCGTCTTCGATACTTTGTGCCCATTCTTCAGCTTCAAAAGGGCTTCCTTTACCAGAGAACTGCTTGGGATGTAAAGCCCTGAATTGCTTTACTCCCGATGCGTCGGTTTCAGGACGGTTCAGAAGTTGTTGTTGTCCCTCGAGAAGGCTGCGAATCGCCTCAAGTAGCACTGTTTGCTCGGTGGTTGGTACAGGAACAGCTGGTGCGAGAGGTTGTGCTGAAGGTGTGTTGTTGACATTGGTGCTGGTGTTGTTCGGGGAATCCATAACCTTGAAGAAAAATTTGGGTTAGGACAGATTCAAATACATGAAATGATAAGATTCAAGAAATAGAAATTTGTATGATTCAAGAAACATGAATTGTAAAGAATGTTTTAGTTGCTGGTTCTTGTGTTATATTGCTTAGGTTGTTCACGCAGACCAGAACTGCATAGTATGGTTCTATACAGCTCTGACCTGCATGGGCCACCAACAAAACGTGTCACGTCCCGCTTCCCGATGTACGCCGAAGGAGACGCGACGAGGTCCGCTACGTATGTACTCAGAAGTACATACGCTAAGCGTATCTAAGCAATATAAAAGTAAATCATAAGAGACAAGATATATAGAAATAACAGCAACTTTATTAATAACATTCTTTTGTACAATGCATGAAAAGTAAATACAACTGAAATGAAAAGCGATACCTAAACAGTGGCATAACAGAAAAAGAAAATACTGAATAGAACAAGCTACAATATCTAGAGCTCGGGGTCTTCGTGAAACTGCTCCAAGTCTTCACCGGTGGGCTCGATCTCTGCTGGGTCCAAAGCACCTGACGACATTCAAAGAAGAAAGAAATAGAATGTCGTCAGCGAACAGGTCGCTCGGTAAGTCCCACATATAAGGAAGAATTAGAAAGACAGAATAAGAGTATTTTCTAAAGTATTATGTTGTAGAATATTATAGAATATTGTGTTAATGCTGTTGTTTGTAGCTCGGCACAGAAGGATGCCAGTGTATACGAGAGGGGTCTCTATATGCTAGAGACCAGGGCAAACGGAATGTACAAGGAACCGTTAAGCCACGGTACAACAGCAACGGAATATAGGTTAGGTGTCTTAATCTGACCACCTCGTGCCACCTTTAACACCTTCCGTACCAATCTACCCCTTAAACCCCGTAGTGTTTTGATAGTATTGTTGTATTGTATTGTGTAAGTTGGATGACCGACCAAAACCATGATATCAGTAAACATGTTGTAACTGCATAATCAGGTAAATGGAATAATGGATGTATATCCATGGTTTGATTCAGTCAAGTTGTATAGATTGTTAACTGGATTGTGGGATTCATGTGTTCATATTGAGTTGGAATATTAAAGAATATAGATTGACTTGAATCATATTCAAGTCAGAAATAATCAGACTCAAACCCGAGTCAGACTAAAAGAAATGTAATTTGAAGTTCTATAATTGTTAGGGTCCTTATTGTAAAATATAAAACTTGAGAGGGTTTTATGTAAAAAAAAGTACTTTTGTATAGTTTTCAAGATACACCTCATGTATTTATTATTCGTCTTTATGGTTATAATGAGTGTGATTTTATTTTGTCTTATTTCTAGTGAAAATATTCTAATTACATAAATAAAGGTATTAATTTGTAATATTGATTTAATTGAAATTCATGGTATTTTAATGTAACTTTTAATCTTGTAATTTTTAGGAAAAGGTGAAAACTTTATCTTATAATAAAATAGGTGTTCAAATGATAAATATACATATGTTTACACAAGAATAATTTTTAATAAATATTTTATTTTCCAAAAATCTCATTTTTCATAAATGTCGTATTCTAAACCTTTCGAGACCGAATGCTCCTTGCGGAGGTCTGAATCTCGCACTACTAAGATCGAGGGTGCACGATAAACCGTACTATCCCTAACGAGTTCCCCAAAAGTGGGTTGTAGTGGCGCTTTGCAAAGATTTAATAAATACTAATCATTTAGAAAACGATTTTATAAAAATAAGGTATTTATTTGGTAAAGGGTGTAAATTTCCGTATTTTAGATTCTAGGGTTTCCTAAGCCAACTAGCCTATTTCTAAATGGTCTAAACGACACGTCATTAGAAGCCCCAAATCGCCTCTTCACCGCCAATTGCGGCCAGGTAAGTGCCAGGTGAGTGGGAGGCTTTCCACTACAAGTAGTGGTCCTAATTAAGTAACCACTCGCCTTAGACACACTTGTCTAGACACCACAAAGTCAGGTTTAGATAAACGATCGATGTCCATGACATATCGTATTTTCCTATTAAAAGATTTTGTTTTAAAATTGTATACAACTTAGAACTTTCAGAAAAGGTTTATAAAGAAAATGGTATTTTAATGTAAAATCTTGTATTATCGTATTCTAAGTTTTGATGATATCAATTAGGGTTGTATTTGCGTGTGTGTGGAGGTAGGTCATTACCTTGTGATCTATTTTAAGGTATAGCAATGTTAAAGGGTTAAATGAGATAAACTAAACATGGTGGTATTAGTGATAAGTGAGTTCTGATAGAAAACCGAATTGGAAATCGGTTTGTTCCGATTTCCGTCGGGTTTTAAAAAGTCGTATTTTATGAAAGAATAGAAAGGTAGAAAAGAGGGACTTACGTGTTTGGACTTACAGTTTAACTCTTATATAAAGAAAAGAACTTAGTTCTTTCTCTGGTGGAAGATCTGTAAAGTGCACATCCCCCCATGAATTGAGAATTTAATTCTCATTGGGTTAAGATCCTGCCATGCAGATCTAAAACACATAGGAGGAACTGAGTTTTGAGAATTTAATTCTCACAAAATGATAGGAATTCAATTCCTTTGAGATAAAATTAGGGTTTAACCCTATGTTATGGAAATTTAATTCCTTCAAAATGGACAGAACTAGGGTTTAACCCTTATTGAGGACATAATTCTCTAAACTCATAGGAATTTAATTCCCTTAAGAAAAGAAATTAGGGTTTAACCCTATTAAGAATATAATTCTTCAGAAAAAAATAGGAATTTAATTCCTCTAAAGTTTGTCGCTAGGGTTTAACCCTATGAAGAAATTAATTCTTAAAATATGAACAGATCTTTAAAACATGCAGAGTCACGTGCTACCATGTGACCCCTGCAAAGATCCACAGAAAAGAACTCTGAAGTAAACACCTCACGTGTTACCACGTGACTCCTGCGAAGATCTATAAAAGAGAACTTTGAGGCAATGCCTCACGTGCCCCACGTGATCTCTAAAGCACACAAAAGAAAAAGAAACAGAAAAGAGCTCTAGGGCGCCCTCACGTGTCAACACGTGACCCCTGATGAACATTCTAACAGATCAAAGCGCAAGCCCCCATCACGTGCCCACACGTGATGGCTTTCAGAATTAAAAGTGTTAAACGCTTATCTGTAGAACAAAATAAAGAGAAGCAGGGCGCTCTCACGTGTTACCACGTGACCCCTCTTGCCTTAGTGTTTAACACTAAATTGAAACTTTTGTATCCAGTGTTTAACACTGATTTGCCTTAATGTTAAACACTAATTTGGAATCTCTATTTCCAGAGTTTAATACTGATTTGCTTAGTTTTTAACACTAATTTGAAAACTCTGTTCCCAGTGTTCAACACTGATTATCTTTTAGTGTTTAACACTAACTTATCAATCTTATTCTCAGTGTTCAACACTGTTGGTCCCTAGTATTTAACACTAGCTTTAGCCCAATTGGCTAAGTTTCCAAAGGCAAAGCCTCTCTTTTAATGAACCAACGGAGAGCCAATATCCCAAACATGATTGGACTTAGCCCAAGCTGGCCATAAGTCCTCAATTCAAACACAACTGGGCCAATGGGCTCATAATATAATAATTGATCTTAGTTTCCAAATTGGACTGCAGATCACTTAATCTACCTTGGTTTAAGGGTACATCTCTTCACTCCTTTGATACTTGGCATTGTAATTCCTCAACGTCTTCACAGAGGTGACGGGTCCCGACGACCACACATTGATACGGACTGTGGGGTCCTTAAACTCATGGACTATGAGGTCCTTAACCTTGACCGGGATGTCTTAAAACTAATGCCGGACTGTGGGGTCCTTAAACTCATGGACTATGAAGTCCTTAACCTTGACCGTAATGTCTTAAAACTAACGTCGGACTGTGGGGGTCCTTAAACCCTCGGACTATGATGTCTTTAACCTTGACCGGAATGTCTTAAAACTAACAACGGGCTATGACATCCTTAACCTTGACCGTGATGTCTTAAAACTAACATCGGACTGTGGAGTCCTTAAATCCACGGACTACGACGTCCTTAACCTTGACCGCAACGTCTTAAAACTAACACTGGACCGCAATGTCCTTAAACTACTTATTGACCGCAATGTCATTAAACTAAACAGCAGGACTCCCCTAATCGCTCTCTTGTCGGATCTAAACAATCCCGTTAAGTTGATCTTAGTCTAAAACTAGACTAACGTATCCTTAACAAACGTTTAAGTCGATCTTAGTCTCAAATAAGGCTAACGTATCCTTAAACACAACCCCCAAACCCAAATCTAAGATAATACGGATTTGGACTAGACCAAGCCCTACGGGCGACGACATAACTCAGTCTCCGTATACAATCCACGGGCAGCCGAACACAAATTAAACACACAACACACGAAGTGACCATCTGGAGAAGGAGAAAGTTGTTACCGCAACGCGGTAGCGTAATTAACTGCAGGGGCTTGCGCCTGCAGGGAAGAGCATCCCCACAATCAAAAACCCCTCAAGCGAGGGGGAATCTGACGAAGTCTGCTACATCGGCCGCATCCGTCTAAACCTCCGATACACGGTGCCATAAATCAACTTGTCATCTTCGGAGAGGTGGACGGATAGCACCAATTAGTATCTTCCCCGAATTTCAGGCAAGACGTCCCTGCGTCGCGCCGCCATTCGGAGGGGAACACTCTTTTGCACTTTCACCCTCCACATTTTCTTAGTTTGCACAACTTTCCTAACCTTTATACACAAAGACCCCTCACTAACTATGTTATTATATAACACTATTTTAATTGAAATGAAACTAAATTTTACATTAAACCCTTATAATTTATTTATGTTGCATACTAAAATTTTAATTTAATTTGTTTTACATATATATTATGAAATTGTCTTATTTGGTTTTAATAACTTTTTAATTTAACATTTTATTATTTAATTAATTAATTTTATTTATTTCCAAATTTTCTGAATGTTACAACCCCTGGAGCAACGCCTTTTAGATCAAGGTTCGGGCCCCTTGGTGCGCACCGCCAACCCCCTCATGGATTTCACGGAGGACATAGTCGGCTTCGTGGGGGTCGATGCACCGGAGCAGGGGCTGAGTGATGGACTTCTTGTAGAGGTTCCCATTGCTCCAAATGAAGTGGCGGGCTTTGGCCCAGAGACGGCGGGCGGCTCCCCAATCTTCTGGGAGCGTACCGTCCTTCAAGAATTCCACGAGGGGCTTCCTCCAATCGTGGCCGCCTTCCTGCGCCGCATATACGTGGAGCGTTGTCGCTCCGTCTTCCACGCTGGGCTGAGGAAAGGTTTCGAAGAGGATAGACCGCTTATTGTTGGCTGAGTATGACGAAGCCAGCTTGCTCAAGGCGTCGGCTTGGGCATTCAGCTGCCTGGGTATTTGTTCTACTTGGGCTTCGTCAAAGTTCCTCCGGAGTCTCCTCACCTCGTCCAGATACTTCATCATCAGATGCTCCCGAGCTTCAAAGCGGCCGGTTACTTGGCCGACGACAAGGGCCGAGTCGCTGCGGATTCAAATTGTCTTCAGCCCCAGCCCGGCGGCTATACGCAGTCCAGCCAGGAGGGCCTCATACTCTGCCGCGTTGTTCGAGGCTTTGAAACCGAGCTTCAGAGAGTACTCCATTTCTGCCTCGTTCGGGCCCCGGATAATGAGGCCGGCACCACAGCCTTCCTCGGTTGAAGATCCGTCGATGTAGATGATCCACTCAGGAACCGAGCCAAGCCTTTCCATGATGTGACACTGAGTTGCGAGGGGCGGTGTGGACTCCGGTTCCTTGCTAGGGATGGTGCATTCAACGATGAAATCGGCCAGGGCCTGCGCTTTGATGGACTACCTCGGGCGGTATTTTATGTCAAACTGAGACAGTTCCTACCTCCACTTTTCTAAGCGGACCGAGGATTCCGGTGATGCAAGGATAGCCCCCAACGGGCGCTCAGTGAGGATGATGATAGTGTGTGCTTGGAAGTAGTTCCGCAGCTTCCTTGAGGCCACCACAAGGGCCAAGACAATCTTCTCTACGGCTGGATATCTCGTCTCTGCGTCCTTAAATACATGGCTCACATAGTACACCGGCTTTTGCGCTCCATCAAACTCTCGGACGAGCACCGAGCCCGCTGCTTGGTCGGATACCGCCAGATACAGCGACAGCTCGTCTCCTTCAACTGGTCGGGTGAGCAATGGTGGCGTCGCGAGGTGCTTCTTCAATTGGTCGAAGGCGGCCTGGCACTCCTCCGACCATTCGAACCTCGGGATCTTCCTCAGAGCTTTGAAGAATGGGAGGCATTTCTCCCCCGACCTGGACATAAAACGGCTCAGAGCGGCGACTCGTCCCGTGAGCCGCATGATCTCGATGTTGGTCTTGGGCGTGGCCATGTTGAGGATAGCGTCGATTTTCTCTGGGTTAGCTTCGATTCTACGGTGAGTGACCATGAAACCGAGGAACTTCCCCCCGGTGACTCCGAATGCGCATTTGGCGGGGTTTAGCTTCATCTTGAACTTGCGGAGCACTTCGAAGGCCTCGCCCAGATCCCTGGCATGGTCGACCAACGAGACGGATTTGACGAGCATATCGTCAACGTAGACCTCCATATTCATGCCGATCTGTGGCTTGAACATGCGATTGACCAACCGTTGGTACGTGGCCCCGGCGTTCTTGAGGCCGAAGGGCATCACCTTATAGCAGTATACCCCCCGGTCCGTTGTGAATGTGGTAAGATCTTCATCTTCTGGATTCATACGGATCTGATTGTAGCCGGAGAAAGCATCCATGAAGCTCAACAGCTCGTGGCCGGCCGAGCTGTCGACGAGCTGATCTATCCGAGGGAGAGGATAGTTGTCCTTAGGGCAGGCCTTATTGAGGTCGGTGAAGTCGACGCACATGCGCCACTTTCCGCTTGACTTCTTGACCAGAACTACGTTCGCCAGCCACTCCGAGTAGGGTACATTCCGGATGAAGTTGGCGGCGAGAAGTTGATCAACCTCATTTTCGATAGCCTTCTGTCTGACCGGGGGGAAGCTTCGCTTTTTCTGTCTGACGGGTCGGGCCGCAGGATCAACCCCGATCTTGTGAGAAATGATTTTGGTCGATCCCAGGCATGTCAGCAGGCGCCCAGGCGAAGACGTCAGAGTTATTTCTGAGGAAACTGACCAGGTCATCTCGTTGAGTCCCTGTCAGGAGTGATCCGACCTGGACAGTTTTTTCATCGTCCCCTCCTGTCAGGGTACCTCGGTCAGTGGTTTGACCGACGTCCACCAGACCTCCTTCTGCTCGTCTCGGGTGTCCAGAGAACCCTTGATGTCGTCTTTTACCTCAGCGTTGTCGGCCGGCTGCTCAGACGAAGATGTTTCGGTAAGGCATACCTTCGCGACCCGCTGGTTTCCATAGGCCCGACCTATCCCGCCCCGATCGAGAGGGAACTTCATCGCCAGGTGGTAGGTTGATATCTGGGCGTGGAGGGAGTTCAGCGTCGGGAGGCCGAGGAGGACGTTGTAGGCCAATGAGACCTTTGCTATGATGAAGTCCACAGGTAACGTACGGGTGCGGCCGGGCTCCCCGACGTTGAACTGCAGGGTGACCACCCCTTCCGCCGGGATGGAGTGGTTGGTGAACCCTGAAAGGACGTGGGAGGTTGGTTTCAAGTCTGTTGGGGTGAGCCCCATGCGCAGAAAGCAGTCGTGGAAGAGGATCTATGCCGAGCTGCCCGAGTCGACAAGTATCCGGTGGACCTCGTACTGGTGGATTCAGGACGTGATCACCAGAGGGTCGTTGTGGGGCATGGATATGCCGTGGAGGTCCCCGTCTCCAAAGGTGATAGGCTGGTGGTCCCTGGCCTTTTTGCTCGGGCGGCCGTTGGCGTCCGTTGCCGGCGTAGGGTGCCGAGTCTCGCGGGAGCTCGACTAACCCCCTGTCGTCATGACCATAGTTCTTAATGGGCCCTGGTTCGTTCCGGTGAGGTCCCTTGGGCCTCGCGGTGAGGTTGTCCTCGAGCTGCCTTGGCGGGCTTCATGGGCGCGACCCCGTCAAGGGAGGGGGTACCGGTCATGCCATGAAGCAGGCGAGCTGTCCGCCACCGCCTCGGTAGGGACAGGGGTGCGACAAGGCTCGAGGAGAGTCTCTCCGACGTGGGACTTCGAGGTTGAGTGGAACGGAACGAGGGTCTGCGACCGTCAGAGCCTGTGAGGCGGTGGCCGGCAGAGGAGTCGACGACATTCGGCGGAGGTTCACCTGCGCCTCCGTTGAGAGGGAGAAGGCAGCGGGTGCTTGGATCTTCAGGGTGATCGGTTGCCATGTGGATGGAGATCGGAAGGCCAACTTTTTTTTGTGGAGTTTCTTTTCCCACAGACGGCGCCAACTGATGGAGGTCCTTTTCGGGTCTCCGTCAGATGTTGTCTTCCGTCGATCTCCCAGTAGATCTTGGAGGTGATCTCCTGTTGCATGTAGGTCTCAATGGGTTTTGATGAGATTGGTGGTTTTGAGGAGATTGCGCCGAGTACCTGCAAGGAAGTCCCGGGGTGGTTTGGTACCACCGAGGACCCTTCGACGATCAAGTTAGCACAAGATCCGAGCAGAGTAACGGCTAAGTGGGGTGAAAAATAGCTTACTTGACCCCTCTGTGATGGGGGTTTATATAGTGGCGGCAGCACGCAGTAGCGGGCGCGAGAATCTCACCGACAGTTACACTCCCGACGTCACGCCCGCGTAATAAGCGGATGCCCGTTAGTGGGGATCGTGATGGCGTGGAACGTGGGATGCTGCCGGCGGAGTATCCACGCATGGCGAGATTTGCGGAGCGGCGGTTACGCCTCTGAGTGGTGGAGTTGGTCGGTCGGAGGGACCGAGGAAGATGGCCTCGGCGGGAGAGCTCGGGAACGAGCGAGAGGGCCGAGGTATCTTGGTCCTGTGGCAGCTTGGAGGCGAGCAGAGAGGCCGAGGAGGCCAATTTGCAGAGGGCTCTGAGGTGATCCAGCTTTGTGCTTGTAGGTCGGGTGCAGGGGTGGCCTGGTCGGCCCCCTGTGGGCCTTCTCTTCTGAGTTCTGAGACACGCCATCTGCCACGTGTCTTGATCTGGGAGGTCGTCAATATAGAGCATCATCAGGATCAATAGATTCGGCATGCAGCGAGAGTCAGGAATCTATATATTTCGGACTCTTGTATAGGGGACCGTTCACTTGGAGCTCATCTTCGACGAGCTCGTGCATGACGGGAAACTGGATATGAGCTGGATTTTTGGAAACTGGATATGAGCTGGATTTTTAGAAACTCGCTGGATAAGAGTTCCGCCTTTGGGGCTTATTTATCCAACAAAGATTACCGAGAATTGTGCTCGGGTTGATGGAATCTCGGACCTTAGAAACATCCATAAAAGATTACCTGAGACGCATGCTTGGGCTGAGAGAAGCTCGGAGCATAGAAGTACCCATAAAAGGTTATTGAGACTTGCGCTCAGGCCGAGAGAAACCTTAGGCTTTAGAAAATCAACATACATGTTGTGGCGCTCAGGCCGAGTGAGGGTTGCACTTTTGAGAAATCCATAGAAGTGTGTGAGGTTGTGCTCGAGCCGAGCGAGGCTCAGATTTTGGTAAAAATCCAAATGTATGTGTCCTGAAGTTGCGAAGCTCACAAGGCTCGGACTTCAAGATAATCCTTATCCATGCGCCGAGGTTGTGTGAGGCTCAGACTTTAAGAAAATCCTTATAGATGCGTCGAGATTATACGCATTGTTGTCAAAGACCCAAAAGAAGTACCTCATGCAAAAAGCGCAACTATGCGTTGAATTGCACCTCTCGAAGCTTTGGGGCACCACATATCGGTGAGGTGCACGCTTAGTTGCTGGAGGCGTGCGCATGTGAGGCGAGGTGTGCGCTTCCCTTTCGGTTGTTGTCTTTTTGGAATCAGGTCAAATGATTTTTGTTATTTAGGTTCTTTTAATAAGCCCGAACCCAAAACATAAAATTAATGCAACCTCGAGCAACCTCAAAGCAACACGAAGAGAAACTTGAGAGCAACTCAAAGTCGAGTCTAAGGCTTCTGCAATTCGCAGCTAGAGTATTTTGACTTCCTCGGCAGTGCAGCGATAGCTCCTTGTCCTCATCGGCGGTGGCTAGGGTTTCTCCGTCGTCTTCTGGGCTTCTCTTCTTTCCCTTACGGTGTCTTCCTGTTTTTATCATATTCTCCCCCTTTTCTTCTTCCTTTTAGATGATTGGTGTTGGATTTGTTGAGTTAGTGAGGCTCGAGATCAAGTCTCGACTTAAATTTCAAGTGGGACTTTGAAGTGATTGTTCTTATCTCATTAGCGAAATTTTTCTATTTCATAATGTATAAAGCATGAAATTGAGGTTAGAAGTTCCGATATCGAACATTCATTTCTATTTCCACATGCATGTTTCTGTCTATAGGTACAAGTAATGACAAATTAAAGCAATTAACATTTTAAAATAAACTTGTGCGACTCACACACTTAGGTGCGTGCCTCAGGCGAGTGCCTTGCACCACGAGCGCATTATACCCTTTGGGCCTCACACGTCTTGTGCATTATCAGCACTGGTTATACAAGGCTCACAAGTCATGAGGCTCGGACATGCGCCGAGGCAGCGCATGGGCCGAGCGAGGTTCGGATTGGAGAAATCCATGAACAAGCACCAAGATTGCGCTCAGGCTGAGCGACGCTCGGGCTTTTAGAGAAATCCATAACATGCTATAATGTTGCGCTCAGGCCGAGTAAGGCTCGGACTTTGGAGACATCCACGAACCATTTTGAGTTGTAAATGCTCAAAATCGCATGTAGCAAAGCCTCTTAATTAATGCAAGTCTCTATGTTGAATTTCATCAAGCAGATTTTGCAAGCACAACGTTAGACTAAGCTTGTGTGAAGAGGTGTGTCACTTAGGCATTTCATCGAATACCCTCCGTGTGCATGAAAGCTTGGATGGGTTTGGCGTAGGAGGTTATAGTTTCATGTGGCAACGGTTAGGACAGAGGAATGAAAAGAGGTGTTGATCAACTCCTCTTTGATCAATCAACAATATTATCATATCTATGCCATAACTTATCCCAGAAGTAGTGCAGTAGACTTTATTGTTGGACGTTCTGCTGAAATAAAGTGTGAATTCCTCGCTGTCAGGTAATTCTTACTATCTTGATGGTGTCGGCTGTGAGTGGAGTCATCGCTGGAGTATAGTGCAATTCCCTCGCTGGTACGACTTCGTTTGCGGGCGACACTGGTATCCAAATCTTCCCTACATTAAATATCCGGCTTAGACGAGAAAGTTAAGACAGCATGAACAATGTGAATGCCTGCATTTAGGATTTGGCTTAGGCAAGGAAGATGCCAAGGCTTGAGTGTTCTGGCATGGCTTATACAATGCAAATCCCTTCAAGTTGACCCCTCGTATAGTGCAATTTCCTGCAAACGGGATATATGGACTAACCGTGGTTAACGACCTAATGAACCAATGCTTAGCCTAAGCCTTATGATTTTGTGTAACCCCTATTGAAGAGCATTTACGTGAAATTCGACCCTTCGGCCGATGTATCCTGCAAAGTACTCTTATATGTAAAGCGGCCTATTGACCGACATTTATAGTCACCTCATGTAATCAGTGTTGTACGTCAATCCGTTAAAACGATGGCTATTGTCGTATAAATGGTCGGTGCTTGTAATGCTTATTTGATATCAATCGTTTTGGCCAGTAGTTTGCTAGTGACAGTAATATATTTGCATAATTTCCCATGGTTGTTTAAATAGCAAGTTAATTATCATTTCGACTTCCATGATCGAGTTAAACACTCCTAGCATGCAGGTAATAAACCTTTGTGTGGAGAACTCATCAAGGGAAGTTTGCCCTCCCCTTCACCGAGTATCAAACTGAGGGAGGCTTGTGTGTGGCTTTGCATACTAAATTATTAGTTAGTAATTGTTTTATTTATAGAAAATATTAAAAGCCAACACCTGTTGTGAAACGCCTGGTGGGACACACTATTGTTTATGCCAGTAATAACTAGGAGTAAAGAAACAAAATCCACTGAATCAGATAATTAGGACATACTACTTTCCGGAGTAACCCTAGAACCTCGGTTCCGGATGGTAACACGCGGCCTGAAGCTGAAGAAAAGCCAAGGTTGCCGCCACTAAAGAAGTTCCGAATATGAACCAAGCCAATTACGTTTGGCTAGAATACATGATGCCAAGGGCCGCTCTGGACACGTTTCGCGCCGAATGTGGCAAATCATAACAAATCTGACTGAAGAATTGCTTCGAACAATCCTTGAAGCAATGAAACATATGTTTAAAACCTATAAAGAATTAGGGAGGGGAGAGAGATTAGGAGAGTGAAAGTGTTTAGGAAAATGTAATGGAGGATTAAGATTAGCCACGTCCTCCTCTTTATATAGGCATTGTCGTTTAACAATTGCAACCCTATTTAGTTAACTAATTACATAAAGGGGGTATTCTAGAATAAGTTAGAAACCCGTTCACAAACACGTGTATTCTAAGCTGGAGCATACATATCATATATGCCTAGCTTGTTACATATTAAATGCACTATATCCTTTCCCAAAGTCTTTATGAATAAATCTGTTAATTGATGAGCAGATTGACCATAAAAAGTGTCAATTGTCCCATCTTCAACCTTCTCCCGCACAATATGGCAATCAACCATGAGGTGTTTCGTACGTGTCACGACCCCCAGGGTACGGAACGTGACTGACACTTAAGTTTACGAAACGTCTAAAGGCGTCCGTAAAATAAGTAAGCCAAAGCCCAGAAAACAAAACCCATTAAGCAAAGAGTGAAGAAAACCCAATCATTTGAAAGCAAGTTTATCAAATAAGTCATGAAAAACACTTTTAAAAACAATACCAATTTTTCCCGAAAATTTCGGCAGAGTCTCCTTTGTAAATACTGGCCCCCAAAAATGGGTACAACAAAATATATACATGAATCCAACAAAATAGGGCATCCCCAAGCGGGAGCTAGCTCTTCGCCATACGGCGGTCACAAATCCCACGCAATGTAAATGACAACAAGCATAATAAAGCATAAGGAAGCATGAAAAAGTAGCATGTCGGCTCAAGTGAGCTCGACCCCAAAATACAGCATAAAATCCACAAACCTCACTGTCTCATCTCTAGGTCAATATACAATAATCTGGTGGAAACAGTAGATGGAGTACACTAGATACAAAGAATATACAAGGTGGTACAAAATAATAACATAACCCACCTATGAGCAAATCTCGAGCTCAGGCAAAAAAAAAGCAAAAGCACAAGTGCGCCCGCCGCTACTGAACTGACGGAGCGGACCTGCAAAAGACTGTGGCACAACGGGGGTGAGTTGCCAACTCGTGAGTAATAAATAGCATCTACAAAGGCTATCGTATGCATGCACACAAGCATCCTAGCATCTAAAATACAGGTATGACTGGATGCACTAGCAGGTGTGTATACAACATCAGTGTGCTAATATGTATGCAACATGGAAATCTGGGGTCTCAATAGGTATATATAAGAAATATTTTATCTCTTTTTGTTCTTGAAACTCTTTTAGAATGCCAGCATAATGTCAATGAATCGACGAAAATCGGTGTCCAGCAACGACACCCAAAAGCTGTCTCAAATCTCATAAATCCATGTCATAGTGTCTCTGGCCTCAGCCATCCGGCTGACCCAACTCAGTATCAATATATCATCCTCTCGCGGCCCCGGTCGGTACCCTCTGGATATCCGCCGTGCCCAATGAAGTCACCGGTAGGTAATCCGTCCCCTGCCAGGCTCAACGTCATCACCACATTCCTCTTGCCCCGGGGTACCTTACCGGGCCCACCATGTACCCGTGCCGGTTCCTCCACTCCTCGACACGGATTTCCAAATCCACAGCAAACTCATGGTGGACGACACTTACATCACTAGAAAACCGCAATTTACATATTTTAAAAATATAATAAGTTTAGAAATTTTGCGGCTTTCCCCCGAAATCCAGCAATATCATAAAATCCCAAGAAATCCTCATAAGTGCATATATCAATGATAATGAATGCGTATGATATCAATAATCAAGATGCGATGTGTGATTAATGTATTAAGCATGAACAATTAATATGATGAAGTACATGCACATGACTAGCAATACTACGGTTTCATTTTTAAGGAATTAAAGGCAATAGTACCAGTTTAAGTACCAATTAGTAAAAGGTTTCAATTTAAAAGTTATCTAGTGTGGTGGCATGGCAATTACCAAGGTGTGTGTGTAAACATGAATAGTGCTCGTGCTGCATATAAAACCTGGTAATGGTGCATGTGTCCTACAATTGAGTTTGCATATATGGGTATAACATATTGATCTAATTGCAGCAATTATCATGCCAGTATTATTATTCTAATGTCACAAGTGATTATCCAATTTACTATTTTCCAGTTTACTAAATCTATCGGGCGACTTGCGCCATCCAAACGATCGTCCCCCGTAGATGTTAAATCTACTCACCGGGATCCCTGGCTAGCTGTGTCCAATCACCGCCTTTCCCTTTCGCGCCGCGTCTGACGTCTCCGCGACCGAACCTGGAATTTACATCAATACCCAACATAAGGTTACCTATCAAGAACGACGCAAAACCCCAACAAAACTACTAAAGTTCGCTAGCTAAGTACAACGTGCACAAAGTGCGCGGAACACACGCGAAAATCGCAAAAACTGCCAAAAAACGCCGATTTGGGTCACCCGGCAAAACTAGAACCCGACTACACAAAAACCGCACTCACGCATCCTAAAAGTCGTAGGACAAGCCATTACAATCATCAAGATATCAAAAATAGTCCATCACATAATTTATATAAAAATCTAGTAAGCATATACATACCAAAAAATCGGTGCAACGTCGCCGATTTGCGACAAAACGACTACAATCAAGCATACTCACCCAAGCACACTACAAGCAATCCACACACACTAATTACAACACATTAACCATGCTCCAAAACCTATATTCCACAACCAAACCCTTTCTTGATTTTTAAAAATAGCAATTGCAAATCAAAATCCACACTTGAAAAACTTAATTTAACACTACAAAAGCCCACTTAAGGAAATTAACCTCTTAGGTTAGGTTAGCAAAACACTAGATAACAATTTAGGTTCAATTAACTAAATAATGCTTTCTAAAACTTAATCAACTCACTAATCATGTTTCAAATACCATTTCCATACAAAAACATTTTCTTGAAAATCCTAAAAAGCAATTTCACACTTCTAAATTTAACCAAATTAGCATAATTGGAAACTATATAAACAAGTTAACCATATAAATTAGTTAATTAACAACTAGATTAACTACAAAACAACTTAATTAATTATCATGGCTTCAAAACCCTAATTTAAACAAACTACTCTTTTAAACTAGATTAGAAATAAGCTAACTTTTAACACTAACCATACAATTAAAGGAATTTTTAGCAAAAGAAAGCAACTTGATGAGAATTATACCTCTTGATCAATGGATCAAGCAAGAGAATTTGCTCCAATTGATGGCCTCAACACCAAGGTCCAAGCAAGAATGGCTAAGGATAATGATAGCATAAGGATTTTTGTTTGGATTTTTGAATTAAATCATGGATTTTGATGTATTTCTTGAAGAAATTGAAGAAAAATGAAAAGAAAAGAGAGGAAGAAGAGGGTGTGCAGGAATTTCGGCCAGAATGAGGTATGGGGGAGGGTGTGGGCAAGTGGGGAAAGTCATGGTCAAGTCCACAAAAGTCAATGTATCATACATTATCCATTTTAATTAAAATAATACCATAAACTATCAAATTAACTCAAGAAAGAAACCAAGAAGAGAGAGGCCAGAAATTTCTGGTCTCACACAAGGTGGGGCTGTCCTAGGGCTGAGGAAAAAGAGAGAGGGGTTTTACAAAAGAAATTTTATGCAAAAAGGCCCCCTACAACTCAAAAATTGCAAGTTTTAGCCCAAAATTCAATAATTTCGTTTCAAATCATAAAAATTTGAAAAAAATCAAAATAAATTACTAAAAATTCATGTTATCACTAGAATATAATTATCATAATTTTAGAGATTAAAATTAGCCCGGAAAAATTTGTATTTATCGCTTATTTAATGTATTTTCTTACCGGCTTAAAATAATATTAAAAAAATGAAAAATAGGGAAAAATTTTTAAATGACCAAAATTTCATAATTAACTCATTAGCTACTAAAAACAAGTAATTACCTATCCATTTAAGGTATAATTAGCCCTAAACTGCAAAATATCGAGAAAGACGGTTTTCGGAAAAATACCGAATTTTCACCGAATTTCAAGAAAACACCAAAACGACTTTTCAAGACGCTACAGTACGCTCATGGAATACAGGATTCAAGACGATATAAATCGCGGCCTTGTTATCGCAGTATAGTAGCATATAAGAAGTAGGACCAAAGCCAAGCTCTCCAAGCAAAAAGCTGATGCATACAAGCTCACAAGTATTGTTCGTCATGGCTCGATACTTTGATCCAACACTGCAACGAGAACCTACACACTGCTTCTTACTCTTTCAGGAGACCAAATTGCCTCATACAAAGACACAATATCCTGTAGTGGATTTGCAATCAGATGGGGACCCGACCCAATCTGCATCCGTGAACCCTGCTACACGAAAATGTTCATGGTTTGAATACAGTAGACTCTTAGAGCATTCTTCAGGTATCGAAATATTCCAGCTGATGCATACAAGCTCACAAGTATTGTTCGTCGTGACTCGATACTTTGATCCAACACTGGAACGAGAGCCTACACACTACTTCTTACTCTTTCAGGAGACCAAATTGCCTCATACAAAGACACAATATCACAGTGCAATCACAAGTATTTGGTTTTGAATATACTGTTGGATATATATGCCCTAGAGGCCTTCATTGTATAGGATGCTAGGGATATGTATGTACATGACAATCTTGCTTGATATGATAGTACGCTATTTTGTTTGTCTTTATCTTAACATGTGATATATTTTACTTTGTATTTATATACATGTTGATAAAGCCCACAGGGTGTTTGCCTGACTACCGGCGTTGTGATGACAGTCATACTTGTGGGAGCTGGATAGTCAATAGGCACATCTTTAAATGTCCCTGATCGCAGGAGTATCGAGACTGGGTATCGATGCTCTAGAGTAGACTAGTGTATACATATCTAGACCCTGACGAGAGGCGATGGATTGGTATCGCAGCCATTGGTGATTTGCACCTAAGATTGTATACAGATGCTCACTGAGTGTGAGTACACCGGACAGGACTCGCCGAGAACTGACTAGATGGTATTATACCTAACGTCAGATAGCAGTTCTCAGGTGACATGTGTGTAGATAGTCTGTTGACTTAAGGTCGTCATTTGTCTCGTGTGAGTTCCCACTGTGCTTTGATTACTACCCTACCACGGCTCAAAGGAGTCGTGCAAACAGGTTTTAGTTGGGTACAGTCCCGAGCCACATTGAGGCAGTGAACGACTGTTAGGGATTCATCTCTCCCGGTATAAGGAGTCGATATCGCACTGTGATCGGTTTGTCATTACCATAAGTCCCTGGCCAGGGCTGATTGAGAATTACTGGTGGACTGATCAGTAGATTCTCGGATGGTCTTGAGCTACACCGGCACGACTTGTACGGTTGTTAGGGGTCTGACGTTCACCACCTCCCTAGACCATACATGCGATACTCTCAGACGAACAGACCGGACTGCGCGGATATTGTCACGGACAGGCTCAGTAGGGGTTACGGATGAGTTCGCTCGTCGGCCTCCTTTTCGACACGTACCTGGGTTGCCGTTACGTACAGCTAGTGCCACTGACGGACTTGTGGTTAAACCCACTTCCAGCATACTGCCGAGTCTTTAGAGTCCCACACAGAGGGTTTCCCTGGATCAGGCGAGACGATGTAGATGTCGTATGGTCTTACGGCAGGGTTTCGGTCGTATTCGTGTACTGGCTACTCGAATGACGATCGTACGGATAATACTGGTAGGCTTTGATTTAAGCCGAATACTAGTATTGTAGTATTGGATTATACTGATCTCAGTGTATCCGTATTTTTCGGAATACGGATACGGGTATGAAAATACGGAAAAGGGCATTCTTGTAAATTCACAAGGTTGACCTTCTAGAAGGAGACACCTCATTATTGTTTTATTCTTTTTCATTAAAGAATTAATGAGGTGGAAATTATTAGAGTTATGAAGCATGGGTTGAAAGCATGGCTAAGCATTTATTTATTCACTTTGGAATTACTATTCAAGTAAGGTTGCATTTTATTTGATTAAATAATTCCATGGTTGAATTATTGTGAAAATACTTAGCCATTCTCATAACTCTTTTTCTCATCATTCTCACAAATGCTTTCTCTCTCCTAAGTTTTCTTCTCTCCTTCTTCATGAAACTCATACACTTGCATGTGTTGCAAATCAATAAGTTTTGAGATCAACTAGTTCAATACACACTCTCTCTACATCCCCTTAGTAATCTCTCCTAGAAAGTAAGATCACTAAGGTATCTTATGGAGGTTGGAGCTTGATCGTAGGCCCCTCAGGTGGATCCATCTTTGACGCAAAGGAGACCGGCAACCGAACTCTTCCAAAACCTAGAAGAAGCCAAAGAAAGAAGATCAAGAACAAGGAGCTTGAACAAAGGAGCAAGGAACAACTTGAAGACCCGAAGGACTAGGAACAAGGGTATAACTCCTTTACATAGTAGTTAACTCTCTCTCTTAGTTTAGTTTTGTTAGATGAGGCTTAATAAAGAACCTAAAGTGGGAAAAAGTTCATGATGCTAAGCAAAAACTAATTTCTTTTGAAGTGAGAAAACCGTTTTTACAGTATTCCGCCTTCCCGCGACCCGTGGGGTGTGCATCATGGACTTACACTGGTATCAGAGCCATATTAAACCTTATCTAACTTATTAGCAAAGTGTTAGAAATTCGATCGCCGGAAAAATCCCAAAAACGCGCCCGAAAAACCAACTTTTTGTCGATTTTGAAATCTGGTCCAAATTTTTTTTCAGAGGGCTTAAAAATACAGGCAGGTTTTTTTTTAGGAAAACTGATGAAATTTGGGCTCCTGAATCGGTCAATACACCGCGGAACCGCGGCAGAACTCAGCGTTCTGCCGCGGATCCACGGCCGAGTTGGCTCTGACTCGACCCAAATTTCCTTTGTTATTCTTATTTTCTGTTTTTGTGATTTTTGGGATATTTTGATTCTGCCCAGATATTTTCTGTAATCTGTGGAACTGAGGGTAATTGCTTAATCGATCGAAATTCTAATTGCTTTAGCTAATCGGTTCTTCTGTAATGCTTTATGTGTTTTGAAACGTCTGCTAATCGCTATACGACGATTAGTGGGGGTTGCACATATCTGTAATGGTTGGTTTGTGTATATGAATGTTATTGGATTGTCGATGATGAATAGTCGGGGGATGTGAGACGAGTGTTTTCTTTTCTTTCATTCAAAGTAATTTTTGAAATTGATGTAATATTATTTTTGCGGAGCACATCCGGGATGAGGTTGTAGCCACCGTTGTATTATTTCTTTTACTGTTTTTGCTCCTAGGATAGACCCAAGGAGGGGTGCACAAACTACCAGGTATTTTGAAGTGCTTAGTGGCCTACTCACGTTGTTGAGGGAGACTGCCTCACTTCTGGTACTTGGCGGGTAGTTTGCCGCACCCGTAGGGGTCTAGGGTGGGGCTTTGTCTATTCATCACGACCGTGGAACCCGTCCTTCGTTATGGGCTTAAACGAAGTGCGGTATTCCTAGTATATCCAATATGTTCATCTGTGATCTGGAATGCTTATTATTGCGTGCGACGAATGGATATATCTATATATGATATTTATTAGGCGTTGCTTATGTTTTACACCCGCGCTAGTCCAGCCCCCGCTCTGTCGTTAGATAAGTAACCTAACGGGTGATGACGGGGCCCAGTGGCGAATGCGGATGGCATAAGCGTACGTTGTATTTTCGTTGTTTTCTGTAATGGTAGGATTAAATGATGGGACAACATTAATTCATTAATTCAAAGAAAATAAACCTAAACTAAATCGTTGGAACAATTTCAAAACCACTCGGTTTTCTTCAAAAAACAAATTTTAAATGCGGAGCTTAAACCACTCCTTTTAAAAAAGCTATCTTGGTTCCTTCGATCATATCAAGTTCACTAAGTTAACGGTTTTTTGCCAAAAACCAGTCGTAACCCTCCGTCGTTTCAAATAAACAGCACATCGTATTCATGCTATGTTTGTTGGCCTACGTCAAGGCATACTGTATGGTAGCAAGGTGTTGCTTATTTGTTGCATATATAGATGCATTAGTTTAGGACAGTCGTACAGCCTTGTTGGCCTACGTCAAGGGCGAGTACGGATGGATCTAAATTAATCAGGACAACGACGGGTAGAACTTGACTTGCATCTTATGATTTGTTGGCCTACGTCAAGGTCATAAGAGCTTGGGATAAAAATCACATCGGGAGTTTCAAACATAAAGGAAACTTGCAGATTTAGCATACCTTCTGGAGTGTGGTGACAGAGTGGCTTCCATCTAGGACATCATGCAATGATAGTTGGATCCCGATCCCACTGATGAGTAGGATTACTCTCGGGAAATTTTCTCACTTAACAATCAATGCTATAAACCAAGTAGGTGTCTAGAAAGGTGTTAGTGGGGCTACGCCTCCAGGGAAAAGAGGTTATTTAATTAAGGAATTTCGCGAAAGCATTGGAAAACCTCCCTCGAAGTACCAACACTGGCCTAGCTGAAAGGTTAAGAAAGTATTGTGACGTGTGATTAAATCCTGACTAATTCTTCTTTTAGGGTTTGAAGAAGGATTTGAGGAAACAGTGGGAGCCATCCTGTTTAGATAAACTAATAAACCAATCTAAACTTGCAAGAGCATATGCTGAGTGTTTCTTTTCTCTCTCTCTGGCAGCTACCATGACAGGACTAAAACTATTACTTGAAAAAAATACATTGACCGGGCCAAACTATAAAGATTGGTTAAGGAACGTCAACATTGCACTGACTTATGACAAAGTGGCATATGTTACCACCGCTGTTCCTCCCCCTATCCCAGGACCAGATTCCTCAGTTGCGGACAAGGAGGTTCGCAAAACCTGGGATTTAGACTGTGAGAGAGCTAAGTGTATCGTGCTGGCGTCCATGAACAATGAACTCCAGAAACAGCACAAGAGTATGGATATTATATCCATCTTTATCCATTGCAAGGAATTGTATGGGGAGCACTCCCGTATCGCGAGGTACGAGACCTCAAGGAAACTCTTCCAGATGAGGTTAGCTCCAGGATCACCTGTAGGAGAGCACGTCCTGAAAATGATCAGCCTCATTGAGGAACTCGCAAACCTGGGATGCGTGCTAGAGAATGAGTTATACATCGACTTGATTTTGCAGTCCCTTCCTCACACCTTCTTTCAGTTCGTGCTGAACTTCAATATGCACGAAATGGAAGCAGATCTTCCAAAGCTCCTCAACATGTTGAGGGTAGCAGAGAACTCCTTGAAAAAGGAGAAGACCCCCGTTCTGTATGTTGGCCAATCATCTTCTTCTAAATCTAAAGCGAAAGCTAAAGGGAAGAAGAAGATGAGAGTCACCAAACCGAAAGGCGGGGTCAAGAAGGTGCAGGGAACGAACAAGGCAGGAAGGGTGAAGGCAAATAAGAACGAATGCTACTATTGTCACAAGCAAGGGAACTGGAAGAAGGATTGCATGGCTTTCAAAGCCAAGGACACGAAGCAAACTGCTGCTTCTGCCTCAGGTGTGTTTGTAATCGAAAATTGTCTTTCAGTAAACTCTACATCATGGGAACTTGATACCGGTTCTGGTTCTCACATCTGTAATTCTTTGCAGGCTCTGAGAAACCGTAGAGCACTGAAGACAGGTGATATGACTCTCTGGATGGGCAATGGAATGCACGTAGATGCTATTGCAATGGGGGAATATCACCTGGGGTTGACTAGTGGGCACATTTTGGTGTTGTACAGCTGCTTTTGTATTCCCAGTATGCTGTGTAATATTATATCAGTATCTTTGTTATCTAATGAAGGATATAATTTTGCGCTTGAACGAAATGTCATGAACATTCTCCTAAATCAAGAAATGATTGGGTTTGGCACACTGGAAAACGGCATATACATACTTAATCAACCTCAAGTTTTCAATATTCAAAACATGCTTAAAAGAAAGGCTCCATATTCAAACCAAGCCTTCCTATGGCATTGTAGACTTGGTCATATAAACGAAACAAGGTTGACTAAGTTACATAAAAATGGATATTTAGATCCGTTTGAATATTCATCATATGCAACTTGTCAATCATGTATCAAAGGAAAAATGACCAAATCTCCGTTCAACGGATACGGAGAAAGAGCCACGGAACTCTTGGGACTTGTACACAGTGATGTATGTAGTCCAATGTCTACACATGCACGAAGCGGTCACTCCTACTTCATCACTTTTACTGATGACTTCTCTAAGTATGGACATGTGTTCTTAATGAAGCATAAATCCGAGGCCTTTGAGAAGTTTAAGGAGTATAAAAACGAAGTGGAGAAAC
Source organism: Agapanthus africanus (assembly GCA_030015575.1). Taxonomy (NCBI): domain Eukaryota; kingdom Viridiplantae; phylum Streptophyta; class Magnoliopsida; order Asparagales; family Amaryllidaceae; genus Agapanthus; species Agapanthus africanus. The sequence goes on along the minus strand of JASDDO010000031.1, from coordinate 288,053,332 downwards.
AGAATGGTAAAAGCATCAAGACACTTCGATCTGATCGAGGTGGAGAATACTTAAGTATCAGTTTCCTTGAATGGTTAAAAGAGAATGGAATTCTCTCTCAGCTTACTCCGCCTTATACACCTCAGCATAATGGTGTATCAGAAAGGAGGAATCGCACGCTACTGGACATGGTGCGTTCAATGATAAGTAGTGCTGAGTTGCCACTTTCCTTCTGGGGTTTTGCGCTAGAATCAGCAGCATACCTATTGAATAGAGTTCCGACTAAGTCTGTGCCTACAACTCCATATGAAATGTGGAGCGGGAAGAGACCATGTCTAAGTATATCAAGATATGGGGGTGTCCGGCATATGTTAAAAAGCATAATCTGGACAAGCTCGAGGCACGATCGGTTTTGTGCAAGTTTGTAGGATACCCCAAGCATTCAAGGGGATATCTGGTCTACCACACTGAAGAACAAAAGGTGTTTGTCGTTCGCCACATTGTCTTCTTAGAGAGCGAATTTCTTGCAAAAGATATTAGTGGGAGCGCAGTAGAGCTGGAAGAAATTCTAGAACCTCAAACTACTGCCGATGATTTAGTAGAACCTCAGGTTTCAATGGAGCCCGACGAACCAATGCCACTCCGCAGATCTAGTAGGCTTTCTCGTCCTCCTGAAAGATACTATGGGTTTCTTGTAGATGGGGATCGAGAGGATTGCATCATCGATGATGATGAGCCTACTAATTTTCAGCAGGCTATCACGAGTAAAGACTCAGTGAAGTGGCTGGATGCTATGAGATCCGAAATTGAATCCATGTACACCAATAAAGTATGGACTTTAGAAGTTGCTCCTCCTGGGGTGAAACCAGTTGGATGCAAATGGATCTTCAAAAAGAAGATTGGTGCATTTGGACAAGTGGAAACCTACAAAGCTAGACTCGTTGCAAAAGGTTTTCGTCAAAGACCAGGATTGGACTAGGATGAAACCTTTTCACCAGTAGCTATGCTTAAATCCATTCGGATCCTGCTTGCCATTGCTGCCTTCCATGACTATGAAATCTGGCAGATGGACATAAAAACAGCTTTTTTAAATGGACATTTAGAAGAGAGTGTTTATATGGATCAACCAGAAGGTTTCTTAGACAGTGGGAGCAGCGGAAAAGTTTGCAATTTGCTTAAATCCATTTATGGATTAAAGCAAGCATCGCGGAGTTGGAACATCTGCTTTGATGAGACGGTGAAATAATTTGACTTTATCAAAAATGTAGATGAACCATGCATTTATAGGAAGATTGTAGAAGGAGCAGTAGTCTTCCTCGTTTTGTACGTCGACGACATACTACCGATAGGGAATGATGTCCCTATGCTACAATCAGTAAAGCTCTTCTTATCAAATAAATTCTCCATGAAAGACTTGGGAGATGCATCCTACATTCTGGGCATTAAGATCTATCGTGATAGATCCAAAAGGATGTTGGGACTTTCACAGTCCGGGTATATTGACACTATACTAAAGAGATTTAGTATGGAAGATTCCAAGCGCGGTAATTTACCCGCTTGTCACGGGATCTGTAAGGTTACTAGGCACTCTAAGAAGGTTTTACAAGGCATCAACCATGCCCGATTAAAATTTTAGCCGTGCCGAACAACCCTAAACAAGATCTTTAAACTAGAGATTAGGCGAAAACTAGCTAGTTAAACTCTTTAACACTAAGTGAATACGAAATACAACCTTTGTAGATCGGTCCTTCACTTCTTAAGCTCCTTGTAGTAGTCCCTTCGCTGCGATCATCATGCTCCCGGAATCTCGGACGGCTCCATGAGAAGAGGGCAACGGTTTTGCTTGAAGTCTTCGAGGCCGAAGATGATCTACGTCGAGGGAATGCGAACTCAAGCTCCTACTTCACTAACTAAAGAATTAGTGAAGCAAACACCCTAAACTAAAGTGCTAGTCTAGTAGAGGATGATGAAATAGGAAATGGGTACACTTTATAATTTCTTTTCTCGCTATGTATCTCTCTCTTTATCAAACCCTAGAATGAATTTGAAGGAGGAAGAAGATGAGCTCAAAATGAGAATGAAAACTAATCAAGAGAGAGAGTTAGCTAACCATGGGTGAGTGGGTATCATATACTAACTCATGTAGAGATATAACCATGGCTAATTATAGTGGTTAGGTTAATTAATATCTTAAGTAAAACAAAAACTAGTGGACTAAGTCAATGCAACCATAAGCTTCATGAAGCTTCATGCATGTGAGCTCATTATCCATTTGTTTTTAGAATTACTTTAAATATAAAAACCTAACCAATATAATTATAATGGTGTATGTCTCATACACCCATGTAGTGTGTATCAACAACCATGATACAAAATGTACACAAATAAATATATATATCACATATATATATTAAGTTGTGCACAAGTGAGAAAAACAAATGCTTAAGTGAACCAATGTTAGTTAATGTAAATTAGTATATCACATATACAATTATACACTAAATTATTAAATCAACACTTGACTTAATAATCCGGTTATATTTCATATAACCGACTAATACAAAATGTACCAACTTATCGAATCAACACGTGATTCGATAACCCGGCTATATCTCGTATAACCGGCCGATACAATAGTCGCGAGAATAGAATACAGTATCACATACTCGCATTATTCTCGGTCCCGCACATATCACATATGCGCTCCTATTTCGTTTTGCCTGAGCCAGTAAAACCTCTATGTAGGACTCTAAAGACTCGTCAATACGCCGGCAGTAGGTGATGATCATATCAAGCACCCACAAGCCGTCAGCGGTACTAGCTGGACGTAACGGCTACCCGGGTATTGAGCGATCAGAACATCAGCAAGCAAGTGTAACATTTCAAAAAAAATATATTATTTTTGGGAATTTTCATAATTTAATATTAATTTTTAATGAATATTTTAATAGTCGGTATAATTAAATACCAATAAACGGTGAAAATTCCGGAGATAATTTTGGAAACTCTAAAATAGGGTATTTTGTGGAAATATATCATTTTTAAGCTTTTATGGTTACGTAAATGCTATTTTGGTGTTAACCGCGATTAAAAATCGCTAATTGGATTTTTGGGCTTTTGTGCAAAAATGTGCACATATCATTTTCTACACCTGTCATACTTGTTTCATGTTTTGGACTCATGATGCCTTAGGATTGAACCATGTTGAGATGACCATGGTGGGTTGAACCATTTGATTAGGTTAATTGGGTTAACTAGTGTTTTGGTTTTGGTTAAGGGAGTTAAGGGTAGGTTGACTTGCTTGTTGAGAGAGAGAGAGAGATGTGATGGTTGTCATGGTGGTTTAAGGTTGTGTCACACCATGTGAATTCAAACCTTTTTGCATATCTCATCACTCCCTCACATCTCACACAACACTTCACCCTACATCAGCCAAAACAACCACAACTCTACATCAATCAGCAACAGCCCCTGCAGTAGCTGCTGCAAACAGCCAAAGAACAACAAAAAGAACCAGCTTCAGCTACAGCCATAGCAACTGCAGGCCACATCAGCAGCTACACCAGCCCCCTAGCACTATAGCCCACACCTATACACTCCCATCAACACTTTTCAGCCCCCATATCAACCCATCAGCAATTACTTCAGCCACAAAACAGCCCCCCTACACCTGCAGCTACATCAGCAGCTGAAACTGCATCAGCTCAACACATTTCAGCCATTGTATCAGCAACAGCAGTAACATCAACACAACCCCATCAACAACTTCAACACAACATCAACTACTTCACTCCACCACAAACCAACACCCCACAACTAAACCACCAACACTTCACAACACAAAACAACATCAGGTTAGCTTCAGCATCAGCAGCTGAAGCAACATCAGCCACCAAACTACTACATCAGCAGCAACTCCACTCAAACAACAACCCACACCCTCATATACTACACCACCACCACAACCATTCCCACAACACCAAAACCACTACAACACAACACCAATGCAACTGCAACAACAAAAAGGAAAATAGCAAGCAGCAGCAACCTAATTCAGCAACAGCCCAAGGAGCAGCTCAGCATGCAGCACAACCCTTCCTCCTTCCTCCATCCTCTTTTCACCTATATTCTAAGATTTTCTTGAGGTATAATCTCACAACCCAACTCCTATCTTGTTAAGTTATGGTTGTTAAACTGAAATTTAGTGTTTGCTAGGTGGTTTAGTGCTAGTTTTAGTGATTTTGAGTGAGATTTGGCCAAGTATTGGTTGTAATGGTTAGTATAGCCTAATTAAGTGCGGTTGAGACCAGTTTACCCTAGACCTAATTCAGATTCCAGTATAACACCTTAAAGTTTAGAATCGGTGTAAATTAGCGATTTTGTCTACTTTTTGGACCTTTCTGGAAACAGCTATCAACCCGGACCTCCTAAAATAATTTTGACTTGGCAGTAGGATGTGCAGGCAGATAGAAACCAACACCCAAAACCCTAGCTCCAACTCCCATTTTCAGGCCGCCATTTAATTCCCTCTGGCCGCAATTTGCGGCCAGACCTGGGTGAAACCCCTTCGTTTTGCGTGCACGGCCCTATTTCATGTAAACTTGACCCGGGGTATGTCTAGTTTTGACTGATTCCAGTTAGGGTAAAATCTGGGTTGATTTTTATGAGTTGGCGTATGATTTACGACTTGTTTTAGCATGGTTTTTGGTATTCGATGATTCGTTTCCGTCGGGTGGCGTTTGAACGCCAACGACCAGTGAGCATTGGCTGTGTTTGCACGCGAGGCCACAGGTTTTTACCTATGGGCATAGCGTGTACCATTTTGGTTTCCGACATGGTTTTCATGTGTTTTAGTGTGTGATATCCTTATAGGTACCCCACGTGGCGACGAGGCGTTGGAGATGCAAATGGAGACATCGGCACCGGCACATATAACAAGGTGAGTAGATTTATATCTACGGGGAGAAGTCGGGTGGATAGCGTATAGCACCCCCGCAGTTCGTAGTGATGTATACGGATGCGTATACGCACTAACAATCTAATTATGTTATTTGGGATTATAATGATGTTTAGGATGGACATTAGTGTGTTGGATGATTTAGTATCGCGAGACCCTAGAGTAGTGGGTGCACTACACATACACACACATACATACTTGCATACATCCTTAATTCATATGTGCATAGACGGGATCCTATATAGATACGTGTTCACATGGGTATGGGACTATTCGTTCACATACGGATTGGAGGATGATACATGGGTTTGAGATGAGTCGATGAGTTTGATCAGAGGTTATGATATCGGTGATATGGTAAAATTTGTATTTGAGATACATCTTGATGCTTTAGCGGATTTTGGGATAATGATGTCATAGGAATAGTGACATAAATATGTAAATGATCGACATGTGATTATGATACGTGATATGATATGACAGATATTTATGATAGGCCGCTTTCGGCGATGTTTACTCCGTGTGATGACATGTGATGATGATATCGATTCATACGAGACTGTCGATCAGTAGTCAGATCATAATTATAGTAATGATATTAGCATTATACTAGACGTAGGCCAGTACCCGGATTATGATATTTGATAAAGAGAATACCAGATTAATGATATGACGAATGCGATATTGACCCGTACCCAGATTTGGGGATGCCGTACGACGGATTTACGTACGAGCTATGATTTGATGATTGATCCGCACTCTAGACTTGGGATGTCTGATTATAGATATTATATCGGATGTGATATGATTGAGGCGGGATCACCGACTATATATATATATATCGACTCAGAGGTTAGGCGGTTTCCTTTACCTACAGTTAGCCTTTTTAGCTCAGCCCTATAGTTGGCGTAGCTGTATGACTCTTATGGCATTAGATGCAGTTTAGCTACCATTGTGTTTAGTATTCAGTTTCTTCATAATATTATTGTTGCTCCGCATCGCATGCTGTTATGATTCATATTCCATTATTGATATCATGTTGTTAGGACACCAGCACCATTACCGATGATGCGTATAAACCACGTACACTTATTTGCCAGCGCACACACATCTTCATCGGTAATTGCCATGTCACGTACACTTAGAGAATATTATTGCTTGATTTAGCTTGTTAGCTAGTAGTGACATGACATTAGTATACTTGCCTTATATGCCAGCTTGATATTGTAGTTGTTACTTGTCATTTCATGCATACTGTTATCCACTATATGCCGCATTCATGGATTCTCATGCTTATATTCATGATTTTACATGCTATTGATGATTTGGATTCGGTTTCCATGAGATTTTCTGGATTTGGAGGAAAACCGCAAAACATATATGAACTGCTTTCACTCTTTTTAAATAAAAATGCGGTTTTCCCATGATGTATGAGTCGTCCACCATGAGTTTTGCTGATGGATTTCGAGACCCGATTCGAGGAGGCGGATGAACCGTTTCGGGTACATGGTGGGCCCGGTGCGGTACCTCGGGGCAAGAAGATCGCAGGAGATGGCGTTGAGCCTGTGCAGGGGAGCACGACCGACCGGTGATATTACCCGACGCGTCGGATATCCGGAGGATACCGTCGTGGTCATGAGATGGATGGTAGGGGCCGGTCTGGACTGATGGCGCCCTAGATATTGTGATTGAGACATTGAGATTTTGAGATATTGAGGTACAGAGATTATGATACAGAGATATCGAAATATTGAGATTTATGTTTTGTGCCGATGCTAGGTACTGTTTTATGCTGATTTCATTATGATACCTCATTATAAAAAATACATAAATCTCACAAATTTATGAAAGCAGTTTTCTTCAATACATGCATTCTGTTTTATGCATTCATACATCATCCATATGATACATTGCTACCTGATGCACTGACACGGGCACATGTGATTACACTTGGGTTAGATTTGTATCCTAGCCACTGTTATAGGTTGTTGGTTATATATTTGAGGATTATATATTATGATCGTATGACCTAGGATTGCGTCATACATGCAATTTCTGTTCGTAGATCTTTTTCTACTCACGAGTTGGCAACTCACCCCCGTTGTGCCCCAGTTTCTTGCAGGTGTTGTTGTACGGGTTTCATTACGGCTTTGCGGGCACTATTCCTTTCGGGTGACTTGCTAGTAGGTGGGTTTATTGTATCGTACCCATCATTATACATTGTATATTATTATTTCAGTTGTATCTAGAAGTTCCATCAACCAAACATGTATTTATTTGAGATAGAGACCAGTGATGTTTATTCTTTCGACCTCAGAGTCGTGCATTATATTTCTGTGGATTTCTTGCTGGTTGAGTTTCATTCTGTTGTGATCCTCGCCTTTAGGCGTTGTATATTATGTTGATATCAGGTTGATTGTTATGGTTCTTCCTACTCCCTTCTACTTTTCTTGGTTTGGATTTCTGAGCTCGGCTTACTTAGAGTACGTACGCCTCGAGACGTTCGTAGTCTAGGTGCCGGTCATGTTCCGTACTTTCGGGACGTGACAAAGTTGGTATCAGAGCGTTAGGTTTTACCTTCGGAGCATAGGATGACCCTTGGTTGATGGAATAGGTGACTAAAGTAGAGTGACGTACCGTGGGTATGTTCCGCGGCATATTTACGACACGCCACTCCACTTAAGAAACCTTAGGATGTATATTTCTTTGCTCAGTATCATATTCATTCCTGGTCTAGCCTCATCGGTACCAGCTATGGTTTTGCTGCCACGATTACGGGCAGGGAGAGCTACGGCTAGAATTGCGGTCAGCACGAGCTCGTTACGAACGAGGACTGACCAGGGCATGACTCCGGCGACGCACGATTGCAGAGGTGTGTCTTTTTATGATGTTTTGCGCCACGAGCGTTGGATGGATCGCTGTATGAGATTACTCGGACGTGCAGATTAGCACCAGAGGATTGAGCCACTGACAGAGGCCAGCCGGATTTTGATGACCGTTGAAGTATTGCTTATTCATGATGATTGAGGCACAGTTCAGCGTGCAGACGAGTGAGCCAGTTATTGCTGCGAATGACGACATATCGCCCCAGATGTTGGAGCTATTACGGTACGAGCTGTACTAGGAGATAATAGAAGGTCGCTAGTCACCAAGGATGAATGACTAGGACGTGTGGTTCGTTCACAACCCCGATGCGAGGTCATCAGATGGATTGATTCCAGCTAGAGACGACTTCACGTGGAGACGTTGAGAGTCGAAAGAGACGATCGAATGTCAGAAACCTATTATTCCAAGTTTAAAGTACTCGGAAGGACATGCAGGCAATTCTATGGTCCCTCTAGAAGAATGAAACCCTAACTCGACTTAATGACCATGTGAAAGCCTTTGAACCTTAGGGTTTGCGGCAGTTCTGCGGCGCTATTAGTGAGGCTTGGGTTTACCCTTCTACGGCTGGACCACCGATGCTGTGGTATGTACTCGATACTATTATACCGTACCTAAGGTGTTGAGCTCTTGGGGGATTATGAGGTTTTGATGACTCGATCGGATGGCTCGACTTAATTCTGATGCTAGGTGGTGAGACGCATTTCTTGGGAGACTCCAGATACGAGGATAGCCATTGGAGCTCAGTCCATGTAGCCACGACGAGACGAGTCCGAAGCAGTCGACATTTGAGAAAAGTGGAGTAAGAGGTTCGTGCAAGACCTGGATAAGATGACGTTCCACTCCGCCGACATCAGAGATGCGATGCGCATGCCGAGGCAAAATACTGGATATACCTTCCAGAAGCAGTCCCGACGAGTATGCAGCCATTCCGGAATAAGAAACAGATATAGTAAAGGACGATAACTTCCGGACAGTTAAGCAAAGACGAGACTTGGAAGAAACCTTGAGCATGATTCCTTCCAGGACATCGTTGCAATGATTTTTGCACCCAGGATCAGGTGTGCCACGCTCATTCAGAGAGCCAGAGGCCGATGCCAGTGACATACTGCCCTTACGAGTGGTCGCGATGATTGACCGAGAGATGACCAGAGAAGTGCCAAAACGGAATCGTCCCCGTTAGCACGTCTGACAGGGCCGATAAGCCGATGGATCGTGAGATTGGTAATCCACAGAGAAGACTTGGACCCAGGAGTGGTCATTGATACGCACACCAGTAGGCCAGAGTTCAGGATCGTCGACGAGACATGCTATGGGTGATCAAGACAGTTGGCCAAAGATTCTTGGAGGATGTGCTTGAGCGGAACTATTCCGCCATACTTGATTTCGGTATTTTGACGATTTATTCGCGTGACTGATTTTGATGACTGGGTTTCATGACGTTTGTTTTCATGTACTATTGAGTGTTTACGATTTTGCACAGCGTTGCATTTGATATTGTTTTCGTGCCTTGGTTTCGCATGTTTGTGATTTTATGGGGTTTAGACATTGAGTTGATTTTGTGCGTATGCACGCACACGATTGGTTTTTGCACTCTGTATAGTTTACATATGCTTGCAGTGCAGTGACATGTATTTTGTGCACTTGGATGCACTGGACTTCGATTTCGATGGTGATGTTTGATATTTGTTTTGTGCACTTTATGCACCTGATTGGATTTGCACGTGTTCGACGCTTGATATCGGATTTCATGGTTTCGTGCATAATGGATGCACCGGATTTGGATTTTTAGCGCATGTTGGGCGCAGGATATGAGATGCGATTTGGTGCACACCAGATGTACTAAATCGAGATTTTTCGTGCATGACAGATGCACTTGATTTTGCTGTCAGGCACACACGTTGCCTATGACCGATGTTGTGTGCACACCCGTTGCACCTTGATGTTGTTTTTGTGCACCTTCTTGGCACATTTATGAATTTTGATTTCCGTGCGCACCATACGCACGTAGTTTTCATATGTACTTTTTGGGACTGATTTCTTATGGAGCAGTACATTTTTATGATATTGCGATTTGTTTTCGTACTGGGCAGGACTGGTCAAATGACAGTACCTGAGTGTGTTTTGCATGCATAGATAGTTATTGAAGGGATTTCAAAAAGGCGAGCTACAGTCTCAGTATTTTACATACGTGTCTGATATGACACGAAACATTTTAAACAGAGAACCCTTCTAAATTGTTTTCAAAACGGCGGATCGTGCATATTAAACAAAAGATATATACGTATATGGCTATTTTCTTATAGAGACGTCCGCCACTGTGCAGTGTTATGCATATTGCACAGCGATTTTAAAGAATTTGGCATGCATTTCCTTCATATATTTACATGTATAGTTCCGATTTTTAGCATATCGGTTTTTGCCTTGGATTTGGCATTCGTGTTTTCACCTTGACTCCGATGATTGCGAGATGCTTGACGGAGTTTTGTATTCGAGTTATCTGCTCATCACTCATGCGCATGTATTGCGCTATTATGCGTTTTATGTATTGATGATTTCGGAGACCCGTGGACTTGGACATTTTATTGAAATGTTTTAGAATTTAGGGGTTTAAATTTAAATTCGGGGACTGAATTTCTTTAAGGGGGGAAGACTGTAACATTGCAAAATATATATATATATTATTTTTGGGAATTTTCATAATTTAATATTAATTTTTAATGAATATTTTAATAGTCGGTATAATTAAATACCGATAAACGGTGAAAATTCCGGAGATAATTTTGGAAACTCTAAAATAGGGTATTTTGTGGAAATATATCATTTTTAAGCTTTTATGGTTACGTAAATGCTATTTTAGTGTTAACCGCGATTAAAAATCGCTAATTAGATTTTTGGGCTTTTGTGCAAAAATGTGCACATATCATTTTCTACACTTGTCATACTTGTTTCATGTTTTGGACTCATGATGGCTTAGGATTGAACCATGTTGAGATGGCCATGGTGGGTTGAACCATTTGATTAGGTTAATTGGGTTAACTAGTGTTTTGGTTTTGGTTAAGGGAGTTTAGGGTATGTTGACTTGCTTGTTGAGAGAGAGAGAGAGATGTGATGGTTGTCATGATGGTTTAAGGTTGTGTCACACCATGTCAATTCAAACCTTTTTGCATATCTTCTCACTCCCTCACATCTCACACAACACTTCACCCTACATCAGCCAAAACAACCACAACTCTACACCAATCAGCAACAGCCCCTGCAGTAGCTGCTGCAAACAGCCAAAGAACAATAAAAAGAACCAGCTTCAGCTACAGCCATAGCAACTGCAGCCCACATCAGCAGCTACACCAGCCTCTAGCACTATAGCCCACACCTACACACTCCAATCAACACTTTTCAGCCCCCATATCAACCCATCAGCAATTACTTCAGCCACAAAACAGCCCCCCTACACCTGCAGCTATATCAGCTGCTGAAACTGCATCAGCTCAACACATTTCAGCCATTGTATCAGCAACAGCAGTAACATCAACACAACCCATCAACAACTTCAACACAACATCAACTACTTCACTCCACCACAAACCAACACCCCACAACTAAACCACCAACACTTCACAACACAAAACAACATCAGGTTAGCTTCAGCATCAGCAGCTGAAGCAACATCAGCCACCAAACTACTACATCAGCAGCAACTCCACTCAAACTACAACCCACACCCTCATATACTACAACACCACCACAACCATTCCCACAACACCAAAACCACTACAACACAACACCAATGCAACTGCAACAACAAAAAGGAAAATAGCAAGCAGCAGCAGCAACCTGATTCAGCAACAGCCCAAGGAGCAGCTCAGCATGCAGCACAACCCTTCCTCCTTCCTTCATCCTCTTTTCTCCTACATTCTAGGATTTTCTTGAGGTATAATCTCACAACCCAACTCCTATCTTGTTAAGTTATGGTTGTTAAACTGAAATTTAGTGTTTGCTAGGTGGTTTAGTGCTAGTTTTAGTGATTTTGAGTGAGGTTTGGCCAAGTATTGGTTGTAATGGTTAGTATAGCCTAATTAAGTGCTGTTGAGACCAGTTTACCCTAGACCTAATTCAGATTCCAGTATAACACCTGAAAGTTTAGAATCGGTGTAAATTAGCGATTTTGTCGACTTTTTGGACCTTTCTGGAAACTGCTATCAACCGGACCTCCTAAAATAATTTTGACTTGGCAGTAGGATGTGCAGGCAGATAGAAACCAACACCCAAAACCCTAGCTCCAACTCCCATTTTCAGGCCGCCATTTAATTCCCTCTGGCCGCAATTTGCGTCCAGACCTGGGTGAAACCCCTTCGTTTTGCGTGCACGGCCCTATTTCATGTAAACTTGACCCGGGGTATGTCTAGTTTTGACAGATTCCAGTTAGGGTAAAATCTGGGTTGATTTTTATGAGTTGGCGTATGATTTATGACTTTTTTTAGCATGGTTTTTGGTATTCGATGATTCGTTTCCGTCGGGTGGCGTTTGAACGCCAACGACCAGTGAGCATTGGCTGTGTTTGCACGCGAGGCCACAAGTTTTTACCTATGGGCGTAGCGTGTACCATTTTGGTTTCCGACATGGTTTTCATGTGTTTTAGCATGTGATATCCTTGTAGGTACCCCACGTGGCGACGAGGCGTTGGAGATGCAAATGGCGACATCGGCACCGACACATATAACAAGGTGAGTAGATTTATATCTGCGGGGAGAAGTCGGGTGGATGGCATATAGCACCCCCGCAGTTCGTAGTGATGTATACGAATGCGTATACACACTAACAATCTAATTATGTTATTTGGGATTATAATGATGTTTAGGATGGACATTAGTGTGTTGGATGATTTAGTATCGCGAGACCCTAGAGTAGTGGGTGCACTACACATACACACACATACATACTTGCATACATCCTTACTTCATATGTTCATAGACGGGATCCTATATAGATACGTGTTCACATGGTTATGGGACTATGCGTTCACATACGGATTTGAGGATGATACATGGGTTTGAGATGAGTCGATGAGTTTGATCGGAGGTTATGATATCGGTGATATGGTAAAATTTGTATTTGAGATACGTCTTGATGCTTGCGGATTTTGGGATAATGATGTCATAGGAATAGTGACATAAATATGTAAATGATCGACATGTGATTATGATACGTGATATGATATGACAGATATTTGTGATAGGCCGCTTTCGGCGATGTTTACTCCGTGTGATGACATGTGATGATGATATCGATTCATACGAGACTGTCGATCAGTAGTCAGATCATAATTATATTAATGATATTAGCATTGTACTAGACGTAGGTCAGTACCCGGATTATGATATTTGATAAAAAGAATACCAGATTAATGATATGACGAATGTGATATTGACCCGTACCCAGATTTGGGGATGCCGTACGACGGATTTACGTACGAGCTATGATTTGATGATTGATCCGCACTCTAGACTTGGGATGTCTGATTATAGATATTATATCGGATGTGATATGATTGAGGCGGGATCACCGACTATATATATATATATATATATATCGACTCAGAGGTTAGGCGGTTTCCCTTACCTGCAGTTAGCCTTTTTAGCTCAGCCCTATAGTTGGCGTAGCTATATGACTCTTATGACATTAGATGCAGTTTAGCTACAATTGTGTTTAGTATTCAGTTTCTGCATCATATTATTGTTGCTCCGCATCGCATGCTGTTATGATTCATATTCCATTATTGATATCATGCTGTTATGATTCATATTCCATTCATAGCCTTTTTAGCCTTTTTAGCTCAGCTACAATTGATGTTGTTAGTACACTTATTTGCCGGCGCACACACATCTTCATCGGTAATTGCCATATCACGTACACTTAGAGAATATTATTGCTTGATTTAGCTTGTTAGCTAGTAGTGACATGACATTAGTGTACTTGCCTTATATGCCAGCTTGACATTGTAGTTCTTACTTGTCATTTCATGCATACTGTTATCCACTATATGCCGCATTCATGGATTCTCATGCTTATATTCATGATTTTACATGCTATTGATGATTTGGATTCGGTTTCCATAAGATTTTCTGGATTTGGAGGAAAACCGCAAAACATATATGAACTGCTTTCACTCTTTTTAAATAAAAACGCGGTTTTCCCATGATGTATGAGTCGTCCACCATGAGTTTTGCTGATGGATTTTGAGACCCGATTCGAGGAGGCGGATGAACCATTTCGGGTACATGGAGGGCCCGGTGCGGTACCCCGGGGCAAGAAGATCGCAGGAGATGGCGTTGAGCCTGTGCAGGGGTGCACGACCGACCGGTGATATTACCCGACGCGTCGGATATCCGGAGGATACCGTCGTGGTCATTAGATGGATGGTAGGGGCCGGTCTGGACTGACGGAGCCCTAGATATTGTGATTGAGACATTGAGATTTTGAGATCTTGAGGTACAGAGATTGTGATACAGAGATATCGAAATATTGAGATTTATGTTTTGTGTCGATGCTAGGTACTGTTTTATGCTGATTTCATTATGATACCTCATTATAAAAAATACAGAAATCTCACAAATTTATGAAAGCAGTTTTCTTCAGTACATGCATTCTGTTTTATGCATTCATACATCATCCATATGATACATTGCTACCAGATGCACTGACACAGGCATATGGGATTACACTTGGGTTAGATTTGTACCCTAGCCACTGTTATAGGCTGTTGGTTATATATTTGAGGATTATATATTATGATCGTATGACCTAGGATTGCGTCATACATGCGATTTCTGTTCATAGATCTTTTTCTACAGTTGGCAACTCACCCCCGTTGTGCCCCAGTTTCTTGCAGGTGTTGCCGTACGGGTTTCATTACGGCTTTGCGGGCACTATTCCTTTCGGGTGACTTTCTAGTAGGTGGATTTATTGTATCGTACCCATCATTATACATTGTATATTATTATTTCAGTTGTATCTAGAAGTTCCATCAACCAAACATGTATTTATTTGAGATAGAGACCGGTGATGTTTATTCTTTCGACCTTAGAGTCGTGCATTATATTTCTGTGGATTTCTTGCTGGTTGAGTTTCATTCTGTTGTGATCCTCGCCTTTAGGCGTTGTATATTATGTTGATATCAGGTTGATTGTTATGGTTCTTCCTACTCCCTTCAACTTTTCTTGGTTTGGATTTCTGGGCTCGGCTTACTTAGAGTACGTACGCCTCGAGACGTTCGTAGTCTAGGTGCCGGTCATGTTCCGTACTTTCGGGACGTGACAACAAGCCCGCTCCAACTCCTGCAAAAAGCCTGACAGTGACACTACTGTACAGTCCGGTCTCCTCGTCTGATATGTCGCATATCAAGTCTAGGGGTGGTAAATGTCAGACCCCAATAACTGATAAGTCATGCCGATATGAGGCTCATAACGGGTCGAGAAACTACTGGTAACACTTACCAGTAAATCTATAAACCACCCCTGGCCAGGGACTTCCCTGTTATGGCCAATCGAGCATAGCGCAACATCAACCCCTAATACCGGGTGAGACGAAACCCCTGCTATCGCTCATTGCCTCCATGTGACTCGGGACTGTACCCAAAAACCACCATTTTGCACGCCCTCTTGGACGTGGTAAGGTGGAAATCAAAGCACAGTGGGAATCACACAAGACTCTATGACGATCTCGGGTCTACAGACTAACCTGTACCAGTGTCACCAGAGAACTGTCATCTGACGTAAGGTATAATACCATCTGGGAGTTCTCGACGAGTCCGTCCAGTGTACCCAGTCTCTACTGAGCACCCGCATATCATCTCTGATGTCAAACACCAATGGATATGGGATCATCCATCGCCCATCTGTATGGGTCGAGAAGGCATACGCTAGTCTACACTGGTATATCGATGCCCCGTCTCGATACACCCACGACTAGGGACCTTGAAGGATGTACTTATGGACTACCATGTCCCCACTAGTATGATCCGCATCATAGTCTAGGTAGTCAAGTACACATCCTAAGGGCTTTACCAACATGTAACAAAGAGACAATCATTGTACACGTTAAGGTAAAGAGTAACCAGATAGCATACTATCATGTCAAGCAAGAAAGTCTTCCCTATATATGTCCAAGCATCCACTACTATATACATCTCATGTATAGTAATGTCCTCTAGGGCATACATATAACTAACAATCTCCCACTTGCACTAGGGCCATCTGATAACAGTGGTTGTAGTATCTCATACTCAACCATCCCATAATAGTCTCTCTCTGGGAAAAGGCCTTTGTGAGTGGATCCGCCGTGTTGTCCTCTGAGTCTACTCTCCTGACCTCGATCCCCTGGAGATCAACTATCTCCATGATCAGGTGATACTGCCTTAGAATACGTCTGGATCACTGATGGGACGGGCGTTCCTAGGCATAAGCCACAACTCCATTGTCTCACAATGGTAGGAACGAAGTTCATCTCATGAACTTATATACACCCAGACTTCCTCTTTGGTAGCATCTTTGGTAGCGATGTATCTAGCCTTTATCGTCTAGTATGCCACGGTATCTGTCTTGGAACTCTTCCAACATACCGTCCCTTTACTGAGGGTAAAGACAATACCTGTGACTGACATTCAGTCGTCCTTATCACCCTGGAACCTTTCCAGTGATTCTCCCCAGGATCAATAGATACCATCTTACTACAACTAGTGAGTATCCTAACATCCAATTAGATCTATCTCATAGATCCAAAACCCAGGATTTAGTAGGTATCACTTTGATCCTATATGGAGAATCATTGTGATAAGCGGAGATTGACCGAGCGTAGCATAGGAAACTCCTTCCCCATCAAGAGCATGTCATCTACGTACTCTACGAGGATCACCACCATACTCCCTACTACCTTTATGTATATACAAGGTTCATCTACCATTTTGATGATGTCAAACTCTTTGACTAACACATCAAAACAGACGTTCCAACTCCGCGATGCCTGTTTATCACATAAAACATCTTGCACACGTTTCTGCTGCTCCTACTGTCTACGAAGCCCTCTGGCTGTGTACTTATAGACGCTCCCTTCCAAATCAACATTTAGAAAAGCAGTCATGACACCCAACCGCCAGATATCGTAGTCATGGTATGTAGCCGTGGCAAGTAGGATCTGGATGGACTTAAGCATAGCTACTTAGAAAAAGGTTTCATCATAATCCATACCTGGTCAATGATGCAAATCTTTAACAAGTCTAACTTTGAAAGTCTCAACTTTTCCATGTACACTAAGTAATCTTCTCAAGATATACTTGCTCCTGATGGGGATTTAACCCTTTAGATAAGGCAACCAAAGTCCATACTTTGTTAGTGTATAAGGATTCCATCTCAGATCGTTAAGCATCCAACCATTCTTACAGAGTCCCACTCCTGATGGCCAGCTCGAAACTAGTTGGGTCATCATCTCATGATGCATTCCTCGCTCCCACTGTCATAGAGAAACTGAAGTATCTCTCAGGTGGGTGAGGAACCCTACTAGATCGGCGGAGAGGCTGAGGTTCGTTGGTTACTGTTGAATCCTTTGGTTCTACCAAATCATCAGCTGCAGTTTGTATAGCTGGAACTATTTCCAGTTCTACCTCATGACCACTAATTTCTTCACAAGAAATTCCCTTTCACAAAGGTGGCATGCTGAGAAACAAAACATCTTTTGTTCCTCGGTTAGGTAGAAGATATTCCCTTGCAAATGCTTGGGATATCCAACAAACTTCTACAGAACTGACTTTGCCTCGAGCTCGTCCGGATTATGCTTTTAGACATAGGCTGGACAACCCCAAATCTTAACAAACTTAAGATATGGGCTCTTCCCTTTCCATATCTCATATGAAGTGGTAGGCAACTGATTTGATCGGAACCCTATTCAATAGGTATGCAACTTCTCCAGTGCATAACTCCCAAAAGGAAATAGGAAACTCGGTAGTACTCATCATAGAGCACACCATATCACATAGGGTGTGATTGCTCCGCCCCGATACACCGACGTGCTGTGGTGTATACGGAGGAGTAATGCTGAAAGAGAATCTCATTCTCCTTTAGAAATATCCAGGAATCCCGTGCTCAAGTATTCTCCTCCTTGATCACATCAAAGGACATAATACTTATACCCGTTTTTGGTTCTCTACTTTCTAACTTATATTCTGTGAATATCTCAAAAAGCTTCGGACTTGTGTTTCAACAGGAACATATGTCTGAATCTTGAGAGATCATCAGAGAATGTAATGAAGTACAAAGAACCGGTCTTGGCATGTGTAGACAGGGGACCTTCATACATCAACATGTATCATCCCAAGAGTTCACTAACTCTTTCTCCGTTTCCTAAAAACAGAGCTATGGTCATCTTATCTCTGTGACATGACCAGCAAGTTTCACAAGATATAAATTCAAACTGATTTAAATATGCATCTTAATGTAACTTAGCTAGTCGGGTCGCATTGATATGACCTAGTCTACAATGCCTCAAGAAGGATTCGTTCATTTCTGAACTCGTCCTCTTGTGTGTGTTTTGTATACTAAGAACTGTAGTTTGATTTAGAACGTCAATGCTTTTAGATAACGTGCCTGAACCGATCAACTCTTGATATAGGAAATGTTCAAAACATTATCCAACAATACAAAATTATATCCTTTCTTTAATAAAGAGACTGATATGATGTTGTATATCAGGTTCGGTATCTAATAACATTCGTTCAGAATCAATGTATTCTGGTAATACAGGGTGATAGTAACCAACAGACTTGGCTGCAACACTTGCACCATTTTCTATCTCATGAAACTTATCACCCGTTCTCAGTTCTCTACCTATCTGTAGCCCATGTAACAGATTACATATGCGGGATCCTGATCCGGTATCTCATACCCAGGACGTAAAGGATACTGAGAAACAGTTCTCTGTAATGAACACACCCGAAGATGATGCATCAGCATGCACTTTCTTCGTTTGGGCGGCATGGGAATTCTAGTAATCCCCAATTTCCTGCTCGGTCTTATAACAGTTATAAGTTGGAGCGGGACCAACGTTTCCCAGCTCAGTATAACAAGCGGGTTCGGTCTATACATCCATATTATTATCTTGATTAAGGCGTGACATGGTCGCTACCTGGAGAGAGAGAGAAGAAAACACTCTGCGTGCGCTCTTTCAAGATCAGATTAGTTAATATTTTATCTAATCAGGATGGCTCCCACTGTTTTTATCAAATCTTCCTTCAAACCCTAAAAGTAAAGACTAGCCGGGATTAATTACACTCTACAACTTCACCAATCTTTCAGCCAGGCCAGTGTCGGTACTTTGAGGGAGGTTCCCCGTGCTTTCGCACGGACCTAATTAATGTAAACCTTGTTTTCCCAGAGGCGTAACCCTGTTGACACCTTTCTAGACACCTACTTGATCGGCTAATTGTAATGTGTAAAACTCTCCCAGGAGTAACAATTACTCGCAGTGGGTATCGGGATCCAACTATCTCATAGAAGGTATGCAATCTCATTGCAAATTTCAACACTTGAAATTCTCGATAATATTTTGCCCCTAACGTGCTATGACCTTGACGAAAGCCAACAAACCATAGCCCGCTAGTCAAGTTCAACCCGTACATTTCTTGACTGAATTAAACCCACCCGCACGACCTTTGACGAAAGCCAACAAAGCCGTACGCTACCTTAATCCAATCGCATCTTATGCAGCAGATAAGCAGCATATAGCTACCGCATACTACACCTTGACGAAAGCCAACAAATGTAGCATGAATACTATATACAACTTATCTGAAATGACGGAAGGCTACGACAGGTTTTTCAGAAAACCTATTGCGTAATGAACTTGATATTGCTGTAGAATCAAATGATTTTAAAATAAAGTGTTTTTGAGGCTTTTACTAGTTTCGCTAAAGAGGTCACTTCCGGTGAAGGGATCTCGGCTCTTTCCTTATGGAATAAGGTGCATGATATATCATATATATCACTGTGCAAAGCAAGAACTAGAAAAGCAATCAAAATACAAAACCGAGGGGTGTAGCATCTGCCAGTCATTGCTAAAGGGGTCACTCCCGGTGAAGGGATCTCGGCCCTTTCCTTATCGAATAAGGTGCAGGATGTTCTACAAGGAACACCGCGATGCAAAGCAAGAACTGTAGCTACCTGTTTTTAAAAATTCGATTCCACAACATCTTTTAGGTTTCTTTTCTTTCATTAATCATATTAATGAAGTCCCATCATTTAAATCACCTAAACATCACAGATAAATACGACGTACAATTATGCCATCCGCATTCGCCTCGATGTCCCCTCGTGCACCATTAGGTTAGATGACTAACGGCAGAGCGAGGCAGGGCTAGCGTGGGTGTAAAACATAAGTAACGTCTATATAATATATCATATATACTATATACGGTATTTATCACAACATATCAAATGATCACATCACAGATATCGCAGCAGAAGAAACATATGAAACATTGGATATACTAGGACATCCGTATTTTATTTTGAGCCTCTATAAAACACGGATTCCACGGTCGCGATGAATAGCCAAACCCACACCCCTAGACCCCTACGAGAGCGGCAAACAACCCTACCAATTCTAGAGTTAGGAGACCCGGACTCGACTCCTCGAGTTGGTCTCCCACTGGACCCTAGAACCCGGTTACTTGTGCTCTCCCCTTTGGGTCTAACCTAGTGCGGAAAAATAAATAATATACAAATGGTGACATCAACCTCATCCCGGAAGTGCCCCAATAAAAGAATATTACATACATTAAATTTTACATGAATGAAAATAAAAGCCCTCATCTCACATAAAACCCCTGGCTATTCAAAACGCGACGATCCAATATAACATATCCAGCAACACATAACACCACATGTCATCAACGTAAGTAAATATGCGCATCCCAATTGTCGTTGACATATAGCAACGAAACCGGCGATATCACATATTGTAAGTCCATGCTACCCTTCCCCGGTACTTACGAGGTTGCGGAAGTGGTGAAAAACGATTTTTGAGAGGGTGGTAACATGGACTACAAATACGGATCTTTGTTAAACAACTAACTAATAACCTAACTAGAGTTTTACCTACTCGGTTAGTGAAAGTCTACGGTAGCGTCCCGGCCGTCTACAGACGCCAAATGCGGAACAAAAACTTTTTAACTGGCGCTATCGTATACTTTAACCCGGATCTGCCATTATTGCTAAACTAACAAACTGTAAAGAGAGAAGAAAGGTAATACCGAACGATCCGAGTCCTTCATTCTTTAACCATCATCCCACGCTCCATTGCGGCTGCTCCGATCTCGTCGATCTCCGATCTGCTCGTCCAGGTGGCACCACGTCAACGATTCTTTAAACGGGCTCCCGCCTCTGACTCGAGGCAACTCGGTCGTCAAGTTTGCTAAAAGAGATGACCAAGATTGATGTAGAGAATGAGTAGAAGACTTTGTCTCGTTCCGTCCAAAGGTATGGACGGACGGTTAATGAAGTTGCCAATTGATTCGGGTGATGGAATGAAATGAGCAATGAAATTTCCATACACCCCAAAACTATCATAATCTTTTCACCAAATGAAAAACCAAGTGTAGGAGAGAGAGGGGAGGGGGCCGGCCATCTTATAGAAGGTGGGGGGTGAGTGTAGGAGGAGGGAGGTGACCACAAGAACAAATATCATGTGTGAACACAAAGTGTGAACACAAAAAAGCAACCAATGAAACATCAACACCATTCAACCTAGTCACCTCTTCTAGAAACTTCTAGAACCTTCCACACTCATCTCAAGAAAAGATAAATCCGTTTTTAACCGAATGTTAAAAGACGGCTGATAGAAAACTGGAAACTGGCAACTTCCAAAAGCGATCCCGAAACGAATTTCAGGATAACCCCGTAACCGTATAAATATACCCGCATTTGTATTACGACCGAATACAAATGCAACTGAGACAAAGATATTATATCTACTCAATATAATACTCGGATCCGGCTTAAACCAAAGCCGACCAGTATCATCTGCCCGAAATCTGACACGTGCGTAAACGCACGTGCATTTTCCGAACCCTGCCATAAAACCATACGGCCTCTACAACGTTTCTCCCGAACTTGGGAAACTGTCTGTGGGGGACTCTAATGACTCGTCAGTACCCTGGCAGTGGGTTTAACCACAAACCGTCAGCGGTACTAGCTATGCGTAACGGCTGCCCATGGACTAACCTCAAGGGAGGCCGATGAGCGAACTCATCCGGAAACCCTACTGAGCCTAACAGTGACAATGTATATACAGTCCGGTCCGTTCGTCAATGAGTATCGCATATCTTCCTAGGGGGCTAGTAACGTCAGACCCCCAATAGAAGTATAAGTCGTGTTGGAGTGTAGCCCAATAACACCCTGAGATACTACTGGAGTAACTACCAGTAAATCTCCTGCCACGGCCGTGGACTTTGTGTAATGGCTCTCCTAGACACAGCACGATCTCGCCCCCAATACCGGGAGAGACGAATCCCTTGCCGATCCGCTCACGTGCCTCCATATGGCTCGGGACTGTACCCAAAAACTACCTGTTTGCACGACTCCTTTGAGCCGTGGTAGGGTAGAAATCAAAGCACATTGGGAACTCATACGAGACAAATGACGACCTCAGGTCGATGAACTAACCTGTACACATGTCACCAGGGAACTGCTATCTGACGATATGTATAATACCAACTAGCAGATTCCCAGCGAGTCCTGTCCGGTGTACTCATAACCCAATGAGCACCTGTATACATCGTAGGTGATCCAACTGACACCAGTGGCTTGTGAGACCGGCCACCGCCCCTCGTTGGGGTCTCGACTGTATACACTAGTCTACTCCGGAGTATCGATGCCCTGTCTCGAAACTCCAACGACTAGGGACCACAATTAAGGATATGCGTATAAACCACCCAACTCTCACGTATATGATCGCCATCATACTGTTGGTAGTAAAGCAAGATCCTAAGGGCTCTATCAAAGTGTAACATGTAATCAGTCACCTGAACATGTACACGACTGATAAAGGCAAACCAGATAGCATACTATCATCTCGAGTAAGACTGTCCTACCGGTATAGGTCCTCCGCAATCATTGCAATCACGTACCTGCGATCCAATAATTGACTCTGAGGGCACTATCTCCAACAGTTAGGGGGCTATACCTTTCTTGAACTCCTTCGTCTTCAACTCTTCTCGGTGTACGGATCGGCCTCACCTCTTTGTCTCCTTGCGCCGAAGATGGATCCACCTGAAAGCTTCTACCTTTGGCTTCTTCTTCGAACTTGAACAAACTAGAACACTTGGTTTGCTAAACCTTGTGAACTAGGATGAGTAGAGAAGTGATATGGGTTTTCTTTTATCTTTAAGGAAATGTTTCTCAACTCATGAGAGGGTGTTGCCATGAACTAGAGAGAGAGCAAGAGGAAGAGCAAGAGGGAGAGCTCAAGCAAGAGAGAGAAATGAAATGAGAGAATGAGTAACTCTTTTGCCATCCAAGCTCTCATAATCCAAAGCCATCATAACAAAATAATAATCAAGTATTATGAGATGGTTTAAGTCAAAATGGCTATATCATTTCATGCACTCATTTTGCAAAAACAAACAAGCAAGTAAAAGTCTTTGCCATGAAATGATAGCCATTGTCATGATGATGGTCAACTAGTCCAACCTAGTCAACCGGTCAACAAAGTCAACAAGTCAACAAAGTCAACCCCTCAACAACCATGTCACTATAATACTTAATTAATATTAATGTTAATTATATTTCTTATTCTCATTAGGGTTTAGTCAAAAGTCAACAGTCAACAGTCAACAACCCCAATGAGAATCCTCTGCCTCTGTCTCTCTGTCAACTGTGCATACACCAACACTCCGTCTCGGGGACACGTCAAGTATCGACCGTCCATGTCGTAAAAAAGGCAGTGCCAGCTTCCCAAAAGCGGGAACCAAATCAAGTTGCCTCCACGTAAAAGAAGATCCATCAATTTCATGCACACGACCCATATGTGTGGTGTGCATTTATTGATGGGGGCACTTTGTTGGGGTCAAAAATTACACCCCGGTTTACCAAGTCAAATTCAAGCCAAGTAGGCCTAAGCCCATATCAAGTGGGCTCATGCCCGAGTCGAGCCCGAACATGAAGCGGCCGACCTCCCCCATGCCAAAATAAAAATCATGTAATAAATAATTTTGATGTAATTTTTTTATGCATGAATGTAAGAAAAATGGGCATAAAGCCAAATTTTTGTAAAGCCCATGGCTCATGTGCAAAAGAAATGAGCACATGAGGTATGGAATGGGAAAATGCCATTTTGTAAAGCCCAATGGGCTATATGTAAATTTGTAAGCCTATATAAGGCAACATGATAATGAAATAAAGTATAATAATTCATTCTCTCAAATTCTAGGATTTGTGCCTCCTTCCCTGTCACGCCCCGCTTCCCAGTGTGCGCTAAGATAGGCACGTGACAGAGCCAACCATGCTACCTGTGAATATGAAATATTCCTCCACAGTCACATTACGGCTGTAGAGATATCAAGAACAGTAATAAACTATCTAACACATGTCCATAAGCCAGAATAAACGAGTCATGAAATAAAATAATGCGGAAGAAAAGATCCAATACAATAATAATCTATAATGTACGTCCCATAATGCGGGCTCACATCAGGAATGAAAATACTGAAAGGAAACTAAACCAAACTAATAACAGGTCCTCACTGCTCAGCCTGTTGATCAAAATGCTCATGGACTGCCTGCGATAAGGATAAGGGATCTGGGCAATGCAAAATCCAGACGTCAGTGCGTCATAATATCAATAATTCTAACCAGCGGGATGTGATGAAATATGCAGGCATGAAGTATGAATAGTAACAAGTCATCAGTAGAAAGTAAACCGTAACATGAATATAGATCAGTGAACAGGATATAAACAGGTGAAGTGCAGTGAGTAATCTAAACTGTGCTATAGGGTTACCTACTCTAAAGTTATTTCGAAATCAATTAATGTAATCCTTATCGTAACCCATCGGTCTATACCGCGTTCAACCCCACGGGACCACGGTTGTAAGTGCACGGCGGCGCCCCGGCCTCCATCCCGAAGCCAAATGCGGAAGCGATGGTTAACTTTAATTTTCAAACCGGCACCACCGCGCACTATAAACCAGGATCGTACCATTAACTAGTCCTAGCTAACTACTAGATGGGGAAGAGAGATATACCGAGCGATCCGTGTCCTCCGGTCTTCTCATCGTCGTCCCGATCTCCCTCGGAATGTCCTGTCTCCATCTCCTCGCAGGAAGGGCACCACGTCGCCTGCTTCTTTTACGGGCTCCCACCTCTATACCGAGGTAACTCGGGCACGAAGCTGGAGAATCGACGTGCCCAAGATTTGCTGTAGAACAGTGTGAAGATCTATCTGTCTCATTTGGGGTTTTTGGTTGCCTTTTTGGTGGAGGAAAAGAACTCAACTCTTGAGATGGAGATGTGGGGATTTTTGGAGCAACAAGAGAACAAAAATTTCCCACCCCAAAAAAATTGGTAGCCCCTAACTTGGCCGGCCAATACTTGGTGATCCAATGAGAGAGGAATGAGAGTGAGTGTAGCAAAAATGTCAAAGGGGGGGGGGGAAACCATCATGCAAGCCAAAGGAAAAATGGTTATCATAATGAATCATGATCACCATACCAAGTCCAACACTCAATCACCTCATCATGTCCCTCCATCATCAAACACAAAAGTCAAGCGATGATGATGTTATGAAGTCAAATGAAGGCTACACTCATCATGAAGTAACAAAATGTAAAGAACACCCTCCACAAATACTTATTTGCACAAATGCAAATAAGCCCTCATCCACCAATCTTCGGCCATTCAAAGATACAAATGAAATATGGCCGAAACGGAAAGCAAACTGGCAACTCCAGAAAACTGGTCCCGTAATAAATTACAGGAAAACCCCGCTACTGTGTATACACACCCGCATTTGTATTCCGACCGAAATACAAATGCAATGAGACAAAATCTACACTGTACTATACTAGGATCCGGCTTAAACCAAAGCCGGCTAGTAATATCCGTCCGATCCTGATCCGTGCAATACCGCACGTATCTGATCGAACCCTGCCATATCTCCATACGGCCTCTACAGCATTTCGCCCGAAACTTGAGTAACTGTATGTGTGGTGGACTCTAAAGACTCGTCAATACAATGGCTGTGGATTTAACCACTAGCACGTCAGAGGTATTAGCCATACGTGACGGGCGACCAGCTATTGACCAAAAGGGACGTCGATGAGCGAACTCATCCTGACACCCTACTGAGCCTGTCAGTGACAATATCCGTACAGTCCGGTCCGTTCGTCTATGAGCATCGCATGGCGGGCCTAGGGGGTTGGTAAAAGTCAGACCCCCAAAAGCGGTACAAGTCGTGTCGGAGTGTAGCCCAGAACACCCTGAGATACTACTGGAATACCTACCAGTAAATCTCCTGCCTCGGCCGAGGGCTTCGTGTAATGGCTCTCCTAGACACAGCGCGACCTCACCCCCAATACCGGGAGAGACGAACCCCTGAAGATCCGCTCACTGCCTCCATGTGGCTCGGGACTGTACCCAACTAAAACCTATTTGCACGTCTCCTTTGAGCGTGGTAGGGTAGTAATCAAAGTACAGTGGGAACTCACACGAGACAAATGACGATCCCCAGGTCGATGAACTAACCTGTACACATGTCACCAGGGAACTGCTATCTGACGTCAGGATAAGACAAACTACCATGTTCCCGGCGAGTCCTGTCCGGTGTACTCATAACCCAATGAGCACCTGTATACATCTTAGGTGAACCAACTGACACCAGTGGCTTGTGAGACCGGCCACCGCCCCTCGTCGGGGTCTCGACTGTATACACTAGTCTACTCTAGAGTATCGATGCCTTGTCTCGAAACTCCCACGACTAGGGACCTTTTAAGGATGTACTTGTTTCCCCCAATCAGAACAAGGCTCTGTTTGAATTTCAAAAAATTCAAAATCTTGAAGCAACGCTTCAGATCCTCTGCGCTGAGCGCAAGGCGCCACGTGTCTGGCGCAGACGCATCAGCGCAGCGCCCGAGGCAGCGCAACCAATCAGAGCAAAGCTATGTTTAAAACCAAAAAGTAAAGGAAGCAACGTTTCAGTTACGCAAGCGCTGCACTGCGCGACACGTGTCTGCGCAGTTGCGCAAGCACAGTTGCGCAAGCACTGCACTGCGCGACACGTGTCTGCGCAGTTGCGCAAGCCAACTGCGCAAGCACAGTTGCGCAAGCGCTGCACTGCACGACACGTGTCTGCGCAGTTGCGCAAGCACAGCTGCGCAAGCGCTGCGCTGCGCGACACGTGTCAAGCGCTGGGGAGTTGCACAAAACAGAATGGAGATTTAAAGAAATCTTTTCTGTTCTTGTTAAAACAAGAAGATTTTCTTCTGTAAAACATAAGCCCTTGGATCAAAGATCCAACGGTGGGGAAAATTCCCCAAATCACTCAGGGAAAGATCTCTTTAACAAATTTAACTAATTTATGAGCACTATAAAAAGGACCCCAGACCTCAATTCAAAGGCATCAACATCTTTCTAAAAAAAAGAGAGAAGAGAATTCTCGAGAACTCCTCAAAAACAACAGAAGGTAAAAACCTTTGAAAGAAGAGAAAATTCTCTTATGAACAAATCAGTGATCTAAAAACAAGATCATTGATCTTTAAACATAAATAAATAAAATGAATAAATAAAATAAAAATAGTGCTTTGCACTTTTGCTTTGATCTAAATTGGATCAAGAAATCTAACAGTGCTTTGCACTTCTGTTCTTGAATCTAAAAGATTCTCAAATTAATAGTACTTTGCACTTATAAATCTGCACTGTTGCGCTCTTGGGCTGGCGCAAGCCACCAGAGAGCGTCACGTGTCAGCACCTGAACTATTTGCGCTATGCGCTTTTGAAATAGAGCTTTGCTCTCTGTGATTGGCGCAACTCACCAGAGCGCGCCACGTGTCAGCAGTGCAAGCGTAGTGCACTAGCGCAGCGCAATGCGCTGCATGACACGTGTCATCACCACGAGCGCTTGCGCTCTCTGATTGGCGCAAAGCGCCTGATAAATGCAATGCATTTCCTAAAAGGGCCAGGCCCAAATCAAAAAGACCAAGCAGGCCAAAATAAATTGCAAAGCAATAAAAGGGCAGAGCCCAAATAAAATTGATGATCTGCATCATTTATAAAATGCAGAGCCCAAAACAAATTGATGCTCTGCATCCTTTCTGGGCAAAGCCCAAATAAAAATAAGAAGAAATGCGATGCAAAAGCAAATAAAATGTTGAACATTTTCAAATGGACTTAGCCCAATTTTGGCCGTAGGTCCTTAAATTAAATTGACCGAGCAAGATTGCTCTCTTAAAATCAATTTACTACCGGTTCGAGGGTACATCTCCGAACTCCTCTGACACCTGTCGTTGTAATCCTTCAACGACGTCAGAGAGGTGACGGGTCCCAACGACCACACGTATATGGACTGCGGGGTCCTTAAACTCGTGGACCGAAACGTCCTTAAACTAATATCGGACCGAAACGTCCTTAAACTAATATCGGACCGAAACGTCCTTAAACTAATATCGGACCGAAACGTCCTTAAACTAATATTGGACCGAAACGTCCCTAAACTAATAACGGACCACCACGTCTTTAAACTGGAATATGGACCACCACGTCCGTAAACTGGAATATGGACCACCACGTCCCTAAAACTGGAGTATGGACCGCAACGTCCCTAAACTTCCTATGGACCACTATGTCCCTAAACTGGAACAATGGAGCCTCCAAATGCTCTTTTGCAGGATCTAAACGGTCCCGTTTAAGTTGATCTTAGCCCCAAATACGGCTAACGTATCCTTAAACATTTAAATGGACTATAAAACTTCAAATCGATTTTGGTTCAAGGGTACATCTCTGAACTCCTCTGACACCTATCGTTGTAATCCTTCAACGACGTTAGAGAGGTGATGAGTCATGACGGCCATATAATTAAATGGGTCACCACGTTAAGTTGATCTTAGTCTCAAACAGGACTATTGTATCCTTAACGAACGTTTAAGTTGATCTTAGCCGCAACGCGACTAATGCATCCTTAAACTAAAAATACCAAACCCAAATCTAAGTAAATACGGATTTGGACTAATCCACGTCCTACGGGCGACGGCATTACTCAGTCTCCGTATACAATCCACGGGCAACCACAAATAAAACAAACACACGCGACACGAAGTGAAATTCTGGAGAAGGAGAAAGTTGTTACCGCGATGCTGTAGCGTAATTAACTGCAGGGGCTTGCGCCTGCAGGGAAGAGCGTCCCCACAATCAAAAAACCCTCACCCGGAGGGGGAATCTGACGAAGTCTGCTACATCGGCCGCATCCGTCTAAACCTCCGATACACGGTGCCATAAATCAACTTGGCATCTTCGGAGAGGTGGACGGATAAAACCAAATAGCATCTGCCCTGAATCTCAGCGTCAGGACATCGCGGTCCTGTGCGCCGCCATTCGGAGGGGAACAGATTCTGGCACGCCCGGTGGGACCTCTTCCTCTTTCCACTTCACACTTCGTGTGTCGTCTTCGCGAACCAATCGCGGTTTGTTAAATGGTTGCCTTCGGATTTCAAATTACTAAGATTTGGTCTCTTTCCTGGCGCAGAACTCAAGATTCAATGGCCTCTAACTGCACCAACTGCTCGAAGTGCCACTGCAATGGACGCTCCACCTCCCTCGGAGGTGTAGCATATGGGCCCCAAGCGGCTTCCTTCCTCACTCTGCCAGTAGACCAGGTGACCCAAGCCACCACTGGCCTGTTCTTCGGGACCATGATCCCACCTACAAGCTTCCCTACACCAATACCTGCACCGGAAGTGAACAAAAAGTCGGTCTTTGACCGGCTCACTGCTACGACGGCCCCTGTTAACGGGTCGCCCACTGCCGAACCAACAGCCTCTGTTTTCACCTGGCTAAATAAGAACTCTAAACTGGCTGTCCCAAGGAAGGAAATGACTGCTGCTTCAGAAGTCGTCAAGGCGGCTTCCCCTGTCAAAGAGTCAGTCTTTTCAAGACTGACGATTCCTGCTCCTGTCCCTGCTCGAGGATCTGTCTTCGATAGGTTGGATACCACACCTCAGAAGGCAACCTCAGTCTTTAAGAGGTTAACATCGGCGGCGCCTCATTTAGACAGGGGGCAAAAAGAAGATGTCTTAATCTCCGATCCAGTCCCAATGGCTCGTCATGCTCGACATCGCCATTAGCAACGAGTGAGGAAGGCAGGGGGAAACTCCCCCTCAGGGCTAACTCCACCGGCTCTAGTGGTGGAAGTCAACGCTGCTGTTCCAACTGGGAACAGCTTTGAACTGCTGAGGAGGGTACGTAAGAATTCTCCAACCGCTATACTAAAAAGATCTCCTCCGCCTGCGAAGAGAGTTCCGGAAACGAAACAAGAACAGCCCCCTCAACGGCTGTCTTCAAAAATTTATAAAGTTTGGCGGAGGGTTCAAGACTCCGTGATTGACCCAGATCACTCTCGTCGCCAGAAAAAGGCGAAGGTGGAAAAAGACAAGGACTGTCCCATTAAACAGCAGGGGACAGCAGCTGCTAGGGTGCCCCCTTCAACGGTTCCTTCAACCTCAACGGCCCACAAAAGAAGGAGGCCAGAGAAAACGTCCGCGTCAGCGGCAAAAGTTAAAAATGGTGAACCTAAACGCCCCAAGTCAAGGGGCATAACAGTTCATACGGTCTACGTGGCATCTGGTAAAGAAGATAGCCGCATATCTACGGGTCATCGACCGCTCACCCGATCAGTGACCAAGGCACAGGAGCAACAACAAAAGCTCCAAGAAATGATGAATGCTATGGCTGCACTTACCGGGCCAAAAGAGAACCCTGAAACGTCCTCAGATGAGCGCCAGGAGGAAGAAACCGACGCCGAATTCCTTCGTCGGATATTGGAGAAGAAGGACAAAGAGGTTGCTGAACAAGCATCCAACATACAGCGTATGGGCCTCCTCTTCCAAGACATGATAGGGATGATGATACAACAAGATCCTCCGGCTGAAGAGCCCCCGATCGTCCTTGGAGACGATAGGGGAGAGACATCAAATCCTCCACCAGCTCTATCGACAGCTAAAGAGGATACAATCTCCAAAACTGATTTGGATGAGTACATCGCCCAACAAATACGAGTTCATCTTGCGACCGAAGCGGCCGGTCAAGTCGTAAAAACAGGGCGACCATATCCAAGTTGGTACGATCAAATCAAATACCCACCCGGTTACACAATTCCCAAGTTCCATGTCTACAAAGGAACGGGCAATCCTCATCAGCATGTTGCCCAGTTCAGGGCACTCTGCGGCAATACCGGTGGTGATGACAAGCTTTTACTTCGCCAGTTTGTTGGAAGTTTATCGGATACGGCGTTCGTGTGATACTCTGAACTCCCGAACGACTCTATCAAAACCTTCGCGGAGATGGAGCTACTGTTTACTCAGCGTTTTGCAAGTGCCAGTGAACGTACCCCGATGAAAGCACTGATTAACGCCAGGGTAAAGCCAGGCGAAATGTGGGTTCAGTACGCTATACGATGGCGGAACTTGTGGTCGAAGTGCGAGCAGCGCATCGAAGAAGCTCCCGCGGTGGGTATGTTTGTAGGAACCCTTGATCCGCAAGCGACCATCTCACAATTTATGATGTTTTTCAAGCCAACTACCTTCCAGGCCTTGATTGACAAACTAGCGCAAATGGATCAAATGGGCCATAAACGCCCTCTTCCAAGGCCGGACTCCCGAATTGACAAAGGGAAGGGAAAAGCGATCATCGTCGCTAACGCTCAACAACAACCGAGCGACTCGAAGCCGGTTGCTCGTCAAAATAATATGCGCCCGTACGTACCCCTTGAGGATAGGATGGGACGTCCTTATTCCTTTCCCCGCGATAAAACAAGGAGGTTATTCGAGCTGGCGTTGCGCAACAGACTCATAAATCTGCCGGATCCAAAACGTCCGTTGCAACCAAGTGACGTCAACGAGCCCAACTACTGTCCTTATCATCGAGTACTAGGCCATCTGATCGAAGATTGCTACGTTTTCAAGAATTGGCTTGAAAACCAGTACCGACAGGGCAAGTTCGCGTTATCTGACAAATGGAAGGTGAATCCCCCGCAGCCCCACACCTCTAAGGGGACGAATACGCCGGGGGCAACATGCTCCGTCATTGAAGAAGCTCCTTGGGAGGTTGTATTATCAGCCAAGACAAAGAGGATGCTAAACGATCTTCAGACATGTCCAGCGATCAAGTGGAAGAACCCGTTGGAACCACAGGTCATTGAGGGGGTGTTGAAACCACGTACAACTCCAAAGACCGATGGTGGTGGCTCAAGAACTCGCAACCAGCCGTCAAAGTCTTCGAAAAAGAAGAAGAAGAAATCTAAGAAGCCCGTGAAGCCTGGCGACAAGCACACGGATCTACAAAAACAAATTGACGCGCTGGAAGAATACAACCAGAAGGCATGGACTCCGATTACGCTCGAAGAGTTCCTCAATCACGTCTTTCAAGAAGAAAATGAGGGAGAAGGTTCGTCAGATGAATCTGAAGAATGCGTGGCAAGCTGTCGTGTGATTTCCCATTTGTTCATGGACGATGAGGAAACTCCTCGTACTGAAACGCTGGGGGCAGATCTTGAACCAAAATTTTCGGAGCTATCAGATGAAATGATTGACGCGTTCCTTAACGAAGCTCGATTGAAAAGTAAAGCTGATCGAGAACGCGAGACGGCTATATTTGAAAGGGCCAAGCGCAAGCGACTTGATGAAAGAGCTGAGATGATCCCGCTGGAGCAAAACACCTCCGCTACCGACAAAAGCCAATTTAAGATGAAGAAAAGGTTTGCGAAGGCCATGTCAATGGGCATGAAGCTACCATCCTCCGAAGAAAAAATTACTTGTGAAATGGAAATGCACCCCTCCTATTGCTTATATCATCGGAAGATTTCGCACCCCACTGAAGAGTGCAAGGCTTTCGATAGATGGTGGCAAGGATATGTTGCTCATCGACAACGCTTTACGCGGGAAAAGCGTAAAACTCGTCGAGAGCAAAGAAATACGACCGAAGGGATTAAAAGAACTACCGGCAATTGTCGCATGGTTAACACTGGCGGGTCACAAGTGCCTACATTCGGGAGCGATTCTGATGTGGAGCTGGAACTTGCCCCTCTCTTTAAAGAGACCACTTCGGGAAAAGAAGAAGAGCCGAAGGTTTGCAAAAATATTCGACTGCGGAATCGGACGCTGCCTGAAAAGAACCTCGGACCCTCAAACAGAAAAGATAAAGGGAAAGAAAAGGTCTCTGAAGATATCGTCTTAGATGACCAAGTTCTGGAGGAGCTAAGCGCCAACAACCCGCCAAAGAAAAATAAGGTGGATTACAACGTCTTAGCGCATCTGAGAAAGCTGCCTTCACATCTCAGCATTCTTGACGCCCTTTTGTTATCAAAGGAGGCGAGAGATTCGTTGATTAAGGCACTCCAAGATCCGGAACAATTCCAAGCATGCCTGGCCGAGGAAAAGATAAAGGATGAATTGGAGGAAGTGCACACGACCGATGTCACTTTCGGCGATGAAGACCTTCTCCTTGGGACGTGCGAACACAATCGCCCTCTCTATGTCTCGGGATACTGCCATGATATAAAAATAGGCAAAATCCTGATCGATAATGGATCGTCTGTTAATATCCTCAACGTGCGGGTGTTAAAAGAAATCTGCATGAGCGTCCAGCACCTTGCTCGTGACAAGATCACCATCTCCGGGTTCGACTCCCAGTCATCAAGAACTCTTGGGTCTGTGATACTGACGCTACGCTTCAGGCTACTCGTCACGGACGTTAAGTTCCACATCATAGATGCCAAGACATGATACAACGCTTTGCTCGGCCGACCATGGTTACACGAGTACAACATCATCCCTTTTACACAACATCAGTGTATGAAGTATTTTAAGGATGGTTTCGAGTATACCGTGACGGGAGAACTGAACCCGTTCTCTGTCAACGAGGTCCGCAAATATGAAGACGCCAAATATTTCTTACCGGATTTCGAAGACACGGAGAAGTGTCACAAGCCGGAGAATAAAACTAACTCTACCATCCCTGTCTTCGGCAGTGATACTGAGGAGGAGAGGAGATAGTGTATTCGGGTCCGTCCGCTCCTACGTTGATCTTTGGCAGCGACTCAGAAGATGAAGTCCATGCTGTATTCTCTGCTCGACCTCCAATACGAACGTTCGCTGATGAAGAGCAAAGTCTGCAAGTCGCCATGGTGCCGCTTAAACACTATAAAGAACTGGATGCACTTAATATTTACAACGTAGAAGAGCTACAAACATTCTACATCCCTCCCAGGCGAGAGAGCGAGAAAGCAATTCTGTTTTACCTCTCTGAAGAAACCAAGGTAGAAAAAGAAATCTGGCATGGCGCGGATTCTACGCTTGATAGGCTTCAGCCCATCCGTCTCCCCAGATATTATACAGAAGGCTAGAAAAGGTTGCTGAAACGCCAGGGGATATCCTTCAAGCAGACCATTCGAAAAGCCAAGTTCTATGACAAAGTCTGGAACGTCCCCGGGACTCAACGCAAACTGCCTAATGGGAAAATGGAGACAATCGGACTTGGATACATCCGGTCAAAGAAGCGAGAGCTACTAAACAGCTGCTATATCGTGTATGACTTCGATGAAGAAGCGGATGCTCAATGGGAGGACGCTAATCCTAAGCCAGTGAAAGTTCCGGATGCAAAGGAGCCCAGTCCGTCGTTCGAGGAACAAATGGACAAGCTTATAAGGGAAGCGGGTCAAAAAGTCCGAGATAATCATAACCGCGAAATGGTCATCTATGAGAAAGACAAGACGCAACGCCTTCTCCAACAGGCCGTGAAGGGTGAAAATGCCGCTCTTTGTCAACCTGTTATAAAGAAGGCTCAGCGCAAAAGCAGAAATAAGTCGAAAGGCCAAAAAAGCGCTCAACAGCAACAAAGAAAGGCTAAGAAGCCATGCAAACGGGAGTCAAGTGCTATTGATCTATCCCTTATGAAGAAAATGGGCCGAGCGTACTCGTTTCCTCGGGACAAGACGAAGAAGATACTTGATCTTGCTCTAAAACATCAAATGCTTACACTGCCGGAGTCCAAAAACCCCGAACGAGCAGGTGAAGTCTCTAACCCAAATTATTGCACTTATCATCGAGTGATAGGACACCCTCTCGAAGATTGCTTCACCTTCAAAAATTGGGTTGAAGATCAGTACCAGCTCGGCAAGTTCGCTCTTTCTGACAACTGGAGGGTAGTGCCGCCACAGAAGCATGAGCCCAAGGCCACGAAAGAAGAACCAGTTCCTCATTGGGATTGGAAGAGAATCCGTACTTGTCACGTGATAATGATATCAAAAGAAGAGCCCGGGAACATAGATGACCTTCCCTGGTGCTTCGAAAACAACAACGATGAGGTGATCTCAGAATTCCCGCCAGAGCCAAAAGAGCTGGAAGATGGAATCCATACCACTGCAGATAATCTCAAGAAAATTGAGTTGGGGACGGAAAATGACCCGCGACCGACATTCATCAGCGAGCTGCTATCTGAAGAAAGGGTGGCTGCGTTAAAGGATGTGCTTCTACAGCATAAAGATTGCTTCGCGTGGAACTATTCCGAAATGCCGGGACTAGATCCAGAAATTGCTGTACACAGATTGGCGATATCCCCGGACATCAAGCCAGTCAAACAGGCGCCGAGGAGAATGCGGCTCGAGCTTGAAATGAGTATCAATGCTGAAGTCAAAAAGCTGATCGACTCTGGCTTCATCCAGGAGGTTCAATATCCGGAGTGGATCGCCAACATCGTCCCGGTGATGAAGAAAAATGGGACAGTGCGTATATGCGTAGACTTCCGGGATCTTAATAAAGCTTGTCCGAAGGACGATTTTCCAGTGCCAATCGTCGAACTGATGATAGACAATACGTCCACTCATGAGATTTTCTCCTTCATGGACGGCTCGTCAGGATATAATCAGATAAAAATGCATCCCGAAGACCAAAAGCACACAGCCTTCAGGACCCCTCTAGGTATATTCTGTTATAAAGTGATGCCCTTCGGTTTAAAGAATGCCGGTGCCACTTATCAAAGGGCCATGACGAAGTTCTTCGATGACCTTATACACGAAATCGTCGAATGCTATATCGACGACCTCGTTGTTAAAAGCAAATCATATGAGGAACATCTCGAGCATCTGAAGACCGTATTTCAACGCCTTCGGTAATACAACTTGAAGATGAACCCGCTTAAGTGTGCATTCGGAGTTTCCTCAGGCAAATTTCTGGGATTCATTGTTCGACACCGAGGTATTGAAATAGATCCGTCAAAGATCAAAGCAATCATGGAAATGCCTCCGTCAAGAACTCTCAAACAGTTGCGATCTCTCCAAGGGAAGCTCGCATGCATACGGCGATTTATAGCCAACCTTTTAGGAAAGTGCCGTCCTTACAGTCACCTGATGAATAAGGGAACCCCGTTCGTCTGGGATCAAAAATGCCAAAGCGCGCTAGACGAGATCAAGCAATACCTGCAGAACCCGCCGGTGTTGGCTGCTCCGGTTAAGGGAAAGCCTCTCATTCTTTATACAACCGCCCTCGAAGGTTCTTTAGGCGCATTATGGGCACAAGAGAACGACCAAGGGAAAGAAAGAGCACTCTACTACTTAAGTCGAGTTCTGCTGGGGGCAGAAAGCTACTCCCCCATTGAAAAACACTGCCTAGCGTTGATCTTTGCGATAACAAAGCTCAGGCACTATGCGTTGGCGCATGAAGTCCGTCTCATTTCGAAGGTGGACCCCCTTAAATACTTGATGTCAAAGGCCATATTGACGGGACGACTAGCTAAATGGGCCTTGCTCTTGATGGAGTTCTCGATAACGTATCAACCTCTCAAGACAGTGAAAGGCCATGCCATCGCCGACTTCCTCGCTGAGCATCCGATACCCGCCGATTCTCCTCTGAATTCCGATCTTCCAGACGAACATGCGTTTGATGCGATCGACGGTGATAATACCCGATGGGAGCTTTATTTTGATGGAGCATCTTCCGTGAAGAAGCGCAAACAAAATACCCCTATAATCAAATCGGGGGTGGGACTCATCTTTGTAACTCTACAAGGAGGGATAATGCGCTACGCATTCTCCCTAACAGAGCCGAGGACAAATAACGAAGCCGAATATGAAGCTCTGATAGCAGGCCTCGAGATCGCCATCGACATGGGAATTGATAATCTCCTCATATATGGAGACTCCCAACTGGTCGTTAGTCAAGTAAACGGCGACTACCAGACATGCAAACCAGAATTAGTGAAGTATGGTGAAAAAGTGCAACAGCTGTTGACCCAAATCCCCTCCTACACTTTGGAGAACATACCGTGCGCGGAAAACAGCAAAGCAGACGCGTTGGCCAAGCTTGCTAAAGAATTGGCTGACGAGAACCTCGATGACGTTAGAATCGTGGTACAAAGCCGTCGGGTGCTTGCCCCAGCAGAAATATCTCCGGAATCATCCGAAGAAAAAGGAGCGAACGAGGAGACAACGCTGCAAGTAAAAAATTGGTAAAATACCGAGGATTGGAGGGAAGTCTTCATAGATTACTTCAAGTCCTACCGAATGCCTGAAGAAGCATCCACGAGACATCAGCTTATGAAACGAGCTCTGTCTTTCTCCTTCGTCAATGATACTCTGTACAATAGGTCATTTGATTCTTTGTGGCTGAGATGCTTAGGACCTGACGAAGCGAATAGGGTCATCCAGGAAGTTCATGACGGACTCTGCGGTTCTCACCAAGCAGGCCCAAAGATGAAGTTGAAGATCAAACGGATGGGCTACTACTGGCCCACGATGATCCAGGACTGCCTCGAATATGCGAAGCAATGCCACTCATGCCAAATTCATGGGGACTTCATCCACCAGCATCCAAATCCACTACACCCAACGGTGGCTAGCTGGCCATTCGAAATGTGGGGGACTGATATAGTCGGCCCCGTCGAACCAGCATCGTCTAGAGGACATCGTTTCATCCTAGCAACGACTGACTACTTCTCTAAATGGGCAGAAGCGGTACCGTTAAGAGAAGTGAAGACGGAAAATATCCTCCACTTCTTCAAGATACACGTCATATATCGGTTTGGAACTCCGCGACGGATCATCTCCGATAACGGGCCAGCTTACAGAAGCCACAAGATCAGTCGCTTTGCGCAACAGCACAATATAGACTGGAGATATTCCTCGGTTTATAATCCGCGAGCCAACGGACTAGCTGAAGCCTTCAACAAGACCTTGACAAAAATCATAAAGAAAACGGTGTCCCGAAATAAGAAAGACTGGCATGAAAGACTGCAAGAAGCTCTTTGGGCATATCGAACTACGTTCAAGACGGCCACGAACGCAACGCCATACGCGTTGGTGTTCGGTACAGAAGCAGTACTCCCCCTCGAGATAGAGTTACCCTCTCTACGAGTGGCAGTTCACTACGAACTGACGGACGAAGAAAATGCTCACCTTCGGCTTGAGGAGCTTGACGCCCTTGATGAAACCCGGCTCGTAGCGCAGCAAAATCTGGAAGCTTATAAAGCAAAAATGACGCGCTCATATGAAAGATTGATCCGGCCAAGGACATTCCGCCAAGGCGAACTTGTGTTAGTGGTCAAAAGGCCTATGATCCCAAATCGCGCCAAGCGAGGAAAATTCGAGCCAAACTATGAAGGCCCATACATCATAGATAAAGTCTACCAGGGTGGGGCCTACCTACTCATGGACATGCACGGCGAAAGGCCTTTCAGGCCAATAAACGGTCGCTTCCTAAAGAAATACTATGCTTAATGACCCACAGCCTAGGTCAATGGTAGACGACGACGACTATGTCCGCTCGCTATCTTCCTAAGCTCAAACTCTATCAGCAAACGTCGGACCGGAATGTCCTTAAACTAATAGTAGACCGAAACGTCTTTAAACTAATACCGCAGCATCTTTTAGGCTGATGAGATATAAAAAAATATATATATAAATAAAAATAAAAATAAAAAAAACGGTATGTCCATAAGCAAAAAGGGCACGGATGAAAACCCGAAAGGGCTCCGTGAGTAAAAACAGCAAGGCTACCGGCGAGTGTTCGTGAAAACCCGAAAGGGCGCGGCCTCGTTAAAAAATATATAAAAATAAAAAGAATAAAAAAACGGTATGTCCATAAGCAAAATGGGCACGGATGAAAACCCGAAAGGGATCCGTGAGTAAAAACAGCAGGGCTACCAGCGAGTGTTTGTGAAAACCCGAAAGGGCGCAACCTCGTTAAAGAACACTTACAAGATCCTCTCGACCTTGTAGGGAGAAACCACCCGCATGAGATCCTTACGACTCACAAGGGAGCAACACACTTAGGGATCCCCACGATTCCTAAGGAGAAAATACACTTGCGAGATCCTCACGATTCATAAGGAGAACTCTCTTATGGGACCCTCACGGCTCATAAGAGTTGAAAGTCTTAAGTTACAGAGACCTAAACCTGTGCTTAAGCAACCTCCACAACTTCTGATACTGCCCTACAAGTGGTCCAATACTGGCCCTTGTATACAATCCACGGGCGCGAATAAAACATTCCCTAACCAAGTCCCATCCATGACTGGGGATATGTTCGCATGACCCTTGTAGGTCCTCTCGACTTACAAGGAGAAAACCCTACTGTAGGATCCTTACGACTTACAGAGGAACATACACTTAGGAATCCTCACGACTCCTAAGGAGAAAATGCACCTACAAGATCCTCACGACTTGTAGGAAGAAATAACTTTGTGAGACCCTTGCGGCTCATGAAGTCAAAAGCCTTAGTCGACAGGACCTTAACCTTAGTCGCTAAGCCACCTTTGTTCGACATCGACAAAAGCAGATGATGATTCGCTCCTTGTAATATCCCAGTTGTAGCAGTGCTGATGCCGAAATCGGCGTCTGATTCCGGGTTTACGGCGAAAAACCAGTAGGCCGCACATGCATACGAAATAGCCGAAATGATGGGGCAGCTTGCAATAAAAAGCAGCAAGTAAAATGTATGCATGCAAAATAGCCGAAATGATTGGGCAACTCGCAATAAAAAGCAGCGAGTAAAAATAAATAAAATAAAAAGCCGAAATGATTGGGCAACTCGCAATAAAAAGCAACGAGTAAAAATAAAAAAATAAAAAGCCGAAATTATTGGGCAACTCGCAATAAAAAACAGCGAGTAAGAATAAAATAAATAGCCGAAATGATTGGGCAACTCGCAATAAAAAGCTGCGAGTAAAAATAAATAAAATAAAAAGCCGAAATGATTGGGCAACTCGCAATAAAAAGCAGCGAGTAAAAATAAAAAATAAAAAGCCGAAATGATTGGGCAACTCGCAATAAAAAACAGCGAGTAAGAATAAAATAAATAGCCGAAATGATTGGGCAGCGCGAGAAATAGCCGAAATGATTGGGCAATCGCGACCTTCGCGATATAAAAGCTGAAAGGATAGAGCATCGCGGAGATAAAACAAAAAAAATGATGATAAAACTTTGGCCCTACAGTTAAGATCACATCGATCCCTGTATACAATCCAAGGGCATAAACAAAGAGGGAACCATACTTTCCCAACAGGCTCCGCCAGAAGACGAAGCCAAACCTCGACGGTTCATTCCAACTCCGAAGAAACCAGTGTCTTCAGCCAATTCCTCGACTCACGGATACAAACACTCCTTGACGAGAGCTTCCTGATCCGCGTCGACTCGCAGAGCCACCAGTGCCTCCGTGGGAAATTCTCGACTCGCTTCAAACCCCAAGGAAACAAATAATCCTTGGTGCTTGGGAAACAAATAATCCCTAGCAAATTCCTCGACTCACGGATACAAACACTCCTTGACGAGAGCCTCCTGATCCGCGTCGACTCACAGAGCCACCAGCGCCTCCGTGGGAAATCCTCGACTCGTTTCAAACCCCAAGGAAACAAATAATCCTTGGCGCTTGGGAAACAAATAATCCCTAGCAAATTCCTCGACTCACGGATACAAACACTCCTTGACGAGAGCCTCCTGATCCGCGTCGACTCACAGAGCCACCAGCGCCTCCGTGGGAAATCCTCGACTCGTTTCAAACCCCAAGGAAACAAATAATCCTTGGCGCTTAGGAAACAAATAATCCCTAGCAAATTCCTCGACTCACGGATACAAACACTCCTTGACGAAAGCCTCCTGATCCGCGTTGACTCGCAGATCCACCTGTGCCTCCGTGGGAAATTCTCAACTCGCTTCAAACCCCAAGGAAACAAATAATCCTTGGTGCTTGGGAAACAAATAATCCCTAGAAAATTCCTCGACTCACGGATACAAACACTCCTTGACGAGAGCCTCCTGATCCGCGTCGACTCGCAGAGCCACCAGCGCCTCCGTGGGAAATCCTCGACTCGTTTCAAACCCCAAGGAAACAAATAATCCTTGGCGCTTGGGAAACAAATAATCCCTAGCAAATTCCTCGACTCACGGATACAAACACTCCTTGACGAGAGCCTCCTGATCCGCGTCGACTCGCAGAGCCACCAGCGCCTCCGTGGGAAATCCTCGACTCGTTTCAAACCCCAAGGAAACAAATAATCCTTGGCGCTTGGGAAACAAATAATCCCTAGCAAACTCCTCGACTCACGGATACAAACACTCCTTGACGAGAGCCTCCTGATCCGCGTCGACTCGCAGAGTCACCGGCGCCTCCGTGGGAAATCCTCGACTCGTTTCAAACCCCAAGGAAACAAATAATCCTTGGCGCTTGGGAAACAAATAATCCCTAGCAAATTCCTTGACTCACGGATACAAACACTCCTTGACGAGAGCCTCCTGATCCGCGTCGACTCGCAGAGCCACCTGTGCCTCCGTGGGAAATCTCGACTCGTTTCAAACCCCAAGGAAACAAATAATCCTTGGTGCTCGGGAAACAAATAATCCCTAGCAAACTCCTCGACTCACGGATACAAACACTCCTTGACGAGAGCCTCCTGATCCGCGTCGACTCACAGAGCCACCAGTGCCTCCGTGGGAAATTCTCGACTCGCTTCAAACCCCAAGGAAACAAATAATCCTTGGTGCTTGGGAAACAAATAATCCCTAGCAAATTCCTCGACTCACGGATACAAACACTCCTTGACGAGAGCCTCCTGATCCGCGTCGACTCGCAGAGCCACCTGTGCCTCCGTGGGAAATCCTCGACTCATTTCAAACTCCAAGGAAACAAATAATCCTTGGTGCTTGGGAAACAAATAATCCCTAGCAAATTCCTCGACTCACGGATATAAACACTCCTTGACGAGAGCCTCCTGATTCGCGTCGGCTCGCAGAGAAACCAGTGTCTCCGCGGGAAATTCCCGATTCGTCTCAACTTGCAAATGAAACCTCATGCAGCAGGGACTAAAAAACGTGCTTTCTGAACAATGGGACCCTGCAAGTCAATCCAAAATGGTCTCTTGCATACTATTCACGGGTCTCACTCTCCAAGGTCGAGTTTCGACAAGGAGGGAAACAACCGCTTATGAGTCCTCTTGACTCGTAAGAGGGAAAATTCTCTTATAGGATCCTTACGACTTATAAGAGGAAACCACACTTAGGAATCCTCACGATTCCTAAGGAGAAAAACCACTTACGAGATCCTCTCGATCCGTAGGGAGAAAAGTCTCTATGAGACCCTCACGGCTCATAGAGTTGAAAAGTCTTAGACAGCAGATCTGAACCTGCGGCCTAAGCCATCGTTGATTCTTAAGAAAGTCAAGATGCGTGCTCTATTATCTGTCAACCATGTTTATCAAGATAGCATGTCGATAGTAAGAGAAAGAAGAAAGCTTCAGAAGGAGCATCCGATTTACGTTTGATTGAGCATTCGAGACACACTCATTCATGCACAAGCAAAAGACTCAGAACGAAAAATAAAGACAAGCTGGGATAAAATTTTTCCATTAATATAGCCAATAGTTCTTACATTCATAAAAGCAGTAAATAAAAAAAATTATTACAAGGGAATAACCTCGAACCCAGGACATGGATTGAGGAACTCGAAAGCAACCCTATCTATGACTTTCCAGGCCTTGCGGACCATCCTAGTATGCTTTCTTTCGCGAGCACAAGCGTCAGGGTCCCCCCTGATGTCTTCTACCCTCCGATAAGCAGCAAGTATGGCGGACTGTTGAAAGACCTTGTGCAAGAGATCGATAAGACTGTCTCGCCGTCTCTTCGAGATAAAGTTCAACAGGTACACCGAGTGCACCTTGTCCTGAGCAGGATCCAACGCCCTAAGCGGCACGCCGGAACAGAAGAAGGGAAGCGCTTCCCAGATGGCTCCCACGATAAGCTTAAGAAGGGAGGAACGTCGGGAGAGCAGTGGACCATTGTACGCATCGAAGCGACTCATTATTTCAGCGCACTCCTCGTTTGTGAACTCCCGATTTTGAGAACGGCCAAGTCGGCGGATGTCCCCATACGAGATGATCTCGTTAAGGGCATACATGTGGGCGTTCATGGTTCCTGTGAAAGAAGATCAACAGAATTAGCAGACCGACCGATTAAGCGAATTCTTGTTAAAAAACGAGCACAGACAGTTAAACTCCTCGAGAGCAATGCTCTACGAACAGGAGTGACTATCAAAATCCTAATAAGGGAAATTTAAAGAAGTCCCCCAAGATTCTGAGATCACTATTATTAAAAGATGATATGGTCCATTAAAATGCAAAACTCCATTTTTTTTAATTTTCATTGTTCGTATTCAAACTCTTAAAAGTTCGTCATTTTTAGATCAAAGAGATCTATGTTTCGACAAAGATGCAAGGTTCTGTTCATGGGTCAAGAAACCTTGGAACGGATTCTTAAGAGCAAGGCTCTATTGGTGAAACCCTAAAGGGGGTTTTCTTTAGATCAAAGATCTATAAGAGCACGGCTCTGTTAATTAAATTTAATTTAATTTAAATTACCTAGAGTGATTTTAAGTTCTGAACTTTGAAGTTCTTAAGCAAGAGCAGGGCTCTGAGAATCAAAATTCTTGAAAGTTGTAAGAATTTTCAAAGGACCAAGGGTCCTATTTATAGGCGCCTGCGCCTCTTCAACTTATCAATTGATCCAAAGGCTGGGATCTTGCCACCGCTGCACTCACATGCACGCCACGTGAGCGCAACGGTGGGGGGTAATTTATTTCCCCCAATCAGAGCAAAGCTCTGTTTGAATTTCAAAAAATTCAAAATCTTGAAGCAACGCTTCAGATCCTCTGCACTGAGCGCAAGGCGCCACGTGTCTGGCGCAGACGCATCAGCGCAGCGCCCGAGGCAGCGCAACCAATCAGAGCAAAGCTCTGTTTAAAACAAAAAAGTAAAGGAAGCAACGTTTCAGTTGCGCAAGCGCTGCACTGCGCGACACGTGTCTGCGCAGTTGCGCAAGCCAACTGCGCAAGCACTGCACTGCGCGACACGTGTCTGCGCAGTTGCGCAAGCCAACTGCGCAAGCACAGTTGCGCAAGCACTGCACTGTACGACACGTGTCTGCGCAGTTGCGCAAGCACAGCTGCGCAAGCGCTGCGCTGCGCGACACGTGTCAAGCGCTGGGGAGTTGCGCAAAACAGAATGGAGATTTAAAGAAATCTTTTATGTTCTTGTTAAAACAAGAAGATTTTCTTCTGTAAAACAGAAGCCCTTGGATCAAAGATCCAACGGTGGGGAAAATTCCCCAAATCACTCAGGGAAAGATCTCTTTAACAAATTTAACTAATTTATGAGCACTATAAAAAGGACCCCAGACCTCAATTCAAAGGCATCAACATCTTTCTAAAAAAAAGAGAGAAGAGAATTCTCGAGAACTCCTCAAGAACAACAGAAGGTAAAAACCTTTGAAAGAAGAGAAAATTCTCTTATGAACAAATCAGTGATCTAAAAACAAGA
The DNA here is from genome assembly GCA_030015575.1 of Agapanthus africanus. Lineage (NCBI taxonomy): Eukaryota > Viridiplantae > Streptophyta > Magnoliopsida > Asparagales > Amaryllidaceae > Agapanthus > Agapanthus africanus. Next base: position 288,008,413 of record JASDDO010000031.1, on the reverse strand, counting down.
TCATTGATCTTTAAACATAACTAAATAAAATAAAAATAGTGCTTTGCACTTTTTCATGAACCTTTGGTTCTTTAAGATAAGAAAAAAAAACTTATCTTTTCCTTTGATCTAAATTGGATCAAGAAATCTAACAGTGCTTTGCACTTCTATTCTTGAATCTAAAAGATTCTCAAATTTATAGTGCTTTGCACTTATAAATCTGCACTGTTGCGCTCTTGGGCTGGCGCAAGCCACCAGAGAGCGCCACGTGTCAGCGCCTGAACCATTTGCGCTATGCGCTTTTGAAATAGAGCTTTGCTCTCTGTGATTGGCGCAACTCACCAGAGCGCGCCACGTGTCAGCAGCACAAGCGTAGCGCACTAGCGCAGCGCAATGCGCTGCATGACACATGTCATCACCACGAGCGCTTGCGCTCTCTGATTGGCGCAAAGCACCTGATAAATGCAATGCATTTCCTAAAAGGGCCAGGCCCAAATCAAAAAGACCAAGCAGGCCAAAATAAATTGCAAAGCAATAAAAGGGCAGAGCCCAAATAAAATTGATGCTCTGCATCATTTATAAAGGACAGAGCCCAAAACAAATTGATGCTCTGCATCCTTACTGGGCAAAGCCCAAATAAAAATAAGAAGAAATGCGATGCAAAAGCAAATAAAATGTTGAACATTTTCAACTGGACTTAGCCCAATTTTGGCCGTAGGTCCTTAAATTAAATTGACTGAGCAAGATTGCTCTCTTAAAATCAATTTACTACCGGTTCGAGGGTAAATCTTCGAACTCCTCTGACACCTGTCGTTGTAATCCTTCAACGACGTCAGAGAGGTGACGGGTCCCAACGACCACACGTATATGGACTGCGGGGTCCTTAAACTCGTGGACCGAAACGTCCTTAAACTAATATTGGACAGAAACGTCCTTAAACTAATATCGGACCGAAACATCCTTAAACTAATATCGGACCGAAACGTCCTTAAACTAATATCGGACCGAAACGTCCCTAAACTAATATCGGACCGAAACGTCCTTAAACTAATATCGGACCGAAACGTCCTTAAACTAATATTGGACCGAAATGTCCCTAAACTAATAACGGACCACCACGTCTTTAAATTGGAATATGGACCACCACGTCCTTAAACTGGAATATGGACCACCACGTCCGTAAACTGGAATATGGACCACCACGTCCCTAAAACTGGAGTATGGACCGCAACGTCCCTAAACTACCTATGGACCACTATGTCCCTAAACTGGAACAATGGAGCCTCCAAATGCTCTTTTGCAGGATCTAATCGGTCCTGTTTAAGTTGATCTTATCCCCAAATACGGCTAACGTATCCTTAAACATTTAAATGGACTATAAAACTTCAAATTGATTTTGCTTCAAGGGTACATCTCTGAACTCCTCTGACACCTATCGTTGTAATCCTTCAACGACGTTAGAGAGGTGATGAGTCCTGACGACCATATAATTAAATGGGTCACCACGTTAAGTTGATCTTAGTCTCAAACAGGACTATCGTATCCTTAACGAACGTTTAAGTTGATCTTAGCCGCAACGCGACTAATGCATCCTTAAACTAAAAATACCAAACCCAAATCTAAGTAAATACGGATTTGGACTAATCCACGTCCTACGGGCGACGGCATTACTCAGTCTCCGTATACAATCCACGGGCAACCACAAATAAAACAAACACACGCGACACGAAGTGAAATTCTGGAGAAGGAGAAAGTTGTTACCGCGATGCGGTAGCGTAATTAACTACAAGGGCTTGCGCCTGCAGGGAAGAGCATCCCCACAATCAAAAAACCCTCACCCGGAGGGGGAATCTGACGAAGTCTGCTACATCGGCCGCATCCATCTAAACCTCTGATACACGATGCCATAAATCAACTTGGCATCTTCGGAGAAGTGGACGGATAAAACCAAATAGCATCTTCCCCGAATCTCAGCGTCAGGACATCGCGGTCCTGTGCGCCGCCATTCGGAGGGGAACAGTGCTTATAGACTGCCAGCTCTCACGTATATGATCGCCCTCATACTGCTGGCAGTCAAGCAAGAATCCTAGGGGCTCTATCAACGTGTAATAGCGACATGTCAGGTCACCTAAAGCAGTACACGATGATAAAGGTAAACCAGATAGCATACTATCATCTTGAGTAAGACTGTCCTACCGGGATAGGTCCTCCCTCAATCATTGCAATCACGTGCCTGTGATCCAATAATTGACTCTGAGGGCACTATCTCCAACAATCTCCCACTTGTACTCAAGGCTAATTATTGCGATGTCGCATACTCACAGCCCGTGTGATACCGAAAACCCAACTCCTCTACTAGTCAGTCTCACAAAGCTCGTTTGCGAAACTCTTGCGTTCGAGGAATAGCCTCAGTGAGTGGATCCGCCTTGATGTTTCTTTCTATGTCTCTCTATAACTCATGTTCACGGAGAAACCCATCTCCCGAAATGAGCAACACTTGTCTTAGAATATGTCTGGATGTCTGATGGGACCTAGCTCATAAATGAACTCCAAATCCAAACTTCTTAGACTGTATTGTCAACTGAACTTAATCAGTATCCTGCGTCATGCCTCCCTCAGTATTTCCTTGGATCACCTGTCCAAAATACTGCCCTTCGTCGGAAGAAAAACTATAACTCTGACAACCTCCTTGTCGTCCAAGTCACCTTGGAACCCTGGAATGATAACTGTCTCCCGAATGAGGCTGTCGTTATCATATCCCTAGAACATCCACTTATGTTCTAAAACTGCTTCCGACTGTTTCTCCAGGATTGGATCAACATCTACTTATTGCATCTAGTGCAAGAACAACATCTGGTGTGGTACTTGACATCTCATGATTGACTCAATTGCCTGAGCAAGTGATCTGCCAATCATGCACATCCCTCTCCCCTTAAGTCTGTAAGACACCTTTAGAGAGGGCGACTCCATCACCGGTAGGTACATCACCATGGCAGGAGTCGTCCATTCTAAATACTCTTAGAATGCTGTCTAAGTACCCTTATTGGGAAACCACCCAAATCTAGATCTAAAACCATAGATCTAGTAACCAGTATGTCTGATATAATGTCCAAGTCCCATGTGGAGAAACCACTGTGTGACGACCAAAATGTAACCGATCGTAGTATAGGAATATCACTTCCTACTCTGTGTATGTCATCCAAATACCATGACATCACACCCTACTACCTTCTCAACAGATCCATCCCCTATTCTGATGAAGTCAAACCTATGACTGTCACATCAGAAATTGATGATCTATCTCCGCTATATCTGCTTTAGTCTATAAATAGACATAAGCCACCTGTCCACCAATGCTTCCGCTGCTCCCACTGACTACGACAACCCTCTGGTAGAGTCATATAGACGTACACTTCTAAAGCCAGTTTAGAACGACGCTATACTCATCCTCCCACCGGGTCTCACAGCCTGGAACAACAGCAATGGCAAGTGTGGGTAAACAAGAACTTCCCTGTCACCGTCCTTGAGGCTACCGGAGTACCTCTCGGGTGCCTGAAGTTACCCACCGTATCTGCGGAGTGGCCAATGGAATGTCAAACCAGATTGAATCTTTAGGTTCCTATCAAATCTTCAGTAATTGTTTGTGGTTCTGGAATCACTTCCAGTTCTACCATACTCCCACTACTGTTTTCTGAAAAAATCCATTTTTAATAAAACCGTGGCGAGTCTAGAACAATATCACTATTGATCTTCCAGATGGTAGAAAGTCAACCCTCGTCATAGCCTGGGTCAACCCACAAACAGCCATTACAGAAACGTGCCTTGAGTTGTCCAGTGTCTGGTTTTAATCATAAGCCGGACAACTCCCCGTACCTTAACATCGTTAAGATATGAACTGTTCTATATCTTATATAGAACCAGAGGCACTGATTTAATTGAACCAGATTCAAATCATGCAACTGTCTCCAGTGCATGTCAACTAAATGGAAGGAGGCCGATCAGCGTTACTCAACTTAGGAATGCTTCCAATTATGAGTAACCTGAAAGAGAAGCAAGTTCTCTTAATCATCACTATCATCTGAATACCATACACAAGTATCTACATCTTCGATCAACTTGAAGAATCCCGATACTTGCAACACCTGGTTCTCTACTTTATTCAAATACCTATAACTTCTCAAAATTCGAACCCTGTGTTTCCACGAAACACTTGTCCAAAAACTAGAGAAGTCATAAGTAAACCGAATATAGTACGAGGACCAACCCCTCTGTCCTGATGGACCCTGGACAACATACAATACTCTGTATAAGTCCCTTGAGTCTGATAACTCATTCACTGTGTGTCGTAGGTTGAAAACTGTACTATGGTTATGAAGAATTACACCGCTGTTTAATGCTCCTTACCTAACCATCCACTGATATAGGTAAATGTCATCGACATAATTTCAAAAAGTATATCTCACTCTATGAAAATAGACGTACAGATATATCGATTTGAAATTGGTGCATAACAGCGGATATTCAAAACCAAATATTTGCCGACCGGCAAACAGCCCAGGTGATTTCCTCAAATATCACCGATTACAACGAATCCCGATATAATGAGGATGATCACCTAATTCCCACTAACCTACTCCCACTCATCATCTGTAAAACCATACAGATGTGAGAATCATGCCTGGTAAATATATACCCTGGAGTAAGTATCTAATCGGGAAATCAGTTTTCCTTTAACTGTACACAGTGAAACTGAAACATTGAAATGTTTCGATGGGGTATCCCGGTATTCCTAGTAATGCCTCTTCCAGATTCACAACTGTAACCGTGTAATTCTTTGCCACCTTTCCAAATCCCTTTCTATGTCTTTAGTCATTACCTTCTGCACACCCCTTTAGGCCAAATGGTTTTCTTCCTTCCCTACCGTTCGGCACCAGCCTATGGTTTGGAAGAAGACTATCCAATAAGCATAATGGGTGTACTATCCTAATCCTAGGAGCACTCGCAATGCGAGAGAATGTGAAGATAAAAGACAACCGAATAAACCTTATTCCTATTTCTCCTGAACCAGAATCCATCCCCGAACTGGAACAAGTTCCTTTCGAGTTCGTATATAACCATACGATAGAGTATCCAATAAACTGTGGATCTTCGTAGTGATACGGAGTGTTCTGGAGAAATACAAAGGTGATTTAGGATTGGCGAAGAAATACTTGGTTTGGTCGTGAATAGCAGTCGCAGTTTACTTTGCCCTCTTACTAATCCCCTGCTTTGTCTTAACTTGATACCTTCTGCACACCATCGTTATGCTAATTGGTTTTCTTCATTCCTTACCGGTTGGCACCAGCCTAAGGTTTGGAAGAAGACTATCCAATTTGCGTAATAGGTGTACTATCTCCTAAACCAAGGAGTACTCACAACCTGAGAGAAGGTAAAATGAAAAGACAACTGAATAATCCTATCCGTTTTCTCCAGAACCGGAAACCATCCTCGAATAAATTCCTTCGAGTTCGTATCTAACCATACGATGGTTTTGTCTAATGGAAGTGGACGTTTGTAGTAATACGGGGTGTCCTGGAGAAATGGGTAAAAGTAGGAGTGGCAATGAGGTTTGCAACTCTGACAATCCAAAAGCCAGTGTTAAAGAAGGTTCGGTTAATTTTGGTCTCTGAGTCATAGTCTTAGGGTCGGGTCAATGGTCGCTGCCAAAGAGAGAGAGAAAAGAAACACTCAGCGTGCACTCTAACCTAGATCAGAATGGTTACCAATTTATCTAATCTGGAAACCTCCCACTGTACCGTCAAATTCTCCTCCAAACCTGAAAGAAGAATTAGTCGGGATCACCTGAGGAGTAAACCAACTCATCAGTGGGAATCGGGATCCAACTATCATCGCATGATAACGTGACGGAATCCGCTCACGGTGTCACACTCCAGAAGGTATGCGCATATCTGGCAAGTTTCAGTTTCTTTAGAAACTCCCGATGTGATTTTTGCCCCATGCTCTTATGACCTTGGCATGAGGTCAAAATATCATAAGTCACATGTCAAGTTCTAACCATCATTGTCCAGGTTAATTTGAACCCACCCGTACATACCCTTGACGTAGGCCAAAATAGTAGTACGACTGTCCCAAACTAACGCATCTATCTATGCAACAGATAAATACCCGGCAGCTACCAAACACTATGCCTTGGCGTGAGGTCAAAATACATAGCTTGAATACTACCGAATATTTAACTGAAATGATGGAGGGCTACGAATGTGTCACGACCCGAAAGAGCACGTGACTGGCCCTTGAACCATATGAAGTCTATAGGACCCCATCTGATCCAAGTAAGCCAAAAGCCCAGAAATCTAAAACCATTTAAAGAGTAAATAAGGAAAAACTGGTTTTAAGAAGTAAGGAAATCACGTTTCAAAAATCAAGTTTTTAAATAACTAAGCCGAATATGCATTTTTAAAATGTGTAACCTTTCCTGAAAATTTCGGCAGAGTTTCCTTTGTAAAAACTGGCCCCAAACGGGGTACAACAAGAATAATATATATGAAATGATAAAAGGCATCCCCAAGCGGGAGCTAGCTCTTCGTCAATCGACGATCATAACCACGCAAGCAATAATAATATACAACGCCAAAGGGCGAGGATCAAAACCCAAAAAGAAACTCAAAACAGCCAGAAAACCGTAATACTACAAGCGCGACTCTAAGGTCAAAATAATACAACACCGTTTTCTAAGTCTGAAACAATATACAAGTTTTGGTTGATGGAATTACTAGATACAATGAATAATACAGTAGCAATGGCGGTTCTGATACAAAAGAACCCACCTACCAACGCAAGTCACCCATATGGAAGCAGTGTGCCAGAAATGCCGCTATGGAATCTGTACGGCAAAAACCTGCAAGGACTGTGGCACAACGGGGGTGAGTTGCCAACTCGTGAATAGAAAATATCTACAAGCAGAGATCGAATGCATAACCCATCCTAAGTCAATACGATCAGATATAATTATAACCTCAATATGAATAAGTCTGAAACATGCTAAACTGGCAATGTAATCTCCATACATGAGTGCAGTGCCAAGTACTCGTGCCAGTGCCTCAGGTAATAGCATAACATAAATGTGAGGTACAATCAATGAAATCCATCTGCATGTACGTGGATCCCGTCCACTCGTCACCCAATGACAATAACCATCATGCATGTAAATACCATCAGCATATGCATGGAAATATGAGGATATGAACCACCTGTGTCCCTCGCGACACGTCAAAATCATGGAACCGGAGTGCCCAGCATCGGCACTCGAAAACATCATGAAAACTGTGCCCAACATCGGCACGTAAATCCTCACATATCGGGCTCCGTCAGTCCGGATCGGCCCATGGGCTCTGTCTGCGGTATCGGTCCTCGGCCCCGACAGTACGCCCATATCCATCTATCGACTCTGGTCGGTATCCTCCGGATAACCGCCAGGTCCAACCAATCACCGGTAAGTACTCGCCACCCTGCCAGGCTCATCGTCTGCTCCACGAAGAACATTTCTTGCCCCGGGGAACCATACCGGGTCCACCATGTACCCGCAATCGGCCTCATCCGCCTCCTCGAATCAGGTTTCACATGTCGCTCTCAGCACCGAGAAAACACATGGTGGACGCACTGAAATATCATATCAAGGATAACCGGGTTTTAAAACAATTACATACTTTCCTTTTGAAACACCCACGGTTCCCACAAACCAGAAATATCATGGAAATAACATATCTCAATGCGTATAATCAGGAAGCATGATGTATGCGACATGTAAAGAAATGTAAGCAACATACACTGAATGCAACAGTACTACAGTGTAGTGACATGGCAATTATCGATGATGAAGTGTGTGAGCCGGCAACAGTGTACGTGGAACATACGCATCATCGATAATGGTGCTGGTGTCCTAGCAGCATGACTGAAATATATCAACAATACAAGCGATGCAATGCAAATAGCATGAATATGCGGAATCGAATAATCAACGCAACAGTAGAGAACCTGCCTTAATAGATATATCATGCAACCTTGCCTTTTGAAATAAGACGAATCAGGGCTTTTGGTAAAATAAGGGCTACGGTGTTTTAAGAAAAGATGCGCCTTTTGAAAATATCCGTATAAACCCTTTTGCCTATCTTTAAAATATCCCTGATTCGTTAGTTTTGAAATAGGTATGACTCGGGTCTAGTCTAACGCCTACTCGGCGAACTACGAACCCAACAATCAAGTCATTAGAGAGGGGTATGGAAACCATCTAAATCTGAGTCGATATCACACTATCTCATCACATGACAGGTATCACTACCATCATATCACATCTCCAATACGAACTCTGTCATGTCGCCAAATCTCACGGCCTCAATCGAATCTCATCGACTCATCTCAATCCCACGTATCATCCTCAAAACCCGTATATGAACACATAGTCCCATACCCATGTGTAGATATACACACCATCATATGCGCACAGATAAATGAAAGAATGTATGCAAGTATGTGTGTATGTGTGAGTGTGGGTGCAACCACTACTCTAGGGTTTCGCACTATACTCAACCAATACATCCTTATCACCAATAATCCATTATTACCATCAATAATCCTAAACAACACATAATGAATATATGTGTGTATACGTATTCGTATACACCACCACGGACTGCGGGGGTGCTATACGCCATCCACCCGACTTCTCCCCGTAAATATAATCTACTCACCTTGCTTCTCATGTATCGGTGCCGATGTCGCCATCTTCATCTTCTTTGCCTCAATATCTCGTAGGGTACCTACAAGTATATCACAACGCTAAAGCACATGAAAATCACATCGGAAACAAAAATAGCACACGCTACCCGCATAGGTAAAAACCTATCGACTCGCATGTAAACACGTTCAATATCCACTTGTCGTTGACGTCCAAACGCCACTCGACAGCAATGAATCACCAAATACCAAAATCCATGCTAAATCAAGTCGTAAACCATGCACCAACATAGGAAAATCAACCCAGATTTTACCCTAGATGGAATCAGTCAAAACTAGACATACCCAGGGTCAAGACTAGAGGAAATAGGGCCATGCACAAAAATCGAGGCAATTCCCTCCTGCTCTGGCCGCAATTTGCGGCCAGAAGGAAATAATTGGCGGCCGAGGGAAAGAGTTGGGGGCTAGGGTTTGGTGTAGTGGTTCTATGGTGCCTGCACATCTCACTGTCAACTCAGTTTTATTTTTGGGGTCTCGGGGTGATAGCAGATTCCACAAAACACTCCCAGATTTACAGTTTTTCCCGATATCGATTCCGTAATTCCGTATTCTGTGTTCTAGCTCATGTTTGGGTTCAAATTAGCATCACCCAAGGGGTTCTAAGGTCACAACAAGCCTCAATTTCACTTTGATTTCAGGTCTAACCCTAAACCGTAACTTGAATTCTCCAAAGTCCACAAAACGACACAATATCGATATGAAACTAGAATTAATGCACAAGAAATGAGATACTACTCTAATAGGTGCAGAAATTACCTCCTTTGGCACCTCAAGAAAATTCTTGAGTTGCTCAAAGTCCTCCAAATCCAATCTTGCTAGGTTCAATGTGTAGCTAGTGAGCTTGGGAGTAAGTTTTGTGAAGTGGGAATGGGGTTTTGGGTTGGATTTCATTGTGGATCTAGGGTTTTAGTGAAGAGGGTGAGAGAGGGATGGCAGCAGCAGCAGCAACAAGGGGAGGGAGAGGAGAGAGAATGAGAAGGGGAAAATGATGGGGAATGGTTCATAAAGTGAGGGTTGACTTGGTCTCTCTCTCTCTCATGCTACTTTTTTTTTCCTTTTCTTTTCCTTCTCACTCCAATAGTGAACCCAAAAGAACAACCATGGCAATAGAAATGTAACACAAGTGTAACAAGTGTGGAAAATGCTATGTGCACATTTTTGCACAAAAATGCTAAAAATCCAATTAGCGATTTTTAATCGCGATTAGCACTAAATTAGCATATAACTAATCTTAAAAACTTTAAAATGGCATAATTCCATAAAATACCTTATTTTAGAATTTTCCATAATTTTTCCCCATTTATTTGTATTTAATTATACCAGAATATTAAAATATTCATTAAAATAATATTAAATTATAAAAATTCCTAAAAATCATATTTTATTATTTTGAAAACGTTACAGAATGGTTTCTGGCGAAAACCTTTAACGTAAAGAACTGGATATCGTTGAAGGAACTGATAGCTTTTCAAAAATATAGTGACGAAAACCGTTGCTAAAGAGGTCACTCCCGGTGAAGGGATCTCGGCTCTTTCCCCATAGAATGAGGTGCAGGATATTCCAACTGAATACCACGGTGCAAAACAAAAGTAATCGGCTATAGTGAAGTTATTGCCCTGACGCAAACTTTTTGTCCAAGGGGTCACTCCCGGTGAAGGGATCTCGGCCCTTGCCTCGTCGACTGAGGAGCAGGATATTCCAACTGAATACCACGATGCAAAACAAAAGAGAAAGTCCTTGCAATAACAGCCTTTTGAAAAGTGTTCCAACAACATCAGATTAGGTTTGTTTTTAAATTGCATTGATCCGAATCAACGCAGTCCCATCAATTGATCACACCACAAAGAACGAAAATAATATGACGTACGTATATGCCATCCGCATTCGCCACTGGGTCCCGTCATTACCCGTTAGGTTAGCTAACTAACGACAGAGCGGGGACTGGACTAGCGCGGATGCAAAACATATACAACATCTACTAATATATATGCCAATATATTATATTTCGCTCAAGGCGTGATAAAAAATGCAACATTACAGAAATGTACAGCATCACAGAACAATACAGATATCTGGGATCCCCGGGTTTCACAGAGCCACTACTGAAACCCGACGTTCCCCTGGTCGTGTGGATAGCCTGTGCAATGAAATCCTAGACCCTTACGGGCACGGCAAGTTACCCGCCAAAACCTGAAGCGAGGCAGCCCCATTCAGCAACGTGAATGGACCACCCAGCACTTCACGGAATCCGGTAACTTGGGCACCCCTCCTGTGTCAACCTGTACCCCCTACGAGTGCGGCGAATAGCCCGCCAATTCTAGAGTGAAGCCCCCTCCGTCTCAATGCCATGAGATGCGGGCCCGTTGCCCTCTAGAACCCGGCTATCCGTGCACCCCTCCTTGGGGTAATCCTAGTACAGAAAGTAAAATATACATACAACGGGTACATCGACCGCAACCTGGTCGTGCCCCAAAATAATAATATACAACAGGCAGTGACGGCAGTCCACATGTCGGACGCTCGTCCCGCAATATCAAATGTACATAATACAACAAAACTGTACTACCACTGATACCAGGCTATCCCCACGACCGATCCGCAACATCACAGCAATACACAGAACATCAACATGAATGTCACATTCGCAAATCCGTCTAACCGGGCTATAGCAGTTAGACAGGATTTACCGATCAAGTGACATTCACGGTCGCAGATATAATGTAAATACTGTGAAATAATGTGTTTAAAATATCCGATCGATTAAATTTTACCAAGTGGGCCCCCAAGTACTACTGTAGCATATCAAGAAATTCTGGGCCCAAAATTAATATTCCAAAAACCACATTTTCAAGTCTGGAGCCTCTGTAAAAAATTGGTGTACCGATCTCTCAAAACGGCGGCGGAACCGCGGCCCAAGCATGGGTTTGGCCGCGGTTCCGCGGTCGGATAATGAGATCTCGCGACCAAATTTTTACAGTAGGCTTATACTTCCATGTACAGTATTCTGAGACTACCTGAAAAAAATTTCGAGCCAGAAAAAAATCGACAGAAAACTGATGCAAAGAAAAATACGGTTTTTGGAAAATTGTTCGATCGGAAATGTAAAACACATTAGACAAAGCTAGACTATGTTAATGGCGAGGCTCTGATACCACTGTAAGTGCACGGCGGCGCCCCGGCCTCCATCCCGAGGCCAAATGCGAAAGCAATGGTTAACTTTAATTTTCAAACCGGCACCACCGCGCACTATAAACCCGGATCGTACCATTAACTAGTCCTAGCTAACTACTAGATGGGGAAGAGAGATATACCGAGCGATCCGTGTCCTCCGGTCTTCTCGTCGTCGTCCCGATCTCCCGCGGAATGTCCTGTCTCCACCTCCTCGCCGGAAGGGCACCACGTCGCCTGCTTCTTTTACGGGCTCCCACCTCTATACCGAGGTAACTCGGGCACGAAGCTGGAGAGTCGACGTGTCCAAGATTTGCTGTAGAACAGTGTGAAGATCTATATGTCTCATTTGGGGTTTTTGGTTGCCTTTTTGGTGGAGGAAAAGAACTCAACTCTTGAGATGGAGATGTGCGGATTTTTGGAGCAACAAGAGAACAAAAATTTCCCACCCCAAAAAAATTGGCAGCCCCTAACTTGGCCGGCCAATACTTGGTGATCCAATGAGAGTGAGTGTAGCAAAAATGTCAAAAAGGGAGGGGGGAAACCATCATGCAAGCCAAAGGAAAAATGGTTATCATAATGAATCATGATCACCATACCAAGTCCAACACTCAATCACCTCATCATGTCCCTCCATCATCAAACACAAAAGTCAAGCCATGATGAGGTTATGAAGTCAAATGAAGGCTACACTCATCATGAAGTAACAAAATGTAAAGAACACCCTCCACAAATATTTATTTGCACAAATGAAAATAAGCCCTCCTCCACCAATCTTCGGTCATTGAAAGATACAAATGAAATATGGCCGAAACGGAAAGCAAACCGGCAACTCCAGAAAACTGGTCCCGTAATAAATTACAGGAAAACCCTGCTACTGTGTATACACTGTTAGTTGTATGTATGCCCTAGAGGCCAGTATTGTACAGATGTTGTATATTATATTGGATGCTTGGACATATATAGAGATGACTTTCTTACTCGATATGATAGTATGCTATCTGGTTACTCTTTATCTTAACATGTACACTAGTCTCTTTATACTGTCTTATAGTTACATGTTGGTAAAGCCCTTAGGATGTGTACTTGACTACCTGGACTATGATGCAGATCATACTAGTGGGGACATGGTAGTCCATAAGTACATCCTTCAAGGTCCCTAGTCGTGGGTGTATCGAGACGGGGCATCGATATACCAGAGTAGACTAGCGTATACGCTTCTCGACCCATGAGATGGGCGATGGATGATCCCATATCCATTGGTGTTGGACATCAGAGATGGTATACGGGTGCTCAGTGGAGACTGGGTACACTGGACGGACTCGCCGAGAACTCCCAGATGGTATTATACCTCACGTCAGATGGCAGTTCTCAGGTGACACTTGTACAGGTTAGTCTGTAGACCCGAGATCGTCATAGAGTCTTGTGTGATTCCCACTGTGCTTTGATCTCCACCTTACCACGTCCATGAGGGCGTGCAAAACGGTGGTCTTTGGGCACAGTCCCGAGTCACATGGAGGCAATGAGCGATAGGAGGGGTTTCGTCTCTCCCGGTATTGGGGGTTGATGTTGCGCAGTGCTCGATTGGCCGTAGCAGGGAAGTCCCTGGCCAGGGCTGATCAGAGATTTGCTGGTAAGTGTTACCAGTAGTTTCTCGACCCGTTATGAGCCTCACATCGGCACGACTTATCGGGTTATTGGGGTCTGACGTTTACCACCCCTAGACTTGATATGCGACATATCAGACGAAGAGACCGGACTGTATGGTAAGTGTTACTGGTCGGATTCGCAGGAGTGTGAGCGGGCTAGCTCGTCGATCTTCTGATCGGTCAATACCCGGATGGCCGTTACGTTTAGCAGACCGCTTGCGGCTTGTGGATGCTTGATATGATCATCATCTGCTACCGGCGTATTGACGAGACTTTAAAGTCCTACACAGAGGTTTCCTGGCTCAAGCAAAACGAAATAGGAGCGCATATGAGATATGTGCGGGACCGAGAATAATACCAGTATATGATACGGTATTCGATTCTCGCGATTTGTAACATTGATCGGTTATATGCATTATAGCCGGGTTATCGGATCAAGTGTTGATTCGATAAGTTGTTACTATTGATATTAGTCGGTTATATACGATATGACCGGGTCATTAAATCAAGTGTTGATTTAATGATTTAATGTATAATTATATATTTGATATATTACTTTACATTAACTAATATGGGTTCACTTTAAATGGATTTTCTCACTTGATGTGCATGATGTATATGTGATATACTTTTGTACACTTCTTTGTATCATATTAGATGATGCATGTTTATTTGGTTAAGTGTAAAGAATAAACCCATGGTTAAGAGGATAATTAGGGTTTTGATTTGATCACACATTTATTTATCCATTCCTTTTATTTAAATTGTTTTATAAAAACAAAATGGTTTTCTTTTGTCATGAAGCTTAATGAAGCTTCATGAAGGTTTGACTCAAGACCATTTTGTCTTTATGCTAAACCCTAACTATTCCCACTTACCATGGTTTGCTCTCTACACTTAACCCATGTTAGAATTATGATAAGTATTGCTTTTTCTTTTATTTTATAAAAAACACTTATCATAATACTAGCTCATCTTCTTCTTCATCTTCAAGTTAGAAACCTTAAGGCCATTAATGGCAACTTGAGCTTGAGAGTGAGAAATCCAATTCTAAAGAGAACCCACCTCCTATTTCTTCACCCTCTACCCCTAGCCAAGTTGTAGAGTGTGTTTTCTTCACAAGTTTCATCACTTTGTGAAGTCGGAGCTTGAACTTGCGAGGCCTCGACGTAGATCGTCTTTGACACGAAGCCGGCGACCAAGCTCACCCGTTTCTCCGACGAAGCCGACACTTGAGCCCGGGGTTCGACATGGACAGCGTGGAGACTTCGTTGCGGAGCCGTGGAGGTGGATATCCGGATCTACAAAGGTTGTAATTTCCATATCCTTATAGTTAAGTGTTAACTAGCTTTTCTTTTCGCCTAGAATTCTAGCAACGATCCGTAGTCTAGGGTTTCTCGGCACCATTTTTTTTGAAATTGGCATGTCCGATGCCTTATGAGACCTCTTTAGTGTGCCTAGGAACCTTTCATACACACCCGCATTTGTATTCCAACCGAAATACAAATGCAATGAGACAAAATCTACACTGTACTATACTAGGATCCGGCTTAAACCAAAGCCGGCTAATAATATCCGTCCGATCCTGATCCGTGCAATACCGCACGTATCTGATCGAACCCTGCCATATCTCCATACGGCCTCTACAGCTCGTCAATACCATGGCTATGGATTTAACCACTAGCACGTCAGAGGTATTAGCCATACGTGACGGGCCACCAGCTATTGACCAAAAGGGACGTCGATGAGTGAACTCATCCTGACACCCTACTGAGCCTGTCAGTGACAATATCCGTACAGTCCGGTCCGTTCGTCTATGAGCATCGCATGGCGGGCCTAGGGGGTTGGTAAAAGTCAGACCCCAAAAGCGGTACAAGTCGTGTCGGAGTGTAGCCCAGAACACCGTGAGATACTACTGGAATACCTTCCAGTAAATCTCCTGCCTCGGCCGAGAGCTTCGTGTAATGGCTCTCCTAGACACAGCGCGACCTCACCCCCAATACCGGGAGAGACGAACCCCTGAAGATCCGCTCACTGCCTCCATATGGCTCGGGACTGTACCCAACTAAAACCTGTTTGCACGTCTCCTTTGAGCGTGGTAGGGTAGTAATCAAAGTACAGTGGGAACTCACACGAGACAAGTGACGATCCCCAGGTTGATGAACTAACCTGTACACATGTCACCAGGGAACTGCTATCTGACGTCAGGTATAAGACCAACTAGCATGTTCCCGGCGAGTCATGTCCGGTGTACTCATAACCCAATGAGCACCTGTATACATCTTAGGTGAACCAACTGACACCAGTGGCTTGTGAGACCGGCCACCGCCCCTCGTCGGGGTCTCGACTGTATACACTAGTCTACTGTGGAGTATCGATGCCCTGTCTCGAAACTCCCACGACTAGGGACCTTTTAAGGATGTGCTTATAGACTGCCAGCTCTCACATATATGATCGCCCTCATACTGCTGGCAGTCAAGCAAGAATCCTAGGGGCTCTATCAACGTGTAATAGCGACATGTCAGGTCACCTAAAGCAGTACATGATGATAAAGGTAAACCAGATAGCATACTATCATCTTGAGTAAGACTGTCCTACCGGGATAGGTCCTCCCTCAATCATTGCAATCACGTGCCTGTGATCCAATAATTGACTCTGAGGGCACTATCTCCAACAACGGTAATAAGATATAATAGACTGTGAGTCTATGTCCCGTTCAACCCCACGGGACCACGGTAACAAGATGTAATAGCCCTTTGAGTTACGTTCGGATACATTCTTGATTTTCCCATACCCCCAAGGTTATGTGTATAAGTCAGGTATTGATAAATCTGGAACTAATGCCAACACAGGATCAAGCAGGTACAGGTTTGTCTGTATAGACAACAAGAAATGTCCGTAGGGACAACAGGTCAAGATTTGTCGGCATTAGTAACAAGATCAGGTATCAAGTCAAGCTGTGGTACATCAGGTCATGTCAGGTTGTGCACGAGTATCAAGAGGGTGCTCATAATCAAACTGTAATAAGTATGGGTGCACAAAATCAAGTATGTAGTATTAATATAACAATAAAATAATGTGACATGGTAGGCAAATAGATATAAAATCAATGATATGGATGCACAATTATCGATTAGGGTTACATTTATAGTTCCAATACTAATTAGGATGCATTTTATTAAACATGGGGTGTGAATATCACAGTATTATGTATTAATGTGATCTATAGATGCAGTTATATATATTTTAAATGAAATGGATGCAAACGGGTATCCGAAAACAGTAAAACTGTAAAATGGTAATGTGGGATGTACAACTAAGCAATATGTGTTGTAAATATTCCATTGGGTACAGTATATTGTAATATAGTATGTAACAAGCTAGGTTTGCATGCGCTAGATGTAAAGTAACACGTACGGATGCAGACGGATGTCGAAAAACTGTAAAAGTAAACATGGGGTGCATAATTTGAAATACCAGTATTATATTTATTAAAATAGATATATATATATATATATATAAAGTAATGTAGCATGTAGCAAGATAAACTTGCCTAGACGGAACGAGAACGGATGTGTGCGGAATGTCCTATGTCGGTGAAAAGTTGCGATGTGCGCACGGTACACGGAACGGGTCTAAATAACGTACGAGGGTGATCACGCAGTCCAGGTACGTCGTCTGGATCGTCGGCGTCGATCCCGGCTCCGGCGAACTACGGAAAACAGATCACAAGAATCAAAGAAAAGAAAGAAGAGAAAGGAAGAGGAGGAGTAAGAAGAAGAGATAGGGAGTGATGCTCGCTGTGGTTGCGTTCTGTGGTTGCAGAGGGGAGGTGTGAAGGTGTCAATGGCGATGAACGGAGCTCCAGCGATGAGGTTTGATTGCTAGGGTTCGGTTAGGGTTAGCTAGGGTTTGGTGTTGGGTTTTTTTGCTAGGTTTGGTGTGCAGGTTTGATGAGGGAGAAGAGAACAGAGGAGTGGGAGAGAAGAGATGGAAGAATGGAGATGGCGACGAGATGAGAAGTGGAGGGGTCATCGGCGAGGTGAGGTGGTGCAGGGTGCTTCGGGGAGAGGGAGGAAGGTGGCTGAGTTGGTGAAGAGGAGGTGACGAGGAGGAGGAGGCTCGGTTGAGGGAGTTGAGGTGATGAGCTTTAGGGTTAGGGTTTGAGAATTGATTATGGGTCGATGGAGGAAGCTCTGGGTTTATAAAGAAGAGGACGACGAGGATTATTAGGGAATTAGTTGAGGGGATAAAGGAGGTGACCATAAGCGTGAAGGGAGGTGACCGCATCAAGATTGCTACAGCGATCGCGAGAGGAGAGAGAAGCGCGAGAGGAGAGAGGATCTTGGCGTTTAGCAGGGAGAGAGAGAACGAGAGAAGCGCGCGGTGAGAGAGAGAAAGGGAGAGAGGGAGTTATTTGTTAGGATTATTTAGGTTTTAGTTAAAATAAAATCTGTTAACGAAATTTTAAATGTAAAATTTAAAATAAATATTAAATAAATTTGAATTTAGGCGGGATACAAAATATTTCAAAACACACCCAGGTCGGGTCTAAAATTTCAGTTTTAAAATATGAAAAATATATGCGGCGTCCAAATTTCAAAATGAATGCTCGGATAACGAAAATGCATACCCCCAAGATTGGATGCACGCACGTGCGCGTAGCCATCCAAACACGTCCGTTTCACTGAACCGGACGAGAACAAGATGCGCGGATGCTACCACGGGGTTACGGGTATCAAGCAGGCCATGTTATGTATTTTTAAATTATTTTCTGTGACTTAAAATGTTATATGGTAAAGATGCAATGCCAGATAAAATGCCAGTTTGCACTAAACATGAAAATGCACGTGTCTATGCAACAAGTCAGGATAATACATAAATATGATTCAAACAGGTTTCCAGCAAGCAGGTCGGATCGAATGCAATGTAAAATGTAAAATACCATTCGCACCCAAAATACGATAAATCAAGAAAATACCACAAACAAGGAAATACGGGAACTGGAATTGGTATAAATGGACTAGGGTGTTACATTCCCCTTCCTCAAGGTTCTAAAACTTTCTCTCCTTTTGAATTAAATCAAGAGTTTAACCCTTCCGTTTTCAAAAGTAAATAGTTTTTCACTATAAAACTCTTGAAGAGATGCTCGGATCTGCCATCAAATCCCTAGAAGGGAAGATTTTAAGTCTCACCTCTCCTTTTCCCCCCAAGATCCAGCCAACATAGAGGAAAAAGAAGGATACCCATCTCCAAAAACCCATTCCAGGAGGATCCGAGGCTCAAAAGAAGATCTAAAGATTTCAAGGAGTTCAACTCCATTCAAGATCTCTAGAAGTTTAACTCCATTCAAGATCGCTTGGAGTTTAACTCCAATTCTATACATAATCCCTGTTAGGAGTTCAACTCCAAAGCCACCTTGGGAGTTTAACTCCTAACCTAAGGGCTAAGCCCCTTTTCCGCTGGTGTTTCCAGCAGTCGCGTGCCGCGTACGTGGCCCGCAGGCGTCCAGCGGTCGCGCGCCGCGTACGTGACCCGCGGGCGCCCAGCGGTTGCATGCAGGGCACATGACCCGCGAGCGCTCAGCGCCCACGTGTACCTCACGCGACCCGTGGGCGCTAAGCGCCCACGTGCGCCTCACGCGACCCGCGGGAGCTCAGCGTCCAGCGGTCGCGTGCAGCGCACGTGACCCGCTGGCATCGAGCAGTCGCGTGCTGTGCACATGACCCGCTGGCGCCCAGCGTCCACGCGCCAGGCACGTGACCCACTGGCGCCCACGTGCCATGAACGCGTCTTTAAGACACTCCTCACCCCTCATTTTCCATGCACTCCACACCAGAAACACGTCCCCCGTTAGGAAATTTTTTCTAACGGGGCGCTGCCCTGCACCCCCGTAAACTCTGCTAGGCCTCTGATATATCCAAAACCCTTTCAAAACATACGTACACTGCACATCGAGTTCACATGACCAGTTTGACCCATCAATCGAAGGTTCCCTCGCTCCAAAGGCGATGGGTAATTAACGGCAGCTTAGTCCGCGGCTGCCGGAGATTCGGATCTCCATAATCAATAAACCCCCATCTACCCTAAGCAGGGAGAATCTGTAGTACGCCTGGCAAGCGCGCGCGTATTCCCATCTCAATGGGGTGACGAAAAACACCCTACAGGGTGTACTAAAGTACTCCTTGGCTATATCACTTCTCAAGGTACCAACATTAACCTTAAATTGAGTCTTAACTTCGGAACAAAAAATTTGGAAATAAAACAGTTCATTTCTAGATTTCATCAAATACGACTCAAGAAAAATCATCAATAAAGGTCACAAAGTAGCGAATCCATCTTAAGCAACAACAGGGCATGGCCCCAAACATCAAAATGCACTAAAACAAAAGGTTTTTCAGCTCTCTTATTGATACGAGATGGGTAGCTAGAGCGATGATGCTTACCCGACTCAATACTCACACTTAAAACTAAACAAAGTACCAAGAGAGAGAACTATCCTCTTCAAGGTTCGAGAATGGTGACCAAACAGACAATGGACATCAAAAGAAGATGTGGATATTGTTGGTCAGGCTACAGGGCATAGATGCTCATCGAGGTGGTACAACACGTCAATCTCAATCACTATGCCAATCGTCTTCCTCGTCCTAAGCTCCTTAAAAACACAACTACAAGAGAAAAAGGCGGCGTCACGGTTCAAATCTCGGATCTGGCTAATAGAAAATAAGTTGAAAGGAAAGGTAGGCAAATATAAGACAATAGAGAGAGGCAACTGTGATGTGGCAAGAACAGACCCCACCCCCTCTATAGCAATGGTGGTGGCGTTCGCTAAAGTCACTGGTATACACCCATGCCTTAGACTGTATAAGGACAATATGCCTCTCCTATCATGTGATCTATCGCTCCTGTATCTATTATCCAGGAAATACATACAGAAGACAAAGTAATAAAAGTTGTATGGTTATCTTTTGAAAAGCCTAAAGTGGTCATAGCTGGAGCCCGAGGTGTAGCCAATCCAGCCTGACTATTAGAGGCAGACGAGGTCACCAGAAGCCTTGATCGACCAATCTCCTCCTCCAAAGACTTGGTCGACGATATAACAATGCATTCTGATACCGGTTTATCAGAGCTGAAACCAAAATTATAATAGTCGACATGGCCAAAATAGGCCATAAATACGACAAAGAGACAAGGCATCGATACTCCACAGTAGACTAGTGTATACAGTCGAGACCCCGACGAGGGGCGGTGGCCGGTCTCACAAGCCACCGGTGTCAGTTGGATCACCTAAGATGTATACAGGTGCTCATTGGGTTATGAGTACACCGGACAGGACTCTCCGGGAACATGCTAGTTGGTCTTATACTTGACGCCAGATAGCAGTTCCCTGGTGACATGTGTACAGATTAGTTCATTGACCTGGGGATCGTCATTTGTCTCGTGTGAGTTCTCACTGTACTTTGATTACTACCCTACCACGCTCAAAGGAGACGTGTAAACAGGTTTTAGTTGGGTACAGTCCCGAGCCACATGGAGGCAGTGAGCGGATCTTCAGGGGTTCGTCTCTCCCGGTATTGGGGGTGAGGTCGCGCTGTGTCTAGGAGAGCCAATACACGAAGTCCTTGGCCAAGGTAGGAGATTTACTGGTAGGTATTCCAGTAGTATCTCAGGGTGTTCTGGGCTACACTCCGACACGACTTGTACCACTTTTGGGGGTCTGACTTTTACCAACCCCCTAGGCCCGCCATGCGATGCTCATAAAAGAACGGACCGGACTGTACGGATATTGTCACTGACAGGCTCAGTAGGGTGTCAGGATGAGTTCGCTCATCGACGTCCCTTTTGGTCAATAGCTGGTAGCCCGTCACGTATGGCTAATACCTCTGACGTGCTAGTGGTTAAATCCACAGCCATAGTATTGACGAGTCTTTAGAGTCCCCGACATTCAGTTACTCAAGTTTCGGGCGAAACGCTGTAGAGGCCGTATGGAGATATGGCAGGGTTCGATCAGATACGTGCGGTATTGCACGGATCAGGATCAGACGGTTAGTACTAGAGGCCGTATGCATATATGGCAGGGTTCGATCAGATACATGCGGTATTGCACGGATCAGGATCGAACGGATAATACTAACCGGCTTTGGTTTAAACCGGATCCTAGTATAGTACAGTGTAGATTTTGTCTCATTGCATTTGTATTCGGTCGGAATACAAATGCGGGTGTGTATACACAGTATCGGGGTTTTCCTGTAATTTATTACGGGACCAGTTTTCTGGAGTTGCCAGTTTGCTTTCCGTTTCGGCCAATTTTCTTTGTATCTTTTATTGGCCGAAGTTTGGTGGAGGAGGGCTTATTTGCATTTGTGCAAATAAGCATTTGTGGAGGGTGTTATTTGCATCTTGTTGTTTCATGATGGTCTCATGATGGAGGACCATCCCTTGACTTTCCATGGTTCATGATTGCTTGACTTTGTGAGCAATCATGGTTGTTGATGATGGGAGATGGTTGTGGAGTGTGGGTTTGAGTTTGTCATCATTTTCTTTTCATGATATCATTTTGACCTCTCTCTTAATTATGTGCACACTCTCATATTGTGATCCATACACACTCCTCTCTATTCTCTCCTCTCCCATGAGATGGCCGGCCAAAAGATGAGGAGGGGCTGTCCAATTTGGTGTGGGTCTTTTGGTTCATCTCATATCATTTTTGCTTCACCAAAATTCCCAAGTTCAACTCCACAGTTCATCCCTCCACCAAATGGCAACTTCCACTACCCCAAATGAGACATGAGTTTTACACACATTCTACAGCAAACCTTGGGCACGTCGGCTCGCCAACTTCGTGCCCGAGTTGCCTCGGTATAGAGGTGGGAGCCCGTAAAAGAAGCAGGCGACGTGGTGCCCTTCCGGCGACGAGGTGGAGACCGGAGATTCCGCGGGGAGATCGGGACGACGACGAGAAGACCGAAGGACACGGATCGCTCGGTATGTCTCTCTTCCCCATCTTGTAGTTAGCTAGGACTAGTTTAATGGCACGATCCGGGTTTATAATGCGCGGTGGTGCCGGTTTGAAAAATTAAAGTTAAGCATCGCTTCCGCATTCCGGCATCGGATTGATGGCCGGGGCGCCGCCGTGCACTTACAGTGGTATCAGAGCCTCGCCATTAACATAGTCTAGCTTTGTCTAATGTGTTTTACATTTCCGATCGAACAAAAATTCCAAAACCGCGTTTTTATACACATCAGTTTTCTGTCGAAATGTTTTTGGCTCCAAAAATTTTTCAGTATGTTTCAGAATACTGTGCAGGGACATATTAGCATTCTGTGAAAATTTGGTTGCACGAACCCACTATACCACCGCGGAACCGCGGCCAAACCCATGCTTGGGCCGCGGTTCCGCCGCCACTTTTACAGATCAGTGTGCCAAATATTTACAGAGAGCTCCTGTGATGAAAATAGGTATTTTGGAATATTAATTTTAGGCCCATAATTTCTTTATGTGCTACAGTAGTACTTGGGGGCCCACTTGGTAAATTTTGATCGATCGGATATTTTAAACACATTAGTTCACAGTATTTACATTATATCTGCGACCGTGAATGTCACTTGATCGGTAAATCCTGTCTTACTGCTATAGCCCGGTTAGACGGATTTGCGAACGTGACTTTCACGTTGATGTTCTGTGTTATGCTGTGATGTTGCGGATTGGTCGTGGGGGATAGCCTGGATGCAATGCTAGTACAGTTTTTGGTTGTATTATGTACATTTGATATTGCGGGGCGAGCGTCCGACATGTGGACTGCCGTCACTGCCTGTTTGTATATTATTATTTTGGGGCACGACCAGGTTGCGGTCGATGTACCCGGTGTATGTATATTTTACCTTCTGTACTAGGATTACCCCGCGGAGGGGTGCACGGATAGCCGGGTTCTAGAGGGCAACAAGCCCGCATCTCATGGCATTGAGACGGAGGGGGCTTCACTCTAGAATTGGCGGGCTATTCGCCGCACTCGTAGGGGGTACAGGTTGACCCAGGAGGGGTGCCCAAGTTACCGGATTCCGTGAAGTGCCGGGTGGTCCATTCACGTTGCTGAAGGGGGCTGCCTTGCTTCAGGTTTTGGCGGGTAACTTGCCGCGCCCGTAGGGGTCTAGGATTTCATTGCACAGGCTATCCACACGACCAGGGGAACGTCGGGTTTCAGTAGTGGCTCTGTGAAACCCGGGGATCCCAGATATCTGTATTATTCTGTGATGCTGTACATTTCTGTGATGTTGCATTTTATCACGCCTTGAGCGAAATATTATATATTAGTATATATATTAGTAGATGTTGTATATGTTTTGCATCCGCGCTAGTCCAGTCCCTGCTCTGTCATTAGTTAGCTAACCTAACGGGTAATGACAGGACCCAGTGGCGAATGCGGATGGCATATACGTACGTCATATTATTTTCGTTCTTTGTGGTGTGATCAATTGATGGGACTGCGTTGATTCGGATCAATGCAAGTTAAAAACAAACCTAATCTGATGTTGTTGGAACACTTTTCAAAAAGCTGTTATTGCAAGGACGTTCACTTTTGTTTTGCATCGTGGTATTCAGTTGGAATATCCTGCTCCTCAGTCGACGAGGCAAGGGCCGAGATCCCTTCACCGGGAGTGACCCCTTGGACAAAAAGTTTGCGTCAGGGCAATAACTTCACTATAGCCTATTACTTTTGCTTTGCATCGTGGTATTCAGTTGGAATATCCTGCACCTCATTCTATGGGGAAAGAGCCGAGATCCCTTCACCGGGAGTGACCTCTTTAGCGAAGGTTTTCGTCACTATATTTTCATAAAAGCTATCTAGTTCCTTCAACGATATCAAGTTCATTACGTTAAAGGTTTTCGCCAGAAACCATTCGTAGCCCTCCGTCGTTTCATATGGATGGTCAATAGTATTCAAGCTGTGTATGTTGGCCAAAGTCAAGGCACAGTGATTGGTAGCTATTGGGGTATTCATATGCAGCATAAATAGATGCGTTGGTTTGGGACAGTCGTACTACTATTTTGGCCTTCATCAAGGGTATGTAAGGGTGGGCTCAAATTAACCTGGAGATTGACGGGTAGAACTTGACATGTGACTTATGATATGTTGGCCAAAGTCAAGGTCATAAGAGAATGGGGCAAAAATCACATCGGGAGTTTCTAAAGAAACTGAAACTTACCAGATATGCGCATACCTTCTGGAGTGTGATGACATGAGCGGATTACGTCACGTTATCATGCGATGATAGTTGGATCCCGATTCCCACTGATGAGTTAGTTTACTCCTCGGGTGACCCCGACTAATTCTTCTTTCAGGTTTGGAGGAGAATTTGAGGTACAGTGGGAGGTTTCCAGATTAGATAAATTGGTAACCATTCTGATCTAGGTTAGAGTGCACGCTGAGTGTTTCTTTTCTCTCTCTCTTTGGCAGCGACCATTGACCCGACCCTAAGACTTTGACTCGGTGACCACGTTGACCGAACCTTCTTAAACACTGGCTTTTGGATTGTCAGAGTTGCAAACCTCATTGCCACTCCTACTTTTACCCTTTTCTCCAGGACACCCCGTATTACTACGAACGTCCACTTTCATTGGACAAAACCATCGTATGGTTAGATACGAACTCGAAGGAATTTATTCGAGGATGGTTTCAGGTTCTGGAGAAAATGGATAGGACTATTCAGTTGTCTTTTCCTTTTTACCTCCTCTCAGGTTGCGAGTACTCCTTGGTTTAAGAGTAGTACACCTATTACGCAAATTGGATAGTCTTCTTCCAAACCTTAGGCTGGTGCCGAACGGTGGGGAATGAAGAAAACCAATTAGCATAACGATGGTGTGTAGAAGGTATTAAGTTAAGACAAAGCAAGGGATTAGTAAGAGGGCAAAGTAAATTGCGACTGCTATTCACGACCAAACCAAGTATTTCTTCGCCAATCCTAAATCACCTTTGTATTTCTCCAGGACACTCCGTATCACTACGAAGATCCCAATTTTATTGGATAATCCATCGTATGGTTATATACGAACTCAAAAGGAACTTGTTCCAGTTCGGGGATGGATCCTGGTTCAGGAGAAATAGGAATAAGGTTCATTCGGTTGTCTTTTATCTTCACCTTCTCTCGCATTGCGAGTGCTCCTAGGATTAGGACAGTACACCCATTATGCTTATTGGATAGTCTTCTTCCAAACCATAGGCTGGTGCCGAACGGTAGGGAAGGAAGAAAACCATTTGGCCTAAAGGGGTGTACAGAAGGTAATGACTAAAGACATATAAAGGGATTTGGAAAGATGGCAAAGAATTACACGGTTACAGTTGTGAATATGGATAATGGAAGAGACACTACTAGGAATACCGGGATACCCCATCGAAACATTTTAATGTTTCAGTTTCACTGTGTACTGTTAAAGGAAAACTGATTTTCCAATTAGACACTTGCTCCAGGGTATGTATTTACCAGGTATGATTCTCACATCAGTATGGTTTTACAGATGATGAGTGGGAGTAAGCTATTGGGAATTGGGTGATCATCCTCCTTATATAGGGATTCGTTGTAATCGGTGATATTTGAGGAAATCACCTGGGCTGTTTGCCGGTCGGCAAATATTGGGTTTTGAATATCCGGTGTTATGCACCAATTTCAAATTGATATATCTGTACGTCTATTTTCATAGAGTGAGATATACCTTTCTGAAATTATGTCTGTGACATTTACCTATATCAGTGGATGGTTAGGTAAGGAGCATTAAACAGCGGTGTAATTCTTCTTAACCATAAGTACAGTTTTCAACCTACGACACACAGTGAACGAGTTATCAGACTCAAGGGACTTATACAGAGTATTGTATGTTGTCCAGGGTCCATCAGGACAGAGGGGTTGGTCCCCGTACTATATTCGGTTTACTTATGACTTCTCTAGTTTTTAGACAGGTGTTTCGTGGAAACACAGGGTCCGAATTTTGAGAAGTTATAGGTATTTGAATAAAGTAGAGAACCAGGTATTGCAAGTATCGGGATTCTTCAAAGTGATCGAAGATGTAGATACTTGTGTATGGTGTTCAGTTGATAGTAATGATTAAGAGAACTTACTTCTCTTTCAGGTTACTCATAATTGGAAGCATTCCTAAGTTGAGTAACGCTGATCGGCCTCTTTCCATTTAGTAGACATGCACTGGAGACAGATGCATGATTTGAATCTGGTTCAATTAAATCAGTGCCTCTGGTTCTATATTGGATATAGAACAGTTCATATCTTAACGATGTTAAGGTACGGGGAGTTGTCTGGCTTATGCTTAAAACCAGACTCTGGATAACTCAAGGCACATTTCTGTAATGGCTGTTTGTGGGTTGACCCAGGCTATGACGAGGGTTGACTTTCTACCATCTGGAAGATCAATAGAAATATTGTTCTAGACTCGCCACAGTTTTAATAAAAATGGATTTTTTCAGAAAACAGTAGTGGGAGTATGGTAGAACTGGAAGTGATTCCAGAACCGCAAACGATTACTGAAGATTTGATAAGGAACCTAAAGATTCAATCTGAATTGACATTCCATTGGCCACTCCGCAGATAAGGTGGGTAACTTCAGGCACCCGAGAGGTACTCCGGTAGCCTCAAGGACGGTGACAGGGAAGTTCTTGTTTACCCACACTTGCCATTGCTGTTGTTCCAGGCTGCGAGACCCGGCAGGAGAATGAGTGTAGCGTCGTTCTGAACTTTCTTTAGAAGTGTACGTCTATATAACTCTGCCAGAGGGTTGTCGTAGTCAGTGGGAGCAGCAGAAGCATTGGTGGACAGGTGGCTTATGTCTATTTATAGACTAAAGCAGATATAGCGGAGATAGATCATCTATTTCTGATGTGACAGTCATAGGTTTGACTTCATCAAAATAGGGGATGGATCAGTTGAGAAGGTAGTAGGGTGTGATGTCATGGTATTTGGATGACATACACAGAGTAGGAAGTGATATTCCTATACTACAATCGGTTATACTTTGGTCGTCACACAGTGTTTTCTCCACATGGGACTTGGACATTATTTCAGACATACTGGTTACTAGATCTATGGTTTTAGATCTAGATTTGGGTGGTTTCCCAATCAGGGTACTTAGACAGCATTCTAAGAGTATTTAGAATGGACGACTCCTGGCATGGTGGTGTACCTGCAGGTGATGGAGTCACCCTCTCTAAAGGTGTCTTACAGACTAAAGGGGAGAGGGATGTGCATGATTGGCAGATCACTTGCTCAGGCAATTGAGTCAATCATGAGATGTCAAGTACCACACCAGATGTTGTTCTTGCACTAGATGCAATAAGTTGACATTGATCCAATCCTGGAGAAACAGTCGGAAGCAATTTTAGAACATAAGTGGATGTTCTAGGGATATGATAACGACAGCCTCATTCGGGAGACAGTTATCATTCCAGGCTTCCAAGGTGACCTGGACGACAAGGAGGTTGTCAGAGTTATAGTTTTCCTTCTAACGAGGGGCAGTATTTTGGACAAGTGGTCCAAGGCAATACTGAGGGAGGCATGGCACAGGATACTGATTAAGTTCAGTTGACGATACAGTCTAAGAAGTTTGGATTTGGAGTTCATTTATGAGCTAGGTCCCATCAGACATCCAGACACATTCTAAGACAGGTATTGCTCATTTCGGGAGATGGCTTTCTCCGCGAACATGAGATATAGAGAGAGACATAGAAAGAAACATCAAAGCGGATCCACTCACTGAGGTTATTCCTCGAACGCAATAGTTTCGCAAACGAGCTTTGTGAGACTGACTAGTAGAGGAGTTGGGTGTTCGGTATCACACGGGCTGTGAGTATGCGACATCGCAATAATTAGCCTTGAGTGCAAGTGGGAGATTGTTGGAGATAGTGCCCTCAGAGTCAATTATTGGATCACAGGCACGTGATTGCAATGATTGAGGGAGGACCTATCCCGGTAGGACAGTCTTACTCAAGATGATAGTATGCTATCTGGTTTACCTTTATCATCGTGTACTGCTTTAGGTGACCTGACAGGTCACTATTGCACGTTGATAGAGCCCCTAGGATTCATGCTTGACTGCCAGCAGTATGAGGGCGATCATATACGTGGGAGCTGGTAATCTATAAGCACATCCTTAAAAGGTCCATAGTCGTGGGAGTTTCGAGACAGGGCATCGATACTCCAGAGTAGACTAGTGTATATAGTCGAGACCCCGACGAGGGGCGGTGGCCGGTCTCACAAGCCACTGGTGTCAGTTGGATCACCTAAGATGTATACAGGTGCTCATTGGGTTATGAGTACACCGGACAGGACTCACCGGGAACATGCTAGTTGGTCTTATACCTGGCGTCAGATAGCAGTTCCCTGGTGACATGTGTACAGGTTAGTTCATCGACCTGGGATCGTCATTTGTCTCGTGTGAGTTCCCACTGTACTTTGATTACTACCCTATGTTCACACCATAATATTGCATTATTATATTCCCCATTCTTATTCTTTTTATAAATAAACAGGTGCTTTTGACGCATGTCTGCTACATGTTACAGGTTACAGGTTCTTGGACAGAAAACAGTGCAAACGATGTAAAAACCATGAAAAGTGGACTTTAACCAACAAACAGAGAATCTTGATCAAGCCTACATAAGGAACAATTCACAAAGCAAGATTCAAGACATCGACTCAAAGCGAACGGTTAAAAATCCATTGCAAATTGTTCACTGAAGATCTGGAACCAACCTAGAAGCCCAAATGGAAAAGGACATGTAGAAACAGCAAGAAAATAAAGCCCAAAAGCAGCACAAAAAAGTTGACAAGCCAAGTCCACTATTGGGCCGCGGAACCGCGGTCCAACCCCTACCAAGGCCGCGGTTCCGCGGCCATCAAGCGCAATCAGGAGCTGAAAATTTGACCTAAACTTGATGCGACGTTGACTGGTCTTTATAGGGCTATTTTTGTAAATGTAGCTGTGCGGATCAAAATGTAACCTAGGGTTTCTATTTCCTATAAATAGAACTCTACAGATTGTAATTCTCTATGCCTCCTTTTAATAAAAATTCAGAAATCCTTTTCGGAGAGCATCGGTGTTTCTTCTCCATTCAGAAATTCAGATCTGACAACCCTGCATGGATGATTGGAGGGATGCATCTGTAAGTAATTTAATTTCTTGCCCTAGTTTAGTTTTCAATTCCTTGCCCTAGGTAGATTTAATTTCATGCCCTAGAAACTTGTTTAGGGTTTAGCTTTGGGAAGGATTTTGAGAGATGAGATCTCTCATCCCTTTCTTACCCACCAAATATTTACAATAGGACTCCATGCATACATGCACATACCGCTCCCTACGGCACTCTATCCCTCGAGGTAGCGGTGATACCGTAGTATAAAGGCCCGGGTGTGATGTTTTCCATGGAGGTTAGGGTAAGGATCTTTAAAGGAAGGACAAGAACCTAGAGGAAGGAACACCTTCCCGAACGGATCTAATCCACTTTATTGATAATTACCATAACTCCTCACAGATCTTCATTCGGGTATTGAAAGCGGTAAGATTTAATGTAACACCTTAGGATTTGTTTAGTGACTAAATATATTTAAATAATGGGTTTTAATAAAAAGTTTACCAAATTGTGTTTCAAATATTTTTCCTAATCTAATGAATATTTTTCCAAAATTTTCATAGGCTTGCACACACATGTGCATGTAAACTAGGGTTTTTAAATGGGTTTTTGCCATAATTATTAACCATGGTGGGTTAATCATAGGATTAAGTCTTTTGGGTAATAAGTGAGTTTAATTAGTTAGATAAAAGTTACTTTGATTTGAATTTGGTTAAGTGTTGACTTGTGTGAGAGAGAGAGAGTGCATCATGGCTTTAGGCCATGCTTGCATTAAATGAAGAGAGAGAGAGGAGGGTTGACACTTGAGTGTTGGTTGTTTTTCTCTCATTTCTTTGTTTCTCTCAAACTCTCACACACTCACACACACTTACCTCTCAACCCCCAGCAGCAGCCACAGCAGCAAGCATAGCAACAACACCAAACTGAAGCCTGAAGCAGCAGCAGCAGCCAGAGGCTGTAGCATCAGCAGCAGAGAGCAGTAGCAGCACCAGCACCAGCACCAAGTGCAGCCCCTTCCCTTCATCTCTTCTTCTTCCTCCAGCTCCCTAGGGTTAAGTATGAGGTATATTTCCTAAACTTATTCCCTAGTTTGCATGGTTAGTATAGATTTGCATCGGTTATTGGATTTTAGTGCGTTTTAGTGCGATATGGGGTGTTTAGTGCGAACTTTGTGCTAATGTGGTGAGAATTGGTTTCAGTAGGTCATTAGTGAGTTTTTGAGGCCATATTAACCTGGTTCAACCCCAATTACACTAAAATACCACCAGTTTCCCTATTTGATGCAAATTGTCGTATTTGTGCAAATTTGAGTTTTCTGGAACTGCTTTTGACCCGGTGAGTTCAGAATGAATTTGAGAAGACTGTAGTGTAGTGGTGATGTGCTGATACCATAGTTTTAACCCGACCCCCTGACTCTCCCCTTTGGCCGCCAATTTCCTCTTTCTGGCCGCAATTTGCGGCCAGATGGGTAGGGTTTGGGGTAGTGTTGGGTCCTGTAGGTGTCTGCTAGTGTGTAGGGTGTTATGGTATATATATTTTTGTAAGTTTAGTTCTTTAGAAAAATCTGGGACCAAATACCTATTTTGCCGTTTTTCTAAACCTTCGCGACACGCGTGATACGTGAGTAGGTTTGGGTTTCTGCGTATCGCGGCGCGTCGGGGTAGTTTCAGGCGCGTGATCACACGTTTTAGCGTATCGCGCACACGCGCGATTGGTTTGCGACACGGGTTTCTAGTTGGACTATAATGTCGCGTTTTTGTGAATTGAGCTTATGTGTGATATGTGTTATGTGATTCTAGGTCGCAGGCCAGTGAGACGGACGCTGCGAAGAAGGGCAAGCAAGTGGTTGGATACACTTAGCGCGAGACACGGTGAGTAGATTTCACATCTACGGGGATATCGCCCGCATGGCGTTATGCGTCAGGGCTGATAGGACCTTATTGTTATATACTGCATATACCATACCATGGATTGCCATCGCATATTGCATTCCCTGCCATATATATATATATATATATATATATATATATATATATATATATATATATATATATATATATATATATATATTGTTTAGAACTGATAGAACACCGCACTATTACTAACGGTTTATGTTGCACGGGCACTATTTTGCATGCTACACACACACCGTTAGTAATTGCCATGCAACACTCACTGTAGAACTGCCATGATTATACTGTTGTATATTGCTGTAGTTCATCTTACATGTGATTGATTATGATTTCCTAGAAATTGGGAGCCGCATGACATCTTTAAAAACGGAAACTATTTTATAAAGCGGTTTTCCCTTATACATCTACCATGGATTGATTACATTGTACCTCGCATTGGATTTATTTATTAGTGATGGATTTTCATGTGGTTTCTGGTTTTGAGGACCGTGGAATTATTTAAGGAAAGGTACTATTTTGAAAAACCCGGTACCTCGTGATATGATATTTTGGTGTGTCCACCACGCATTTTCTCGGTGCTGAGACGTGTGCTTGAAACCCGATTCGAGGAGTGATGATCCGTTTGCGGGTTCGTGGTGGGCCCGGTATGGTTCCCCTCGGCGAGATGATCGATGGGTTTTGCCGATTGAGCCTGGAGGCGGGCGAGTACCTACCGGTGACTGGTTGGACCTGGCAGTTGTCCGGAGGATACTGACCAGAGTCGAGAGATGGATGCGGGATGATCCGTACTGCCGGGGCCGAGGGCCGATACCGCAGACGGACCCCGTGGGGCCGATCCGGACTGACGGAGCCCGATATACGAGGATTTGCGTGTCGATGCTGGACACGAGTATTTTATGATATTTTGGGTGCCGATGTTGGGCACTCGTGATTTCTCAGAGATATACAGGATTTGAGGGCCGATGGGTGTGCCGGCGCCTGAGTGTATTGGGATTTGGTGCAGCCAGAGGCACCGTCTAGTGTTTTCCATGATGACATATTCCATGTAGATATTATTTATCCCATGCTCAGTATTGATTACTATATATCTCATCCTGTAGCATCTACCTGATTGAGCACTTGCATTACTATTGCATCCACTGTTTGGCATGCATTGATATCATCTGCTGGCATTAGTAGAGCCACGCTATATGTGCATGCTCGCGATCACCCTTATATATTATCTCTATTCACGAGTTGGCAACTCACCCCCGTTGTGCCACAGTATTTGCAGGTTGTCCTTGGGAGTAGTCGCGGCTGGCTGTTACCGCATCTTTTAGCACAGATACCATTGCTGAGGCGAGTTAGCCTTTTGCTGTTAGGTGGGTTTTGTACGGTATCTGTTATCTTTCAGTTGTATATTTATGTATCTAGTATTCTCCATCTACCTTTCTGTATTGACTTAGAGACAGTTGTGAGGACGATATGTATGATACTATATTCTGGTGTCGAGCTCTCATGTGAGCCGACTTTATTTTATGCAGTCTTACCTTTGATGATTATGTCCTTGCTTTACTGTGTTTTCTTCGCTACGGCGACGTATATCATTTTGTGATGCTTTATTCATTTCACTTGTCATTTCTGTTACACCTTGCTTTTACCCGATTTGCGGGGCAAATGTTTAAAAAGGAAATGTTACCAAAATTATAAAAGTTATAACTCTTGAACTTAAAAGGGTTTTCTACTAAATTAATAAGATGTTTTTCGGACACGCATGACTGTTTTTACGAAATGTTATAAATCACTCTGTATTTATTGGTTTGATTTCTGGGTTTGGCTCACTTAGCCGCGTTACGCCTGTAGACGTTGCGTGGTTAAGTGCCGGTCACGAGTCGAAACTCTCGGGTCGTGACAAAGTTGGTATCAGAGCGTAGGTTTTACCTTCGGAGTGTAGGATGACCCTGGTATGATGGAGTAGGTAGCTGCAGCAGGGTAGCGTAGCGTGTGTATGTTCCGCGGCATACTCACGACACGATACTCCGCCTACGCGACCTTAGGACTTGTTGATTTGATCCCTCCTTATATTCTTGCGATTCGATTTCCGTGTTCTTATCGAATCCTAATTTTCTTTCAGCCATTATGCCGCCTAAGACTACGAGGGCACAGAGAGCGGCCGCGAGGGCCGAGATTCGAGTTGACTCGTCCGAGACGAGGACTGATCCGGGCAGTACGCCGGTTGTACCCGAGCAGGCTGTTCCTGCCGTGACAGAGCAGATCGCCACGCTAGGGGCTGGTATGCAGGAGATGCGCCAGACGGTGGGATCCAGCATGCAGGAGATGCGCCAGATGATAGGATCGCTAGTTGAGACGCTTCGAGCCCAGCGACCAGAGGTAGCTCCACCTGTTCCAGAGACCGCGATGGTACCTACCGCACAGCCAGTTGCCCCTGCAGCCACGGAGGTGATTACAGTATCGCTATCAGAGTTCATGAGGCTGAAGCCTCCGGTATTCACAGGCACCGATACAGCCGAGGACCCACAGTCTTTCATCGACAGGATGGCCAGGATATGCCGTTCCCTTAGATGCGCAGATGCGAGATGGGTCGAGTTCGCGAGCTTTCGGCTGGAAGGTCTTGCGCAGAAGTGGTGTGATTCAGTTGAGAAGGGCAGAGCAGCAGGTCTTCCTCCTATGACCTGGACGGAGTTCGTGACCATATTTCTAGCCCGTTTCCTTCCCCAGAGTGTTAGGGATGCCCGAGCACGCAGGTTTGAGTCCTTGTGCCAGACGCCAGGGATGACAGTGGCAGAGTATGACGTGCTGTTTACAGAGCTAGCAGTCTATGCCCCATATTTAGTGGCTACCGAGGAGTTGCGAGTCAGGATATTTGTTCGAGGCTTGCTTACACCATTGTTCCTTGCGATCAGCGCGCAGCACTACGAGACCTATGCAGTAGCTGTAGAAGCAGCCTTAGTGGTCGAGGAGCACCTTGCTGAGACTTCGGCAGTTCCAGAGCCGAAGAGAGTTCGTACAGGCATATCCGCACGGAGACAGAAATTCAGATGCCGCGACAGGTATCGTCCAGGTACGGGGAGTGGCAGAGATTCGGGACGGAGCCAGATGTTTAGTTCATATCCACGAGAGGGTCAGCAGTCGCCGCGGGGTTGCTTTAGATGCGGCAGCCTACTTCACCTCGTTTGAGATTGTCCAGAGACACACCGGAGGGAGGCGGCAGCACCGCATGTTACCTTACCACCTTCACCACCCCAGAGGGCGTTGCCCGTTGTACCTACCGTTGCTCCGCGCCAGACTCATACACAGCGAGGTCGTGGGCGTGGAGGAGTTGCTCAGAGGGGGCGAGATGACCGAGGCAGAGGGCAGTCAGTCGCAGGTGGTGGACAGGCGAGGGTTTTTGCTTTGACACATCAGGACGCGCAGGCGTCCAATGCAGTGGTTTCAGGTATCCTTCCTGTATCTTCAGTAGATGCGCATGTATTGTTCAATCCCGGATCCACACACTCGTACGTATCCACACACTTTGTGCCGAGTTTGGGTAGAGAGTCCGGTTTGCTTGATCAGCCGCTTGTGGTGACTACTCCTGTGGGAGAGTCGTTTGTTGCTAGGCACGTGTTCCGATCCTGTACCGTCTGTATTGGCGAGAGAGAGTTGCCTGTCGACTTGATCCTTCTGGAGATGTTGGACTTCGACATTCTTTTGGGCATGGATTGGTTAGCCACGTGCTATGCTTCTGTGGACTGCCGTGAGAAGACAGTTAGATTCTGCTTTCCCGGTGAGTCGGTTTTTGTTGTGTTGGGGGACCGTGGTGCCGCCCCTCACAGTGTGATTTCTTCTTTTCGCGCTGGACAGCTTTTGAGGAAGGGATGTCAGGGATTTCTCGCATATGTTTGCGATGCTCGCGCTACGCAGGTTCCATTGGACCAGGTTCCGGTTGTTAGCGAGTTTCCTGATGTGTTCCCTGACGAGCTTCCTGGGTTGCCGCCCAAGCGCGACATTTCTTTCTGTATTGATTTGGTTCCTGGCTCGGGGCCTATTTCCATACCGCCTTATCGGATGGCCCCGGCGGAACTTCGAGAGTTGAAGGGTCAGTTGCAAGATTTGCTGGACAAGGGACTTATTCGACCCAGTGTTTCTCCTTGGGGTGCTCCAGTCTTGTTCGTCAAGAAGAAGGACGGCAGTTTGCGTCTGTGTATCGACTACCGCCAGCTGAACAGAGTGACAGTGCGGAACAGGTATCCTTTGCCGCGTATCGACGATTTGTTCGACCAGCTTCAGGGGGCAGGGTACTTTTCGAGGATCGATTTACGATCGGGCTATCATCAGCTGCGGGTTCGACAGGAGGACATTCCCAGGACAGCTTTCCGTACGCGCTACGGCCATTACGAGTTTTTGGTGATGTCGTTCGGACTCACCAATGCGCCAGCACCATTCATGGACTTGATGAACCGTATTTTCCGGCCTTACTTGGACCTGTTCATTATAGTCTTCATTGACGATATCTTGGTGTATTCCCGGAATAGTGAAGAGCACGAGCAGCACCTGCGGATTACATTGCAGACCTTGAGGGAGCACCAGCTTTATGCGAAATTCTCCAAGTGTGCTTTTTGGTTGGACAGCGTAGACTTCTTGGGACACGTGATTTCACGAGACGGTATATGTGTAGACCCGAGGAAGATCGAGGCCGTTCAGCGTTGGCCCAGACCCACATCGGTGACAGAGATTCGCAGCTTTTTGGGGTTGGCCGGTTACTACAGGCGTTTTGTGCAGGACTTCTCACGTATTGCTACACCGTTGACCGGGTTGACCCGAAAGGGAGTTCCCTTCGATTGGACGGAGGAGTGCGAGCACAGTTTTCAGCAGTTACGGACTCGGCTGACGACGGCACCGGTGTTATCTTTACCTTCCGGATCGGGCGGATTTGTGGTCTTTTGTGATGCCTCTCGAGTGGGGCTAGGGTGCGTTTTGATGCAGCACGACAGGGTGATCGCGTATGCTTCGCGACAATTGAAGAAACATAAACAAAACTACCCCACTCATGACTTGGAGATGGCTGCAGTGGTCTTCGCACTTAAGATCTGGCGACATTACCTATACGGCGAGTCGTGCCAGATATTTACGGATCACAAGAGTCTGAAATACATATTTCAGCAACGGGACCTGAACCTTCGACAGCGTCGATGGATGGAGTTAGTGAAGGATTACGACTGCGAGATCTTATATCACCCGGGCAAGGCAAATGTGGTGGCGGATGCTTTGAGCAGGAGGCCCGGGGGTGGTCTATCTTGTTTGAGCGCAGCACAGGGAAGTCATCGGCAGATTGGCAGATATTATGCGACAGCCGAGTACAGTTCGAGTTCACGCCGATTGGAGGACAGATAGCGCATGTCCGTGCACGGCCACAGTTGATCGATCGTATACGTGAGGCACATCTCAGTGATGACCGATGTTCAGAGATCATGGCACAGATTGGACAGGGCAGATTTTTCGAGTTCGTGATCGATGATCAGGGGATACTACGATTTGGAGTCAGACTGTGCGTACCAGATGCTGAGGGACTGAGACGCGAGATTCTTAAGGAGGCACATCGATCGGTATATAGCGTCCATCCCGGTTCCACCAAGATGTATCATGATATGAGAGATGTTTATTGGTGGGACGGAATGAAGAGGGACATTGCAGATTTCGTGTCGAGATGCCTGACTTGTCAGCAAGTCAAGGCTGAGCACCAGAGGCCCGCGGGAGAGCTACAGCCGCTACCCATTCCGGAGTAGAAGTGGGAGCAGATTTCGATGGATTTCGTGGTGGGTCTACCCAGGACTAGTCGGGGGTATGACTCCATCTGGGTGATCGTGGATCGTTTAACGAAAGCGGCTCACTTCCTACCGGTGAAGACGACTTTCGGATTTACTCAGTATGCCCAGATCTACATTGACGAGATAGTGCGACTACACGGAGTCCCGACATGTATTGTGTCCGACAGAGGCACCCAGTTTACTAGTAGACTATGGCAGAGGCTTCAGGAGGCTTTGGGCACTCGCTTGAGTTTCAGCACTGCGTTTCATCCGCAGACCGACGGCCAGTCAGAGCGGACCATCCAGACTCTCGAGGACATGCTCAGAGCTTGTGTATTAGATTTCGGAGGTAGCTGGGATCATCATTTGCCCTTAGTAGAGTTCTCCTACAATAACAGCTACCAGGAGACCATTCAGATGGCACCATTTGAGGCTCTTTATGGGAGGAGATGCAGGTCGCCCACTTGTTGGACAGAGCTCAGTGAGGGCAGTATCTTAGGGCCACAGATCGTTGAGGAGACGACAGCGAAGATCCAGTTGATTCGCGATAGGATGAGAGCAGCGCAGAGTAGGCAGAGATCTTATGCAGACCGTCGACGACGCAGACTTGAGTTTTCTGTTGGTGATCATGTTTTCTTGAGGGTCTCCCCAATGAAAGGTGTGATGAGGTTTGGGAAGAAGGGGAAGCTCAGTCCCAGATATGTGGGCCCCTTCGAGATCCTCGAGCGTGTTGGTGCAGTAGCCTACCGTTTAGCCCTTCCGCCCAGCTTTCCAGATGTGCATCCCGTATTTCATGTCTCGATGCTCCGCAGATATCTTCATGATCCTTCGCATGCGATTCAGCATCCGACGATCCAGCTTGAGCGCGACCTTTCCTATGCAGAACAGCCGGTGATGATCTTGGATCGACAAGTGAAGAAACTGAGATCGAAGGATATTCCATCAGTTAAGGTGCTTTGGCGTGGCCAGAACCGTGAGGAGGTCACTTGGGAGACCGAAAGCGAGATGATGAAGACGTATCCCCATCTTTTTGAAGGTACGTGTAGTTAGATTTTTGAAATTCGGGGACGAATTTCTTTAAGGGGGAGAGATTGTAACACCTTAGGATTTGTTTAGTGACTAAATATATTTAAATAATGGGTTTTAATAAAAAGTTTACCAAATTGTGTTTCAAATATTTTTCCTAATCTAATGAATATTTTTCCAAAATTTTCATAGGCTTGCACACACATGTGCATGTAAACTAGGGTTTTTAAATGGGTTTTTACCATAATTATTAACCATGGTGGGTTAATCATAGGATTAAGTCTTTTGGGTAATAAGTGAGTTTAATTAGTTAGATAAAAGTTACTTTAATTTGAATTTGGTTAAGTGTTGACTTGTGTGAGAGAGAGAGTGCATCATGGCTTTAGGCCATGCTTGCATTAAATGAAGAGAGAGAGAGGAGGGTTGACACTTGAGTGTTGGTTGTTTTTCTCTCATTTCTTTGTTTCTCTCAAACTCTCACACACTCACACACACTTACCTCTCAACCCCCAGCAGCAGCCACAGCAGCAAGCACAGCAACAACACCAAACTGAAGCCTGAAGCAGCAGCAGCAGCCAGAGGCTGTAGCATCAGCAGCAGAGAGCAGTAGCATCAGCAGCAGTGAGCAGCAGCAGCACCAGCACCAAGTGCAGCCCCTTCCCTTCATCTCTTCTTCTTCCTCCAGCTCCCTAGGGTTAAGTATGAGGTATATTTCCTAAATGTATTCCCTAGTTTGCTTGGTTAGTATAGATTTGCATCGGTTATTGGATTTTAGTGCGTTTTAGTGCGATATGGGGTGTTTAGTGGGAACTTTGTGCTAATGTGGTGAGAATTGGTTTCAGTAGGTCATTAATGAGTTTTTGAGGCCATATTAACCTGGTTCAACCCCAATTACACTAAAATACCACCAGTTTCCCTATTTGATGCAAATTGTCGTATTTGTGCAAATTTGAGTTTTCTGGAACTGCTTTTGACCCGGTGAGTTCAGAATGAATTTGAGAAGACTGTAGTGTAGTGGTGATGTGCTGATACCATAGTTTTAACCCGACCCCCTGACTCTCCCCTTTGGCCGCCAATTTCCTCTTTCTGGCCGCAATTTGCGGCCAGATGGGTAGGGTTTGGGGTAGTGTTGGGTCCTGTAGGTGTCTGCTAGTGTGTAGGGTGTTATGGTATATATATTTTTGTAAGTTTAGTTCTGTAGAAAAATCTAGGACCAAATACCTATTTTGCCGTTTTTCTAAACCTTCGCGACACGCGTGATACGTGAGTAGGTTTGGATTTCTGCGTATCGCGGCGCGTCGGGGTAGTTTCAGGCGCGTGATCACACGTTTTAGCGTATCGCGCACACGCGCGATTGGTTTGCGACACGGGTTTCTAGTTGGACTATAATGTCGCGTTTTTGTGAATTGAGCTTATGTATGATATGTGTTATGTGATTCTAGGTTTGCAGGCCAGTGAGACGGACGCTGCGAAGAAGGGCAAGCAAGTGGTTGGATACACTTAGCGCGAGACACGGTGAGTAGATTTCACATCTACGGGGATATCGCCCGCATGGCGTTATGCGTCAGGGCTGATAGGACCTTATTGTTATATACTGCATATACCATACCATGGATTGCCATCGCATATTGCATTCCCTGCCATATATATTGTTTAGAACTGATAGAACACCGCACTATTACTAACGATTTATGTTGCACGGGCACTATTTTGCATGCTACACACACACCGTTAGTAATTGCCATGCCACACTCACTGTAGAACTGCCATGATTATACTGTTGTATATTGCTGTAGTTCATCTTACATGTGATTGATTATGATTTCCTAGAAATTGGGAGCTGCATGACATCTTTAAAAACAGAAACTATTTTAAAAAGCGGTTTTCCCTTATACACCTACCATGGATTGATTACATTGTACCTCGCATTGGATTTATTTATTAGTGATGGATTTTCATGTGATTTCTGGTTTTGAGGACCGTGGAATTATTTAAGGAAAGGTACTATTTTGAAAAACCCGGTACCTCGTGATATGATATTTTGGTGTGTCCACCACGCGTTTTCTCGGTGCTGAGACGTGTGCTTGAAACCCGATTCGAGGAGTGATGATCCGTTTGCGGGTTCGTGGTGGGCCCGGTATGGTTCCCCTCGGCGAGATGATCGATGGGTTTTGCCGATTGAGCCTGGAGGCGGGCGAGTACCTACCGGTGACTGGTTGGACCTGGCAGTTGTCCGGAGGATACTGACCAGAGTCGAGAGATGGATGCGGGATGATCCGTACTGCCGGGGCCGAGGGCCGATACCGCAGACGGACCCCGTGGGGCCGATCCGGACTGACGGAGCCCGATATACGAGGATTTGCGTGTCGATGCTGGACACGAGTATTTTATGATATTTTGGGTGCCGATGTTTGGCACTCATGATTTCTCAGAGATATACAGGATTTGAGGGCCGATGGGTGTGCCGGCGCCTGAGTGTATTGGGATTTGGTGCAGCCAGAGGCACCGTCTAGTGTTTTCCATGATGACATATTCCATGTAGATATTATTTATCCCATGCTCAGTATTGATTACTATATATCTCATCCTGTAGCATCTACCTGATTGAGCACTTGCATTACTATTGCATCCACTGTTTGGCATGCATTGATATCATCTGCTGGCATTAGTAGAGCCACGCTATATGTGCATGCTCGCGATCACCCTTATATGTTATCTCAATTCACGAGTTGGCAACTCACCCCCGTTGTGCCACAGTATTTGCAGGTTGTCCTTGGGAGTAGTCACGGCTGGCTGTTACCGCATCTTTTGGCACAGATACCATTGCTGAGGCGAGTTAGCCTTTTGCTGTTAGGTGGGTTTTGTACGGTATCTGTTATCTTTCAGTTGTATATTGATGTATCTAGTATTCTCCATCTACCTTTCTGTATTGACTTAGAGACAGTTGTGAGGACGATATGTATGATACTATATTCTGGTGTCGAGCTCTCATGTGAGCCGACTTTATTTTATGCAGTCTTACGTTTGATGATTATGTCCTTGCTTTACTGTGTTTTCTTCGCTACGGCGACGTATATCATTTTGTGATGCTTTATTCATTTCACTTGTCATTTCTGTTACACCTTGCTTTTACCCGATTTGCGGGGCAAATGTTTAAAAAGGAAATGTTACCAAAATTATAAAAGTTATAACTCTTGAACTTAAAAGGGTTTTCTACTAAATTAATAAGATGTTTTTCGGACACGCATGACTGTTTTTACGTAATGTTTTAAATCACTCTATATTTATTGGTTTGATTTCTGGGTTCGGCTCACTTAGCCGCGTTACGCCTGTAGACGTTGCGTGGTTAAGTGCCGGTCACGAGTCGAAACTCTCGGGTCGTGACATTTAATTACATTTCCAAACCATCCCTAAACCTAGCCCTAGCAAGAGTAGATCTAGATAATTGCCCTAGGTTAATTAGATTTTTAGATTTAATAATCAACCGAACACCCTTCGGAATTAACTCGTTAGCGCGACTAGGAGATTCACAAAATCCCTGTAGACCGACCCGTATTCACCGGCTAGCTATATGCGACGCCGTTCTTGATTGCGGTTACAAATATTTTTGATCTATCTTTTAGAAAGCGCAAGCACGCTAAATCACTGAATCAAATGGCGCCGTTGCCGGGGATGGCGTAGAACTTTCCTTTTTGCAATTTCGGGTTAATCTTTCTAAAATTGAAAAATCATAAAAATCTAAAAAAATCCAAAAAATATAAAAAAAATATATATAATTTGTTATTTTTGGAAGGGATACTTTGTTGTTTGAATTTTGCAGGATATACGAAAATTGGATCTGGAAATCTACAGAGATCAAAACAGAAAAAAAAACAGATCGGAACAACAGAAGATCACAACAACCGAGGAACAGAAGAAATTTGGAGGACCGAGTCTACAAGTTAACCACGGTGATCTGGTCCAAAAAAAAAAAGCGGCCGAACCGACCAAAGCGCGGCGGAACCGCCGCGCCAGCCCCCTTACGGCCGCGGAACCGCCGCGCCTTCGTGACATCACCAGAAAAAAAAAAGGGCAGAAACGCGGTAAAAAAAAAAAAAAACAATTCCGACACTGAAAATCTCTGTGAGTTTTCTCTCTCCTCCTCTGCGAATCTCGATATATCTTCTGTAAAATTTGCCTGCAGGATTTCTTTACGCTACAAAAATATTCCCCTTTCCGAATAACAATCTTGTGCAGGATTCTTTGTGCCGCATAAAATAAAAATCTTTGATTGCAAGTGATTTATTGTTTTGCATATCTTTAAAACTGACTTTAAGGGGCTTTTGACCAAATCAGATTGGGTGGGGATTTCATCACCCTTCCCAGGACCCTAGAAATCACATAAGGCATTTGCATTGACCATATCTTAATTAAAAAATACTAGACTCGGCCCTAAGGACGTCGCGCTCAATAGGACAGAGGACTAGTATAGGCATCGACCGTTTATCATAACCTGACTTTGCGGTGACTAGGCAAGTGTGTCAAGGCTAGTGGTTTTTAATTAGGCCCACTACTGTGGTTCCTTCCCACTTACCTGGCACTTACCTGGCCGCAATTGGCGGTGAAGAGGCGGTTTGAGGTCCTATCTCTAGCCCTTTGGAACAGTTAGGAGCTGTCTAGCTGACCTAGGTGACCCTAGATCTAGGTCTGATTGTGCATTTCTGGTTGATTACATTTGTGTCTAAGCCCTTTATCGAATTTTTTTTTCTGCAAACAGTCTCAAATAAAGAGAAAAAGGAAAAAAGGAAAATTTTTATAAAAACTTGCAAAAATTTTGTCGCTAAGAAATCCTTGCACCCCACTTGCACCACCTACCTTCTTTCTTTTCTCATTCTTCTAACATGGGTACCCCACATAATAAATCACTTGCCGAACTTTGGTATCCCGAACCTAATTTTGCGTCGTACATTAATTTGTTCGGTCAATTTAAAGACGATCCTTCCTTGCCGAAAATATCTTTGAAAGATCAAATAGAGGTGTCTAGGAGAAACAGTTTGACTTTTCAACCCACTTTGTGTCAACCAAGTCAACCTTCACCACCTCGATATGTTGATACCACTTTTTCGAGTCCTTCTGTCACTCCTAAGCCGATGTCCATTGCTGAGCATATTGCTCAATCTCGCAGTCGATCTTTCACCCCTCTCCACTCATCTAGTTCTAGGGATCTACACGACTGTTCATCTTTTTATCCATATGTTGACCCTACCCCTGTCCAATCACCCACTTCCTACCTGTCATACCCGACCTTCCCACCTTCACTAAACACCGTTTCTACACAGCCTATTGGGAGTTTTGCATATCCACACCATTTTGAATCTTTTACCGAAACCCCCTTACCACTCAAGTTTAGTTTGGAAGAGTCGTTGGAGGCGTATATCGCAGAACCAAATAAAATGATGAGGAATGTGGAAGCGTCCATGGTCGCCCTTATGCAACCTAGTGAACCGGTAGCTAGTGTCCCGCTAGCTCCAAATTTTTCAATGTATGAGGCGGCAGTTGGACAGAGTGAGAATGAGAGAGGATTTTCAAATCAAACCTACCCTTACCCAATTGAAGCCCACAACTCCTGTTTTCCATCGATTGCCCTAAATAGTTCACAAGTTCAAAATAAAAACGAGTTGTGCGACTTTGTAGTGTTTGATTTGCCAAATTGTGAAGAACCCTTTTCGAGTGAAACCGCACCTAATCCTTTCGATCTTTACACCTCCACTCTAGAACCTAAATCGATAGATATCCATGCTTTTGATGAGGTGTTTAAAGAAATCGATTTTCACTTGATTGAGGATATAGACGCCGGGAATATTTCGGATGATGAACCTGTCGATTTGCTCGAAATTTTATGTTCAAATCATCATCCTGAGTTATTAAATGGTTCTCCTGAATCTCATATGCGTCTAGATTTTGATGATAATGGCATGGATGAGTTGAATATTGAGGATAGTATTGAGGAGAGTCTTGAGGATAATATTGAGGTTGAATCATTTTTGTTTGATTTGTCTGATTTTCCAATTCATCCTCCTGAACCTTTGACTATTATATCACCCTCCCTCCTTCCCATCGTTCCGACCCCACTTGAAGACTGTGAGCTTGAAACATTTTCCTTTGAATCTGACACAATTCTCACAGACGATGACACCTATGAGTGTTTCACTTTTTCTGACGATGTTGATAACTCACCGCCCGAGTTTGAGTCCTTTACATTTTCAGATGAGCCATCAGACTCGGTTGATTATAGTAGTTTCGAACCATTAATGGAATATTTCAAGTTCGAAACAGTTTACTACGGTGAGAAAGATACTATCCCTAATTCACTCCCTTTCGTCTTTCCTATTGTCCCGACCGTACAAATGACCGTTACGCTTTCATCTCCGATACCAAG
Organism: Agapanthus africanus; assembly: GCA_030015575.1. Lineage (NCBI taxonomy): Eukaryota > Viridiplantae > Streptophyta > Magnoliopsida > Asparagales > Amaryllidaceae > Agapanthus > Agapanthus africanus. The sequence continues at coordinate 287,963,554 of JASDDO010000031.1, read as the reverse complement.
TTCGGCGTACCCATGTTTTCTTGCGAATCTTGAGGGATTTGACCCCATTTCTCGACGGGTTGATAGGTTAGCGCAATCGCTTATAACATATCGGTCATCACATATTGCGCTAATTTATTCACTCAATTTACACCCTCGGGATCGTACTCCACTTCCTTCTTCTTTCCCCCCACCGAGACCATATTCTACCATTCTTCTTTCCACACGGTCTCGCGTGTTTCTCATTTTCTTGCACCAACTATACCATTACCACGATAAGATTTTTGAATGGTTGGTGCTAACCTTTGGCTTGTGTAAGGCCAAGCTTAAGTTTGGGGGGAACCTTTGTATATATGTATATATATTTTTGTTTTCTTTTTCTATAAAAAAAATTAATTAAAAAAAAATTCAAAACATTAAAAATATAAAAAAAAATTATAAATAAATAAACAGGGGAGTGCCGGTATTTGGACCCTCTTGGTTTAGCATGACAGTGAGGACACTGTCAAGTTCAAGTTTGGGGGTATGCTCGGTACGTCTTCTTTCTTCGCATTCATTTGTACATATTTTTGCATTTGCATACTTATTTGAAAACCCATAAAAATTGAAAAATTCAAAAAAAATTATAAAAATTATTGTATTCAATTTTGGCTATTGACTCGAGTTTGATAAATAGGTTAACTGGCTAGGAACAACTAGATCTTAGACTTAGTAAGTTAAAAACCCTAAAAATAACATTCCTTAAAGTTTAACGGTAGAAAGTATATGCCTTGTAGTTTATTTAGAAATAGCCAAATTTTGGGTTCACTTCTTGGGCTAAGTCGAAACAATGGAAGAGTATTGATGTTCTTATTAGAGTATAAGTTTGAAAAATAGTTCCTAGCTTAAGTCTAGATTCTGAAAATGTATACCCTACAATTTGCACAATCACGCACCTTGAAACTTGGAATAGTAGAAGAGACCTTGAAATGCTCTTGTCTAAAGTCCTTAGTACGAAGAAAATAAAAGAAAAAAAAGTGTGAATAAAGAATAAAAAAAATGGACACTGGTTTTTGTGATTACTTAAGGCTGCGAAAATAGAAAAAAATATTTAGCAAGGGTGCTTCATCACCTAGTGCCTTAGACCAACTGATTTGGGAGTCACTGCTAAAAGCCTTGGGTGTTGCAAGACTAGGAATTACGCTTTAAAGTGCAAACATATCTTGTAATCGGTTGTTGGTACCTCAAGAAGTATTAACGGTCGCATGAAGGATGTGTAAGCAAATTTCATTTAAAAAATTCACTAATTAATAAGTGCTTTGGACAATGGACGATTACAAGAGTACGATTTGAGAGTACTCTTTCAAGCAAATTTCATTTGAGAGTACGATTGCTTGATTTGAATTTCCAAGTGTAGGGGTGATCCATACACATACGTGGGGATATGTGATTAGAGTTTAGATAAGAGAAAGGAATGAAAGATAGAACTTGTATCTTTAATAGAGTTGATAGAAATTCCTAAGTAAAGATGAAACCCTAGAAGAAAAACTTAGGAAATGCCGAAAGCTAAGTAAGTCTATAGAACATATATAATCTTAAGTTAAATGATGTGGAAGTGTGAAGAATGTGGGTGGATAATTTACGGGTCAACGATAATAGAATTTCTTGTTAGAAAACCTAATTGGAGAACAAAAGTCGAAAAGCCAAATTGATAGGATTTTGTGGGTGTAATCCGCTGAAAACCCTCAGGAGACAACACTCCTCCTACTAGGGACACGAAGAGGTTTAACGGCTTGTTGCACGAGCTCAGTGCAATCGCGTTTCCCTGCGAAAGTGCGGTTAGGATTTTAGTGAATAAAAATAAGTTTGCTCGAGGACGAGCAAAAGATAAGTTTGGGGGTATTTGTTCACACCATAATATTGCATTATTATATTCCCCATTCTTATTCTTTTTATAAATAAACAGGTGCTTTTGACGCATGTCTGCTACATGTTACAGGTTACAGGTTCTTGGACAGAAAACAGTGCAAACGATGTAAAAACCATGAAAAGGTGGACTTTAACCAACAAACAGAGAATCTTGATCAAGCCTACATAAGGAACAATTCACAAAGCAAGATTCAAGACATCGACTCAAAGCGAACGGTTAAAAATCCATTGCAAATTGTTCACTGAAGATCTGGAACCAACCTAGAAGCCCAAATGGAAAAGGACATGTAGAAACAGCAAGAAAATAAAGCCCAAAAGCAGCACAAAAAAGTTGACAGGCCAAGTCCACTATTGGGCCGCGGAACCGCGGTCCAACCCCTACCAAGGCCGCGGTTCCGCGGCCATCAAGCGCAATCAGGAGCTGAAAATTTGACCTAAACTTGATGCGACGTTGACTGGTCTTTATAGGGCTATTTTTGTAAATGTAGATGTGCGGATCAAAAGGTAACCTAGGGTTTCTATTTCCTATAAATAGAACTCTACAGATTGTAATTCTCTATGCCTCCTTTTAATAAAAATTCAGAAATCCTTTTCGGAGAGCATCGGTGTTTCTTCTCCATTCAGAAATTCAGATCTGACAACCCTGCATGGATGATTGGAGGGATGCATCTGTAAGTAATTTAATTTCTTGCCCTAGTGTAGTTTTCAATTCCTTGCCCTAGGTAGATTTAATTTCATGCCCTAGGAACTTGTTTAGGGTTTAGCTTTAGGAAGGATTTTGAGAGATGAGATCTCTCATCCCTTTCTTACCCACCAAATATTTACAATAGGACTCCATGCATACATGCACATACCGCTCCCTACGGCACTCTATCCCTCGAGGTAGCGGTGATACCGTAGTATAAAGGCCTGGGTGTGATGTTTTCCATGGAGGTTAGGGTAAGGATCTTTAAAGAAAGGACAAGAACCTAGAGGAAGGAACACCTTCCCGAACGGATCTAATCCACTTTATTGATAATTACCATAACTCCTCACAGATCTTCATTCGGGTATTGAAAGCGGTGAGATTTAATTATATTTCCAAACCATCCCTAAACCTAGCCCATGCAAGAGTAGATCTAGATAATTGCCCTAGGTTAATTAGATTTTTAGATTTAATAATCAACCGAACACCCTTCGGAATTAACTCGTTAGCGCGACTAGGAGATTCACAAAATCCCTGTGGACCGACCCGTATTCACCGGCTAGCTATATACGACGCCGTTCTTGATTGCGGTTACAAATATTTTTGATCTATCTTTTAGAAAGCGCAAGCACGCTAAATCACTCAATCACCCTACCACGCTCAAAGGAGACGTGCAAACAGGTTTTAGTTAGGTACAGTCCCGAGCCACATGGAGGCAGTGAGCGAATCTTCAGGGGTTCGTCTCTCCCGGTATTGGAGATGAGGTCGCACTGTGTCTAGGAGAGCCATTACACGAAGTCCTTGGCCAAGGCAGGAGATTTACTGGTAGGTATTCCAGTAGTATCTCAGGGTGTTCTGGGCTACACTCCGACACGACTTGTACCGCTTTTGGGGGTCTGACTTTTACCAATCCCCTAGGCCCGCCATACGATGCTCATAGACGAACGGACCGGACTGTACGGATATTATCACTGACAGGCTCAGTAGGGTGTCAGGATGAGTTCGCTCATCGACGTCCCTTTTGGTCAATAGCTGGTAGCCCGTCATGTATAGCTAATACCTCTGACGTGCTAGTGGTTAAATCCACAGCCATAGTATTGACGAGTCTTTAGAGTCCCCGACATTCAGTTACTCAAGTTTCGGGCGAAACGCTGTAGAGGCCGTATGGAGATATGGCAGGGTTCGATCAGATACGTGCGGTATTGCACGGATCAGGATCGGACGGTTAGTACTAGAGGCCATATGCATATATGGCAGGGTTCGATCAGATACATGCGGTATTGCATGGATCAGGATCGGACGGATAATACTAGCCGGCTTTGGTTTAAGCCGGATCCTCGTATAGTACAGTGTAGATTTTGTCTCATTGCATTTGTATTCGGTCGGAATACAAATACGGGTGTGTATACACAGTATCGGGGTTTTCCTGTAATTTATTACGGGACCAGTTTTCTGGAGTTGCCAGTTTGCTTTCCGTTTCGGCCAATTTTCTTTGTATCTTTCATTGGCCGAAGTTTGGTGGAGGAGGGCTTATTTGCATTTGTGCAAATAAGCATTTGTGGAGGGTGTTATTTGCATCTTGTTGTTTCATGATGGTCTCATGATGGAGGACCATCCCTTGACTTTCCATGGTTCATGATTGCTTGACTTTGTGAGCAATCATGGTTGTTGATGATGGGAGATGGTTGTGGAGTGTGGGTTTGAGTTTGTCATCATTTTTTTTTCATGTTATCATTTTGACCTCTCTCTTGATTATGTGCACACTCTCATATTGTGATCCATACACACTCCTCTCTATTCTCTCCTCTCCCATGAGATGGCCTGCCAAAAGATGAGGAGGGGATGTCCAATTTGGTGTAGGTCTTTTGGTTCATCTCATATCATTTTTGCTTCACCAAAATTCCCAAGTTCAACTCCATAGTTCATCCCTCCACCAAATGGCAACTTCCACTACCCCAAATGAGACATGAGTTCTACACACATTCTACAGCAAACCTTGGGCACGTCGGCTCGCCAACTTCGTGCCCGAGTTGCCTCGGTATAGAGGTGGGAGCCCGTAAAAGAAGCAGGCGACGTGGTGCCCTTCCGGCGACGAGGTGGAGACCGGAGATTCCGCGGGGAGATCGGGACGACGACGAGAAGACCGAAGGACACGGATCGCTCGGTATATCTCTCTTCCCCATCTTGTAGTTAGCTAGGACTAGTTTAATGGCACGATCCGGGTTTATAGTGCGCGGTGGTGCCGGTTTGAAAAATTAAAGTTAAGCATCGCTTCCGCATTCCGGCGTCGGATTGACGGCCGGGGCGCCGCCGTGCACTTACACAACAACAACTGAGCCTTTTATCCCAAGCATATGGGGTAGGCTACATGAACCAACATGAGAATCACGCCGGATCCAGCACATGAATCCTCCACCTACACTCACTCATATCGAACAATATACTTTCATTGAGTCCTTTGGCAACATATCGTTTCATATCATCTACATCTATGTTTTCTTCGGTCTCCCTTTTGCCCTTTTGCCATTGCTCATATCGAGAGTATCTATTCATCGAACCGGTGCTTCCATAGGTCTGCATCGCACATGACCAAACCATCTTAGTCGATTTTCCCGCATCTTCTCCTCCACAGGTGCTACACCAACTTTTGCACGAATGTCCACATTTCGCACCTTATCTTTTCTAGTGTTACCGCAATCCTGTAGGGTTCCTGGGCACCCTAGTGAGGTCTCACAAGGCATCGATCATGCCAAATTCAAAAATTATGGGTGCCGAGAGACCCGACTACGGATCGTAGGCTAGATTTCTAGGCGAATAAGCTAACTAGTTAACACTTAACTAAGAGATACGGAAATACAACCTTTGTAGATCCGGTGCTCCACCTCCACGGCTCCGTAACGAAGTCGTCTCCGCTGTCCAAATCAAAATTCGGGCTCTAGTGTTGGCTTCGTCGGAGAAGAAGCGGGCTAGGTCATCGACGACGTGCCGAAGATGATCTACGTCGAGGCATCGCTAGATCAAGCTCCAACTTCATCAAGTCCAAAAACTTGTGAAGAGAACACACTCTACTACTTGGCAAGAGGTAGAGGATGAAGAAATAGGAAGTGGGTAGACTTTAGAATTGGATTTCTCACTCATTTGCTCAATTCACCATTGATGAAGAAAGCTTTTTCTTCTTGAGTTCAAGGAAGAAGAAGAAGAAATGATATGATAAGTTAATTAATAATCAAAAGAAAAATCAATACTTATCATAACACTTACCATAGTTAAGTGTAGAGAGTTAACCAAAGTTAGTGAGTGGTTAGGGTTTGGCATAAAACAAAAATGGTGGACTTTTCAAAAGTTCAAGAAACTTCAACAAAAGAAATAAATAAAGCCACCATTTTCCTTTTGCCAAAAATAAATAAAACAATAAATAAATCATTTAAAACCCTTAACCATTAACTAACTATGGTTTAAACATACATTTAACCAAGTATTGCATGTATCATCAAACATGATACAAGCAAGTGCACAAAATCATATCGCATATGCAATGCGCACACCCGAGCGAGAAAATCCATTTAAAGTGAACCGATACTAGTTAATGAAAAGTAATATATCAAATATATAATTATACATTAAATCATTAAATCAACACTTGATTTAACAATCCGGTCATATCGCATATAACCGACTAGTATCCTATGTATCGGCTTATCGAATCAACGCTTGAATCGATAACTAGGGTATATCGCATATAACCTAATCGATACATTCATCGCGAGAATGGAATATGGTATCACATACACGCATTATTCTCGGTCCCGCACATATCTCATATGCGCTCCTATTTCGTTTCGCTTGAGCCAGGAAACCTCTGTGTAGGACTCTAAAGACTCGTCAATACGCCGGCAGCAGGCGATGATCATATCAAACACCCACAAGCCGCAAGCGGTCTGCTAAACGTAACGGCCACCCGGGTATTGAGCGATCTGAAGATCGACGAGCAAGCCCGCTCACACTCCAGTGAATCCGACCAGTAACACTACCGTACATTCCGGTCTGATCGTCTGATATGTCGCATATCTTGCCTAGGGGTGGTAAACGTCAGACCCCAATAGCTCGATAAGTCGTGTCGATATGAGGTCTATAACAATTCGAGAAACTACTGGTAACACTTACCAGTAAATCTCAGCAACCCTGGCCAGGGATTTCCTGTTATAGCCAATCGAACACAGCGCAACATCAACTCCCTATACCGGGAGAGACGAATCCCCTCCTATCGCTCATTGCCTCCATGTGACTCGGGACTGTACCCAAAAACCACCGTTTTGCACGCCCTCTTGGACGTGGTAAGATGGAAATCAAAGCACAGTGGGAACCACACAAGACTCTATGATGATCTCGGGTCAACAGACTACTCTGTACCAGTGTCACCAGAGAACTGCCATCTGACGTGAGGTATATGTTGGAGATAGTGCCCTCAGGGTCAATTATTAGGTCACAGGTACGTGATTGCAATGATTGATGGAGGACCTATCCCGGTAGGACAGTCTTACTCGAGATGATAGTATGCTATCTGGTTTACCTTTATCATCGTGTACTGCTTTAGGTGACCTGACAAGTCGCTATTACACGTTGATAGAGCCCCTAGGATTCTTGCTTGACCACCAGCAGTATGAGGGCGATCATATAAGTGGGAGCTGGGAGTCTATAAGCATATCCTTAAATGGTCCCTAGTCGTGTGAGTTTCGAGACAGGGCATCGATACTCCATAGTAGACTAGTGTATACAGTCGAGACCCCGACGAGGGGCGGTGGCCGGTCTCACAAGCCACTGGTGTCAGTAGGATCACCTAAGATGTATACAGGTGCTCATTGGGTTATGAGTACACCGGACAGGACTCGCCGGGAACATGCCAGTTGGTCATATACCAGACGTCAGATGGCAGTTCCCAGGTGACATGTGTACAGGTTAGTTCATCGACCTGGGGATCGTCATTTGTCTTGTGTGAGTTCCCACTGTACTTTGATTACTACCCTACCACGGCTCAAAGGAGTCGTGCAAACAGGTTTTAGTTGGGTACAGTCCCGAGCCACATGGAGGCAGTGAGCGTATCTTCAGGGGTTCGTCTCTCCCGGTATTGGGGGTGAGGTCGTGCTGTGTCTAGGAGAGCCATTACACGAAGCCCTCGGCCGAGGCAAGGAGATTTACTGGTAGGTATTCCAGTAGTATCTCAGGGTGTTCTGGGCTACACTCCTACACGACTTGTACCGCTTTTGGGGGTCTGACTTTCACCAACCCCCTAGGCCCGCCATGCGATGCTCATAGACGAACGGACCGGACTGTACGGATATTGTCACTGACAGGCTCAGTAGGGTTGTCAGGCTGAGTTCGCTCACAGACATCCTTTTTAGTCAGTACCTGGTAGCCCGTTACGTATTGGCTTATACCTCTGACGTGCTAGTGGTTAAATCCACAACCAAGGTGTTGACGAGTCTTTAGAGTCCCCCACATTCAGTTACTCAGCTTTCGGGCGAAAGGTTGTAGAGGCCGTATGGAGATATGGCAAGGTCCGATCAGATACGTGCGGTATTGCACGGATCAGGATCGGACAGTTTGTACTATAGGCCGTATGGATATATGGCAGGGTTCGATCAGATACGTGCGGTATTGCACGGATCAGGATCGAACAGATATTACTAGCCGGTTTTGGTATAAGCCGGATTCTAGTATAGTACAGTGGAGATTTTGTCTCTTGGCATTTGTATTTCGGTCGAAATACAGATGCGGGTGTGTATGCACAGTATCGGGGTTTTCCTGTAATTTATTACGGGACCAGTTTTCTGGAGTGGCTAGTTTGCTTTCCGTTTCGGCCAATTTCCTTTTGTTTCGTTCATTGGCCGAAGGTTGGTGGAGGAGGGTTTATTTGCATTGTTGCAAATAAGCATTTGTGGAGGGGGTCTTTGCAATTTGTTGTATCATGATAGCCATACCTTTTGCCTTGACTTCTTGACTTTGTTTTTCATGATGGCTTGACTTTGGATCATCATGGTTGTTGATGATGAGGTTGGTGGTAGGTGGTTGAGTGTTGGTTTTGCTTTGTTATCATGTTCTTTCATGATTATCTTTTGCATTATTGTTCCACTCACTCCCTCTTTGGATGGCTCTCTCATTCTATCATATGAGTCCCTCATTTTCTCACCCCCCACACTTGTGATGGCCGGCCCAAGCATATAGGGGCTGTCCAAAATTTGTGGTGTGGATTTTTGGCTCATTTCATGTTGCAAAAATCCCACAAGATCTATCTCAAAAGCTCCAAGTTCAATCCCTCCACAAAAGGCAATTCCACAAACCCCAAAATGAGACTTCTTCTCTAGATATTCTACAGCATATCTTGGGCACGTCGAGTAGCCGGCTTCGCGCCCGAGTTGCCTCGGCATTGAGGTGGGAGCCCGTAAAAGAAGTAGGCGATGTGGTGCACTTCCGGCGACGAGGAGGAGACGGAACATTCCGCAGGAGATCGGGACGACGACGAGAAGACCGGAGGAGTCGGATCTGTCGGTATACTTCTCTTCCCTATCTTGTTTGTAGCTTAGACTTGTTAATGGTTACGATCCGGATGTTTAGTGCGCGGTGGTGCCGGTTTTCTAAGTCCGCAAAATTAAAGTTTTTCACCGCTTCCGCATTCCGGCGTCGGATGGACGGCCGGGGCGCCGCCGTGCACTTACAGTATAATACCATCTGGGAGTTCTCGGCGAGTCCGTCCAGTGTACCCAGTCTCCACTGAGCACCCGTATATCATCCCCGATGTCAAACACCAATGGATATGGGATCATCCATCGCCCATCTGTATGGGTCGAGAAGGTATATGCTAGTCTACTCTGGTATATCGATGCCCCATCTCGATACACCCATGACTAGGGACTTTGAAGGATGTACTTATGGACTACCATGTCCCCACTAGTATGATCCGCATCATAGTCCAGGTAGTCAAGTACACATCCTAAGGGCTTTACCAACATGTAACAGAGAGACAATCAACGTACACATTAAGGTAAAGATCAACCAGATAGCATACTATCATGTCGAGCAAGAAAGTCCTCCCTATATATGTCCCAGCATCCACTACAATATACATCCAATGTACAGTAATGGCCTCTGGGGCATACATATAACTAACAATCTCCCACTTGCACTAGGGCCATCTGTAGCAGTGGTCGAAGTATCTCATACTCAACCATCCCATAAAAGTCTCTCTCTGGGAATAGGCCTTCGTGAGTGGATCCGCCATGTTATCCTCTAAGTCTGCTCTCCTTGCCTCGATCACCCTGGAGATCAACCATCTCCATGATCAGGTGATACTGCCTTAGAATAAATCTGGATCACTGATGGGACCGGCGTTCCTTGGCATAAGCCACAACTCCATTGTCTCACAACGGTAGGAACGTAGTTCATCTCATGAACCATTATACATCCAAACAGCCTCTTTGGTAGCATCATAAGTAGTGATGTATCCTGCCTTTATCGTCTAGTATGTCACGGTATCTAGCTTGGAACTCTTCCAACATACCGTCCCTTTTACTGAGGGTAAAGACAATGCCTGCGACTGACATTCAGTCGTCTTTATCACCCTGGAACCCTTCCAGTGATTCTCCCAGGATCGATTGATACCATCTCACTACAACTAGTGAGAATCCTAACATCCATTTAGATCTATCTCATAGATCCAAAATCCAGGATTTAGGAGGTATCACTTTGATCCTATATGGAGAATCATTGTGATAAGCAGAGATTGACCGAGCGTAGCAAAGGAAACTTCTTTCTTATCAAGAGTATGTCATCCACATACTCTACGAGGATCACCACCATACTACCTACTACCTTTTTGTTTATACAAGGTTCATCTACCATTTTGATGATGTCAAACTCTTTGACTAACAAATCAAAACAGACGTTCCAACTCCGCGATGCTTGCTTTATCAGATAAAACATCTTGCATACGTTTCCGCTGCTCCCACTGTTTACGAAGCCCTCTGGCTGTGTACTTACAGACGTTCTCTTCTAAAACATCATTTAGAAAAGATGTCATGGCACCCAACCACCAGATATCGTAGTCATGGTATGTAGCCGTGGCAAGTAGGATCTGGATGGACTTAAGCATAGATCCTTAGAAAAGGTTTCATCATGATCCACACCTGGTCAATGATGCAAACCTTTAATAAGTCTAGCTTTGAAAGTCTCAACTTTTCCATGTACACCAAGTAATCTTCTCAAGATATACTTGCTCCTGATGGGGATTTAACCCTTCAGATATAGCAACCAAAGTCCATACTTTGTTGGTGTATAAGGATTCCATCTCAGATCGCTAAGCATCCAGCCATTCTTACAGAGTCTCACTCCTGATGGCCAGCTCGAAATTAGTTGGGTCATCATCTCATGATGCAATCCTCGCTCCTACTGTCATAGAGAAAACGAAGTATCTCTTAGGTGGGTGAGGAACCCTACTAGATCGGCGGAGAGGCTGAGGTTCGTTGGAATCTACTGAATCCTTGATTCTATCAAATCATCAGCTGCAATCTGTATAGCTGGAACATTTCCAGTTCTACATAACAGTATTTGCCTCGAGCTTGTCCGGATTATGCTTTTAGACATAGGCCGGACAACCCCAAATCTTAACTAACTTAAGATATGGGCTCTTCCCATTCCATATCACATATGAAGCGGTAGGCAACTGATTTGATTGGAACCCTATTCAATAGGTATGCAACTTCTCAAGTGCATAACACCCAATAGGAAAAAGGTAACTCAGTAGTACTCATCATAGAGCACACCATATCAAATAGAGTGTATCTGCTCCGCCCCGATATACCATCGTGCAATGGTGTATACGGAGGAGTAATGCTGAGAGAGGATCTCATTCTCCTTCAGAATCATCCAGGAATTCCGTGCTCAAGTATTCTCCTCCTTGATCTCATCAAAGGACATAATACTTATACCCGTATTTTGGTTCTCTACTTCTAACTTATATTCTATGAATATCTCAAAAGGTTCGGACTTGTGTTTCAACAAGAACATAGATCTGAATCTTGAGAGATTATCAGAGAACGTAATGAAGTATAAAGAACCAGTCCTGGTATGTGTAGACAGGGGACCTACATACATCAACATGTATCATCCCAAGAGTTCATTAACTCTTTCTCTGTTTCCAGTAAACGGAGCTATGGTCATCTTATCTTTGTGACATGACTGGCGAGTTTCACAAGATGTAAATTCAAACTAATTTAAATATGCATCTATATGTAACTCTAGCTAGTCGGGTCACATTGATCTGACCTAGTCTACAATACCTCAAGAAGGAATCGTTCAATTCTGAACTCTTCCTCTCGTGTGTGTTCAGTATACTAAGAACTGTAGTTTGATTTAGAACATCAATGCTTTTAGATAACGTGCCTGAACCGATCAACTTTTGATATAGGAAATGTTCAAAACATTATCCAACAATACAAAATTTTATCATTTCTTTACTAATAAAGAGAGTGATATGATTTTGTATATCAGGTTCGGTATCTAATAACATACGTTCAGAATCAATGTATTCTGGTAATACAGGGTGACAGTGACCAACAGACTTGGCTGCAACTCTTGCCCCGTTTTCTGTCTCATGAAACTTATCACCCTTCTCAGTTTTTCTACCTTTTTGTAGCCCTATGTAACAGATTACATATCTGGGATCCTGATCCGGTATCATATACCAAGGATGCGGAGGATACTGAGAAATAGTTCTGTATAATGAACATACCCGAAGATGATGCATCAGCATGCACTCTCTTCGTTTGGGCGGCACGGGAAATCTGGTATTCCCCAATTTCCTGCTCTGTCTTATAACAATTATAAGTTGGAGCGGGACCAACGTTCCCCAGCTCAGTAAAACAAGCGGGTTCGGTCAATAATCTGTATTATTATCTTGATTAAGGCGTGATATGGTCGCTACCTGGAGAGAGAGAGAAGAAAACACTCAGCGTGCGCTCTTGCAAGAATAGATTGGTTATTATTTTATCTAATCAGGATGGCTCCCACTGCTTTTTATCAAATCTTCCTTCAAACCCTAAAAGGAAAGACTAGCCGGGATTAATTACACACAACAAGTTCGCCAATCTTTCAGCCAGGCCAGTGTCGTTACTTTGAGGGAGGTCCCCCGTGCTTTCGCACGAACCTAATTAATGTAAACCTCGTTTTCCCAGAGGCGTAACCTCGTTAACACCTTTCTAGACACCTACTTGATCGGCTAATTGTAATGTATAAAACTCTCCCAGGAGTAACAATTACTCGCAGCGGGTATCGGGATCCAACTATCTCATAGAAGGTATGCAATCTCATTGCAAATTTCAACACTTGAAATTCCCGATAATATTTTGCCCCTAACCTCCTATGACCTTGACAAAGGCTAACAAACCATAGGTTGCTAGTCAAGTTCAACCCGTCATTTCCTGATTGAATTAAACCCACCCGCACGGCCCTTGACAAAGGCCAACAAGGTCGCACGACTACCCTAACTCAATCTGCATCATATGCATAAGCAGATAAGCACCAGTCAGCTACCGCACACTACGCCTTGACAAAGGCCAACAAACGCAGCACGAATACTAACTACTACTTATCTGAAATGACGGAGGGCTACGACAGGTTTTTCTGAAAACCTATTGCGTAATGAACTCGATATCGTTGTAGAATCAAATGATTTTAAAAATGGAGTGCTTTTGAGGCTTTTCTAGTTTTGCCAAAGGAGTCACTCCCGGTGAAGGGATCGTCGGTCCTTTCCTCGTCGAATGAGGTGCAGGATATATCATATATATCACTGTGCAAAGCAAAAACACTTAAAAGCAATCAAAAGACAAACCGAGTGTGTAGCATCTGCCAGTTATTGCTAAAGGAGTCACTCCCGATGAAGGGATCTCGGTCCTTTCCTTATCGAATAAGGTGCAGGATATATCATATATACCGCTGTGCAAAGCGAGAACTATAGCTACCTGTTTTATTTTGAAATTCGATTCTACAACATCTTAGGTTTCTTTTTATTTCATTAATCACATTAATGAAGTCCCATCATTTAAGTACCTAAACATCACAGATAAATACGTCGTACACTTATGCCATCCGCATTCGCCTCGATGTCCCCTCGTGCACCGTTAGGTTAGGTAACTAACGGCAGAGCGGGGCAGGGCTAGCACGGGTGTAAAACATAAGTAACGTATATATAATATATCATATATACTATATACTGTATCTATCACAGAACATCACATGATCACATCACAAATATCGCAGCAGAAGAATCATATGAAATATTGGATATACTAGGACGTCCGTGTTTTCAATACGAGCCAGTATAAAACACGGATTCCACGGTCGCGATGAATAGCCAAACCCACACCCCTAGACCCCTACGAGAGCGGCAAGCGACCCTACCAATTCTGGAGTTAGGAGACCCGGCCTCGACTCCTCGAGTTGGTCTCCCACTGGACTCCAGAACCCGGTTACTTGTGCCCTCCTCCTTGGGTCTATCCTAGTGCAGAAAAGTAAATAATATACAAACGGTGACAACTTCCGCAAACTGGAAGCGCCCCAATAAAAGAATATTACATACAAGTTTTTACATGAATGAAAATGAAAAACACTCATCTCACATAAAAAACCCCGGCTATTCGAACACGACGATCCAATATAACATATCCAGCAACACATAACATCACATGTCATCAACGTAAGTAAATATGCGCATCCCAATTGTCGTTGACATATAGCAACGAAACCGGCGATATCACATATTACACTTACGGTCACAGAAAAGAAAGTGTAAAACTACAACAGTTGGAATCTGCAACCTCCTCAGACATCGCATGCCTGACCTAATGAATTACTTAGACATCGCATGCCTAACAATTATAAACGCCGCATTTTAGTCTCATTATCGAAAACACTTTTCAATATCAAGTCGGGTAATTCAACAAGATTCCCGAAAATCTGATCGAATGCTCGTCGTAAACTTTAGTAGGCGGCCATACCCCTGATACCGTCGACGAAGTGCACCAAGGCGGAACACCGATACCGTGAGCACCCGAACGGATGCTTTCGGCGACGGGGTTCTCCTACAGTCACTTGGTCGGGGTTATGGGGTGAGGCTGTCTATTAAGTTTACCCGAGTATCCGCGTACGCTACGTGATTGCGACGGACTTTTGATCACATCAAAATTCCGTAGCAACCGATCAAGTGAGACTAAACTGCTATGTTTATAACATTCATTCAGTTATCACATAACTACTTGTGAATTCCAATTATTGTATCCCATTCCGGATAAACAGAAAATGTTAAACTTTTCGATCGAACAGTCAAACACCCAAGTTTTCCCAATACAGATCAACACATGAAATAAGTCTAACAACATTCAGTTCGTGCCTCAGTACCAGCGGTCCAGCCGTAGAAGGGTCAAGCCAACGCCTCACATGTGGCACGCCGTACTGCCCCAAACCCGAAGGTTCAAAGGGCAGTTCAAGACGGTCACATAATCGAGTTAAGGTTTGTTGTCTTCTAGAGGGTCCATCGAGTTACTTGCACTACTTAGAACGTCGTTAAACTACGGAAAGATCCAACACTTGGAAATTTCCCGACAGGGGAAAAATTGGGTATTTATATCCGGTCGAACTTTTTAACATATTCTAAAATTTATCTGGAAAGCCACACCGACAAAATTTGAAACCCCGATCGAAACACCGAATCCCCAAAACAACTCCAGAAATTTCAACTCTTGAAAAAATATTAAAAATACCCAGGAAAACCAGTACTGTTAAATAGGAGTTACTGTGCAACCATTACCTCACAACACGACAAAACGGCCGCGGTTCCGCCGCACGAGCCATGCTCGTGCCGCGGAAACGCGGCGCTTTAATGGAATTAGGGCTTACGACTTCACAGTAACTCTTAGATATTCCTGCATGTTTTTCTGCATATTTTTAATACTGAAAAATCCCAGAATTTAAAAAATGTACAGAGAGCATATAAAGGGTTGGGTTTTCGGGTCGTTCGGACTTCAAATTCCGTCGGGACTTCGCCTAAGGCTCTAGCTAGGCTCTGATACCACTGTAGGGTTCCTGGGCACCCTAGTGAGGTCTCACAAGGCATCGATCATGCCAAATTCAAAAATTATGGGTGCCGAGAGACCCGACTACGGATCGTAGGCTAGATTTCTAGGCGAATAAGCTAACTAGTTAACACTTAACTAAGAGATACGGAAATACAACCTTTGTAGATCCGGTGCTCCACCTCCACGGCTCCGTAACGAAGTCGTCTCCGCTTTCCAAATCAAAATCCGGGCTCTAGTGTCGGCTTCGTCGGAGAAGAAGCGGGCTAGGTCATCGACGACGTGCCGAAGATGATCTACGTCGAGGCATCGCTAGATCAAGCTCCAACTTCATCAAGTCTAAAAACTTGTGAAGAGAACACACTCTACTACTTGGCAAGAGGTAGAGGATGAAGAAATAGGAAGTGGGTAGACTTTAGAATTGGATTTCTCACTCATTTGCTCAATTCACCATTGATGAAGAAAGCTTTTTCTTCTTGAGTTCAAGGAAGAAGAAGAAGAAATGATATGATAAGTTAATTAATAATCAAAAGAAAAATCAATACTTATCATAACACTTACCATAGTTAAGTGTAGAGAGTTAACCAAAGTTAGTGAGTGGTTAGGGTTTGGCATAAAACAAAAATGGTGGACTTTTCAAAAGTTCAAGAAACTTCAACAAAAGAAATAAATAAAGCCACCATTTTCCTTTTGCCAAAAATAAATAAAACAATAAATAAATCATTTAAAACCCTTAACCATTAACTAACTATGGTTTAAACATACATTTAACCAAGTATTGCATGTATCATCAAACATGATACAAGCAAGTGCACAAAATCATATCGCATATGCAATGCGCACACCCGAGCGAGAAAATCCATTTAAAGTGAACCGATACTAGTTAATAAAAAGTAATATATCAAATATATAATTATACATTAAATCATTAAATCAACACTTGATTTAACGATCCGGTCATATCGCATATAACCGACTAGTATCCTATGTATCGGCTTATCGAATCAACGCTTGAATCGATAACTAGGGTATATCGCATATAACCTAATCGATACATTCATCGCGAGAATGGAATACGGTATCACATACACGCATTATTCTCGGTCCCGCACATATCTCATATGCGCTCCTATTTCGTTTCGCTTGAGCCAGGAAACCTCTGTGTAGGACTCTAAAGACTCGTCAATACGCCGGCAGCAGGCGATGATCATATCAAACACCCACAAGCCGCAAGCGGTCTGCTAAACGTAACGGCCACCCGGGTATTGAGCGATCTGAAGATCGACGAGCAAGCCCGCTCACACTCCAGTGAATCCGACCAGTAACACTACCGTACAGTCCGGTCTCGTCGTCTGATATGTCGCATATCTCGCCTAGGGGTGGTAAACGTCAGACCCCAATAGCTCGATAAGTCGTGTCGATATGAGGTCTATAACAATTCGAGAAACTACTGGTAACACTTACCAGTAAATCTCAGCAACCCTGGCCAGGGATTTCCTGTTATAGCCAATCGAACACAGCGCAACATCAACTCCCTATACCGGGAGAGACGAATCCCCTCCTATCGCTCATTGCCTCCATGTGACTCGGGACTGTACCCAAAAACCACCGTTTTGCACGCCCTCTTGGACGTGGTAAGATGGAAATCAAAGCACAGTGGGAACCACACAAGACTCTATGACGATCTCGGGTCAACAGACTACTCTGTACCAGTGTCACCAGAGAACTGCCATCTGACGTGAGGTATAATACCATCTGGGAGTTCTCGGCGAGTCCGTCCAGTGTACCCAGTCTCCACTGAGCACCCGTATATCATCCCCGATGTCAAACACCAATGGATATGGGATCATCCATCGCCCATCTGTATGGGTCGAGAAGGTATATGCTAGTCTACTCTGGTATATCGATGCCCCATCTCGATACACCCACGACTAGGGACTTTGAAGGATGTACTTATGGACTACCATGTCCCCACTAGTATGATCTGCATCATAGTCCAGGTAGTCAAGTACACATCCTAAGGGCTTTACCAACATGTAACAGAGAGACAATCAACGTACACGTTAAGGTAAAGATCAACCAGATAGCATACTATCATGTCGAGCAAGAAAGTCCTCCCTATATATGTCCCAGCATCCACTACAATATACATCCAATGTACAGTAATGGCCTCTGGGCATACATATAACTAACAAATCCAACGAAGCATGCGCATCTCCGCTACATGCATCTTCTATGTATGATGCTTCTTAGGAGCCCAGCATTCTGTACCATATAATAAGGCAGGCCGAATAGCGCTCCGATAAAACTTCCCTTTCAATTTTAACGGAAAGTTACGATCACACAAAATCCCTGTTGCACTCCTCCATTTCAACCAACCAGCTTGGATCCTTTGATTAACATCACTGTCGATCTCCCCATTCTTTTGGATGATGGAACCTAGATATCTAAACTGGTCGCTCGGTGATATCTCTTGCCCTTCCAATGTTATACCAATATGGTTTTGACTTCTCTGGTTACTAAATTTGCAATGCATATATGCTGTCTTGGACCTGCTCAATCTGAATCCCCGAGATTCAAATGTTTGCCTCCATAATTCCAATTTGGCATTAATCCCTGCTATCGTCTCATTTACTAGAATAATATCATCAGCGAATAGCATACACCAAGGTACCTCATCTTGGATAGTTCTAGTAAGCTCATCCATCACGATGGTAAATAAGAATGGACTTAATGCAGATCCTTGATGTAAACCAATTGTAATCGGAAAATCACTCGTTAAGCCGCCGCAAGATCTAACATTTGCCACTACTCCATCGTACATATCCTTGATTATGTCAATATACTTGACGGGGACCCCCTTCTTCATCATTGTCCCCCATAATACCTCTCTAGGTACCTTGTCGTACGCTTTTTCTAAATCAATAAATATCATATGCAAATCTCTTCTCCTCTCTCGAAAATGCTCGGCAAGTTGATGAAACAAATAAATAGCCTCTGTCGTCGATCGTCCAGGAATGAACCCAAACTGGTTCTCTGTTATCTTAATATCCTTCCCTAGCCTGTGTTCAATCACTCTCTCCCAAAGTTTCATGGTGTGATACATAAGTTTTATTCCACGGTAGTTTGAGCAACTTTGAATGTCACCCTTGTTCTTGTAGATAGGTACACGGATACTTTTCCTCCATTCATTTGGCATCTTTTTTGTCCGCCAAATCTTATTAAACAGATCTGTCGGCCATTTAACGCCTATTTCTCCTAAGCATCTCCAAATCTCGATAGGAATCCCGTCAGGACCAACCGCTTTTCTTAAACTCATTCTGTTCAAAGTTTCTTTAACCTCAGGTAGTCTTATTTTACATATGAAATCACGGCTTAATTTGGATGGACTTGTCATTCAATCTCAAGATATAAACCGTGATTTCATGCGTAAAATAAGACTACCTGAGGTTAAAGAAACTTTGAACAGAATGAGTTTAAGAAAAGCGGTTGGTCCTGACGGGATTCCTATCGAGATTTGGAGATGCTTAGGAAAAATAGGCGTTAAATGGCCGACAGATCTGTTTAATAAGATTTCGCGGACAAAAAAGATTCCAAATGAATGGAGGAAAAGTATCCGTGTACCTATCTACAAGAACAAGGGTGACATTCAAAGTTGCTCAAACTACCGTGGAATAAAACTTATGTGTCACACCATGAAACTTTGGGAGAGAAATTTAAAGACCTTAGTCCAAAATGTTCATAAATAAAAGAAAATGCTTAAAGTAGATGGAAAAAATATCTTGTCTACAAGTACTGGGTACAACAAGTTCGACATATCGACTATGGATATCGTCATGCATCTTCAGATAAAGATTCAGATTGAGGATTCTTCACCATCGCGGCTGAGTTACTACTTGGGGGCACTTATATCTGTTTTGTCATTGAAAACTTGAATGTCGTTAACAGTAAAAAAAACAGTATGACACAGCTTTTGTGAAGCTTAAAAGCAATATGATTTTGATATTGCCAAAGCTAAGAAATTTTTTGATATTTTTGTTGGATATATATGCCCTAGAGGCCTTCATTGTATAGGATGCTAGAGATATGTATGTACATAACAATCTTGCTTAATATGATAGTACACTATTTGGTTTGACTTTATCTTAATGTGTGATATATTTTACTTTGTATTTATAAACATGTTGATAAAGCCCATAGGGTGTTTGCCTGACTACCGGCGTTGTGATGGCAGTCATACTTGTGGGAGCTGGATAGTCAATAGGCACATCCTTAGATGTCCCCGGTCGCAGGAGTATCGAGACTGGGCATCGATACTCCAGAATAGACTAATGTATACATATCTAGACCCTGACGAGGGGCGATGGATTGGTCCCGCAGCCATTGGTGATGTGCACCTAAGATTGTATATAGATGCTCACTGGGTGTGAGTACACCGGACAGGACTCGCCGAGAACTGCCTGGATGGTATTTATACCTAACGTCAGATAGCAGTTCTCAGGTGACATGTGTGCAGATAGTCCGTTGACTTGAGGTCATCATTTGTCTCGTGTGAGTTCCCACTGTGCTTTGATTACTACCCTACCACGGTTCAAAGGAGTCGTGCAAACAGGTTTTAGTTGGGCACAGTCCCGAGCCACGTGGAGGCAGTGAGCGACTGTTAGGGATTCGTCTCTCCCTGTATAGGGAGTTGATATCGCACAGTGATCGGTTGGTCATTACCATAAGTCCCTGGCCAGGGCTGATTGAGAATTACTGATGGGCTGATCAGTAGATTCTCGGATGGTTTTGAGCCAAGCCGGCACGACTTATACGGTTATTAGGGGTCTGACGTTCACCACCCCCTAGACCATACATGCGATACTCTTAGACGAACAGACCGGACTGCGCGGATATTGTCACGGACAGGCTCAGTAGGAGTTCGGATGGGTTTCCTCATCGGCCTTCTTATCGACATCTACCTGGGGACCGTTACGTACAGCTAGTGCCGCTTGCGGTCTGTGGTAAAACCCACTGCCAGCGTAGTAGTCGAGTCTTTAGAGTCCCACACAGAGATTTCCCAACTCCAAGCGAAACGATATAGAGGTCGTACGGTTTTACGACAAGGGTTCAGACGCATACGTGTTTAAACGCACGTACAACGTTCGGACAGTTTTTACTAGCCGACTTTGGTTTAAGCCAGATTCTAGTATCAGGTTATTGGATTTATACAGTCTAAAGTTTTTCCATGTTTTCACGGATAGGAGGGGTGTTCTCGTAATTTCCGGGAAGCTTCTAGAAGCATGGTGACTTGAGGTTTAGGTGGCATTATCATTAAATGATATTGTGACTCATAATGTGTGATTCATTATGTCATTAATGCATTATTAAATGCTTAATGACTCACATAGTGAATTACTCATAATGCATTAATGTAGCATGATGAATAATCTCATTTTATTCATTTATTCATTTATTCATTATGCTTCATATATCAAGTGAGAAACAATATCATTATCATTATTCTTGTTCACCTTCTCTCTCCTCAAGCTCACTCTCTCTTCAAATTCTAATCCTACCACTCATAAGTTGAGAATAAGGATTAGAATAGACTAAACACTCCATAACCTAACTCTATATGATCTAAGTTCCTTTGATTAGCAACTAGAGAAACTTAGTTACCTCAAGTTTGGAGGTGAAGCTTGGATTAGGGTTCTCGGGTGGATCATCTATCACTTAGAGGAGGCCGAGAAGGACGTAGAGATCGTAAAGATGAAGGACACGATTCACTAGGTATAATCTCTTTACATAGTAGCTAAGAACTTCTATGGTTGTTAATTATCGTTTAGCAAAGATCTTCGGTTAGTCGATATATGCTTAAAGAACAAGATCGTTTTTCATATTTCCGCCTCCACGCAACTCGTGGGGTGTTGCACATCGACTTACAGTGGTATCAGAGCCTCACTAAACAATAATTAACTCACTTGTAAAGTCGTATGAATTTCGAACGCAAAACGAACCGGAAAATATATCGTATTCACATAGTTTCTGTCGATTTTAAATTGAGGTCCAAAAATTTTTCAGGGACCTCCAGGATAACCTACAGGGAAACCTAAGAACACTGGAGAAATTTGGGTGCATGAATCGGCCAACGCACCGCGGAACCGCAACCGATCCCACCGATCCGCCGCGGATCCGCGGCCGAGTTGAGCCCGATTCACCCCAAATCTCCCCAGTAACTCTTCTGTGAATATTTTGTCTTTTCTGGAATGTTTATTTTTTGCTTAGGTCTCAGGTTTACAGAGAAGTTTTGGAGCAGAATCTAATTGGTTTGATCGATCGAAATTATACGATATTTGCTTGTTTGATTATATCAGTGAACTGTATTATGTGTTCGTAAACCTCCACTAACTGCTAGTATGTCGGTTGGCAGGGGGTTGCACATATCTGTAATGTTTTAACTGTTTGTGATTATGAACTGTATTGGTTTGTTGTGATGATTAGCCGGGGTTTCGTGATGGGTTATTGTATTAATTCATTCGATGTAATTGTAATAAGTTGTAATATTATTTTGCGGGGCACATCCAGGTTGCGGTTGTAGCTACCGTTGTATTATTTCTTTTTACTATTTTTGCTCCTAGGATAGACCCAAGATGGGGTGCACAAACTACCGGGTATTTCGAAGTGTTTAGTCGCCTACTCATGTTGTTGAGGGAGACCGCTTCACTTCGGGTACTTGGCGGGTAGTTTGCCGTACCCGTAGGGGTCTGGGATGGGGTAATGGCTATTCATCACAACTGTGTAATCCGTCTTTCGTTGCAGGCTCAAAAGAAACGCGGATTGCTTGTATATCCAATAAAGTTCATCTGTGAGCTGGAATGCCTATTATTGTGTCTGACGAATGTACAATATCTATATATGATAGCTATTTAGACGTCACTTATGTTTTACACCCGCACTAGCCCAGCCCCCGCTCTGCCGTTAGTTAAGTAACCTAACGGGTGATGACGGGACCCCATGGCGAATGCGGATGGCATAAGAGGACGTTGTATTTTCGTTGTTATCTGTAATGATAGGTTAATGATGAGACGCATTATTTTTTAATGCAAAGAAAAAATAAAACCTAAACTGAATCGTTGGAACAATTTCAAAACCACTCGGTTTTCTTCAAAATGAAAAATTTAAATGCGGAGCTTAAACCACTCCTTTTAATAAAGGCTATCTTGGTTCCTTCGATTAAATCAAGTTCACTACGTTAACGGTTTTTTTGCCAAAAACCAGCCGTAACCCTCCGTCGTTTCAAATAGACAGCACATCGTATACATGCTATGCTTGTTGGCCTACGTCAAGGCATAGTGTATGGTAGCAGTGTGTTTGCTTATATGTTGCATAGATAGATGCATTAGTATAGGACAGACGTACAGCCTTGTTGGCCTACGCCAAGGGCATGTACGATGTACCTAAATAAATCAGGACAACGACGGGTAGAACTTGACTTGCGTCTTATGATTTGTTGGCCTACGTCAAGGTCATAAGAGCTTGGGGTAAAAATCACATCGGGAGTTTCAAACATAAAGGAAACTTGCAGATTTAGCATACCTTCTGGAGTGTGGTGACTAGAGTGGCTTCCATCTAGTGCATCATGCAATGATAGTTGGATCCCGATCCTACTGATGAGTAGGATTACTCTCGGGAAACTTTCTCACTTAACAATCAATACTATAAACCAAGTAGGTGTCCAGAAAGGTGTTAGAGGGGCTACGCCTCCAGGGAAAAGAGGTTATTTAATTAAGGAACTTCGCGAAAGCGTTGGAAAACCTCCCTCGAAGTACCAACACCGGCCTGGCTGAAAGGTTAAGCAAGTATTGTGACGTGTGATTAAATCCTGACTAGTTCTTCTTTTAGGTTTTGAAGAAGGATTTGAGGAGACGGTGGGAGCCATCCTGTTTAGATAAATTGATAACCAATCTAAACTTGCAAGAGCATATGCTGAGTGTTTTCTTTTCTCTCTCTCTGGCAGCTACCATGAAGGACTAAAACTATTACTTGAAAAAAATATACTGACCGGGCAGAACTATAAAGATTGGCTAAGAAACGTCAACATTGCACTGACTTATGACAAAGTAGCATATGTTACCACCGTTGTTCCTCCCCTTATCCCAGGACCAGATTCCTCAGTTGTGGACAAGGAAGTTCGCAAAACCTGGGATCTAGACTGTGAGCGAGCTAAGTGTATCGTGTTGGCGTCCATGAACAATGAACTCCAGAAACAGCACGAGAGTATGGATATTATATCCATCTTTCTCCATTGCAAGGAATTGTATGGGGAGCACTCCCGTATCGCAAGGTACGAGACCTCAAGGAAACTCTTCAAGATGAGGTTGGCTCCAGGATCGCCTGTAGGAGAGCACGTCCTCAAAATGATCAGCCTCATAGAGGAACTCGCAAACCTGGGATGCGTGCTAGAGAACGATTTGTATATCGACTTGATTTTGTAGTCCCTTCCCCACACCTTCTCTCAGTTCGTGCTAAGCTTCAACATGCACGAAATGGAAGCTGATCTTCCAAAGCTCCTCAACATGTTGAGGGTAGCAGAGACCTCCTTGAAACAGGAGAAGACCCCCGTTCTGTATGTTGGCCAATCATCCTCTTCTAAATTTAAAGCGAAAGCTAAAGGGAAGAAAAAGATAAAAGCCACCAAACCAAAGAGTGGGGTCAAGAAAGTGCAGGGAACGAACAAGGCAGGAAGGGTGAAGGCAGATATAAATGAATGCTATTATTGTCACAAGCAAGGGCACTGGAAGAAGGACTGTGTGGCCTTCAAAGCCAAGGACAAGAAGCAAGTTGTTGCTTCTTCTTCAGGTGTGTTCATAATCGAAAATTGTCTTTCAGTAAACTCTACATCATAGGTACTTGATACCGGTTCAGGTTCTCACATCTGTAATTCATTGCAGGATCTGAGAAATAGTATAGCACTGGGGACAGGTGATATGACTCTCCGGATGGGCAATGGAATGCATGTAGATGCTATTGCAATAGGGAAATATCACCTAGGGTTGACTAGTAGGCACATTTTGGTGTTGTACAGCTGTTTTTGTATTCTCAGTATGTTGTGTAATATTATATCAGTATCTTTTGAAGGATATAATTTTGCGCTTGAAAGAAATGTCATGAACATTCTCCTAAATCAAGAACTGATTGGGTATGGCACACTGGAAAACGGCATATACATACTTAATCAACCTCGACTTTTCAATATTCAAAACACACTTAAAAGAAAGGCTCCAAATTCAAATCAAGTCTTCCTATGGCATTGTAGACTTGGTCATATAAACGAAATAAGGTTGACTAAGTTACATAAAGATGGATATCTGTTAGTTATATGTATGCCCTAGAGGCCATTACTGTACATAGGATGTATATTGTAGTGGATGCTGGGACATATATAGGGAGGACTTTCTTGCTCGACATGATAGTATGCTATCTGGTTGCTCTTTACCTTAACGTGTATACTGATTGTCTCTCTGTTACATGTTGGTAAAGCCCTTAGGATGTGTACTTGACTATCTGGACTATGATGCGGATCATACTAGTGGGGACATGGTAGTCCATAAGTATATCCTTGAAAGTCCCTAGTCGTGGGTGTATCGAGATGGGGCATCGATATACCAGAGTAGACTAGCGTATACCTTCTCGACCCATACAGATGGGCGATGGATGATCCCATATCCATCGGTGTTTGACATCAGAGATGATATGCGGGTGCTCAGAAGAGACTGGGTACACTAGACGGACTCGCCGAGAACTCCCAGATGGTATTATACCTTACGTCAGATGGCAGTTCTCTGGTGACACTGGTACAGAGTAGTCTGTTGACCCGATATCGTCATAGAGTCTTGTGTGGTTCCCACTGTGCTTTGATTTCCATCTTACCACGTCCAAGAGGGCGTGCAAAACGGTGGTTTTTGGGTACAGTCCCGAGTCACATGGAGGCAATGAGCGATAGGAGGGGATTCGTCTCTCCCGGTATAGGGGGTTGATGTTGCGCTGTGTTCGATTGGCTATAACAGGAAATCCCTGGCCAGGGTTGCTGAGATTTACTGGTAAGTGTTACCAGTAGTTTCTCGAATTGTTATAGACCTCATATCGACACGACTTATCGAGCTATTGGGGTCTGACGTTTACCACCCCTAGGCGAGATATGCGACATATCAGACGACGAGACCGGACTGTACGGTAGTGTTACTGGTTGGATTCACTGGAGTGTGAGCGGGCTTGCTCGTCGATCTTCAGATCGCTCAATACCCGGGTGGCCGTTACGTTTAGCAGACCGCTTGCGGCTTGTGGGTGTTTGATATGATCATCATCTGCTGCCGGCGTATTGACGAGTCTTTAGAGTCCTACACAGAGGTTTCCTGGCTCAAGCGAAACGAAATAGGAGTGCATATGAGATATGTGCGGGACCGAGAATGATACCAGTATGTGATACGGTATTCGATTCTCGCGATATGTGACATTGATCGGTTATATGCGATATAGCCGGCATATCGGATCAAGTGTTGATTCGATAAGTTGTTACTGTAGATATTAGTCGGTTATATGCGATATGACCG
The DNA here is from genome assembly GCA_030015575.1 of Agapanthus africanus. Lineage (NCBI taxonomy): Eukaryota > Viridiplantae > Streptophyta > Magnoliopsida > Asparagales > Amaryllidaceae > Agapanthus > Agapanthus africanus. The sequence goes on along the minus strand of JASDDO010000031.1, from coordinate 287,937,269 downwards.
AATCATTAAATCAAGTGTTGATTTAATGATTTAATGCATAATTATATATTTGATATATTACTTTGCATTAACTAGTATCGGTTTACTTAAGATAGATTTTCTCACTCGGATGTACACATTGTATATGTGGTATACTTTTGTACACTAGTTTGTATCATGTTTGATGATACTTGCTCACTTGGGTTTGTGTAAAGATTAATCCATGGCTATATGAATGGTTAGGGTTTTGATTATTTACTTAGTTATTTATTTATATATTCATTTTGGAAATTATTTAAGGATGGTGGCTTATTTTGTTTTATGTTGAAGCTTCTTGAAGCTTTGATCAAGTCAACCATTCTTATCTCATCCTTAACCCTAACCATTCCAACTAACCTTGGTTTAATCTCTACACTTTGACCATGGTTTATATTATGATAAGTTTTCTTTTTCTTTTCATTTTTAATAACTTATCATAACAATATTCATCTTCTTCTTCTTCTTGACAACTTGAAGAAAGCTTACTTCATCAATGGTGATTGATGAAGAAGAGTGAGAAATCCAAATCTAAAGTCTACCCACTTCCTATTTCTTCATCCTCTACCTCTTTCCAAGTAGTAGAGTGTGTTTCCTTCACAAGTTTTCATGGCTTGGTGAAGGTGGAGCTTGATCTAGCGATGCCTCGACGTAGATCATCTTCGGCATGGACATCGACGACCTAGCTCGCCATTTCTCCGACGAAGCCGACGCTAGAGCCCGGGAATTCATTTGGACAGCGAGGGGACTTCGTTGCGGAGCTATGGAGGTGGAGCACCGGATCTACAAAGGTTGTATTTCCGTTTAAACTTTAGTTAAGTTGTTAACTAGTTTCTTTTTCGCCTAGAAATCTAGCCAACGATCCGTATTAGGGTTTCTCGGCACCCCGTATTTTTGAAATTGGCATGGTTGATGCCTTGTGAGACCTCACTAGAGTTCCTAGGAACCCTACAGTGGTATCAGAGCCTAGCTAGAGCCTTAGGCGAAGTCTAGACGCAATTTGAAGCCCGAACGAACCCGAAACCCTAAACCAAACATGCTCTCTGTACATTTTCTAAAATCTGGGATTTTTCAATATTAAAAATGCTTAAAAAATTCAGCAGGGAATTCTAAGAATTACGATGCAAATTTTTTCCAATGAACAGTAATAAGCGCGGCGGAACCGCGGCCTAAGCCAGCTTAGGCGGCGATTCCGCGGCGGCTTGATGACGTCATCCCTCCTCCTCTGCACAGTAATTCATAGTTTCTGCAGCTGAGTTTTATGGGTATTTTTAATAATTATTCCAGAGTTTAATTTTCTGGGGTGTTTTTAGAGCTTCGGTGTTTCGACCGGATTATCAAATTTCGTCTTTGTGTACTTCCGGATAATTTATAGAATATGTTAAAAAGTTCGACCGGATATAAATACCCAACTTTTCCCCTGTCGGGAAATTTCCAAGTGTTGGATTTTTCCGTAGTTTAACGACATTCTAAGTAGTGCAAGTAACGCGATGGACCCTCTAGAAGACAAAAAACCTTAACTCGATTATGTGACCGTCTTGAACTGCCCTTTGAACCTTCGGGTTTGGGGCAGTACGGCGTGCCACATGTGAGGCGTTGGCTTGACCCTTCTACGGCTGGACCGTTGGTACTGAGGCATGAACTGAATGTTGTTAGAATTATTTCATGTGTTGATCTGTTTCGGGAAAACTTGGGTGTTCGATTGTTCGATCGGAAAGTTTGACATTTTCTATTTATCCGGAATGGGATACAATAATTGGAATTCATAAGAAGTTATGAGATAACTGAATGAATGTTATAAACATAGCAGTTTAGTCTCACTTGATCGGTTGCCATGGAATTTTGATGTGATCAAAAGTCCGTCGCAATCACGTAGCGTACGCGGATACTCGCCGGGTAAACTTAATAGACAGCCTCACTCCATAGCCCCGACCAAGTGACTGTAGGAGAACCCCGTCGCCGAAAGCAGCCGTCCGGGTGCTCGCGGCAGCGGTGTTCCGCCTTGGTGCACTTCGTCGACGGTATCGGGGGTGCGGCCGTCTACTGAAGTTTGCGACGAGCATTCGATCAGGATGTCGGGAATCTTGTTGAATTGCCCGACTTGATATTGAAAAGAGTTTTCGATTTTGAGACTAAAATGCGGGGTTTATAATTGTTAGGCATGCGATGTCTAAGTAATTCATTTGGTCAGGCATGCGATGTCTGAGGTGGTTGCGGATTCCAACTGTTGTAGTTTTACACTTTCTTTTCTGTGACCGTAAGTGTAATATGTGATATCGCCGGTTTCGTTGCTATATGTCAACGACAATTGGGATGCGCATATTTACTTACGTTGATGACATGTGATGTTATGTGTTGCTGGATATGTTATATTGGATCGTCGTGTTCGAATAGCCGGGGGTTTTTATGTGAGATGAGTGTTTTTCATTTTCATTCATGTAAAAACTTGTATGTAATATTCTTTTATTGGGGCACTTCCAGGTTGCGGAAGTTGTCACCTTTTGTATATTATTTACTTTTCCGCACTAGGATAGACCCAAGGAGGAGGGCACAAGTAACCGGGTTCTGGAGTCCAGTGGGAGACCAACTCGAGGAGTCGAGGCCGGGTCTCCTAACTCTAGAATTAGTAGGGTTGCTTGCCGCTCTCGTAGGGGTCTAAGGGTGTGGGTTTGGCTATTCATCACGACCGTGGAATCCGTGTTTTATACTGGCTCGTATTGAAAACACGGACGTCCTAGTATATCCAATATTTCATATGATTCTTCTGCTGCGATATCTGTGATGTGATCATGTGATGTTCTGTGATAGATACAGTATATGGTATATATGATATATTATATAGACGTTACTTATGTTTTACACCCGCGCTAGCCCTGCCCCGCTCTGTCGTTAGTTACCTAACCTAACGGTGCACGAGGGGACATCGAGGCGAATGCGGATGGCATAAGTGTACGTCGTATTTATCTGTGATGTTTAGGTAATTTAAATGATGGGACTTCATTAATGAGATTAATGAAATAAAAGAAACCTAAGATGTTGTAGAATCGAATTTCAAAATAAAACAGGTAGCTACAGTTCTTGCTTTGCACAGCGGTATATATGATATATCCTGCACCTTATTCGATAAGGAAAGGACCGAGATCCCTTCACCGGGAGTGACTCCTTTAGCAATAACTGGCAGATGCTACACCCTCGGTTTGTCTTTTGATTGCTTTTAAGAGTTTTTGCTTTGCACAGTGATATATATGATATATCCCGCACCTCATTCGACGAGGAAAGGACCGACGATCCCTTCACCGGGAGTGACTCCTTTAGCAAAACTAGAAAAGCCTCAAAAGCACTCCATTTTTAAAATCATTTGATTCTACAACGATATCGAGTTCATTACGCAATAGGTTTTCAGAAAAACCTGTCGTAGCCCTCCGTCATTTCAGATAAGTAGTAGTTAGTATTCGTGCTGCGTTTGTTGGCCTTTGTCAAGGCGTAGTGTGCGGTAGCTGACTGGTGCTTATCTGCTTATGCATATGATGCAGATTGAGTTAGGGTAGTCGTGCGACCTTGTTGGCCTTTGTCAAGGGCCGTGCGGGTGGGTTTAATTCAATCAGGAAATGACGGGTTGAACTTGACTAGCAACCTATGGTTTGTTAGCCTTTGTCAAGGTCATAGGACGCTAGGGGCAAAATATTATCGGGAATTTCAAGTGTTGAAATTTGCAATGAGATTGCATACCTTCTATGAGATAGTTGGATCCCGATACCCGCTGCGAGTAATTGTTACTCCTGGGAGAGTTTTATACATTACAATTAGCCGATCAAGTAGGTGTCTAGAAAGGTGTTAACGAGGTTACGCCTCTGGGAAAACGAGGTTTACATTAATTAGGTTCGTGCGAAAGCACGGGGGACCTCCCTCAAAGTACCGACACTGGACTGGCTGAAAGATTGGCGAACTTGTTGTGTGTAATTAATCCCGGCTAGTCTTTCCTTTTAGGGTTTGAAGGAAGATTTGATAAAAAGCAGTGGGAGCCATCCTGATTAGATAAAATAATAACCAATCTATTCTTGCAAGAGCGCACGCTGAGTGTTTTCTTCTCTCTCTCTCCAGGTAGCGACCATATCACGCCTTAATCAAGATAATAATACAGATTATTGACCGAACCCGCTTGTTTTACTGAGCTGGGGAACGTTGGTCCCGCTCCAACTTATAATTGTTATAAGACAAAGCAGGAAATTGGGGAATACCAGATTTCCCGTGCCGCCCAAACGAAGAGAGTGCATGCTGATGCATCATCTTCGGGTATGTTCATTATACAGAACTGTTTCTCAGTATCCTCCGCATCCTTGGTATATGATACCGGATCAGGATCCCAGATATGTAATCTGTTACATAGGGCTACAAAAAGGTAGAAAAACTGAGAACGGGTGATAAGTTTCATGAGACAGAAAACGGGGCAAGAGTTGCAGCCAAGTCTGTTGGTCTGTCACCCTGTATTACCAGAATACATTGATTCTGAACGTATGTTATTAGATACCGAACCTGATATACAAAATCATATCACTCTCTTTATTAGTAAAGAAATGATAAAATTTTGTATTGTTGGATAATGTTTTGAACATTTCCTATATCAAAAGTTGATCGGTTCAGGCACGTTATCTAAAAGCATTGATGTTCTAAATCAAACTACAGTTCTTAGTATACTGAACACACACGAGAGGAAGAGTTCAGAATTGAACGATTCCTTCTTGAGGTATTGTAGACTGGGTCAGATCAATGTGACCCGACTAGCTAGAGTTACATAAAGATGCATATTTAAATTAGTTTGAATTTACATCTTGTGGAACTCGCCAGTCATGTCACAAAGAAAAGATGACCATAGCTCCGTTTACTGAAAACAGAGAAAGAGTTAATGAACTCTTGGGACTGATACATGATGATGTATGTAAGGTCTCCTGTCTACACATGCCAGGACTGGTTCTTTATACTTCATTATATTCTCTGATAATCTCTCGAGATTCAGATCTATGTTCCTGTTGAAACACAAGTCCGAATCTTTTGAGATATTCACATAATATAAGTTAGAAGTAGAGAACCAAAATACGGGTATAAGTATTATGTCCTTTGATGAGATCAAGGAGGAGAATACTTGAGCACGGAATTCTTGGAATTTTCTAAAGGAGAATGAGATTCTCTCTCAGCATTACTCCTCCGTATACACCATTGCACGATGGTATGTCGGGGCGGAGCAGATACACCCTATTTGATATGGTGTACTCTATGATGAGTAATACTGAGTTACCTTTTTCCTTAGGGGGTTATGCACTTGAGAAGTTGCATACCTATTGAATAGGGTCCCGATCAAATCAGTAGCCTACCACTTCATATGTGATATGGAAAGGGAAGAGCCCATCTCTTAAGTCAGTTAAGATTTGGGGTTGTCCGGCCAATGTCTAAAAGCAAAATCCGGACAAGCTCGAGGCAACGTCTGTTATGTACAACTGGAAATGTTCCAGCTATACAAACTGCAGCTAATGATTTGATAGAACCAGAGGATTCAATAGCAACCGACGAACTTCAGCCTCTCCGCCGATCTAGTAGGTTTCCTCACCCACCTGAGAGATACTTCGGTTGCTCTATGACAGTGGGAGCGAGGAATGCATCATGAGATGATGACCCAACTAGTTTCGAGCTGGCCATCAAGAGTGAGACTCTGTAAGAATGGCTGGATGCTTAGCGATCTGAGATGGAATCCTTATACACCAACAAAGTATGGACTTTAGTTGCTATATCTGAAGGGTTAAATCCCCATCAGGAGCAAGTATATCTTGAGAAGATTACTTGGTGTAGATGGAAAAGTTGAGACTTTCAAAGCAAGACTTGTTAAAGGTTTTCGTCATCGACCAGGCGTGGATAATGATGAAACCTTTTTCCAGTAACTATGCTTAAGTCCATCCAGATCCTACTTGCCACGGCTACGTACCATGACTACGATATCTGGTGGTTGCGTGTCATGACAGCTTTTCTAAATGATGTTTTAGAAGAGTGTGTCTATAAGTACACAGCCAGAGGGCCTCGTAGACAGTGGGAGCAGCGGAAACGTGAGCAAGATGCTTTATAGGATTAAAGCAGGCATCGCGGAGTTGGAACATCTGTTTTGATGGATTAGTCAAAGAGTTTGACATCATCAAAATGGTAGATGAACCTTGTATAAAGAAAAAGGTAGTAGGGAGTATGGTGAAAATCCTCGTAGAGTACGTGGATGATATACTCTTGATAGGGAAGGAGTTTCCTATGCTACGCTCGATCAATCTCCGATTATCACAATGATTCTCCATATAGGATCAATGTGATACCTCCTATATCCTGGTTTTTGGATCTATGAGATAGATCTAATTGGATGTTAGGATACTCACTAGTAGTAGTGAGATGGTATCAATCGATCCTGGGGAGAATCACTGGAAGTGTTCCAGAGTGATAAAGACGACTGAATGTCAGTCGCAGGCATTGTCTTTACCCTCAGTAAAGGGACGGTATGTTGGAAGAGTTCCAAGCTAGATGCCGTGACATACTAGACGATAAAGGCAGGATACATCGCTACTTAAGATGCTACCAAAGAGGCAGTCTGGATGTATATTTGTTCATGAGATGAACTTAGTTCCTCCCATTGTGTGACAATGGAGTTGTGGCTTATGCCAGGAACCCCCGTCCCATCAGTGATCCAGACATATTCTAAGGCAGTATCACCTGATCATGGAGATGGTTGATCTCCAGGCTGATCGAGGTTAGGAGAGCAGACTCAGAGGACAACACGGCGGATCCACTCACAAAGGCATGTTCCCAGAGAGAGACTTTTATGGGATGGTTGAGTATGAGATACTACAACCACTGCTACAGATGGCCCTAGTGCAAGTGGGAGATTGTTAGTTATATGTATTCCCTAGAGGCCATTACTGTACATAGGATGTATATTGTAGTGGATGCTGGGACATATATAGGGAGGACTTTCTTGCTCGACATGATAGTATGCTATCTGGTTGCTCTTTACCTTAACGTGTATACTGATTGTCTCTCTGTTACATGTTGGTAAAGCCCTTAGGATGTGTACTTGACTATCTGGACTATGATGCGGATCATACTAGTGGGGACATGGTAGTCCATAAGTACATCCTTGAAAGTCCCTAGTCGTGGGTGTATCGAGATGGGGCATCGATATACCAGAGTAGACTAGCGTATACCTTCTCGACCCATACAGATGGGCGATGGATGATCCCATATCCATCGGTGTTTGACATCAGAGATGATATACTGGTGCTCAGTAGAGACTGGGTACACTGGACGGACTCGCCGAGAACTCCCAGATGGTATTATACCTTACGTCAGATGGCAGTTCTCTGGTGACACTGGTACAGAGTAGTCTGTTGACCCAAGATCGTCATAGAGTCTTGTGTGGTTCCCACTGTGCTTTGATTTACATCTTACCACGTCCAAGAGGGCGTGAAAAATGGTGGTTTTTGGGTACAGTCCCGAGTCACATGGAGGCAATGAGCGATAGGAGGGGATTCGTCTCTCCCGGTATAGGGGGTTGATGTTGCGCTGTGTTCGATTGGCTATAACAGGAAATCCCTAGCCAGGGTTGCTGAGATTTACTGGTAAGTGTTACCAGTAGTTTCTCGAATTGTTATAGACCTCATATCGACACGACTTATCGAGCTATTGGGGTCTGACGTTTACCACCCCTAGGCGAGATATGCGACATATCAGACGACGAGACCGGACAGTACGGTAGTGTTACTGGTTGGATTCACTGGAGTGTGAGCGGGCTTGCTCGTCGATCTTCAGATCGCTCAATACCCGGGTGGCCGTTACGTTTAGCAGACCGCTTGCGGTTTGTGGGTGTTTGATATGATCATCATCTGCTGCCGGCGTATTGACGAGTCTTTAGAGTCCTACATAGAGGTTTCCTGGCTCAAGCGAAACGAAATAGGAGTGCATATGAGATATGTGCGGGACCGAGAATGATACCAGTATGTGATACTGTATTCGATTCTCGCGATATGTGACATTGATCGGTTATATGCGATATAGCCGGCATATCGGATCAAGTGTTGATTCGATAAGTTGTTACTGTAGATATTAGTCGGTTATATGCGATATGACCGAATCATTAAATCAAGTGTTGATTTAATGATTTAATGCATAATTATATATTTGATATATTACTTTGCATTAACTAGTATCGGTTTACTTAAGATGGATTTTCTCACTCGGATGTACACATTGTATATGTGATATACTTTTGTACACTAGTTTGTATCATGTTTGATGATACTTGCTCACTTGGGTTTGTGTAAAGATTAATCCATGGCTATATGAATGGTTAGGGTTTTGATTATTTACTTAGTTATTTATTTATATATTCATTTTGGAAATTATTTAAGGATGGTGGCTTATTTTGTTTTATGTTGAAGCTTCTTGAAGCTTTGATCAAGTCAACCATTCTTATCTCATCCTTAACCCTAACCATTCCAACTAACCTTGGTTTAATCTCTACACTTGACCATGGTTTACATTATGATAAGTTTTCTTTTTCTTTTTCTTTTCATTTTTAATAACTTATCATAACAATATTCATCTTCTTCTTCTTCTTGACCACTTGAAGAAAGCTTACTTAATCAATGGTGATTGATGAAGAAGAGTGAGAAATCCAAATCTAAAGTTTACCCACTTCCTATTTCTTCATCCTCTACCTCTTGACAAGTAGTAGAGTGTGTTTCCTTCACAAGTTTTCATGGCTTGGTGAAGGTGGAGCTTGATCTAACGATGCCTCGACGTAGATCATCTTCGGCATGGACATCGACGACCTAGCTCGCCATTTCTCCGACGAAGCCGACGCTAGAGCCCGGGAATTCATTTGGACAGCGAGGGGACTTCGTTGCGGAGCTATGGAGGTGGAGCACCGGATCTACAAAGGTTGTATTTCCGTTTAAACTTTAGTTAAGTTGTTAACTAGTTTCTTTTTCGCCTAGAAATCTAGCCAACAATCCGTATTAGGGTTTCTCGGCACCCCGTATTTTTGAAATTGGCATGGTTGATGCCTTGTGAGACCTCACTGGAGTGCCTAGGAACCCTACAATATCTAGATCAGTTTGAATATTCATCATATGCAACTTGTCAATCATGTAACAAAGGAAAAATGACCAAATCTCCGTTCACCGGACACGGGGAAAGAGCCACAGAACTCTTGGGACTTCTACACAGTGATGTATGTGGTCCAATGTCTACGCATGCGAGAAGCGGTCACTCCTACTTCATCACTTTTACTGATGACTTCTCTAGGTATGGACATGTGTTCTTAATGAAACATAAATCTGAGGCCTTTGAGAAGTTTAAGGAGTATAAAAATGAAGTAGAGAAACAAACTGGTAAAAGCATCAAGACACTTCGATCTGATCGAGGTGGAGAATACTTAAGTACCAGTTTTCTTGAATGCTTAAAAGAGAATGGAATTCTCTCTCAGCTTACTCCGCCTTATACACCTCAGCATAATGGTGTATCAGAAAGGAGGAATCGCACGCTATTAGATATGGTGCATTCAATGATGAGTAGTGCTGAGTTGCCACTTTCCTTCTGGGGTTTTGCTCTAGAATTAGCAGCATACTTATTGAATAGAGTTCCAACTAAGTCTGTGCCTACCACTCTATATGAAATGTGGAACGGGAAGAGACCATATCTCAAGTATATCAAGATATGGGGGTGTCCGGCATATGTTAAAAAGCATAGTCCGGACAAGCTCGAGGCACGATCGATTTTGTGCAAGTTTGTAGGATACCCCAAACATTCAAGGGGGTACATGGTCTACCACACTGAAGAACAAAAGGTGTTTGTCGCTCTCCACATTGTCTTCTTAGAAAGCGAATTTCTTGCAAAAGAAATTAGTGGGAGCGCGGTAAAGCTGGAAGAAATTCCAGAACCTCAAACTGCTGCCGAGGACATAGTGGAATCTCAGGTTTCAATAGAACCCGACGAACCAACGCCACTACGCAGATCTAGTAGGCTTTCTCATCCTCCTGAAAGATACTATGGTTTTCTTCTAGATGGGGATTGAGAGGATTGCATCATCGATGATGATGAGCCTAATAGTTTTCAGCAGGCAATCACGAGTATTGACTCGGTGAAGTGGCTGGATGCTATGAGATCCGAAATGGAATCCATGTACACCAATAAAGTATGGACTTTAGAAGTTGCTCCACCTGGGGTGAAACCAGTTGGATGCAAATGGATCTTCAAAAAGAAGATTGGTGCACTTGGATAAGTGGAAACCTACAAAGCTAGACTCGTTGCAAAAGGTTTTCGTCAAAGACCAGGATTGGACTATGATGAAACCTTTTCACCTGTAGCTATGCTTAAATCCATTCGGATTCTGCTTGCCATTGCTGTCTTCCATGACTATGAAATCTGGCAGATGGACGTAAAAACAGCTTTTCTAAATGGACATTTAGAAGAGAGTGTTTACATAGATCAACCAGAAGGTTTCTTAGACAGTGGGAGCAGCGGAAGAGTGTGCAAGTTGCTTAAATCCATCTATGGATTAAAGCAACAATCGCGGAGTTGGAACATCTGCTTTAATGAGACAGTCAAAGAATTTGACTTTATCAAAAATGTAGATGAACCATGTATTTATAGGAAGATTATAGAAGGAGCAGTAGTCTTCCTCGTTTTGTACGTCGACGACATACTACTGATAGGGAATGATGTCTCTATGCTACAATCAGTAAAGCTCTTCTTGTCACAGAAATTCTCCATGAAAGACTTGGGTAATGCAACCTACATTTTGGGCATTAAGATCTATCGTGATAGATCTAATAGAATGTTGGGACTTTCACAGTCCAGGTATATTGACACTATACTAAAGAGATTTAGTATGGAAGATTCCAAGCGTGGTAATATACCCGCTTGTCACGGGATCACCCTCTCCAAAGAGATGTCTCCAAAGACTGATGAAGAGAGGGCTCGCATGGGCATTATACCCTACGCTTCGGCAGTAGGATCTATAATGTATGCGATTTTATGTACCAGACCAGATGTAGCTTACGCACTTAGTGTAGTAAGCAGGTATCAGTCTGACCCAGGTAAGAAGCATTAGATAGTGGTAAAGAACAATCTCAAGTACCTGAGAAGGACTAAGGAAATGTTCTTGATTTACGGTAGTGGGGACCTTCAGGTTGAGGCTTTTACCGACTCCGGATTCCAAAGTGACAAAGATGATTCTAAATCCATTTCGGGTTTTGTGTTGTAATATTTTAGAAATCGTTATGCGAATTTGTCCGTTTTAGGGTTAATTTGTCGGTATTTTCCGTTTTAACCCGACTGTGAACAAACGACCATATAGACTAGCCAGCACCTAGATTAGCTAAAATAAAGCTAGTGCGCAAGCTTTGGGAGTATATGGGACGTTTTGGTTCAATTTGAATTTTTCCCAATTTTAATATTATTTTAATGCGGTATTTAAATTTTGGGAAAATTTCTCTATGCGATCTTTTCTTTAAAATAATTGAGTTAAACAAATCCTTCTCACTTCACTTAGGATTAATGTGTGGACTAGGAATTAAGATAGGATTTTAAAAGAAAAGAAAAGAAAAGAATATGTGTAGGTGCATGCATGTGAGTGTATGTGTGTATGAATGCATTAATGATAGGAAATTGCTTGGAAATTCCTCACAAATCACCCACCTTATCCCCTTGGCCGAAATTCCCTCATTCCTACTGCCCATGCTCAATTCCTTTCTCATTTCATATCAATTCTATCACAAAAATCCTCAAAATCCCAAACATATCACAAAATACCATAAGCTTTGGATTTCTTGCTTCTTTGATCACTTGGAGCTAGGGAAAGCTAGGAGCTTGTGAGCAAACTTGTTAGGTATAACCCTCTACTGTTAAATTAGAGTTTTTATGTGGTTTTGATCGTTGGTTGTTGCGTAGAACACTGTTTATATCGATTGAGGCGATATCGGGTTTTTAGTGTCTTTTTAGAGTTTCTATATCTGCTGTGATCTGGGAATTTTAGTGTTTGAACAAACAATTTTAGAGAGATGTACTAGTGGATCTGAGACACCACCTGAGAGACGGAGGCCACCCCACCGGTCGGGGCCGGCGACCCCTAAGGCGAGGACCGGCGACGCCGGCTATGTAGGTGAGGGTTGGGGTGGGGCTTCTATGGTAGTTGTCTGCTGTTGTCTTGGGGTGTTTGGTATTGTTTATTTACATAGTAAATACAGTATGCAAAATCTGGGATCGATTACCTATAATCTAGTGTTTTGAGTCCGCGTGATACGTGTTGCGACACGAGTCGTGTGTTTGTGCTGCGATGTACTCAGTTTGGTATTGAGGTATCGTTGCGCGTGTTAGCCACTAGACGTGCACTCGTGAGTTGGTTTAGTGGGTTGGTGCGTTTTTAAATACGTAGTTTTGCGTTATTTTGATCGTTTCTGAGATGTTCGCATTATTTCTTGTATTTGTGAAATTATAGCGTCGCAAGCGGGGACTTCAGACGCTGCGAACAAAGGGAAGCAGGTGGTCGGATTTTCATAGCTGGAGACCACATGTGAGTAGATTTAACATCTACAGGGAATCGTCCGTATGGCGCTAAGCGTCGGGGCTAGACATGATATAATATTAGCCATATGTTTATTTTCTCATATAGAGATATTGCATGATTCACATTACATATAGTTACTTGTTGTGCATGATACTGTACCTATTGTACACTGCACTATTATCGACAGTCCATGTTGCACGAGCACCAATGATATGCTACACACACACTGTTGGTAATTGCCATGATACGCACAACACAAATGCTCATTTGTATACCTTGCTATTGTTATATGATCAGTTTTTATAGCATATATATCGGTGGTATGGGACGCTGTATATATATGTATTCTGGATTTGGATTTTGGGAACCGTGAGATACATTTAATGACTTGATGCATTATTTAGCGAATTTTTCCGTGATATGCTCATATTGATGTTTTATGTTGCATATGCTATTTTATATGGATTTACGCATTTGAGATATGTTTTCATGCGTTATGGGAATTTAAAGTGTCGATGTTGGGAACTTACATTCCGAGAGAGATATGGAGTTGACAGACCGATACGTGGAACACAAGTGTCGAGATGGGATACTTGGGTTTCGAGGAACGTATGGATATCAGGAAGACCGATGCGTGGAATACAAGTGTCGAAGAGGGATACTTGTGTTTCGAGGAACGTATGGATACGAGTATTTACGTGTCGATATTAGGCACTGGTTTTCATGATGTTTTCGAGTGTCGATGTTTGACACTCAGGTTCCATGAGACGTACAGGATTTGAGGGCCGATCTGAGTATTTTGGGATTTAGGGTGTTGTTGAGTTACAACGTATTTTCCATGCTTATGATTTGTGCATGAGATTATTTACTATCCCGCACTCAGTATTCAATTGATATGCATATGATTCATGTAGATATAGTACCCTGGTGGTATACCTTGATCATGATAGTTGCATATTCATATTGTCATACTCATGCTACCAGTTCACATGTTATTGATCATTGCTGTTAGTGCATACTTGCGATTTTCAGTATGATGTTAATTACTATTCATGAGTTGGCAACTCACCCCCGTTGTGCCACAGTGTTTTGCAGGACTTACCCTCTGAGTAGTCGCGGCAGGGCAGCTTATCATCACTACTTTTGCGGATACCGCTACTATAGACAGTGAGGCCATTGCTTTTAGGTGGGTTTACGGTTATCCGTTTGTACATTGTATATCTTTTTGTTGGATCTAGTATTCTCCATCTACCTCTGTTGTATATGACTTAGAGACGACTTGTGAGATTTCAGTGTTGTATTATATTGGTTTTTGGGTGCCGTGCTCGTAGAAGCCGGTTATATTGGAAAGTTACTTCTTTTATAGTCGTTTCTTTGATAGTTCTTCGCTTTGGCGTAGTATACTTGTTGTGATGTTTGTCTCCGCCGGTGGGCGTGATTTTTCTCCCACTTAGGATGTTTTATATATTATCTGTGTTGTACCCGTTTTCGGGGCTAGTTTTTACAAAGGAGGTGCTGCCGAAATTTTCAAGAAAGAAAACTAGAGTTAGAGATTTTAAATTGTGATTTCTAAATATTTTTTTAAACTATGTTTTCTCTGTTGATCCAGTTTTGGGTGGTTTAGATTTCTGGGTTTTCGGCTTACTTAAGTTGCGTACGCCTGTAGACGTTACGTAGTTTAAGTGCCGGTTACGGGCCGAATTGCGGGTCGTGACAAAGTTGGTATCAGAGCGTTAGGTTTTACCTTTCGGAGTCTAGGATGACCTTGGTATGATGGAGTAGGTAGCTTAAGCAGAGTGACGTAGCGTGTGTATGTTCCGTGGCATACTTACGACACGGTACCCGCCTAAGTGGCCTTAGGAATTATTGATTGATATTCCTTCCGTGATTGATATACATCTTGTGATTCGATCTCCGTTTCCTTATCGAATCTTGTTTCAATTTCCAGCCTATATGCCGCCAAAGACTACGAGGGCACAGAGAGCGGCCGCGAGGGCCGAGGTCAGAGTTTACTCGTCTGAGGCGAGGACTGACCAGGGCGGTATGCCTGTTGTACCGGAGCACATTGCTATGATTGGAGCTGGTATGCAGGATCTGCGCCAGATTGTGGGGACTTTGGTAGAGACCATCCGAGTGCAGGGGCAGGCAGTTGTTCCACCCGCTGCGGGGATCACGATGGTACCTACAGTTCCGGTAGTCGCAGTTGCAGCTCCGGAGGTTATTGCTGTGTCGCTGACAGATTTATGAGGTTGAGACCTCCGGTGTTTACGGGCACAGATGTTACTGAGGATCCGCAGTCGTTCATCGACTGGATGGCCAGGATTTGTCGCTCACTCCGATGTTCCGATGAGAGATGGGTGGAGTTTGCCAGTTTTCGTCTGGAGGGTATGGCCCAGAAGTGGTGTGAGTCGTTGGAGAGGGGCAGAGCCGCTGGTCTTGCTCCTATGACCTGGGCTGAGTTTGTGACGTCGTTTCTTGCTCGTTTTCTTCCACTGAGCGTCAGGGATGCGCGAGCGCGCAGATTTGAGTCGTTACGTCAGACGCCGGGGATGACGGTGTCGGAGTATGATGTATTGTTTACCGAGCTGTCGGTGTATGCTCCGTACCTGGTGGCAACTGAGGAGATGAGGGTGAAGAGGTTTGTTAGAGGCCTGCTTACCCAGTTGTTCCTGGCCATCAGCATTCAGCATTGCGACACGTATGCGGCAGCTGTCGATGCAGCTCTATTGGTAGAGGAGCGTCTTTCTGAGTCATCGGTTGCTCCGGAACCGAAGAGAGTTCGTATTGGTGAGCCGGCAGCGAGGCGGGCATTTAGACGTCGTGACAGTTTCCATTCTGATAGTGGAGGTTCGGGACGAGGTCGGCTTTTTAGTTCTTACCCTCAGGAGGATCGGCAGTTCGTTTCTGGATGTTACCGGTGCGGTAGTTTGGGTCATCGGGTTCGAGATTGTGCGGAGCCGCGTGTGAGCGAGCCAGCTGTACCGCAGGTTACCTTACCACCTTCTCCGCCTCAGAGAGAGTTGCCTCTTATTCCTGTAGTTGCGTCACGTCAGACTCCTGTTCAGAGAGGTCATGGTCGCGGGGGTTTTATACCGAGAGGTCGAGGTGGCAGAGGCAAAGGACAGCCAGTAGCCGGTAGAGGACAGGCTAGGGTTTTTGCATTGACTCACCAGGACGCTCAGGTGTCCAATGTCGTGGTTTCAGGTACCCTTTCTGTATGTTCTTATGATGCGCATGTTCTTTTTGATCCGGGATCTACGCATTCGTATGTTTCCACGCACTTCGTGCCGAGGTTAGGCCGAGAGTCGTGTTTGCTGGATCAGCCGCTGGTCGTGACTACTCCTGTGGGAGAGTCGTTTGTTGCGCGTTATGTGTTTCGATCTTATGTCGTCCATATTGGTGACAGAGATCTGTCCGTCGACTTGATCCTTCTTGAGATGTTGGACTTCGACGTTCTGCTGGGCATGGATTGGCTAGCTACTTGCTATGCGTCTGTGGACTGCCGCGAGAAGACAGTTAGATTTTGTTTTCCCGGCGAGTCAGTGTTTGTTGTGCAGGGGGACCGTAGTGCCGCCCCTCACAGTTTGATTTCTGTTTTGTGCATTAGTCGGCTTTTGAGGAGGGGATGTCGGGGATTCTTAGCGTTCATTCATGATACTGGAGCCATAGTGGAGTCGTTGGACCAGGTTTCTACCGTGCGAGAGTTTCCCGATGTCTTTCCCGATGAGTTACCTGGGTTGCCGCCAGAGCGCGATATTGAGTTTTGCATTGATCTGATTCCTGGCACGGAGCCTATTTCTATACTACCTTATCGGATGGCTCCGACAGAGCTTAGAGAGCTTAAAGATCAATTGCAAGAGTTGCTTGATTTGGGACTTGTGCGTCCGAGTGTTTCGCCGTGGGGAGCTCCTGTTCTGTTCGTCAAGAAGAAGGATGGCAGTTTGAGGCTGTGTGTGGATTATCGTCAGTTGAACCGTGTTACGGTGCGGAACAGGTATCCTTTACCCCACATTGACGATCTATTTGATCAGCTCCAGGGTGCGAAACATTTTTCGAAGATTGATTTGCGTTCGGGTTATCATCAGCTGCGGGTTTGGAATGATGACATTCCGAAAACTGCTTTTCGTACGCGCTATGGGCATTATGAGTTTTTGGTGATGTCGTTTGGACTCACCAATGCGCCGGCAGCGTTCATGGATCTGATGAACCGGATTTTCAGGCCATTCCTCGACCAGTTCATTATAGTGTTTATTGATGACATATTGGTTTACTCTAGGAGTCGAGAGGAGCACAAGCAGCACTTGAGGATTACTTTGCAGATATTGAGAGAGCACCAGCTGTATGCTAAATTCTCAAAGTGCGCATTTTGGCTTGATAGAGTTGACTTCCTGGGTCATGTGGTGACTAGTGATGGTATTCTTATGGACCCGAGGAAGATTGAGGCTGTACAGCTTTGGCCCAGACCTGTATCGGTGACTGACGTCCGCAGCTTTTTGGGCTTAGCTAGTTATTATCGCCGTTTTGTGCAGGATTTTTCGAGTATCGCTGCACCGCTTACTGGACTGACCCGGAAGGGGATTCCTTTTCTCTGGACTGATGCGTGCGAGCAGAGTTTTCAGCAGTTGAAGACTCGGTAGACGACAGCACCAGTTCTGTCTTTACCTTCTGGATCGGGGGGCTACGTTATGTATTGTGATGCTTCTCGAGTGGGGCTCGGCTGTGTTTTGATGCAGCATGATAGGGTGATTGCATATGCTTCCAGGCAGTTGAAGAAGCACGAGCAGAATTACCCCACTCACGATCTTGAGATGGCAGCGGTAGTCTTTGCGTTGAAGATCTGGAGACACTACTTGTATGGAGAGTCGTGTCAGATCTTCACGGATCACAAGAGTTTGAAGTATATCTTCCAGCAGCGAGATCTGAACCTGAGACAGTGCCGATGGATGGAGCTAGTAAAGGATTATGATTGTAGATCCTTTATCACCCGGGCAGGGCGAATGTGGTAGCTGATGCTTTGAGTCGTAGGCCCGTGGGTAGCTTTTCCCAGCTGAGCGCCGTTCAGTGTCAGTCTTCTGCAGATTGGCAGCTCTTGTGCGATAGTAGAGTGCAGTTCGAGTTCACCTCCACTGGGGGAAAGTTTGCTCATGTCCGCGCCCGTCCATTACTTATTGATCGTATCCGTGAGGCGCAACCCAGTGATGCTCGTTTGTCTGAGATTCTTGAGCTTGTTCGACAGGGTACAGTTTCGGAGTTCATGATTGATGACCAGGGTGTGCTACAATGCGGGACTCGCTTGTGTGTACCAGATGCTAATGGGTTGAGACGCGAGATCCTAGAGCAGGCACATCAGTCGGCCTTTAGCGTTCATCCAGGTTCCACCAAGATGTACCGTGACTTGAGAGACTTCTACTGGTAGGAAGGGATGAAACGCGATATTTCGGACTTCGTTTCGAGGTGCCTGACTTGTCAGCAAGTCAAGGCTGAGCATCAGAGACCGGCTGGAGAGTTGCAGCCTTTACCCATTCCGGAGTGGAAATGGGAGCAGATTTCCATGGACTTCATTGTGGGTCTACCCAGGACCAGTAGAGGGTATGACTCCATTTGGGTTATTGTAGACCGGTTGACGAAAGCGAATCACTTCCTTCCAGTGAAGACCACTTTCGGCTATGCTCAGTACGCTCAGCTTTATATAGATGAGATTGTGCGTTTGCACGGTGTTCCCACATGCATAGTATCCGACAGAGGTACCCAGTTTACTAGCCGTCTATGGCAGAAGCTTCAGGAAGCTTTGGGTACCAGGTTGAGTTTTAGCACCGCTTTTCATCCGCAGACCGATGGTCAGACGGAGTGGACTATTCAGACTCTGGAGGATATGCTCCGTGCATGTGTGCTTGATTTTGGGGGCAATTGGGATCGTCACTTGCCGTTGATTGAGTTCTCCTACAACAACAGCTTTCAGGAGACTATTCAGATGGCACCTTTTGAGGCTTTATATGGTAGGAAGTGTCGATCGTCAGTCTGTTGGACCGAGCTTAGTGAGAGTTTGGTTTTGGGACCCCAGCTTGTTCAGGAGACTACGGAGAAGATCCAGCTGATTCAGGACAGGATGAGAGCAGCCCAGTGCATGCAGAAGTCTTATGCCGACCGTCGTCGTCGCAGACTTGAGTTCGCAGTGGGAGATCATATATTCCTGAGGATTTCTCCGATGAAGGGCGTTATGCGATTTGGGAAGAGAGGGAAGCTCAGTCCCAGATTTGTAGGTCCTTTCGAGATCCTTGAACGAGTGGGTTCTGTTGCTTATCGTTTGGCGCTCCCGCCTAGTTTTCCGGATGTTCACCCCGTTTTTCATGTGTCGATGCTTCGTAGATATCTTCATGATCCTTCTCATATGATTCAGCACGAGACCGTTCAGCTTGAGCGCGATCTTTCGTTCACCGAGCAGCCGATAGTTATTTTGGATCGGCAGGTGAAGAAACTTCGGTCCAGGGTCTTGCCTTCTGTGAAGGTTCTATGGCGTAGTCCTACTGGTGAGGAGATCACTTGGGAGATCGAGAGCGAGATGCGGAAGAAATTCCCTCATCTTTTTGAAGGTACGCTTAGTATGAAATTTTAATTCGGGGACCGAATTTCTATAAGGGGGAAGATTGTAACGTTTTAGAAATCGTTATGCGAATTTGTCCGTTTTAGGGTTAATTTGTCGGTATTTTCCGTTTTAACCCGACTGTGAACAAACGACCATATAGACTAGCCAGCATCTAGATTAGCTAAAATAAAGCTAGTGCGCAAGCTTTGGGAGTATATGGGACGTTTTGGTTCAATTTGAATTTTTCCCAATTTTAATATTATTTTAATGCGGTATTTAAATTTTGGGAAAATTTCTCTATGCAATCTTTTCTTTAAAATAATTGAGTTAAACAAATCCTTCTCACTTCACTTAGGATTAATGTGTGGACTAGGAATTAAGATAGGATTTTAAAAGAAAAGAAAAGAATATGTGTAGGTGCATGCATGTGAGTGTATGTGTGTATGAATGCATTAATGATAGGAAATTGCTTGGAAATTCCTCACAAATCACCCACCTTATCCCCTTGGCCGAAATTCCCTCATTCCTACTGCCCATGCTCAATTCCTTTCTCATTTCATATCAATTCTATCACAAAAATCCTCAAAATCCCAAACATATCACAAAATACCATAAGCTTTGGATTTCTTGCTTCTTTGATCACTTGGAGCTAGGGAAAGCTAGGAGCTTGTGAGCAAACTTGTTAGGTATAACCCTCTACTGTTAAATTAGAGTTTTTATGTGGTTTTGATCGTTGGTTGTTGCGTAGAACACTGTTTATATCGATTGAGGCGATATCGGGTTTTTAGTGTCTTTTTAGAGTTTCTATATCTGCTGTGATCTGGGAATTTTAGTGTTTGAACAAACAATTTTAGAGAGATGTACTAGTGGATCTGAGACACCACCTGAGAGACGGAGGCCACCCCACCGGTCGGGGCCGGCGACCCCTAAGGCGAGGACCGGCGACGCCGGCTGTGTAGGTAAGGGTTGGGGTGGGGCTTCTGTGGTAGTTGTTTGCTGTTGTCTTGGGGTGTTTGGTACTGTTTATTTACATAGTAAATACAGTATGCAAAATCTGGGATCGATTACCTATAATCTAGTGTTTTGAGTCCGCGTGATACGTGTTGCGACACGAGTCGTGTGTTTGTGCTGCGATGTACTCAGTTTGGTATTGAGGTATCGATGCGCGTGTTAGCCACTAGACGTGCACTCGTGAGTTGGTTTAGTGGGTTGGTGCGTTTTTAAATACGTAGTTTTGCGTTATTTTGATCGTTTCTGAGATGTTCGCATTATTTCTTGTGTTTGTGAAATTATAGCGTCGCAAGCGGGGACTTCAGACGCTGCGAACAAAGGGAAGCAGGTGGTCGGATTTTCATAGCTGGAGACCACATGTGAGTAGATTTAACATCTACGGGGAATCGCCCGTATGGCGCTAAGCGTCGGGGCTAGACATGATATAATATTAGCCATATGTTTATTTGCTCATATAGAGATATTGCATGATTCACATTACATATAGTTACTTGTTGTGCATGATACTGTACCTATTGTACACTGCACTATTATCGACAGTCCATGTTGCACGAGCACCAATGATATGCTACACACACACTGTTGGTAATTGCCATGATACGTACAACACAAATGCTCATTTGTATACCTTGCTATTGTTATATGATCAGTTTTTATAGCATATATATCGGTGGTATGGGACGCTGTATATATATGTATTCTGGATTTGGATTTTGGGAACCGTGAGATACATTTAATGACTTGATGCATTATTTAGCGAATTTTTCCGTGATATGCTCATATTGATGTTTTATGTTGCATATGCTATTTTATATGGATTTACGCATTTGAGATATGTTTTCATGCGTTATGGGAATTTAAAGTGTCGATGTTGGGCACTTACATTCCGAGAGAGATATGGAGTTGACAGACCGATACGTAGAACACAAGTGTCGAGATGGGATACTTGGGTTTCGAGGAACGTATGGATATCAGGAAGACCGATGCGTGGAATACAAGTGTCGAAGAGGGATACTTGTGTTTCGAGGAACGTATGGATACGAGTATTTACATGTCGATGTTAGGCACTGGTTTTCATGATGTTTTCGAGTGTCGATGTTTGACACTCAGGTTCCATGAGACGTACAGGATTTGAGGGCCGATCTGAGTATTTTGGGATTTGGGGTGTTGTTGAGTTACACCGTGTTTTCCATGCTTATGATTTGTGCATGAGATTATTTACTATCCCGCACTCAGTATTCAATTGATATGCATATGATTCATGTAAATATAGTACCCTGGTAGTATATCTTGATCATGATAGTTGCATATTCATATTGTCATACTCATGCTACCAGTTCACATGTTATTGATCATTGTTGTTAGTGCATACTTACGATTTTCAGTATGATGTTAATTACTATTCACGAGTTGGCAACTCACCCCCGTTGTGCCACAGCGTTTTGCAGGACTTACCCTCTGAGTAGTCGCGGAAGGGCAGCTTATCATCACTACTTTTGCGGATACCGCTACTATAGGCAGTGAGGCCGTTGCTTTTAGGTGGGTTTGCGGTTATCCGTTTGTACATTGTATATATTTTTGTTGGATCTAGTATTCTCCATCTACCTCTGTTGTATATAACTTAGAGACGACTTGTAAGATTTCAGTGTTGTATTATATTGGTTTTTGGATGCCGTGCTCGTAGAAGCCGGTTATATTGGAAAGTTACTTCTTTTATAGTCGTTTCTTTGATAGTTCTTCGCTTTGGCGTAGTATACTTGTTGTGATGTTTGTCTCCGCCGGTAGGCGTGATTTTTCTCCCACTTGGGATGTTTTATATATTATCTGTGTTGTACCCGTTTTCGGGGCTAGTTTTTACAAAGGAGGTGCTGCCGAAATTTTCAAGAAAGAAAACTAGAGTTAGAGATTTTAAATTGTGATTTCTAAATATTTTTTTAAACTATGTTTTCTCCGTTGATCCAGTTTTGGGTGGTTTAGATTTCTGGGTTTTCGGCTTACTTAAGTTGCGTACGCCTGTAGACGTTACGTAGTTTAAGTGCCGGTTACGGGCCGAATTGCGGGTCGTGACATGTGTTTACCCTCAATGGAGGGGCGGTATGTTGGAGAAGTTCCAAACAGGATACCGTCGCAGACTCAACTATGGAGGCTGAGTATATAGCTGCTGGTGAAGCCGCAAAAGAGGCTGTCTGGATGAGGAAGTTCATCGCTGAACTTCAGGTGGTTCCATCCATTGCCAATCCAATACCTTTGTATTGTGATAACAATGGGGCTGTAGCATTAGCGAAGGAACCAAGGTCCCATCAGAAATCCAGGCATATCTTAAGGCGGTTTCACCTGATCAGGGAGATCGTGGATCGTCAGGAGATCGAGATACGGAGAGTGGACACAAAAGACAACACGGCAGATCCATTCACCAAGGCCATCCCTCAAGTCCAGTTCGAGAGGCTGTTTGAGATGTTGGGCATGCGGTACGCCAGCAACTGGATCTAGTACAGACAGTGGATACTCATTGCACCAATTATAGGCCTTGGTGCAAGTGGGAGATTGTTGGATATATATGCCCTAGAGGCCTTCATTATATAGGATGCTAGGGATATGTATGTACATGACAATCTTGCTTAATATGATAGTACGCTATTTGGTTTGACTTTATCTTAACGTGTGATATATTTTACTTTGTATTTATAAACATGTTGATAAAGCCCATAGGGTGTTTGCCTGACTACCGGCGTTGTGATGGCAGTCATACTTGTGGGAGCTGGATAATCAATAGGCACATCCTTAGATGTCCCTGGTCGCAGGAGTATCGAGACTGGGCATCGATACTCCAGAGTAGACTAGTGTATACATATCTAGACCCTGACGAGGGGTGATGGATTGGTCCCACAGCCATTGGTGATGTGCACCTAAGATTGTATACAGATGCTCACTGGGTGTGAGTACACCGGACAGGACTCGCCGAGAACTGACTGGATGGTATTTATACCTAACGTCAGATAGCAGTTCTCAGGTGACATGTGTGCAGATAGTCCGTTGACTTGAGGTCATCATTTGTCTCGTGTGAGTTCCCACTGTGCTTTGATTACTACCCTACCACGGTTCAAAGGAGTCATGCAAACAGGTTTTAGTTGGGCACAGTCCCGAGCCACGTGGAGGCAGTGAGCGACTGTTAGGGA
This sequence comes from Agapanthus africanus, assembly GCA_030015575.1. Taxonomy (NCBI): domain Eukaryota; kingdom Viridiplantae; phylum Streptophyta; class Magnoliopsida; order Asparagales; family Amaryllidaceae; genus Agapanthus; species Agapanthus africanus. Next base: position 287,913,892 of record JASDDO010000031.1, on the reverse strand, counting down.
TTCGTCTCTCCCGGTATAGGGAGTTGATATCGCACAGTGATCGGTTGGTCATTACCATAAGTCCCTGGCCAGGGCTGATTGAGAATTACTGATGGACTGATCAGTAGATTCTCGGATGGTTTTGAGCCAAGCCGGCACGACTTGTACGGTTATTAGGGGTCTGACGTTCACCACCCCCCTAGACCATACATGCAATACTCTTAGACGAACAGACCGGACTGCGCGGATATTGTCACGGACAGGCTCAGTAGGAGTTCGGATGGGTTTCCTCATCGGCCTTCTTATCGACATCTACCTGGGGACCATTACGTACAACTAGTGCCGCTTGCGGTCTGTGGTAAAACCCACTGCCAGCGTAGTAGTCGAGTCTTTAGAGTCCCACACAGAGATTTCCCAACTCCAGGCGAAACGATATAGAGGTCGTACGGTTTTACGACAAGGGTTCAGACGCATACGTGTTTAAACGCACGTACGACGTTTGGACAGTATTTACTAGTCGGCTTTGGTTTAAGCCAGATTCTAGTATCGGGTTATTGGATTTATACAGTCTAAAGTTTTTTCGTGTTTTCACGGATAGGAGGGGCGTTCTCATAATTTCCGGGAAGCTTCTAGAAGTATGGTGACTTGAGGGTTTAGGTGGCATTATCATTAAATGATATTGTGACTCATAATGTGTGATTCATTATGTCATTAATGCATTATTAAATACTTAATGACTCAGATAGTGAATCACACATAATGCATTAATGTAGCATTATGAATAATCTCATTTTATTCATTTATTCATTATGCTTCATATATCAAGTGAGAAACAATATCATTATCATTATTCTTGTTCACCTTCTCTCTCCTCAAGCTCACTCTCTCTTCAAATTCTAATCCTACCACTCATGAGTTTAGATCAAGGATTAGAATAGACTAAACACTCCATAACCTAACTCTATATGATCTAAGTTCCTTTGATTAGCAACTAGAGAAACTTAGTTATCTCAAGTTTGGAGGTGAAGCTTGGATTAGGGTTCTCGGGTGGATCATCTATCACTTAGAGCAGGCCGAGAAGGACGTAGAGATCGTAAAGACGAAGGACACGATTCACTAGGTATAATCTCTTTACATGGTAGCTAAAAACTTCTATGGTTGTTGTTAATTATCGTTTAGCAAAGATCTTCGGTTAGTCGATGTATGCTTAAAGAACAAGATCTTTTTTCATATTTCCGTCTCCCCGCAACTCGTGGGGTGTTGCACATCGACTTACAATTTTAATCAGATTATCAGCTAGGCATAAGATCTTGTCGGTCGAAGAGATCGCCAAAAAGAAAATTATTGTAATTGGCATAATACTGATAACCACAGTACTACAAGTGCATTGTTTAGCGCAATGTGTTGAAGAAAGTGATCAAAGAAGGAAGAATTAAATTTATTGATCAGTCCGGAGAGTTGATGACCATAAAGTAGCCTCAGTCAATATGGCGACGATTCCCTTCGGCGAAGATGCAATAGGTTGCACGGACATTTCCAACAGGTTGTCGTATCTGTGTCCGACACGTATCGAACACCGAAACTTGCAATACTTGCACAACACGTATCGGACACGTATATATGTCATATATGTATAATATGTGTTCTATGTGTGTCATATGCGTATAAGCATATTTTTAGTATGTTATCAGCGTATAGTATTTTAGACTTGTTAATTTTTCCTTGTTTAATGTTGTCATAATAGTTTAGTATAAATAAGATTATAAATATAGTCGTGTCGCCGTATCCTATATTTTGGAATTTTGTCGTGTCGCCGTATCGCATCGTGTCGTATCCGTGTCCATGCAATTTTAATTGGCATTGAAGGTCTCACGGCACACGCCAGATCATGATGTGGTTGAGTATCCTAAGTTTGACTCAAATGGAGCATCGAAATTGGATTTCAAAGCTCCAAGGCCAGGATATGACGCTAAACCAAGGAGTTGACGGTCGCTTTAAAGGAATGCTTGAAGGTCAAGTTAAATGGACTGTCACAAAACTGTCCCCAGCACCGTGATAGGTGACTACAAAGTTCAATATGATCTTTGAAAGAATTGCAAGGTAGTCACTTATGAGAAATGTGTAGTTGATGACCGACAATGGAATACAAAAGTATCAATGGCAGAATTTCATATGATACCCAAGCGTCGAGCTATCACAAAAGGGTATTTTGAGATTCATTGATAGGAGTTCTATAACCGAAAAACCATACAGCCCGAAAGATAAATCTTAGCCGAAGCAAGAAGCCCGCTGGCTAAGGCATCAGGTTGATGAACCCCTACCAGCTGTTTGGGAATTAACGTTCCAGACAAATGTGAATAAGTGGGGTGTGGGTGCAAATGAACCAACTCAATCCAAAGGTGGATCCATCAACCAAAGTCATCTGACTACATATTGGTGTAGAGCAAAGAAGAAACGAGGCCTGACTAACCCAGTCATATAATCTGTGGCGCTTGAGTCAATAACCCAAGAGCATGAAGCAGGTATAGAAGAGAGGCAGGCTATATGCTTGCCTTCCGCCATAGAGACGGTGTGATGTGTGGGCGATGAAGATGCTATAGGGCTAGCTGGGTAACAGAAGACGAAGCCTCGATATCACATCCTCCATCAAAGAACTATCAGGGGACATTGTATTGCAGGATGCAAGAAATCGTGATGCTGGAGTAGGAGCTGAAGGAACATGTGTTGTATGATGTGGATGAGATAGCTTCCAATACAGTTTCCAACATGTATCTTGTATATGATCATTTTGTCTGCTATAGTCACAATAGTGTCTACCTTTCGGGCTCTACCACCTCTTTATCTACTTGGGTGGCTCTATCCGGCCTTCACAACCCCAATCTGCTAATAAGACTGTATAATCTGACATTAAAGGAGAGCGCTCTCCAGTATCTCTTTGCTTCCTAGTAACTCGGATGGGGAATATCTTTATTAAAGTATGATGTGTAGCAGAAAGAGTTACGTAGCTGAGCACCCTAGAAGCTATGATCGTACAGTCCACTAATCTGACCTCAATTCTCCAAGAAAAATATCACAAGTAATGCCTCACGTTGCTCATCTCTTTAAGATCCCGAATTGAGGAAAAGAACTAGAAAATAATTTTGGTAGGATCATGAAAATTAAGAAAAAATTGGAAAAACCCTCATAATTTTAAAGTTCATACGCATAGATACGAAATAGTATGCAAAAAGCATACCTTTTCTAGAGGAGAAGATTATCATATTCCTTGGAAGGTTTTGCAAAAAGAAAAAGGAAAAAATTGCTATTTTTGCTGTCAAAGGAACAAGGAAATCCTTGGGGGTGAGAGACAAGAAGAGAGGGGTTTGGTAGCTCGAATCTGCTCTTACAGCTACTAGTTCATTGTAGTCAATCAGACCGGGTGCAGGTACAAAAACACCCTGATCTGACATGTAAAATTATGATGATGCGCCTCCACAAACATTCCATGAGAAAGATGGCTAATTTCTAACACATCAAGTGTCGCATACATAAATGCAGAGGCAGATGTGAATATGTGATTCAAGACGGCGACTTGGCGAGGGAGGATGAATGATAAGAGATGGAACACGATTGAAAGCACAGGCATACAATAACACCACCTTGTAATAGAAGAGGGTTGCCGACGAGGATACAGATACACCACCACGGAATAGACGATGATCGGCTATTCTAAGAGTACAGTAAAACCACCTTAGAAATAGTCGATATAAGCCAACAACTCCGAGGATACAGTTACGCCACCAAGAAATCGAAGACTAAACTCTTAGCTCAATGGAATCCACCAAAGAATCAAGGAGTAAATATAAGCAAAATGCTTATATTCATATTCAACGCAAACCTTGTTTATATCTGGTCTAAACATAAATATTTATAGGCTATGAAACAACCCTTCAAGCCATGGGTCAAACTATATAATAAATACATCTAGAAAACCGAAAGGTCAATTTGTAGTCTTCAATGCACACCCTGTAATATTTCGGCCATAACTTCCCTATGGAAACTCCAAACAACAAAACATTTCTTGTGTTATCTAACCAACAAGCTATAGATTGCTGAATTTAACCGTTTGTACTGGAGCCGAGAGACATTTTAATTCTTCTTCGGTAGTGAAAGCCTTCATATTAATAGACGAGTACAAAGTAGATTAGGTAAGTGCATTGAAAAACAAACTGCTCGAGTATTTCAGGTTAATTGTATCTGGATACTATTGTCTGTGATAAAAATATGAGCATTTCCAACAAGTAAAATGAACCTAGGAGCACAAAATGAAGCTTAAATAATATATTTTCTATGTTGCATCATTTTCTAAAACTTAAACCAAAAAACTTAATATCTCAGCTGAGCAATAAGAACACCGCACCTCAAAAAGAAGCATGTGTTTTCTAGCTGGCGCCACTCCCTGTCGTCCCAATATTTTCTTCGAAAAGCTTTTTATGACCTCAAGAGTAATCTCTAATGGAGATGGACTTTTTGAAATCTGTAGAAAATAAAATCAGCAAATGATCGCGACGTGAAGTAAACCACTGTACTGTAAAAAATTATTTAACGCCTAACTAGACATAAAATCGTTACTATTAAACTATGGCTTAAATTCAGAAAACTGCCATATAGTTTTCCAGTTTGGCAACAAACTACCAAATAGTCTTAAAATTACAGGAAACTACCAAAGTTAACAATAACACCTCAATCCTAATGGTGCCACGTCATCGCCGCATCATCACTGTTAATTAAATTGCCACATCATCAAGAAAAAAATTCCACAACTACCCTTCTTCATCCTTGTTCTAATCCTAACCCTAAACCCTAAACTAACACCATTACTGCCTTCGTCTGTCGACGCCGTCGTCACCGCTATGCCGACCACATCCATTGTGATCACCACCGCTGTCGTCCTTGAGCCGCCACCATCCTCTTCCCTACGTACTCATCCTCATTTTTCCACCGTTGTCTCCTCGCTGCCGCCTCCATCAAAACTACCTCACCGTCGCCGACCTAGCCTCCTCGAGGCATCCCATTCATCATCATCTTCTTCTTCCCCAAATCAACTCTTCACTAAATCTTAACCCTAACTCTAATCACCCTGCCACCCACCCTTCTCTTTCGCCACTAATGCCTTCCTAGTCTCTGTTGGATATAGGTGCGAAGGTAATTATTGTAATTGTACTTGGACCTATATATAGATAAAAACATTCTCGAATGATAGTATACTATCTGGTTTGTGTGAATATGTTTTAATTGTTATTATGTATCGTTGATACATGATAATAAAGTCCTAAAAATATTGTGGGACTACCAAGATTACGATGAGATCATAATAGTGGGGCATGGGTAGTTGTCAAGCATATTCTTGAAGTGTTTCTAGTCATGGGAGTGTCGAGGCAGTACATCGGCCATCCAGAGTAGACTCGTGTATATGTTTCTTGATCCCGAGAAAACTATTGGTGTTTGACACCGAAGATTGTATGTAAGTGATCATTGGAGAATGAGTACACTGAACGGACTTACCGAGTACTCCTTGATAGTATTATATCAATCTGTCAGATATAAGTTCTCTGGTGACAGTGGTACAGATTAGTCTTTTGATCTGAGATCGTCATAGTTCGTAGTGTGTCCGGACTATACTTTAACTTCTACCCAACTACGGCTCTACGGAGTCGCGCATACATGTTTTTGTTGGGAATAGTCCTGAAGCACATTGAGATAGTGAGCGATCAATATGGGATTCGTCTCTCCCGGTATATGGGTTGATGTCGTTCTATGTTAGATATAACTATAAGCCGAAATCTCTGTCCAGTACGGTTGAGATAAACCGATAAGAGGTCATCAATTGTATCTTAGACGGTTATACGTTTGATATCTGCATGACTTAATGGGTTATTGGGGTCTGACAATTTCCTCACCCCAGACTCGATATGCGACTCTCTTTGACGAAGAGACATGATTGTACGGTAATTATCACTGGTAGACTTTGTTGGGTTCGGATGAGTTTGCTTAGCGATCTACCTTTTAACATATACCCGGGTAGCTGTTACATGCAGCTATCATCACTGACGTACCTAAGGGTTAACCAATTCATGAGATTGATCTGAAATTGTTTCAGATTCAATCGGATATGATCCTATTAACTTATTGTCGGCGTATTATCAAGTATTTACAGTCCCACGCCGAATGTAATTGTAAGTCCACGTTAGCTCTCCCGGTTCTTACGGGCTTGCGGAAATGATGAAAAACGATTTTTCTTTTGGTAGTAACATGGACTCAAAATACGGATCTTTGTTAAGCAACTATCTAACAACCTAACTAGAAGTTTTACCTGCTCGGTTAGGGGTTATACCTTAACTTGAACTCCTTCTCTTGGACTCCTTGTGGTGGTCGGATGGTTCTCTCCTCGTCGTCTCTTTGTGTCGAAGATGGATCCACCTGAAAGCTTCTATCTTTGGCTTCAACCTCAATCTTGAGGAAACTAGAACACTTGGTTTGCTAAACCTTGTATACTAGGATGAGTAGAGAAATGTTTTGGGTTTTATCTCTATGGTTCTTGCTTCTCAACACATGAGACAATGGAACCAAAAACTAGAGAGAAAGCAAGAGGAAGAGGGAGAGCTTGAGGATGAGAGAGAATGAGAATGATAGAATGAGCAAGACCTTTTTTCACCCTTGCTCTCATAATCCAAAATAATCATAACTCATAATAATAATAATTGAGTATTATGTGATGGTTGTTATCATATCAAATGGTCATATCATTTCATGCATTAAATGCAATTTGTGAACAAACAAGCAAGCCAAGGTCAATGCCAAGAAATGATAGCCATTGTCATGATGATGGTCAACAAGTCCAACCTAGTCAACCGGTCAACTAAGTCAACAAGTCAACAAAGTCAACCCTTTAACCCAACCATGGCACAATAATACTTAATTAATATTATCATTAATCATATTTCTTATTCTCATTAGGGTTTAGCAAAAGTCAACAGTCAACAACCCTAATGAGAATCCTCTGCCTCTGTCTCTCTGTCAACCGTGCATACACACCCGCATCCGCGTTCCGAGGAACACGAATACAAACGAGATAAAATCAATCCCAAAACGTACACTAGGATCTGGCTTAAACTAAAGCCCGCTAGTGATAACTGCCCGGACACTAAACGTGCACAAGTGCACGGATGTGACCGAAGCCTGTCGCAAAACCATGCAACCTCTACTCTTTTGCCTAAAGGCGAATAGCTCTCTGTGTGGGACTCTAAAGACTCGACATTGTTGGAGATAGTGCCCTCAGAGTCAATTATTGGATCACAGGCACGTGATTGCAATGATTGAGGGAGGACCTATCCCGGTAGGACAGTCTTACTCGAGATGATAGTATGCTATCTGGTTTATCTTTATCATCGTGTACTGCTTTAGGTGACCTGACATGTCGCTATTACACGTTGATAGAGCCCCTAGGACTCTTGCTTGACTACCAGCAGGTGGCGATCATATACGTGGGAGCTGGTAGTCTATAAGCACATCCTTAAAAGGTCCCTAGTCGTAGGAGTTTCGAGACAGGGCATCGATACTCCATTAGTAGACTAGTGTATACAGTCGAGACCCCGACGAGGGGCGGTGGCCGGTCTCACAAGCCACTGGTGTCAGTTGGTTCACCTAAGATGTATACAGGTGCTCATTGGGTTATGAGTACACCGGACAGGACTCGCCGGGAACATGCTAGTTGGTCTTATACCTGACGTCAGATAGCAGTTCCCTGATGACATGTGTACAGGTTAGTTCATCGACCTGGGGATCGTCATTTGTCTCGTGTGAGTTCCCACTGTACTTTGATTACTACCCTACCACGGCTCAAAGGAGTCGTGCAAACAGGTTTTAGTTGGGTACAGTCACGAGCCACATGGAGGCAGTGAGCGGATCTTCAGGGGTTCGTCTCTCCCGGTATTGGGGGTGAGGTCGCGCTGTGTCTAGGAGAGCCATTACGCAAAGCCCTCGGCCGAGGCAGGAGATTTACTGGTAGGTATTCCAGTAGTATCTCAGGGCGTTCTGGGCTACGCTCCGACACGACTTGTACCGCTTTTAGGGGTCTGACCTTTACCAACCCCCTAGGCCCGACATGCGATGCTCATAGACGAACGGACCGGACTGTATGGATATTGTCACTGACAGGCTCAGTAGGGTGTCAGGATGAGTTCGCTCATCGACGTCCTTTTTGGTCAATAGCTGGTGGCCCGTCACGTATTGGCTAATACCTCTGACGTGCTAGTGGTTAAATCCACAGCCATAGTATTGACGAGTCTTTAGAGTCCACCACACTTACAGTTACTCAAGCTTTCGGGCGAAACGCTGTAGAGACCGTATGGAGATATGGCAGGGTCCGATCAGATACGTACGGTATTGCACGGATCAGGATCGGACAGTTTTATACTAGTAGCCGTATAGTTATATGGCAGGGTTCGATCAGACACGTGCGGTATTGCACGGATCAGGATCGGACGGACATTACTAGCCGGCTTTGGTTTAAGCCGGATCCTAGTTTAGTACAGTGTAGATTTTGTCTCATTGCATTTGTATCCGGACGGAATACAGATGCGGGTGTGTATGCACAGTATAGGGGTTTTCCTGTAATTTATTACGGGACCAGTTTTCTGGAGTTGCCAGTTTGCATTCCGTTCCGGCCGGTTTTCCTTTGTTCTTTCCCGGCCGGACTTTTCCGATGGAGGGGGTAATTTGCAGTTTTGCAAATTACATTTGAGGAGGGGGTTTCTTGCATAAGGATTGATTATGATAGCATCTTTTGATACCATTCTTTTCTATCATCTTTTCTTGCTTTATTAAGATTAGATATGAGATGAAGTTTGATGTGAGATTGTTATGATGATGTTTGGATATGGTCACCTTTCTCTTTCTCCTACACTCACCTCCCTTCTTGTGATTGTTTTGTATTTTTCATTCCTTCACCATTCTCACATGAGAGGATATGCTTCACTTGAGAGAAAAAGAATGAGAGAGTTCATTTTGATGTGAGGAATTCTTCATCTCATCTTCTTCTTGCTAGAAAATTGAAAGCACCAATTTTCTTTACCTCTTCCTCCATCCATCAATGGCAACTACATAAACTCCAAGAGATAAAGTTTCTACACTACATTCTACAGCTTTTCTTGGGCATGTCGACTTGCCGGCTTCATGCCCGAGTTGCCTCGGTATTGAGGCGGGAGCCCGTAAAAGACGCAGGCGATGTGGTGCCCCCTTCGGCGAGGAGGCGACGATATGGAGACAGGACTTTCCGCGGGAGATCGGGACGATGAAGAGAAGACCGGAGGACTCGGATCACTTGGTATACTTCTCTTCCCATCTCTTGATAGCTAGTATCGGTTAATGGTTACGATCCGGGTTTATTGTCCGCGGTAGCGCCAGTTTCCGAGTAAGGAAAATTTTTGATTCCGCATTTTGGCCTCGGATAGACGGCCGGGGCGCTGCCGTGGCGCAACATGGTATCAGAGCCACGCCATTAACCTAGTCTAGCTTGCTCTAGTATGTTTAAAGACCCGATCGAACAAAAATCCCAAAAACCGTATTTTTCTTCACATCAGTTTCTGTCGAAATTTTTTGGACTCTAAAATTTTTTCAGGTGATTGCAGAATGATGTACAGAGAATCCTAAGAACACTGCAAAATTTTGGTAGCTTGATCGTTCCGTACGACCGCGGAACCGCGGCAATGACCCCTCTTTTGCCGCGGTTCCGCCGCAGTATGTTTGCTTCATTTGGCCAATTTTTTGTGGTGGGCTTTTGGGCTGAAAATAAGGGTTTTGGTATATTTTGTTTGGGCCCAGATTTTCTGCGAGTACTACAGTAATGCTTTGGGGCCCACTTGGTATATTTTATTCGATCGGATATTTTAAACTTGCTAGTTCACAGTATTTACATTATATCTGCGACCGTGAATGTCACTTGATCGGTAAATCCAGTCTAACTGCTATAGCCCGGTTAGAAGGATTTGCGAACGTGATTTTCACGTTGATGTTCTGTGTTTATGCTGTGATGTTGCGGATCGGTCGTGGGGGATAGCCTGGTTGCAATGCTAGTACAGTTTTGTTTTATATGTACATTTGATATTGCGGGGCGAGCGTCCGACATGTGGACTGCCGTCACTGCCAGTTTGTATTATTCTTTTGGGGCACGACCTGGTTGCAGTCGATGTACCCGGTGTATGTATATTTTACTTTCTGTACTAGGACTACCCCGCGGAGGGGTGCACGGATAGCCGGGTTCTAGAGGGCAACGGGCCCGCATCTCATGGCATTGAGACGGAGGGGCTTCACTCTAGGATTGGCGGGCTATTCGCCGCACTCGTAGGGGGTACAGGTTGACCCAGGAGGGGTGTCCAGGTTACCGGATTCCGTGAAGTGCTGGGTGGTCCATTCACGGTGCTGAAGGGGGCTGCCTCGCTTCAGGTTTTGACGGGTGACTTGCCGCGTCCGTAGGGGTCTAGGATTTCATTGCACAGGCTATCCACACGACCAGGGGAACGTCGGGTTTCAGCAACGGCTCTGTGAAACCCAGGGATCCCAGATATCTGTATTGTTCTGTGATGCTGTACATTTCTGTGATGTTGCATTTTATCATGCCTTGAGCGAATATAATATATTGGTATATATATTAGTAGATGTTGTATATGTTTTGCATCCGCGCTAGTCCAGTCCCCGCTCTGTCGTTAGTTAAGTAACCTAACGGGTGATGACGGGACCCAGTGGCGAATGCGGATGACATATACGTACATCAGTATATTTTCGTTCTTTGTGGTGTGATCAATTGATGGGACTGCGTTGATTCGGATCAATGCAAGATAAACAAACATATTCTGATGTTGTTGGAACACTTTTCAAAAAGCTGTTATTGCAATGACGTTCACTTTTGTTTTGCATCGTGGTATTCATTTGGAATATCCTGCTCCTCAGTCGACGAGGCAAGGGCCGAGATCCCTTCACCGGGAGTGACCCCTTGGACAGAAGTTTGCGTCAGGGCAATAACTTCACTATAGCCGATTACTTTTGCTTTGCATCGTGGTATTCAGTTGGAATATCCTGCACCTCATTCTACGGGGAAAGAGCCGAGATCCCTTCACCGGGAGTGACCTCTTTAGCAAAGGTTTTCGTCACTATATTTTTATAAAAAGTTATCCGGTTCCTTCAATGATATCAAGTTCATTACGTTAAAGGTTTTTCGCCAAAAAACAGCCATAGCCCTCCGTCATTTCAGATTAGTATTGCTTAGTATTCGCGCTACGTTTGTCGTTGCTATTCGCCGAGGCGTAGTGTGCGGTAGCTCTGTAATGCTTTCTGTCGTATGGATATTTGGATTGGTTAGGACAGTCGTACGACTTTGTTGATTATTCGTCAAGGGTCGTGCGGGTGGGTTTAACGCAATCAAGATAGTGACGGGTTGAACTTGACTAGGACCTTTTGATTTGTTGATTATTCGTCAAGGTCACTTGGGTCCTAGGGGTAAAAATCACATCGGGAGTTTCAAAAGAACTGAAACTTGCCAGGCATGTGCATACCTTCTGGAGTGTGGTGACTTGAGTGGATTCCGTCAAGTTATCGTGCGATGATAGTTGGATCCCGATTCCCACTGATGAGTTAGTTTACTCCTCGGGTGACCCCGACTAATTCTTCTTTCAGGTTTGGAGGAGAATTTAAGGTACAGTGGGAGGTTTACTGATTAGATAAATTGGTAACCATTCTGATCTAGATTAGAGTGCACGCTGAGTGTTTCTTTTCTCTCTCTCTTTGGCAGCGACCATTGACCCGACCCTGGACTATGACTCAGTGACCAAGTTGACCGAACCTTTTTAACACTGGCTTTTGGATGGTCAGAGTTGCAGACCTCATTGCCACTCCTACTTTTACCCTTTTCTCCAGGACACCCCGCATTACTGCGAACGTCCACTTCCATTGGACAAAACCATCGTATGGTTAGATACGAACTCGAAGGAATTCGAGGATGGTTTCCGGTTCTGGAGAAAACGGATAGGATTATTCAGTTGTCTTTTCCCTTTTACCTTCTCTCAAGTTATGAGTACTCCTTAGATTAGGAGATAGTACACCTATTACGCAAATTGGACAGTCTTCTTCCAAACCTTAGGCTGGTGCCGACCGGTAGGGAATGAAGAAAACCAATTAGCCTAAAAGGTGTGCAGAAGGTATTAAGATTAAGACAAAGCAAGGGATTAGTAAGAGGGCAAAGTAAAATGCGACTGCTATTCACGACCGAACCAAGTATTACTTCGCCAATCCTAAATCACCTTTGTATTTCTCCAGGACACTCCGTATCACTACGAAGATCCACAGTTTATTTGGATACTCCATCGTATGGTTATATACGAACTCGAAAGGAACTTGTTCCAGTTCGGGGATGGATTCTGGTTCAGGAGAAATAGGAATAAGGTTTATTCGGTTGTCTTTTATCTTCACCTTCTCTCGCTTTGCGAGTGCTCCTAGGATTAGGACAGTACACCTTTTATGCTTATTGGATAGTCTTCTTCCAAACCATAGGCTGGTGCAGAACGGTAGGGAAGGAAGAAAACCATTTGGCCTAAAGGGGTGTGCAGACGGTAATGACTAAAGACATATAAAGGGATTTGGAAAGATGGCAAAGAGATATACGGTTACAGTTGTGAATCTGGATAATGGAAGAGGCATTACTAAGAATACCGAAATACCCCACCGAAATATTTCAATGTTTCAGTTTCACTGTGTACTGTTAAAGGAAAACTGATTTCCCAGTTAGACACTTGCTCCAGGGTATGTATTTACCAGGTATGATTCTTACATCTGTATGGTTTTACAGATGATGAGTGGGAGTAAGTTATTGGGAATTAGGTGACCATCCTCATTATATCGGGATTCGTTGGAATTGATGATATTTGAGGAAATCACCTGGGCTGTTTGCCGGTCGGCAAATATTTGGTTTTGATTATCCGCTGTTGTGCACCAATTTCAAATTGATATATCTGTACGTCTATTTTCATAGAGTGAGATATACCTTTTGATATTATGTCGATGACATTTACCTATATCAGTGGATGGCTAGGTAAGGAGCATTAAACAGCGGTGTAATTCTTCTTAACCATAAGTACAGTTTTCAACCTACGACGCACAGTGAAAGAGTTGTTAGACTCAGCGGACTTATACAGAGTATTGTATGTTGTCCAGTGTCCATTAGGACAGAGGGGTTGGTCCTCATACTATATTCTGTTTACTTTTAACTTCTCTAGTTCTTAGACATGTGTTTCGTAGAAACACAGGGTCTAAGTTTTGAGGAGTTATAGGTATTTGAATAGAGTAGAGAACCAGGTGTAGCAAGTATCGGGATTCTTCAAAGTGATCGAAGATATAGATACTTGTGTATGGTATTCAGTTGATAGTAATGATAAAGAGAAATTGCTTCTCTTTCAGGTTACTCATAATTGGAAGCATTCCTAAGTTGAGTAACGCTGATCGGCCTCTCTCCATTTAGTTGACATGCACTGGAGACAACTGCATGATTTGAATCTGGTTCAATTAAATCAGTGCCTCTGTTTCTATATGGGATATAGAACAGTTCATATCTTGACATTGTTAAGGTACGGGGAGTTGTCCGGCTTATGCTTAAAACCAGACTCTGGATAACTCAAGGCATGTTTCTGTAATGGCTGTTTGTGGGTTGACCCAGGCTATGACGAGGGTTGATTTTCTACCATCTGGCAGATCAATAGAAATATTGTTCTAGACTCGCTACAGTTTTATTAAAAATGGATATTTTCAAAAACAGTAGTGGGAGTATGGTAGAACTGGAAGTGATTCCAGAACCGCAAACGATTACTGAAGATTTGATAAGGAACCTAAAGATTCAATCTGTTTTGACATTCCATTGGCCACTCCGCGGATAAGGTGGGTAACTTCAGGCACCCGAGAGGTATTCCGGTAGCCTCAAGGACGGTGACAGGGAAGTTCTTGTTTACCCACACTTGCCATTGTCGTTGTTCCAGGCTGCGAGACCCGGCAGGAGGATGAGTATAGCGTCGTTCTAAACTAGCTTTATAAGTGCACGTCTATATGACTCTGCCAGAGGGTTGTCGTAGTCAGTGGGAGCAGCGGAAGCATTGGTGGACAGGTGGCTTATGTCTATTTATAGACTAAAGCAGATATAGCGGAGATAGATCATCTATTTCTGACATGACAGTCATAGGTTTGACGTCATCAGAATAGGGGATGGATCTGTTGAGAAGGTAGTAGGGTGTGATGTCCTGGTTCTGGATGACATACACATAGTAGGAAAGGAAACTCCTATACTACGATCGGTTATACTTTGATTGTCACACAGTGGTTTCTACACACAGGACTTGGATATTATATCAGACATTCTGGCTACTAGATCTATGGTTTTAGATCTAGATTTGGGTGGTTTCCTAATCTGGGTATCTTGACAGCATTCTATGAGTATTTAGAATGGACGACTCCTGGCACGGTAGTACACCTGCAGGTAATGGAGTCACCCTCTCTAAAGGTGTCTTACAGACTAAAGGGGAGAGGGATACGCATGATTGACAGATCACTTGCTTAGGCAATTGAGTCAATCATGAGATGTCAAGTACCACACCAGATGTTGTTCTTGCAGTAGATGCAATAAGTTGATATTAATCCAATCCTGGAGAAACAATCGGAAGCAGTTTTAGGACATAAGTGCGTATCCTAGGGATGTGATAACGACAGCCTCTTTTAGGAGACGGTTATCATTCCAGGCTTCCAAGGTGACATGGATGGCAGAGTGGCTGTCAGAGTTATAGTTTCTTCTTCTGACGAGGGGCAGTATTTTGGACAGGTGGTCCAAGGCAATACTGAGGGAGGCATGGCGCTGGGTACTGATTAAGTTCAGTTATCGATACAGTCTAAGAAGTTTGGATTTGGAGTTCATTTATGAGATAGGTCCCATCAGACATCCAGACACATTCTAAGACAGGTATTGCTCTTTTCAGGAGATGGCTTTCTCCGCGAACTTGAGATATAGAGAGACATAGAAAGAAACTTCTCTGCGGATCCACTCACTGATGCTATTCCTCGAACGCATTAGTTTCGCAAACGGGTTTTGTGAGACTGACTAGTAGAGGAGTTGGGTGTTCGGTATCACACGGGCTGTGAGTATGCGACATCGCAATAATTAGCCTTGAGTGCAAGTGGGAGATTGTTGGAGATAGTGCCCTCAGAGTCAATTATTGGATCACAGACACGTGATTGCAATGATTGAGGGAGGACCTATCCCGGTAGGACAGTCTTACTCGAGATGATAGTATGCTATCTGGTTTATCTTTATCATCGTGTACTACTTTAGGTGACCTGACATGTCGCTATTACACGTTGATAGAGCCCCTAGGACTCTTGCTTGACTACCAGCAGTATGATGGCGATCATATACGTGGGAGCTGGTAGTCTATAAGCACATCCTTAAAAGGTCCCTAGTCGTAGGAGTTTCGAGACAGGGCATCGATACTCCATTAGTAGACTAGTGTATACAGTCGAGACCCCGACGAGGGGCGGTGGCCGGTCTCACAAGCCACTGGTGTTAGTTGGTTCACCTAAGATGTATACAGGTGCTCATTGGGTTATGAGTACACCGGACAGGACTCGCCGGGAACATGCTAGTTGGTCTTATACCTGACGTCAGATAGCAGTTCCCTGGTGACATGTGTACATGTTAGTTCATCGACCTGGGGATCGTCATTTGTCTCGTGTGAGTTCCCACTGTACTTTGATTACTACCCTACCACGGCTCAAAGGAGTCGTGCAAACAAGTTTTAGTTGGGTACAGTCCCGAGCCACATGGAGGCAGTGAGCGGATCTTCAGGGGTTCGTCTCTCCCGGTATTGGGGGTGAGGTCGCGCTGTGTCTAGGAGAGTCATTACGCAAAGCCCTCGGCCGAGGCAGGAGATTTACTGGTAGGTATTCCAGTAGTATCTCAGGGCGTTCTGGGCTACGCTCCGACACGACTTGTACCGCTTTTAGGGGTCTGACTTTTACCAACCCTCTAGGCCCGACATGCGATGCTCATAGACGAACGGACCGGACTGTATGGATATTGTCACTGACAGGCTCAGTAGGGTGTCAGGATGAGTTCGCTCATCGACGTCCCTTTTGGTCAATAGCTGGTGGCCCGTCACGTATTGGCTAATACCTCTGACGTGCTAGTGGTTAAATCCACAGCCATAGTATTGACGAGTCTTTAGAGTCCACCACACTTACAGTTACTCAAGCTTTCGGGCGAAACGCTGTAGAGACCGTATGGAGATATGGCAGGGTCCGATCAGATACGTACGGTATTGCATGGATCAGGATCGGACAGTTTTGTACTAGTAGCCGTATAGTTATATGGCAGGGTTCGATCAGACACGTGCGGTATTGCACGGATCAGGATCGGACGGACATTACTAGCCGGCTTTGGTTTAAGCCGGATCCTAGTTTAGTACAGTGTAGATTTTGTCTCATTGCATTTGTATCCGGACGGAATACAGATGCGGGTGTGTATGCACAGTATAGGGGTTTTCCTGTAATTTATTACGGGACCAGTTTTCTGGAGTTGCCAGTTTGCATTCCGTTCCGGCCGGTTTTCCTTTGTTCTTTCCCGGCCGGACTTTTCCGATGGAGGGGGTAATTTGCAGTTTTGCAAATTACATTTGAGGAGGGGGTTTCTTGCATAAGGATTGATTATGATAGCATCTTTTGATACCATTCTTTTCTATCATCTTTACTTGCTTTATTAAGATTAGATATGAGATGAAGTTTGATGTGAGATTGTTATGATGATGTTTGGATATGGTCACCTTTCTCTTTCTCCTACACTCACCTCCCTTCTTGTGATGGTTTTGTATTTTTCATTCCTTCACCATTCTCACATGAGAGGATATGCTTCACTTGAGAGAAAAAGAATGAGAGAGTTCATTTTGATGTGAGGAATTCTTCATCTCATCTTCTTCTTGCTAGAAAATTGAAAGCACCAATTTTCTTTACCTCTTCCTCCATCCATCAATGGCAACTACATAAACTCCAAGAGATAAAGTTTCTACACTACATTCTACAGCTTTTCTTGGGCATGTCGACTTGCCGGCTTCATGCCCGAGTTGCCTCGGTATTGAGGCGGAAGCCCGTAAAAGACGCAGGCGATGTGGTGCCCCCTTCGGCGAGGAGGCGACGATATGGAGACAGGACTTTCCGCGGGAGATCGGGACGATGAAGAGAAGACCGGAGGACTCGGATCACTTGGTATACTTCTCTTCCCATCTCTTGATAGCTAGTATCGGTTAATGGTTACGATCCGGGTTTATTGTCCGCGGTAGCGCCAGTTTCCGAGTAAGGAAAATTTTTGATTCCGCATTTTGGCCTCGGATAGACGGCCGGGACGCTGCCGTGGCGCAACAGACATTACGCTGGTAGTGGGTTTAACCACAGATCGCAAGCGGCACTAGCTATGCGTAACGGCCCCCAGGTAGATGCCGATAAGAAGACGGACGAGGTGAAACCCATCTGAACTCCTACCGAGCCTGAATGTGACAATCTGCGTACAGTCCGGTCTGTTTGTCTGAGAATATCGCATGGCGGGCCTAGGGACGGTAAACGTCAGTCCCCTAATAGCGGTACAAGTCGTGTCGGAGTGTAGCCCAGAACACCCTGAGATAACACTGGAAACCTACCAGTATATCCTGCTTGCCCTGGCCGGAGACTTTGTGTAATGGTTCTCCTAGACACAGCGCGATATCAACCCCCAATACCGGGAGAGACGAATCCTGTCTAACCGTCACTGCCTCCAAGTGTTTCGGGACTGCACCCAACTACTACCTGTTTGCACGACTCCTTTGAACCGTGGTAGGGTAGTAATCTAAGTACAGCGGGAACACACTCGAGGCGAAGTGACAGTATCAAGTCAGCGGACTAAGTTGTACTCATGTCACCTGGGAACTGATAACTGACGATAGGTATAGTACCAACCAACAGTTCCCGACGAGTCATGTCCAGTGTACTCGTAACCTAACGAGCACCCGCATACTATCTCAAGTACGACCAACTGACGGCTGTGGGACAGACCGTCTCCCCTGCTGGGATGAGAAGTGCATACGCTAGTCTACTCCGGAGTATCATTGCCCTGTCTCGATAGTCCTACGACTTGGGACCTGCATAAGGATGTGCTTGTGGATTACCCAGCCCCCACGAGTGTGACTGTCATCACAACGCTGGTAATCAAGCAAAGATCCTAAGGGCTCCATTAATGTGTATAGGTGATGTACTAAAAAAAACACATGTACACATTAAAGTAGAAACAAACCAAGTAGCATACTACCATTTTGAGCAAGATTGTCTATACAAGGTGAATATCCCAAGCTTCCATTAAGTAATATACAAACTAGTATGATACAGTAATGGCCTCTAGGGCATATACACTAACAGTACTCGCTCCGATGAAATGATGATGTGGATTATTAGTGTGTGTATAGTTGATATGTGCGGGAGTTCGATTAAACACGTGTATATGATATGCGTATATTATTCGGACGTTTGATAATACTAGCCGGTTGTTTTTTGAGCCGACTTATTAAGTTAAGTGTTGACTTAATATCCACATAAGATAAGGTTATGTTTACTAGTATTATACTCACTCTCCCTCAAGAATAGTATACCATATATGATACGTATACCATTCTTGTCATTTAGCATGCATGTGGACATGTGGGTCCACTTGAGAAAATATCTAGATGTTTCACAAGCCCTCTCTCTAATATATCATAGAAGAGAGAGAAATGACATAGACTTGTATCATTTCCTCCATCTTCTATCTCATGAGTTAAGAAACAAAGAACTTGAGAGAAAAAGATAGTTTTCCACTTCATCTTCCGCCTCTCATTTTTTAGCACTTTAAGAGAGCTGCTTCACAAATAGTTCTTGTGTGGAGTTGAAGCTTATGGTGGGTTTCTTTCAAGATGGATCATCTTCGATGAGGAGATCGTTGATTAATCTTGATCCAAACACCGGGAGCAAAGCTTAGGTCTTTCTCTCTAATAGAGAACACGCTACAAAGGTTGTAGCTCTCATAAACTTTAGTATAGATTTATGTTTGTTTTCTTTTGTAAAAGCTAGTTGATGGATGATCTTGGTTTTGAGTTCATGGTGTTTAGTTAAATTTTTGTTCTATGTTCCGACCTTGGTTTGCAAGTGTTGCTCTAGCACCGTGAACTTACAGTCTCCTTGCCGCCTCGCCGCCGCATCGACGTGAACGTCGTCATCATCTTCTTCTCATGCTTTCATTTGCTAACCCTAGCCCTACCCTAGCCGCTGCTGCCCTTCTCTCTTGCCGCCGCCTTCGTTGCCACTTGTTCCCCTCCCTCACCGCCACCTTCGACCACCTCCTTCGCTAGTGTGCATATTAATTAATTAACAATTATTAATAACATAATTAATAATTATTTAATTTTATTAAAAGGATAAAATGGTTGGTTTGCTACACATACACCGTTAGACATTGACTGTTAACCATGGTTTTTCTCGTAATTTCAGGACTTTTTGGTAGTTTGTTGCCAAACAGGAAAACTATTTGGTGGTTTTCTGGATTTAAGCCTTAAACTATAAATAAGAATTTGTAATTATAATTTATTGGTAGGTATGTTGTACTGCAGATATTTAAGTGACTACAGAAATTACTGATGTTCACAGCAGTCGCTAATCTTTAGTAGATTAATAAACATATATATCATTTAAATAATCATCTGCAAACTTAACTCGATATGGAAAAGATCGAAATTCTGCATGCAGTTGGGAAGTTTTTCTTATGTTTTATCAATAAGTAAATATTATCTAAATTGAAAAACAGACATTAGCATCAAGTATAACCAATAAAAAGTGGATATGTAAAAGCGATCAGGTAGAACTACAGCAGCAGAGCCTACCTCTTCCACAAACAAAAAAAGAGCCTAGCTTCAAGAAAGCCAATCCTCAACTTCACCTCTTTGCATTAAAACTATAAAAGATTGAAATGTAAAAAGGACCGAAAACTACAACAAGAGAAACAACAATGCTTTTTCCAAGAAGCATATGGTGAGCTATGCAAATTCATAACAGTCAATAAGAATAAGGTGTTAAAAAACAGAGCTTAGCTACAGGATAGCAGATCCACAACTTCAGCTCTTCGCAGAACACAATGAGAAAATGAAATGTAAAAAGGACCGAAAACTACAAAGTGAGAGAAACAACAATGCTTTTTTCAAATTTTCGGGTTGTCTAAGTCCAAGTAGTATGAACTATGCAAATTAATAATGGTGTAAATCTACTATGTGACATATAAAAGATAATTTAAAATTTGACCAATCAGATGAAAGCAGTAGTTTACCTGTATATTATCTCTGGCATGCCGTTGCTTACTTTTCTCATCACTGTTCAAAATTTTGAACGATGTTTTACTATCACGGAAGAAACGATGCAATGCAGCTTTCTGCTTTTGAATCTGTACTGCATCTTCAGAGGAAACAACAGAATCGCCTTTTGTTTTCTTCAGAAGAAATAACCCAGCCTCATACATCTATAAGCTAAGAGAATGAGAATCTAGCATTTAAACATGCTTAATTATTATGCGAGCATAACCAATTAGGCCATGACCTGACGAACCTGAAAGAGCTGATCAAGTTCACAACTGAGGCATAAGGCACCATTCCCGTCGTTGCAATTTGGGCAGTATCGCTTGCGTTCAATATCAACATTATTTGGCTTCTCCATTGTTTGGTCAATTTCCAAAAGCCGGTTAATTACTGCTTGCCTGGAAGTTTCCAGAGAATCTAGACCAGTTTGGATTGTGAATTTCAAACCATCTTTGTTCTGTTTCCTGAATGAGATCACACGATATTTAAGCATACTTAATAAATATAGGCTTAATTCCAAAAAACTAACAAATATTTTGGCTCAGTTACGAGAGACTACCAAATATTCTGAAAAATATGAGATACTTCCACAAAATTTTCAAAAACTATGAAAAACTACCACAAAACTTTCAAAAACTACGAAAAACTACCATCACTAAGGTGCCATGTCAGCAATATTTTCAAGAAACTACCATAAAACTTTGAAAACATGGTAGTTTCATGTAATTATGAGAGTTTTTGGCTGTTTCTCGTAAATGAGTCAAAGTGTTTGGTAGCTTTTTGGAATTAAGTCATAAATATATGCATACTTGAGAAAATAAACAAAATAACGGAGCCTTGTAAACACAGACATGATAAATTCGTAACCCATTAATGTAAGCTGCTTAAGATAACGTAGCTAGTTTCTCTCCAATAACATATGCAAGAATGTGTGGCAATAAGACAAGTAACCTCAATGACTTGCTTGGGTCGTCTCAAGCTTTATTTATTTATTTCATATTCATGATGCACCTTAAACCATTTAAGCTTACTTTTCACAACTTGATCAAGATCCAACAATCAATACACCACAAGTTGCAAATTTTATTTCTCTTCACAAACCAATACTAATGACAAAAAAGGAAACAGGGCCTAAAGCGTTATTATAGGATGCACCCTACGGTGACGACACTAACATGCCAACATTTTTTGGGATGATATATTTTAAAGTGATATAGCTAGATTTCGGTCAAAACTATCATGTTTCAATAGAATTTCAGCCAAAACATCATCATTACGAATTGTTTCAGCTAAACATATCTGATACCAAGAAAAACTATGGTGTTTCAAACAGCTATTAACCGATACTGATCTAAACGTCCGAAAACTAAGTTGTGTGGATGCACATAATTAAAATGCAAGTATGTTATGATGCATATGCAATGAAACTTACCACATGCAACATGATCAAAACACACAAGATCAGATAATTGAAAAATTATGACAAATAAACTATATAAAATTTAAGCGTTAGTCAAATTTGAATTTTGGAGTTTAGAACATTTGATTCACTGCTGATAATCGATAAACCCAAAGGAATGTAATTAGCCTACAAACACCTTTGTAGAGAATTCAATATTGTATTAGAAAAGCAAGATTCAAATATGTTATAAATTTAGATGTTTGAGAAGCGATCAATCATACATTAATTCCCGATTCAAGTAACCAATTACAAGCCTTACTAACTAATCCAAACCAGTAAGTACTTTTATACCTTAATGTTTATTATTTTAACTTGAGGTGGGCTGCTGTAGGCTGTGGTGTCTCAGGACTGGACTCAAATCAGTCCAGACCTGAAACTACTCAGGCCAGAAAACAGTGTCCTTTTGCTGCTCTTAAAGTCTTTTTTCCTCTGATTCTGATCTGAATTAATTGAGTGGGGAAGCAGGCGGTATTAGTTGTGAAGTTGATGGTGTTCGCGAGGATGGCTAGGGTAGCACAGATGATGTAACAATTGAGGTATCGTCGAGGTTGTTGTGATGGTGATGCAGTGGCGATTTGGCGAAGGTTTTGAAGGATTTCCAACCGCAGCTGGAGGGCTAATTGGTGCCACAGCCAATCGAACTCAACCGTAGCCGAATATATAGAATCTCACACAGAGATTAAACTCAAAATAGCTATTTCTTTTTATTAGATCATAACAGGTCCGTCTGCCCTATTCATCCCAATTCATAGCCTTTATATAGGCTCATAACACTCGTGATTTTTCACATTCATAACTCACATAATAACTCTAAACATCCATAATTCTAACAAAATACATGCAACTCAGGCTTTAAGCAAGCATAATTCTTAAATCAAACTCTTTGATTCATAACTGTTGCATTATGGTCCTCCATCATTCTCCCTGGCTTACAAGTTTCACCCCCGGTGAATGCAACAAGAGTTGATCTCTGACGGCATAACATGTCCGGATTGAATGGGTAGTCTGAACATAATGGAAATAGGGACTGTTGAAGCTCCGAAATCTAATTTTTATCACGTATATAGGGTACATGCCGAACTTCTACTGAAATAGTAGTAAGAACTTCATTGGCCCATGAAATGGGGTCAAGTTATTGGCATGGTTTTATCACTATATTGATAATTATTTGACCCAATTTTCATAAAATTACTATATTGATCTATACTACGAATGCATTGTTTTATTACAATCACTTTATCATATTGATTATCAACATCATCACCTGCTCTAAATTTTGTATCTTGTGGATATTAGCTTGCAGTTTGCACTTTATAGAAATTATTAATCACAATCATCTTTTATCGGATTTTATCTCGAAAATGCAAAACACAAATATGCTATGCAAATGAATTGCAACCTCACTATTATGCACACCCTAAAGACACCATCTAAATGATTGAGCAAATGCTTTGGATAATACTAGCATTAACCATTTAAGTACCTTGTCTGTATGGAAATATAAACGGTTATACCCACAATTAAAGTGAAATTCGGTGGATGCTCTAGACTTAGTAATCATGACAACAAATGCATCTTGTATAAATGTGGGTAATCTAAATTGGTGCTTGAACCTCCGTGAGAGATTGAATGCACAAATAAAAGACCGAAAAATCTCCCTGTCATTATCTTTATTCTAGTAAGTAAATGTGTCAGCTAATCTCATCGTATTCATTTGGATTCACATCAAAAGGTGACAAACTAAAGGATGGTGATCCAATCACAATAATGGTCTCAGATTCACTATTGACTTTAGGAGGAAAATTGGTAGGTGACTCAATGCAAGGGATACCGATCAAATTCTGGTCACATGATCATCCTTAATAGGGGATTGATTAAGTTCAATGGTTGCTTCATGTGATGGAGGAGAGTCAACAACATCAATAGACACAGTTTCACCCGACTTAACAAGAATGCTCTGGACAACTGGCTTAGAAGATTCCCTAGCGGTTTCACTAAACACACTAACCTCATTCAACGCCGTCTTACAAGAGATAATAGATGATGGAAAAATTGCAATTGTAATAGAATTGTTTAGTGTTTTAAATGTCGGCGGACATCCGATATATGTCACCAAAATTTCGGTTTTGGAGAGTAATCGACACCAAAATGCCAAATTATTTCTTTTTCCAATATTTAGAATATAGTGGCCGAAATTTTGGCATATCAGCCGATATTTCGGTATATCAGCGAAATTTATATATATCGGCCGAAATTTCACTATATACTAGTCAAAAAACATTATTTATGGGTTTTTTTAGGTTTCAAGTCATAAAACTTATTCAACCCCTTTTCTTATTAACCGTTTTTTCTCTCTCAAATCCAATCAGAGCTCAAAGGTGACTCGATTCCACATAGGAAGTGACTTTGATTGTAACGCCTTAGATTTCGGTTTATGTTCGTTTAGACGTTAGTGCGGGTTTACTGTAAAAAAAAGTTTACCAATTCGGGTTCCTCATATTTTATAACAATTAATTAATAATTTATTATTATTTGTTATAAGCATGCACGCACGTGTGCACGTAAATGTGAGGATTTGTTTGTGCTAATTTTGATCTTTGCAACCTTGACACTTAACCTAATCTTTGCTTAACCCTAATTCCTTAGATCTTTTGTGAGAAGGGGAGATATTTGTTTGGATGAGTGAGGAGGTGGCAAGGTGTGTATGAATGCATTAATAGAGGAATTAATGCATATGATACACTCACCCTCACCTCACCCTACACTCACCTCCCCCTCTCTCTCTCTATCATTCCCTCTCTCTCTCATTTCTCTCTTTCTTTTCTTTTTCTCTCTTCCTCTCTCAACAACTGAACACTCTCTCATTTTCCTACCAAATCCATCACAAAACCTCAAAATCTTCACAAAAATCACATCTTTATCTTGGTTTTGCCTCATGGATGCCTAGGAGCATACAAAGCTAGGATCTTTGTGTTCTTTTGATTAGGTAATGTTTCTTTTCTGTTCTTTAAGTTAGTTTTGTGTAGCTTAGCTTTAAAGTTTCAGTTTTCATCGCGCATCGTATCATTTCGGGTAAATATCGTATTTTTAGTGTTGTTTTGGGGTCTCGGATGATCTGCTGTTAAACCAGGTACTTGTTGCAAAACTTGACTTGACAATAACCTAGTATAGTGACCTAGAACCTACCCTCAAAATACGAGCCAATTCCACCATGTTTGGGCCGCAAATATATTGGTTCTGGCCGCAATTTGCGGCCAGACTGGGGACTTGGGTGTTGGGTTTTTGGGCAGGAGTCTCTAGGGTTATTTGTTGTCTCATGGTACTTGCAATTTTTACAGATTACTGGTACAGAAAAATCTGGGACCACTTGTGTGTTTCTAGTGTTTCGTTTCGTGCGATACGTTATCCGATACGATGCGTGTTCCGTGTTGCTGTTGCGCTGAGTTAGTTTCGTAGTGTCGCTATACGCGTTAGCTACAACACGAACCCTTTAGAGTACGTTTGTGTGTCGTGTTGGTCCGTGTAGATTATACGTGTTTTGGGTCTATTGCTAATATATATCTGTTATATCGTATTATGTTGCAGGTTCGCAGGCGGGGACTTCGGACGCTGCTACAAAAGGAAAACAGATGGTAGACTTCACCTAGCGAGGAGCGTTAGTGAGTAGATTTAACATCTACAGGGGAATCGCCCGCATGGCGTTATGCGTCTGGGCTAGAGATGTTAATACTTGTCGCATATTCTATGTCATATTTAGAATTGCGCATTTACCCTATAGCTTAGATATTGTTGTGTTTAGACTAGTAGCCTTAGGACACTGCACATATTATTGACGATTCATGTTGCACGAGCACTGATTGTATGCTACACACACCGTCGATAATTGCCATGTCACACACAAACCACTTATAGTTAGGATATTGCTTGGTTAGAGACATTGTGATATTGATTCATAATTCTTATCGCATATGACATATAGCATACCTGTATACTTACATGCTTACATATATGCCTTCACATACTTACATGCTAGATACATGTATACCTATAGGGTATTGTGCCATTAGTGTTAGGTACATACACACTTCATGACATAGCTACGGGTATACCTTACACACATATTTCACTTATACCCAGGGCGTATACTACATCATTACTTATAGGTAGATATATATATCTTGCTATACCTGTATGTTTTCACATACATCTGGTTATAGGTACATGTTTACCTTTACCTGATGTTATTTTAGAATTGGAGAAAATTAAGAACCGCATGATATTTTATATTAACTTGTTGCAGTTAATTAGCGGCTTTCCCTTTATATGCTTTCATTACAGTTTTATGTTGCATATATTATATTCATGGATTTTCGCATTGAGATATGGATTTTTCATGATGTTTTCTGGATTTGGGGACCGTGAGAGTTCATGAAATTATGCATTTGTTTGAAAAACTGGTTTCCCTTGATATGATATTTCAGCAGCCACCATGAGATTTATCGGTTCTGATATATATACCCCACGCGAGGAACGGAGGGGTCCGTGTGCGGATACATGGTGGGGCCCAGAGGTACCCCGAGGAAAGAATGAGGTCGTGGTGCTAGATGATGAGTTGCAAGGGAACCATACCATCCGGTGACATTACCAATGACTCAGCAGTTATCATGGGGATACCGACGGGAGTCATGTACGTATAGATACGTGGAAAGACGAGAGTCAGAGCTAGGCACTCGTGCTTTTCGGATAGCGTGTGATACGTACCTATCAGGGTGTCAGTCATGGGGACAGCACCTGATAGATCAGCATTTCTGTGTCGATGCTTGACACATTGGTTTCATGATATTTCTTTTTACTCCTTTGTATATATAACAGGGGTCTAGACCGCTGTTATATATGCCCTTACACCAATATTAGTGGAATGGGACGCTAATATATGTGTATTGACATTAATTTATATACATCATCATATTTATTCTTGCAAATATATTTAGGATGTTAGATTTTTTACTTGATAATTTGATTTGGGATATATGTGATTTATTTGAGATTGGATACATGATATATATATATATGAGATTTGCTGATTTTGTACATTCAGGATATATGAGATTTACTTGATATTGTACATTCAGGATTCGTGAGACTTATATGACATGAGAGCCAATTTGGGAGCTGATTTTAGGATTTGGGATTTGGATTGTCTTGATGGATTGTGATCCTACCACGATGTCAGGATTCCATGGAAACGATATATTTCATTCCATACTCCACATTTATCGTTTATACACTGTTTCATGTATTAGTTGTACCTGCTAGAGTACCTTTCATAACTGATGCATACATACATTTTCATATCATTACTGCATGATTATTGTATACTGATTGTCATATTACTATTGCTTCATGTATTAGTTGTACTTGTTAGTATACCTTTCATGATTACTGCATTCATATGACCTGTTACTGCTTTTAACCTACATATGTTAGATTCGCGTTGTACGTGTATACTTGCGATTACCTGCATATATTATTTACTATTCACGAGTTGGCAACTCACCCCCGTTGTGCCACAGTTGTTTTGCAGGGTGTTCCCCAGAGTAGTCGAGGTAGGCTATTCATCTATCTATCATCTTTTGCTACGGATACCGCATCGGCTCACAGTGTGCTGTTTTGCTTAGGTGGGTTTTTGTGGTTATTCGTGTTGTATTGTATATTCGTTGTATCCTTGTACTCTCCATCTACTACTTTCATGTTTGACTTAGAGACTTGTGTGAGGACGATATTGTATATTATTTGAGACTTGTTGTCTTTTATACAGTTTTTTTCTATCGTCTTTTATTTCTTCGTTTCGGCGTCGTATATTTGTTGTGGTGGTTGTTTTCCGCCTTTGGGCGTGTTTTTGCTCCCGTTTGGGGATGATTTACTTTTATTTATGTTGTACCCATTTTTGGGGCTAGTTTTTA
Source organism: Agapanthus africanus (assembly GCA_030015575.1). Taxonomy (NCBI): domain Eukaryota; kingdom Viridiplantae; phylum Streptophyta; class Magnoliopsida; order Asparagales; family Amaryllidaceae; genus Agapanthus; species Agapanthus africanus. The sequence goes on along the minus strand of JASDDO010000031.1, from coordinate 287,886,029 downwards.
CAAAGGAGGTGCTGTCAAAATTTTAAAGAAAATAAGTTGGGCTTTTAAAGAATTTGGGTTGTGATTTCAAATGTTTCAAAACTTCTATTATCTTTCCTTGTCTTTTTAATGGTTTAGATTTCTGGGTTTTGATTTTCTTTTACCGCTTTACGTCTGTAGGCGTTGCGTAGTATTAGGGCCGTCACGTGCCAATTTCGGGTCGTGGCATTGATAGTTCAATCTCCGTTCAACTTCGATTTCATCCTTAAATTCCCTCCTCTTGTGCTTCAAATATTTAAAAATTCCGAATTCGATTCCTCTCAGACTTGAAGCCCTCGACATCAACTGCAGCCTCTTTCTCGATCAACGATCCTCATCGACTTTGACTTCGATCTTTCCTTGACTTAACGCTTCGATTTTCTCTTTTCTTTGATTTCAATCTTCTCGATTTCGCTTAATAGGCAACTGCACTCCATTGAGCTATCGAGGGAAAAAATCATTTAATAAAGCCAACAATTTATATTAAGTTATAACGATGATATTTTTATCAAAAACATAAGTTATATCAATGGCATTTATAATACAAAACTGTAAAATCCGATATTTAGGAAATATTATTGAAATTTCTCCAATATCCGATATCGATATCTTTGGACCGACATGACACTGATATCTGACATTTTAAACATTGGGATTGTTAAAAGGCACAATCTTCTTTGATGGCAGAGACGGCTTTTTTAAATTAGACTTGTTAAGAATGGGAGAATGCCGTTCCATTAAAATGTGTATCATTTCTTGACAAGAGTCAATAGGCTCACGATGCTCTAATTTGATCCAGTAAGATCTTCCTTCTGCCATCAATTTATGTCTCGCGAAGTGACCCCTACGATGAGTATCAAAATAGTCATCCAAGTCGAATAACTAATAAGCAATGTATTGTGTATCCTCTTTACCGTAATAATAAGTGGGCTCTGCTATCGATCTCACACTTTCCCTAACATGTGTGTTCTGCATAAGGAAATGATTTGAGTATGGCATAATCATCATAATCAAAGTTGTCAACGCAATTTTCATAACAATATCCCGATAATTATGATGATAATCTTTATAGTCATAAGAAGCCTCGCTTCGAGTGCTAGCCCTAAAATTCTTGCTACGATAAGATATGGCCCAACCTGGGCTTTGATACCAATTTGAAGCAGGTAGTTAGGGCTAAACTACGTGTTGTGGATGCACATGATTAAAATGCAAGTATGTTATGATGCATATGCAGTGAAAGTTATCACATGCAGGCCTAATCTATATGATCATAACACACAAGATCAGAAAATCCAAAAATGATGACAAATAAACTTATATAAAATTTAAGCGTAGGTCACATTTGAATTTTGGAGTTAAGAACATTTGATGCAATGATCATAATCAATAAACCCAAAGGAATGCAATTAGCCTACACAAACCTTTGTAGAGAATTCAATATTGTATTTAGAAAATCAATATTCAAATATGCTATGAATTTAGATGTCTGAGAAGTGATCAATAATAAGTTAACTCGCAATTTAAGTAACCAATTACAAGCCTTACTAATCCAAACTAGTAATTACTTTTATACCTTTATGTTTATTATTTTGGCGTGAAGTGGGCTGCTGTTGTGTCTCAGGACTGGACTGAAATTAGCCCAGACCTGAAACTGATCAGGCCAAAAAACGGTGTCCTTTTGACCTCCTTTTGCAGCTCTAGTTGTTTTTTCTTCTCTGATTCTGATCTGAATTGATTGATTGGGGAAGCGGATGGCATTAGTTGTGAACTTGATGGCGTTCGCGAGGATGGCTGGAAGCCCAGATGATGTAACATTTGAGATATTGTTTAGGTTGTTGTGATTTGGCGAAGGTTTTGAAGGATTTTTCCAACCGCGGATGGAGAGATAATTGGTCGACCGCAGCCAATCGAACTCGACCACAGCCGAATATATAGAATCTCATACAGAGATTAAACTCAAAATAGCAATATCTTTTTATTATATCATAACAGGTCTGCTCCATTCATCCTAATTCATAGCCTTTATAGATGCACATTACATAACTCTCTTGACTTGTCACATTCATAACTCACAAAATAACTCTATACATCAATAATTCTAACAAGATACATGCAACAAAGGCTTTAAACAAGCATAATTCCTAAATTAAAACAAGATGCCTCTTTGATTCATAACTGTTGCATTACTCAATATCTTGTATCATGATGTAAACTATTCTCTTGTAAAAGTTGAATGAGCCAAACTATCATGATGTGGATTCCTTAATTAGTCATTAGTTTGCCTTAGAGATTCCAGAAAGAAAAGAAAGAAAGAAAAAGTCGATTATTCAAGGGTTGTTCACAACCTACTCAACCACACCATCCAACACAGTCCCGTACAAATCAATCTCTAGGAAAGATGGTTAGTGCAGACTTCTCAATTGGATATAGTGGCTACGCAGTGCAAAGGAAAAGTTTGCATGCAAGAAAATGCATCATAGCATTAGGTAAGTAATCATTAACAAGGATCGTGGATTAAACATGTTCAAACTTCAAAGTCAATGGTAGAGAGTACAAAAATATTGAGCAATATGTAACAGCTCTGACTGTTTTTGCAGGGCATGAAATTTTATGCTTAGTATAGTAAGATATCACTTTCCATAGTTGTCACGGTTAACATTAAAACATAACAGTTCTCATACTCAAAAAATTAGGAATTAACCACAATACTGAATTCTCAATCATGCATTTGCATGTGGCTTTGGAATGTCTACTGTTATATGTCTTCCAAAAATAAAAATAAACACTTCTATTGGCTACCATATTTCATCACAGTAGAGAGGTGAAATTATACTTATTCTTCACTCCATTCTTAGAATTGATCATTTATGTGTTTCTTCAATTGAGTAGTAGTACTCATTTTGACACTAACCATATATAATATATTTGTGCAATAAATGCTTATTTATCATCAAATAAATGCTTATCATACAAACAGATGCTTCTTGTGTGCTCTAATCTGGTACAATAATCATAAGACTTAATCCACCCGATCAAATGAAGAAAGTTATAATTTAATGATCATGTAAGTAGATTTATCACCGTAAAGAAAATTTCATTATTTAACGATCATGTATGTCGCCATTGACATTTCACTCTATTGAACAACATGAATATAAAGGTGAAGACATAATTGCATCACATAACCAAATAAGAACAAGGAAGAATATATTTCAACAAGTTTTAATTCAAACAGATTTTTTAACTAAACAATCATAAGAGCCAAGAAGATATTCTATAGATGTATTGTTATACAGGTAGCATCGCATTGTTCCAGTTATATCTCATCAACAACGGTAACCAAAGACATAATATGCTATTTATAGTATTAACAAAGTGAGCTAGAAAACAAAACCAACCTTGCAGTAATTTTCACCGGCCTGGAGATGGCGGCAGCATCTGAGACAGCTATATCAATCTTTTTTAGCAAGTCTGAGAACTCCTTGTGCTCCTCAATAACATCAAGGGCATGCAACCACCAAGTCATGTTCTGACTTCTACATTCATTAGATATACTGCAAACCTGGAAATATAAGGAAACCCCTTAAGTCTAAAACACAAGTCCTTACAAGGATAGTACTAGAAAGATAGAATTAATAACACATTCTTGAATGAGGCAACTTCTGGTGGAATGATAGTACCATCTCAGTCCACTGTGACTTTAAGTAGATTCATTTTCCTATAATGCTTGATAAGTACTACTATGTATTCTAAGTAATTGGAAACCTTCAATTGTTCACAACTGGGAATGCGATATTCAGATACTTGACAAGTAAACAAATATATCAATAAAAAAATCGATATATTATCATGAGAGATACTTCACATGCTTCAAAGTAGATAAAGACGAGAGCAGAGATATCTTCGACGCATGTCCTTTACCTCTAGCTGTGTAACTAAACAGGTAGGTTTCTTAATCTGTCTACTGATATCAATTTCATATCATTGAGTTCTTGAATCCCTGCATGGGACCATATCTGGATAGCTCTTCATATTACCCAAGCATCAGATGTGTGAATATCAGCTACAGTAATTTCTTACTCAAATTTACAGTTGAAAATAATTTAGGTTAGAGTCAAAGTTCTATAATGAATTTTGACTTTCATCCTAATTTATCGGTTTCCAATTTCCAAACATGATTTAAATTCCAAGTCTAATTATCATCTGGATCTGAATTTTTTGGTTTTGAACTTGAGAATTGTTTAAACCGAATAAGGTGGAGGATTTGTTAGGGAATCCGGTGCTAGGGTCGCAAACACTTGCGGACTCGGCGGAAGCATAAAACAATAATTTTACAAAACATAGCACCAATTCCAAACTCAAGATGCATCATTTACTAATTATTGCAACACATAGAAAACTAGTAAGCAAAGAGGGGAGTTTAGGGTGCTACAACCTTTGTAGCATGTCCACCTAATCGTGGAAGATCCGGCACTACTACAATAGGGGGTTGCCCCTACGGATATTGAAATCCGTAGGGGCATATTTATTTTGGCCCTACGGATTAGTCCGTAGGGCTAGACGGTTGCCCCTACGGTCCTTACATATTTATATAAAAATTATTAAATCGTAAATTGTTGTTTGCCCCTACGGAGCCGCAAACCAAGAACCTACAGACTTATCCGTAGGGGCATCTAAATAGGGATTTAAGTTAAAAGCTCAGATCGATCCCTACGCTCATTATTCCCAATTCTCGCGCGAACAAAAAATTCCCAAACCTTCGTTCCCGCCGATCGATCGTCGTTCTCGTCATCGCCAGCGCCGTCGATTCGTCGTAGCCACCGCCTGCTTTCGTCGTAGCCACCACCTGCTTTCGTCGTCGCCAGCGCCGGCTCATCGGAGTTCTCGTCATCGCCTTTGCACAGGTAAGGAATTCTTCAATTACTCAAATTTTTGATTGGGGGTAGGGCTGGGGCTGCGGGCTGGGGCTAGGGCTGGGGCTGGGGCTAGGGCTAGGGTTGGGGCTGGGGGTCGGGCTGCGGCTAGGGCTGTGGTTGGGGTTGGGGCTCGGGCTCGGGCTGCGGCTAGGGCTGTGGTTGGGGTTGGGGTTGGGGCTCGGGCTGCGGTTAGCGTTAGGGTTGGGGCTGGGGCTGGGGCTGAGGTTGGGGTTAGGGTTCGGCAGGGGGTTGCTGTTGGGGTTGGGGTTGGGGTTGGGATTGGGGTTAGGGTTAGGGTTGGGGTTGGGGTTGGGGTTTTGGATTTCAGGGTCTAAGTTAATTTCCATTCTAATTAGCATTAAGCTCGTTAATTGAAATGTTGATGATAATCATAAGAGGAAAATGTGTCTAATTTGAGAAGGTGTTGGAAACTGGACTAATAATGTGGGTAAAGCCCAGTTTAATTAATAATTTTATTTGTCATTCTCAAATTTTCTTGGAAACGGAGACTGTTTTGTGGAACTTTTAGCCGTTGGGCATGTTGGGGTTTTGTTTTTGGAGTCATCGGGCATGGCATTTGGTAGGTATCCAAAGACCCCGTGTCTGATTTTGGATATTTTTGATTGATTTAAACCGTGGGTCTGAGTAGTCCCTTAATTTGATCTGGTTGGGGTTTGAGTATGCAAAGGATTTATAGTCTGGTGGAAATTTTGTGGGTGTTTTCGGTTGAATATGTCTGCTAATTGCATAAGATGCTCATAAGATTCTGGATTTTGAGGATGGGCCGTTGTAATTGGAAATGCTTAGAATTGTAGGACCTTCTTTATTTTAGCTATATATAATTGCAAAAAAAAAGACACATTTCTAATTTGAAGAAAAGGAAGGGCAAAATAGGGATTTAGTTATGGATTTTACTTGGGTGTCTCCTCTTTTAATACATGTCTATCTTTACAAGAATATCATGTCACATATTCGGTTTTAGCATCTGTACGCAACTGCTTTGATTATCATCGTGTTATTAACATCTTGAACTTCTATCCTTTTTCTAATATGTTTCATAGTTACGGTTGCGGTTGGGGTTGGGGTTGCGGTTGGGGTTAGGGTTAGGGTTGGGGCAGGGGGTTGGGGCAGGGGGTGAGAATTTTTCTAGGTTTCTTTTAAAGCTTGTGAAGGAAATTTTGAGCCCCCTAAAAATGAACATTTCTAATGATTTTGATAAGAGACAAGGGAGCAATAAAGTTTTGTTTTCTATTTGTCTAGATTCAAATGTCTACTTATATATATATATATATATATATATATTTACAATCTCAATATTTGTGGCATGTTGGTTATAAATTTCTCTCTGTAGAAATATATAGCCTACTTCAGCACATAGCTAGGTATGTGATAAAATTATTTTTGATAAAACAATGCATGATATAATATGGAAATATATTTGTTTCTTAGCTTCAATTATACAAACGTGTTCCAAATTAACGTAATTCAAATAGCAATTCCTTGGAATTTTTTAGTCCAGAGAATCTTGATCAAGTCTCAGGATCATATTGATTCAAGAATTTTGTGTGACACCAAAGACTGGACGTTAGACGAATAGCCGGTGGTAAAACTTCTTAAAGTATATTAATTTTGAATCTTCTTCTAAACTCAATGATTCTACATTGATAAAGAAAAGCTTAGATATCGATGACAAATGGCCACATATTACAAGTTACAAAGATGATGTTCAACACCTTCTCAATGATTAGAGTTTTGGTGTTCATAATTTCATAATATGAGCAAGGCAATCGACAAATCATCATGATGTTGTTATGATCATAGCAAGATGTAGGTGCTTGTGTGTTGGTACTAAAGCATGATACAATCTCTTTTATTGCTAGTGGATGCGTTTTGTTCAAAGAGTCTTTTCCTTTTAGTAATTTTCCTCTTTAGGGAGTTTTCGACATTGAAATCTCACTAGTTGATAATGTTAAATGAGTTCTAGTCCTAGTTTGCTATATTTTTTGATATATAGTAGATGGTGATACTTCTTTATGTGCTTGTCGTATTAACTTGGAAGCCGACCATACCAAAGGTTGTGGAGGACATAATTATCGAGACACGAATCAAATGGTTTCATGTTAGAGCTACATCTTCACTAGAACTTTGGACATGTACAAAAGGAAGAGTTAATGTACATGTTATTAGAACTCATAGGTATGAGATGTCCTCTTTCTCTATTTCAAAAAAAAATACAAAATATAAAAGGAATTTTTTTTGCTCCAATAACAAAACTTTCAGAAATTTTTAAAACCAGTGGTTTACCTCTCTCAACCATAATTTATTCTCAAAATGGGCTTCCTTTAAATAGTTCATTAAAATATTTAAATGAAATAAGATAGAGAGGAAGAAGGATCTATACTTAAGTGCATAAATAACCAAAAAGGAAAACGAAGAAAAACAACAAAAGAAACCAAAAGATAGAGAAGGTAAAGCTAGAAGAATCGTGCCATTAGCTGCGGGTCATCTTTTAAATGAGCCCCTTCTTTGATCCCTTGCCAGCAGCCATCACAATCGCCATATATATAATTTCTTCAGGCAGTCCACTTAGCCGGTACCTGCAAATAGCATAAGTGTCACACGACAACAGTTAATTTCTATCGGTTAACATACGTTCGATGTTCGTCGTGACATAGAACTATACAAAGTTGATCTTAGTCTAAAATAGCATTTGCCCCGAAGTTCAGGCCCGGACGTCCTAACGTCCCGGTCGCGTCTTTCGGCGGAGAACATATGTGACATGTGATATGTATGCATGTGTTTATGTGATATGTGCGTATGTATGCATTTAAGTAAAAACAACCCTACACTTAAGCGAAATCATAAATTGAAACACACATATATAGAATACAACTCATACATGGGTATCCTCAAATCTAACTTTAATTATCGATAATTTATTCTTTTCAACGACAAATGCACACACAAAGCATATACACGGATTTTCTCCTTTGTCAGTAACCATCCCGTTCTTAGATTTCTCAATATAGTCATCATAACCTACAATTTATATGATACAGTCTAACATGGCCCATGAGTACGTCAGGGTTAAGAACTGGATGTATGTGAATTGGCAACAACGTATGCAACCTAAGTTTGTCACTGGAGTTTCTGCTTTCATTGAATTTGCACGCGCACATATAAGAAGGAGAAGACAGTAATGTGGCAGAAGAAGAAGGAGAAGACAGTAATGTGGCAGAAGAAGAAAAAAATGACATTCCTTGTTCTCTGTTTTAGCATCAATCTTCTGATATGAACTAATGATGGATTTCACATTGGCTTTTCCTTTTAGAGACTTCTTAGTGTCCAATGGAAAGTATACATCAGATTTGTGCAGGTCAGGTTCTTCTATGACTTTCAAGAGTTTCAACTGATTCTGTAAATTACACCCTAGTTGGGTGATACTTTTACCACTTCTCACTGCGGTGCGCTCTCTAATATCCATTTTGAATGTAATATTATAGATATTCATGCATGTTTATGTCAAAATTACTTATATTGTCAATATTTGATTATCTAGTTGTTGGTGATGCGTCCATATCAGGGACAGAGGCCACTCCCGCTCCTCCAGGTATGTTTATATATCATATAGTGCATGTATATTGATTTAGAATGCTATATCATAAATATACACACATTCCTTTTGCTCTTACTTAGATAGTAATTTTTATTATTGTCTAGCTGTAGGTAGTGACAGTAGTTGACAATAAAATTTGTCATCCTAGAAACTATGATTTTTATATGTGCTCGTGAGCAGTAGTTGAAAATAATACAATTGCATAACCTTAAGAAAAACAACCACCCCTTTTTTAATGAATTTGGACGGGTAATTATCCCAAATTTTTTTAAAACAAAAGAAAAACAGCGACCTATATACAAAATGGGTAAATGTCGTGATCAATAAATTACTTACCATTTGCCGAGACATGTATTTTTGCAGCATCCATACATCCTTTTCCTCTTCTTCGATACCGTATTCTCATTATCTTCGTCTAATCCATCTGAAACTGCAATTAAATTTAATTAAACCAAATAAAATCAAAAATTAAAATCAAACAGCAACAACAAAATCAATGAAATTTATAGCCTACCAGAGTCTTCAAGAATATCCACATATGAATCCTGGGCCTTCTTCTTTTTCTTCAAAGATCTTTTAGAAGCAAGGAATTTTGTTTTCTGGCAAGTGCTTTGAAGCTAAACACCATATTGCCTTTGTATTTGAAAACCAAAAAATGCCCAGTTTGCAGATTATTGGCTACTGTAAATTCATGCCAGCCATCTCCACTCATGGAAGGAACTTTGTTCTCGATGTGAAGAGAAGAGAAAATGCTAACCTAGTGAGCCACAATGTCAAAATATGGCATGTTGATCTTCACATCGAGAACAAAGTTGCTTCCATGAGTGGAGATGGGTGGCATGAATTTACAGTAGCCAATAATCTGCAAACTGGGCATTTTTTGGTTTTCAAATACAAAGGCAATATGGTGTTTAGCTTCAAAGCACTTGCCAGAAAACAAAATTCTCTGCTTCTAAAAGATCTTTGAAGAAAAAGAAGAAGGCCCAGGATTCATATGTGGATATTCTTGAAGACTCTGGTAGGCTATAAATTTCATTGATTTTGTTGTTGCTGCTTGATTTTAATTTTTGATTTTATTTGGTTTAATTAAATTTAATTGCAGATTCAGATGGATTAGACGAAGATAATGAGAATACGGCATCGAAGAAGAGGAAAAGGATGTCTGGATGCTGCAAAAATACATGTCTCGGCAAATGGTAAGTAATTTATTGATCACGACATTTACCCATTTTGTATATAGGTCACTGTTTTTCTTTTGTTTTAAAAAAATTTGGGATAATTACCCATCCAAATTCATTAAAAAAGGGGTGGCTGTTTTTCTTAAGGTTATGCAATTGTATTATTTTCAACCGCTACATCGGCTGCGGTTCCGCAGACAGCTCCTATAGCTCTACCGTCCGCTCAGACTCCCGCAGCCGCGGCTCCGCAAGCTACTATCTCGACGGCGGCTGCGCAGACCACATCGCCAGCTCCACAGGCCGCTCAGACTCCCGCACGCGCCGAATTGCATGGTTTATTGACCGAGGAGCAGGCGCGCCAGATTCTATCGTTTATCAGAGGTGGAGCTGGACCGAGCTAGGGTAGCTTTTTGATTCTTATTTTTTGAAACATGTATTTATTTATATGATACATATTGTACTACATTTTGAAACGATATTGATATTGATATTGGTTTATATTTATATCATATTCAGTTTTTGGGTTTCTTTTGTATATTATATGCGTGAGATGTGATTATGAATACTGCGATATATGTTGCGTGATGATTAATTTTATATTTTATTGTTATATATATTATTGTGCACAGGGCGGGAAAAAATCAGGCAGCCCTTTTTTTTATAAAAAAATACAGATAATGTGTACCTACGGATTAATCCGTAGGTACACATGTTGCTCCTACGGTTATATCCGTAGGGGCAAAATATCAGCAGTAACTGATATTCCCCCTGATCTCAGTACCGGGGGGGTTGGGAGTGCCCCTACGGATATGTCCGTAGGGGCCATTGCTTAGCCCCTACGAAGTTATCCGTAGGGGCCAAATATTAGAAATCCTGATATTTTACCCCTACGGATAAGTACCTACGCATATATCCGTAGGGGATATTACATGGCCCTATGGCTAACTCCGTAGGTACAGGTAATATATTTAAAAAACCCGTAAATAATATAACTTTTTTTACCCTATGGCCTACTCCGTAGGTGAAACTGGCCCTACACAGAACTCCGTAGGGGCAAGTTCAAGGCTTCAACTTGCACCTGCGGCCTTTGCACCTACGGAGTCTTTTTTCGCCCCTACGCACATATCCGTAGGGGCAGTGGGTTGCCCCTACCGATAAATCCGTAGGGGCAACCCTTATTTGTAGTAGTGCGAGCTAAACTCCATCGCCTCCGGATTGAGCTTGCAAGCCAATATTCTCGCCAAAGATGATCCACATCGAGAAAACCCCAACTCAAGGTTATACTCCACCATATCTAAGCAACTTGTGAAGTAACTTGATCATTTTCTTTACTAATGAAAAAAATCAAGAGAGAAAAAGAATGAAGGAATAAGCTAGTAAAGAGAAAAGAGATGAGCATTCTAACCCTTTCGTCAAATCCACAGAGTGCTAGAAAACACCACTAATCTCTACTCTTCTCTTTTTCTATCATTCCTCATTTCTTTATGATAAAAAGAAATGACTCATTTATTATTTATTATAAATGAAATGAGGAATCCCTTCTAGATGTATTTATGTATCAAATACATAAAACATCAACAAGTATATGTATTGCATACATATACACGTATTTGTATCACATACAAATACCAAATGAGAGATAAATAGAAAATGGACATAATACTGGAATATATATATATATACATACATATATATATATATACATACATATATATATATACATACATACATATATATATACATACATACATATATATATACATACATACATATATATATACATACATATATATATATATATTATTAGATCACCACTTGATTTAATAATCCGGCTTAAAGATAAACCGACTAGTATTAAAAACATCCAATTAACATACATGTATGAAATACACGTATTTAATCGAACTCCCGTACGTATCACCATATGCACTCTACCCCCTCATTTAAAGGATGACCTTCTCGATGTATACCCTCAATTTTCTTTTCGAGAGCGTCGAGACGGTCGTGGTATCCTGAGGATTCGGCGTATTCGGAGTTATGGCCCTTCCCGCTGGCGGCCTGTGCCTGGCTGCGGCTCTGGTTCCGTTCTATCAGGTTCCTCAGGTCCCCTGACGAGGTCATTCTTGAGTCATCGTGGCGAGTGCCGCCCGCGCGACCCCGCCGAGGGAGAGGGTGCCAGCCATGCCTGAGAGCAGGCGAGCTGACCAACACCTCCTCGGGGGACGAGAGCGCGATGGGCCTCGGGACGGGGGCTCCTTCACGAGACCTCGTCGTAGAGCTGTGAGGCGCCCAACGGGTCATTGAATCGGTCTCCGCGGGGGACATGTGGCCACCGGAGATAGCAAGACGCTGTTTAGTTATGCCAGCGTGGGTAGTGTCATCTCCACCTCTGCAGAGGTCGTGATCCCAGGAGGGGAACGGTGACCTGGAGGGCTTGTCCCGCCGTTTGGATGCGGACAAGGGCATCCACTATGGATGCGAGCCTGTCGATCCGTGCAGAGCGGGCGTGAACGTCGTTAGGGGGAGGAGAGGATCCGTCCGCGCCTCCGTTGTAGGGAGGGAGGCGGCATGCGCTTGGATCATCACGGTGTTCACTCGCCATGAGTTCGAGATCGGAAGATCAACTTTTGATGAGTGGAATTTTTAGAATTCCCACAGACGGCGCCAACTGATGGAGGTCAGGATCTCCTTCAGATGTTGTCCTCCGTCGATCTATCGCGAGCGTGGATGAACGGCTGAGATTGGTGTTGAGGGTTGCCTCCATGAGCATGTGGATCTCAGTGGGCTTGTTGTGAGGCAAAGCCGAGCTATCTGCAAAAGAAGTTCCGGGGTGGTTGTACCACCGTGGACCCTCCGACGATCAAGTTAGCCGAGGTATTTGAGCAAAATAGTGGCTTATTGGAATAAAATTGCGTTACCTGAGTCGTCCGAGAGAAGGGTTTTTATAGCGGTTGCTTGGAGCGAGCTGGCGCGAGATATCCGCCGTCGGTTACGCCCCTGGCGTTACGCCTGTGTGATTGACAGGATCCCTCCGTTAATGACGAGATACGCTCGTTAACGGGGGATACGACGGCGTGGAACTCGGGATTGTGGGGCGGCATATATCCCGCTTCTGGCGAGATACGCGGAGGCGCTTGGGCTCTGCGTTCTTGGTTGCTCGGTAGAACTGGGAAGGCTTCGCTCGGCGGGTGGCTCGAAGGCGAGCGGGAGACCAAGGAAACTCGGTTCTGTGATAGCTGGGAGGCGAGCGGAAGGCCGGGAAACTCGGCGTGTAGGAGGGCTCAGAGGCGAGCCAATGGTTATTTACATGGCGAGCACAGGAATGTTCAGGGATTCCTCGAAGGTTGGGTCTTGCCACGGGACGATAGCCCGGGGACGCCTCCAATGTGAGGTGCTTGCCCTGTTTCCGTGAGCTCCGGGGATCTAAGGAGTTCCCACTTACGAGCATCATCAAATACAGATGTCTTCATGTTGGATAATTTAAAGATAATTATCCTGCTTTTGCTTGTGGAATAGAATGCACTCGAAAATCTTTAATGATACAAAATTATCCTTATATGATATATTGTTAAATATTATGTTTCTTTCCGATACTAGAGTTAGAAGCATCCACTAGGATTAAAGAGAAATGGAGAACCACGCAAAATTACAACAATTTTCCGGAGGAGTTTTGAAACTTAATATATTATCTTGTATTTTGTTTATTGTTTATCATAACTAAAATAGACGACTACGATGTAATTAAACTTTTACCATTATTAATATTATTGAGACTCAACTTTTCACAAAAAGGGTAATTTTATAAAGATAATTTACCCAAAAAAGGAAAATGAAAAGATTTCCATTATCACATAACATTTATTTCAATTTACATCTCACCACTACAGTTAAAAAGACTATACTACTGCAATAAGATCACAATTGGCAAGAGAATTTACACAATACCGACCCCAATAAATAAACTTTAAGGAAACATGTCAATTAATACATAAACACAAAAACATTGGGGAAAAAAACTTCAGTTTGCAAATTCCATTCTTGATCTTGACTTGTAGAGTTATTATAAGTCTCCATCAGTCTTATCTCAGCGGCAAAGCCGGCCGCAACAGATGGAGGAAAATGCCAAAGACCTGCTGAAACCTTTTCTTTATCCTCCGATTTCATTGGGAACAAAGATTCAATATCTTGAATTGTCAAGACATACTCATGTTTGTTTGTGGATTTGGTACTGATCATGGACATAACATTCCTGTTCCTGTTCAACTTGTAGATGCTCTCTTCTACACTGTTCTTCACCTGTATCCAGAGAGAGAAAAAAGAGAATGGTAATCGCCGCTTTTCTTCACATGCTGCTCCTATTTTATATTTAAATGAGAAGGGCTAGCCGTGGTTCTTTGCAAAAAAAAGGAAAAAAAAGCAGCAGCAACAAATGTGCACGTACAATGAAGCGTTGGACAAAAGTTTGTTTCTCCTGCCCAACTCGGTGGATCCTACTAATTGCTTGCGCTTCAGCTGCAGGATTTAATAGAGGCTCTACAAGAACGACATGTTGCGCTTCCAAAATGTTTAGACCGTTGGCTCCATGTTGAATTAGCATCAAAAGGACCCTGATCGGTTTTGCTTCCGTCTTGCTGTCACTTTTCATCTTGTTCTTCAGTCCTCTAAATTTAGCAATTGCATTGTTTGATTTCCTGCAAGCATTTGTTTGCTCATTAGTAAGACATAAGCATAGGCTTCAGAATCTTCTGTAGTAATGAAAATCACAACTATATAAGGCCCTACGTGGAAATTGCTGGAAAGCGCTTGATTGGCAAATATATTTTCTTGTCTCTTGGTAAATATTGTTCCTCACAAATTTGTCAATATTTCAAATACTTTTCTTCTTTGTATTTTGTCATGTGTAATGTGGGATTTCTAATTGACTAGGTACTTGATGTTTGTGTTGTATTAGGTTTATATACTATTGTGGTAAATCAGATAAATCTGTATAAATGATTTTTTTTTGATATTGCCTTCTCGAAAATTGAATATTTAAAAACACCCCGCACATATGACTATTTGTACATAACCCACTCCAAAATTCTCCGTCAACTAAATACCCCTTCCGTAGGCGTCTGTAAAGTCAACCCCTAACCATGGTTAGTTAGAGGTAACCATGGTTAGTTAGAGGGGTAAAAAGACCAAAATGCCTCTCATCAACACTCACCACCACCACCACCACCCTCGGCCACTATCATCGACACCACCCATCCATCACCATCACCATCACCTTCCACCACCATCACTCCATTCTCTCAATTCTCTCTTTCCTAACTCTCTCTTCTCTATTATAACTAAGCATCAGCCTCCATCACCTCCATTATCTTAACCCACCACCATTATCGTCTTAACCCAGCAAAACCACCCACCACCACCACCAACACCCAGCAAAACCACCACCCACCACTACCATCAACACCTCCCACGCACCACCACCACCATCACATTCCGCCACCATCGTCTCCTCCTTTTTCAAACCCACCACCACCATCAACACTCACCATCACCGGCCACTATCAACACTACCCACACTCCTCCCCTCCTCTCTCCTCCCTATTTCCTTCCTCCTTTTCCAGCTTCTGGGTCAAGATCCTTGTCGTGCTCGTCATGGCTGCGGTGATGTCGAGGGTGAGGGTGTAAGTGCACGGCGGCGCCCCAGCCGTCAATCCGACGCCGGAATGCGGAAACGAAACTTTTTACGTACTTGTAAACCGGCACCACCGCGCACAAAAATCCCGGATCGGGCCATTAATCAAGTCCTAGCTAACAAGAGAAGGGGTAGAGAGATATACCGAGCGATCCGTGTCCTTCGGTCTTCTCGTCGTCGTCCCGATCTCCCTGCGGAATCTCCGGTCTCCATCACGTCGCCGGAAGGGCACCACTTCGCCGGCTTCTTTTACGGGCTCCCACCTCTGGACCGAGGCAACTCGGGCACGAAGCTGGCGAGTCGACGTGCCCAAGATTTGCTGTAAAATAAGTGTAGTGAGCTATTTTGTCTCATGGGGTTTATAGAAGTTGCCCTTGTTGGTGGAGGAAATGAAGTGTGGAATTTTGTGAGGAACAAGGGAATTTTTGCAAGCAAATGAGACCAAAAATCCCCATCAAAATTTGGGACAGCCCCTTCTTCTTCTTGGCCGGCCATGACATGAACAACAATGAGAAGATGGAGAGAATCACCAAAGAATAATACAAGAGAGAGAGAGAGATAAAATGTTATCATGAAAAGAAATGATCACAAGCTCAAACCCACACTCCATCAACCATCATCATTACTCCAAAAGTCAAGTAATGATCAAGTGAAGAAGTCAAGGTCAAACAAGATCTATCATGAAGCAACCATATGCAAAGACCACCCTCCACAATGCTTATTTGCACAATTGCAAATAAGCCCTCCTCCACCAATCTTCAGCCAATGAAAGATACAAAGAAATATGGCCGAAACAGAAAACAAACTGGCAACTCCAAAAACTGATCCCGTAATAAATTACAGGAAAACCCCGCTACTGTATATACATACCCGCATTTGTATTCCGACCGAATACAAATGCAATGAGACAAAATCTACACCGTACTATACTAGGATCCGGTTTAAACCAAAGCCCGCTAGTATTAACCGTCCGATCATGATCCGTGCAATACCGCACGTATCTGATCGAACCCTGCCATATCTCCATACGGTCTCTACAGCGTTTCACCCGAAACTTGAGCAACTGTCTGTGGGGAACTCTAAAGACTCGTCAATACTATGGCTGTGGATTTAACCACTAGCACGTCAGAGGTATTAGCCATACGTGACGGGCTACCAGCTATTGACCAAAAGGGACGTCTGTGAGCGAACTCATCCTGACACCCTACCGAGCCTGTCAGTGACAATATACGTACAGTCCGGTCCGTTCGTCTATGAGCATCGCATGGCGGGCCTAGGGGGTTGGTAAAAGTCAGACCCCCAAAAGCGGTACAAGTCGTGTCGGAGTGTAGCCTAGAACACCCTGAGATACTACTGGAATACCTACCAGTAAATCTCCTGCCTCGGCCGAGGGCTTTGTGTAATGGCTCTCCAAGACACAGCGCGACCTCACCCCCAATACCGGGAGAGACGAACCCCTGCAGATCCGCTCACTGCCTCCATGTGGCTCGGGACTGTACCCAACTAAAACCTGTTTGCACGTCTCCTTTGAGCGTGGTAGGGTAGTAATCAAAGTACAGTGGGAACTCACACGATACAAATGACGATCTCAGGTCGATGAACTAACCTGTACACATGTCACCAGGGAACTGCTATCTGACATCAGGTATAAGACCAACTAGCATGTTCTCGGTGAGTCCTGTCCGGTGTACTCATAACCCAATGAGCACCTGTATACATCTTAGGTGAACCAACTGACACCAGTGGCTTGTGAGACCGGCCACCGCCCCTCGTCGGGGTCTCGACTGTATACACTTGTCTACTCTGTAGTATCGATGCCCTGTCTCGAAACTCCCACGACTAGGGACCTTTTAAGGATGTGCTTATAGACTACCAGCTCCCATGTATATGATCGCCCTCATACTGCTGGCAGTCAAGCAAGAATCCTAGGGGCTCTATCAACGTGTAATAGCGACCTGTAAGGTCACCTAAAGTAGTACACGATGATAAAGATAAACCATATAGCATACTATCATCTTGAGTAAGACTGTCCTACCGGAATAGGTCCTCCCTCAATCATTGCAATCACATGCCTGTGATCCAATAATTGACTCTGAGGGCACTATCTCCAACAATCTCCCACTTGCACTCAAGGCTAATTATTGCGATGTCGTATACTCACAGCCCGTGTGATACCGAACACCCAACTCCTCTACTATTCAGTCTCACAAAGTTCGTTTGCGAAACTAATGCGTTCGAGGAATATCCTCAGCGAGTGGATCCGCCTTGATGTTTCTTTCTATGTCTCTCTATATCTCAAGTTTGCAGAGAAAGCCATCTCTCCGAATGAGCAATACCTGTCTTAGAATGTGTCTGGATGTCTGATGGGACCTAGCTCATAAATGAACTCCAAATCCAAACTTCTTAGACTGTATCGTCAACTGAACTTAATCAGTATCCTGAGCCATGCCTCCCTCAGTATCCTCCTGGACCACCTGTCCAAAATACCGCCCCTCGTCAGAGGGAAAACTATAACTCTGATAACCTCTCTGTCATCCAGGTCACCTTGGAATCCTGGAATGATAAATGTCTCCCGAATGAGGCTGTCGTTATCATATCCCTAGAACATCCACTTATGTTCTAAAACTGCTTACGATTGTTTCTCCAGGATTGGATTAATATCAACTTATTGCATCTACTGCAAAAACAACATTTGGTGTGGTACTTGACATCTCATGATTGACTCAATTGCCTAAGCAAGTGATCTGCCAATCATGCACATCCCTCTCCCCTTTAGTCTGTAAGACACCTTTAGAGAGGGTGACTCCATTACCTGCAGGTATATTACCGTGCCAAGAGTCGTTCATTCTAAATACTCTTAGAATGCTGTCTAAGTACCCAAATTGAGAAACTACCCAAATCTAGATCTATAACCATAGATCCAGTAACCAGAATGTCTGATATTATATCTATATCCTATGTGGAGAAACCACTGTGTGACAACCAAAGTATAACCGATCGTAGTATAGGAATATCACTTCCTACTCTGTGTATGTCATCCAAAATACCAGGACATCACACCCTACTACCTTCTTAACAGATCCATCCTCTATTCTGATGAAGTCAAACCTATGACTGTCACATCAGAAATAGATGATCTATCTCCGCTATATCTGTTTTAGTTTATAAATAGACATAAGCCACTTCTCCACCAATGCTTCCGCTGCTCCCACTGACTACGACAACCCTCTGGCAGAGTCATATAGACGTACACTTCTAAAGCCAGTTTAGAACGACGCTATACTCATCCTCCTGTCGGGTCTCACAGTCTTGAACAACAGCAATGGCAAGTCTGGGTAAACAAGAACCTCCCTGTCACCGTCCTTGAGGCTACCGGAGTACCTCTCGGGTGCCTGAGGTTACCCACCTTATCTGCGGAGTGGCCAATGGAATGTTAAATCAGATTGAATCTTTAGGTTCTTGTCAAAACTTCAGTAATCGTTTGCGGTTCTGGAATCACTTCCAGTTCTACCATACTCCCACTACTGTTTTCTAAAAAATCCATTTTACTTAAAACTGTGGCGAGTCTAGAACAATATCACTATTGATCTTCCAGATGGTAGAAAGTCAACCCTCGTCATAGCCTGGGTCAACCCATAAACAACCATTACAGAAACGTGCCTTGAGTTATCCAGAGTCTGGTTTTAAGCATAAGCCAGACAACTCTCCGAACCTTAACATCGTTAAGATATGAACTGTTCTATATCCAATATAGAACCAGAGGCACTGATTTAATTGAACTGGATTCAAATCATGCAGCTGTCTCTAGTGCATGTTAACTAAATGGAAGGAGGCCTATCAACGTTACTCAACTTAGGAATGCTTCCAATTACGAGTAATCTGAAAAAGAAGCAAGTTCTCTTAATCATTACTATCAACTGAATACCATACTCAAGTATCTACATCTTCGATCACTTTGAAGAATCCCGATACTTACAATACCTGGTTCTCTACTTTATTCATATACCTATAACTTCTCAAAATTCGGACCCTGTGTTTCCTCGAAACACCTGTCTAAAAACTAGAGAAGTCATAAGTAAACCGAATATAGTACGAGGACCAACCCCTCTGTCCTAATGGACACTGGACAACATACAATACTCTGTATAAGTCCTTGGAGTCTAATAACTCAAACCCTGTGTGTCGTAGGTTAAAAACTGTACTTATGGTTAAGAAGAATTACACCGCTGTTTAATGCTCCTTACCTAACCATCCATTGATATAGGTAAATGTCATCGACATAATTTAAAAAGGGTATATCTCACTCTATAAAAATAGACGTATAGATATATTAATTTGAAATTGGTGCATAACAGCGCATATTCAAAACCAAATATTTGCCATCCGGCAAACAACCCAGGTGACTTCCTCAAATATCACCGATTACAACGAATTCCGATATAATGAGGATGATCACCTAATTCCCAATAACTTGCTCCCACTCATCATCTGTAAAACCATACAGATGTGAGAATCATACCTGGTAAATACATACCCTGAAGCAAGATCTGATTGGGAAATCAGTTTTCCTTTAACAGTACACAGTGAAACTGAAACATTGAAATGTTTCGATGGGGTATTCTGGTATTCCTAGTAATGCCTCTTCCATTATCCAGATTCACAACTGTAACCGTGTAATTCTTTGCCATCTTTCCAAATCCCTTTATATGTCTTTAGTCATTACCTTCTGCACACCCTCTTAGGCTAAATGGTTTTCTTCCTTCCCTACCGTTCGGCACCAGCCTATGGTTTGGAAGAAGACTATCCAATAAGCATAATGGGTGCACTGTCCTAATCCTAGGAGCACTCGCAATGCGAGAGAAGGTGAAGATAAAAGACAACCGAATAAACCTTATTCCTATTTCTCCTGAACCAGAATCCATCCCCGAACTGGAACAAGTTCCTTTCGAGTTCGTATATAACCATACGATGGAGTATACAATAAATTGTGGATCTTCGTAGTGATACGGAGTGTCCTGGAGAAATACAAAGGTGATTTAGGATTGGCGAAGAAATACTTGGTTTGGTCGTGAATAGCAGTCGCAATTTACTTTGCCCTCTTACTAATCCATTGATATGTCTTTACTTAATACCTTCTGTACACCATCGTTAGGCTAACTGGTTTTCTTCATTCCCTACCGGTCGGCACCTGCCTATGGTTTGGAAGAAGGCTATCCAATTTGCGTAATAGGTGTACTATCTCCTAAACTAAGGAGTACTCGCAACCTGAGAGAAGGTAAAAGGAAAATACAACTGAATAGTCCTATCCGTTTTCTCCAGAACCGGAAACCATCCTCGAATAAATTCCTTCGAGTTCGTATATAACCATACGATGGTTTTATCCAATGGAAGTGGATGTTCGTAGTAATACGGGGTGTTCTGGAGAAAATGGTAAAAGTAGGAGTGGCAATGAGGTAAGAAACTCTGACAATCCAAAAGCCAGTGTTTAAGAAGGTTCGGTCAACTTGGTCACTGAGTCATAGTCTTAGGGTCGGGTCATGGTCGCTGCCAAAGAGAGAGAGAAAAGAAAAACTCAGCGTGCACTCTAACCTAGATCAGAATGGTTACCAATTTATCTAATCTGGAAACCTCCCACTGTACCGTCAAATTCTCCTCCAAACCTGAAAGAAGAATTAGTCGGGATCACCCGAGGAGTAAACCAACTCATCAGTGGGAATCGGGATCTAACTATCATCGCATGATAACGTGACGGAATTCGCTCACGTTATCACACTCCAGAAGATATGCGCATATCTGGCAAGTTTCAGTTTCTTTAGAAACTCCCGATGTGATTTTTACCCCATGCACTTATGACCTTGACTTTGGCCAACATATCATAAGTCACATGTCAAGTTCTACCCGTCATTCTCCAGGTTAATTTGAGCCCACCCATACATACCCTTGACTTTGGCCAAAATAGTAGTACGACTGTCCCAAACCAACGCATCTATCTATGCTGCATATGAATACCCAATAGCTACCAATCACTGTGCCTTGACTTTGGCCAACATACACAGCTTGAATACATATTGACTATCCATATGAAACGACGGAGGGCTACGAATGGTTTCTGGCGAAAACCTTTAATGTAATGAACTTGATATCGTTGAAGGAACTGGATAGCTTTTATGAAAATATAGTGACGAAAAACTTTGCTAAAGAGGTCACTCCCGGTGAAGGGATCTCGGCTCTTTCCCCGTAGAATGAGGTGCAGGATATTCCAACTGAATACCACGGTGCAAAGCAAATGTTTTAGTATTTGGGGGGAGTTTTAATTTAAATTCGGGGACCGAATTTCTTTAAGGGGGAAAGATTGTAACGATTTGAAAATCGTTTCGGTGAAATTTCGGAAAATCGGTAAAATAAGGGGATTTTTTGTAAAAATTCAAAATACAAATATCTTTATTTTAAAATTAAATATACATATTCTAGCTATATAATTGCTAGTATTTGGTGTTTATTGAGCCACTGGCGAAATTTCAAATTTTCTGGAAAAAAATTATTTTAATATTATTTTAAGCCGTCACTAATACATTTAATTAGGGTAAATTACAAATTGGAATGGGTTGATACAAATTTTATAATTCTTGACACACTAAACTGACATGTAAAATATTGTTTCTGAAACGAAATCGTTTGCCATAACGGTTTAGAAATTATTGAAGAAAAAAGGCTTTTTTTTAGTGAATTTAGTGTAAATGGTTGTTTGGGGTATAACATTTATCTTTTTCCCCCACACCCACACCCACACCCACACTCACTCACCCCATCCCCTTGTGGCTGAAATTCAGCAGCACTTCCCCCCCTTTTCCCCACTCCATTCCACACAAATAAGAAAAGAAAACAAAAAGAAAAGTATAAGAAAAGAGGTATGGTTGTGTTGACCTTGGACTTCTTTGACATGTCAATACTTTCCCCACCTCATTCTCTCTCCAATCTCCCCAAAATTGGTTGAACCCTCCTCTTTCTTACTGCCGCAACAGCCCCTTCTCTTCTCTTTCTCATTTCACCTCAAAATTTCATCACAAAATGCCCAAAAATCAATACAAAAACCTCATAAAATCAAAATCCAATCTCTACCCATTTTTCCTTGGCCCATCTAGCATGGATCTTGGTGAAAAGAGAGCAATTTGGGAGGCTTAGATTCTTGCTAGATCTCTTATTGGGAGGTATAAATCTTAACCCATGTCTTAATTGTTGGTTAATTACTCCAATTTAGTTAAATTTGGTGTTTAATTTTGGTTAAATTGCAAACTTGAATTGTGGTATTAATGGAAATATGTGAGATTAAAATCAAGATAGGGTTTTATCACATCATTAAGGTTGCCATGAGTAGATTAACATGTTAATACTTGCTAAAATCTAATCTAGTTACTAGTTTCAAATTGTTAGTTGGAAATTGTGATAAATATGCTATTTTGCTAACTAGGTTTTTTAGAAATTGATTTATAATTGGGATTAAAATCTAAATTAAGGTTTCATGTCATCATTAATATTATAATGAGTGTTTTAATGACTTCGGACTATGCAAAATCAAGCGTAGTTATTGTTTTGTGCATTTTTAGTTGAAATTGTTAAAATTAGATAAATTGCAAAACTAGAATTTTTATTTTTATAAGAATTGATGATATTAAATTCTTGAAATGGGTTGTATGACTTATTTGAGATGTTTAATAAGTATTATAGCCGCTGGATTTGTTTAAACGTCGAGTTTTGTACTAAAACGGGTAATTTTTGCTTGCTAGATTTTCGGAAAAATGCCTTTTAAGGTAAATTTGGGGGTTTTGTGAATTTTAACCTATTTTATATTATAGTTAGTGTTCGTGGATGCGAAAATGAGTGTGTTTGGGTTTTCTTGATGGTTTTACGTTTGTACATCGACATCGAGGGTTGGTTTGACTATTCTTGCATGCGTAGGCGATAGGTTTTGACCTATGCGTGATACGCGTGCCGATTTGATTTTCGTATGCCGTTTCGATTTTGAATTTGGTTTTAATGCTATACGGCGCGTTATGATATGTAGGTACTCTATGTGGACTTCGAGACGACAAGCAAGCGCGTGGCGACGTCGGCACCGGCGAGCGAGAACCGGGTGAGTAGATTTATATCTACGGGGAGAAGTCGGGTGGATGGCGTATAGCACCCCCGCAGTCCGTAGTATAGTTCATATATATATATGTTTATATAGGTGTTTTATGATACGAGAATGTTTATTCATGATATGATTATGTGTTCATGGATTACTCTTAGGTTAATTGCGAAACCTTAGAGTAGTTGTTATACCCACATACGCACACACAGACTTGCATACATTACTTTCTTGTGCGTAGATGGGGATGTGTATATATGTATATATGCGTGGGTATGGGACTATGCATATATACATTCATATACACATGCATGGATGATGAGGATAGTACTTGGGATTTAAGATGAGTCGATGAGATTTGATTTGAGGCCGTGAGATCGGTGATATGGCAGGGTTCGTATTTGAGATACGACATGACGTTGTAGCGGGTCGTTGACGTAGTGTTTCACACACGTGCATGCATACTTAGGCAGTATCAGTATTGTACTAGACGTAGATCAGTACCCCGATCATGATATTTGATAAAGAGGATACCAAATGAATAGTATGATGAATGTGATATTGACCCGTACCCAAATTTGGGGATGCCGTACGACGGATTTACGTACGAGCTATATATTGATGTTTGATCCGCACTCTTTACTTGGGATGTCTGATTATAGATATGGTATCGGATATGATATTATTAAGGCGGGATCACCGACTAATATATATACAGGTATGTATATGTATCGACTCAGATGTTAGGCGGTTTCCTTACCTGTAGTTCAGCTTGTTAGTTCAGCCGTATAGTTTAGTGTAGTTGTTAGACTAGATTAGACCCCCACCTATTTCAAAACTAACGAATCGTGGGTATTTTAAAAGAAAGGTCAAGGGATTCTACGGATATTTCAAAAGACGTATCTTTTCTTAAAAACACCGTAGCCCTTATTTTCAAAACACCGCGATTCGTGTTATTTCAAAAGGCACTTTGTAGGACTTATATTAGGGTAATGCAGATTAGTTATCGTTGTGTCTAGTATTCAGCTCCCGCACATTATTGCTGTTGCTCCGCATCGCATACTTACATTGTTATTTCATATTGCATTGTTGATATTATGCTGTTAGGACACCAGCACCATTACCGATGATGCGTATGTGTAGGGTTCCTAGGCATCCTAAAGAGTTCTCACAAGGCATCGAACATGCCAATTTAAAAAAATGGTGCCGAGAAACCCTAGTTAACGGATCGTAGACTAGATGTTTAGGCGAAAAACTAAACTAGTTAACATATTAACTAAAGGTTAGATGCTACAACCTTTGTAGATCCGGTTACCCTCTTCCTTGGCTCTACGAAGGCATCCTCTCGCTGTCCATCTCGATTCCCAAACTCGAACGTTGGCTTCATCGGAGAAACGGGCGAGCTAGGTCGTCGGCTTTGTGTCAAAGACGATCTACCTCGAGGCATCGCAAGTTCAAGCTCCGACTTCAACAAGTGGTGAAACTTGTGAAGAAAACACCCAAAACAACTTGGCAAGAGATAGAGGGTGAAGAAATAGGAGGTGGGTTCACTTTAGAATTGGATTTCTCACTTTAGAAATCAAGTTGCCATTGATGGCATCAAGCTTTCTCTTTGAAGAAGAAGAAGAAGATGAAGAAAGAATGATAAGTTTTCTATTTTAAAAATAAAACTAATATGAATACTTATCATATCTTGACCATGGTCAAGTGTAGAGATTAAACTAAGGTTAGTTGGAGTGGTTAGGGTTAAGGATGAGATAAGGATGGTGGACTTTGTCAAAGCTTCAAGAAGCTTCAACATAGCTCCAAAATAAGCCACCATTCTTAACTTAATCCTTTCCAAATAAATAAACAAATAAATAAATGAAAAACCAAAACCCTAATCATCACTTAACCATGGTTTAATCCTTTACACTTAACCACATTATCAAGTATCATCAAACATGATACAAAGTAGTGCACAAAAGTATATCATATATACTTCTTGCACATCGAGTGAGAAAATCCATATAAAGTGAACCAATACTAGCTAATGCAAAGTAATATATCAAATATATAATTATGCATTAAATCATTAAATCAACATTTGATTCAATGATCCGGTCATGTCGCACATAACCGACTAGAATCCAATGTATCGATTTATCGAATCAATGATTCGATAACTAGGTCATATCGAATATAACCAATCGAAACATATATCGCGAGAATGAAATGCGATATCACATACACGCATTATTCTCGGTCCTGCACATATCTCATATGCGCTCCTATTTCGTTTCGCTTGAGCCAGGAAACCTCTGTGTAGGACTCTAAAGACTCGTCAATACGCCGGTAGCAGATGATGATCATATCAAGCATCCACAAGCCGCAAGCGGTCTGCTAAACGTAACGGCCATCCGGGTATTGAGCGATCAGAAGATCGACGAGCTAGCCCGCTCATACTCCTGTGAATCCAACCAGTAACACTTACCGTACAGTCCAGTCTGTTCGTCTGATACGTCGCATATCAAGTCTAGGGGTGGTAAACGTCAGACCCCAATACTCGATAAGCCGTGCCGATGTGAGGCTCATAACGGGTCGAGAAACTACTGGTAACACTTACCAGCAAATCTCTGATCAGCCCTGGCCAGGGACTTCCCTGTTACGGCCAATCGAGCACAGCGCAACATCAACCCCCAATACCGGGAGAGACGAAACCCCTCCTATCGCTCATTGCCTCCATGTGACTCGGGACTGTACCCAAAGACCACCGTTTTGCACGCCCTCATGGACGTGGTAAGGTGGAGATCAAAGCACAGTGGGAATCACACAAGACTCTATGACGATCTCGGGTCTACAGACTAACCTGCACAAATGTCACCTGAGAACTGCCATCTGACGTGAGGTATAATACCATCTGGGAGTTCTCGGCGAGTCCGTCCAGTGTACCCAGTATCCACTGAGCACCCGTATACCATCTCTGATGTCAAACACCAATGGATATGGGATCATCCATCGCCCATCTCATGGGTCGAGAAGCGTATACGCTAGTCTACTCTGGTATATCGATGCCCCGTCTCGATACACCCACGACTAGGGACCTTGAAGGATGTACTTATGGACTACCATGTCCCCACTAGTATGATCTGCATCATAGTCCAGGTAGTCAAGTACACATTCTAAGGGCTTTACCAACATGTAACTATAAGACAGTATAAAGAGACTAGTGTACATGTTAATATAAAGAGAAACCAGATAGCATACTATCATGTCGAGCAAGAAAGTCATCTCTATATATGTACAAGCATCCAATATAATATACATAATCTGTACAATACTGGCCTCTAGGGCATACATACAACTAACAATCTCCCACTTGCACTAGGGCCAGCTGCTGTAGTATCGCATACCGAGCATCCTGAAGAGTCTCTCAAACTGTATCTGGGGAATGGCCTTCGTGAGTGGATCCGCCGTGTTGTTCTTCGTGTCAACTCTCCTGACCTCGATCTCCCGGCGATCAACTATCTCCCGGATCAGGTGATACCGCCTCAGAATATGCCTGGACCGCTGATGGGACCTGGGTTCCTTGACCAAAGACACCGCTCCATTTTTATCGCAATACAAAGGTATTGGATGCTCAATGGATGGAACCACTCCAAGTTCAGTAATGAACTTCTTGATCCAGACAGCCTCTTTGGCAGCATCGTTGGCAGCGATGTATTCAGCCTCCATCGTCGAGTCTGCCACGGTTTCCTGCTTGGAACTCTTCCAGCTAACCGCCCTTCGTAAAGGGTAAAGACAAAGCCCGACTACGACTTAGAGTCGTCCTTATCACTCTGGAAGCTCGAATCGGTAAAGGACTCCACTTGGAGTTCTCCGTTACCATACACCAAGAACATATCTCTAGTCCTTCGCAAGTACTTGAGAATGCTCTTCACAGCTGTCCAGTGACTCTCTCCAGGATCAGCTTGATACCTGCTCACTATACTTAGTGAGTATGCTACATCGGGTCTGGTACATAGCATCGCATACATGATAGAGCCTACTGCCGAAGCATAGGGTATCCCTTGCATGCGAGCTCTCTCCAAATCAGTCTTGGGAGACATCTCTTTGGAGAGAGTGACTCCAGAGATCGTGGGTAAGTTCCCACGCTTGGACTCTTCCATACTAAACCTCTTTAGTATGGTGTCAATGTACCTGGATTGGAACAATCCCAAAATCCGTTTGGATCTATCTCTATAGATCCTTATTCCCAATATGCAGGAGGCATCACCAAGATCTTTCATTGAGAATCTTTGTGATAAGAAGAGCTTGACCGATTGCAGCATAGGAATATCATTTCCTATCAAGAGTATGTCGTCCACGTACAATACGAGGAAGACAACCTTACTCTCTGCCACCTTCTTGTAGATACAAGGTTCATCTGGATTTTTGACGAAATCAAACTCTTTGATAACGACGTCAAAGCAGATGTTCCAACTCCGCGATGCTTGCTTTAATCCATAAATGGATTTAAGCAGCTTGCACACCTTCTCGCTGCTCCCACTGTCTACGAAGCCCTCTGGCTGAGTCATGTACACGCACTCTTCTAAATCACCATTTAGAAAGGCGGTCTTAACATCCATTTGCCAGATTTCGTAGTCATGATATGCAGCGATGGCAAGCATGATCCGGATGGATTTAAGCATAGCCACTGGAGAAAAGGTCTCGTCATAGTCCACACCTGGTCTTTGACGCAAATCCTTTGCTACAAGTCTAGCTTTGAAAGTCTCCACTTTCCCATCTACACCAAGTTTCTTCTTGAAGATCCACTTGCTCCCAATGGGTTTTACCCCTTCAGGAGCAACTTCCAAAGTCCATACTTTGTTGGTGTACATGGAATCCATCTCAGACCGCATAGCATCCAGCCATTTCACTGAGTCCCCACTCGTGATGGCCTGCTCGAAGCTAGTTGGGTCATCATCCTCCATGATGCAATCCTCGCTCCCACCATCCATGAGAAAACCGTAGTATCTCTCAGGTTGGCGAGGAACCCTACTAGATCGGCGGAGTGGCTGGGGTTCATCGGGAACTACGGAATCCTCTGGTTCTACCATGTCTTGTGTTATAGTTTGTTCCGCTGGAGCCTCTTCCAGTTCTACCTCAATGCCAGTTGTCTGTTTCATAAGAAAACTCTTTTCTAAGAATGTGGCATGTCGAGAAACAAACACTTTTTGTTCCTCGGGATGGTAGAAGATATACCCTTGTGAATTCTTGGGATATCCTACAAACTTACATAAGACTGATCTTGCCTCGAGTTTGTCCGGATTCTGTCTTTTGACATAGGCTGGACAACCCCATATCTTAATGTAATTAAGATGTGGTCTCTTCCCTTTCCATATCTCATATGGAGTGGTAGGCACTGATTTGGTAGGAACTCTATTCAATAGGTCCATGGTTGTCTCAAGCGCATATCCCCAGAAGGAAATAGGTAACTCAGCTGTGCTCATCATAGAGCGCACCATATCTAATAGGGTGTGGTTCCTCCGTTCTGATACACCGTTGTGCTGTGGTGTATATGGAGGAGTCAGCTGAGAGAGAATCCCATTCTCTTTTAGGAAGTCCAGGAATTCATTGCTCAAGTATTCCCCTCCTCGATCAGATCGTAGGATTTTAATACTTTTTCCGGTTTGGTTCTCAACTTCTTGTTATATTCCCTAAATTTCTCAAAAGCTTCTGATTTGTGTTTCATCAGGAACACATACCCGAACCTAGAGAGATCGTCAGTGAATGTAATGAAGTATGAAGAACCATCCCTGGCATGTGTAGACATGGGACCACATACATCACTATGTATAAGTCCCAAGAGTTCGGTAACTCTTTCTCCGTGTCCCGTAAACGGAGTCTTGGTCATCTTGCCTTTGAGACATGACTGGCAAGTGTTATAAGATGAAAATTCAAACGGATTTAAATATCCATCTTTATGCAACTTAGCTAGTCGTGTCGCATTGATGTGACCCAGTCTACAATGCCACAAGAAGGATTCATTGAGTTCAGAACTCTTCCTCTTGTGTGTGTTTGTTATGCTCAGAACTGTTGATTGATTTAGAACATAAATGCCATTGCACAACGTGCCTGATCCAACCAACTTTTGGTTACGGAAAATGTTCATAACATTGTCCTGTAATACAAAATTATATCCCTCTTTACTTAATAAAGAAAACGATATAATGTTGCATATCAGGTTCGGCATGTAATAGCATTCGTTCAGAACCAATGTATTACCAGTTGGTAATACAAGGTGATATTCCCCGACAGTCTTAGCTGCAACAATTGCACCATTTCCAACTCTAATGTCTTTATCACCTTCTCCAAGTTCTCTACCTTTCCTTAGCCCATGTAACTGATTACATATATGGGATCCTGACCCGGTATCTAATACCCAGGACGTAGAGCAAATGGAGAAACAGTTCTCAGTAACGAACACACCCGAAGAAAATGCATCAACATGTACTTTCTTCATTCGGGTGGCATGGGAATCCTGGCATTCCCCTATATCCTGTTCATTCTTATAACTCTTATAAGAAAGAACGGAACCAACGTTCCCCAGCACAGTATAACATGCGGGTTCGGTCAATACATCCATATTATTATCTTTATTAGGGCATGAAATGGTCGCTATCTGGAGAGAGAGAGAAGAAAACACTTTAGCATATGCTCGTGCAAGATCAGATTGGTTATTATCTTATCTAATCAGGATGGCTCCCACTGCTTTTTATCAAATCTTCCTCCAAACCCTAAAAGGAAAGACTAGCCGGGATTAATTACACACTACAAGTTCGCCAATCTTTCAGCCAGGCCAGTGTCGGTACTTTGAGGGAGGTCCCCCGTGCTTTCGCACGAACCTAATTAATGTAAACCTCGTTTTCCCAGAGGCGTAACCTCGTTAACACCTTTCTAGACACCTACTTGATCAGCTAATTGCAATGTGTAAAACTCTCCCAGGAGTAACTCTTACTCGCAGTGGGTATCGGGATCCAACTATCTCATAGAAGGTATGCAATCTCATTGAAAATTTCAACACTTGAAATTCTCGATAATGCTTTTGCCCCTAGCGTGCTATGACCTTGACGCATGCCAAACAACCCATAGTCCGCTAGTCAAGTTCAACCCGTACAATTCGTGATCGAATTAAACCCACCCGTACGACCCTTGACGCATGCCAAACAACGCCGTACGAATACCTTAATCCAATCGCATCTCATGCTGCAGATAAGTAATAATCAGCTACCGTACACTACGCCTTGACACATGCCAAACAACCGTAGCACGAATACTGAATATTACATATCTGAATTGACGGAGGGCTACGCAGGTTTTTCTGAAAACCATGAGCGTAATGAACTTGATATCGTTGTAGAATCAAATAAAGTTTTGAAATGGAGTGATTTTGAGGCTTTTCTAGTTTTGCTAAAGGAGTCACTCCCGGCGAAGGGATCTCGGTCCTTTCCTCGTCGAATGAGGTGCGGGATATATCATATATATCGCTGTGCAAAGCAAAAACCCAAAAGCAGTCAAAAGCAAACCGAGTGTGTAGCATCTGCCAGTTATTGCTAAAGGAGTCACTCCCGGTGAAGGGATCTCGGTCCTTTCCTCATCGAATAAGGTGCGGGATATATCATATATATCGCTGTGCAAAGCAAGAACTGTAGCTACCCTTTTTATTTAAAATTTTGATTCCACAACATCTTAGGTTTCTTTTCTTTCATTAATCACATTAATGAAGTCCCATCATTTAAATACCTAAACATCACAGATAGATATGACGTACACTTATGCCATCCGCATTCGCCTCGATGTCCCCTCGTGCACCGTTAGTGTAAGTCGATGTAGTACACCCCAGTACTTATGGGGAGGCAGAATTTTCAAAATCAATCAAGTTTAAACAACGAACATCGACTAACCGCTTGAATCGAAGCTAAACTATAAATAACCGTATCTTATGAGTTTCTTTTCACAAGTGATTAGGGATTATACCTAATGAAACCGGTCCTTCTTCTTTACGTCCTCCTTTGTTCTCCTCGACCTTCTCTAGGTAGTAGACGATCCACCCGAGAGCAAAACACCAAGCTAAACCTCTAACTTGAGGTAACTAATCAACTTTGATTGCTAATCAAAGATGAAAGGATGATAAAGAGTGAAAGTTATGGATTGTTTAGTCTAACTAATCCTTTGATCTCAACACATGAGGATTAAGGATTAGGGTTTGAAGATGAGAGCTTGAGGAGAGAGAATGTGAGATAAGATAATGAGAGAAGAGAGAGAGTGTATCATAATATTATGAAGCATTCTTATTTTAGAATAATCAATAAAGGAAATGAATAAGCATGCTTCATAAAATATCTTGTGGTGATTCATTAGCATGAGTCATTAAGCAATAAATGTGCATTAATGAAGTGAATGAATCACCACCATGACTCACTCTCTTATCCAAAAGAAACCTCCTTAGTCACATCTTCTAGAAGCTTCTCGAGTAATTACGAGAACGCCCCTCCGATCCGTAAAAATACGGAAAAACTTTAGACTGTATAAATCCAATAACCGGATACTAGTAACTGGCTTAAACCAAAGCCGACTGGTAAAAACTGTCCGAAAGTCGTACGCGCGTAAACGCACGTATGCGTCCGAACCCTTTGTCGCAAAACCATGCAACCTCTATATCGTTTCGCCTGGAGTAGGAAACTCTCTGTGTGGGACTCTAGAGACTCGACTACTACGCTGGCAGTGGGTTTAACCACAGACCGCAAGCGGCACTAGCTGTACGTAACGGTCCCCAGGTAGTTGTCGATAAGAAGGCCGATGAGTAAACCCATCCGAACTCCTACTGAGTCTGATGTGACAATCTCCATACAGTCCGGTCCGTTCGTCCAAGACTATCGCATATCGGGCCTAGGGGGGCGGCAAGCGTCAGTCCCCTAATAGCGGTATAAGTCGTGTCGGAGTGAAGCCATTACACCCTGAGAAACTACTGGAACCTACCAGCAAATCTCGCTTGCCCTGGCCAGGGACTTTGCGTAATGGCTCTCTGACACAGCACGATATCTACTCCCAATACCGGGAGGGACGAATCCTGTCTAACCGCCACTGCCTCCAAGTGCTCGGGACTGCACCCAACTGCTACCTGTTTGCACGACTCCTTTGAGCCGTGGTAGGGTAGCAATCTAAGAACAGTGGGACACACTCGAGGCGAAGTAGCAGTGTCAAGTCTGTGGACTACGCTGTACTCATGTCACCTGGGAACTGTTCACTGACGACTGGTATCAAACCAACCAACAGTTCCCTGTGAGTCCTGTCCGGTGTATCCGTAACCTAACGAGCACCTGTATACTATCTCCAGTACGACGTACTGACGGCTGTGGGACAGACCATCTCCCCAACTGGGATGAGAAGCGTACACACCAGTCTACTCCGGAGTATCGATGCTCTGTCTCGATAATCCAACGACCAGGGACCTGAACAAGGATGTGCTTGTAGACTACCCAGCCCCCACTAGTGTGACTGCCATCACAACGCTGGTAGACAAGCAAGATCCTAAGAGCTCTATCAATACGTACACTCACATATTAAGATAGAAAAACCAAGTAGCATACTACCATGTTTAGCAAGACTGTTATATACATGTGAATATCCCAAGCTTCCATTAAGTAATATACAAGCTAGTATGATACAGTAATGGCCTTCTAGGGCATAAACACTAACAATCTCCCACTTGCACTAGGGCCATGTACTGGCATATCGCAGACCAATGATCTCGAGCAGCCTCTCGAACTGAATCTGAGGAAGGGCCTTCGTGAATGGATCAGCAATGTTCTCTTCTGAAGCAACTCTCCGAACCTCGATCTCCTGACGATCAATGATCTCCCTGATCAGGTGATACCGCCTCAAGATGTGTCTGGACTTCTGATGGGACCTTGGTTCCTTCGCTAAAGCTATAGCTCCGTTGTTGTCGCAATACAGAGGTATTGGATCAACTATGGTAGGAACCACCTGAAGTTCTGTTAGGAACTTCTTCATCCAGACTGCTTCTTTTGCGGCATCGCAAGCAGCTATATACTCCGCTTCCATCGTCGAGTCAGCAACGGTGTCCTGCTTGGAGCTCTTCCAGCACACCGCCCCTCCATTGAGGGTAAAGACATAACCCGACATGGACTTGGAATCGTCCTTATCACTCTGGAAGCCGGAATCAGCAAAGGCCTCCAACCTGAGGTCTTTTCCGCCGTAAATCAAGAACATCTCCTTAGTCCTCCTCAGGTACTTGAGAATGTTCTTTACTGCTATCCAGTGTTTCTCCCCTGGGTCTGACTGATACCGGCTTACCACGCTTAGTGCGTAAGCTACATCTGGTCTGGTACACAACATCGCATACATTATAGAGCCTACCGCAGAAGCGTAGGGTATAATAGACATGCGTTCCCTTTCCAAATCAGTCTTGGGAGACATCTCTTTGGAGAGGGTGATTCCGTGACAAGCCGGTAGATTACCGCGCTTAGAATCTTCCATACTGAATCTTTTCAGTACAGTGTCGATATACCTGGACTGTGAAAGTCCCAACATCCTCTTGGATCTATCACGATAGATCCGGATCCCCAGAATGTAAGAGGCATCACCCAGGTCTTTCATGGAGAACCTGTGTGACAAGAATCCTTTGACAGATTGTAGCATAGGAATGTCATTTCCTATCAATAGAATGTCATCCACGTACAAGACGAGGAATACGACACTTCTGGCCACAACTTTACTATATATGCACGGTTCATCTGGATTTTTGATAAAGTCATATTCTTTGACTGTCTCATCAAAACAGATGTTCCAACTCCGCGATGCCTGCTTTAGTCCGTAAATGGACTTAAGCAGCTTGCATACTTTCCCGCTGCTCCCACTCTGATTGAAACCCTCTGGCTGATCCATATAG
Organism: Agapanthus africanus; assembly: GCA_030015575.1. Lineage (NCBI taxonomy): Eukaryota > Viridiplantae > Streptophyta > Magnoliopsida > Asparagales > Amaryllidaceae > Agapanthus > Agapanthus africanus. The sequence continues at coordinate 287,851,554 of JASDDO010000031.1, read as the reverse complement.
ACGCTCTCTTCTAAATTTCCATTCAGAAAAGCCGTCTTTACGTCCATCTGCCAGATTTCATAATCATGGAAGGCAGCAATAGCAAGAAGGACCCGAATGGATTTGAGCATAGCCACTGGAGAAAAAGTTTCGTCATAGTCCAAACCAGGTCTTTGACGAAAACCCTTTGCAACAAGTCTAGCCTTATAGGTTTCCACCTGTCCATCTACACCAATCTTTTTCTTGAAGATCCATTTGCATCCTATGGGTTTTACCCCATCTGGAGCAAAGTCCAAAGTCCATACTTTGTTGGTGTACATGGACTCCATTTCGGTCCGCATTGCATCTAGCCATCGTACCGAGTCGCCGCTCTGGATGGCCTGCTGGAAGTCAGTAGGTTCATCATCATCTATGATGCAATCCTCTCTATCCCCGTCTATGAGAAAACCGTAGTATCTCTCAGGCGGATGAGACGGCCTACTACTCCTGCGGAGGGGTGTGGGAATGTTCTGTTCTTCTTGAACCTCTGGTTCTACCAAACTTTCAGTAGCAGCTTGTGGTTCTGGAATTTCTTCCAGTTCTATTTCGCTCCCATTTGTATCCTTTTCTAAAACTTGTTGTTCTAGAAAATGGGCATTACGAGAAACAAAAACCTTTTGTTCTTCTGCGTAATAGAAGCAATATCCCTTGGAGTTCTTTGGATATCCTACAAGCATACATTTTACTGATCGTGCCTCGAGCTTGTCCACAAACTGCTTTTTGACAAAAGCTGGACATCCCCAAATCCTTATATACTGAAGATAGGGTTTCTTCCCACTCCACATCTGATATGGTGTGGTAGGCACAGTTTTGGTAGGAACTCTGTTCAAAATATATGCCGCTGATTCTAGCGCATATCCCCAGAAAGATCGCGGTAACTCAGCATTACCCATCATGGATCGTACCATATCTAATAGGGTTCGATTCCGTCTCTCCGATACACCGTTGTGCTGTGGAGTGTATGGAGGAGTAAGCTGAGAGAGAATTCCTTTCTCTTTTAGGTAACCTAGGAACTCGGCACTTAAGTATTCTCCACCTCGATCAGATCTCAGTGTCTTAATACTTTTGCCTGTTTGGTTTTCCGCTTCATTCTTGAATTCCAGGAATTTCTCAAAGGCCTCTGATTTATGCTTCATTAAGAAAACATATCCATACCTAGAGAAATCATCTGTAAAAGTAATGAAGTAGGAATAACCACCTCTCGCATGTGTAGACATTGGACCGCATACATCACTATGTATGAGTCCTAAGAGCTCGCTCGCTCTTACTCCTTGTCCAGTGAATGGAGTCTTTGTCATCTTTCCTTTGAGACAAGATTGACAAGTGTCATAAGTTTGATATTCGAACGTGTCCAAATATCCTTCTCTATGCAACTTAGTCAACCTTCTCTCATTGATGTGACCCAGTCTACAATGCCATAAGAAAGCTTTATTTAAATCTGGAGACTTTCTTTTTAGTGTGTTCTGGACATTGAAAATTTGGAGTTGGTTTAACACATATATGCCGTTATTTAGAGTACCTGACCCAATCAAACCATGATTAAGGTGGATGTTGACAACATCTCTTACAAACGTGAAATCATAACCTTTATTTGATAACAAGGAAACTGATATGATATTACACGTTAAGCTGGGTACAAAATAACAGTTATGTAAAACCAAAATGTGTCCACTCGTCAATCCTAGGTGATAATCCCCGACGGACGCAGCTCCCACGCCAGCTCCGTTAGCAACCCTGAGGATCATATCACCTTCCTTCAGCACTCTACGGTTTCTCAGTGCCTGCAATGAATTGCAAATATGAGATCCTGACCCGGTATCCAATACCCAGGAAGTAGAGTTGATTGACAGACAATTCTCAATTACAAACACACCTGAAGTCGAAGCCACAGCCTGCTTCGGTTCCTGGTTCTTGGCGTTCCACGCCTTGCAATCCTTCTTCCAGTGCCCTTTCCTGTGACAATGGAAGCACTCATCCTGGCCAACTATCGGTACTGCTTTCTTTTGCTTTCCCTTCCCTCTCACCTTACTAACACCTCCTCTAGGTTTGGGTGCGGCCTTCTTCTTCCTTCCTTTGGCCCTAGCCTTGGACCCGGAAGAAGATGCACCGCCAACAAACATAGCGGGTGTTTCCCTTGCCTTCTGCAAGGTGCCCTCTGCACTCCTTAACATGTTCAGGAGTTCCGCAAGTTCAACTTCTTTTCCTTGAAGATTGAAGTTGAGGATAAACTGGGCGTAGGTGGGAGGAAGGGACTGGAGAACAAGGTCTGTATAGAGCTCATTATCCAAAGTCGTCCCAAGGTCTGCGAGCTCTTCTATATAGCCAATCATCTGTAGGACATGTTCACCTACCGATGACCCGACAGCCAACCTCGCTCGAAACAATTTCTTTGAGGTCTCGTATCTTGCTATACGAGATTGCTCTCCATAAAGTTCCTTTGTATGGAGAAATATGCCATCTAAGGACATATCCTCGTGCCTCCTCTGATGTTCATTGTTCATCGAGGCAAGCACGATGCACTTGGCTCTCGCGCAATCTAAATCCCAGGTTTTGCGGATTTCCTTATCCGCATCACTGGATTTGGGACCAGGGACAGCAGGTGCCGTAGCGGTGAGGACGTACCCCAGTTTGTCATAGGTCAAAGCCATCTTGACATTCCGCAGCCAATCTTTATAGTTTGGCCCCGTCAGTATATTTTTCTCTAAAAGTAACTTAAGTCCAGTCATTTTCAGGGTCGCTGCAATTAGGAGAGAGAGAAGAAAACTCTTTAGCATGATGCTCTTGCAAGTTTAGAGTGGTTTTTAGTTTATCTAAACTGGATGGCTCCCACTGTTTCTCGAATCCTTCCTCAAACCATAAAAGAAGAATTAGCCAAGACTATTCTCACCGTACAATACTTGCTTAACCGTTCAGCCAGGCCGGTGTCGATACTTCGAGGGAGGTTTTCCAACGCTTTCGCGAAGTTCCTTAATTAAGTAACCTCTTTTCTCTGGGGGCGTAACCCCGCTGACACTTTTCTGGACACCTACTAGGTTTATAGCATTGATCGTTAAGCGACGAATATCCTGATAAGTAGCATATACTCACAGTAGGATCGGGATCCAAAAATCATCGTCTGATAATGTTGTAGGAATGCTACCAACATTCATCAAACTCAAAATGGTATGCACTTGGTTCTTTGCAAATTTCAGTTTCTTTAGAAATTCCCGATATAAGTTTTTACCCCATGCTCTTATGACCTTGGCGTTGGTCAAAATGTCATAAGTCACATGTCAAGTTCTACCCATCATTATCTTGTTAATTTGAACCCATCCGTATATATCCCTGACGTTGGCCAAATGATAATACGACTGTCCCAAACCAACTCATCTATCTATGCAACAAATGAATACCCAGCAGCTACCAAACACTATGCCATGACGTTGGCCAAAAGTGCATAGCTTGAATACTACCGAATACCCAAATGAAATGACGGAGGGCTACGACTGGTTTTGGCGAAACCGTGAACGTAGTGAACTTGATATAACCGAAGGAACCTGATAGCTTTTAAAAGGAGTGGTTAAATCTCCGCATTTAAAAAATATCTGTTTTAAAAATAACCGAGTGGTTTCTTTTAAATTGTTCCAACGATTTAAACTTTGGTTTGTTTTACTTTGCATTATAGATAATGCGTCCCATCATTAACCTATCATTGCAGAAAACAACGAAAATACAACGTCCTCTTATGCCATCCGCATTCGCCACGGGGTCCCGTCATCACCCGTTAGGTTACTTAACTAACGACAGAGCGGGGGCTGGGCTAGCGCGGGTGTAAAACATAAGTGACGTCTAAATAGCTATCATAATATAGATATTTTACATTCGTCTGACGCAATGATATTCATTCCAGAACACAGATAAACAATATTGGATTTGCAAGCAATCTGTATTTCTTTTGAGCCTGCAAGAAAAGACAGATTACACAGTTGTGATGAATAGCCGTTACCCCACCCTCGACCCCTACGGGTACGGCAAACTACCCACCCGGCAGTCTGTGTACCCCACCTTGGGTCAGTCCTAGGAGCAAAAACAGTAAAATGAAATAATACAACGGTGGCTACAACCGCAACCTGGAAGTGCCCCGCGAAAATAATATTACAACAAATTACATTTACAACAAATGAATTAAACTATAACCCATTGCTAACCCCGGCTATACACCACAACAGTCCAATACAGTTTATATGCACAAACAGATATAACCATTTCAGAAATGTGCAACCCCCTGCCAACCGACATACTAGCAGTTAGGGGAGGTTTACGAACACATTAAACAATCACAGATATAATCCAATACGCAAATACTGTACAATTCGATCGAATAAACAACTTCAATATTGCTCCAAAATCTGCTCTGTTAAACAGTAACCTGAGCAATAATTAAATATACCAGAAAACCCCAAATGTCACAGGGGACCCACACAAGAAAGACGAGTCCATGACTCGGCCAAAGCGCCGCGGAAGGGCGGCGGATCCCACCGATCCGCCGCGCTTTCGCGGCCGAGTTGCCGATTCATGGGCTCGAATTTCTTGGGTGTTCTCCTGGACTCCTTTACAGCTCTCTGAACACACCTGAAAAATTTTCTGACATCGTTTTAAATTCGACAGAAACTAGTATTTTTTAGGGTTTTCCGGTTTCGTTTTTCCGTTCGAAATTCGTACAAATTTGCAACTAGGTTATTTATTGTTTAGCGAGGCTCTGATACCACTGTAAGTCGATGTAGTACACCCCAGTACTTATGGGGAGGCGGAATTTTCAAAATCAATCAAGTTTAAACAACGAACATCGACTAACCGCTTGAATCGAAGCTAAACTATAAATAACCGTATCTTATGAGTTTCTTTTCACAAGTGATTAGGGATTATACCTAATGAAACCGGTCCTTCTTCTTTACGTCCTCCTTTGTTCTCCTCGACCTTCTCTAGGTAGTAGACGATCCACCCGAGAGCAAAACACCAAGCTAAACCTCTAACTTGAGGTAACTAATCAACTTTGATTGCTAATCAAAGATGAAAGGATGATAAAGAGTGAAAGTTATGGATTGTTTAGTCTAACTAATCCTTTGATCTCAACACATGAGGATTAAGGATTAGGGTTTGAAGATGAGAGCTTGAGGAGAGAGAATGTGAGATAAGATAATGAGAGAAGAGAGAGAGTGTATCATAATATTATGAAGCATTCTTATTTTAGAATAATCAATAAAGGAAATGAATAAGCATGCTTCATAAAATATCTTGTGGTGATTCATTAGCATGAGTCATTAAGCAATAAATGTGCATTAATGAAGTGAATGAATCACCACCATGACTCACTCTCTTATCCAAAAGAAACCTCCTTAGTCACATCTTCTAGAAGCTTCTCGAGTAATTACGAGAACGCCCCTCCGATCCGTAAAAATACGGAAAAACTTTAGACTGTATAAATCCAATAACCGGGTACCAGTAACTGGCTTAAACCAAAGCCGACTGGTAAAAACTGTCCGAAAGTCGTACGCGCGTAAACGCACGTATGCGTCCGAACCCTTTGTCGCAAAACCATGCAACCTCTATATCGTTTCGCCTGGAGTAGGAAACTCTCTGTGTGGGACTCTAGAGACTCGACTACTACGCTGGCAGTGGGTTTAACCACAGACCGCAAGCGGCACTAGCTGTACGTAACGGTCCCCAGGTAGTTGTCGATAAGAAGGCCGATGAGTAAACCCATCCGAACTCCTACTGAGTCTGATGTGACAATCTCCATACAGTCCGGTCCGTTCGTCCAAGACTATCGCATATCGGGCCTAGGGGGGCGGCAAGCGTCAGTCCCCTAATAGCGGTATAAGTCGTGTCGGAGTGAAGCCATTACACCCTGAGAAACTACTGGAACCTACCAGCAAATCTCGCTTGCCCTGGCCAGGGACTTTGCGTAATGGCTCTCTGACACAGCACGATATCTACTCCCAATACCGGGAGGGACGAATCCTGTCTAACCGCCACTGCCTCCAAGTGCTCGGGACTGCACCCAACTGCTACCTGTTTGCACGACTCCTTTGAGCCGTGGTAGGGTAGCAATCTAAGAACAGTGGGACACACTCGAGGCGAAGTAGCAGTGTCAAGTCTGCGGACTACGCTGTACTCATGTCACCTGGGAACTGTTCACTGACGACTGGTATCAAACCAACCAACAGTTCCCTGTGAGTCCTGTCCGGTGTATCCGTAACCTAACGAGCACCTGTATACTATCTCCAGTACGACGTACTGACGGCTGTGGGACAGACCATCTCCCCAACTGGGATGAGAAGCGTACACACCAGTCTACTCCGGAGTATCGATGCTCTGTCTCGATAATCCAACGACCAGGGACCTGAACAAGGATGTGCTTGTAGACTACCCAGCCCCCACTAGTGTGACTGCCATCACAACGCTGGTAGACAAGCAAGATCCTAAGAGCTCTATCAATACGTACACTCATATATTAAGATAGAAAAACCAAGTAGCATACTACCATGTTTAGCAAGACTGTTATATACATGTGAATATCCCAAGCTTCCATTAAGTAATATACAAGCTAGTATGATACAGTAATGGCCTTCTAGGGCATAAACACTAACAGTTAGGTTAGGTAACTAACGACAGAGCAGGGCAGGGCTAGCGCGGGTGTAAAACATAAGTAACGTCTATATAATATATCATATATACTATATACTATATCCATCACAGAATCACAACACAGATATCACAGCAGAATAAACATATGAAATATTGGATATACTAGGACGTCCGTGTTTTCAATACGAGCCAGTATAAAACACGGATTCCACGGTCGTGATGAACAGCCAATCCCACACCCCTAGACCCCTACGAGAGCGGCAAGCAACCCTGCCAATTCTAGGGTTAGGAGACCCGGACTCGACTCCTCGAGTTGGTCTCCCACTGGACCCCAGAACCCGGTTACTTGTGCTCCCCTCCTTGGGTCTATCCTAATGCGGAAAAGTAAATAATATACAAAGGGTGACAACTTCCGCTACCTGGAAGTGCCCCAAATAAAAGAATATTACATACAAGGTTTTACATGAATGAAAATGAAAAACACTCATCTCACATAAAAACCCCTGGCTATTCGAACACGACGATCCAATATAACATATCCAGCAACACATAACATCACATGTCATCAACGTAAGTAAATATGCGCATCCCAATTGTCGTTGACATATAGCAACGAAACCGGCGATATCACATATTACACTTACGGTCACAGAAAAGAAAGTGTAAAACTACAACAATTGGAATCCGCAACTTCTTTAGACATCGCATGCCTAATCAAATGAAATACTTAGACATCACATGCCTAACAGATATAAATCCCGCATTTTAGTCTCATTATCGAAAACTCTTTTCAATATCATGTGGGACTAAACTGCTAGATTTATAACATTCATTCAGTTATCTCATAACTGTTTGTGAATTCCAATTATTGTATCCCATTCCGGATAAACAGAAAATGTTAAACTTTCCGATCGAACAGTCGAATACCCAAGTTTTCCCGATACAGCTCAACACATGAAATAAGTCTAACAACATTCAGTTCGTGCCTCAGTACCAACGGTCCAGCCCTAGAAGGGTCAAGCCAATGCCTCACATGTGGCACGCCGTACTGCCCCAAACCCGAAGGTTCAAAGGGCAGTTCAAGACGGTCACATAATCGAGTTAAGGTTTGTTGTCTTCTAGAGGGTCCATCGCGTTACTTGCACTACTTAGAACGTCGTTAAACTACGGAAAAATCCAACACTTGGAAATTTCCGGCAGGGGAAAAGTTGGGTATTTATATCCGGTCGGACTTTTTAACATATTCTAAAATCATCCGGAAAAACACAAAGACGAAATTTGATAATCCGATCGAATCTTTTGATTCCCAATACAACCCCAGAATACTCTGCTGTAGAGTCACAATAAAAATATCCCAGAAAATATAGAATTATATTATATGAGTTACTGTGCATAAATCATCAGCCAAAGGAATAGTACGGCCGCGGAACCGCCGCACATGCCTGGCATGTGCCGCGTTTCCGCGGTGGAAAAGTCGACTTAGGCCCTCGTATTTCACAGTAATTCAAATAACACCCTGCTTGATTTTCTGCATATTTTTAATTGACAAAAATCCCATTTTTTAGAAAAAGTCCAGAGAGCATTTTAAGGTTTTGGATTTCGGTTCGATCGGGTTTCAAACGTCGTCTAGACTTCGCCTAAGGCTCTAGCTAGGCTCTGATACCACTGTAGGGTTCCTAGGCATCCTAAAGAGTTCTCACAAGGCATCGAACATGCCAATTTAAAAAAATGGTGCCGAGAAACCCTAGTTAACGGATTGTAGACTAGATGTTTAGGCGAAAAACTAAACTAGTTAACATATTAACTAAAGGTTAGATGCTACAACCTTTGTAGATCCGGTTACCCTCTTCCTTGGCTCCACGAAGGCATCCTCTCGCTGTCCATCTCGATTCCCAAACTCGAACGTTGGCTTCATCGGAGAAACGGGCGAGCTAGGTCGTCGGCTTTGTGTCAAAGACGATCTACCTCGAGGCATCGCAAGTTCAAGCTCCGACTTCAACAAGTGGTGAAACTTGTGAAGAAAACACCCAAAACAACTTGGCAAGAGATAGAGGGTGAAGAAATAGGAGGTGGGTTCACTTTAGAATTGGATTTCTCACTTTAGAAATCAAGTTGCCATTGATGGCATCAAGCTTTCTCTTTGAAGAAGAAGAAGAAGATGAAGAAAGAATGATAAGTTTTCTATTTTAAAAATAAAACTAATATGAATACTTATCATATCTTGACCATGGTCAAGTGTAGAGATTAAACTAAGGTTAGTTGGAGTGGTTAGGGTTAAGGATGAGATAAGGATGGTGGACTTTGTCAAAGCTTCAAGAAGCTTCAACATAGCTCCAAAATAAGCTACCATTCTTAACTTAATCCTTTCCAAATAAATAAACAAATAAATAAATGAAAAACCAAAACCCTAATCATCACTTAACCATGGTTTAATCCTTTACACTTAACCACATTATCAAGTATCATCAAACATGATACAAAGTAGTGCACAAAAGTATATCATATATACTTCTTGCACATCGAGTGAGAAAATCCATATAAAGTGAACCAATACTAGCTAATGCAAAGTAATATATCAAATATATAATTATGCATTAAATCATTAAATCAACATTTGATTCAATGATCCGGTCATGTCGCACATAACCGACTAGAATCCAATGTATCGATTTATCGAATCAATGATTCGATAACTAGGTCATATCGAATATAACCAATCGAAACATATATCGCGAGAATGAAATGCGGTATCACATACACGCATTATTCTCGGTCCTGCACATATCTCATATGCGCTCCTATTTCGTTTCGCTTGAGCCAGGAAACCTCTGTGTAGGACTCTAAAGACTCGTCAATACGCCGGTAGCAGATGATGATCATATCAAGCATCCACAAGCCGCAAGCGGTCTGCTAAACGTAACGGCCATCCGGGTATTGAGCGATCAGAAGATCGATGAGCTAGCCCGCTCATACTCCTGTGAATCCAACTAACACTTACCGTACAGTCCAGTCTGTTCGTCTGATACGTCGCATATCAAGTCTAGGGATGGTAAACGTCAGACCCCAATACTCGATAAGTCGTGCCGATGTGAGGCTCATAACGGGTCGAGAAACTACTGGTAACACTTACCAGCAAATCTCTGATCAGCCCTGGCCAGGGACTTCCCTGTTACGGCCAATCGAGCACAGCGCAACATCAACCCCCAATACCGGGAGAGACGAAACCCCTCCTATCGCTCATTGCCTCCATGTGACTCGGGACTGTACCCAAAGACCACCGTTTTGCACGCCCTCATGGACGTGGTAAGGTGGAGATCAAAGCACAGTGGGAATCACACAAGACTCTATGACGATCTCGGGTCTACAGACTAACCTGCACAAGTGTCACCTGAGAACTGCCATCTGACGTGAGGTATAATACCATCTGGGAGTTCTCGGCGAGTCCGTCCAGTGTACCCAGTCTCCACTGAGCACCCGTATACCATCTCTGATGTCAAACACCAATGGATATGGGATCATCCATCGCCCATCTCATGGGTCGAGAAGCGTATACGCTAGTCTATTCTGGTATATCGATGCCCCATCTCGATACACCCACGACTAGGGACCTTGAAGGATGTACTTATGGACTACCATGTCCCCACTAGTATGATCTGCATCATAGTCCAGGTAGTCAAGTACACATAGTAAGGGCTTTACCAACATGTAACTATAAGACAGTATAAAGAGACTAGTGTACATGTTAAGATAAAGAGAAACCAGATAGCATACTATCATGTCGAGCAAGAAAGTCATCTTTATATATGTCCAAGCATCCAATATAATATACATAATCTGTACAATACTGGCCTCTAGGGCATACATACAACTAACAGTATGTACCACGTACACTTACTTGCCGGCTCACACACATCTTCATCAGTAATTTCCATGTCACGTACTCCTTAGAAAATATTATTGCTTAATAGCATGATAGCTAGTAGTTTGACATGATATTAGTGTACTTACCTTATATGCCAGCTTAGATATTGTAGTTATTACTTGTCACTTCATGCATACTGTTATTCATTGTTATGCCGTATTCATGGATTCTTATGTCTATATTCATGGTTTCACATGCTATTGATGATTTGGATTCGGATTTCCATGAGATTTTCTGGATTTGAGGGAAAACCGCAAAACTTGTATAATCTTCTTTCCTCTCTTTTAAATAAAAAGTGCGGTTTTCCCATGATGTATGAGTCGTCCACCATGAGTTTGCTGATGGATTTCGAGACCCGATTCGAGGAGATGGATGAACCGTTTCGGGTACATGGTGGGCCCGGTGCGGTACCCCGGGGCAAGAAGATCGTGTTGTTGACGTTGAGCCTGTGCAGGGGAGCACGACCGACCGGTGATATTAACCGACACGTCAGATATCCGGAGGATACCGTCGTAGTCTTGAGATGGATATTAGGGGCCGGTCTGGACTGACGGCACCCTAGATAGTGAGATTGAGACATACGGTGATATTTGAGATATTGAGGTACAGAGATTGCGACATAGAGATATCGAGATATTTGGGATTACGTTTTGTGCCGATGCTAGGCACTGTTTTATGCTGATTTCATTATGATACCTCATTTTAAAAATACAGAAATCTCACTAATTTATGAAAGCAGTTTTCTTCAGTACATGCATTCTGTTTCATGCATTCATACATCATCCATATGATATATTGCTACTTGAGGCACTGACACGGGCATATGGGTTTACCCTAGTCATTGTTATAGACTGCTGGTTATATTTGAGGATTATATATTATGATCGTATGACCTAGGATTGCGTCATACATGCGATTTCTATTCGTAGATGTTTTTCTATTCACGAGTTGGCAACTCACCCCCGTTGTGCCCCAGTTTCTTGCAGGTTTGCCGTACAGGTTTCATTACGGCTTTGCGGGCACAGTTTCGTTCGGGTGACTTGCTAGTAGGTGGGTTTATTGGTATCGTACCCATCATATACCTTGTATATTATTACTCTGCTGTATCTAGAAGTTCCATCAACCAAACATGTATTTATTTTGAGATAGAGACCAGTGATGTTATTCTTTCAACCTTAGAGTCGCGCGTTATATTTCTGTGGATTTCTTGTTGTTTTGAGTTTTCTTTTGAGTTTTAATCCTCGCCCTTGGCATTGTATATTACATTGCTTATGTGGTTGTGACCGTCGATTGACGAAGAGCTAGCTCCCGCTTGGGGATGCATTTTATTGATTTCGTATACTATTCATGTTGTATCCCTTTTGGGAGCCAGTTTTTACAAAGGAGACTCTGCCGAAATTTTCGGGAAATATTTGATGTTTTTTTTAAAAACGCATAATTCGGCTTATGCTATTAAAACTACTTGATTTAAATTAGTTTTCCTTCACTCTACTACTTTTCTTGGTTTGGATTTCTGGGTTTTCGGCTTACTTAGATTACGTACGCCTCGAGACGTTTCGTAGTTTAAGTGCCGGTCATGTTCCATACTTTCGGGACGTGACAGAGAGAGAGACGTAGGAATTAAGTGGGGCCCAGGGGAGATTATAGCCTCGCGATTGGCTGGAGAATGATTTAAAGGTTTAAGAAATATTCAAAAGATTTAGTATGAACAGTGAAATATATATATAAGTTACAGAAATATATTATGGTTTAGAGAATATTAAAATTTAGGATTTTGGCGCCAAATAAAACATTTCCAAATCGCGCCCGGGTCGGGTTCAAAAATTTGAAATTGAAATAATAGGATTTTAAGCGGGTTCCAAATTTTAAAATTAAGTGTTTTATGATTAAAAAGCATACCCCCAAAACGGACATACGCACGCGCACGTAGTCATCCAAACTCGCCCGTTTCACTGAACGGGACGAGAACACGATGCACGGATGCTACCACAAAGCTAGGGGTGTCGAGTAGACCAAGATGAATATTTTTAATTTTATTTTAGATACTAAAATTTGTTATATGCAGAAAAGACTTTACCGGGTAAAAATTTATAGTAAGCAACAAACAAGCAAGCTAAAAGAAATGAGTACCACATTATGCTCAAACAGTAACTTTACCGGCTCTTTCCCACATTTTAGGTGCAGGATCATCCATGCATGTGTATATGAATGTATATATGCATAGTCCCATACCCACGCATATATACATATATACACATCCCCATCTACGCACAAGAAACTAATGTATACAAGTCTGTGTGTGCGTATGTGGGTATAACAACTACTCTAAGGTTTCGCAATTAACCTAAGGGTAATCCATGAACATATAATCATATCATGAATAAACATTCTCGTATCATAAAACACCTATATAAACATATATATATATATATGAACTATACTACGGACTGCGGGGGTGCTATACGCCATCCACCCGACTTCACCCCGTAGATATAAATCTACTCACCTGGTCCTCGCTCGCCGGTGCCGACGTCGCCACGCGCTTGCTTGTCGTCTCGAAGTCCACATAGGGTACCTACATATCATAACGCAACGTATAGCATTAAAACCAAATTCGAAATCGAAACGGCATACGAAAATCAAATCGGCACGCGTATCACGCATAGGTCAAAACCTATCGCCTACGCATGCAAGAATAGTCAAACCAACCCTCGATGTCGATGTAAAAACGTCAAACCATCGAGAAAACCCAAACACACTCATTTGCGCATCCACGAACACTAACTATAATATAAAATAGGTTAAAATTCACAAAACCCCCAAATTTACCTTAAAAGGCATTTTTCCGAAAATCTAGCAAGCAAAAATTACCCATTTTAGTACAAAACTTGACGTTTAAACAAATCCAGCGGCTATAATACTTATTAAATATCTCAAATAAGTCATACAACCCATTTCAAGAATTTAATATCATCAATTCTTATAAAAATAAAAATTCTAGTTTTGCAATTTATCTAATTTTAACAATTTCAACTAAAAATTCACAAAACAATAACTACGCTTGATGCATGGTCCGAAGTCATTAAAACACTCATTATAATATTAATGATGACATGAAACCTTAATTTAGATTTTAATCCCAATTATAAATCAATTTCTAAAAAACCTATAGCATATTTATCACAATTTCCAACTAACAATTTGAAACTAGTAACTAGATTATATTTTAGCAAGTATTAACATGTTAATCTACTCATGGAAACCTTAATGATGTGATAAAACCCTATCATGATTTTAATCTCACATATTTCCATTAATCCCACAATTCAAGTTTGCAATTTAACCAAAATTAAACACCAAATTTAACTAAATTGGAGTAATTAACCAACAATTAAGACATGGGTTAAGATTTATACCTCCCAATAAGAGATCCAGCAAGAATCTAAGCCTCCCAAATTGCTCTCTTTTCACCAAGATCCATGCTAGATGGGCCAAGGAAAAATGGGTAGAGATTGGATTTTCATTTTGTGAGGTTTTTGTGTTGATTTTTGGGCATTTTGTGATGAAATTTTGAGGTGAAATGAGAAAGAGAAGAGAGGGGGATGTTGCAGCAGTGAGAAAGAGGAGGGTTCGGCCAATTTTAGGGAGATTGGAGAGAGAATGAGGTGGGGAAAGTATTGACAAGTCAAAGAAGTCCAAGGTCAACACAACCATACCTCTTTTCTTATACTTTTCTTTTTGTTTTCTTTTCTTATTTGTGTGGAATGGAGTGGGGAAAAGGGGGGGAAGTGCTGCTGAATTTCAGCCACAAGGGGATGGGGGTGAGTGAGTGTGGGTGTGGGTGCGGGGAAAAAAGATAAATGTTATACCCCAAACAACCATTTACACTAAATTCACTAAAAAAAAAGCCTTTTTTCTTCAATAATTTCTAAACCGTTTTGGCAAACGATTTCGTTTTAGAAATAATATTTTACATGTTAGTTTAGTGTGTCAAGAATTATAAAATTTGTATCAACCCATTCCAATTTGTAATTTTCCCTAATTAAATGTATTAGTGACGGCTTAAAATAATATTAAAATAATTTTTTTCCAGAAAATTTGAAATTTCGCCAGTGGCTCAATAAACACCAAATACTAGCAATTATATAGCTAGAATATGTATATTTAATTTTAAAATAAAGATATTTGTGTTTTGACTTTTTACAGAAAACCCCCTTATTTTACCGATTTTCCGAAATTTCACCGAAACGATTTTCAAAACGTTACTCTCTCTCTCTCTCTCACTTTCTGCGTCTATCTCTCTCTCTCTCTATCTCTCATATCTTGCTCTCTCTCTCTCTCTCTCTCTTTCTCTATCTCTCTCTCTCTCCCTTTTAAATCTTTCCTCTCTTTTTATTTTCCTCACGAGAACCAGAGAACCCAACGAGCCTTGCGCAAAACCCTAACCACCTTCACCTATCACCACCGCAGCCCCACGCCGGCACCACCGTCACCCTCGCCCGCACCTCCTCACCTCACCAAGCCCCTCGTCCTCCTTCCCCGTGCGCCTGCACCCTCACCGCGGCCTTGCCCTCGCGGCTGCAGCCACCTGCTCGCCACCCGCGACCACCTGCGCCGCCCCTGGTCGTCGCCGACGATCACCAGACCACCTGTGATCGCCTCTGTGAGTCTTCCTCTTCTCTGCTTCTTTCCTTCCTCCCTTCTTTTCCCTTTTCTGTTCTGACCCGATTCTTGTTTGGCCGTAGTTCCTCGTAGGCAAAGCACCGGAGCTCCGTCAACGTGGTCGGCAATCACCTTCCCTCCACAGATCCTCGTGAGCCCCCTCGTCTCTATCCTTCTTCTCTTCCCTCTTCTTGATTCTCCGTTTGGCCGTTCTTGAATTCTTGAAATTGTAGTTCGCTGTTCGCCGGAATCCGGCCGTGCCGGCGACGTGTCCCGACGATCCAGCAAGGTGCTCTGACCCGTGTGGTTCCATTGTTCGTTGTTTGGGTTCAATCCGTGAACCGTGCTTCCGTCGCGAGTTTCCCCGCCGACGTTTACGTTCCGTTTTTCCCGGTTCGCGACCCGTCGAGGCAAGTACCCCTTGCTACATGCTATACAATATTTACATATATGTATTGACACCCTAAACCTGTAAAATTTAACTTGGCATAATCGTTTCCCATTTTCGGTTACAATGTTGCATTATATCATTTTACTGTTAAACATGGAACTTACAGTTTGTAAATTGAACCTAATAATCATATCTACCTGTTCAATCACATTTTACTGTTAAAATAGCTGGCAGCAATTATCCCTGTAGTTCTGTTACATTCGGACACTCGTATGCATTTAACCTGAATGACTGTATTGAACCGTTACATAAATTATTGCACCGCTAAGGGTTCTTAAAACTGTTAACATGACTAAACGGCTATATCGTTTACTGCACTCTTGTAATTGGAATGAAACTGCTTATTATGTAATTCATTGCTTATCTCATGTTGTTAATACCCACGTGTGATTATATATCTGATTGGGAGCACACTCACGATATTGCTTACATCTTGACCTGACATTGCTACACACACACACACACACACACATATATATATATTGATACACCTGACATGGTACCGTACACTGTTGACTTGACCTGATGTACCATGACCCGACCCGTTACCTGATCTTGTGTCTAATGCCAACAAACCTGACATGTAGTCCTCCTGGACCGTTCCTATTGTCTATCCAGACAAACCTGCTTTTACCTGATCCTGTGTTGGCATTAGTTCTTGATTACTGAATACCTGACTCGACATACATAACTTGGGGGTATGGGAAAATCAAAGGTGAAACCGACTTGTAACTCAACAGTTCTATACCTGTTCTGATCAGTCTTACGGGCTAGGCCAGCCCCGGAGTGATGATGCTGACGTCACTCGCCCATCCTGCTACCTGTTACTGCCCAGCGGCACGTCTCGGATTCAGCCCCGAGGATCTTGACCGTGGTCCCGGGCATGCACGGGATACTATTGAGTTACATCGACGATTCATCAATTGATTTCAAAGACTTTAGAATAGAAAACCTGATAGAACAGTTTAATTACCCACTGCACACTACCCTGCATTGCTTGATTCATATTACTGCTACTCTCGTTTTATTCATGTTTATTCTGCATTGCCTGTTACATTGTTCATATTATATTACTTGTTGACATGACGCGCTGACGTCTGGGTTTTGCATGGCCCAGATTCTGTACCGCTATCGCAGTCCGAGCAGGAGTACTTCAGCCAGCAGGCTGAGCTGTGAGTTCAGTAGTAGTTAGTTTTATTTCCTGCATTTATTTCCTGATGTGAGCCCGCATTATGGGACATACTTTCAGTTATTTGTATTGGATCATTTGCTTCCGCATTCATTTATTATTGACTCCTGTTATTCTGGATTATGGACATATTTTTAGATAGTTTTATCTTGTTCTTGATATCTCTACAACCGTAATGTGACTGTGGATGGATACTTCCTACCCACAGGTAGCATGGTTGGCTATGTCACGTGCCCAATCTAGCGTACTCTGGGAAGCGGGGCGTGACATGGTTCTTTTGGTATCAGAGCCATTGGTTAGTTGGGTTGATTCTTTTTGTAGTTGGGTATTGTACCCAATACACGAATCAGAATACCCGTGTTTAGGAAACATGTCCTGCCACCTTACCGTTTACCATTCTTGAATCACATTCTTCCTGATTATATCTTTACGATGTGCAAACTTCCTTTGCATATCGACTCGAAAACCTGATTCCTTGTTATCTCTAGGACTTAGGCGACTTGGGTGGAGTTAAGTAATTGTGGCTATGATACCGCGGCATAGTTACAATGCGGTACTCTATTTAAGTATCTTGGAGTTCTAGTTTTGATCTATATATTGAATCTATCATCATGCTAATGTTGGGTGTTTTGATTTCAGGAATATGGCAGATAAGAATTTCAAGACGTACCAGAGGCGTGTGGACGAAGCCGCCATGCTTGGAGTGATAAGGGGAACGCTGGAGAATCAAAAGAGACAGACCGAGCTGATCCAGCAGCAAGCAGACTCGTTTCAGGAAGTTTTGCAGATCGTTCAGCAGTCTGTAAACAAGGTTGAAGCTAAACCAGTTGATCGAGTTGGGACCGTGGCAGATTTCAGATGTTTGGGTCCGTCTACATTCACTGGTTTGGAGGAGCCGTTGCCAGCCGAGCAGTGGCTGGTTGACACGGAGAATTTGCTGATTGCGGCACAGATTCCAGATGACAAAAGAGTTAATGTGGTACGCATTCAGTTAGTGGACTACGCCCGAGAATGGTGGCTTGTAGAGGAGACCCGCTTGCCCAAGCCGATCAAGTGGGCGGATTTTTCTAAGAGTTTCCTGGAAAAGTTCTTCCCGCGGACTGCACGGGAGGAAATGGAAGAGAAATTTATTGGGCTAAGGCAGAATGGAGCACCCGTGGACGTGCATGCAGCAGAGTGGACGAGACTCAGCAGATTCGCTGGACCTTTAGTCGCCAATGATGCAGACAGGGCATGAAGGTTCATGCGCAGCTTGGATGTGGACATCCAGAGGCAGATTGTCTCCCTGGGTTTGACCACTTTCTCACAGGTTCTTACGGCAGCTCGGGAACAACAAAGTTTATCTGGGATGAAAGGGAACTTGCAGCAGACAGCAGTTGCGGCCAGGAAGCCCGCATTTGTACCTAACCGAGCTCATGGTCGCAGAGGTATTCCAGTGGACCGTCGAGGTGTAGCACCCATGAAGAAGCCTGTGATTGTTGATCGAAGAAGGAGCATGATTTGTGACTACTGCCGGTTACCTGGGCACGTGCAGAAGGATTGTTGAAGGAGGCTGGGACTCTGTTTGGTTTGTGGAGCGGCAGATCATGCCGTTGGTGCTTGTCCGTCGAAGCTTCGTACGAGGGATGATACTCAGAAGCCTCCGCAGAAACCGTTCCGAGGGCAGAAACAGCTGACTCAAGGACCTAATCAGGCTCGAGCTTTTACCTTGACAGCTGAGGAAGCCAAGGCGTCAGGAGAAGTGGTTTCAGGTACTTTACTCGTTCATGGTTTTCCCGCATTGGCATTATTTGATTCTGGTGCATCCCATTGTTTTATGTCATCCAAGTTTATAACTACACACTCGATTGCCTGCACGACCCTGTCTAGTTTCTGGGACATACACACTGGGAATGGGAAAATTATATCTAGTAGGGAATGTAAAGATTGTACAGTTGTTGTGTGCAGACGGGAGCTTTTTGCAGCTTTCTTGGTGATTGATACGAGAAGCTATGAAGTCGTCTTGGGAATGGATTTTCTTGGCACTTTCCACGCTCACATTGACTGTAGGGCAAAGAAAGTAATTTTCCAGATTCCCGGACATCCTGAGTTTACCTTCACTGGAGGAAACAGTTCTGTCAGGCCAGTCGAGTTTAGGGCTAGGCCAACAAATGTTATTCTTGCAGCAATGGAAGTTGATAGTAGTGAAGAGCCCGCGGTTGTTCGCGATTTTATGGACGTGTTTGAAGATATATCGGGTTTACCGCCGAAGCGAGACGTGGAGTTCGCAATTGATCTTATTCCTGGTGCAGCGCCGGTATCCAAAGCATATTATCCTATGGCACCAGTAGAGTTGGAAGAAGTTAAGAAAAAGGCTGCTGAATTGCTTGATAAGGGTTGGATTCGAAGCAGTAACTCGCCTTGGGGAGCTCCAGTTCTTCTAGTAAAGAAGAAGGATGGCACAAGAAGAATTTGCATAGACTATCGAGAATTAAACCGGGTGACTATCAAGAACAAGTACCCAATCCCTCGCATTGGAGAACTTTTTGAGCAGCTTAGTGGCGCGAGGGTATTCTCGAAGCTGGATTTGCGATCCGGATATCATCAGGTTCGAGTGAAAGCAGAAGATATTTGCAAGACGGCATTTCGAACTCGGTACGGACATTACGAATACTTAGTGATGCCCTTCGGAGCAACGAATGCGCCGGCAGTATTCATGGACTTGATGAGCCGAATCTTTTCACCGTTCTTGGATCAGTTCATTGTGGTATCCATTGACGATATTCTGGTTTACTCGAAGAGTTTTGAGGAGCATGCTGAGCATTTGAAGGTCACACTGCAGACGTTGAGATAGCAGAAATTGTATGCGAAGATGAGTAAGTGCGAGTTTTGGCTGGAGGAAGTGAAGTTTTTGGGGCATGTTGTGTCGGGCGATGGAATCGCCGTCGATCCCGAAAAGATTGCAGCAGTTCGAGGTTGGCCTATTCTAAAGAATGTTGCTGAGATAAGAAGTTTCCTTGGATTAGCCGGATACTACAGGAGATTTGTGGAGAACTTTGCTCGTCTGGCAGAGCCATTAACCAAGCTTACGCGCAAGGAGGTAGAGGTACCTTTTATATGGACGGATAAGTGTGCGTTAGCTTTTGAGACTTTGAAGCAGAAGTTGATAACCGCCCCTATTCTGACCGTGCCAGACAATTCCGGAGGATTGGTGATTCACAGCGCCGCATCTGGGAAAGGATTGGGATGTGTTCTGATGCAGCACTGTAAAGTTGTAGCGTACGCATCGAGACAGTTGAAGACGCATGAGAAGAATTATCCAACTCATGACTTGGAGCTTGTGGCTGTGATTTTCGCTTTGAAGATTTGGAGACACTACCTTTTGGGCGAAAGAGTCGAAGTCTTTACTGATCATAAGAGCTTGAAGTATGTGTTCATACAGAAGGAGCTTAACATGAGACAGCGTAGATGGTTGGAGCTGATGGCTGACTACGATCTTGATCTTAAGTACCATCCGGGGAAGGTTAATGTAGTGCCGGATGCGCTTAGTCGGTTACCAGCAATTCAGGTGTTGACTATGCAGAAGGAGATCGTTGTAGATTTTCGAAGATTTGACTTGGAGGTTGTGCTACCGCGTTCTACGGGACAGTTGATGCAGCTGCAAGTGCAGTCATCTTTGATTGAGAATATTAAGGCAGCACAATCGCAGGATCCTAGAACGCAAAAGTTTCGAGAGCAGGTTGAAGCCGGGCTACGAACAGATTTACTGATCCACGAAGATGGTTCGTTGAGGTACGGTAGCCGTTTGTGTGCGCCAAAGGGGGATGTTCGTGAAGAGCTTATGAAGGAGGCACACAGTTTAGCTTATTCTGTACATCCAGGAGGCACAAAGATGTACCAAGATATTCGACAGCATTTCTGTTGGGAAGGCATGAAACGGGAGATTGCTCGCTTTGTGGCTAAGTGCTTGGTGTGTCAGCAAGTTAAGGCTGAACATCAAAGGGTTGCTGGTTTATTGCAATCACTTCCGATTCCTCAATGGAAGTGGGAACATATAACCATGGATTTCGTGACGGCTTTACCGCGGAGTCCAAAAGGCAACAATGCGGTATAGGTAATTGTTGATCGATTGACCAAGGTAGCTCACTTTATTCCTTTCCGGGTTGGTCAATCAACAGAGACTTTGGCGGAGCGGTACATGCAGGAGATTGTAAGATTGCATGGAGTACCGGTGAGCATCGTGTCCGATCGGGACACTCGGTTCTTATCACACTTCTGGAGGAGTTTACAGGAAAGTTTGGGGACTCGATTGAAGTTTAGCACAGCTTATCATCCTCAAACTGATGGCCAGTCGGAGAGAACGATCCAAACTCTTGAAGATATGTTGAGAGCATGCATGTTGGACTTCAAGGGTTCGTGGGAGGATCATCTACACTTGGTGGAGTTTTCTTACAACAACAGTTTTCAGGCAACTATCCAGATGGCTCCATTTGAAGCATTGTATGGTCGTAAGTGCCGTTCACCTGTTTGTTGGGACGATGTCGATGAACGAAGATTAGTGGGACCAGATTTGGTTGTACAGACAATTGAGAAGGTTAACACTATCAGGAATCATATGAAGGCAGCTCAAGACAGAAAGAAGAGTTGGGCAGACACGTCAAGAAGACCTCTAGAGTTCGCCGTGGGTGATTTGGTGTTCTTGAAGATATCACCGACTAGAGGGGTGATTCGTTTTGGGAGTCGAGGAAAGCTTAGTCCTCGATTCGTTGGACCCTTTGAGATCTTGGAGCGTGTTGGTGAGGTAGCGTACCGTTCAGCGTTACCGCAGTCCTTGGCAAGTGTGTACGATGTGTTTCACGTATCTCAACTCCGTAAGTATGTTCGAGATGAAACACAAGTTTTGGATCATTCGGAGTTAACAGTACGAGAAGACTTGACTTTTGAGGAGCAACCGGTTGAAATTATGGATCGAAGGGAAAAGGTTCTTAAGAACAAGGTTATCCCCCTTGTGCTTGTCTCTTGGGGTAATCGTTCGCATGGAGAGTCCACTTGGGAACGAGAAGATGAAATCCGACAGAAGTTCCCTCACCTTTTCTTGTAGTTTTTTTGGAATTCTTGGAATTTTGAGGACGAAATTCTTTTTGTAGTTGGGTATAATGTAACACCCGAGCCCAATGCTACTATTTTCAGTTACTGTTTGAGCATAATGTGGTACTCATTTCTTTTAGCTTGCTTGTTTGTTGCTTACTGTAAATTTTTACCCGGTAAAGTCTTTTCTGCATATAACAAATTTTAGCATCTAAAATAAAATTAAAAATATTCATCTTGGTCTACTCGACACCCCTAACTTTGTGCTAGCGTCCGTGCATCGTGTTCTCGTCCCGTTCAGTGAAACGGGCGAGTTTGGATGGCTACGTGCGCGTGCGTATGTCCGTTTTGGGGGTATGCTTTTTAATCATAAAACACTTAATTTTAAAATTTGGAACCCGCTTAAAATCCTATTATTTCAATTTCAAATTTTTGGACCCGACCCGGGCGCGATTTGGAAATGTTTTATTTGGCGCCAAAATCCCAAATTTTAATATTCTCTAAATCATAATATATTTCTGTAACTTATATATATATTTCACTGTTCATACTAAATCTTTTGAATATTTCTTAAACCTTTAAATCATTCTCCAGCCAATCGCGAGGCTATAATCTCCCCTGAGCCCTACTTAATTCCTACGTCTCTCTCTCTCTCGCTTTCTGCGTCTATCTCTCTCTCTCTCTATCTCTCATATCTCGCTCTCTCTCTCTCTCTTTCTCTATCTCTCTCTCTCTCTACCTTCATTCTTTCTCTCACCTTTTTAAATCTTTCCTCTCTTTTTATTTTCCTCACGAGAACCAGAGAACCCAACGAGCCTCGCGCAAAACCCTAGCCACCTTCACCCATCACCACCGCAGCCCCACGCCGGCACCACCGTCACCCTCGCCCGCACCTCCTCACCTCACCAAGCCCTTCGTCCTCTTTCCCCGTGCGCCTGCACCCACACCGCGACCTTGCCCTCGCCGCTGCAGCCACCTGCTCGCCACCCGCGACCACCTGCGCCGCCCCTGGTCGTCGCCGACGATCACCAGACCACCTGTGATCGCCTCTGTGAGTCTTCCTCTTCTCTCCTCCTCTCCTTCTTCCCTTCTTCTCCCTTTTCTGTTTTGACCTGATTCTTGTTTGGCCGTAGTTCCTCACAGGCAAAGCACCGGAGCTCCGTCAACGTGGTCGGCAATCACCATCCCTCCACAGATCCTCGTGAGCCCCCTCGTCTCTATCCTTCTTCTCTTCCCTCTTCTTGATTCTCCGTTTGGCCGTTCTTGAATTCTTGAAACTGTAGTTCGCTGTTCGCCGGAATCCGGCCGTGTCGGCGACGTGTCCCGACGATCCAGCAAGGTGCTCTGACCCGTGTGGTTCCATTGTTCGTTGTTTGGGTTCAATCCGTGAACCGTGCTTCCGTCGCGAGTTTCCCCGCCGACGTTTACGTCCCGTTTTTCCCGGTTCGCGACCCATCGAGGCAAGTACCCCTTGCTACATGCTATACAATATTTACATATATGTATTGACACCCTAAACCTGTAAAATTTAACTTGGCATAATCGTTTCCCATTTTCGGTTACAATGTTGCATTATATCATTTTACTGTTAAACATGGAACTTACAGTTTGTAAATTGAACCTAATAATCATATCTACCTGTTCAATCATACTTTACTGTTAAAATAGCTGGCAGCAATTATCCCTGTAGTTCTGTTACATTCGGACACTCGTATGCATTTAACCTG
Source organism: Agapanthus africanus (assembly GCA_030015575.1). NCBI lineage: Eukaryota > Viridiplantae > Streptophyta > Magnoliopsida > Asparagales > Amaryllidaceae > Agapanthus > Agapanthus africanus. The sequence goes on along the minus strand of JASDDO010000031.1, from coordinate 287,827,891 downwards.
AATGACTGTATTGAACCGTTACATAAATTATTGCACCGCTAAGGGTTCTTAAAACTGTTAACATGACTAAACGGCTATATCGTTTACTGCACTCTTGTAATTGGAATGAAACTGCTTATTATGTAATTCATTGCTTATCTCATGTTGTTAATACCCACATGTGATTATATATCTGATTGGGAGCACACTCACGACATTGCTTACATCTTGACCTGACATTGCTACACACACACATATATATATATTGATACACCTGACATGGTACCGTATACTGTTGACTTTACCTGATGTACCATGACCCGACCCGTTACCTGATCTTGTGTCTAATGCCAACAAACCTGACATGTAGTCCTCATGGACCGTTCCTGTTGTCTATCCAGACAAACCTGCTTTTACCTGATCCTGTGTTGGCATTAGTTCTTGATTACTGAATACCTGACTCGACATACATAACTTGGGGGTATGGGGAAATCAAAGGTGAAACCGACTTGTAACTCAACAGTTCGATACCTGTTCTGATCAGTCTTACGGTCTAGGCCAGCCCCGGAGTGATGATGCTGACGTCACTCGCCCATCCTACTACCTGTTACTGCCTAGCGGCACGTCTCGGATTCAGCCCCGAGGATCTTGACCGTGGTCCCGGGCATGCACGGGATACAATTGAGTTACATCGACGATTCATCAATTGATTTCAAAGACTTTAGAATAGAAAACCTGATAGAACAGTTTAGTTACCCACTGCACACTACCCTGCATTGCTTGATTCATATTACTGCTACTCTCGTTTTATTCATGTTTATTCTGCATTGCCTGTTACATTGTTCATAGTAGTAGTTAGTTTTATTTCCTGCATTTATTTCCTGATGTGAGCCCGCATTATGGGACATAATTTCAGTTATTTGTATTGGATCATTTGCTTCCGCATTCATTTATTATTGACTCCTGTTATTCTGGATTATGGACATGTTTTTAGATAGTTTTATCTTGTTCTTGATATCTCTACAACCGTAATGTGATTGTGGATGGATACTTCCTACCCACAGGTAGCATGGTTGGCTATGTCACGTGCCCAATCTTGCGTACTCTGGGAAGCGGGGCGTGACATGAAGCCCCCTCCGTATCAATGCCATGAGATGCGGGCTTGTTGCCCTCTAGAACCCGGCTATCCGTGCACCCCACCTTGGGGTAATCCTAGTACAGAAAGTAAAATATACATACAACGGGTACAGCGACCTCAACCTGGTTGTGCCCCAAAAGAATAATATATAATCAGGCAGTGACGGCAGTCCACATGTCGGACGCTCGCCCCGCAATATCAAATGTACATAATACAACAAAATTGTACTACCATTGCATCCAGGCTATCCCCCACGACCAATCCGCAACATCACAGCACAACACAGAACATCAACATGAATGTCACGTTCGCAAATCCGTCTAACCGGGCTATAGCAGTTAGATAGGATTTACCGATCGAGTGGCATTCACGGTCGCAGATATAATGTAAATACTGTGAACTAATGTGTTTAAAATTTTCGATCGATCAAATATACCCAAGTGGGCCCCAAGCACTACTGTAGCACTCACAGAAAATCTGGGCCCAAAAAGAATGTTCCAAAACCCCTAATTTCAAGTCAGAAGCACTCTGTGAAAATTTGGTCCATTGAACAGTCAATACCGCGGTGGAACCACGGCCAATGCGTGGGTTTGGCTGCGGTTCCGCGGTGATATGGTGACGTCACGCGACCAATTTTTCTCAGACTGCTTAGAATTCCCTGCACATGTTTCTGCAACGTACTGAAAAATTTTTGGAGCTAAAAAAAATTTCGACAGAAACTGATGCAAATGAAAATACGGTTTTGGAAAATCCGATCGATCGAACTTGTAAACACGTTAGAGCAAAGCTAGACTAGGTTAATGGAGTGGCTCTGATACCATATCAGTGCACGGCGGCGCCCCGGCCGTCAATCCGACGCCGGAATGCGGAAACGAAACTTTTTACGTACTTGTAAACCGGCACCACCGCGCACAAAAATCCCGTATCGGGCCATTAATCTAGTCCTAGATAACAAGAGAAGGGGTAGAGAGATATACCGAGCGATCCGTGTCCTTCGGTCTTCTCGTTGTCGTCCCGATCTCCCCGCGGAATCTCCGGTCTCCATCATGTCGTGTGAAGGGCACCACTTCGCCGGCTTCTTTTACGGGCTCCCACCTCTGGACCGAGGCAACTCGGGCACGAAGCTGGCGAGTCGACGCGCCCAAGATTTGCTGTAGAATAAGTGTAGTGAGCTATTTTGTCTCATGGGGTTTATAGAAGTTGCCCTTGTTGGTGGAGGAAATGAAGTGTGGAATTTTGTGATGAACAAGGGAATTTTTGCAAGCAAATGAGACCAAAAATCCCCATCAAAATTTGGGACAGCCCCTTCTTCTTCTTGGCCGGCCATGACATGAACAACAATGAGAAGAGGGAGAGAATCACCAAAGAATAATGCAAGAGAGAGAGAGAAAATGTTATCATGAAAAGAAATGATCACAAGCTCAAACCCACACTCCATCAACCATCATCATTACTCCAAAAGTCAAGTAATGATCAAGTGAAGAAGTCAAGGTCAAACAAGATCTATCATGAAGCAACCATATGCAAAGACCACCCTCCACAATACTTATTTGCACAATTGCAAATAAGCCCTCCTCCACCAATCTTCAGCTAATGAAAGATACAAAGAAATATGGCCGAAACAGAAAACAAACTGGCAACTCCAAAAACTGATCCCGTAATAAATTACAGGAAAACCCCGCTACTGTATATACATACCCGCATTTGTATTCCGACCGAATACAAATGCAATGAGACAAAATCTACACTGTACTATACTAGGATCCGGCTTAAACCAAAGCCCGCTAGTATTAACCGTCAGATCATGATCCGTACAATACCGCACGTATCTGATCGAACCCTGCCATATCTCCATGCGGCCTCTACAGCGTTTCGCCCAAAACTTGAGCAACTGTCTGTAGGGGACTCTAAAGACTCGTCAATACAATGGCCGTGGATTTAACCACTAGCACGTCAGAGGTATTAGCCATACGTGACGGGCTACCAGCTATTGACCAAAAGGGACGTCTGTGAGCGAACTCATCCTGACACCCTACTGAGCCTGTCAGTGACAATATACGTACAGTCCGGTCCGTTCGTCTATGAGCATTGCATGGCGGGCCTAGGGGGTTGGTAAAAGTCAGACCCCCAAAAGCGGTACAAGTCGTGTCGGAGTGTAGCCCAGAACACCCTGAGATACTACTGGAATACCTACCAGTAAATCTCCTGCCTAGGCCGAGGGCTTTGTGTAATGGCTCTCCTAGACACAGCGCGACCTCACCCCCAATACCGGGAGAGATGAACCCCTGCAGATCCGCTCACTGCCTCCATGTGGCTCGGGACTGTACCCAACTAAAACCTGTTTGCACGTCTCCTTTGAGCGTGGTAGGGTAGTAATTAAAGTACAGTGGGAACTCACACGAGACAAATGACGATCTCAGGTCGATGAACTAACCTGTACACATGTCACCAGGGAACTGCTATTTGACGTCAGGTATAAGACCAACTAGCATGTTCCCGGCGAGTCCTGTCCGGTGTACTCATAACCCAATGAGCACCTGTATACATCTTAGGTGAACCAACTGACACCAGTGGCTTGTGAGACCGGCCACCGCCCCTCGTCGGGGTCTCGACTGTATACACTAGTCTACTCTGGAGTATCGATGCCCTGTCTCGAAACTCCCACGACTAGGGACCTTTTAAGGATGTGCTTATAGACTACCAGCTCCCACGTATATGATCGCCCTCATACTGCTGGCAGTCAAGTAAGAATCCTAGGGGCTCTATCAACGTGTAATAGCGACCTGTAAGGTCACCTAAAGCAGCACACGATGATAAAGATAAACCAGATAGCATACTATCATCTTGAGTAAGACTGTCCTACCGGAATAGGTCCTCCCTCAATCATTGCAATCACATGCCTGTGATCCAATAATTGACTCTGAGGGCACTATCTCCAACAGAGGGGCCGTTTAAAACGGAGAAGATGATGATGATGAGAGGATGGCGGTGATGGCGAGAGTGAGGGTCCGGAGGGTGATGGTGAGGAGCGGCGGCGGGTGGAGGGGCAAGGTGGGGGCCACCGGAGTCAGGCCAGGGGTCATCATCATCATCGTCAAGTTTATCATCATCATCCTCATCTAACCATGAAGGCGGGAGCACAAAGGAGGAATGAAGTGGTGGCGGGAGGAGGCGGCACATATGAGGGTGGCGGGGGAGCAAAGGAGGGAAGCGGCGGCGGAGATTCGAGAATGGAGGCGGGGGCATCGATGTAAGGGAGAGAGGTGACAGAGAAGAGAAAGAAAGATGAAAGAGATATGAGGGGTAAAACGAAAAAGAAACAACCTGAGCGCCGTTAGAGGGGTATTTTAGTCTTTTTACCCCTCTAACGGTAATTTTAGGCGGTCAAAAAACGTTGACCAATTCAAAATAAACTGGAGTAGGGTTTTTAGTTGGGTTAAGATTTTCGAGTGAGTTACGGGCAATTAGTCATATGCGAGCGAGGTTTTTGAAAATATTCAATTTTTGAGGGGGCAATATCAAAAATACCCATGAAATTTATAACGGTATAATTTTTTGATATTGCCCCCTCAAAAATCGAATATTTTCAAAAACCTCGCTCACATATGACTAATTGCCCGTAACTCGAAAATCTTAACCCAACTAAAAACCCTATTCCGGTTTACTTTGAATTGGTCAACGTTTTTTGACCGTCTAAAATTACCGTTAGGGGGGTAAAAAGACTAAAATACCCCTCTAACGGGGGTTTTGAAGAATCATGTTAAATTCTTGTCTTATATTTTCTTCTCATTTTAAATATATTTCACATTTGGTATCAAAGTGACTTCCGATCTTACTCAATTGATTCTTCAATCAACGTCAACGATCGATCTCTTCATAAATCAAATTCTTCGAACACCAAGGTTTTTGTAGTGTCAATTTTGTCATACCATTTTTTATTCATCATTCTGTAACACCCGTGTTTAGATCCTACGGAATAATAGGAAATATTATTTATTTAACTATTTATTGATTTCTTTGATATAGTGTTTTGTAAGAAGATGAATTGATGAGGGTTGCATGAACCTAGAACATTTACCGATTCAATTGTTAAATGATGTAGGGTTAATAGGCCAAATGGGTGTGTTGATATGCCAAACTCGATCAAATCGGGCATATTTACATATTATATAGCAGTCAAAACTAGGTGATTTCAATCTTTTAAAACCCATACCAAGTCCTAAATGGACAATCTCTGAAAAAGAAAATGAAGAAATATATTTGGAGATATTTGAAAATTTTAAGAATTTTCAAGGGAATTTTAAACCAATCTCAAATCTGGTAGTTCACCATGCAGACCGCACGGTGAACTATGAGATTCTTTTAAACCAAAAATGGTTTTTTAAAAGGAATATTCAATAAAAATAAGCTCGCGGTTCGTCAGGCGCTCCAGAACCGACCGCATCCATAACTACAATAAAATACAGTTTGGATTTCAAATTATCCACGAAACTTGAAAATTCAATCAGGTAGTTCACCAGGCGGTCTAGGACAGACCGAATCCATAACTGCAACAAAAAAAATACTGTTTGGATTCTAAGTTATCGAGAACTTGAAAATCAGCGAAGTAGTTTACCATGCGGGACAGGACCGATCGCATGATCAACTACAAAGCAAAATCTCAACAATACGATTTTACTGTGTACCCAAGGTTTAAAAATCATCGAGGCAGTTCATGATGCGCTCTAAGACCGATCACATACAAAGAAAGCCTAGATCGCAACAAATTATAACAAAAATCAGTTTTAAAACATGTAAATGTTGTCCGCATGGTGTACTGCGAGCCAAAAACCGGTTGTAACAACTAGATTTCAACAAATTTGACCCTATAAATAGGGTCTTGACCTCTCATTTCTTCTTATTCTAAAAATTATAAGCTTTCAAGAGCACTCTCTTAAACTCGGTGTATAAAAATTCTCCCTTGATTCTAGGGAAACCCAGGCTAGGAAATTGCGGCGGCAAAGCTCTGCAGGATCTGGAGAAGGCACGACACGACAGTTCTTCGACATGCTATTTCTTTCCTCTTTTTTTATTTTTAGTATTTTCTCTATGCATTTAGATCTAGATCTGTTAGCATAAAAAAACATTTCTTTTAAAAAAATCATATTTTTAAAATTGCATCATGCATCAACACAATCCACATGGATAGGGATAAGTCATTTCCCGGCTGACAGGCTGGTAAGTTCAAATCGCCCAATTTCTTTATACAATTTGCATATTTTAGAATACGGCGCTATACTGCAAATCCCCATCATTTTTCTTCTCTTTTTCTTTGGTAAGAAAATACAGGTATGCGAAGTGTAAGTCTACGGTAGCGCCCCGGCCATCATTCTGACGCCAAACGCGGAACAAAAACTTTTATAATTGGCGCTATCGCATACTATAACCCGGATCTTGCCATTAACGCTAAACTAACAAACTGTAAAGAGATAGAAAGGCTATACCGAACGATCCGGGTCCTTCGGTCTTTAGCCATCATCCCACGCTCCTTTGCGGCAACTCCGATCTCTTTGCTCCTCGTCGAGGTGGCACCACATCTACGGATCTTTAAACGGGCTCCCGTCTCTATACCGAGGCAACTCGGTCATCAAGTCTGCTAAAAGAGATGACCAAGATGAAGTAGAGAACGAGTAGAATACTTTGTCTCAAACACTCTTTGGTTCTCATCACATGAGAGGGTAAGAATGGAGGATGAAGAAGATGCTAGGGTTTGGAAATGGTGAACTCAAGAAGAACTAGTGAGCAAAATAACCAAGCACAAAGAAAACCCTTGGCTGCCCAAAACTTTTGGTGATGATATATATAAGGTTCTAAGATGAAATATCAAGGAAAATATCCTACAAAAATATCTCCAACTTAACCCTAAAATATCACACCCAAAACAAACCTCATTAATACCATCATGACTCACTTAGAGACTCATTAGCATGAGTCACTAAGGAACATGGTAGAAGAAACGAGTCACCAATATGAGTCATTCTTTCCAAAACATAACTAATCATTTAAACCAAAATGATTAACCCAAAAAGAAATGCATCTTCTAAAATATTCTCGTAACGGATTACGAAAATACCCATCACCTGTATATACATACCTGTATCCGTATTCCAACCGAATACGAATACAAGAGACTAAAATATTCCGACTCAATATAATACATGGATCCGGCTTAAACCAAAGCCCACCAGTATTATTTGTCCGAAATATGACACGTGCGTAAATGCACGTGCATTTTCCGAACCCTGCCATAAAACCATACAGCCTCTACAACGTTTCGCCCGAACTTGGGAAACTATCTGTGGGGGACTCTAAAGACTCGTCAGTACCCTGACAGTGGGTTTAACCACAAGCACGTCAGCGGCACTAGCTGTGCGTAACTGCTGCCCATGTACTGACCTCAAGGGAAGCCGATGAGCGAACTCATCCTGGAACCCTACTAAGCCTATCGGTGACAATATACATACAGTCCGGTCCGTTCGTCTATGAGTATCGCATATCGGCCCTAGGGGGCTGGTAACGTCAGACCCCCAATAGCGGTGTAAGTCGTGTCAGAGTGTAGCCTAGAACACCCTGAGATACTACTGGAGTACCTACCAGTAAATCTCCTGCCTCGGCCGAGGTCTTTGTGTAATGGATCTCCTAGACACAGCGCGATCTCGCCCCCAATACCGGGAGAGACGAATCCCCTGCCGATCCGCTCACTTGCTTCCATGTGGCTCGGGACTGTACCCAAAAAAGACCTGTTTGCACGACTCCTTTGAGCCGTGGTAGGGTAGAAATCAAAGCACAGTGGGAACTCACACGAGACAAATGACGACCTCGGGTCGATAAACTAACCTGTACACATGTCACCAGGGAACTGCTATCTGACGCTAGGTATAAATACCAACTAGCAGGTTCCCGGCGAGTCCTGTCCGGTGTACTCATAACCCAATGAGCACCTGTATACATCTTAGGTGATCCAACTGACATCAGTGGCTTGTGAGACCGGCCACCGCCCCTCGTCGGGGTCTCGACTGTATACACTATTATACTCCGGAGTATCGATGCCCTGTCTCGAAACTCCCACGACTAGGGACCACTATTAAGGATGTGCTTATAGACTACCCAACTCTTACGTATATGATCGCCATCATACTGTTGGTAGTCAAGCAAGATCCTAAGGGCTCTATCAACGTGTAATAGTGATCAGTCACCTGAACCTATATACGACTGATAAAGGCAAACCGGATAGCATACTATCATCTCGAGTAAGACCGTCCTACCGGTATAGGTCCTCCCTCAATCATTGCAATCACATACCTGCGATCCAATAATTGACTTTGAGGAAACTATATCCAACAATCTCCCACTTGCACTTAAGGCTAATTATTGCGATGTCGCATACTCACAGCCCGTGTGATACCGAACATCCAACTCCTCTACTAATCAGTTTCACAAAGCTCGTTTGTAAAACTCTTGTGTTCGAGAAATAGCCTCAATGAGTGGATCTGCCCTGATGTTTCTTTCTATGTCTCTCTTAATCTCAAATTCGCGGAGAAAACCATCTACCGAATTGAGTAATACCTGTCTTAGAGTATGTCTGGATATCTGATGGGACCTAGTTCATAAATGAACTCCAAATCCAAACTTCTTAGACTGTATCGACAACTGAACCTAATCAGTATCCAGCACCATGCCTCCCACAGTATTCTCTTGGACCACCTGTCCATAATACTGCCCCCTTTGCCAGAGGGAAAAATTATAACTATGACAATCACTCTGTCATCCATGTCACCTTGGAAGCATGGAATGATGACCGTCTCCCGAAGGAGGCTGCCATCATCAAATCCCTAGAACATCCACTTATGTTCTAAAACTGCCTCCGAATGTTTCTCCAGGATTGGATTAATATAAGCTTATTGCATCCAGTGCAAAAACAACATCTGGTGTGGTACTTGATATCTCACGATTGACTCAATTGCCTAAGCAAGTGATCTGCCAATCATGCACATCTCTCTCCCCTTTAGTCTGTAAGACACCTTTAGAGAGGGTGACTCCATCATCTGTAGGTACACCACCATGCCAGGAGTCATCAATTCTAAATACCATTAGAATACCGTCAAAGTACCCAGATTGGGAAACTACCCAAATCTAGATCTAAAACCATAGATCTAGTAACCAGAATGTCTGATATTATATCCATATCCTGTGTGGAGAAACAACTGTGTGACAACAAAAGTATAACCGATCGTAGTATAGGAATTTTACTTCCTGTTCTGTGTATGTCATCCAGATACCAGGACATCACACCCTACTACCTTAACAGATCCATCCCTTATTCTGATGAAGTCAAAGCCATGACCGTCACATCAAAATTTAAATGATCTATCTCCGCTATAACTGCTTAAGTCTATAAATAAACATAAGCTACATGCCCACTATGCTTCCGCTGCTCCCACTGACCATAACAACCCTCTGGCAGAATAATATATACGTGCACTTCTAAAGCTAGTTTAGAACGACGCTATACTTAACCTCCTGCCGGGTCTCATAGTCTGGAACAACAGTAGTGTCAAGTCTGGGTATACAAGAATCTCCCTGTCACCGTCATTGAGGCTACCGGAGTACCTCTCGGGTGCCAGAGGTTACCCACCATATCTGCGGAGTGGCTAATGGAATGTCAAACCTGATTGAATCTTTAGGTCCTATTAAATTTTCCGTAATCGTTTGCGGTTCTGGAATCACTTCCAGTTCTACCATACCCCCACTGCTGTTTTCTGGAAAAAAAAACCATTTTACTAAAACTGTGGCGAGTCAAGAACAATATCACTATTGATCTTCCAGATGGTAGAAAGTCAACCCTCGTCACAGCTTGGGTCAACCCATAAACTGCCATTATAGAAACGTGCCTTGAGTTATCCAGAGTCTGGTTTTAAGCATAAGACGGACAACTCCCAATACCTTAACATCGTTAAGATATGAACCATTCTATATCCAATACAGAAACTTTGGCACTTATTTAATTGGAACCAGATTCTAATCATGCAGCTGTCCCCAGTGCATATCAACTTAATGGAGAGAGGCTAATCAGCATTACTCAACTTAGGAATCCATCCAATTATGAGTAACCTGAAAGAGAAACAAGTTTCTCAAAACCATTACTATCAACTGAATACCAATCACAAGTATTTACATCTTCGATCTTTTTGAAGAATCCCGATACTTGCGACATCTGGTTCTCTACTTTATTCCTATACCCACAACTTCTCAAAACTTAGACATTGTATTTCTACGAAACACTTGTCTAAAAACTAGAGAAGTCACAAGTAAACAGAACATAGTACGAGGACCAACCCCTCTGTCCTGATGGACACTGGACAACATACAATACTCTGTATAAGTCCGCTGAGTTGAATAACTCAAAACCTGTGCATCGTAGGTTGAAAACTGTACTTATGGTTAAGAACTACTCTGTTGTTCAATGCTCTTTACCCAATCGCCAACTGATATAGGTAAATGTCACGGACATAATTTCAAAAAGTTATATCTCACTTTATAAAAATAAACGTATAGATATATCATTTTGAAATTGGTGCACAACAACGGATACTCAAAACCAAATACATGCCGTCCGGCAAAAACCCAGGCGACTTCCTCAAATATCACCAATTACAACGAATTCCGATATAATGAGGATGATCACCTAATTCCCAATAACTTACTCCCACTCATCATCTGTAAAACCATACGGATGTGAGAATCATACCTGGTAAATACATACCCTGGAGTAAGTATCTAATCGGGAAATCAGTTTTCCTTTAACAACGCACAGTGAAACTGAAACATGAAAATGTTTCATAGGGGTATCCTGGTATTCCTAGTAATGTCTCTACCATAATCTAATTCATGACTTCAACCGTATATTTCTTTGCCATCTCTCCAAATCCCTTTATTTGTCTTTATTCATTTCCTTCTGTACACCTTCGATAGGCTTAATGGTTTTCTTCCTTCCCTACCGTTCGGCACCAGCCTATGGTTTGGAAGAAGACTATCCAGTAAGCATAATAGGTGTACTCTCCTAAACCAAGGAGTACTCGTAACTTAAGAGAAGGTGATGATAAAAGACAACTGAATAATACCTTATTCTATTTCTCCCGAACTGGGGAAAAAAGCAAAGGTGAAATAGGAGTGGCGATGAAGTACGCGGTTTGGTCGTGAATGATTGCGGTCGCAATTTACTTTGCCCTCTTTCTAATCCCTTTATTTTGTCTTTACTTATTATCTTCTGCACACCCTACTTAGGCTAATTGGTTTTCTTCATTCCCTACCTTTCGACACCTGCCTATGGTTTGGAAGAAGACTATCCAATAAGCGTAATAGGTGTACTCTCCTAAACCAAGGAGCCCTTGCAACCTGAGAGAAGGTGATGATAAAAGACAACTGAATAAACTAATTCTATTTCTCCTGAACCTGGATCCATCCTCGAAGAAGTCCCTTCGAGTTCGTTTATAACCATACGATGGATCTATCCAATGCAATTGGATATTCGTAGTGATACGAGGTGTTCTGAGAAATGCAAAGGGTAAAAGAAGGAGTGGCAATGACTTATGCAACTAGGACAATCCAAAAGCCAGTATTTTAAGAAGGTTCGGTCAACTTGGTTACTGAGTCATAGTCAAGGGTCGGTCAAAGGTCGCTGCCAAAGAGAGAGAGAAAAGAAACACTCTGCGTGCACTCTAACCTAGATCAGAATGGTTATCACTTTATCTAATTAGGAAACCTCCCACTGTACTGTCAAATTCTCCTCAAAACCTGAAAGAAAAATCAATCGGGATCACCCGAAGAGTAAACAAACTCATTAGTGGGAATCGGGATCCAACTCTCATCGCATGATAACGTGAAGGAATCCACTCATGTTATCACACTCCAGAAGGTATGCGCATACTTGGCAAGTTTCAGTTTCTTTAGAAACTCCCGATGTGATTTTTGTCCCATGCTCTTATGACCTTGACTTTGGCCAAAATGTCATAAGTCACATGCCAAGTTCTACCCGTCATTATCTTGTCAATTTGAATCCATCCGCACATGCCCCTGACTTTGGCCAATCGGCAGAACGACTGCCCCAAACTAACTCATCTATCTATGCAACAAATGAATACCCAGCAGCTACCAAACACTATGCCTTGGCTTTGGTCAAAATACATAGCTTGAATACTACTGAATACCCAAGAGAAATGACGGAGGGCTACGGCTGGTTTTTGGCGAAAAACCTTTAACGTAATGAACTTGATCTCGCTGAAGGAACCTGATAGCTTTTTATAAAATATAGTGGCGAAAACCTTTGCTAAAGAGGTCACTCCCGGTGAAGGGATCTCGGCTCTTTTCTCGTGGAATGAGGTGCAGGATATTCCAATTGAATACCGCGATGCAAAGCAACATGTAATCGACTATAGTGAAGTTATTACCCTGACGCAAACTTCTGCCCAAGGGGTCACTCCCGGTGAAGAGATCTCGGCCCTTGCCTCGTCGAATGAGGTGCAGGATATTCCAACCGAATACCACTATGCAAAACAAAAGGAAACGTCTTTGTAATAACACTTTTTAAAAACGTTCCAACAACATCCAAACAGGTTTGTTTTCTTTTGCATTGATCAAAATCAACGCAGTCCCATCAATTAATCACACCAGAAAAGAACGAAAATAAAATGTACGTATATGCCATCCGCATTCGTCACTGGGTCCCGTCTTTACCCGTTAGGTTACTTAACTAACGACAGAGCGGGGACTGGACTAGCGCGGGTGCAAAACATATACAACATCTATTAGTATATATACCAATATACAATAATCGTTCCAGGCGTGATAATATGCAACATTACAGAAAAGTAATAAGCATCACAGAACAATACAGATAATCTGGGATCCCCGGGTTTCACAGAGCCGCTGTTGAAACCCGACGTTCCCCTGGTCGTGTGGATAGCCTGTGCAATGAAACCTAGACCCCTACGGGTGCGGCAAGTTACCCGCCAAAACCTGAAGCGAGGAAGCCCCCTACAGCAAAGTGAATGGACCACCCTGCACTTCACGGAATCTGGTAACTTGAGCACCCCTCCTTGGGTCAACCTGTACCCCCTACGAGTGCAGCGAATAGTCTGCCAATTCTAGAGTGAGGCCCCTCTGCCACTCAAAGCCATGAGATGCGGACCCTTGCCCTCCAGAACCCGGCTATCCGTGCACTACGTCGCGGGGTAAACCTAGTACAGAAATGAAAATATGTACAACGGGTACATCGACCTCAGCCCGGTCGTGCCCTAAAAGAATATTATACAAACAGGCAGTGACGGCAGTCCACATGTTGGACGCTCGCCCCACAATATCAAATGTACAAATAAATCCAAACTGCACTACCATTGCATACAGCTATCCACCACGACAAATCCGCAACATCACAGCACAACACAGAACATCAACGCGAATGTCACATTCACAAATCCGTCTAAAAGGACTATAGCAATTAGACGCAATTTACTGCTCGAACGATATTCACGGTCGGAGATATAATGTAAGTACTGCAAACTAGCAAGTTTAAAATTTCGATCAACAAAACTTCTCGAAGTGGGCCCTAGGTACATCTGCAGTACAGTAATAAAATCTGGGCCCAAAAGAAATATTCCAGAAACCACAATTCTCTATGAAGAAGCCCCAGAAGAAATTTGGCCCACTGAAGCACCAAGACGGCTGCGACTGCCGGCCAAAGCTAGGCATGTGCGGCGTTTCCGCGGCCGTGCGGTCGAATCGGGGGATCAAATTTTTACTCTGTTCTTAAAAAAGCCTGCACGATTTTCTGAGATGCTCAAAATAATTTTTAGACCTGTTTTTAAAATCGACAGAAACTTTATCATATAAATTGCGGTTTTCGAAATTCCGTTCGATCGATATTTTAAATGCGTTAGAACAAGTTAGTAAAGGTTAATGGCGTGGCTCTGATACCATGTAAGTCTACGGTAGCGTCTCGGCCGTCATTTTGATGCCAAACGCGGAACAAAAACTTTTATAACTAGCGCTATCGCATACCGGGATCTTGCCATTAACGCTTAACTAACAAACTGTAAAGAGATAAGAAAGGCTATCCGAACGATCCGAGTCCTTCGGTGTTTAGCCATCATCCCACGCTCCTTTGCGGCAACTCCGATCTCTTTGCTCCTCGTCGAGGTGGCACCACATCTACGGATCTTTAAACGGGCTCCCGCCTCTATACCGAGGCAACTCGGTCATCAAGTCTGCTAAAAGAGATCACTAAGATGAAATAGAGAACGAGTAAAATACTTTGTCTCAAACACTCTTTGGTTCTCATCACATGAGAGGGTAAGAGTGGAGGATGGAGAAGATGCTAGGGTTTGGAAATGGTGAACTCAAGAAGAACTAGTGAGCAAAATAACCAAGCAGAAAGAAAACCCTTGGCTGCCCAAAACTTTTGGTGATGATATATATAAGGTTCTAAGATGAAATATCAAGGAAAATATCCTACAAAAATATCTCCAACTTAACCCTAAAATATCACACCCAAAACAAACCTCATTAATACCATCATGACTCACTTAGTGACTCATTAGCATGAGTCACTAAGGAACATGGTAGAAGAAATGAGTCACCAATATGAGTCACCATTTCCAAAACATAACTAATCATTTAAACTAAAATGATTAACCCAAAAAGAAATGCATCTTCTAAAATATTCTCGTAACGGATTACGAAAATACCCCTCACCTGTATATACATACCTGTATCCGTATTCCGACCGAATACGAATACGAGAGACTAAAATATTCCGACTCAATATAATACATGGATCCGGATTAAACCAAAGCCCACCAGTATTATCTGTCCGAAATATGACACGTGCGTAAATGCACGTGCATTTTCCGAACCCTGCCATAAAACCATACGACCTCTACAATGTTTCGCCCAAACTTGGGAAACTATCTGTGGCGGACTCTAAAGACTCGTCAGTACCCTGGCAGTGGGTTTAACCACAAGCACGTCAGCGGCACTAGCTGTGCATAACGGCTGCCCATGTACTGACCTCAAGGGAAGCCAATGAGCGAACTCATCCTGGAACCCTACTGAGCCTATCGGTGACAATATACATACAGTCCGGTCTGTTCGTCTATGAGTATCGCATATCAGGCCTAGGGGGCTGGTAACGTCAGACCCCCAATAGCGGTATAAGTCGTGTCGGAGTGTAGCCCAGAACATCCTGAGATACTATTGGAGTACCTACCAGTAAATCTCCTGCCTCGGCCGAGGGCTTTTTGTAATGGCTCTCCTAGACACAGCGCGATCTCGCCCCCAATACCGGGAGAGACGAATCCCCTGCCGATCCGCTCACTTGCTTCCATGTGGCTCGGGACTGTACCCAAAAAAGACCTGTTTGCATGACTCCTTTGGGCCGTGGTAGGGTAGAAATCAAAGCACAATGGGAACTCACACGAGAAAAATGATGACCTCAGGTCAATGAACTAACCTGTACACATGTCACCAGGGAACTGCTATCTGACGCTAGGTATAAATACCAACTAGCAGGTTCCCGGCGAGTCCTTTCCGGTGTACTCATAACCCAATGAGCACCTGTATACATCTTAAGTGATCCAACTGACACCAGTGACTTGTGAGACCGGCCACCGCCCCTCGTAGGGGTCTCGACTGTATACACTAGTCTACTCTGGAGTATCGATGCCCTGTCTCAAAACTCCCACGACTAGGGACCACTATTAAGGATGTGCTTATAGACTACCCAACTCTCACGTATATGATCGCCATCATACTGTTGGTAGTCAAGCAAGATCCTAAGGGCTCTATCAACGTGTAATAGTGATCAGTCACCTGAACCTATACACGACTGATAAAGGCAAACCAGATAGCATACTATCATCTCGAGTAAGACTGTCCTACCAGTATAGGTCCTCCCTCTATCATTGCAATCACGTACCTGCGATGCAATAATTGATTTTGAGGGCACTATATCCAACACGAAGGAGGGGGCCCTTCGAAGTGTGTGCCCTTGCAAATAGGGTCGACGAACCGGGAACAATTTTTCGATACCAAGATGTCCGACTGGTCTCAAAATCTGCAGGTGGTGTTCATGATCAAGGAACCTGACGATCCACATGCACTGGGAAGCTGCGTCCTTAGGAGAGCGTAGATATCCACAGAGTGTGAAGTAATTGATGCATATATTAGATGTTGAGAAAGGTTGTAAAACCCGGATTCGGTATCCGTTCGTTTTGCCAGCAGATAAAGGAGAACCGGAATATTCGGTAGTTATTCGGTTTATGTAGTTTATTTAGCCATCAATATTTTAATATATAATGTAATATATTTTATAATATATATAGTTTATAACTTTATATAATTATAAACAATAACAAAGTTAAAATATATATAGTTTATAACTTTATAGTTCATATTTTCAATGAAATAATTTCACAAACGCTTAATAGACAATTGTAAATTATGAAACTTATATATATCTATAATCCATATAACGTAACAGTAATAATGAAAATAAGATGAAGAATCATACATTCAAACATCTACAAAAGAACAAACAATAAATATTGAGAATCAGGGGGAAATTACATTTCAATGAAAATCCTAATTTAAAAATTGAAATTACCTTTCAAATAGAACTAGAAGAGAGGGAAGACACCAAAGAAAACCCTAATCTCAATTTTCGAAGTTGCAGCCTGTGCAGGCGTCGAAGTTATGGGATCTAGGAGGTGCCGAAATTATGGAATGCGGGAGGTTTCGAAGTTGAGAACTTTAGATAATCATAGGAGAAGTCGAGATGATTAGAGTTTGTCGAGTCGAGATGATTAGAGTTTGTCGAATTTGCAGTTTGTCGAAGTCGAAGTCACAATCATGGTGAGAAGAAGCGGCTTCGTGGGGAGAAGTCGTGGTCTCGGTCTCGTGGGGATTGGGGAGAAGTCGCAACCCTCTTTAGAATTTAGGAATTTGTTAAGAGAAAAGAAAGAAAAAAGTGATTTATATTATGGGTTTTGGGCCGGGTTAAAAGTTAATTATTTGACCCAATACGAGTCAGATATCCGTTATTTAACCGGATTTTGTGTTTCTTGTTCGTTTTGGAAGCGGATCCGGATAACCGGTCGGATATTCTGAATTTTACAACATTGGTGTTGAGGGTGGTTGTGTAAAACAAAAAGAAACAATAGAGATGAAACTAAGGGGTGAGGACACGTGGTCCCCACATGACCCCATATGAATTAGAGAGAGAAGGTGAAGTGAGGTGAACTAATTCACTCACCACTGCGAAGGGTGAAAAAAGAAGAGAAAGGAAGAGAGATTGGAAAAGCGAAATTGAAGAAAATCTTCAAGCCTCTAAAGACTCAAGAATTTTGTATTATTCAATATGAAATTAATTGTTTTTTGTAGTTGCATATGATATTAAAATATATCTATTTTGCGGTTGAATTTTCTACTAGATTAGATCTTCGAGATGGCTTTTATGAATTTGAATTGAACAAACAAGTTTAGGACTCATACGGAATCATATTGATTTTCTTTATTAAACTCAAATAAAGATTATGAGTTGTAAATAGGGTTGATCGGATAAGGGCATTACCATATCTATATTCACTTCCTGCTTCCGGTTTCAGATACGGATATAGTCGATAAAAAAAATTCATATCCATATTTGACAAAATTAGATACGGACATGGATCAAATACGAGAGAAACCGATATAGATACTAATCGGATATTGATAAATAAATATTTAAAATGTAAAACAAATGAATGTGGAATGAATATGCATATAACCAATACGTGCTGCAAATAAATTTGAGTACAAATTAAATATGAGTGCTTAAAGTATTTGTAACGAATAAATAAGCACGTAACATAATATATTAACAAATGATTATACACATTTTGAAATGAAGATAATAAATAATATTTTAGATGCATAATATTCTAGTATTTGTAAAATAAATACATTAATATATTTTTAATTTTACTATACGAGTATTAATTAATTAAACATAAAAAACATTACAAATTTAATTTAAAATATTATATTTAACTTAATGTGTCTGCGGATATCTATTTTTTTATCTGTATCCGTATTCAGATGTCTGAATATTCGAATTCGTATCAGAAAAATTTGAAAAGATCTGTACCTGCAGCCGTATCCGACCAGATCCGATAATATATACCCATATCTGAACGGATCCAAAATTGAATATCTGTATCCAAAAATATCCGGATATTCGAATCTGAATGCAACCATAGTTGTACATTGAGAATATATGAATCTAAGGTTTCTGGCAATGGGTTTGAACTTTGAACAAAAAAACTAATTAGATAGGTTTCATAAAGATACTATCATGTTTTCTTGTCACGTGATAATCTAAAAATGAAACTGAGAATTTTTTAGCGATTAGTATCATGTATTAAATTGGTATATGGGTTCAAAAGAATATCAATATAAGCATGCTTTTAATAGTGACAAAATAATATATGAAAATTACATTTGTTATGAGTAAAGATAATTGTGCAAGCCTTTACCTTTTGTATGAAATTATTTGATGGAGGCCCATTATGTTTGAGGTACATGATAGTATTATTTTATGAACCCAAAAGTAGATATTGTTAATACAAGATTCTCTCTTGATTCATTTATGAGATAACCTAAGTTAATTATGTTTTTCGGAGGGGTTAAAGAATGACAGTTTTGGAAATCAATGTGTATTTCATCGAATAGCTATTTTCGATACTTTATTCATTCTTAAAGAGTTTTTGATGGAGGTCGAATCTCCTTCAGATGATGTCCTACGTCGATCTGCAGCGAGGCTGTTGAACGGATGAGATTTGGCTTGAAGATTGTCTCCTTGGGCATGTGGATCTCAATGGATTGATTTTGAGGTGAAGCCGAGCATTCTGCAAAGAAGTCCCGGGATGGGTGACTACCGTAGGACCCTCCGACGATCAAATTAGCCGAGAAAAATGAGCAGAGCAGCGGCTTATTGGATTAAAATTGCATTACCTGAGTCGTCTAAGAGAGGGATTTTTATAGTGGTCGCATGGAGCGAAAAGGCGCGGGATCTTCGCCTTCGGTTAAGCCCCCGACGTTACGCCAGCGTGAATGACGGGATCCCCCCATTAATAGCGGGATACGCCCATTAATGGGGGATGCACCAACGTGGGACGTGGGATGTGGGGCGGAGGATATCTCTCTTTGGCGAGATACGCGGAGCCGTTGCGGAAGCGCTCGGGCCTCGCGTTCTCGTTTGTCCGGAAGAGCTGGAGAGGCTTAGTAAGGCTGGGAGACGAGCCGGGAGTCCGAGGAAGCTCAGCTCTGCAATAGCTTGGAGACGAACACAGGACGATGGGCGCCAGTTTGGCGGCCAGGTCGTTCTTGGTTAAGAGGCGGGGTGTAAGCTCGGAGACGAACCGGGGATGGTCATCAGTGCTCCACACTCATTTTGCCTCGGTAGCCCCCAGGGGTCTACTGAGCTGTCGCGGGTGATGCGGCATTCGCCACGTGTCGTGATCTGAGGAATTCTCACTTATGAGCATCATCATTATCCCCCCACTCTCGTTTTGACCTATTTATGGGTCGAGTCGAGAGTGGCCTGCTTGGTTTGTCTCGCTCAGTCTGTTGCCGGGAATCCTCGGTGCGTATTTTCTGGGGCGACGTGGTGTTGGGCGGTTGCGTCGTTCAGATTTCCGGACCCACGTGACGTAGCCCCCAGCGCTTGGTTCTTCGCGCGTATCTCCGATGTATCAGTGGATCAGCGAAATGATCGCGCGTTAAAGAGGGAGCACCGATTCGCTCGTTCGTCTGTTGGGTCATAGGACGCGCGTCTGAAGCGGGTTGGTGGACGCGACAGGCTGTCACCTGCGATCGAAGGGACGTCCCCAATGGTCGTTCGACACGTGGAGACTTGACGGCTGGTAGACGTGACACTTTGTTTTGTCGGAAATTGATCTGGACCGTTGGATACCTTTTCTGCAGTGTATAAATAGGAAGGGACCCCCTAGGGCCAACACTTTTCGTCATAATTTCCTTTCGTTGTCAAATATTGCTCGGCGCTCCTTCCGTTAGATCGGATCCCTTGTGCTTTTTCCTCGGAGAACCAATCCCTTTGAATCAGGTTAGATGTCTTCTTATGAGGAGTCTATAGAAGTAATTAGGGTTGAGTCGGGCGATGAGGTTGCAGTTGTTGGAGCCGAGTCTAGAGAGTCTTCCGCCTCTTTGGCTGCTGACAGCCAAGAGGGTTCTCTTGTTGCTTCCTCCGTGTCGGGCTCGCCCCAAAGAGCCAGGGTTATCCGCGTCGCTAGCCGTTCGGCGGCGGCAAAGGCCCCTAAGGTGCGCATCGGGAACGCCCGCGATACGCCCTCCGTCTTGAGGGATCTGGACGAGCTTGCCAAGATTCGGGCTCGTTTCCATATCCCCTCTAACTATTCGCACCGTTTGGCTAAAAGGGGCGAACGGGCGGACCAGATGCAGGGGAAGAAGATTGACCTATATTTGGAAGCATTCCCAGCGGGAATGTGCATTCCCTTTCCAACCGAGGTATGTGGGGTATTTCGTTGCTTCCATCTCTCCTCGGGCCAGCTAGCGCCGAACTCGTGGAGAATCCTCCTCGGGTTTCCGGTCCGGTTGAAACTTGAGGACATCCCCTTCAGCTTGATTCTTCTTATTTCTTTTCTCTGCTATAAGAATCACCCCGGCACTAGCAAGAACGAGCCAAGCTGGGTGTATTTTTCCTTTAAAAAACGCAAGGACGGGATGGCCGGGTCGGGTGTGGTAGTCGTTCCTTCTTCCATCCACGACTGGAAGGAGAAGTTTGTATCGTCGGGCCACCCGAGGGCGAGGATTAGCCCATGCCTACACAGTGGCACAGGGCCGACTGCCCGAGGGTGAAGCAGTCATCCTCGCCTGAGGCGGGGGGGGGGGTATCCTTGTGGGAGCCGATCCAGCGGGCCGATGTCCTACTCTCCGAGCAGGTTCTTAGTTGGGCCGGGCTCAGCCCCGCGCGCTTCATGGGTAAGTTAGGTCTTTGGACGATCTGTTTAGACTTGAATGATTTCTTTTGCCCTTCTAGCACCACTAACTCTTTTGTGTATTCTCTTTTCACAGGACAAATGGACCGATCCAAGATCTTAGCCGCCATAGCCGCTACGTCCCAAGAGAAGGCCGGAAGCATGAGCTTGTCCCGAGCCGGCCCGAGCTCGGCCCTGAGACCATCTCCACCGGCGAGGCTTTTCGCAGCGCCCCGAGCCCCTGATGACCGCTGCGGGGGAAGCCAGAAGCATGCGCGAGACCCGGCGCCCCTGGCGAAGGGGGGAAGAGGGTGCTGAGGTTCCCCTCAAGAGGAAAAAGACGATCTCCCGTCCGCCGTCCACTGAGATTCCTGAGGGGATTCTCGTGCATGAGGGGGACGTATGCTTTGTGGTCTTCTTAGGGCTTTCGATTGCCGACAGCTTGCTCTCCGACATGGAGCAATCGGCCAGGGGCAAAATTCCCCGGGAGACCCTGAAGGCCCAAGTGGCCGCCATCGCTAAGGAGGCGGTTCAGGTCGGTATCCGTTTCCTTTAAGGATTCCGTTAAGTGCTCTTTCTTAATTTGAATGTTTCTAACAGTTTCTGCTGCTTTCCTCAGGTTCTCCAACACCGTGCCCTCGTCGTAAATATGGAATCCAAGGAGATTGCCCCTGCCATGAGAAAGGCGGAGGAATCGTCTTCGCGAGAGGAGGATCTGCGCCTTGAGCTGCAGCAGGAGAAGGAGAAGATAACCGCCCTCAAAACCCGGTTGGCCGTCGAGGCATTAACGATCTCCAAATGCCAGGAGTCCCAACGACTTCTGAGTACGTCCAACCAAGCCGTTCAGGCTAAGTTGGAGGAGACGGGCAAGCGCTATGCCACAATGAAGAAGTCGAGGGATGCTCGCAGGAGGGAGGCCGAGGCGGCGCTTGAGGCGGTGAAGATTGCTGAGCTCCGAACCTCGAAGTCGGTGGAGAAGTATAAGGCATCAGACCAGTTCTACGCCGACATCGCTGAAGCCCCGGCCATCATTTGGCACAAGGCTCTTGATGCCGTCAAGGCATTAATGCCGGAGTTTGCTTACGGTGAGCTCTGCGCCAAAGTCCCACTCTCGGTGGATACACCGCAAGTGGCTGGCGCTGGGGAAGCCATCAGGGGAGAGGAGGTTGCGGAAGTCGAAGCCCGGCCCCTGAGGACGGTGCCGAGCAAGGCGAGATCGGGCGGAGCCCGCAACATGAGCCTTTTTTCCTTGTGCGTTTTTTGTTTTTCCTTCTTTTATTTTTCAAATTTTGTAAGCCTCCGGGCACCTTTTTGTAAGGCTGAGGAGCCCAGAGTACCTTGTAAAAATTTCTGGAACATAAATAAAGCCGAGTTTATTTTCCTCTGCATGACTATGTGTTTTTTGCGTGAGTACTTCAGCTTGCCAATCTTTTTGTTTTTTTTCCAAGTGTTAGGCCGTAGGTCGATGGCCGGCCTTTTAGATGACGATCGCGCGTCGAGTGTAAGTCGATTGACCGCCAGGTGTGGGAAGGTCGGAGCCTTCCACTGGTACCCTTCCCCTTCCCGGAGTCGAGGTGGCGATCGTTCATGTAGGATGAATCAACAGATATCCAAGTGTTAGAATGTCGGTACTAGTCCATTCTCAGATCCGGGTTGACGACCACGTCTCTTCGTAGGGTAGGAATCAACCCGTCGGAGAGTAACCTGCACAGTGGCCTCTCCAGGAGGGCTTTAGATCCTTGGCATAGGACTCTTTAGGAGGGGTTTAGATCCTTGGCGTAGATGGCGTAGATGGGTAGGAATCTACTCGCCAGGGATGGACCGGACAGGGAAGCTGCTTGGTGGCCTCTTTAGGAGGGCTTTAGATCCTTGGCGTAGATGGGTAGGAATCTACCCGCCATAGATGGATCGGGTAGGGAAGCTGCCCGATGGCCTCGAGATGTGGGCTTTTTAGACTTCCCTTCTCCTTCGTGGGGCGTTGTTCAATTTTTCATGACCCGTAAAATCAAGAAGAGTGACCGTCGTGGATGACGCGTGGCAGAAGCGTGCCGGTGAGGTGTGATACTCCAAGATTCACGTCGTTCAATCTTCCATTGACCGCTTAAGGGTTCGTGAGGATCGGCATGGTCGCCACGTGGCAGCTCTGTATTGGGAATTTGAAAATATCCCGCGTATCGCGTCGCTGCGCGCGTAAATTTCGGTCGTTAGAAGATTTTTGTTGAGGCTATAAATAGCAAAGGCGTGTTGGTTCCTTTCTAGCCTTGTGTTTTTGAAGATGGTCGGGCGTCTGTGCATGCTCATCAGCGAGATAATTTCTCGGGACGATGTGTACCCTCCCAACCTCGACCGATCCGAACAGACATACGAGGCGGTGATAGACCGCGCGGAGGGCCACTTCGGACGCCTTCTTCCCCGGCGATCTCCAATCCTCTAACTTGTAACACTTTAGAATGCAGATAGTGTTAATTAAGCGATAATACAAGTTTTTAATGAAATTTAACCAATAATTATTTTAAACATATTTTTATTTAATTAATTAATTAATTATATATATATATATATATATATATATATATATATATATTTACGTGCACACACGTGTGCATGTTGAATCAGGGTTAATGAGGTGTTAACCATGCTCATATAGTCATGGCACACTCAACCCTCTACCTTTATCAAGTCATGCTAAAATTTCACATTTTATATCTATTTTAATTATTCAAACAAAGTTTTATTTTTTTTTAAAAGAAAGAAAAGAAAAGGGAATTTAAAGAGAAGAGAAGAGAAAGAGGGTTTAATTTCTTGAGGGTTAGGGGGGATGGCTGCCATTATGGGCATTTATGAGAGGGGGAGTGAGTGTAACACTCACATACACTCACCTCATACACTCATACACTCACACACTCACATACACTCACCTCATACACTCATACACTCACACACTCACATACACTCAACTCACAACACATTTTCACTCTATTCCTTCACAATACCTCTCATTCTCACCTCACTCCCTCAATTATTATTCCTAACTCAGTTGCCCTCTCTTCCCTCACAACACATCACGTTCTCCACTTGATTTATATGTTTGCATCACAACCCAAGGCCTAAACCTTAATCCAACCTCACAAAACCTTCACAATTCATGCTATGCATATAGTGATGACTTGGAGATTTGAAAGTTAGGGTTTCTCCCAAGTTTTTGGAGAGGTAATGATCTCAAGCTGTTAGTTAGACTCTAATGAAGTTTGTATACTTGTTAGTTTCAGTTCTAAACACTAAGTTATAGTTTTTGCGCAAATATCGTATTTTGATTCAGTTTTGTTTCTCGGTGGAATCTGCTATCAAACCAGGTTTTCTTTTAAGAAGTTGCCATCACAGAGACCTAGTTTGGTGACATAGAAACCACCTTGAAAACCTGAGACCACTCCTTAAATTTTTGGCCGCCGATTTATTGCTTCTGGCCGCAAATTGCGGCCAGACTGGGGGCTGGGGTGTTGTGCCCGAGTCGTGGGGTCTCTGGGGTTAATTGTAGGCTCGTGGGACTTGCAACGATCACTAATTCTCTGTGTAGAAAACTCTGGGACCGTTTAGCTCGAATTCAAGTGTTTCGAATTCATGCGATACAGATTTGTCCGATATTTGTTTAAGTGTTTCGTACGTTTGGTAGCCGTAGGGTTTGTATAGGATATCGCTGCACGCGTTTAGCCGCTAAGCGAAAACTTAGTAGCTAGTGGGAGTCGGGTTGTTGTTGCCGTTGTATTGTGTTATCGCTAGTGCTAATTTCATTTGATGTGTGATAATAGGATCGATTGCGTGGACTTCGAGCGCTACAAGGAAAGGGAAAGAGGTGGTTGGATTCACCTAGCTCGAGATCATCGGTGAGTAGATTTAACATCTACGGGAGAATCGCCCGTATGGCGCTAAGCGTTGAGGGCTGGATTCAGTGATATAAACCTATGTTGTTAATATATACATTGATTGTGCATGAACATCATCTTGCGCATCCCATTACTTGTTGTACATTGATGCTGTATTGATTTGACGCTGTATTAATTGGACACTGCACCTTTACTAACGGTTCATGTTGCACGGGCACCGAATTGTATGCCACACACACACACCGTTAGTAATTGCCATGACACGCACATAATAGAAATTACTATGGATAACATATATTGCACCGCTTTCTTTATCATTCACAGTTAGATATTAATTGTCGTCCTATTGTGCATGTGAATTGCATCATACTTACATACATACATTGCTAGCCACATATTTACTCTTATATGATGTTGAATTTAGACTTCGGTGATTTGGGAAACCGCAAGCTACCTTTGAAAACTTGATATACTTAAAAGAGCGGTTTCCCTTGATATGCTCACATTATTGTTCCGTATTTACATATCTCGTTTTTCATGGACATATGCATTGATGTACCGATTTTATGCGATTCCTGGATTGAGAACCGCGATTATATTTAAAAAGGGAAAATATAATATATTGCTTATTAAGAAAATGCGGTTTCTTTTGATATGATATTATACGTCCACCATGAGTTTTCTCGGTTCTGAGCTTGTTTTCGAGACCCAATTCGAAGAGTTGGAAGATGCCGTTTGCGGGTACATGGTGGACCCGGTATGGTACCCCGGAGCAAGAAATGATTTTTGTGGTGTAGACGATGAGCCTGGCAGAGGAAACACTACCTACCGGTGATTTCATAGAACTCGGCGGAGATCCGGAGGATACCCTTTTGGAGTTATGATATGAGATGGATGAGGGCCGATCTGAGTATACGGCGCCTGAGATATGAGTATTTACGTGTAGATGTTGGACACGGGTTTCCTGATGTTTCGAGTGTCGATGTTGGACACTCAGGTTTTATGATGTGACGGATATGAGGACCGATCAGTGTGACGGCGCCTGAGATGTTGGGATTTAGGGTGTCGTTGATGGACACCAGTTTTCCATGATGATGATTCATGTATGAGGTTTTATGTGTTATCCCATACTCAGGATTTCTTTGACATGCAATGTTTCATGTAGTTTTGTACCCTGGAGGTGTACCTTGATCATGATGTTACTGCATATCCGTACTGTTATGCTTATACCATTAGCTTATATATTGCAGACTATCACTTTCGTGCATACTTGCGATTATCTGTATGATGTTATTTACTATTCACGAGTTTGCAACTCACCCCCGTAATTCCACAGTGTTTTGCAGGCTTGACCCTCAGTATAGTCGCGGCAGGGCTTCTCATTTCATCTACTTCTGCGGATACCGCTGCTGTTGGTCGTGATTTTGGATAGGTGGGTGGTTTGCGGTTATCCGTATAATCTCATTGTATATCTTATTGTATCTAGTGCTCTCCATCCACAACTTTCATGTACGTTGACTTGGAGACGAGTTTGTGAGGATCAGCGTTGTATATTTTTGTGACTCTGGATGTCGAGCTCGTTTGAACTGGCTAATTTATTTATGTTGTGATGTTATTTCACTTCTTTACTGCTTATTCCTTCGCTACGGCGTCGTATATATGTTTTTATAAACTTGTTGTGGTTGTGTTCCTCTTTTTGGCGTGAGTTGCTCCCGTTTGGGATGCGTTATTTTTATGTTATGCTTGTACCCGTTTGGGGCTAGTTTTTACAAAGGAGATGCTGCCGAAATTTTTAAGAAAATAAATTAAGTTAAGATTTTATAACTTAAGAAATTTCAAATGTTCTAGCAATTGTTTTAAATGTTTTATCTTTATATCTGTTCCCCTCCGAATGGGTGCCAAGGCATGGACGTCTTGCCTGAGATTCGGGGCAGATGCTATTTGGTGCTATCCGTCCATCTCTCCGAAGATGCCAAGTTGATTTATGGCACCGTGTATCGGAGGTTTAGACGGATGCGACCGATGTAGCAGACTTCGTCAGATTCCCCCTCGTCTGAGGGGTTTTTGATTGTGGGGACGCTCTTCCCTGCAGGCACAAGCCCCTGCAGTTAATTATGCTACCGCATCGCGGTAACAACTTTCTCCTTCTCCACAATTTCACTTCGTGTCGTGGGTGTTTGTTTTGTTTGTGGTTTCCCGTGGATTGTATACGGAGACTAATTTATGTCGTCGCCCGTAGGACGTGGATTAGTCCAAATCCGTATTTTCTTAGATTTGGGTTTGGTATTTTGGTTTGAAGATACGTTAGCCATATTTGAGGCTAAGATCGACTCGAACGTTTGTTAAGGATACATTAGTCCAGTTTGAGACTAAGATCAACTTAACGGGATCGTTTAGATCCGACAAAAGAGCATTTGGGCTCTATTGCTCCAGTTTAAGGACATAGCGGTCCGTTGCATGCATGGAAGTCGAGACCCGTCACCTCTCTGACGTCGTTGAAGGATTACAACGATAGGTGTCAGAGGAGTTCAGAGATGTACCCTTGAACCAAAGTCGATTGGAGGGGATCTATAGTCCAATTTGGGACTAAAGTCTGTTTGAAGGTTTAAGGATACGTTAGCCATATTTGAGGCTAAGATCGACTTAAACGGGATCGTTTAGATCCGACAAAAGAGCATTTGGGGGCTCTATTGTTCCAGTTTAGGGACGTAGTGGTCCATGTTCCAGTTTAGGGACGTAGTGGTCCATGTTCCAGTTTAGGGACATAGAGGTCCATGTATGTATGGCCGTCGGGACCCATCATCTCTCTGACGACGTTGAAGGATTACAATGACAGGTGTCAGAGGAGTTCAGAGATGTACCCTTGAACCAGGTGTAAATTGATTTAAGAGAGCAGTCTTGCTCAGTCAATTTAATTTGAGGACTTACGACCATGATTGGGCTAAGTCCAGTTGAGAATATTCAACGTTTTTATCTTTGGCCTATTAGGCCTGTGCTAGGGGTTTGCCCCTGTTTAATAATGCACTGCATTTTATTCTGGCATGTTAGGCCTTTTATAATGCAGAGCATTTATTTTGGGTCCATTGGGCCTCTTAATTGGGCTCTGCCCTTTAATAATGCACTGCATTAATTAGTTTGACAGAGCGCCACGTGGATTGTCAGGCGCTTTGAGCCAATTGAGGAGCGCAAGGCGCAAGTCCATGTGGAGCTGACACGTGTCACGCTCCGGTGAGCGCAAGCGCAGTACGCTGCGCCAGTGCGCTCGCTGTTGCTCTGCTGACACGTAGCGCACTCCGGTGAGTTGCGCCAATTCATGAGAGCAATGCTCTGTTTTAAAAGCGCATAGCGCAAGCTATTCTGGAGATGACACGTGGCGCTCTCTGGTGGCTTGCACCAACCCAGGAGCGCAACAGTGCAGATTTACAAGTGCAAGGCACTGTTTTAATATCTTGATCCAATTTTGGATTCAAGAAAAGAATCTTTAAGATTCCAGAACCAATGGTTCATAAAAAGGCAATGCCTTTGTTATTATTATTTTTTTATTAAAGATCCTTGATCTTGTTCTTAGATCAATGATGTTTTCAGAAGAAATTCTTCTTTTTTTATTCAAAGGGTTTACCTTTTTCTCTTTTTGGGTTCTTCTCAAAATTTTCTTTAAAAGAGTTCTCTCTGTGTTGATGTCTTGATGTGTTGGGGTCTGGGGGCTTTTTTTATAGTGCCAATGATTTGTTGAATTGGTTAGAGAGATCTTTCTCTGAGTGATTTTGGGATTTTCCCCACCGTTGGATCTTTGATCCAAGGGCTTCTGTTTTGCAGAAGACAATCTTCTTGTTTTTAACAAGATTGAGAAAGATCTTTCAGAATTTTAATTCTGTTTGGTGCAAGCGCAACTGTTCTTGACACGTGCCGCGCAGCGCAGAGCGCACGTCAGCTGAAGCGTTGCTTCATTTATTTTTATTTTAATTTTCACTTTAATTTTCAAAACAGTGCTTTGCTCTGATTGGGGGAAACAGAAGCGTTGCTTCGTTTCCCGCCTTGGAATTTGAACAGAGCATTGCTCTGATTGGGGTAAACAATATCTTTTTATGGTTTAGATTTCTGGGTTGTCGGCTTACTTGAATTGCGTTACGCCTTTAGACGTTGTGCGATTTAAGTGCCGGTCACGTTCCTAATTTGGGTCATGACATAAGTGCTTATTTATGCGATCTGGAGGAGGTCTCCGGGTCTACACAATGCCTTGTCTCTGCAGTTGAGGGACGAGGCGATCGAGAAGTTGCACCCACTTTACCATCCCGGCCTGATCTCGAAGAGCAGACTGGACCGATCAGTGGGCCTCCTTCTGGAGTGTTTCCAGAAGAGGTTGATCGTTGATTTTTGTTCGGCGGGTGGCGCTTCCGAGGTAGCCGAGGAAGCTTGGGCTCGGCTGACGAAGATTTCATCGAAGTATCATCAACAATGCTTCCTCAATCCCCGGCCCCCTTTGCTGTAATTTTTTTTGTAAAGCTGAGGAGCCTATAATACCTCTTAATGAATAAAATTCTTCTTTTCTGATGTGTTTTGTCTTCTTTTATCCTTTAGCACTTTTTATATATTTTCTCAAAACGAATCTAGTGATCTCGGAACCGAGGAAGAAGAAAATACACCGAAGAAGTCTCTTCTAATTCAGGAGATTTAATAATAATAGGAAAAATTACATCGCTTCGAAAAGAAGAAACATATTCATTTGTACAATTTGAGCTTCTCGGCGTTGTAGGGCCGAAGAAACCTATGACCCCCGTTATGGTCGTCGCACGTGTCTAAGGACCCCTGGAAATCTTCTGTGTCTTTAAAGTTGTCGCTCTGCTTTCCGGCGGGGGACGTCGAGGTGAAGCAAATCTTGGCGATCTGCTGGTTCCCGTAGGTCCGGCCTATCCCTTTGGTCTAATGGAAATTTGATCGCGAGGTGATAGGTCGAGATTTGGGCCCGGAGGGCGTTCAATGTCGAGCGGCCTAGGAGGATGCTGTAGGATGAAGGGACCCAAGAGACAATGAACTCTACAGGTATGGTACTCGTATGATCAGCTTCTCCAATGTTGAAGAGGAAGGTGACCACTCCCTCAGCCGGGATAAAGTGGTTGGTAAACCCCGAGAGGACGTGGGAGGGCCTTAGGTCGGACGGTCCAACCCCCATACGTTGGAAGCAGTGGGAGGATGCTGCCTGGGATGTCCCGTATGACCTTCTCTTTGATTTCCAGAATCCATGCACTGATGCTAGTTTTTTGCCGCTGTGAGCGGTGTAACAACTTTTTTCTTTTATGTCTTTTAACGTTCAGTAGTTGGTAGCTTGTAATCCCCTTTTGAATGAAAAGAATCTCCTCTTTTTTATATTCACATTCCTTTTTTTGTGCTAAGATTGCTTTGCTTTTATTATCGGGGTCTGCCGTTAACATGTGCGCACGTGTCGTTTATTAGCCTTCATGTGCACACTTACACAGGTGCGCAAGTTAATCGAATCAATTTTATCATATGCGCATGTATATAGGTGCGCAAGTCGATCAAGTCACTTTCATCATGTGTCTCTTGACATCTGATGCACATTTGAACAAGTGCGAACAAATCCCTCTATCGATTGCGCGCACATGACCTGCATGTGCACGCGATCGGTGTCGAACTGCGAATCACCGGATTTGCCTCGAGATTTGCTGCAGATGAACCGAATTTTAACCCCTATAAAAGGGTCGCACCCCCTTATTTGATGTGCATCATTTTTTACTTTCGCTTGCACACCTTAAGAACTGTTCTTTTAGTGCATTTGCTTTTCCAGTGTCTACGCACTTGTTCGAAGCTTTTGCTTCTTTTCAGATGCCTTTGCTTCTTTAGACTTTAAGCGGTAAGTGCATTGCGCACTTCTGTTCTTGATCCATTTGCCTAGTGGACACCTATGAGTTGCGCACTTGCCCTTGGCTTATCGGCCACACTTGTTTTGGATACACACTTATGAACGATTTTGAATTAGGCCTTAGTGTAAGTACCTTAAAGAAACTCAAACACTTAGGCCTAAATATTTTAAAGAAACTTTAGACAATTTTGCCCAAGAATTCTTGTAGAATTTCTTAATTTCGTAATTAAGACTTCCACTATTCATCATTCACAGGATACTCCGTGATTGTGATTTTAATGCCCTACCTTTTTCTTCGGCCTTTCAGGTATAATGGCAGACTTCGATTTTGAGCGTCAGGAGGACTTGCGTCCGAATGAACCGACAGACCAAGAGATCTTTCAAATGATTCGTGCTCACGATGCTCCGCTACAGTATCTACATTTATGGGCTGGAAGGTATAACCAAATAGTCCAAGGCCGGGTTAGCTTTCAGTGCGAGGCGCCCTCCGATCTTTTAGGGCCTATTCAATACATAGAGCCTCCGCCAACTGCTTTTACGGCGGAGTTAGAAGACTGGAAAACCCGAAATAGGTTGCAACCATCTGCAGAGAGGGTGACGACACCGACGCCAGTAGATCTTTTGGGACGTCGGATGAGCCAGGATGAAGCTAGGCCATGAGGAATACCTTACCATGTGGGTATGATCCAAAATATTTGGCCAGCTATGTCGGTTAGGCCAGATTCATATTGTCGAATTAAAGGACTTTGTTGGAGCGCACTGGGCTTTATGGGGGCGGTCTATGCTTCATTGTTTGAGTACCTCAAGACTGGAACCTTGTGGGTGAAGTATTTCTCCTAATAGTGAAATAGACAAGCACCTTTATGATGTCTGATAGGGATGCATCTATTCTCTATGCTGGAATTCCAGAATATATCTGGGATGCCAATCATGGGTGAACATTATGATGAGGTAGTGCCCCGTGATGAATTTGTCTTTGCAGCGGGCCTGGCTGTTTCGGGTTTGACGAGTGTTAATGCGATAGCTTTGCTGCGACTGGGTCTTAGGAAGGTGTGAATCCTTTTCGAGGAGATGCACAAGGCTTTTAGAGGAGAAAGGGTTACTTTCAAATCCTTTATCGCCAAATTTATGCACCCGCATATCCTTAAGGCCGATATCGACAGGCACGCAGACATGAGAAATCCCTTTATTATACGCATGCAGGGGAACGCTTATGCAGCGATAGAAATCCCTTTATTCATAGGCCTATGGTTGAGCTGGTTCGCGATCCCTATTCATCCTAGACGATGCAGGCCTCTGTTTTCTACCCCGCCGATCGCATAGCTTTCGGTACAAGGCTGACCATCGATATCTGATTGTCACGTTCTAACCGTGTCGTGTTTAAAAAGAGTTTTGAAATTACCGCAATCAAAACGGTGTCGCTTGTAGCGAGCCGCGATGAATACAGGTCGTCCGCAGGGAGATGGTAAGTTTTTATCGCTTGTTTTAACGAGTTAATACCGTGTTTTGATTTGTTGGTTAACTAATTGTCGTAACAAAGATATGAATAAAAAGGACTTGTTAAGGGTAGTAATAAGTTAGATTGTATGAAGGAGATTGCCAATTCTTTATAGCCCTAACTTGGTATTGACACTAAAGCAATAGGTAACAACGCGGATTAAGGAACTTGAAATACGGTATTTGCGGCATTTCGCTAAATCCGTTTTCCTTGTCCCTTGTCCTTCCGTTGTTATCTCTTGATTTTAGCCTTCGGCAAAACACGGGCAATCCGGTCATGATTAGGAATCATCACTATCGTGGTAGGATAGGATGCCTAGTGAGCGGAGTTGCGGGTGATTTGCACGGAGTTTCAATAGCAAGTTTTAGGTTTTAAAGTTTAGACAAAAGACATCTTCGAATACGATATAACATATTACACCCTTAACAAGTGAAAAGATTACTCACACATATTTACAAATTAAAAAGAAAGAAACACATATTTACAAATTTAAAAGAAAGAAAAGAGAAGATACATAAGAAAAATGCAATGAAAGAAAGATGAAAAGAGAATCGATGAGTTCAAGCGTGTTATCTCCAAGTGTTCGATCCTCGGCAACGAGTGAAATCCAAATACCAAGCTTTAAGGTCGCAAGCTCACTAAAGAGGTTGCAAGATCAAAGCAAAGAAAGAATTTCACAATTGAAATCATGTAAAATGGAACAAGACATGTAATAAAAATAAGAACTTTTATTGAAGAACAACTTGTTACAAGAGATCTTGAAGTCAAGAACCTAAGCCTTAAGCTTGCAATTCAAAATGAGAAGTTGCAAGGTCAAGACAAAGGGGCAAGAGCTCAAGAATGAAAAGAAAAATTACAAGAATTCTAAGATAAAAGTAAAGAAAAAGCTACCCTTTTCCTCTTGCCTCTGGTCTGTATTTATAGGCTCAGAAAGAAAACAAATAAACAACAAAATCAAGACCAACTGG
The DNA here is from genome assembly GCA_030015575.1 of Agapanthus africanus. Lineage (NCBI taxonomy): Eukaryota > Viridiplantae > Streptophyta > Magnoliopsida > Asparagales > Amaryllidaceae > Agapanthus > Agapanthus africanus. The sequence continues at coordinate 287,794,462 of JASDDO010000031.1, read as the reverse complement.
AAGCGAGGGAGGGTGTGCGAGAAGCTGGGACCCACTGGAGCCTGTGGGGCCGGCCAGGCCGGTTTTAAGGGGAGGGTGGCCGGTCCAAAAAAGGTGGTTGGGTCTAGAATTTGGTACGTTGTCTTTTGTTGTCCCCGGTGTCACTTTGGTCTAGTTTATTTCTTCTGTTTCGACCTGATTTGCACCCAGTGTTTGTAGGGAATTTTGAATATGCAATTCAACACATGATCTCCACCATTAAATGCTCATTACTTCATTCCCACATGTGGCTTGATTCATGGCTACCCCCATTATGGCTCATGTTGATTTGTTTGATTGCCTTTGATTTTATTTCAATTTTGGAAGGAAAAAATCAACACATGATGTTTAGCCTTGAATGCATATAATATCACATCCTTGAATGCATATAAAATCATATCCACATGTGCCTAAAGGTCTTGTGTACACACTTGTTGTGTTGGACCATTTAGATAAAAAAATGTGTACACAACTTGTTGCAAAAAGGAACTACTGAAGTATCGGTCGGTTTGCGGTTCTGGTTGCAGTGTCTTCTCTCAAGTGATATATCCGTGCTTTTGGATGCATTTCCAGTATTTTGTTATGGATACCTGTAATCTGTAATACTGTCACGCCCCGCTTCCCAAAATACGGAATACGAGGGGTTGATAAGGCCAGCCATGCTCCTACGGTCAAGGAAACATCCTGCCGTAGTCACACTTCGGCTTCTAGCTTTACATGGTAATCAGTAAATAATGCGCAGGTAATGAGAAATGCAGTAACTGGAACAAAACAGTATAAAGAACTGACCTGATGGGAAACAAAAGGTATAACCCTGGATAGCTAATCAAGATGTCCGTGATGTACGTCTAGTCCTGGTCCAGGCTAAATCTTCTCCTCACACTGAGCATGCATACTCAGGTCGTCAGAGTGACACCATAGCAATATAATATATAAATTCATGTGACAATTCTAACAGTGATGATAGATATATATGACAGTAAATCAATGATGGTATAGGTATGAACACGCAGTAATCAATGCTGCGGAACAGTAAAAGCAGTAGAATGATATGCCAAGTATGTCAACACGGTAAGTATGTATATCGATGCTATCATCCCTATCAGTCTCTAAGTCTCACTGTACCGGTCACTAAGCCTATCGTCAGTCCAAGTGTGAGAGTCAACCACTCGCGAGTATCCTCCACCGAAGGGTAGAACCCAAGGGCAAGGGACCACGGGCCCAACATGTAACTCACGGTAATAATCATGTACCCTGTAAATCTCCATATATCTCCATATATATATAAGCCGGCATAGGACTCCCGAGATTCTGTTGAACTCACACTCAAACTACCCCACACCCCGTGGTCTACATCAAACGCTAACCATAACCCTAAATACCAGTCGGTCTGTGACAAGTCTACGCGAGAATTGGAGGCAGGACCTCCATCAAGCACGTCCTGACTAATACCTAAGATAAATGGCAGAGTCTGATGTCTTATCTGTGACACCCATGCAAGAGCTTCCATAAGTGTCCCATACCACTTATAGTCACACGTATACGCGTTCCACAGACGTCGACAATGCAATAGAATAATAAGGTTCACTGATTCTGTACAAGTACGTATCACTTTCACTTATTCACTGATACACGAACACTAACGTACTTGCCACAATCATCACTAATACCTAACACTGGGTAATGCACGTTATCACTAGGTTATCAATGCAGTGACATGTGTATGATATGATGCGTAAACAGTATGTAAAGCATGATTAGGGTGTCATGAATCAGTAATCTATCACTTACATAATTTATTATAAATCATACGGTTACAATTTAGTGAAACGATGAACGGGGAATAAATAGTATGTTCAGTTATCTATCCAGCGAATTTGGTTTCATGCCAATCGGGTTCCAGGATCATTAATTATAACCATTTCATTTTAAGCGTTCACGGCTGGAAATCCGGTTTCAGAATCGGTTGTCCGTTTCGCAACGCCTTTTAATCCCATTTGGGATCAGATTTTAGCGACGCTACAGTTGAATGAAATCTAGGGTTTTCAGTAAGGTTTTCAACGCAACAGACGGATCTTCAATCACGTCTGTACGTCAGGAGATATAAACTGTTCAAAACTAGTATGTAAATTCTGATTCTGTTGGGACTGTTATACGTCCACATCAATTAAATTACAGATTAAATAACAAACGATAACGAAACAGGATGAAACCACTTGTGTTGTCTAGCTAACAGATTCAACTTTAATAAACAGTGGAGTTGCGCAACCTACGAGTTAAGGAAACAGTGTGATACCCATTACGGGACAGTAAACAACAACTGGAGTCGCTCTGGACTGCAGTCCAGAGTCGCACTCCGATCCAAATATTGACACAGTTTGAGTATAGAAACAATATGAAACTTGTATAGGGTTATATTTCGTCGAGTCGGCTTCGATTTAAGCCCTCGAACGCATCATTCCAATATGCATATAATTTATGGCGATTTTAACGGTTTTCAGGTACAAGAAAATTCCAGTTTTACGAGTAAACTTGGGGGTAGTTGTTTTAGTCATTAACGGTCATATTTTCCAATAAAATTCACAGACTAGATTCACATCTATACGGGCCAAACTATACCAATGAGTTCCGTCAAATTAGGTGAGTATTTCCATTGAGATCATGCATCAAACAGTTGCATCGTATAATTTATCGAGGATATTTAGAATGGAATTTATAAAAGTATAGTTCGTAACTAATACAAATTAGCATGTAGCAAGTATGAAACTTGCCTGGAAACATCTCGGGGATGCACGATAGCGACGCGGTCTATTGCAATGACACGACGCGAATACGACAAAGATTGGCCTCGGCTCGAGCTTCGCTTGACGGCTCGGTACAGTGGTTGTTTGTGGTGTGCGGCGGAGAGGGGCTGTAGAGGAAGTGAGGGGGATTTTGAGAGAGAGAGGGAGAGATTTCAGAGAGAGAGAGAGATCAGTGAGAGAGAGAGAGAAGGTAAGGAAGATATGCAGAGAGAGATTAGAGAGATTGAGAAAGAGAGAGGGAGGGGGTGAGAACAAAGGCACAGAGAGAGAGGGAGATCGGGAGTGAGGGAGAGAGAGTTGTAGAGAGAGAGAGAGTAGAGATATAGAGAGAGAGGGGGAGAACAGAGAGAGAGGGTGGAGATATATATAGAGAGAGATCAATGAGAGAGAGAGATGAGAGATCAGAGGGACAGAGAGAGAGAGAGAGAGAAGATGAATGGGGTCGAAGTCGTCGTCGTCGACGGCGGCGAGTGATGGGCGATGGAAGCGGTGGCTGCGGGAGTGGGTTCGAGAGAGAAGGAGGAAGGAAAGAGAGGAGGGAGAGAGTGATAGGGGAGGCAGGGGTCGCGCGTCGTGGGAAGTAACGCGCGCGAGCGACGAGGGCGCGAGCGTGGGCGGAGGCGACAGCAGTGGGTTGAGCGCGCGGGGGAAAGAAAATAGCCGTTGGAGGGAAGGAGGTGAAGAGCGGGCCGGGTCGGGTTGGAGGCGCGGGGTGAGGGGATGAGAAGAGCGGGCCGGGCCTCGATGGTTTAAAAGAAATGAATTTCCTTTTAATTAAAGGGCTGAGGAGCTTGGGCCGGGGATTGGGAAGAATTCAAAAGAATTATTAGGGAAAGGAGATGGGCTCGGGTGAAATGGGCCAGAGAGTTTAAAGGAATTAATTAAAATGGGAATGAAGTTATGGGCTCGGTCCAGAGAAATAAAATTCAAAGAATGTTAAGAAACAGGAAGGGGCCGGGGCTTAAAGAAAAATTATAAGGAAAGAAATTTGATGAGGGGAGTGGGCCAGAGGGATTTACAATTTGATTTCTAGGCTGGGAAAAATGTGCTTGGGCCGGAGGGGAAGATTTAAATACTTTGGGAGAAAATGGTTTTGGGTTTAATTTCAATAAAAGGAAAACGGCTGAGGAATTGGTGCGGGGCTGAGGGAAAAATAAAGACGATAAATTTTCTTTAAGAAAGGGAAAGGCTGGGCTCAAATAATCTTAACTTAAAATGGGAAAAGGAAATGGCTGGGCCGGAGGAAATGAAAGGTAAGGTCTGGGTTTAATGGGATTTTGAAAATGAATAAATAATTTATAAATAAATTTTATAGGTGAAAAAAGAAATACGGATATAGGCGTATAAAAAGGGGCTGGGTATTATATCATACCACCTTTACAAAAATTTTGTCCTCGAAATTTAAAATAAACGATAAGTTGTAAAATCAAAAGCGAAAGCTACCATATCACAAACTAACTCATAACGGTTTACTTAAAACGGGTGGATGAAATTTTTGAAGATATATATATATATATATATATATATATATATATGTGTGTGTGTGTGTGTGTGTGTGTGTGTGTGTGTGCAAGAACAACATACAAAAGGATGGATTTAAATAAGTATACGGCAGGAACAACTATAAGGACGAACTACAAGTACACGAGAATATAGATAACAATAACGAACAAAAATAATCACGGCGTGTTCAATAAAATCGAAACCCAAATGTGTGCTCATATAAGTATATCAAAAGTAGTAAGGTAGAAATAATAAGTATAAGACACCACCATTTATAATAGTAACCATAGGCACAATACCCGAAAATAAAGTAACGACAATAAAGTAGTGAAAGATTTGTCGGTAGGTTAAAACATTTCAGGATAATGTATCGAACAAATAGATCTAAAAATAACTTAGAAAACTCACATAGTGAAAATAAGGAACATGGAACAAAATATGCGCGGTGCAAGGCTGCGCTACTGAAAATGAGGATAATAATAGTGTACTTAAAATACATAAAACAGAGTAATCAATAACACGCACTCTTTGATAAATACAAATAGTGAAAACAAGATTTCGAATACTAAAGTTCCTAAATATAGTTAGGGTAAAAGAGAAAACATAAATATATATAGGGCAACTAGGGTAGGGGTTACAGGTAAGTGTGGCTCATTCAAAAGGTCGGAGTGTGGCGGCTTTAGGCTGAAGGTCAAAGAGATTGGGATTGGGTCAGCACAGGAAGTAAGGATGAGCAACAAAGGACTACAAGGGGAAAAGTATGAGGAGGACAACAGTCGGTACATCACACGAATCAAAAGTTGAAGGGTTAGCGAACTCGGAAATTTCACTAAAATTTTCTCCTCCCAGAAGGATCTCAAACGAGGCACAGACGGAGGATGAAGGGTGGACCTCTAAAAGATCGGGTGTGGTACTAGTTAATCTCAGTGAGGGTTAAGACAAAGTAAGGAGTAGGGGTGGACAGATCTCAGTAGAGAAAATAATTGTATAGAAGAAATAATCAAGTATCAAGTGAACTAAGAAGATCAAAAGATTAGCGAATTCAGCAATTTATTCCATTCCAGAAGATTTTAAACAAAGCATTCTCAAAAACGAAAGGTGGCCCTAAACTATACACCGATTTATTTGGCCAGATAAGACAACATATAAAAGAAATCCCGTCAGTCGCGGTTGTGGAGATTCAGCAGGTTGCGGTAGGCTCGCGCGCTCAGGCAGGGGCATCCATTTCCATAGCGCCTCGCGGGGACCGTTATTGGGAGTTCTTCCACAGCAGGGTCTTGATCTTCTGGTCCTTCTTCCTCGGCTAGAGCTTCTTCATCGAGGTCTGATTCCATGTGATTCTCTTCTTCTGGATTCCCTTTCACGGGATTTTCGTCTACTGGATTTTCTTCTATCGGGTCTTCCTCGGGATCTTCTTTTATCGGGTTCTCTTCAGGGTCTCCTTCCTCTTCGTCGGAATCGTCTATCATGTCAAACTCTGGGGCGGCTGCTCCTTCGTCTTCAGAATCGCTGTTTCCGAAAATGACCTGGGGACCGTTGATCTCATCGTCAGAACTCATTAGTGTGCGGTCTAAGGAGATGCATGACTGTGCATCCTCATCCAAATGCGGCGCTGCTCCAGGGTGGGCCATGGCCTGAAAAGAAAGAGTCATGATTAGACAGTGGAATACCTCAAGAAAATAGCTAAGTGTACGAAGTATAGAAAGATATGCGGTGGCAGGAACTGAAAAATCAAGATTAAAATGCGGTGATAATGAATAGTATGAATAAGGGAAAGGACAAGAGAATGATACATATATTATGATTCAAGTTTTATTGCATTCAACTAAAAATTCAACGGATACAAGATTTCAAACGGAAAGAAATATTTATAAGAGGATGACAACATTATTACTGAAATTAGAAAACATGAAAATTCTTCTTTGATTGCTAGACTGCTGCATTCTCGTCACGCGAGTTGAATCCTGTGTTGGGTCCGCTTTATCCTCGAGGTTCGAACCACGCAATAATCAACACTTGGCAGAAGTGGAGAGTGTGGATGAGTCTCCTCCTTATAGCTCCTTCCTTTTTGGGCAACCGTTGATAAGATGTTCGCTGGATCCGCAAATCAGACATTTCCCTTGGGCGCGGCGACAATCCCTCTGAAGATGTCCTGGCCTCTTACAGTACCCACAACATGGGGTCTTCTGCTGCTTCTGTCACGGGGAAACAAAATGGCGCTTCATCTTTGTAACGTTTTGAAAATCGTTTCGGTGAAATTTCGAAAAAACGGTAAAATAAGGGGGGTTTCCTGTAAAAAGTCAAAATACAAATATCTTTATTATAAAAATTAAATATACATAATCTAGCTATGTAATTGCTAGTATTTGGTGTTTATTGAACCACTGGTGAAATTTCAAATTTTCTGAAAATTTTTCCGAAATTAATTATTTTAATATTATTTTAAGCCGTCAATAATATATTTAATTAGGAAAAATTATAAATTGGAATGAGTTGAAACAAATTTTGTGCATCATAAAACTTTAAATAAAATTTTATCATGTGGTTTTTGAAACGAAATCGTTTGCCAAAACGGTTTAGAAATTATTGAAGAAAAAAGGCTTAAATAGTGAATTTAGTGTAAATGGATGTTTGGGGTATAGTATTTATCATTTTCCATCACCCCACACCCATACCCACACTCACACACACCCATTTTCCTCCTCATTGCTGCTGAATTCAGCAGCCCTCCCCAAATATTTTCCCCCACTTCTTTTGGTAAAAGAAAAGAAAAGAAAAGAAAAGAAAAGAAAAGAAAAGAATAAAGAGAGAAGGGTTGTGTGTTGACTTGGGGTATCTTTCCTTGACTTAGACTTTTTTCCCCACTCCCACACACCCCACACTCCCTCCCCATACTTGCTGGCCGAGCCCCCCCCTCAATCAACCCCATTTTTTTTACCCCATTTTCACTTCAAAAACCCTCACAAAATCCTTCCAAAATCAACACAAAAATCAAGCTAAATCAAAATCCAACTCCTACCCATTTTAGCTTACCCTAACATGCATGGATTGGGGTGACAAGAGAGCATTTTGGATGGCTAGATTTCAAATGAGACCTACAAAATTGTGGAGGTATAATGTTAACCTTGTAGTTAAATTGTTGATTAATGCTTATGTTAGCTTAGTTAGGTGTTAATTGGGTTTTATAGGAGTTCAAATTGCATGGTTAAGGAATTCAAGTTAGGGTTTTGTTTTGGAAATGGGGTTGTGATCAATTGTGCATGGTTGTGGTGTGGATTAGCATCTTATGACTTGTTGAAAACTAATCTAGTTGTTAATTACAAATCGTTAATTGTAAAATGTCCAAATTAAGTTTTTATGCAAACTAGGTTTTTGGTTTAATATAATTTAGCAAGAGAAAAATCTAGTTAATATTTTTGTGACCTAATTAAGTTATTTGTGAATATTGAGGCCACTAAAATTGTTAAAACAAGATTAGTAGTTAGTTGTTAATGGTTAGTTTAAAGAAATTGTGTTAATTATGCTAATTTGCTAACTAGGCTTTTGAAATTGGTTAAATAATTGGGATTAAAAATGTGGAAATTGTTTGTATAACTTATTTAAGATATTTAATAAGTATTATGGCCGCTACATTTGTTTAAACATCATGTTTTGTACAAATACGGCGAATTGTGCTTGCTAGATTTTCGGGGAAAAAAAAAACTTTTTAAGTCAAATTGTGGTTTTTATGAGTTTTAACCTATTTTATATTAAAATTAGTGTTTGTGAATGTGCAAATGAGTGTATTTGGGTTTTTCTCGATGGTTTGGTATTTGTACGCCGACGTCGAGGGTTTTTGGGTTGATTTGTGAAAGCAACCATAGGTTTTGACCTATGTGGGATTCACGTGTCGTTTTTGGGTCATGAGTCGGATTTTAATTCGACACGGTGCGTTATGATATGTAGGTACCCCATGTGGACTTCGAGACGACAAGCAAGCGCGTGGCGACGTCGGCACCGGCGAGCGAGGATCAGGTGAGTAGATTTATATCTACGGGGAGAAGTCGAGTGGATGGCGTATAGCACCCCCGCAGTTCGTGGTGATGTATACGAATACGTATACACACATATATTTTGATTATATATTATGTTGATTTGAGACTTGATGATAAAGGTAGATTCTAGGTGTTCATGGATTAGTTTAGTGTTGGTTGCGAAACCCTAGAGTAGTTGTTACACCCACACATGCACGCACACACATGCATACATCTATGTTATTACCTGTGCGTATAAGGGGAGATGTGTTATGTGTTCACCTGGGTATGAGACTAGGTGTTCACATACTGGATTTGCGGATGGTACTTGGGATTGAGATGAGTCGATGAGATTTGAGTTGAGGCCGTGTGATCGGTGATATGGCAGGATTCGTACTTGAGATACGTCCTGATGTTATAGCGGATCTTTGGATGACAATTCTATGTGAATAGTGATATTAGTAGTGTACTAGACGTAGGTCAGTACCCCAGATGATGATCTTGATAAAGAGGATACCAGATGAACAGTGTGATGAGTATGATATTGACCCGTACCCAGATTTGGGGATGCCGTACGACGGATTTACGTACGAGCTATATATTGATGATTGATCCGCACTCTTGACTTGGGATGTCTGATTATAGATATGGTATCGGATATGGTATTATTGAGGCGGGATCACCGACTAATATATATACAGGTATGTATATGTATCGACTCAGATGTTAGGCGGTTTCCTTACCTGCAGTCCAGCTTGTTAACTTTGTCCTTTAGTTTAGTTTAGTTGTTAGATTAGATTCGATTCTTACCTATTTCAAAAAACTAACGAATCGTGGGTATTTTAAAAGACAGCCCAAGGGATCCTACGGATATTTCAAAAGACGTAACTTTTCATAAAAACACCATAGCCCCTATTTTCAAAACCCCATGATTGTGTTATTTCAAAAGGCACCATTTGTAGGATTTATATTAGGGTAATGCAGATTAGTTATCATTGTGTTTAGTATTTAGCTCCCGCTCATTATTACTGTTCGCTCCGCATCACATACTTATATTATAATTTCTTATTGCACTGTTGATATCATATTGTTAGGACACCAGCACCATTACCGATGATGTGTATGTACCACGTACACTTACTTACCGGCTCACACACATCTTCATCGGTAATTGCCATGTCACGTACACCTTAGAAAATATTATCGCCTAATGTAGCTTGTTAACTAGTAGTTTTGACATGATGATTAGTTGCTTGCCTTATATGCTAGTTTAGACATTGTAGTTGTTATTTGTCACTTCATGCATACTTCTATTCATTATATGCCGCATTCATGGATGCTCATGCTTATATTCATGGTTTTACATGCTATTGATGATTCGGATTTCCATGATATTTTCTGGATTTGGAGGAAAACCGCAAAATATATATAAACTGCTTTCTCTCTTTTTAAATAAAAATGGTTTTCCCATGATGTATGAGTCGTCCACCATGAGTTTGCTGATGGATTTCGAGACCCGATTCAGGGAGATGGATGAACCGTTTCGGGTACATGGTGGACCCGGTAAGGTACCCCGGGGCAAGAAGCGCGTGATGATGACGATGTGAGCCTGGCAGGGGAGCACTACCTACCAGTGATTTTACCCGACGCGTCGGATATCCGGAGGATACCATCGTGGTCTTGAGATAGATGGTAGGGGCCGGTCTAGATTGACGGCGCCCTAGATATTGTGTTTGAGATATTGAGGTACAGAGATTGTGATACAGAGATATCGAGATATTGGACACTTGTTTTGTGTCGATGCTGGGCACTGTTTTATGCTGATTTCATTTATGGTACCTCTCTTTTAAAATACAAAAATCTTACTGATTTATGAAAGCAGTTTTCTTCAGTACAAGCATTCTGTTTCATGCATTCATGCATTGCTACCTGAGGCACTGACACGGGCACGTGGAGTTACACTTGGGTTAGATATTTGCCCTAACCATTGTTATGGGTTACTGGTTACATATTTGAGGATATATTATGATCATTGACCTATGTTGCGTTATTTATGCGATTTCTGTGCGTAGATGTTTTTCTATTCACGAGATGGCAACTCACCCCCGTTTTGCCCCAGTTTCTTGCATGTTTGCCGTACAGGTTTCATTACGGCTTGCGGACATAGTTTCCTTCGGGTGATTTGCTAGTAGGTGGGTTTACTTGTATCGTACCCCCCATTATATAACTTGTATATTATTACTCTGTTGTATCTAGAAGTTCCATCAACCAAACATGTATTTATTTTTGAGATAGAGACCGGTGATGTTGGTCTTTCGACCTTAGAGTCGCGCGTATATTTCTGTGGTTTTCTTGTGGTTTCGAGTTTTCTTTTGAGTTTTTGATCCTCGCCGTTGGCGTTGTATATTATATTGCTTGTGTGGTTGTGACCGTCGATTGACGAAGAGCTAGCTCCCGCTTGGGGATGCATTTTTATTGATTTATACTATTCATGTTGTATCTCGTTTGGGGGCCAGTATTTACAAAGGAGACTCTGCCGAAATTTTCGGGAAATATTTGATGTTTTTTTTAAAACCGCATAATTCGGCTTATGCTATTAAACTACGTGTTTTAAATTGGTTTTCCTTCACTCTACTACTTTTCTTGGTTTGGATTTCTAGGTTTTCGGCTCACTTAGATTACGTACGCCTCGAGACGTTCGTAGTTTAAGTGTCGGTCATGTTCCGTACTTTCGGGTCGTGACAATCTTCTTCTCTTTTCCTCGCCTAACAGGGATCCCTTTACAATTTGAGACTCCCGCTGGTGCCTGATTCACCTGCCTTCTCAGTCCTTCAGTTAACAAGTCGTTTGTTCGCTCCTGGGCTTCCTTTAAACCTTGCAGTACACTCAGAATCTCAATGTTCTGATTCTGGGGAGTGGAGATAGAGGAAGAGTCGTTGGAAGACATGATCCTGAAACAATAATTTTGAGGATGATATAAGGCACAATCTATAAGAATCAAAATGTAATACGGATTGGACAAAGATTCAAGAATATCAGATGTGATGAAATTTATTACGAGCGGAAAATCAACTGTATGACTCTAAGTCACTTAAACAGAGTATGGTAGTGTAATCGTGATGTAGTTCACAATTACAACCACGAAACTTTGCCAAGTCACCTGAAACCCTAGCGAATGGACAGCGGAACACACAATGTGAATATGGATCAAGAATAACAAGTTTACAACCTAGACCGATAGATGTCTTAGATTGTCAAGCTTTACACGGAAAACTGCAATCTCAATCGAAGCAAAACCTGGGCTCTGATACCAACTAAACCATGTCACGCCCCGCTTCCCAAAATACGGAATACGAGGGGTTGACAAGGCCAGCCATGCTCCTACGGTCAAGGAAACATCCTGCCGTAGTCACACTTCGGCTTCTAGCTTTACATGGTAATCAGTAAATAATGCGCAGGTAATGAGAAATGCAGTAACTGGAACAAAACAGTATAAAGAACTGACCTGATGGGAAACAAAAGGTATAACCCTGGATAGCTAATCAAGATGTCCGTGATGTACGTCTAGTCCTGGTCCAGGCTAAATCTTCTCCTCACACTGAGCATGCATACTCAGGTCGTCAGAGCGACACCATAGCAATATAATATATAAATTCATGTGACAATTCTAACAGTGATGATAGATATATATGACAGTAAATCAATGACGGTATAGGTATGAACACGCAGTAATCAATGCAACGGAACAGTAAAAGCAGTAGAATGATATGCCAAGTATGTCAACACGGTAAGTATGTATATCGATGCTATCATCCCTATCAGTCTCTAAGTCTCACTGTACCGGTCACTAAGCCTATCGTCAGTCCAAGTGTGAGAGTCAACCACTCGCGAGTGTCCTCCACCTAAGGGTAGAACCCAAGAGCAAGGGACCACGGGCCCAACATCTAACTCACGGTAATAATCATGTACCCTGTAAATCTCCATATATCTCCATATATATATAAGCCGGCATGGGACTCTCGAGATTCTGTTGAACTCACACTCAAACTACCCCACACCCCGTGGTCTACATCAAACGCTAACCATAACCCTAAATACCAGTCGGTCTGTGACAAGTCTACGCGAGAATTGGAGGCAGGACCTCCATCAAGCACGTCCCGACTAATACTTAAGATAAATGGCAGAGTCTGATGTCTTATCTGTGACACCCATCCAAGAGCTTCTATAAGTGTCCTATACCACTTATAGTCACACGTACACGCGTTCCACAGACGTCGACAATGCAATAGAATAATAAGGTTCACTGATTGTGTACAAGTACGTATCACTTTCACTTATTCACTGATACACGAACACTAACGTACTTGCCACAATCATCACTAATACCTAACACTGGGTAATGCACGTTATCACTAGGTTATCAATGCAGTGACATGTGTATGATATGATGCGTAAACAGTATGTAAAGCATGATTAGGGTGTCATGAATCAGTAATCTACCACTTGCATAATTTATCATAAATCATACGGTTATAGTTTAGTGAAACGATGAACGGGGAATAAATTGTATGTTCAGTTATCTATCCTGCGAATTTGGTTTCATGCCAATCGGGTTCCAGGATCATTAATTATAGCCATTTCATTTTAAGCGTTCACGGCTGGAAATCCGGTTTCAGAACCGGAAGTCTGTTTCGCAACGCCTTTTAATCCCAGTTGGGATCAGATTTTAGTGACTTTGAATGAAATCTAGGGTTTTCAGTAAGGTTTTCAACGCAACAGACGGATCTTCAATCGCGTCTGTACGTCAGGAGATATACACTCTAGTATGTAAATTCTGATTCTGTTGGGACTGTTATACGTCCACATCTATTAAATTACAGATTAAATAACAAACGATAACGAAACATGATGAAGCCACTTGTGTTGTCTAGCTAACGGATTCACCTTTAATAAATAGTGGAGTTCCGCAACCTACGAGTTAAGGAAACAATGTGGTACCCATTACGGGACAGTAAACAACAACTGGAGTCGCTCTGGACTGCAGTCCAGAGTCGCACTCCGATCCAAATATTGACACAGTTTGAGTACAAAAACAATCTGAAACTTGCATAGGGTTATAGTTCGTCGAGTAGGCTTCGATTTAAGCCCTCGAACGCATCATTCCAGTATGCATATAATTTATGGTGATTTTAACGGTTTTCAAGTACAAGAAAATTCTAGTTTTACGAGTAAACTTGGGGGTAGTCGTTTTAGTCATTAGCGGTCATATTTTCCAATAAAATTCACAAACTAGATTCACATCTATACGGGCCAAACTATACCAATGAGTTCCGTCAAATTAGGTGAGTATTTCCATTGAGATCATGCATCAAACAGTTGCATCGTATAATTTATCGACGATATTTAGAATGGAATTTATAAAATTATAGTTCGTAACTAATACAAATTAGCATGTAGCAAGTATGAAACTTGCCTGGAAACGTCTCGGGGATGCACGGCAGCGACGCGGTCTATTGTAATGACACGACGCGATCACGACGCGAATGCGACAAAGATTGGCCTCGGCTCGAGCTGTAGGGTTCCTAGGCACGCTAATGAGGTCTCACAAGGCATCAACCATGCCAATTTCAAATTTTACGGGTGCCGAGAAACCCTAATACGGATCGTTAACTAGAAATTTAGGCGAAACAAGAAACTAGTTTACAACTAAACTAAAAGAACGGAAATACAACCTTTGTAGATCCGGTGCTCCACCTCCATAGCTCCGTGATGATGTCTCCTCGCTGTCCAAGAGAATCTCGGGCTCTAGCGTCGGCTTCATCGGAGAATGGACGGGCTAGGTCATCGACTACGATGCCGAAGATGATCTACGTCGAGACATCACAAGACCAAGCTCCACCTTCACCAAACCATGAAAAATTGTGAAGGAAACACCCTATACTACTTGGCAAGAGGTTGAGGATGAAGAAATAGGAGGTGGGTTCACTTTAGAATTGGATTTCTCACTCATTTCATCAAGTCACCATTGATGAAGTCTAGGTTTTCTTCTTGAAGAAGAAGAAGAAGAAGATGATAATTATTATGATGAGTCTTTTCCAAAAAGGAAATAAAAAGAATACTTATCATAATGTAACCATGGTCAAGTGTAGAGAATAGATTATGGTTAAGTGGAATGGTTAGGGTTAAGCATGAGACAAAATGGTCACTAAGTCAAAGCTTCATGAAGCTTCATAATACAAACAAAGTTAGCAACCATTTTTCTCTTTATGCTTTTCATTTTCCATAAAGAATAAATAAATAAATAAATGAATAAGAAAATGAAAACCCTAACCATTACACAACCATGGTTTAATCTTTACACAAACCCAAGTTAGCATGCATCATCAAACATGATACAAACTTGTGCACAAAAACATATCACATATACAATGTGCACAGACAAGTGAGAAAAACCATTTAAAGTGAACCAATACTAGTTAATGCAAAGTAATATATCAAATATATAATTATGCATTAAATCATTAAATCAACACTTAATTTAACGATCCGGTCATATCGCATACAACCGACTAATATCCAATGTATCGGCTTATCGAATCAACCCTTGATTCGATAACTAGGTTATATCGCATACAACCAATCGATACATTCATCGCGAGAATAGAATACGGTATCACATACACGCATTATTCTCGGTCCCGCACATATCTCATATGCGCTCCTATTTCGTTTCGCTTGAGCCAGGAAACCTCTGTGTAGGACTCTAAAGACTTGTCAATACGCCGGCAGCAGGTGATGATCATATCAAACACCCACAAGCCGCAAGCGGTCTGCTAAACGTAACGGCCACCCGGGTATTGAGCGATGAGAAGATCGACGAGCAAGCCCGCTCACACTCCTGTGAATCCAACCAGTAACACTTACCGTACAGTCCGGTCTGATCGTCTGATATGTCGCATATCTTGCCTAGGGGTGGTAAACGTCAGACCCCAATAGCTCGATAAGTCGTGTCGATATGAGGTCTATAACTGTTCGAGAAACTACTGGTAACACTTACCAGTAAATCTCAGCAACCCTGGCCAGGGATTTCCGGTTATAGCCAATCGAACACAGCGCAACATCAACTCCCTATACCGGGAGAGACGAATCCCCTCCTATTGCTCATTGCCTCCATGTGACTCGGGACTGTACCCAAAAGCCACCGTTTTGCACGCCCTCTTGGACATGGTAAGGTGGAAATCAAAGCACAGTGGGAACCACACAAGACTCTATGACGATCTCGGGTCTACAGACTAACCTGTACCAGTGTCACCAGAGAACTGCCATCTGACGTAAGGTATAATACCATCTGGGAGTTCTCGGCGAGTCCGTCCAGTATACCCAGTCTCTAATGAGCACCCGTATATCTCCTCTGATGTCAAACACCAATGGATATGGGATCATCCATCGCCCATCTGTATGGGTCGAGAAGGTACACGCTAGTCTACTCTGGTATATCGATGCCCCGTCTCGATACACCCACGACTAGGGACTTTGAAGGATGTACTTATGGACTACCATGTCCCCACTAGTATGATCCGCATCATAGTCCATATAGTCAAGTACACATCCTAAGGGCTTTACCAACATGTAACAGAGAGACAATCAGTATACACGTTAAGGTAAAGAGCAACCAGATAGCATACTGTCATGTCGAGCAAGAAAGTCCTCCCTATATATGTCCCAGCATCCACTACAATATACATCCTATGTACAGTAATGGCCTCTAGGGCATACATATAACTAACAATCTCCCACTTGCACTAGGGCCATATGTACAGCAGTGGTCGTAGTATCTCATACTCAACCATCCCATAAAAGTCTCTCTCTGGGAATAGGCCTTCGTGAGTGGATCCGCCGTGTTATCCTCTGAGTCTGCTCTCCTAACCTCGATCATCCTGGAGATCAAACATCTCCATGATCAGGTGATACTGCCATAGATTATGTCTGGATCACTGATGGGACGGACGTTCCTTGGCATAAGCCACAACTCCATTGTCTCACAATGGTAGGAACGTAGTTCATCTCATGAACCAATATACACCCAAACAGCCTTTTTGGTAGCATCTTAAGTAGCGATGTATCGTGCCTTTATCGTCTAGTATGTCACGGTATCTAGCTTGGAACTCTTCCAACATACCGTCCCTTTACTGAGGGTAAAGACAATGCCTGTGACTGACATTCAGTCGTTCTTATCACTCTGGAACACTTCCAGTGATTCTCCCCAGGATCAATTGATACCATCTCACTACAACTAGTGAGTATCCTAACATCCAATTAGATCTATCTCATAGATCCAAAGCTTAGGATTTTGTAGGTATCACTTTGATCCTATATGGAGAATCATTGTGATATGCGGAGATTGATCGAGCGTAGCATAGGAAACTCTTTTCCCTATCAAGAGTATGTCATCCACGTACTCTACGAGGATCACCACTATACTCCCTACTACCTTTTTGTATATACAAGGTTCATCTACCATTTTGATGATGTCAAACTCTTTGACTACTTCATCAAAACAGATGTTCCAACCCCGCGATGCCTGCTTTATCCTATAAAGTATCTTGCACACGTTTCCGCTGCTCCCACTGTCTACAAAGCCCTCTGGCTGTGTACTTATAGACGTTCTCTTCCAAAACATCATTTAGAAAAGCAGTCATGACACCCAACCACCAGATATCGTAGTCATGGTATGTAGCCGTGGCAAGTAGGATCTGGATGGACTTAAGCATAGGCCCAGAAAAAGGCTTCATCATTATCCATGCCTGGTCGATGACGAAAACCTTTAACAAGTCTAGCTTTGAAAGTCTTAACTTTTCCATGTACACCAAGTAATCTTCTCAAGGTATACTTGCTCCTGATGGGGATTTAACCCTTCAGATATAGCAACCAAAGTCCATACTTTGTTGGTGTATAAGGATTCCATCTCAGATCGATAAGCATCCAGCCATTCTTACAGAGTCCCACTCCTGATGGCCTGCTCGAAACTAGTTGGGTCATCATCTCATGATGCAATCCTCGCTCCCACTGTCATAGAGAAACCGAAGTATCTCTCAGGTGGGTGAGGAACCTTACTAGATCGGCGGAGAGGTTGAGGTTCGTTGGAATCTACTGAATCCTTTGGTTCTGTCAAATCATCAGCTGCAGTTTGTATAGCTGGAACATTTCCAGTTCTACATAACAGACGTTGCCTCGAGCTTGTCCGGATTTTGCTTTTATACATTGGCCGGACAACCCCAAATCTTAACTGACTTAAGAGATGGGCTCTTCCCTTTCCATATCACATATGAAGTGGTAGGCTACTGATTTGATCGGGACCCTATTCAATAGGTATGCAACTTCATAAGTGCATAACTCCCAAAAGGAAATAGGTAACTCAGTAGTACTCATCATAGAGCACACCTTATCACATAGGGTGTGTCTGCTCCTCCCCGATATACCATTGTGCTATGGTGTATACGGAGGAGTAATGCTGAGAGAGAATCTCATTCTCCTTTAGAATAGTCCAGGATTTCCGTGCTCAAGTATTCTTCTCCTCAATCACATCAAAGGACATAATACTTATACCCGTATTGGTTCTCTACTTCTAACTTATATTCTGTGAATATCTCAAAAGGTTCGGACTTGTGTTTCAACAAGAACATATGTCTGAATCTAAAGAGATCATCAGAGAACGTAATGAGTATAAAGAACCAGTCCTGGCATGTGTAGACAGGGGACCTTACATACATAAACATGTATCAATCCCAAGAGTTCATTAACTCTTTCTCTGTTTCCAGTAAACGGAGCTATGGTCATCTTATCTTTGTGACATGACTGGTAAGTTTCATAAGATGTAAATTCAAACTGATTTAAATATGCATCTTTATGTAACTTCAGCTAGTCGGGTCGCATTGATATGACCTAGTCTACAATACCTCAAGAAGAATTCGTTCATTTCTGAACTTTTCCTCTTGTGTGTGTTCTGTATACTAAGAACTGTAGTTTGATTTAGAACATCAACGCTTTTAGATAACGTGCCTGAACCGATCAACTTTTGATATAGGAAATGTTCAAAACATTATCCAACAATTCAAAATTTTATCATTTCTTTACTAATAAAGAGAGTGATATGATTTTGTATATCAGGTTCGGTATCTAATAACATTCATTCAGAATCAATGTATTACAATACAGGGTGACAGTGACCAACAGACTTGGCTGCAACTCTTGCCCCGTTTTCTGCCTCATGAAACTTATCACCCGTTCTCAGTTCTCTACCTTTCTATAGCCCTATGTAACAGATTACATATCTGGGATCCTGATCTGGTATCACATACCCAGGATGTAGAGGATACAGAGAAACAGTTCTTTGTAATGAACACACCCGAAGATGATGCATCAGCATGCACTCTCTTCGTTTGGGCGGCACGGGAAATCTGGTATTCCCCAATTTCCTGCTCTGTCTTATAACAATTATAAGTTGGAGCGGGACCAACGTTCCCCAGCTCAGTATAACAAGCGGGTTCGGTCAATATTCCGTATTATTATCTTGATTAAGGCGTGATATGGTCGCTACCTGGAGAGAGAGAGAAGAAAACACTCAGCGTATACTCTTGCAAGATCAGATTGGTTATTATTTTATCTAATCAGGATGGCTCCCACTGCTTTTTATCAAATCTTCCTTCAAACCCTAAAAGGAAAGACTAGCCGGGATTAATTACACGCTACAAGTTCGCCAATCTTTCAGCCAGGCCAGTGTCGGTACTTTGAGGGAGGTCCCCCGTGCTTTCGCACGAACCTAATTAATGTTAACCTCGTTTTCCCAGAGGCGTAACCTTGTTAACACCTTTCTAGTCGCCTACTTGATCGGCTAATTGTAATGTGTAAAACTCTCCCAGGAGTAACTCTTACTCGCAGCGGGTATCGGGATCCAACTATCTCATAGAAGGTATGCAATCTCATTGCAAATTTCAACACTTGAAATTCCCGATAATATTTTGCCCCTAGCGTGCTATGACCTTGACGGAGGCCAAACAACCCATAGTCCGCTAGTCAAGTTCAACCCGTCATTTCCTGATTGAATTAAACCCACTCGCACGACCCTTGACGGAGGCCAAACAACGCCGTACGAATACCCTAATCCAATCGCATCATATGCTAGAAGATAAGCACTAGTTAGCTACCGTACACTACGCCTTGACGGAGGCCAAACTACCGCAGCACGAATACTAACTAGTACTTATCTGAAATGACGGAGGGCTACGACAGGTTTTTCTGAAAACCTATTGCGTAATGAACTTGATATCGTTGTAGAATCAAATGATTTTAAAATGGAGTGCTTTTGAGGCTTTTCTAGTTTTGCTAAAGGAGTCACTCCCGGTGAAGGGATCGTCGGTCCTTTCCTCGTCGAATGAGGTGCGGGATATATCATATATATCACTGTGCAAAGCAAAAACTCTTAAAAGCATTCAAAAGACAAACCGAGTGTGTAGCATCTGCCAGTTATTGCTAAAGGAGTCACTCCCGGTGAAGGGATCTCGGTCCTTTCCTTATCGAATAAGGTGCATGATATATCATATATACCGCTGTGCAAAGCAAGAACTATAGCTACCTGTTTTATTTTTGAAATTCAATTCTACAACATCTTAGGTTTCTTTTATTTCATTAATCTCATTAATGAAGTCCCATCATTTAAGTACCTAAACATCACAGATAAATACGACGTACACTTATGCCATCTGCATTCGCCTCGATGTCCCCTCGTGCACCGTTAGGTTAGGTAACTAACGGCAGAGCGGGGCAAGGCTAGCGCGGGTGTAAAACATAAGTAACGTCTATATAATATATCATATATACTATATATTGTATCTATCACAGAACATCACATGATCACATCACAGATATCGCAGCAGAAGAAACATATGAAATATTGGATATACTAGGACGTCCGTGTTTTCAATACGAGCCAGTATAAAACACGGATTCCACGGTCGCGATGAATAGCCAAAACCCACACCCCTAGACCCCTACGAGAGCGGCAAGCAACCCTACCAATTCTAGAGTTAGGAGACCCGGACTCGACTCCTCGAGTTGGTCTCCCACTGGACTCCAGAACCCGGTTACTTGTGCTCCCCTCCTTGGGTCTATCCTAGTGCGGAAAAGTAAATAATATACAAAGGGTGACATCTTCCGCAACCTGGAAGTGCCCCAATAAAAGAATATTACATACAAGTTTTTACATGAATGAAAATGAAAAACACTCATCTCACATAAAAACCCCCGGCTATTCAAACACGACGATCCAATATAACATATCCAGCAACACATAACATCACATGTCATCAACGTAAGTAAATATGCGCATCCTAATTGCCGTTGACATATAGCAACGAAACCGGCGATATCACATATTAGACTTACGGTCACAGAAAAGAAAGTGTAAAACTACAACAGTTGGAATCCACAACCACCTCAGACATCGCATGCCTGACCAAATGAATTCCTTAGACATCGCATGCCTAACAATTATAAACCCCGCATTTTAGTCTCATTATCGAAAACACTTTTCAATATCAAGTCGGGCAATTCAACAAGATTCCCGACATCCTGATCGAATGCTCGTCGCAAACTTCAGTAGGTGGCCGCACCCCTGACGCCGTCGATGAAGTGCACCAAGGCGGAACACCGCTGCCGCGAGCACCCGAACGGATGCTTTCGGCTACGGGGTTCTCCTACAGTCACTTGGTCGGGGCTATGGGGTGAGGCTGTCTATTAAGTTTACCCGGCGAGTATCCGCGTACGCTACGTGATTGCGACAGACTTTTGATCACATCAAAATTCCGTGGCAACCGATCAAGTGAGACTAAAGTGCTGTGTTTATAACATTCATTCAGTTATCTCATAACTATTTGTGAATTCCAATTATTGTATCATATTCCAGATAATTAGAAAATGTTAAACTTTCCGATTGAACATTCAAACACCCAAGTTTTCCCGATACAGATCAACACATGAAACAAGTCTAAAGACATTCAGTTCGTGCCTCAGTACCAACGGTCCAGCCGTAGAAGGGTCAAGCCAACGCCTCACATATGGCACGCCGTACTGCCCCAAACCCGAAGGTTCAAAGGGCAGTTCAAGACGATCATATAATCGAGTTAAGGTTTGTTGTCTTCTAGAGGGTCCATTGCGTTACTTGCACTACTTAGAATGTCATTAAACCACGGAAAAATCCAACACTTGGAAATTTCCCGACAGGGGAAAAATTGGGTATTTATATCCGGTCGAACTTTTTAACATATTCAAAAATTTATCCGGAAAGCCACATAGACAAAATCTGATACACCGATCGAAACACCGAATCCCCAAAACAACCCCAGAAAATTCAACTCTTGAATAATATTTAAAAATACCAGAGAACTCATCACAGAATAAAAGAAGTTACTGTGCAAAATTGGGAGGGTGACGTCACACTTTCGCCGCGGAACCGCCGTATAAGCTAGGCTTATGCCGCGGTTCCGCCGCGCATTAGAGGGATCATAAGATAAATTTTGCGCCGTAATTCTTAGAATTCCCTGCTGAATTTTTAAAGCATTTTTAATATGGAAAAATCCCAGTTTTTAGAAAAAGTCCAGAGAGCATTTTCCGGGTTAGGTTTTCGGTTCGATCGGGTTTCAAACGTCGTCTAGACTTCGCCTAAGGCTCTAGCTAGGCTCTGATACCACTGTAGGGTTCCTAGGCACGCTAATGGGGTCTCACAAGGCATCAACCATGCCAATTTCAAATTTTACGGGTGCCGAGAAACCCTAATACGGATCGTTAACTAGAAATTTAGGCGAAACAAGAAACTAGTTTACAACTAAACTAAAAGAACGGAAATACAACCATTGTAGATCCGGTGCTCCACCTCCATAGCTCCGTGATGATGTCTCCTCGCTGTCCAAGAAAATCCCGGTCTCTAGCGTCGGCTTCATCGGAGAATGGACGGGCTAGGTCATCGACTACGATGCCGAAGATGATCTACGTCGAGACATCACAAGACTAAGCTCCACCTTCACCAAACCATGAAAAATTGTGAAGGAAACACCCTATACTACTTGGCAAGAGGTAGAGGATGAAGAAATAGGAGGTGGGTTCACTTTAGAATTGGATTTCTCACTCATTTCATCAAGTCACCATTGATGAAGTCTAGGTTTTCTTCTTGAAGAAGAAGAAGAAGATGATAATTATTATGATGAGTCTTTTCCAAAAAGGAAATAAAAAGAATACTTATCATAATGTAACCATGGTCAAGTGTAGAGAATAGACTAGGGTTAAGTGGAATGGTTAGGGTTAAGCATGAGACAAAATGGTCACTAAGTCAAAGCTTCATGAAGCTTCATAATACAAACAAAATTAGCAACCATTTTTCTATTTATGCTTTTCATTTTCCATAAAGAATAAATAAATAAATAAATGAATAAGAAAATGAAAAACCTAACCATTACACAACCATGGTTTAATCTTTACACAAACCCAAGTTAGCATGCATCATCAAACATGATACAAACTTGTGCACAAAAACATATCACATATACAATGTGCACAGACAAGTGAGAAAAACCATTTAAAGTGAACCAATACTAGTTAATGCAAAGTAATATATCAAATATATAATTATGCATTAAATCATTAAATCAACACTTGATTTAACGATCCGGTCATATCGCATACAACCGACTAATATCCAATGTATCGGCTTATCGAATGAACCCTTGATTCGATAACTAGGTTATATCGCATACAACCAATCGATACATTCATCGCGAGAATAGAATACGGTATCACATACACGCATTATTCTCGGTCCCGCACATATCTCATATGCGCTCCTATTTCGTTTCGCTTGAGCCAGGAAACCTCTGTGTAGGACTCTAAAGACTCGTCAATACGCCGGCAGCAGGTGATGATCATATCAAACACCCACAAGCCGCAAGCGGTATTCTAAACGTAACGGCCACCCGGGTATTGAGCGATGAGAAGATCGACGAGCAAGCCCGCTCACACTCCTGTGAATCCAACCAGTAACACTTACCGTACAGTCCGGTCTGATCGTCTGATATGTCGCATATCTTGCCTAGGGGTGGTAAACGTCAGACCCCAATAGCTCGATAAGTCGTGTCGATATGAGGTTTATAACTGTTCGAGAAACTAATGGTAACACTTACCAGTAAATCTCAGCAACCCTGGCCAGGGATTTCCGGTTATAGCCAATCGAACACAGCGCAACATCAACTCCCTATACCGGGAGAGACGAATCCCCTCCTATCGCTCATTGCCTCCATGTGACTCGGGACAGTACCCAAAAGCCACCGTTTTGCATGCCCTTTTGGACGTGGTAAGGTGGAAATCAAAGCACAGTGGGAACCACACAAGACTCTATGACGATCTCGGGTCTACAGACTAACCTGTACCAGTGTCACCAGAGAACTGCCATCTGACGTAAGGTATAATACCATCTGGGAGTTCTCGGCGAGTCCGTCCAGTGTACCCAGTCTCTACTGAGCACCCGTATATCTCCTCTGATGTCAAACACCAATGGATATGGGATCATCCATCGCCCATCTGTATGGGTCGAGAAGGTACACGCTAGTCTACTCTGGTATATCGATGCCCCGTCTCGATACACCCACGACTAGGGACTTTGAAGGATGTACTTATGGACTACCATGTCCCCACTAGTATGATCCGCATCATAGTCCAGATAGTCAAGTACACATCCTAAGGGCTTTACCAACATGTAACAGAGAGACAATCAGTATACACGTTAAGGTAAAGAGCAACCAGATAGCATATTATCATGTCGAGCAAGAAAGTCCTCCCTATATATGTCCCAGCATCCACTACAATATACATCCTATGTACAGTAATGGCCTCTAGGGCATACATATAACTAACACGAGCTTCGTTTGACGGCTCGGTACAGTGGTTGTTTGTGGTGTGCGACGGAGAGGGGCTGTAGAGGAAGAGAGGGGGATTTTGAGAGAGAGAGAGATCAGTGAGAGAGAGAGAGAAGGTAAGGAAGAGAGGCAGAAAGAGATTAGAGAGATTGAGAAAGAGAGAGGGAGGGGGTGAGAACAGAGACACAGAGAGAGATTAGTGAGATTGAGAAAGAGAGAGGGAGGGGGTGAGAACAGAGACACAGAGAGAGAGGGAGATCGGGTGTCACGACCCGAAAGTACGGAACGTGACCGGCACTTAGATTACGAAGCGTCTATAGGCGCCACGTGACCTAAGTAAGCCGAAGCCCAGAAATCTAAACCATAAAAGAAGAAAAGAAGAAAAGAAAAGAAAACAAGTATAAAAACATCAGCAAATTTTACCAAAAATTTCGGCAGAGTCTCCTCTGTAAAAACTGGCCCCCAAACGGGTACAACAAGTATAAAATGAATAAACAATAAAAAGCATCCCCAAACGGGTGCTAGCTCAACGCCAACAGGCGGAGACAACCACAACAATCACAATATTATACAACGCCGAAGGGCGAGGCTCAAATCTCAAAGAAAACAAAAATCACCAGATCAGAATAACACATGCGCGACTCTAAGGTCGAAATAAACAACTGGTCCTATAAACTTATCAAGTAATAAAAATATGGTTGATGGAGCTTTCTAGATACAAATGAAATAATAAAAATACAACGGCGGTTCAGATACAAATGAACCAACCTACCGTGCAAATCACCCGAAATGAAAATGATGTGCCAGCAACTGCCAAGGGAAACCTGTACATCGAACCTGTAATAAAATTTGGCACAACGGGGGTGAGTTGCCAACTCGTGAGTAGAAGACATCTACGAAAAGAAATCGAATGCACAACGCTATCCTAGGTCATAATAATGCACTAATATATCCCAAACATCTAGTAATAGCAGGGTAATACTACGTGTAAGTGCAAATACTCCGTGTCGTGTCAGTACCTCATATAATACTATGTCATATGAATGAAATGCATGCACCATGAATGTACAGTAACAAATCCTGAAATCCAGATATATATGTATAAGAAATCTGAAATCTCAATAATGAAATCCATGGAAATCCGTGTCAAACATCGACACAACACATGTAATCTCAAGTCTCAATATCTCGGGCTCCGTCAGTCCGGATCGGCCCATATCATCAAATCTCACGACAACGGTCGGTATCCTCCAGATATCCGCCGCGCCAGACATCACCGGTAGGTAGCCTTCCCCTGCCGGCTCATCATCTACAACTCGATCTTCTTGCCCCGGGGTACCATACCGGGCCCACCATGTACCCGAGACGGTTCATCCACTCCTCGAATCGGGTCTCGAAATCCATCAGAAAACACGAAATCTCATGGTGGACGACACATACATCACGAGAAAACCGCATCTTATTTTTAAAAAGAGAGGAGGAGAGAGAGAGAAGTTTTTATATATATTCTTGCGGTTTTCCCCAAAAATCCAGAAATCTCACAGAAATCCAAATCTCAAAACCATGAGTAGTATATGATAAATGTCGGCATATGCTCATAATACTGTGCGATAACATGAAAATATGAATGCAGGAATGTCTAAGTAATGAATATCATGTCTATACTAACATCAGAGAGTAATCAAAATATTATATCGGTTTAGTTGTTAACTGATTTTATCAATAAAAGATAATATGATCTAAAGTGTACGTGACATAGCAATTACCGATGATGATGTGTGTGAGCCGGCAAATAAGTGTGCGTGGAATATGCGCATCATCGGTAATGGTGCTGGTGTCCTAACAGGTAAGGTTTATACTGTTTATAGCAACATATGTATGAACATGCAACATTATGATACAATGCGAAAGTAAATACGAATGTATATTACCTACTCATTTAATATACTAATACTACTACCACTATATGACTCGAACCTAACCTAGTGTCCATCTAACCTCCTAAGGAAAACTAAACCTAAGAACTAGTCAATAGAACTAAGAGTCTACCTAAGGTCTGAATCAATATCCCTAATAGTCGGCGATCCAGCCTCAATAGCGTCACATACGTAGTACGGCTTCCTCGAATCAAGAGTGCGGATCAATCGTCATATCCATGCCTCGTACGGTAAAATCCATCGCACGGCATCCCAATATCGGGGTACGGGTCAAGTATCTCCTAGGTGCCTCATCATTCGTATAATGTCATCATCAACACATCTCATGATCAAGGTGCTAAACTGTAATCCCATACATCAATCATATATCATTGCCATCGTAATATGCATCATTAGTTTATCCTCAGAAATATTATGTCACATGTTTCATATTGTGATTAAGTCATACTGAAATCATGTCGTCATCAAGTCACACCTATATAATATCGGCATCAGGTCACACCTATATAATGTCGTAATCAGGTTGTACATATATCATATCGTGATCAGTCACAAGTTGCAGTCCGGGTACTATTTTAGAGTCCCATGTATCTCAATATTATCACTACCCATTATAATTTATATATACCTGCTCATCATCTCATTCTCTAGTGATCCGCTAACACTTAATACGACTGCATAGTCAAGAATCACGGCATCAAGCCCAGTTATACTGTTTCATCATACCTCAGATATCATATCGCATCAATGAATCCCATGTACGTGTTGTATATATATATACCTATACCTAGTTCTATATATATATACACATGCACGTATACACCATGTCGAGTTTCAGTGTGTGCGTGGGTGTGTTTCTATCTGAAACCTACGAACCTCTTCCAAGGTACTCATCCTCTGATATGGTTTTCCTAAATCAGTATAGTCCAGCCTAGGGTCAATACTAGGGTCCTACTAGGGTCACGTCTGGTTTCCTAATGTCAATAAGTATTATTCCTATTCTACGTTGCGGGGGTGCTAAACGCCATCCACCCGACTTCCCCCCGTAGATATGCATCTACTCACCTGGTCCATGTCTGCCGACGACGGTGTCGTGATCCTCCTCTTCATCGCCCGTAGTCCACTTGAAGGGTACCTAAACGCAAACATATAAATAATATCGTAAACCGAATCACATACAAAAGTCAAACGATACAAGGAACAAGCATAGGTTAAAACCTATGTCCCGTCCACGCAAAAGAACCAAATACCGCTCGATATCGGCGTACAAACTCCGATGGATCGAGATAAACATCAACAAACAACTTGTAGTTTTAAAACACATTACTTATACTATAAAACATGATTAAATCCATCGAAACCCTAAAATCTATCAAACCGTCCAATTTCGTAAAACCCGAAAATGCCAGTTTACCGTTTTTCATCAAAACTTGACATTTAAATGAAACCAATGGTCATAAAACTCATTAAATAGCATAACTAGACTATACAAACTATTACTATATTTTTATTACACAAATTTATATAGATTTGAAATTTCTAGTTTGCACCCTTTAACAATTTTCAACATTTTTCAAGCAAAACACAACAATTCCACCACAAAACATGATTTTGCATAAATTAGTGACTTAAACCAAAATTCATGATGATAATGATATAATGAAACCATAATTATATTTTTAATCTCATTTATTTAGGAATTTCTAAAATCTAGTTTACAAAAATAACAATTTTTATCACAATTTATCAATTATCCATAGAAACTAGCAATCAATTTAAGTTTTCCATTCCACCAACAAGTTAAAACTCTTATTAAGACCAAAATATAGTATTACAAATATTAATTGAGATTTATTTCACCAATAATTAGGTTTTATAGAAACCTAGTTAGCAAAAATTCCTAATTTAAACAATTTTCAATGAAAAATTTACAATTCAACAACCATGCAATATTTTCCAATTCTAAAAGTGTTAAACTAACTATTATAACCCTAAATAATTAACAAAAATCATAACTTGAATTTACAAACCCTAACTTGAATTTTTTTAAAAAAAACATAGAATTAATTCATTAAATCTAATTAAGCTTAATTGAACATCTAATAACAATAAATCAAAAGAAAGAAATTATACCTCCAAAAATATGAAATCCAAACAAGAAATGACCCTCCAAAATGTATGCTATCCCACTCCAAAATCCATTTAAATATGAGCAAGAATAGAAGGGTAGAAAAATATATAGGATTTTGTGGAATTTTAATTGAATTTTTGATGTATTTTTGAATAAAAATGACGTGGAAAATGGGGGGGGGGGCAGCCATGGTGATGGGGAGGCCGGCCACAATAAGGGGAAGAGGGAGAAACACATGAGAAATGGTGTAGAAACTTCTCCAAAATGTCATCATCTTAATGTCTTTTCATGCTTTATTCATTTTCTTTTAATTCTTTTCTAAAATAACTCAAGAAAGATCTAGAAACAAGGAAAAATTTGCAAATAAATTTTGCATGATACACACTAAATTCTAATATGCCATGGTTCATTTTTACAAATTAAAACCATTTAAATTTGTAATTTACACTAATTTAGTGTAAAAATAAAGCTTATGTTAATATTTAAAATAATTAATTTAGGAAAAATATTTTATTAAACTAAAAATTTATAAGTGGCTAAATAAACACCATTTACTAGTAATTTCATAATTAAAATAGATATTTTTAAAATTATAATGAAAAACAATCCCGGTTTGGTTTTACGAAAATTACATTTTACTTTACCGAAAATCCTAAAATTCACTTAAACACTTTTATTCATTTAATTATTTATTTAATTACTTTTAAAACGTTACAATATTCCCCACTTTAAGAAATTCGGTCCCCGAATTTAAATTAAAACTCCCCCTCCAAACACTAAAACGTTTAGCAAACACTCAAATCGTCGGGACTCCGAAATTATCAATACATAACAAAAATCAACTCCGTCAAGCATAATGCAATCATCGGAGTTATGGCGAGAATAAAATATCAAAACCCAATATGAAAACCATCTTACTATACCTCAATCTATAACTTATATATAGTGCGCATCATAGTAAAGCCGTTCAAATATCTGAATAAGGAAATATGCAAAAACCCCTTTTTGAAAATTGCCGTGTGATGCACGTGTCACGGCATAAGTAGCGGACGTTTATTTAAAAAAAATAACTATATATATATATATATATATATATATCTTTTATTTAACATACACGTCCCGCCTGGTTACTAAATCAAATAATAATGATTATGAAAATATACTGCTCAAACTGAAATCAATCCCAATCACATCAATAAAATGTCATGTGCGTCCGGTGCACACTGAAATCGAAACCAAATGCAGAAACCATGAATACCCACAAAACAAAACTAAGTGCAACAGGTGTGCACCAAAAACATCTGTCAAGTGCAACGGGCGTGCACGACTCAAAATCAGGTGCATCTAATCTGCATAAAACCCCGATTTAGTGCATCTAGTGTGCACAAAATCGCATCAAGTGCGCCAAGTATGCGCAAGAATCCTAATCAGGTGCACATGGAGCACGAAAACATACATCGAATATCAGACTCGAATCACAGTACGAAAATGGATAAAAACTAGGTCGAAGCATATATCAAAATCATGTGTAACCCATATGCACGAAATCAAATCAAAAATCTCAAAATATATAAAACCAAATCAAGTGTACTGGGTGCGTACTAAACCACATCAATACAACTGATATATGAAACACAGATAGAATGAAGGTACACACAGGAAATTCCAATCGTAGAACAAAGTCCTCAAAATACAAAAATCCAATCAACGAAAAATAGGAAATTCAAATCACTAAATCACAATCGTAAACACTATCGTCAATGTGCGCCTCTTTCCTCTGATGTCGACTGCTTTGAACTCGTTCTTTCATAGGTGTGCTGACTGCGCTACCAACGGCAATACTCATGTCTAGAGTCTCCCACATAGTCGATCCCTTCACTTGATATCCGGACTACATTAAACTTTTCGATCGATCCATCAAAATCCCATAATTCCCCGAGAGCTCAACGCTCAAGTACAGCTTAAAAATATCCGGTACAAACCCCAGCATCGATGATCCAGCCATAGAAGGGCAAACCCAAGTCTCACTAATGGCACCGCGGAACTGCCGTAAACCCTAAGGTTCAAGGGCGTTCTCGTGGTCATTATGTCGAGTTAGGGTTTCATTCTTCTAGAGGGTCCATCGAAATACCTGCATGTTCTTCCGAATACTTTAAACTTGGGAAAATGGTTTCCTGATAATCGTTCGAACCTTTTAACTTCATCCGGACGGCATGTGAATACCCTTCGTCCGCACGCTAAACAATGCTTCAATACTCAAGGATAACCAATACCCTAATGGTTATCACATTCGAGCCGTAGCTCCCTCTGCTAGTGCGCCCGTGGTAACAAAAAACCACCCTCCGACATCGACGAAGATAGATCAACGGAACGAATGAAATACGGTGCAAACAAATGTACATCCTAAGGCTCCTTAAGCAGAGTAGGGTAACGTAAGTATGCCGCGGACCATACCCACGGTACGTTACTCTACCTAAATCGCCTACTCCATCAACCAAGGGTCACCTAGACTTATACAAGGTTAAACCTGGCGCTCTGATACCAACTTTGTCACGACCCGAAAGTACGGAACGTGACCGGCACTTAGATTACGAAGCGTCTAGAGGCGCCACGTGACCTAAGTAAGCCGAAGCCCAGAAATCTAAACCATAAAAGAAGAAAAGAAGAAAAGAAAAGAAAACAAGTATAAAAACATCAGCAAATTTTACCAAAATTTCGGCAGAGTCTCCTCTGTAAAAACTGGCCCCCAAACGGGTACAACAAGTATAAAATGAATAAACAATAAAAAGCATCCCCAAACGGGTGCTAGCTCAATGCCAACAGGCGGAGACAACCACAAAAATCACAATATTATACAACGCCAAAGGGCGAGGCTCAAATCTCAAAGAAAACAAAAATCACCAGATCAGAATAACACATGCGCGATTCTAAGGTCGAAATAAACAACTGGTCCTATAAACTTATCAAGTAATACAAATATGGTTGATGGAGCTTTCTAGATACAAATGAAATAATAAAAATACAACGGCGGTTCAGATACAAATGAACCAACCTACCGTGCAAATCACCCGAAATGAAAATGATGTGCCAGCAACTGCCAAGGGAAACCTGCACATCGAACCTGTAATAAAATTTGGCACAACGGGGGTGAGTTGCCAACTCGTGAGTAGAAGACATCTACGAAAAGAAATCGAATGCACAACGCTATCCTAGGTCATAATAATGCACTAATATATCCCAAACATCTAGTAATAGCAGGGTAATACTACGTGTAAGTGCAACTACACCGTGTCGTGTCAGTACCTCATATAATACTATGTCATATGAATGAAATGCATGCACCATGAATGTACAGTAACAAATCCTGAAATCCAGATATATATGTATAAGAAATCTGAAATCTCAATAATGAAATCCATGGAAATCCGTGTCAAACATCGACACAACACATGTAATCTCAAGTCTCAATATCTCGGGCTCCGTCAGTCCGGATCGGCCCATATCATCAAATCTCACGACAACGGTCGGTATCCTCCGGATATCCGCCGCGCCAGACATCACCGGTAGGTAGCCTTCCCCTGCCAGGCTCATCGTCTACAACTCGATCTTCTTGCCCCGGGGTACCATACCGGGCCCACCATGTACCCGAGACGGTTCATCCACTCCTCGAATCGGGTCTCGAAATCCATCAGAAAACACGAAATCTCATGGTGGACGACACATACATCACGAGAAAACCACATCTTATTTTTAAAAAGAGAGGAGGAGAGAGAGAGATAGAAGTTTTTATATATATTCTTGCGGTTTTCCCCAAAAATCCAGAAATCTCACAGAAATCCAAATCTCAAAACCATGAGTAGTATATGATAAATGTCGGCATATGCTCATAATACTGTGCGATAACATGAAAATATGAATGCAGGAATGTCTAAGTAATGAATATCATGTCTATACTAACATCAGAGAGTAATCAAAATATTATATCGGTTTAGTTGTTAACTGATTTTATCAATAAAAGATAATATGATCTAAAGTGTATGTGACATAGCAATTACCGATGATGATGTGTGTGAGCCGGCAAATAAGTGTGCGTGGAATATGCGCATCATCGGTAATGGTGCTGGTGTCCTAACAGGTAAGGTTTATACTGTTTATAGCAACATATGTATGAACATGCAACATTATGATACAATGCGAAAGTAAATACGAATGTATATTACCTACTCATTTAATATACTAATACTACTACCACTATATGACTCGAACCTAACCTAGTGTCCATCTAACCTCCTAAGGAAAACTAAACCTAAGAACTAGTCAATAGAAATAAGAGTCTACCTAAGGTCTGAATCAATATCCCTAATAGTCGGCGATCCAGCCTCAATAGCGTCACATTCGTAGTACGGCTTCCTCGAATCAAGAGTGCGGATCAATCGTCATATCCATGCCTCGTACGGTAAAATCCATCGCACGGCATCCCAATATCGGGGTACGGGTCAAGTATCTCCTAGGTGCCTCATCATTCGTATAATGTCATCATCAACACATCTCATGATCAAGGTGCTAAACTGTAATCCCATACATCAATCATATATCATTGCCATCGTAATATGCATCATTAGTTTATCCTCAGAAATATTATGTCACATGTTTCATATTGTGATTAAGTCATACTGAAATCATGTCGTCATCAAGTCACACCTATATAATATCGGCATCAGGTCACACCTATATAATGTCGTAATCAGGTTGTACATATATCATATCGTGATCAGTCACAAGTTGCAGTCCGGGTACTATTTTAGAGTCCCATGTATCTCAATATTATCACTACCCATTATAATTTATATATACCTGCTCATCATCTCATTCTCTAGTGATCCGCTAACACTTAATACGACTGCATAGTCAAGAATCACGGCATCAAGCCCAGTTATACTGTTTCATCATACCTCAGATATCATATCGCATCAATGAATCCCATGTACGTGTTGTATATATATATACCTATACCTAGTTCTATATATATATACACATGCACGTATACACCATGTCGAGTTTCAGTGTGTGCGTGGGTGTGTTTCTATCTGAAACCTACGAACCTCTTCCAAGGTACTCATCCTCTGATATGGTTTTCCTAAATCAGTATAGTCCAGCCTAGGGTCAATACTAGGGTCCTACTAGGGTCACGTCTGGTTTCCTAATGTCAATAAGTATTATTCCTATTCTACGTTGCGGGGGTGCTAAACGCCATCCACCCGACTTCCCCCCGTAGATATGCATCTACTCACCTGGTCCATGTCTGCCGACGACGGTGTCGCGATCCTCCTCTTCATCGCCCGTAGTCCACTTGAAGGGTACCTAAACGCAAACATATAAATAACATCGTAAACCGAATCACATACAAAAGTCAAACGATACAAGGAACAAGCATAGGTTAAAACCTATGTCCCGTCCACGCAAAAGAACCAAATACCGCTCGATATCGGCGTACAAACTCCGATGGATCGAGATAAACATCAACAAACAACTTGTAGCTTTAAAACACATTACTTATACTATAAAACATGATTAAATCCATCGAAACCCTAAAATCTATCAAACCGTCCAATTTCGTAAAACCCGAAAATGCCAGTTTACCGTTTTTCATCAAAACTTGACATTTAAATGAAACCAATGGTCATAAAACTCATTAAATAGCATAACTAGACTATACAAACTATTACTATATTTTTATTACACAAATTTATATAGATTTGAAATTTCTAGTTTGCACCTTTTAACAATTTTCAACATTTTTCAAGCAAAACACAACAATTCCACCACAAAACATGATTTTGCATAAATTAGTGACTTAAACCAAAATTCATGATGATAATGATATAATGAAACCATAATTATATTTTTAATCTCATTTATTTAGGAATTTCTAAAATCTAGTTTACAAAAATAACAATTTTTATCACAATTTATCAATTATCCATAGAAACTAGCAATCAATTTAAGTTTTCCATTCCACCAACAAGTTAAAACTCTTATTAAGACCAAAATATAGTATTACAAATATTAATTGAGATTTATTTCACCAATAATTAGGTTTTATAGAAACCTAGTTAGCAAAAATTCCTAATTTAAACAATTTTCAATGAAAAATTTACAATTCAACAACCATGCAATATTTTCCAATTCTAAAAGTGTTAAACTAACTATTATAACCCTAAATAATTAACAAAAATCATAGCTTGAATTTACAAACCCTAACTTGAATTTTTTAAAAAAAACATAGAATTAATTCATTAAATCTAATTAAGCTTAATTGAACATCTAATAACAATAAATCAAAAGAAAGAAATTATACCTCCAAAAATATGAAATCCAAACAAGAAATGAGCCTCCAAAATGTATGCTATCCCACTCCAAAATCCATTTAAATATGAGCAAGAATAGAAGGGTAGAAAAATATATAGGATTTTGTGGAATTTTAATTGAATTTTTGATGTATTTTTGAATAAAAATGAGGTGGAAAATGGGGGGGGGGGGGCAGCCATGGTGATGGGGAGGCCGGCCAAAATAAGGGGAAGAGGGAGAAACACATGAGAAATGGTGTAGAAACTTCTCCAAAATGTCATCATCTTAATGTCTTTTCATGCTTTATTCATTTTCTTTTAATTCTTTTCTAAAATAACTCAAGAAAGATCTAGAAACAAGGAAAAATTTGCAAATAAATTTTGCATGATACACACTAAATTCTAATATGCCATGGTTCATTTTTACAAATTAAAACCATTTAAATTTGTAATTTACACTAATTTAGTGTAAAAATAAAGCTTATGTTAATATTTAAAATAATTAATTTAGGAAAAATATTTTATTAAACTAAAAATTTATAAGTGGCTAAATAAACACCATTTACTAGTAATTTCATAATTAAAATAGATATTTTTAAAATTATAATGAAAAACAATCCCGGTTTGGTTTTACGAAAATTACATTTTACCTTACCGAAAATCCTAAAATTCACTTAAACACTTTTATTCATTTAATTATTTATTTAATTACTTTTAAAACGTTACATCGGGAGTGAGGGAGAGAGAGTGTTGTAGAGAGAGAGAGTAGAGATATATAGAGAGAGAGAGGGGGAGAACAGAGAGAGAGAGGGTGGAGATATAGAGAGAGAGAGATCAATGAGAGAGAGAGATGAGAGATCAGAGGGTCAGAGAGAGAGAGAGAGAGAGAGAGAAGATGAATGGGGTCGAAGTCGTCGTCGTCGACGGCGGCGAGTGATGGGCGATGGAAGCGGTGGCTGCGGGAGTGGGTTCGAGAGAGAAGGAGGAAGGAAAGAGAGGAGGGAGAGAGTGATAGGGGAGGCATTGGTCGCGCGTCGTGGGAAGTAACGCGCGCGAACGACGAGGGCGCGAGCGTGGGCGGAGGCGACGGCAGTGGGTCGAGCGCGCGTGGGAAAGAAAATAGCCGTTGGAGGGAAGGAGGTGAAGAGCGGGCCGGGTCGGGTTGGAGGCGCGGGGTGAGGGGATGAGAAGAGTGGGCCGGGCCTCGATGGTTTAAAAGAAATGAATTTCCTTTTAATTAAAGGGCTGAGGAGCTTGGGCCGGGGATTGGGAAGAATTCAAAAGAATTATTAGGGAAAGGAGATGGGCTCGGGTGAGATGGGCCAGAGAGTTTAAAGGAATTAATTAAAATGGGAATGAAGTTATGGGCTCGGTCCAGAGAAATAAAATTCAAAGAATGTTAAGAAACAGGAAGGGGCCGGGGCTTAAAGAAAAATTATAAGGAAAGAAATTTGTTGAGGGGAGTGGGCCAGAGGGATTTACAATTTGATTTCTAGGCTGGGAAAAATGTGCTTGGGCCGGAGGGGAAGATTTAAATACTTTGGGAGAAAATGGTTTTGGGTTTAATTTCAATAAAAGGAAAATGGCTGAGGAATTGGTGCGGGGCTGAGGGAAAAATAAAGGCGATAAATTTTCTTTAAGAAAGGGAATGGCTGGGCTCAAATAATCTTAACTTAAAATGGGAAAAGGAAACGGCTGGGCCGGAGGAAATGAAAGGTAAGGTCTGGGTTTAATGGGATTTTGAAAATGAATAAATAATTTATAAATAAATTTTATAGGTGAAAAAAGAAATACAGATATAGGCGTATAAAAAAGGGCTGGGTATTACAAATACTGAGCAGACACTGGTTAATAATACCGATAAATACACAATTAGATAATGAATGAGCGGTATTAGAATGCAGTTTTCTGATATGAACAAATACCCCAAAACTTATCTATTGCTCGTCCCGAGCAAAACCATTTATTCACAAAAGAAAATCCTAACCACACTTTCGCAGGGAACGCGATTGCACTGAGCATGTGCAACAAGCCGTTAAACCTCTAGGTGTCCCTAGTAGGAGGAGTGTTGTCTCCTGAGGATTTTCAGCGGATACTACCCACAAAATCCCGTCAAGCTAGTTTTGCGAAATAACTATAATTCAAACCCTAAGGTTTTGTTTCAAAGATAAAAATTCTATTATCCTAAATTTAGAACTATCGAACCTTTATTTTTCACACCTCGCTTCTCATTTAACTTAAGATTTTATATGTCTTTACGTGCAGTGCAAATAATATCGTTAAGTTTCAAAAGGATCGATTAAAGTCGTCTTGTCACAAAATAAAGCCCAGACAAAAAACTTAAAAAGGATCACATAAGTTTTTATAAAGAGTTAAGTATTTCTCAAGTTTCATTTTCCAGTTAGGTTTCAAATTTAGAATTTCTATCTTCCTTAACAGGAAACTAGGTCTTATTTTTCACTCTACCTTTTCTTGTTTTCATGTCATACACACCTCTGTGAACGTGCAATAGTCTTTATCATAGAATAAAACCTTCATATCTCCGCTAGAAATACTTTTTTATAAAAACCTGCCTTTTTCCAAGATTATTCTCACACAAAGAACCGTTAGAAATTTTAACTCGGAGAGAACACTTGCTTGACTTTGTTTTAATCTGGACTTTCTAGGCTTCTTAGCGAGCTTTGGGCCAATGCTCCCAAACCAGTTGGTTTTAGGGCATTAGGTGTAGAGACACCCCAGCGGACTTAATTACTCAAGTTACCTAGGCCCAAAAACAAAAGACAATTTTAGCGTGTAAATCATGATGATTTGATTTAATGCGAACGGAGATATAATCGGTAGTTCAATTATTTTTTTGGATAAAAGACGTGTTTAGTGGGTTAGGTGTGTAATCATTCCAATCAAGTTCCAGATGGGTTATTTTTCAGAATTAATTCCAATTAAGACATCAATAACATCCCTTCATATCCGCTTCACTTCATAAAATATTCTTGGTATTACTTATTTCAGAACAAACCTATTTGATCCTCAGAAAATAATTTATCCGTTCAAAAGTTTCCAGACATAATACACTTGTCATCTAATTTTCAAAAACTCACGACACGTGTAGTGTGATGTAAAGGCGTATATTAGCTATAGTTAACTTCAAAGGAGAGTTATCTTTCAGGTTTTCAAAATCTAAAAATAAGATTTAGTTATTCTTATCTTATCAAACAAAACCGTCGAAATATTGAATCTAAGTTCTCCCACTAGCTAACTTGACGACAAAGTTTTTATGTTTTTTTTTTAGAAAAAAATTTGAATTATATATATATATATATGTATGTATGTATGTATGCAATGCAGAATATACAAATGAATGTGAAGGTTAGAAATGCGTACCGAGCGTACCCCCAAACTTAAACTGGACAGTGCCCCCACTGTCATTGTACATCAAGAAGGCAAAAATATTGAAGGGTCAAAAACGTCGGTTAGATATACCTTTTTTTAAACATATATATACAAATGAAAATCGTATATACATACCCCCAAACTTATTTGAAACAGTGTCCACTGTTTTGGCTGGATAACCGAAGTTTGGTGGTAGGCAGAGGAAGATTATGCAGGGTAAACCGGCTCCTGCAAGAGCAGGAGCTCCTCTGATGGTTCAGCGCTAAGGTACGGTTTCGGTCTGTGTCCATTTACTTTGAAAAGTGAACCGTCCTTTGGATTTTCCAAATCCACCGAGCTGTGCGGATATACAATCCGCACAACAAAGGGTCCCTTCCAGCGAGATCTGAGCTTACCGGGATGAAAATGTAGTCGGGTGTCGTAAAGAAGCACCTGCTGTCCAGGTGTGAAAGTTTTGCGCGTAAGGTGTTTATCATGAAACACCTTCGTTCGGTTCTTTACAATAACCGCGTTGTCGTAAGCTTCATCCCGAAGCTCGTTCAATTCGTTCAGCTGCAGCTTCCGATAGCTGCCCGCATCTTTGAGAGATAGATTCGGCTCCTTAATCGCCAAAAATGCGCGATGCTCTATTTCCACTGGAAGGTGGCAAGCCTTTCCGTAAACAAGCCGATAAGGAGACATGCCAAGATCGGTCTTATAAGCAGTTCGAAATGCCCAAAGGGCATCAGTGAGTTTCAAAGACCAATCCTTACGGTTCTTGGAAACCGTCTTCTCCAAAATCTGTTTGATTTGCCGATTAGACACTTCGTCTTGCCCACACGTTTGGGGGTGATAAGGCGTAGATAGCTTATGATTTATGGAATATTTCCGCATTAAGGCCTCGAAAGTCCTATTACAGAAATGTGTTCCATTGTCACTAATGATCGCGCGGGGGTGTCCAAACCGGGAAAAGATGTTTTCCTTAAGGAATATAACGACAACCTTGTTGTTGTTAGTCCGGCTGGGCACGGCCTCGACCCATTTAGAGACGTAATCAACAGCTAGAAGAATATACAGGTTCCCAAATGAGCTGATAAAAGGCCCCATGAAGTCAATACCCCAAACATCGAAACTCTCAACAACCAAGATTGGTTGGAGTGGCATCTCGTTTCTTCTGGATATCCGGCCCAAGTGTTGGCACTGGGAGCAAGTTCTGTAGTAATCATGAGCGTCTTTGAAGTGTTTTGGCCAGTAGAAGCCACACTGCAAGATCTCCTCGGCTGTCTTTCTGGGGCCAAAATGCCCGCCACATGCTTGATCGTGGCAAAACGACAACACACTCTTGATTTCATTGTCAAGGACACAACGACGAATAATCTGGTCGGGACAGTACTTGAACAAATAGGGTTCGTCCCAGTAAAAGTGTTTCACTTGGGATAAGAATCGAAGTCTGTCCTGACTTGACCATTCAGTCGGTAGTAATCCTGTGGCCAAATAGTTCACAATATCTGCGAACCAAGGTTCGCAAGATACTGTCAAGAGTTGTTCATCCGGAAAAACGTCGTTGATCGGAATTTGAAATGACGGCGAAGAAGGAAGTCGTGAGAGATGGTCGGCGACCACGTTTTCACATCCTCTTTTGTCCTTGATGAAAAGGTCAAACTCTTGAAGCAAGAGGATCCAACGTATCAGCCGAGATTTTGCATCCTTCTTCGCAAAAAGATGGTGAAGAGTTGAATGGTCCGTGTAGACGATGACTGGAGAGCCGATCGAGTAAGGCCTGAACTTTTCTAAAGCAAACACAACAGCCAAGAATTCCTTCTCGGTTGTTGTGTAGTTCATTTGGGCATCGTTCAGGGTTCGACTAGCATAATAGATTACGTGTGGCATCTTATCGATGTGCTGTCCAAGGACCGCACCGATGGCAAAGTCAGATGCATCACACATAATCTCAAATGGATGCGTCCAGTCAGGAGAGGAAAGAACGGGGGCAGAAGTGAGTGATCTTTTCAATGACTCGAACGCAGTCACACAGCTCGAGTTGAAGTCGAATGTCGTGTCTTTGTCCAGCAAAAGAGTCAAGGGCCTAGCAATCCTGCTAAAGTCCATGATGAACCGTCTATAGAAACTGGCATGGCCAAGGAAGGCTCGGATGTCTCTGACGCATCTGGGAGGAGGGAGATTGGAAATGACTTCAATCTTCGCTTTATCTACCTCAATGCCTTTTTTCGAAATGATATGTCCTAGGACAATACCTTCACGTACCATGAAGTGGCACTTCTCCCACTTCAAAGTGAGGTTCTTATCCTTACAACTGGTAAGGACAGCGTCGAGATGTAACAAACACTCGTCAAAGGAGTCGCCGAAAATGGAGAAATCATCCATGAAAATCTCCAAGAATTTTTCCACCATGTCTGAGAAAATTCCCATCATACACCGCTGGAAGGTAGCGGGCGCATTGCATAACCCAAAGGGCATGCGGCGATATGCAAACGTGCCGAAAGGACAGGTGAATGTGGTCTTGTCCTGGTCTTTTTCAGTGATGGGAATCTGATTATAGCAGGAGTAGCCATCCAGAAAGCAGTAGTACTCGTGTCCAGCCAATCGTTCAAGCATTTGGTCAATGAAAGGTAACGGAAAGTGGTCTTTCCGCGTTGCGGCATTGAGTTTTCTATAATCGATGCATACTCGCCACCCAGTCTGGGTGCGAGTAGGGATTAACTCGTTTGCCTCATTGGTTATGACCGTTATGCCCGACTTCTTGGGAACAACGTGAATGGGGCTAACCCACTGGCTATCAGAGATAGGGTAAATGATACCACTATCCAGACACTTTACGATCTCCTTTTTCACAGCCTCCTTCATGACTGGGTTGAGTCGCCTTTGTGGATCCCTGGCTGGTTTGGCATCATCCATCATATGAATATGATGTTCAACAATCAGAGGACTAATCCCCTTGATGTCCTCCATTGACCAGCCAAATGCTTGCCGATTGTTGTGCAAGACCGTAAGAAGGGCTTTCTCCTTCTCTGGAGCTAGAGAGGCCGAGATGATAACAAGGAGGGTCTCGTTCTCACCCAAGTAAGCGTACTTAAGGTGAGACGACAATGGCTTGAGTTCGAGCGTTGGAGGTGAAACGATTGAAAGCAAGATTGGTGAAAAGGTCCCGAACTCAAAGGATTCCAGCAGAGGTTCAAAACGAGTGTAAGCGACCGAGTTGGATGGTTCAGCTAACTCATCCGGAAATTCAAAAGATTCAAACTCGGGTGGTGATTGTTAGTTATATGTATGCCCTAGAGGCCATTACTATACATAGGGTGTATATTGTAGTGGATGCTTGGACATATATAGGGATGACTTTCTTGCTCGATATGATAGTATGCTATCTGGTTACTCTTTACCTTAACGTGTACACTGATTGCCTCTCTGTTACATGTTGGTAAAGCCCTTAGGATGTGTACTTGACTACCTGGACTATGATGCGGATCATACTAGTGGGGACGTGGTAGTCCATAAGTACATCCTTCAAAGTCCCTAGTCGTGGGTGTATCGAGACGGGGCATCAATATACCAGAGTAGACTAGCGTGTAGCTTCTAGACCTATACAGATGGGTGATGGATGATCCCATATCCATTGGTGTTTGACATCAGAGATGATATACGGGTGCTCAGTAGAGACTGGGTACACTGGACGGACTCGCCGAGAACTCTCAGATGGTATTATACCTTACGTCAGATGGCAGTTCTCTGGTGACACTGGTGCAGGTTAGTCTGTAGACCCGAGATCGTCATAGAGTCTTGTGTGATTCCCACTGTGCTTTGATTTCCATCATACCACGTCCAAGAGGGCGTGCAAAAAGGTGGTTTTTGGGTACAGTCCCGAATCACATGGAGGCAATGAGCGATAGGAGGGGTTTCGTCTCTCCCGGTATAGGGAGTTGATGTTGCGCAGTGCTCGATTGGCTATAACAGGAAGTCCTTGGCCAAGGCAGTTTTAGGGATTTACTGGTAAGTGTTACCAGTAGTTTCTCGACCCGTTATGAGCCTCATATCGACACGACTTATCGAGTTATTGGGGTCTGACATTTACCACCCTTAGACGAGATATGCGACATATCAGACGAACAGACCGGACTGTACGGTAGTGTTACTCGTTGGATTCACTGGAGTGTGAGCGGGCTTGCTCGTTGATCTTCTGATCGCTCAATACCCGGGTGGCCGTTACGTTTAGCAGACCGCTTGCGGCTTGTGGGTGTTTGATATGATCATCACCTGCTGCCGTGTAACGTTTTAAAAATAATTAAATAAATAATTAAATGAATAAAATTATTTAAGTGAATTTTATGATTTTCGGTAAAGCAAAATGTATTTTTCGTAAAACCAAACCGTGATTGTTTTTCATTATAAATTCAAAAATACCTATTTTAATTATATAATTACTAGTAAATGGTGTTTATTTAGCCACTTATAAATTTTTAGTTCAATTAAATATTTTTCCTAAATTAATTATTTTAAATATTAACATAAGCTTTATTTTTACACTAAATTAGTGTAAATTACAAATTTGAATGGTTTTAATTTGTAAAAATGAACCATGGCATATTATAATTTAGTGTGTATCATGCAAAATTTATTTGCAAATTTTTCCAATTTTCTAGAGTTGCTATAGTAAAGAAATAAAAGAAAATAAATAAAAGCATGAAAAGACTTTAAGTGATGTTTCTTTCTTTGAACTTCCACACTTTTCTCAACTTTTCTCACTCTCCTCTCCCTCACCCTCACATGGCCGGCCTCCTCACTACCATGGCAGCCCCCCCCCCCCCCCAATTTCCACTTCATTTTTGTTCAAAATTCATCAAAAATCCATCAAAAATTCAATTAAAAATCCACAAAATCCTATGTATTTCCTACCCTTTATTCTCTACTCTTCTTTACATGGATTTTGGAGTGGGAAAGCATGTATTTTTGAGGCTCATTTTCTTGTTTGGACTTGAGGTTGTGAAGGTATAAATCTATCTCTTTTGTTTTATTTCCATTAGATGTTTCTTTTAAAGCATAATTAGATTATTTAGATTAATTCTAGTTGCTAATTCTAAAATTCAAGTTAGGTTTGTAAATTCAAGTTATGATTTTTATTAATTAATTAGGGTTATAATAGTTATTTTAACACTTTTAGAATTGGAAAATCTTGCATGGTTGTTGAATTGTAAATTTTTCATTTAAAATTGTTTAAATGAAGCTATTTAGCTAACTAGTTTTTGTAAAATATATATGTGGGTAATATAAAATTCCAATTAAGGTTTCTATCATTATATTGTAGTTTTAGTGAGAACTTTAGCATGTTAATGGAAAGAAAAACTTAGTTTGATTGCTAGTTTCTATTGATAATTGATAAATTGTGATAAAAATTAGTATTTTGTAAACTAGATTTTAGAAATTTCTAAATAAATGAGATTAAAAATATAATTTATGGTTTCATTAAATCATTATCATCATGAATTATGGTTTAATACATTAATCCATGCAAAATCATGTTTTGTGGTGGAATTGTGGTATTTTGCTTGAAAAATGTTGAAAATTGTTAAAGGTTGCAAACTAGAAATTTCAAATAAATGCAAAATTGTGTAATAAAAATAAAGTAAGGGGTTGTATAGTCTAGTTATGCTATTTAATGAGTTTTATGACCATTGGTTTCATTTAAATGTCAAGTTTTGATGAAAAACGGTAAATTGGCATTTTCGGGTTTTACGAAATTGGACGATTTGATGGATTTTAGGGTTTCGATGGATTTAATCATGTTTTATAATATAAGTAATGTGTTTTAAAACTACGAGTTATTTGTTGATATTTATCTCGATCCATCGGAGTTTGTACGCTGATATCGAGCGATATTTGGTTCTTTTGCCTGGACGGGACATAGGTTTTAACCTATGCTTGTTCCTTGTATCGTTTGACTTTCGTATGTGATCCAGTTTACGATGCTATTTATATGATTGCATTTAGGTACCCCTCACGTGGACTGCGGGCGATGAAGAGGAGGATGGCGACACCGTCTTCGGCAGACATGGACCAGGTGAGTAGATGCATATCTACGGGGGGAAGTCGGGTGGATGGCGTTTAGCACCCCCGCAACGTAGAATAGGAATAGTACTTATTGTCATTAGGAAACCAGATTTGACCCTAGATTCTTAAAGAGTAGGACCCTAGTAATGACCCTAGGCTGGACTAGACTGATTTAGGAAAACCATATCAGAGGATGAGTACCTTGGAAGAGGTTCGTAGGTTTCAGATAGAAACACACACGCACACACTGAAACTCGACATGGTGTGTACATGCATGTATATATACATATAGGACTAGGTATAGGTATGTATATAT
Source organism: Agapanthus africanus (assembly GCA_030015575.1). Lineage (NCBI taxonomy): Eukaryota > Viridiplantae > Streptophyta > Magnoliopsida > Asparagales > Amaryllidaceae > Agapanthus > Agapanthus africanus. The sequence continues at coordinate 287,750,002 of JASDDO010000031.1, read as the reverse complement.
ATACAACACGTGTATGGGATACATTGATGTGATATGATATCTGAGGTGTGATGAAACAGTATAACTGGGCTTGATGCCGTAATTCTTGACTATATAGTCGTATTAAAGTGTTAGCGGATCATTAGAGAATAAGATAACGAACATGGATACATAAATTATAATGGGTGGTGATGATATTGAGATACATGGGACTCTAAAACAGTACCTGGACTGTAGCTTGTGACTGATCACGATATGGGACACGTATGACTTGATCACGACATCCTATAGGTGTGACCTGATGTCGATATCATATAGGGGTGACCTGATGTTGATATCATATAGGTGTGACTTGATGACGATATGATATCAGTATGACTTAATCACAATATGATACATATGACATGATATTTCTGAGGATAAACTAATGATGCATATTATGAGGGCAATGATATATGATTGATGTAGGCGATTACAGTTTAGCACCTTGATCAGGAGATGTGTTGGTGATGACATTATACGAATGATGAGACACCTAGGAGATACTTGACCCGTACCCCGATATTGGGATGCCGTACGATGGATTTTACCGTACGAGGCATAAATACGATGATTGATCCGCACTCTTGATTCGAGGAAGCCGTACTACGCACGTGACGCTATTGAGGCCGGATCGCCGACTATTAGAGATATTGATTCAGACCTTAGGTAGACTCTTGTTTCTTATTGACTAGTTTCTTAGGTTTTGTTCCTTAGGAGGTTAGATGGACACTAGGTTAGGTTTGAGTCATATAGTGGTAGTGGTAATGGTATATCAAATGAGTGGATAACACACATCCGTCTTTACTTTCACACTGGAATCATAATGATGCATGTTCTTACATATGCTCCTATAATCAGTATAAACCTTACCTGTTAGGACACCAGCACCATTACCGATGATGCGCATATTCCACGCACACTTATTTGCCGGCTCACACACAACATTATCGGTAATTGCTATGTCACGTACACTTTATATTGTATTATCTTTTATTGATAGAATCGGTTAACAACTTGACCGATATAATATTGTGATTACTCTCTGATGTTAGTATAGACATGATATTTATTACTTAGACATTCATGCATTCATATTTACATGTTATCATGCAGTATTATGGGCATATGCCGACACTTATCATATACTTACTCATGATTTTGGAGATTTGGGTTTCTATGAGATTTCTGGATTTTTGGGGAAAACCGCAAGAATATATAAAAACTTCTCTCTCTCTCCTCCTCTCTTTTTAAAACATAAGATGCGGTTTTCTCGTGATGTATGTGTCGTCCACCATGAGATTTCATGTTTTCTGATGGATTTCGAGACCCGATTCGAGGAGTGGATGAACCGTCTCGGGTACATGGTGGGCCCGGTATGGTACCCCGGGGCAAGAAGATCGAGTTGTAGACGATGAGCCTGGCAGGGGAAGGCTACCTACCGGTGATGTCTGGCGCGGCGGATATCCGGAGGATACCGACCGTTGTCGTGAGATTTGATGATATGGGCCGATCCGGACTGACGGAGCCCGAGATATTGAGACTATGAGACTTGAGATTTACATGTTTGTGTCGATGCTTGACACGGATTTCCATGGATTTCATTGTTGATATTTCCGGTTTCTATACCGTTTTACGATGATAACAGCTAAAGATTTCTTATACAGATACACCTGGATTTCAGGATTGGTTATTTTACATTCATGGTGCATGCATATCCATTCATATGACATAGTACTATATGAGGCACTGACACGAGCACGGAGTATCTGCATTTACACGTAGTTTTACCCTGCTATTACTAGATGATTGGGATATAATAGTGTAATATTATAACCTAGGATAGCGTCGTGCATTCGATTTCTTTTCGTAGATGTCTTCTACTCACGAGTTGGCAACTCACCCCGTTGTGCCAAATTTTATTACAGGTTCGATGTACAGGTTTCCCTGGCAGCTTGCTGGCACATCGTTTCTTTCAGGGTGATTTGCACGGTAGGTTGGTTCACTTGTATCTGAACCACCATTGTATTTTTATTCATTCATTTGTATCTAGTAAGCTCCATCAACCATACTTGTATTACTTGATAAGTTTATTGGACCAGTATTTTTTTTATTTCGACCTTAGAGTCGCGCATGTATTATTCTGATCTGGTGGTTTTGTTTTCTTTGAGTTTTGAGCCTCGCCCTTTGGCGTTGTATATTATTGTGCTTATTGTGGTTGTTTCCGCCTGTTGGCGTTGAGCTAGCTCCCGTTGGGGATGCTTTTTATTGTTTATGATATTATACTTGTTGTACCCGTTTGGGGGCCAGTTTTTATAGGGGAGACTCTGCCGAAATTTTTGAGAAAATTTGCTGATGTTATAAACTTGTTCCTTCATGTTTTCTTTTACTGCTTCTTCTTCTTTTTCATGGTTTAGATTTCTGGGCTTCGGCTTACCTAGGTTACGTTGCGCCTCTAGACGTTTCGTAATCTAAGTGCCGGTCACGTTCCGTACTTTAGGGTCGTGACATGCCGGCGTATTGACGAGTCTTTAGAGTCCTACACAGGGGTTTCCTGGCTCAAGCGAAACGAAATAGGAGCGCATATGAGATATGTGCGGGACCGAGAATAATACCAGTATGTGATACTGTATTCTATTCTTGCGATTTGTATCATCGGTCGGTTATATGTGATATAGCCGGGTTACCGAATCAAGTGTTGATTCGATACATTGATACACTTTATATTAGTCGGTTATATGCGATATGACCGGATCGTTAAATCAAGTGTTGATTTAATGATTTAATGTATAATTATATATTTGATATATTACTTTACATTAACTAGTATTGGTTCACTTAAGATTTGTTTTCTCACTTGAAGTGTACAATGTTTATATGTGATATATGCAAGTGTACATGTTTGTATCATGCTTGATGATACAAACAAGTTGTGTGTATGAGATTCATACCAAGATTAGGGTAAAGATTAGGGTTATTGTTTCATCTTAAGATTTAACAAAAGGGATTAACTTAGTCAAAGTTATCAAGCTTGAAGAAGCTTGGAGAAGCTTTGACAAAGTCCACTCTTTTGTCATTTCTTTTGATATTCTTTAACCTAACCTTTAACCTAATGGTTTAGTTAAATCTCTACATAAGTTAAGCATGAGGGCTTAACTCAACCATGGTGCCATTATTTTTTTTGGATAAGTTTTCATAATTCATATGATTCTTTCTTCTTCTTCATCTTCATCAAGCTTGAAAAAGCTTGCTAGCTCCAATGGCATCATGAGAAAAAGAGTGAGAAATCCAATTCTAAAGTGAACCCACTTCCTATTTCTTCATCCTCTACCACTTGCCATGTAGTATAGGGTGTTCTCTTCACAAAGTTTTCGACCGAGTGAAGGAATAGCTTGAGTTTGAGTCTCCCCGACTTAGATCATCTTCGGCCTCGAAGTCAATGACCTAGCCCGATCATTTCTCCGACGAAACCATTTCTAGAGTCCCGGATCCGATGATCGCAGCGGAGGGACGTCAACACGGAGCTAAAGAAGTGGTGGACCGGATCTACAAAGGTTGTAATCCCTTTCACTTAGTAGCAAAGTCATTTGCTTGCTTGCTTTTCGCCTATCCTTCTAGTTAACGATCTTCATTAGGATTTCTCGGCACCGGAAAATTTTAATTTGGCATGGTTGATGCCTTGTGGAACCTCTTGAGTGTGCCTAGGAACCCTACAGTGATTGGTCAAGATCGTTCGAGAAAGTGAAACACTCGTAGTCACTGTCGGGAGCAGAAGCAGCAGCAGGTTCGAAGATGAACGCACTAGTAGCGTCAAGATTGCTGTGATAGAACAAAAACTCCTCGAATTCACAGTCCTTAGAGGTGATCTCCTGGATCGAACAAACATCCAGTATATGAGCATTAGGTTCAGAGGGCTGATTCCCTAACCTAAAAATGTTGAGTTCAATTGTCATGTTTCCAAAAGATAGGTTCATCGAACCGTTTCGACAATTGATCACAGCATTTGAGGTTGCAAGGAATGGACGACCGAGTATCACCGGAATTTGATTCCGGGGGTTAGCTACAGGTTGTGTGTCTAAAACAATGAAGTCAACGGGGAATATGAAGTCCCCAACCTTTATTAACACATCCTCTAGCTCACCCCTAGGATGGGTGATAGATAGGTCGGCCATTTGGAGAGTACAATGTGTGGGTTTTAGCTCTCCTATACCTAGTTGCTCATATACAGAGTAAGGAAGTAGGTTAACTATGGCACCAAGATCCAAAAGTGCGCAGTTGATGTTCTTATCCCCAATGGTTATTGAAATCGTAGGACAGCCAGGGTCCTTTCGTTTTTGAGGTAAAGATTGGGTAAGAGCATCACTCACGGCACTAGCTAAGAAAACTTTCTTGGGTACCTGAGATTTCCTCTTTTTAGTGCATAAGTCCTTTAAGATTTTTGCATAGGATGGGACTTGTTGGACTGCATCTAAGAGGGGAATGTTGATGCTAACCTGTTTAAACAACTCCAGAATCTTCTCCATTTGTGGATTTTGTTTGTTGGACCTCAACCGATTTGGAAATGGAACGTTTTTGAAATTGGTTGAGTCCAATGCTTGTGGAGGAGATTGTGGAGTTGGAACAGATCCTAGAGCTGGAGTTTTCGTAGAGTGAGATGTGGGTCCGTTCGGAGTAGAAGAAGGAGAGGAGCCTTTTGGAGAATGAAGAATAGACTCGGGAGACAAAGAAGAAGAAGAAGAAGCAGAGGAAGAAGCAGGGGTGTCATCAGCTATCCGCGTGCCGGTGTTGTTGTACAGCATCCTTCCAGATCTCAATGTAGTCATGGCACTCACATTATAGTTTTGTTGTTCAAGAGCAATATGTACATTATGTGGGTGGCCAGGATTTGGGAGTGGTTGAGATGGAAGCTTCCCTTTCTCTCGCTCGCTTAGAGCCGCATTCAGCTGTGCAATCTGGGCTTCGATGGTCTTGATGCTTTGCCCATGAGCAGCGGTGTGTTACACCAGAGACTGAATAGAGGACTGGATGTTGGCGGTGGATTGAGTTGATTGTTTTACGAACGCCTCCAGACTTCGTTCTAGCGAGGAAACCTTATCGTTGTTTGACGGAACAAAGTTGTTTTGAGGATAAGAATTGTTGGGTGCAAAATTGTTCGTCGGATTTTGAAAAGGTTGGGGTTGGAAGGGCTGCTGAAATTGTTTTTGTGCTTATTGTTGAGGAGGCCCCCTTTGAAAGTTGTTCTGCCCTTGGAACTGATTTTGATTCTGGTTCCAAGCGAAGTTAGGGTGGTTTCTCCATCCAGGGTTGTACGTGGAAGAGTATGGATCGTTTCTTGGTCTCTGCTGAAATACAGCATCGACCTGATCCTGTCCTTGGGAAGGTGGGTTGTAAGGACACTCTTCGGTTAGGTGAGATGGATCGGAACAACAAGCGTAAATGGTACGAAGGGGAAGAACAGGGGCAGGAGCGGGAGATGAAAATTTGCTCTCTATCATTTCAAGTTTTTTTGTTATTGCAGCCATTTCAGCTTTCATCGCAATAGAGACATCAAGTTGGTGAATGCCTACCCTAGATTGACCAGTAGAAGCAGAAGAAGAAGAATTGCTTGGTCTGGTGCTCTCCCATTGAAGCATTTGTTCCGCAAGATTGTCAAAGAATTGCCATGCTTCCTCGTCAGATTTGGATAGGAAGTGGCCTTGACAAATGGTTTCCAGCAACTGTTTGGTTGCTGGGTTCAGGCCCTCGTATAAAGTTTGGCAAAGTTGTCATTTCTCAATATCGTGATGAGGGCACTGAACAAGAAGGTCTTTGTATCGGTCAAAGCACTTCCAAAAAGGTTCGGTAGGAAGCTGGGAAAATTGGTTTATTTCGTTTCGGATTCTAGCGGTCTTGTGGTTCGGGTAGAACTTTTTTAGAAACGCTTTAACAAACTCGTCCCAACTGGTTATGGAGTGCGATGCGGTGCTATACAGCCACTTTTTAGCAAGATCGCACAAAGTGAACGGAATAACTCGTAGCCGTATAGCATCATCGGACAGTTGGGTTGTCTTCATCATTGCACAGGCGTTCTGGAATTTGTTGATGAAGATATAGGCATCTTCGGATTCCAGCCCGTGAAATTTGGGCAACATGTTGATGAAGTGGGGCTTAATTTCGAAATTATCCCCATTGGCCGGCGGAAGTGAAAGACAGGTTGGAAGTGCAGAGCGGGTAGGGTAGAAACGATCCTGGAGCGCGATTCGCTGTGGCGCTGCAACAGGTTGCGAGTTATTCGCACCCAGATTAGGTGGAATCAGTCCCTGGGCAGGTGGAGGGATGTTTGGATTAAATTCTGACATCTTAGAAGAAGAATTTGGTGATAGAGAAGGTGAAGATGTATGAACAGAATCTCGGTCAACGTCGGAGTTGACCGGCAAAGGTAAGGGTGATAAAGGGGTGGAGGGATTTTCGACGTTGGAGTCGATCGCGTAGTCCGTTGGGACTAACGAAACGCGGACTAAACGGGAACTAGGGTCCCTAGTCCAAGCGGACATACACTAAACGAGTTTAGTGTAGTCAAAACGTAGAATGTGAGGGTAAGAAAACGAAAGTGGAGAAAATTGGGTGATGGTGGTAAAAATGGCAAATTTGTGTTTGATTCAAAAGAATGGGAAAAATGAAACGACTGTTCAACAAACACAATCAAAAATGCACAGTCACAAATGCACAATTAATACCTAGACTAGGGTCCTCTAAGTCTACTAGACCTGCTCCTAACTGTTCCAAAGCGACAAATTGTGAGATAACCCTTAGATCGCCTCTTCACAACCAGTTGTGGCCAGGTAAGCACAAGTGAGGTATGGAGAGATCCGCTCAAGAATCACCGTGAGACGGGCCTTTTAAAATTACCTCCTCACTTGTCTAACCTAGGCACTACAAGAGTCGTGTTTAGATAAACGATTGAATGCCCACAATCTTTCTTTGTCCTATTGAGCGCGACAAGCCCTTAGTGGGCCGAGTCTAGATATTTTTTATTAAACTTGAGGTGACACTTATGCAATTAGTGATTTCCGGGGTTTTAGGAAAGGTGATGAAATCCCCACCCAATCTGGATTGGTGTTAGAGCCCCTTAAGTCCGTATTAAATGATGCAATGCGCAAAATTCAACAAAGTTTTGTTTTCAAGCAATCAATCAATTCGTTTTTTACTTTTAATGCGGCGCTGCAACAAATACGGTTAGTCTTTTCTTTGGCTTTTTGCGGCGATTTTTGCTAAGAATTCTGCAAAGACAAAAATATTGGAGCGTCGGGTTTGAGAGGGGAAGTTAAGAAAAATACGTACCAAAAAGTATCGAGCTTCAGAAACTCGTGTCGATATTGCCTCCGAGTTGTCGAATGGTTCGCTTGCGCGGGTCTAACTACCCGGATCTTTGGCACTGAGTGTTCACCCCCTTGCACTTGAAAATGCCCCCTTGTTCCACACGATCGCTGCTCACAATCCGTCAAATCTGCAAATATAAAAAAATAAAATACGGATAATTGAGCCAAAAAGCGATATGAATAGCCACAATTCTGAACACAAATAATTAAGAAAATCAAATAATAAAAATGAAATTATTTCAAACCACCGGAGGCAACACAGAAAAGCAAAAGTGAAAAGGCAACACCAAGGCAGGCGAGCTCGGTTTTTCAGGGCGTGTTGCCGGTTTTTGTGTGAGGAAATGGGCTCAAATTTTGTGTGCTGTCTCAGTGAAGTAATGCCATTCCAATTTCATAACTTGATTTATTTCTTTAGCATCAGAGTGTTATCAGAATTCAAATCCAGAGAAGAAAATAATTTTTATTGTGTTTGTGTTGGTTTTAACAAGAATGGTTTTATCCGTTTGAATGTGTTAGAAAATTAGTTTTATACAAAATATGCACAAATTTAACCCGAGACTACAAATATAAAAGCGTTACCTTCTCCCCGGCAACGGCTCCATTTGATTGTCACGTTCTAACCGTGTCGTGTTTAAAAAGAGTTTTGAAATTACCGCAATCAAAACGGTGTCGCTTGTAGCGAGCCGCGATGAATACAGGTCGTCCGCAGGGAGATGGTAAGTTTTTATCGCTTGTTTTAATGAGTTAATACCGTGTTTTGATTTTTTGGTTAACTAATTGTCGTAACAAAGATATGAATAAAAAGGACTTGTTAAGGGTAGTAATAAGTTAGATTGTATGAAGGTGATGTTTGCCAATTCTTTATAGCCCCAACTTGGTATTGACACTAAAGCAATAGGTAACAACGCGGATTAGGGAACTTGAAATACGGTATTTGCGGCATTTTGCTAAATCCGTTTTCCTTGTCCCTTGTCCTTCCGTTGTTATCTCTTGATTTTAGCCTTCGGCAAACCACGAGCAATCCGGTCATGATTAGGAATCATCACTATCGTGGTAGGATAGGATTCCTAGTGAGCGGAGTTGCGGGTGATTTGCACGGAGTTTCAATAGCAAGTTTTAGGTTTTAAAGTTTAGACAAAAGACATCTTCGAATACGATTTAACATATTACACCCTTAACAAGTGAAAAGATTACTCACACATATTTACAAATTAAAAAGAAAGAAAAGAGAAGATACATAAGAAAAGTTCAATGAAAGAAAGATGAAAAGAGAACCGATGAGTTCAAGCGTGTTATCTCCAAGTGTTCGATCCCCGGCAACGTGTGAAATCCAAATACCAAGCTTTAAGGTTGCAAGCTCACTTAAGAGGTTGCAAGATCAAAGCAAAGCAAGAATTTCACAATTGAAATCATGTAAAATGGAACAAGACATGTAATAAAAATAAGAACTTTTATTGAAGAACAACTTGTTACAAGAGATCTTGAAGTCAAGAACCTAAGCCTTAAGCTTGCAAGTTCAAAATGAGAAGTTGCAAGGTCAAGACAAAGGGGCAAGAGCTCAAGAATGAAAAGAAAAATTACAAGAATTCTAAGATAAAACTAAAGAAAAAGCTACCCTTTTCCTCTTGCCTCTGGTCTGTATTTATAGGCTCAGAAAGAAAACAAATAAACAACAAAACTCAAGACCAACTGGCAGCGAGGGAGGGTGTGTGAGAAGCTGGGACCCACTGGAGCCTGTGGGGCCGGCCAGGCCGGTTTTAAGGGGAGAGTGGCCGGTCCAAAAAAGGTGGTTGGTTCTAGAATTTGGTACGTTGTCTTTTGTTGTCCCCGGTGTCACTTTGGTCTAGTTTATTTCTTCTGTTTCGACCTGATTTGCACCTAGTGTTTGGAGAGAATTTTGAATATGCAATTCAACACATGATCTCCACCATTAAATGCTCATTACTTCATTCCCACATGTGGCTTGATTCATGGCTGCCCCCATTATGGCTCATGCTGATTTGTTTGATTGCCTTTGATTTGATTTCAATTTTGGAAGGAAAAAATCAACACATGATGTTTAGCCTTGAATGCATATAATATCATATCCTTGAATGCATATAAAATCATATCCACATGTGCCTAAAAGTCTTGTGTACACACTTGTTGAGTTGGACCATTTAGATAAAAAAATGTGTACACAACTTGTTGCAAAAAGGAACTCCTGAAGTATCGGTCGGTTTGCGGCTCTGGTTGCAGTGTCTTCTTTCAAGTGATATATCCATGCTTTTGGATGCATTTCTAGTATTTTGTCATGGATACCTGTAATCTGTAATACCGAGCAGACACTGGTTAATAATACCGATAAATACACAATTAAATAATGAATGAGCGGTATTAGAATGAAGTTTTCTGATATGAAAAATATCGCCGGGTTATCGTTCCTTTATCAGGGTCTCACCTAGCTGGCCATCTCAGACGACCCATGGGAGAAGCATGTGTATATGCCGCTGTACTATTTCGGCGCATGGATCCACCTGCATGTAAACGGGGTGTATAGCGAGCGTGTACAACCGATGTTCTTTGACATAGGTTAATTTCCCATAGTGATGAAACTCGTCGGAGTTGCAGGGATCAAACCAAATAGAGACATCCGTCGGCAGTGCCTCAACCCCTTCAATCTCCAAGAGCAGAGACAAATTTATTTTGATGATTGGGTGCTTGTGAGGACTCACTCCACTGGTCAATCCCTGTTAGATATATTAAAAGAGGGTAATTTAAGCTTGTCAAATAGGGATGTCGCTTATCTTTACTCGATCCGACCCCGTTTCCTGGTGTACCGACGGAGCAAAGATGTCACTTATAGGCCGTATAACCTTCATCACTTCTCGCAGCTATTTGGGTATGATCAAGGCGTTCCGCTATAGGCTTTCCATTGCGAACCCGCTTTTACGAAGGAGTCGGCGAAGAACGTCATTCACTACTTCATGAGGTTGAACACCGGATCCTAATTCGCGATTCTCGATCCGGATCGTGTCCCTCGACTATTATCGGCTTTCCGATCAGGGTATTCATCATCTATGGCTGGGGTCATCGACCATGAGAAGCATGTGTTCCTTCGTCGTTGGGGTGCGATGAAGGCATCGAAACCTAGCTTTCCTTTGAAACCAAGGTATGCCATTCTTCCTTCCCTGCCTCAAGAAGGGACGCCGGTAGTTTTTCCCGCTGTCCGGGAACTCAGGATAGTTCGAGCTTTCGGAGGCGTCCAACTAGAGCTTGTTCCTGGCACTAGGAAAAGAACGGTCGCCGATAGAAAGCGAGCCCCATCGCCTATTTCTTCTGTATCTTCCGGCAGATCACTGTTGGATATATGTATGCCCTAGAGGCCATTATATGATAGTGGATGTATCTGTACATGTATATATATATATATTCAGTGTACATTCTTGCTCGACATGATAGTATGCTATCTGGTTCTACTTTATCTGACATGTTGATTTGATCATGCTTTTATTCATTTGTACATGCTGATAAAGCCCTGAGGATATCGGCTTGACTACAGTGATTATGATAGAGATCATACTAGTGGGACATCTGTAGTTTATAAGCATATCTTGAAAAGTCCCTGGTCGGAGGTGTATCGAGACGGGGCATCGATATACCAGAGTAGACTAGCGTATATGATACTAGACCCATGTGATGGGCGATGGATGTTCCCACATTCATCGATGTTTGACATCAAGATCATATACGGGTGCTCAGTGGTGACTGGGTACACTGGACGGACTCACCGAGAACTCCTATATGGAATTATATCTATCGCCGGATAGCAGTTCTCAGGTGACACTGGTACAGGTTATTCTGTAGACCCGAGATCGTCATAGAGTCTTGTGTGCTCTCCCACTGTACTTTGATTACCACCCTACCACGGCTCTACTGAGTCGTGCAAACAGGTGGCCGTTGGGTACAGTCCCGAGACACACGAAGGCGATGAGCGATAGGAGGGGTTTCGTCTCTCCCGGTATTGGGAGTTGATGCTGTGCTGTGCTCGACTGGTTATATCAGTAAGTCCTGATTGTCAGGGATTCTGCGTGTTTAAGTTTAAGTTAATTACCGCAATCAAGACGGTTTCGCACGTAGCTAGCCGGTTGAGTACGGGTCGTCCGCAGGGAGATGGGAATCTTTTTCTATGTGTTTTAACGAGTTAAATCCGGAAGTCCAGATTTTGTTTGTGATTATCTAAGTGTTAAAGTGATATGTAAAGAGAGCTTGTTAGGGTTAGGATTAGGTAGTTTGAGTTAGGAGTCTCCCACATCTTTCGTTGCCCCTCTTAATATCGGTGTTACGGTAATTGGCAACAATGGGGATTAGCACGACTAGGAAGGAACTTGCGAGTATAAGCTAGGCTTTCCAACGCATAAGTTCTTCCTTTTGGTGCTTGTCCGTCCGTTCTTGGCTCTTAGCCATAACCTCCGGTTAATTCAACCACAACCGGTCTCACTACGGAATCACCGCTATCATGTAGGATAGGGTGCCGTAAGGAGCGGATTGTGGTTCAATTAACGGGAGTCGAATTAAGCTGTTGGGCAAGGAAAGAGTGAGAGAGATTTCCTTCTCTCAAACTTCCCTTATCCTACCCTAACAAGTATGAAATTACTCACACATCATGATACAGAAAAATAAAACAAAACAAAAGAGGAAGATAGAAAGAAAGAGATTAGAAGATAACAACTAGCTATTTGCGACCTCACCTTGGCGAGGATCAAGCGTAAGCATCATGGTTGTTTTAAGGATAAAGAAAAAGAGAGAAGAAAGAAACAACAAGAAATAACAACAACTAGTTAACAAATTAAAATTACAACAATTAACTAGATAATAAGACAAGCAAAATAATAAACGGTTCTTCTTTATTCATCATTCTTCACTCACAAGCTCACTACAAGTTTTAATGGAGAAGAGATGAGAAGAGGAAGAAGAAACACACTAAACCTAGAAAATAAAATACAAGATTATGGACCCTTTCCTTCACAAAGTTCTGGGCTATTTATAGGCTGAAAAATGAAAACCTAGGGCAACCACCAGAACACAAATAAAAAGACCAAAACACCCCTGGAAAATCTTCGTCTGCCGCCACCATACGGCCGCGGATCCGCGGCCTAAGCATGCTTAGGCCGCGGTTCCGCGGCCTAATAGAGGAGTTGTCTCCTCTGGTTTTCTCTGGTCCCCTGGTTTGATGTACCCTCTTGTCTGGTACATGTAGTTTCTGAAAATACTTCCACATTTCTTCCAGAATTTCTGTTGAGGGAAAGGTGGACTTTGGACATGGATTTTCTTGAGCTCCGCGTAAATTTCTTGGATCTTGTGTTGCTATTGTGCTTTGTGCATGAAGGTGACAATTGATTTGTCATTTTGTCTCCTAAACTGGTGTGTGGCAACAGACGGATAAAGAGCGGAGACCCGTGTTTTATCTGTGGTTGGCAGGAACTCGGATTTTGTCGTATTTTTCCATGGATTTCACCGTTTAGAGCCGAGAACCTGTATCCTGCATTTGACTAGCAAACACGGCTCAAGAGTACCTACCGATATGCAATGTGATAAAAATTGGGCGGTATAAAAATGCAAAAATTTGATATGAACAAATACCCCCAAACTTATCATTTGCTCGTCCCGAGCAAAGCCAATTTATTCACAAAAAATTTCCTAACCTCACTTTCGCAGGGAACGCGATTGCACTGAGCATGTGCAACAAGCCGTTAAACCTCTAGGTGTCCCTAGTAGGAGGAGTGTTGTCTCCTGAGGGTTTTCAGCGGATACTACCCACAAAATCCGGTCAAGCTAGTTTTGTAAAATAACTAAGATTCAAATCCCTAAAGTTTTGTTTCAGAAAATAACAATTCTATTATCCTAAGTCTAGACTATCGAACCTTTATTTTTCACACCTTGCTTCTTATTTAACTACAGATTTTATATGTCTTTACGTGCAGTGCAAATAGTGTCGTTAAGTTTTCAGAAGGATCGATTTAAGTCATCATGTCACACAATAAAGCCCAGATAATAATTTTAAAAGGATCACATAAGTTTTATAAAGAGTTAAGCATTTTTCAAGTTTCGTTTTCCAGCAAGGTTTCAACTTCAGAATTTCTATCTTCCTTAATAGGAAGCTAGGTCTTATTTTTCACTCCACCTTTTTCTTGTTTTCATTTCATACACACCTCTGTGAACGTGCAATAGTCTTTAGCATAGAGTAAAACCTTCATATCTCCGCTAAATTTTTTATAAAAGCCTGTCTTTTATCAAGATTATTCTCACACAAAGAACCGTTAGGAATTTTAACTCGGAGAGAACACTTGCTTGATTTTTTTTTAATCTGGACTTTCTAGGCATCTTAGCGAGCTTTGGGCCAATGCTCCCAAACCAGTTGGTTTTAGGGCATTAGGTGTAAAAACACCCCGGCGGACTTAATTACTCAAGTTACCCAGGTCCAAAAACAAAAGACAGTTTGGCGTGAAAATCAGATGATTTAATACGAACGGAGATATAACCGGCAGTTCAATTATTTTTTGGATAAAAGACGTGTTTAGTGGGTTCGGTGTGTAATCATTCCAATCAAGTTCCAGATGGGTTATTTTTCAGACTTAGTTCCAATTACGGCTTCAATAACATTCCTTCATATTCGCTTTACTTCATAAACTATTCTTGACATTACTTATTTCAGAACAAACCTATTTGATCCTCAGAAAATCATTTATCTGTTTAAAAGTTTTTAAACATAAAAGACTTGTCATCTAATTCCCAAAAACTCACGACACGTGTAGTGTGATGCAAAGACGTATATCAGCTATAGTTAACTTCAAAGGAGAGTTATCTTTCAGGTTTTCAAAATCTAAACATAAGATTTAGTTATTTCTATATTTTCAAACAAAAACCGTCGAAATGTTGAATCAGAGTTCTTCCACAAGCTAACTTGACAGAAAAGTTTTTATATTTTTAGAAAATTTTCAGATTTTTATGGATTTTAATATGCAGATGCAAAATATACATATGAATGCGAAGGTAAGAAATGCGTACCGAGCGTACCCCCAAACTTAAACTGGACAGTGTCCTCACTGTCATTGCATGAAGAGATCATTTGAAGGGCAAAATTGTCGGTTAGCGATACACAAATTTTTATGTTTTCGTTTTTAAAGAAAAGGAAAAGAATATTCACAAATATATACAAAATGGTACATACCCCCAAACTTATTTGGAACAGTGTCCACTGTTCTTGGCTGGATAACCGAAGTTTGGAGGTAGGCAGAGGAAGATCAGGCAGGGTAAACCGGCTCCTGTAAGAACAGGAGCTCCTCTGTTGGTTCGGCGCTAAGGTACGGTTTTAGTCGGTCTCCATTCACTTTGAAAAATGAACCGTCCTTCGGATTCTCCAAATCCACAGCGCCCTGCGGATACACATTCCGCACAAAATACAGCCTTTTCCAGCGAGATCTGAGCTTTCCTGGATGAAAGTGAAGTCGGGTGTCGTAAAGCAGTACCTGCTGACCAGGTACGAAGGTTTTGTGCAAAAGGTGTTTATCGTGAAACACCTTCGTTCGATTCTTAACGACAACCGCGTTATCGTAAGCCTCATCCCTAAGCTCGCTCAATTCATTCAACTGCAGCTTCCGATGGCTGCCCGCATCTTCGAGAGACAGATTCAGCTCCTTTATCGCCCAAAATGCGCGATGCTCTATTTCGACAGGTAGGTGGCAGGCTTTTCCGTACACAAGCCGATAGGGAGACATGCCAATGTCGGTCTTATAAGCGGTTCGAAATGCCCAAAGGGCATCAGTGAGTTTCAGCGACCAATCCTTACGGTTCTTGGAAACCGTCTTCTCCAGTATCTGCTTGATTTGCCGATTTGAAACTTCGGCCTGCCCGCAGGTTTGGGGGTGGTAGGGCGTGGATAGCTTATGATTAATGGAATATTTCCGCATCAAGGCCTCGAAAGTCTTATTGCAGAAATGACTTCCATTGTCGCTAATGATCGCTCGGGGGTGCCCAAAACGGGAGAAAATGTTTTCTTTAAGGAACCTTTGTTGTCGTTAGTCCGGCTGGGCACAGCCTCGACCCATTTAGAGACGTAATCAACAGCGAGAAGGATGTACAAGTTCCCAAAAGAGCTGGGAAATGGCCCCATGAAATCTATCCCCCAAACATCGAAAATCTCCACAACCAAGATCGGTTGGAGCGGCATCTCGTTCCTCCGGGATATCCGGCCCATGTGTTGGCACCGGGAGCAAGTCTTGCAATAGTCATGAGCGTCTTTGAAGTGTTGTGGCCAGTAGAAACCACATTGCAAGATCTTCTCAGCTGTCTTTCTGGGGCCAAAATGCCCGCCACACGCTTGATCGTGGCAAAACGACAGCACACTCTTGAATTCCTCGTCAGGGACACACGGACGAATAATCTGGTCGGGACAGTACTTGAACAAATAGGGTTCGTCCCAGTAAAAGTGTTTTACTTGGGATAAGAAGCGAAGTCTGTCCTGACTCGACCATTGAGTCGGTAGTAATCCCGTGGCCAAATAGTTCACAATATCTGCGAACCAGGGTTCACAAGATACTGTCAAGAGCTGTTCATCCGGGAAAACGTCGTTGATCGGAATTGGAAGCGAAGGCGAAGAAGGAAGTCGTGAGAGATGGTCGGCAACTACGTTTTCACATCCTCTTTTGTCCTTAATGACAAGGTCAAACTCTTGAAGCAAGAGGATCCAACGTATTAACCGAGATTTTGCATCTTTCTTCGCAAAAAGATGGCGCAGAGTAGAATGGTCAGTGTAGACAATGACTGGAGAGCCGATGAGGTAGGGCCTGAACTTTTCTAAAGCAAATACAACAGCCAAGAATTCCTTCTCAGTTGTTGTATAATTGAGTTGGGCGTCGTTCAGGGTTCGGCTCGCATAATAGATTACGTGCGGCATCTTGTTGATGTGTTGTCCAAGGACAGCACCAATGGCAAAGTCGGATGCATCGCACATAATCTCAAATGGGTGCGTCCAGTCAGGTGAAGAAAGAACGGGAGCAGAAGCGAGTGAGCGTTTTAGTGACTCGAATGCAGTCACACAGCGCGAGTTGAAGTAGAATGGTGTATCCTTGGCCAGCAAAAGAGTCAAGGGCCTAGCAATCTTGCTAAAGTCCTTGATGAACCGTCTATAGAAACCGGCATGGCCAAGGAAGGCTCGGATATCTCTGACGCATTGGGGAGGAGGCAGATTGGAAATGACCTCAATCTTTGCTTTGTCAACCTCTATGCCATTTTGCGAGATGATATGTCCTAAGACAATACCTTCGCGCACCATGAAGTGGCATTTCTCCCAATTCAAAGTGAGATTCTTGTCCTTACATCGGGTAAGGACAGCGTCAAGATGCAGTAAACACTCGTTGAAGGAATCGCCGAAGATGGAGAAATCATCCATGAAAATCTCCAGAAATTTTTCCACCATGTCTGAGAAAATTCCCATCATACACCGCTGGAAGGTAGTGGGCGCATTGCATAACCCAAAGGGCATGCGTCGATATGCAAACGTGCCGAAAGGACAAGTGAATGTGGTCTTGTCCTGGTCTTTTTCGGCGATGGGAATCTAATTGTAGCCGGAGTAGCCATCAAGAAAGCAGTAGGACTCGTGTCCGGCCAATCGTTCAAGCATCTGGTCAATGAAAGGTAGCGGAAAGTGGTCTTTCCGCGTTGCGGCGTTGAGTTTTCTGTAATCGATGCACACTCGCCACCCAGTTTGGGTGCGAGTAGGGATTAACTCGTTCGCCTCGTTGGTTATGACCGTGATGCCCGACTTCTTAGGGACAATGTGGATGGGGCTAACCCACTGGCTATCAGAGATAGGGTAAATGATACCACTATCTAGACATTTTACGATCTCCTTCTTCACAGCCTCTTTCATGACTGGATTGAGACGTCTTTGTGGATCTCGGGCTGGTTTGGCATCATCCATCAGATGAATGTGATGCTCAACGATCAGGGGACTAATCCCCTTGATGTCCGCCATGGACCAGCCAAAAGCTTGCCTGTTGCTGTACAAGACCGCTAGAAGGGCTTTCTCTTGCTCGGGAGCTAGAGAAGCCGAAATGATGACAGGGAGGGTCTCGTTCTCACCTATGTAAGCATACTTAAGGTGAGACGACAAAGGCTTGAGTTCAAGCGTTGGAGGTGAAACGATGGAAGGCAAGATTGGTGCAGAGGTCTCGAACTCAAAGGACTCCAGCAAAGGTTCAAAGCGAGTGTAGACGACCGAGTCGGATGGTTCAGGTAACTCATCCGAAAATTCGAAAGATTCAAACTCGGGTTGTGCGTGGTTAAGATCGTTCGAGAACGTAAAACACTCGTAGTCGTTGTCGGGCGCAGAAACAGCAGCAGGTTCGAGGAGGAACGCACTAGTGGCGTCAAGATTATCGTGTTCGAACAGAAACTCCTCGAATTCACACTCTTCAGGGGTGATCTCCTGGATCGAGCAGACGTCCAGTATATGAGCATTAGGTTCGGTGGGCTGATTCCCCACCTAAAAATGTTGAGTTCAATCGTCATGTTTCCAAAAGAGAGGTTCATCGAACCATTGCGACAATTGATCACAGCATTTGAGGTTGCAAGAAATGGGCGACCGAGTATCACCGGAATTTGATTCCGGGGGTTAGCTACAGGCTGTGTGTCTAATACAATGAAGTCAACGGGGAATATGAAGTCTCCGACTTTTATTAACACATCCTCTAGCTCACCCCTAGGATGGGTGATCGATCAGTCGGCCATTTGGAGAGTGCAGTGCGTGGGTTTCAGCTCTCCGACGCCTAATTGCTCGTATACTGAATACGGAAGCAGGTTAACACTGGCACCAAGATCTAATAGTGCGCGGTTGATGTTCTTATCCCCAATGGTAATTGAAATCGTAGGACAGCCAGGGTCCTTCCGTTTTTGTGGTAAAGATTAGGTAAGGGCATCACTCACAGCACTGGCCAAGAAAACTTTCTTTGGTACCTGAGACTTCCTCTTTTTCGTGCACAAGTCCTTTAAGATTTTTGCGTAGGACGGGACTTGTTGGACAGCATCTAAAAGAGGAATGTTAATGTTAACCTGCTTAAATAACTCCAGAATCTTCTCCATTTGAGGACTTTGTTTGTTAGACCTCAACCGGTTTGGAAATGGAACATTTTTAAAATTGGTTGAGTCTAATGCTGGAGGAGGAGATTGTGGAGTTGGAACGGATCCCAGAACATGTGTTTTCGTGGAGTGAGAAGTGGATCCATTCAGAGTAGAAGAAGAGGAAGGAGAGCCTTGTGAAGAACGGAGAATAGGCTCAGAAGACGAAGAAGAAGAAGAAGAAGAAGAAGAAGAAGAAGCAGCGGCCGGGGTGTCTTCGTTGATCCGTGTGCCGATGCTGTTTTGCAGCATCCTTCCCGATCTCAATGTGGTCACGGCACTCACATTATGATTCTGTTGTTCAAGAGCAACATGTACATTATGTGGGTGACCGGGATTTGGGAGTGGTTGGGACGGGAGCTTCCCCTTTTCTCGCTCGCTTAAGGCCGCGTTCAGCTGTGCAATCTGGGACTCGATGGTCTTGATGCTTTGCCCGTGTGCGGCAGTGTGTTGCACTAAGGATTGAATGGAAGACTGGATGTTGGCGGTGGACTGAGTCGATTGTTTAACGAACGCCTCCAGACTTCGTTCGAGCGAGGAAACCTTATCGTTGTTTGACGGAACAAAGTTGTTTGGTGGAAAAGAATTGTTGGGTGCAAAGTTGTTCGTCTGATTTTGAAAAAGTTGGAAGGGCTGCTGATACTGAGTTTGTTGTTGCGCTTGTTGTTGCGGCGTAGGGGCCCTTTGGAAATTATTGCCTTGGAATTGATTCTGATTCTGATTCCAGGCGAAATTGGGGTGGTTCCTCCAACCGGGATTGTAGGTGGAAGAGTATGGATCATTCCTCGGTCTTTGCTGGAATGCAGCATTAACCTGATCCTGTCCTTGCGATGGTGGATTGTAAGGACACTCTTCGGTTAAGTGAGAAGGATCGGAACAACAAGCGCAGATGGTACGAAGGGGGAGAACAGGGGCAGGAGCAGGAGAAGAGAATTTGCTCTCTATCGCTTCAAGCTTTCTTGTTATTGCAGCCATTTCAGCTTTCATCGCGATCGAGACATCAAGTTGGTGAATTCCTACCCTAGACTGACCGGTAGAAGTGGAGGTAGAAGAAGAAGAAGTCGGTCTGGTGCTCTCCCATTGTAGCGTTTGCTCCGCAAGGTCGTCAAAGAACTGCCACGCTTCCTCGTCGGATTTCGATAGGAAGTGGCCCTGACAGATGGTTTCCAACAACTGCTTCGTTGCTGGGTTCAGGCCCTCGTATAAGGTTTGGCAAAGTTGCCATTTCTCTATACCGTGGTGAGGACACTGAACAAGAAGGTCTTTGTACCGGTCAAAGCACTTCCAGAAGGGTTCAGAAGGAAGCTGAGAGAATTGGTTGATTTCATTTCGAATCCTTGCGGTTTTATGATTCGGATAAAATTTCTTTAGAAACGCTTTTACAAACTCGTCCCAACTGGTTATGGAGTGGGAAGCGGTGCTATACAGCCATTTTTCAGCAAGATCGCATAAAGTGAACGGAATGACCCGTAGACGTATAGCATCGTCCGACAGTTGGGTGGTTTTCATCATGGCACGGACGTTTTGAAATTTATTGATGAAGATATAGGCATCTTCAGATTCAAGCCCATGAAATCGTGGAAGCATGTTGATGAAGTGGGGCTTAATTTCAAAGTTGTCCCCATTGACCGGAGGAAGAGAAAGGCAGGTGGGAAGTGCGGAACGGGTGGGATAGAAACGATCCTGGAGCGCGATTCGCTGCGGCGCTACAACAGGCGGTGGTGGTGGGATATTGGTCTCCGTAGGAGGTGGAGCCAATCCAGGGGTAGTCAAAGAGATGTTCGGATTAAATCCTGACATCGCGGAAGAAGAGGTTGGTGAAGGTGAAGGTGAAGATGTATGAACAGAATTCCGGTCAACGTCGGAGTTGGCCGGCAAAGGAAGGGGTGAAAGAGGAATGGACGGAGTTTCGACTTCGGAGTCGATCGCGTAGTCGGTAGCGACTAACGTAACGCGGACTAGACGGGCGCTAGTGTCCCGAGTCCAAGCGGACATACACTAAACGAGTTTAGTATAGTCAAAGCGGAGAAGGTGAGGGTAAGAAAACGTCAATGGAGAAAATGATGGGTGGAGGGTGAAAAATGGATTTGGCGACAAAGGGCAAGTTTTTATAAAAGTTTTTGGTTTTTTTCTTTTCTTTTTTTTTGTTTTGTTTTTAGAAAGAGATTTACAGAAATATGTACGGACTTACGGCTTTAAGTAATCACAAACAAGATATGCACAATCTCACCTAGATCTACGGTCGCCTAGGTCAACTAGACCTGCTCCTAACTGTTCCAGAGGGCTAGAAAAAGGACCTCAAACCGCCTCTTCTCCGTCTAATGCGGCCAGATAAGTGCCAGGTAAGTGGGAGGTTGTCCAACGCTTTCGCGAAGTTCCTTAATTAAATAACCACTTGCCTTCGTCACACTTGCCTAGGCACCGCAAAAGTCAGATAGGATAAACGGCCGATGCCTGTAACTAGTCCCCTATCCTAATGAGCGCGAAGTCCTTAGGGCTGAGTCTAGTATTTTTTAATTTTTAACAGTGGTCAATGCATATGCTTTTTGTGATTTTTGGGGTCCTGGGAAGGGTGATGAAATCCCCACCCAATCTGAATTGGTTTCAAGCCCCTTAAGTCCGTATTAAGAAATGCAAAGCAATAACAAATCAACTGCAAACAATTTTTATTTTTTTAGCGCGGCGCAAAGAATCCTGCACAAGAACAGTTTATTGGAAGGGGGAGAAGAGTTTGCGCAAAGAAATCTGCAGAAAACACAGTTTATTGGAGTCCAGAGGAGTGGAAGAGAGGAGAGAGACTTACAGAGAGATTTTGGCAGCCCAAAGGCACCAAACGGCCGCGGTTCCGCGGCCTAAGCCTCCTTATGCCGCGGTTCCGCGGCGGTTTGTTGGAGTTGGGCTGTGAAAAATTTTGGGTGTGCTCTGTTTGGTGTCCTCTGCTTGTCTGGATGTGCTGAATTTTCAGTTGCTTACTGTATTTGCTCCAGATTTTTACAGTAGACCGGCTGCTTCGTTTTGTCCGCCGCGGTGTAGCCGCGAAATGTGGGTCTAACTTCCCACGTCTTTGGCACTGAACTTGAACTCCGTATTTTCCTGCACACTTGCACAAAATCTAATCAAAAATAACAAGATGATTTTTTTACAAAGTATATTTTTTTGTTTTGGTTTTCGGTTGTATTCACAAGTTAACCCGAAATTACACAAAGAAATAAACTACCGTCTCCCCGGCAACGGAGCCATTTGATTGTCAGGGATTCTGCGTGTTTAAGTTTAAGTTAATTACCGCAATCAAAACGGTTTCGCACGTAGCTAGCCGGTTGAGTACGGGTCGTCCGCAGGGAGATGGGAATCTTTTTCTATGTGTTTTAACGAGTTAAATCCGGAAGTCCAGATTTTGTTTGTGATTATCTAAGTGTTAAAGTGATATGTAAAGAGAGCTTGTTAGGGTTAGGATTAGGTTAGTTTGAGTTAGGAGTCTCCCACATCTTTCGTTGCCCCTCTTAATATCGGTGTTACGGTAATCGGCAACAACGGGGATTAGCACGACTAGGAAGGAACTTGCGAGTATAAGCTAGGCTTTCCAACGCATAAGTTCTTCCTTTTGGTGCTTGTCCGTCCGTTCTTGGCTCTTAGCCATAACCTCCGGTTAATTCAACCACAACCGGTCTCACTACGGAATCACCGCTATCATGTAGGATAGGGTGCCGTAAGGAGCGGATTGTGGTTCAATTAACGGGAGTCGAATTAAGCTGTTGGGCAAGGAAAGAGTGAGAGAGATTTCCTTCTCTCAAAATTCCCTTATCCTACCCTAACAAGTATGAAACTACTCACACATCATGATACAGAAAAATAAAACAAAACAAAAGAGGAAGATAGAAAGAAAGAGATTAGAAGATAACACCTAGCTATTTGCGACCTCACCTTGGCGAGGATCAAGCGTAAGCATCATGGTTATTTTAAGGATAAAGAAAAAGAGAGAAGAAAGAAACAACAAGAAATAACAACTAGTTAACAAATTAAAATTACAACAATTAACTAGATAATAAGACAAGCAAAATAATAAACGGTTCTTCTTTATTCATCATTCTTCACTCACAAGATCACTACAAGTTTTAATGGAGAAGAGATGAGAAGAGGAAGAAGAAACACACTAAACCTAGAAAATAAAATACAAGATTATGGACCCTTTCCTTCACAAAGTTCTGGGCTATTTCTAGGCTGAAAAATGAAAACCTAGGGCAACCACCAGAACACAAATAAAAAGACCAAAACACCCCTGGAAAATCTTCGTCTGCCGCCACCATACGGCCGCGGATCTGTGGCCTAAGCATGCTTAGGCCGCGGTTCCGCGGCCTAATAGAGGTGTTGTCTCCTCTGGTTTTCTGTGGTCCCCTGGTTTGATGTACCCTCTTGTCTGGTACATGTAGTTTCTGAAAATACTTCCACATTTCTTCCAGAATTTCTGTTGAGGGAAAGGTAGACTTTGGACATGGATTTTCTTAAGCTCCGCGTAAATTTCTTGGATCTTGTGTTGCCATTGTGCTTTGTGCATGAAGGTGACAATTGATTTGTCATTTTGTCTCCTAAACTGGTGTGTGGCAACAGACGGATAAAGAGCGGAGACCCGTGTTTTATCTGTGGTTGGCAGGAACTCGGATTTTGTCGTATTTTTCCATGGATTTCACCGTTTAGAGCCGAGAACCTGTATCCTGCAATTGACTAGCAAACACGGCTCAAGAGTACCTACCGATATGCAATGTGATAAAAATTGGGCGGTATAAAAATGCAAAAATCTGATATGAACAAGTCCCTGGCCAGGGCTGCTGAGATTTACTGATAAGTGTTATCAGTAGTTTCTCGATCTGTTATAGACCATTCACTGGCACGACTTATTGAGTTATTGGGGTCGACGTTACCATCCCTAGACTCGATATGCAGCATATCTGACGAAGAGATCGGACTGTACGGTAGTGTTGCAGGTTGGCTCGACGGGAGTTGTAGCAGGTTCGCTTGTTTTCTTCTGATCGCTCAATACCCGGGTGGTCGTTACGTTTAGCTGACCGCTTGCGGCTTAGGGGTGCTTGATATGATCATCACCCACTGCCGGCGTATTGACGAGTCTTAGAGTCCCACAAAGAAGTTTCCTAGTCCAGGCGAAACGTTGTGGTGCGTGTATGCGATATGCGCATGGACCCGGTTAAAATGCGCGTATGTGATACCGTATATTAATTGGGCGGAT
Organism: Agapanthus africanus; assembly: GCA_030015575.1. Classification (NCBI taxonomy): domain Eukaryota; kingdom Viridiplantae; phylum Streptophyta; class Magnoliopsida; order Asparagales; family Amaryllidaceae; genus Agapanthus; species Agapanthus africanus. Next base: position 287,726,230 of record JASDDO010000031.1, on the reverse strand, counting down.
TGCTTTTGGTCGGATCGTATGTGATATGACCGGGTTGATAAATCAAGTGTTGATTTATCATTTAACCATAAGCTTCTCACTAGAAATCCTATCTTGTTTCTTTTGGATGTATGCATGCATGTATGCATTCATTCTTGTTCATGCACATATGGATGTGCATGCATACATGCATACATACATCATTCTATCATGGTTGTTTATACATAGAAAATGGTGGCAATATAAGACTCACACCTTGGTTATTTATATGGATTATTACTTATATTTATTTTAAAACAAAATGAAAAAGGAAAGGATAATTCATGGTTTGTTTCTAGTCTCTTATTTGACCTAACCATGCTCACCTACCCTTAACCATGGATTAAACTTTCCTTTCATGTTTTAACTCAAATTAAATAATATCTTCATAATTTAACCATGGTTTGAGATGAGAAGAAATAAATATATATACATATATTTTCTTTTTCTTTTCATGAGTTTATCTTCTCTTCTTCTTAAAAATAGCCATCATCTTCTTCAACCTTGAGCTCTTGCTCTCTTGACTTTTCAAGTGAGCAAAATACACATAAAGATAGGATTTTGAAGTGAGAAAGAGAACCACAACACCATTCTACACAAGTCTAGCCTACTTGTTTAGAGTGTTTGCTTCATTTCATCTTCTTGTTAAAGTGAAGTTGATAGTTTGGACAAAGGAGCTTCGGGTGGATCGTCGTGGACGTTAGAGGACTTCAAGCGAACAGTTTTCCAACTCTCAAGTAGCCAGGAAGTCTACTAAAGGGAGCTACAAAGGTTGTACTCTCAAAACCCTAGCCTTTGTAACATATGATGTTAGTTAAAGTTTTAGAAACCCTAATTTTCTAGGATAGATCCTTTGTATGCTTACTTAGCACCATAAAAACTTGAACTTTATGACATGCGATGCTTCCAAACTCTACATAGGGTGCTAGGTAAACCTTACAATCACGTCATACTGGCGGCGTTTTGCATGCTGATGACCCTGTCCCTGAACAAGAAGCGAGGTCATCTGTCGGAGATGACATTGCGGGTGACTCGCCGTCCAATTCGGAAATCGAGGAGCGTCTACTGAGGGCACCGTTAAGCAAGAAGAGGGTCTTTCGAGCTGTCACTGGTTCCCACAAGAGGCGAAAGACTTCTTTTACGGCTGGCCCTGTATCCGTCCCGGAAACCCAAGCTTCCCTGACCCAGAGTATCTCTGAGTATGGGACGAATGTCCATGTCGTCTTTCCGAAGTCATCTGCTGCGGAGGCTATCGATCTTGCAGCAGCCGTTGTAGAATCATTGGCGGAGAATGATGATGCTAATCTTCTGACAACATTTTCCGCCTTTGCATAACTGGCTGCGAAAGAAGCGGAGAGGATATGGGCGCTTGCAGGAACCAGTATAGTTCTTTTACTTTTCTTCAAATATATATATATATATATATATATTTTGTAAACGCTATTACGTGTCTAATCGTTTTTTCCTTTTTTAGCAGCGATATCCACTGAAGAAGCCATCCAAGCGTCCCTTGATTCTTACCGAGAAGAAGCACGCATGAGAAAACGAGCCACTCAGGGTTCCGATAAGATTTGTTCTCCTGATGTTCTATATTTACAATGCGCAATTTATCTTGTACACTTATTGATTTCTTTTTTCTGGGATTTTCTCCACAGATGCTAGTGAACGACCATTTGGTATTCATATATCAGATATTCCTCCCCGAACGACTATCGCGCTCTCTTTGGGATCGCTGACCCTTATTCGCGGCCCTCCCCGGTTGTTGCGGAAAAGTGCACTTAAACGGCCTATGCCAGCCGCTTTTGATACCAAATCTATTGATGACGAAGAGGTCCAGCTGGTATACGCCCAGAGAAGATCACTTCAGACGGCTCAGGCGGAAGGAACACGCCGTCTCCATAAGGAAGCCGAACTTAGCCTTTTCAAGTAAAAAGATCTTCCATTTTATTTATCTTAGTCCAAGTGATTACTTTATTAACCTCTTGGTGAACGTTCTTATAGCCGGCGCTAGTTCTAGCAATCCGGCTGTTGCTGCTGCCCCTGAAGAGGATGAAATCCTGTCAGTGGAGGTCCCTGTGCCACCTATGGAGCCGGCGAATGATGAACATGTCAACCCCTACACAGACGAACTCGACTATTCGGGTTCCGACATGCACGATCCTGTTGCTCCCGTAGTCACCGCCTCTGTTAGTGGCTCGCAGACATCTGACGGGGCCGACAGCATGGAGACAGTGGCTGTTGACTCAAAAGCCTGCTCGTTCTGATTTTGTGATCAGAAGTGATTTTATTGAGGCAGGCGTTGAGGTTAGCAGCGCCCCGGGAACGTCTGGGGCCCCTGTCCCACAGACTCCCGCAAGACCCATTGGTATTTTCCGTTACATTCACCTTATGCTCATTTTCATCTTTTATATTTGCTGATGCGTTTCTTTTTGTTTCAGGTACAGGCGGCCGGCGACTTCATCAACTTCAATATCAAGAGCTGCCGCTTGTGCGACTCTTGATGTTCTACAGACTGGGAGGCTGGCATCATGACCATTTTCGCTTCTTTTACTTCTGCGATGACGACGGAAGGTACCTTTCAATTTTATTGTTTATCATCTTTCATACCGACTCCGTCCTTATATCATTCGTCTAATGTTTTAGCTATGGGTCTGATGGTGTCCCAACTTGCCAGTGCTATTTTGGCGAGGCTAGGTATAGCTCATCTTCTCGCCCAACACTTGGGTCCAGCGTCGGTAGGCTTTATCTCTGTCCCGTTCTTTTCTGGTTCCCTTACAAGGATTATCATTCATAATGGGAATGATTTGTGATACAATTCTGTAGCTTATAGACGATGAGAGCGCAGGGAAACCTGCTGCAGTTCCTAATTTGCCAGCTCCGGCAGATCCGGACCATTTTGAGTCCCAGGTCATCATGCCCGCGGGGCTTTTTGCCCGACGCATGTCTCCGGTATTGGCAGCGAACAGTTTACCGTCGCTGATGGCTCTCATCGCGGAGCTGAATACCGGAGTTTCATATTCCACAGGAGAATTTGCTGAGGTAGTCAACCTCATGTTGGGCACTTTCAATATCTTGTTAGGTTTACCTAGCACCCTATGAAAGGTTTGGAAGCATCACATGTACCAAAGATTAGATTTTATGGTTCTAAGTAAGCATACAAAGGATCTATCGTAGAAAAATTAGGGTTACATAACATTACAAGTAACAAAGGCTAGGGTTTTGAGAGTACAACCTTTGTAGCTCCCTATTCTTGACTCCTTGGCCACTTAAGAGTTGGAAAACGGTTAGCTTGAGGTATTCTAGCGTCCACGACGATCCACCCGAAGCTCCTTTGTCCAAGCTTGCAACTTCACTTTATCAAGAGAATGAAATGAAGATAACACTCTAAACAAGTGGGCAAGACTTGTGTAGAATGATGTTGTGGTGGCTTTTCTCACTTCAAAAACCTAACTTGATGAGTATTTTGCTCACTACAAAAGTCTAGAGAGCAAAAGAAGAGGGAGGAAGAAGATGATGGCCTTTTAGAACAAGAGTGAAAGAATAACTCTTGTGAAGAAAATGGAAAATATATGTATATATATTTTTCACCCTTCATCTCAAACCATGGTTAAATGATAAAGATATTATTGTATTTGAGTTTAAAACACAAAAGAAAGATTAACCCATGGTTAATAAGTAGGTGAACATGGTTAGGTGAAGAAGAGTGTAGAAACCATGTGTTAATCTTTATCTTTTCTTTTGTTTTTAAAACAAATACAAATGTAATAATAATCCATATATAAAACCATGGTGTGAGTCTTATATTGCCACCATTTTCAATGTATATACAACCATGAAAGATGATGTATGTATGTATGTGTGCATGCACATCCATATGTGCATGAATCATGAAGAATGCATACATGCATGCATACATCAAAAATACAAGAAAGGATTTCTAGTGAGAAAATAATGGTTAAATGATAAATCAACACTTGATTTATCAATCCGGCCATATCACATACGACCCAACCAAAAGCAAGCCGCCCGATTAATATACGGTATCTCATACCCGCATTTTAACCGGGTCCATGCGCATATCGCATACGCGCACCACAACGTTTCGCCTGGACTAGGTAACTCCTTTATGGGACTCTAAGACTCGTCAATACGCCGGCAGTGGGTGATGATCATATCAAGCACCCCCAAGCCCAAGCGATTAGCTAAACGTAACGGCCACCCAGGTATTGAGCGATCAGAAGAAAACAAGCGAACCTGCTACAACTCCCGTCGAGCCAACCGGCAACACTACCGTACAGTCCGGTCTCTTCGTCAGATATGCTGCATATCGAGTCTAGGGATGGTAACGTCGACCCCAATAACTCAATAAGTCATGCCGGTGAATGGTCTATAACATATCGAGAAACTACTGATAACACTTATCAGTAAATCTCAGCAGCCCTGGCCAGGGACTTACTGATATAACCAGTCGAGCACAACACAGCATCAACTCCCAATACCGGGAGAGACGAAACCCCTCCTATCGCTTATCGCCTTCATGTGTCTCGGGACTATACCCAACGGCCACCTGTTTGCACGACTCAGTAGAGCCGTGGTAGGGTGGTAATCAAAGTACAGTGGGAGAGCACACAAGACTCTATGACGATCTCGGGTCTACAGATTAACCTGTACCAGTGTCACCTGAGAACTACTATCCGACGATAGATATAATTCCATATAGGAGTTCTCGGTGAGTCCGTCCAGTGTACCCAGTCACCACTGAGCACCCGTATATGATCTTGATGTCAAACATCGATGAATGTGGGAACATCCATCGCCCATCATATGGGTCTAGTATCATATATGCTAGTCTATTCTGGTATATCGATGCCCCGTCTCGATACACCCACGACTAGGGACATTTCAGGATATGCTTTATAAACTATAGATGTCCCACTAGTATGATCTCTATCATAATCACTGTAGTCAAGCCAATATCCTCAGGGCTTTATCAACATGTATGAATGAGTAAAAAGCATGATCAAATCAACATGTCAGATAAAGAAGAACCAGATAGCATACTATCATGTCGAGCAAGAATGTACACTGAATATATATATATATATATATATATATATATATATATATATATATATATACATGTATAAATACATCCACTATCACATAATGGCCTCTAGGGCATACATATATCCAACAATCTCCCACTTGCACTAAGGCCAGTTATTGGCGTATCTCATACCCAACATCTCAAAAAGTCGCTCATGTTGCGGCTGAGGGAGGGCCTTGGTGAGTGGATCCGCGGCGTTATTCTTTGTTTCTACTCTCTTAATCTCGATCTCGCGGCGATCTACAATCTCCCGGATCAAATGAAAGCGCATCAGGATGTGTCTGGACCGCTGATTGGACCTGGGCTCCTTAGCTAACGCCATAGCCCCATTATTATCACAATACAATGGTATTGGATCAATAATGGTTGGAACTACTCCTAGCTCCGAGACGAACTTCTTCATCCAGACGGCTTCCTTGGCGGCATCATTTGCAGCAATGTACTCATCCTCCATCGTAAAGTCTGCAACGGTATCCTGTTTGGAACTCTTCCAACTTACCGCCCCTCCATTGAGGATAAATACAAACCCTGAGATAGATTTGCTGTCGTCCTTATCGCTCTGGAAGCTCGAATCGGTAAAGGCCTCCATTTGGAGATCTCCATTACCATACACCAAGAACAATTCTTTAGTCCTTCGCAAGTACTTAAGAATGTTCTTCACAGCTGTCCAATGATTCTCCCCTGGGTTGGATCGATACCTGCTTACAACACTAAGTGCATAAGCTACATCTGGGCGTGTACATAACATCGCATACATTATAGATCCTACTGCCGAAGCATAGGGTATAATGCTCATGCGAGCTCTCTCTTCATCGGTCTTTGGACAAGAATCCTTGGAGAGAGTGACTCCATGGCAAGCGGGTAAGGTACCCCGCTTGGAGTCTTCCATACTAAACCTTTTTAGGATGGTGTTGATGTACCTGGTTAGGGACAATCCCAATAACTTTTTGGATCTATCCCTATAGATCCTTATGCCCAGGATGTATGTGGCATCACCCAGGTCCTTCATGGAGAACCTTAGTGATAAGAAAGATTTGACCGACTGTAGCATAGGGATATCATTTCCTATCAGAAGAATGTCATCCACGTACAGTACGAGGAATGTGACAGCTCTTCCTACAGCCTTCTTATAAACACAAGGTTCATCTGGATTTTTGATGAAATCAAACTCTTTGATAACATCATCGAAACAGATGTTCCAACTCCGTGATGCCTGCTTTAACCTATATATGGATTTAAGCAATCTACATGCTTTCATGCTGCTCCCACTACCAATGAAGCCCTCTGGCTGATCCATATAAACGCATTCTTCTAAATCTCCGTTTAGAAATGCTGTTTTAACGTCCATCTGCCAGATTTCATAGTCGTAGTGAGCAGCAATAGCAAGTAGAATCCGAATGGATTTAAGCATGGCTACGGGCGAAAAAGTTTCGTCATAGTCCAAACCTGGTCTTTGACGAAAACCCTTCGCCACAAGTCTTTCCTTATAGGTCTCTACCTGCCCATCTACACCAATCTTTCTTTTAAAGATCCATTTGCATCCCACAGGTTTTACCCCAGGGGGTACAATGTCCAAAGTCCATACTTTGTTGGTGTACATAGACTCCATTTCAGATCTCATGGCATCCAGCCACTTCACAGAGTCACCACTCGTGATAGCTTGCTGAAAACTGGTAGGATCATCATCATCCATGATGCAGTCTTCTCCGTCACCATCAATGAGGAAACCGTAGTACCTCTCCGGTGGGCGAGAAGTCCTACTAGACCTACGGAGTGGCTGAGGTTCTTCAGTTTCTATTGCAACAGCCGGTTCAACCAAGTCGTCATTTGTAGTTTGTGTCTCTAGAACCTCTTCTAGATCCACCACATTGCCATCATCTTTATCTGTGAAAAACTCTTTTTCCAAGAATGTGGCATGCTGAGAAACAAACACCTTTTGTTCCTCCTTGTGGTAGAATAGATATCCATATGAGTTCTTTGGATATCCCACAAAGTTACACATGACCGACCGTGTCTCGAGTTTGTCCGGATTCTGCTTTTTAACATAGGCTGGGCAACCCCAAATCTTAATTCTCTTAAGAGATGGTCTCTTCCCATGCCATATCTCATATGGCGTGGTAGACACGGTTTTGGTTGGAACCCTGTTCAGTAGAAACGCTGCAGTCTCCAATGCATGCCCCCAAAATGAGACGGGTAACTCAGCATCACTCATCATGGATCGGACCATATCTAATAGGGTCCTATTCCGTCATTCAGACACACCGTTATGCTGTGGTGTGTAAGGAGGAGCGAGCTGAGAGAGAATCCCATTCTCTTTTAGGAAGTTTGCAAATTCTGTACTAAGGTATTCCCCACCTCGATCTGATCGAAGCATCTTGATACTCAAGCCGGTTTGTTTTTCTACTTCTTGTTTATATTCAATGAATTTCTCGAAAGCTTCGGACTTGTGCTTTAATAAAAATACATGAACGAATCTTGAGAAATCCTCAGTGAACGTAATGAAGTATGAAAAACCGCCTCTAGCCTGTGTAGACATTGGACCACATACATCACTATGTATGAGTCCTAGGAGCTCGGTAGCTCTTTCTCCGTGTCCGGTAAACGGAGTTTTGGTCATTTTACCCTTGATACAAGACTGGCAAGTCGCATAAGATTTATATTCAAAAGGGTTTAAATATCCATCTTTGTGTAACTTGTTTAGTCTTGTTTCGTTAATATGACCAGTCTACAGTGCCAAAGAAAAGCTTCATTTATTTCTGAAAGTTTTCTTTTCTTAATGTGCTGTATACTAAAAACCGTGTGTTGATTTAGGACGTATATCCCGTTATTAAGTGTACCATACCCAACCAACATTTGATTTAGGTGAATGTTCATAACATTGTTCTGCAATACAAAATTATATCCTTCATTGTCTAACAAAGAAACAGTTATTATATTACATAGCATACTTGGTACAAAATAACATGGGTTCAAAACCTTGGTTTTCCCAGATGGCAACCCCAAGTGATACTCTCCCACTGCGACTGTATGTACATTGGAACCATTTCCAACGCGGAGAGTATGGTCACCTGTCTTCAAAACTTTTTTATTTCTCAGCCCCTGCATAGAATTGCAAATGTGAGAACCTGAACCAGTACCTAATACCCAGGAAGCAGAGTTTATTGAAAAACAGTTTTCTGTCACAAACACACCTGAAGCGGAAGCATCCCCATGCTTCTTCTTGAGGTTCAAGTACTCTGTACAGTTGCGCTTCTAATGTCCTGTCTTATGGCAATGAAAACATTCACCTTTCCCCGAGTCTCCAGCTTTGGACTTTTCCTTTCCCTTCACCTTTTTAACTCCACCCTTTGGATTGGTGGGCTTCTTCTTTTTCTTTCCCTTGGCCTTAGCCTTTAGGCGAGAAGAGGAAGATTGTCCAATAGTCATAATGGGAGTTTTCACTGATTTCATAGTGCTCTCTGCACTCCTTAACATATTAAGGAGTTCAGGTAGCTCCTTCTCCATGCTGTGCATGTTGAAGTTAACTATGAATTGAGCAAAGGTGGAGGGGAGGGACTGCAGAATAATATCCGTATATTGTTCATTGTCCATTGTCCATCCAAGGTCCTCAAGCTCTTCTATAAGAGCTATCATCTTCAGAACATGGTCTTCTACCGGTGTGCCAGGGGCCATTCGCATCTGAAACAATTTCTTTGATACTTCGTATCGTAATACGCGGGATTGCTCTCCATACAACTCCTTTGTATGGAGGAATATGGTTTGAATGTCCATATTCTCGTGCTGCTTTTGATGTGTATTATCCATCGATACAAGCGCGAGGCATTTGGCCGTGGCACAGTCAGCATCCCATGTCTTGCGGACTTCAATATCCGCAACTGAGGATTTTGGGCCTGGGACGGGCAGGGCTGGAGCCGTGAGGACATATGATACTTTATCATAAGTCAAGGCTATTTTCAGATTCCTCAGCCAGTCTTTATAATTGGTCCCATTCAGTTTGTTTTTATCTAGTAGAAGCTTGAGTCCAGTCATTGGAATCTGCCATTAAGAGAGAGAAAAGAATACACTCAGCGAAAGCTCTTGCATAGATCAGATTGGTTATTATCTTGTCTAATCGATGTCTCCTACTGCTTTAATCAAGTTTTTCATTCAAACCTTAAAAAGAAAACTAGCCAGGATTAATTACAGTCTACAACTTCGCTAACCGTTCAGCTAGGCCAGTGTCGGTACTTGAGGGAGGTTCCCCGTGCTTTCGCACGGACCTAATTAAAGTAAATCTCGTTTTCCCAGAGGCGTAGCCCCATTAACACATTTCTAGACACCTAATGAGTTAGCTAATTGTAAACTGCAAAACTCTCCTAGGAGCAACTATTGCCCACAGTGGGATCGGGATCCAACCATCATATGGAAGGTATGCAATCTCATTGCAAATCTCAACACTTGAAATTCCCGATATGATTTTTACCCCTAGTACCTATGACCTTGGCTATGGTCAACAAATCACAAGTACTAGTCAAGTTCAGCCCGTCATTTCTTGATTAATCAGACTCGTTTACATGACCCTTGGCTAAGGTCAACAAAGTCATATACCCGTCCTAATTAATCTGCATCATATGTATTATAGGAAGACATCACTTAGCTACCGTACACTACGCCTTGGCTAAGGTCAACAAACGTAGCACGAATACTAAGTACTCTACTTCCTAAAATGACGGAGGGTTACGAATGATTTTTAAGAAAATCTTTAACGCTTTGAACTTGATATCGTTGTAGAATCAAATGGTTTTCAAAAGGAGTGGCTTGTGCTCCGCAGTTTTGAAATATAGCTTTTTCATAAAGAGCCGAGTGGTTTTCAAATTTGATTCTACAACATCTATTTAGGTTTATTTTCTTTACATTAATCATATTAATGTAATCCCATCATTTAAGTCCTTAAGCCAATCACAGAAAAAGAAACGAAAATAACACGTACGCTTATGCCATCCGCATTCGCCGCAATGTTCCGTTATGCACCGTTAGGTTACTTAACTAACGGCATACCGGAACGGGACTAGCGCGGGTGTAAAACATAAGCAGCGTCTACTATATATCTCATATATAATATATCATTCGTCTCAGATATCACAGAACACAGGCAGCAGAAACATATATATAATGTGGGATATACTAGGACGTCCGTATTTAGTATTTAGCCAATAATAGAAAATGCGGATTCCACAGTCGCGATGAATAGCCAAGCCCACACCCCTAGACCCCTACGAGAGCGGCAAGCGACCTTACCAATCCTGGAGTTTAGGAGACCCGGTCTCGACTCCTCGAGATAGCCTCCCACTGAACCCCGGAACCCGGTCACTTGTGCTCCCCTCCTTGGGTCTATCCTAATGCGGAAAAGTAAATAATATACAACACTGGCGACATCAACCTCAACCCGGAAGTGCCCCAAATAAAAGAATATTACATTACATTTGAATTTACATGAATGAAAATATAAAACTCTCATCTCACATAAAACCCCCCGGCTATTCGATCGCGACAATCCTGCACATCATATCTCAGCAACACATAATATCATATATCATCAACGTAAGTAAGTATGCGTACCCCGATTGTCGTTGATGTATAGCAACGAAACCGGCGATATCGAACATACTACACTTACGGTCACAGAAAAGAAAGTGTAAAACTACAATATTTGGAATCCACATTCTCTTTAGACATCATAAATGTGAAATATCACATAATTCGTATTTCATGCCTAAACTATATGAATTCCACATATTGTATCACATTCCAGATAAATAGACAATATTAAAGTTTTCGACCGAATGTTCAAATACCCAAAATTCCCTAAAGCTCAACACTTGAGCGGAGTTCAAAAAATCTGGAGTGTGTCACAGTAGTAGCGGTCCAGCCGTAGAAGGGTCAAGGCAACGCCTCACATGTGGCACGCCGTACTGCCCCACACCCTAAGGTTCAAAGGGCAGTTCAAGACGGTCACATAATCGAGTTAAGGTTTGTTGTCTTCTAGAGGGTCCACCACAAAACTTGCACATATATCCAAAAGATTTAAACCCCGTGAAAAGTGAGCAAACGACACTCGTTCGAACAATTCAATACTTTCTAGTTATCCGGAAAGACAAGAAGTTAAAATTCCGATCGAATCAATGAACTCAAAACAATCTCCAGAACTAACAGTACTACTTTCAGATTAAAAATACTCCAAAAAGATATAAAAGCAGATAAAAAAGTTACTGTACAAAAACGACATAATGATGCATCCGTACGGTCGCAGAACCGCGGCCCAAGCAGGCTATTGCCGCGGTTCCATGGTGGAATGTACTGTTCATGGCATCGCTTTTTACAGTTGTCCTTATATTTACCTGCTGAATTTTTTGCATATTTTTAATTCTGAAAAATATCAGTTTTTAAAAAATGTCCAGAGAGTGTCCCGTAAATCCGTATTTCGGTTCGATCGGAGTTTATACTTCGCTATAGTGTCTCCTAATGTTCTAGGTCGGCTCTGATACCAATGTTAGGTTTACCTAGCACCCTATGAAAGGTTTGGAAGCATCACATGTACCAAAGATTAGATTTTTATGGTGCTAAGTAAGCATACAAAGGATCTATCGTAGAAAAATTAGGGTTACATAACATTACAAGTAACAAAGGCTAGGGTTTTGAGAGTACAACCTTTGTAGCTCCCTATTCTTGACTCCTTGGCCACTTGAGAGTTGGAAAACGGTTAGCTTGAGGTCTTCTAGCGTCCACGACGATCCATCCGAAGCTCCTTTGTCCAAGCTTGCAACTTCACTTTATCAAGAGAATGAAATGAAGATAACACTCTAAACAAGTGGGCAAGACTTGTGTAGAATGATGTTGTGGTGGCTTTTCTCACTTCAAAAACCTAACTTGATGAGTATTTTGCTCACTACAAAAGTCTAGAGAGCAAAAGAAGAGGGAGGAAGAAGATGATGGCCTTTTAGAACAAGAGTGAAAGAATAACTCTTGTGAAGAAAATGGAAAATATATGTATATATATTTTTCACCCTTCATCTCAAACCATGGTTAAATGATAAAGATATTATTGTATTTGAGTTTAAAACACAAAAGAAAGATTAACCCATGGTTTATAAGTAGGTGAACATGGTTAGGTTAAGAAGAGTGTAGAAACCATGTGTTAATCTTTATCTTTTCTTTTGTTTTTAAAACAAATACAAATGTAATAATAATCCATATATAAAACCATGATGTGAGTCTTATATTGCCACCATTTTCAATGTATATACAACCATGAAAGATGATGTATGTATGTATGTGTGCATGCACATCCATATGTGCATGAATCATGAAGAATGCATACATGCATGCATACATCAAAAATACAAGAAAGGATTTCTAGTGAGAAAATAATGGTTAAATGATAAATCAACACTTGATTTATCAATCTGGCCATATCACATACGACCCAACCAAAAGCAAGCCGCCCGATTAATATACGGTATCTCATACGCGCATTTTAACCGGGTCCATGCGCATATCGCATACGCGCACCACAACGTTTCGCCTGGACTAGGTAACTCCTTTGTGGGACTCTAAGACTCATCAATACGCCGGCAGTGGGTGATGATCATATCAAGCACCCCCAAGCCGCAAGCGGTCAGCTAAACGTAACGGCCACCCGGGTATTGAGCGATCAGAAGAAAACAAGCGAATCTGCTACAACTCCCGTCGAGCCAACCGGCAACACTACCGTACAGTCCGGTCTCTTCGTCAGATATACTGCATATCGAGTCTAGAGATGGTAACGTCGACCCCAATAACTCAATAAGTCATGCCGGTGAATGGTCTATAACAGATCAAGAAACTACTGATAACACTTATCAGTAAATCTCAGCAGCCCTGGCCAGGGACTTACTGATATAACCAGTCGAGCACAGCACATCATCAACTCCCAATACCGGGAGAGACGAAACCCCTCCTATCGCTCATCGCCTTCATGTGTCTCGGGACTGTACCCAACGACCACCTGTTTGCACGACTCAGTAGAGCCGTGGTAGGGCGGTAATCAAAGTACAGTGGGAGAGCACACAAGACTCTATGACGATCTTGGGTCTACAGACTAACCTGTACCAGTGTCACCTGAGAACTGCTATCCGACGATAGATATAATTCCATATAGGAGTTCTCGGTGAGTCCGTCCAGTGTACCCAGTCACCACTGAGCACCCGTATATGATCTTGATGTCAAACATCAATGAATGTGGGAACATCCATCGCCCATCATATGGGTCTAGTATCATATACGTTAGTCTATTCTGGTATATCAATGCCCCGTCTCGATACACCCACGACTAGGGACATTTCAGGATATGCTTATAAACTACAGATGTCCCACTAGCATGATCTCTATCATAATCACTGTAGTCAAGCCAATATCTTCAGGGCTTTATCAACATGTATGAATGAGTAAAAAGCATGATCAAATCAACATGTCAGATAAAGAAGAACCCGATAGCATACTATCATGTCGAGCAAGAATGTACACTGAATATATATATATATATATATATATATATATATATATATACACACACATGCACTATCACATAATGGCCTCTAGGGCATACATATATCCAACATATCTATCATGAAGAATCCCTGGTTTACACTTGGGTTGACTATTGTCGGCAAATTGAAGCCTTCCTTTATGAGATCGCGTCTAAGTGTTCCATCGCAGAAGTGCAATTGTCAAGGGCTCAGCTCTCCAAACGATGTGCATTGCCCTTATTGAGTCCAAAAAGCAGAGGTTAATCCGGAAAGGGTGAAGCGGCTTCCCAGGAACTTGAACGCTTAAGTGAGCATATAACCAATGCTATTAGGTGCACATACTTCACAGAGCACTCGCTCAAGCTATGGTCAGCGACTGGCCTTGGATGGTGAAGTAACGGCTATGGAAGCGGTGGGGCATGGCCATATTGCTGAGAAACATGCAATTGACAATAAACTCGCTAAACGCCATCGCCAAAAGGATGAGATTGAAGCCCTGCTATCCACTTTGAAGGAGAGAGACGGAGCTTGAAGAGAAGAGCAGATATTTTGCCAACATGCTAGGAGCTCCACCTTCTTAATATATATATATATATATATATATATATATATATATATATATATATATTTGTACCCTTTTTTACAAATTGTATCTTTTAATCACTTTGATTCATGAATAAAAGATATCTCTTTTTGTATTTGCATCTCTCTGTCTCTTAATTGGCCCGAACTGGCGTGGATCAGTTTATTTACTCGTTTTGGAGTATTTAGTTTACCCTTCTCTTAGGTTTATAGGCCAACTCTCCCTAACGTTAAATATAGATAATTTCTTTTGTATGATAGGAGTCTGTTAGGTTTGTGGTACTGGGTTAAGTCCATCGTACCGTCGCGTTGGCTGATATACTCTTGACATGCAGTCCTTTAAGTTGCTGCTTGAGTAGCCCCGCGTTTGTTGTGTCTCTGATCCCTTCTAAGGTTGGACAAGACGTCTTCAAGTAGTCTTCTTAGGTTAGAATATTCACATTACCATTAAAAGATCCAGCGTCAGGTGTTTGCCGTGGCGCTTTACTTGAGGTTAGCCTCGATTTGGAGCCCCGATGAGTCATAACCTCACCTTCTGGGGTGGGATGACATCCAATGATTTTTAGGCTTGCCATCAAGACCCGAAGCTAGGAATATGCCGTCACATTGATTCATTTCGACCCTTGGGTCTGTTAACGACGTCGTTCTCGCACTTTACCGGAGTTAGTCGGGCGTCTATGTGGTCTGTGCTATACCGTCGAGACCCAGTTATCCATGGGGAGGCATGTTGCTCCTTTCATTCTTGAATTTTCTACAGGAGTCGGGATTCGAGCTACCTGCAGGGCAGAAAAGTTTCATTTTTTTTATCATATTAATTTTTTTTTATTTTCCGTGATACTGTATCATTTCAGCTGTTTTATCGTGAAAGTCGTGATTGCCCAATCATTTAGGCTATTTATTCACGGTGCCCAAATCATTTCGGCTATTATATATTTTATTTATTTTTACTCGCTGCTTTTTATTGCGAGTTGCCCTATCATTTCGGCTATTTTTCTTTTTTCATACTCATCAGCTCTGTTGTGAGTCGCATACTTGGTATGATGGTACCTTATTTGGCATCATTATTGCTACTACTGGAATATTGTTAGGAGCAACTCATCATATGCCATTACCAATTTCGGCCAATGGTGGCTTAGGTAACAGATTTAGATCCCTGTTAGTTAAGGCTTTTAAACTTTACAAGCCATAAGGGTCTTATAAAGGTATTTCTTCCTATGAGTCGAGAGGATCTCGCAGGTGTAGTTTCTCCTTAAGGATTATGAGGAATCCTAAATGGTATTTTCTTTTGCAAGTCGCAAGGATCTTACAAGAGTATTTTCTCCTTGCAAGTCTTGGGGACTCGCAAGTGCCGTTCACCATATTGAGCAATATTTCTCGTTTTTGGTGGGACTTGGTTGAGAATATATTTATTTACACCTGTGGATCGTATACAAGGGTCGATATTGGACCACTTGTAGGGCATAAATTTTGAGGGGTCATAATGGCTTAAGAACATATTTAGATCCCTATAACTTAAGCCTTTTGAATTCCATACAGAGGATATATTCTCCTGACGGGTTGTGAGGATCTCGTATGGATTCCTAAGTGCGTTGCTCCTTTGTAAATTGTAGGGATCTCACGCAGGTGTTTTCTCCTTACAAAGTCGAAAGGACTTCGCAAGTGCATCTTTCTTTTCTTTTAACGAGTTCGCGCCTTTTCGGGTTTTCACAAGCTCGCCGGTAGCCCTGCTGTTTTTACTCATGGAACCCTTTCGGGTTTTCATCCGTGCCCATTTCGCTTGTGGACATGCCCTTTTTATACGTCGCTTGAGGAGACGCGCCCTTAAGGTAACGTACTATCAGCTGTAGTTCGCGACATTTTTCGAAGGACTGCATCATATGGGGCCTCGAAGAGATATGAGTCATTTTATGCCCGTGGATTGTATACGGTGCTCGATATGGAGACCCACCGTAGGGCAATATATTAGTTTTAAGACATAACGGTCCACTATTAGTTTAGAAACATTTCGGTCCTGGGAACATAGTATAGGGTCATATTGTTTGTGCCCATGAATTATATACAGTGGTCGATATAGAGACCCACCGTAGGGCAACATATTAGTTTAAGGACATTACGGTCCATCATCATGTATATTATGAAGAGTATTAGTTTTAGGGACGTTTTGGTCCAACATTACCGTGTTCAGGACGAAATGATAGTTGAAGGACATTTCGGTCCTATACCAGTTTAAGGACGTAGTGGTCTGGGCACACATAATGGGACACATCATTTGGTATCACTTTCAGAGTTTTGACTCAAGAAGATGGTGAGCATACACAAGCGTCGTCATTTATCATTGACCTAAGTCTTGACTCTTCAAGCATGGTACTTTTTGAGGAATCGGTCATTTATTGGCCAAAATGGCTTTCTCCATGCATATCCATAAACGGATAAGATCCACTTTGGTAGACCTTATCTATGATATGCAGGCCTTCATAGTTTGGCACGAACTTCCCCCGTTTTGCACGATTATAATCATCGGTCTTTTCAAAACCAACACGAATTCGTCTTGGCGAAATGTTCTCGGCCTGATTAGTCTTTCATATGATCACGTCATCCTTGCCTTATACGCTTCTAGATTTTGCTGTTCTATAAGGCGAGTTTCATCGAGCTCCTCGAGCCTAAGACGAGTATTTTCTTCATCCGTTAGCTCATATTAAGCTGCCACTCGTAATGAGGGGAGTTCTATTTCCAGTGGGAGTACTGCTTCAGTGCCGAACACCAAGGCATATGGTGTTGTATTTTTGGCCGTCTTGAACGTTGTTTGGTACGCCTAAAGGGCTTTATGCAGCCTTTCGTTCCAGTACTTCTTGTTCCTGAATACTGTCTTCTTTATAATCTTGGTCAAGATCTTGTTGAATGCTTTAGCTAGACCATTGACCCGAAAATTATAGACCGAGGAGTATCTCCAGTCTATCTTGTGTTTCTGTGCGAAGCGACTTATTTTGTGGTTTCCATAGGCTGGTCCATTATCCGAGATTATCCGTCACGGAGTTCCGAACCGGTAGATGATATGGATCTTGAAGAAGTGGAGGATATTCTCCATCTTCACCTCTCTTAGAGGTACTGCTTCTGCCTAATTAGATAAGTAATTGGTTGTTGCTAGTATAAACTGATGTTCTCTGGATGACATTGGTTCAATAGGACCGATGATATCCGTTCCCCATATCTCGAACGGCCAACTAGCCACTGTCGGATGTAGCGGATTTGGATGATGATGTATGAAGTCCCTGTGTATTTAACACGAGTGACACTGCTTCGCATATTCGAGACAGTCCTGAATCATTGTGGGTCAGTAATAGCCCATCCTTTTTATCATCAGCTTCATTTTTGGTCCTGTTTGATGAGAGCCGCAAAGTCCGTCGTGTACTTCTTGGATAACTTTCTTTGCTTCCTTCGGCCCTAAGCATCTTAACCATACAAAGTCGAAGGATCTCTTGTATAAAGTTTCATTGACGAAGGCGAATGACAAAGCTCGTTTCATGAGCTGAGGTCCAGATGACGCTTCTTTGGGTGTGTTCGTTGGGACTTAAAGTAGCTTATAAAGGCTTCTCTCCAGTCCTCGACCTCTTCTTTGTTCTCTATTTGGAGAACTTCTCGTTCTGTTGTTTCTTTTTCTTTGGATAGTTCTATCAGAGCTTCCGAAGGTATATCTGCTGGCGCCTGGATCCTGCGGCTTTGGACAATGATCTTTACGTCATTGAGGTCTTCGTCGGCCAATTCCTTAGCCAACTTAGCTAATGCGCCCGCCTTGATATTTTCCGCTCGCGGTACGCTTTCCAGGGTATAGGAAGGGATTTGGGTCAGCAGCTGCTGCACTTTTTCGCCATACCTTATCAGTTCTGGTTTGCATGTCTGATAGTCACCATTTACATGACTGACGACTCATATATAAGGCGGTCCTTGCTTCCCATATCGATAACGATCTCAAGACCAACTATCAAAACATCATATTCCGCTTCATTATTAGTTCTGGGTTCCGTCTGTAGGGTTACTAGGCACACTAACAAGGCTCTACAAGGCATCGACCATGCTAAAATTAAATTTTTATGTGCCGAATAACACAAAGCAAGATCGTATACTAGAGTTTAGGCGAATCAATTAGCAAGTAAACAACTTTACTCTAAAGGGATACGAAATACAACCTTTGTAGATCGTTCCTCCACTTCTTTAGCTCCTTGATGAAGTCCCTTCGCTGCGATCGTGGTTCTCCCGGACCCTTGCATGGCTTCACGAGGCGAAAGGTGCGACCTTGCTTGAAGTCTCCGAGGCCGAAGATGATCTACGTCGAGGGAATTCCGACTCAAGCTTCCACTTCACTAACTTGAGAATTAGTGAAGCAAACATCCTATACTAAAGTGCTAATCTAGTAGAGGATGGAGAAATAGGAAGTGGGTTCTCTTTAGAATTTTATTTCTCACACTCTTTCTCACTTTGGATCAAACCCTAGCAAGCTTTTTCCTTTTCACAATGAAGAAGAAGAAGAAAAGAAAAAGATGAGGATAATGATCAAGTGAGAAGACTAACCATGGTGAGTGAGTATCATATACTAACTCTTGTAGAGACTTAACCCTAGGCTAATCTTTATGGTTGGGTTAAGAAATATCCATAGTAAAAACAAAACCAAGTTGAATTAGTCAATGCATCCACAAGCTTCCACAAGCTTCATGCATTTTCTAATCCTCCATTTGATTTTGTAATTACTTTACATATTAAAAACCCAAAATAAAAATTAGCATAGTGTAAGTCTCATACACCCATGGATGATGTATCATCAACCATGATACAAAAATACAACACATTTTAATATATATCATATATATAGTAAAGATGTGTACATGCGAGAAAAAACCCTAAGTGAACATGTGTTAGTAAATGTAAACTAGTATATCTAATATACAATTATACACTTAATTATTAAATCAACACTTGACTTAATAATCCGGTCATATCTCATATAACCGGCTAACATCCATTGTATCGACTCATCGAATCAACACTTGATTCGATAACCCGGTTATATCATATATAACCGACCAATACAAAAAGTGGCGAGAATAGAATACGGTATCATATACACGCATTATTCTCGGTCCTGCACATATCATATACGTGCTCCTATTTCGTTTTGCCTGAGCCAGTAAAACCTCTATGTAGGACTCTAAAGACTCGTCAATACGCCGGCAGTAGGTGATGATCACATCAAGCACCCACAAGCCGCCAGCGGTACTAGCTGGACGTAACGGCTACCCGGGTATTGAGCGATCAGAAGATCAGCAAGCAAGCCTGCTCCAACTTCTGTAAAAGCCTGCCGGTAACACTTCCCGTATAGTCCGGTCTCCTCGTCTGATATGTCGCATATCGAGTCTAGGGGTGGTAAACGTCAGACCACAATAACCGATAAGTCGTATCGATATGAGGCTCATAACAGGTCGAGAAACTACTGGTAACACTTACCAGTAAATCTCTAAATCAGCCCTGGCCAGGGACTTCCCTGTTACGGCCAATCGAGCACAGCGCAACATCAACCCCCAATACCGGGAGAGACGAAACCCCTCCTATCGCTCATTGCCTCCATGTGACTCGGGACTGTACCCAAAAACCACCATTTTGCACGCCCTCATGGACGTGGTAAGGTGGAAATCAAAGCACAGTAGGAATCACACAAGACTCTATGACGATCTCGGGTCTACAGACTAACCTGCACAAGTGTCACCAGAGAACTGCCATCTGACGTGAGGTATAATACCATCTGGGAGTTCTCGGCGAGTCCGTCCAGTGTACCCAGTCTTCACTGAGCACCCGTATACCATCTCTGATGTGAAACACCAATGGATATGGGATCATACATCACCCATCTCATGGGTCGAGAAGCGTATACGCTAGTCTACACTGGTATATCGATGCCCCGTCTCGATACACCCACGACTAGGGACCTTGAAGGATGTACTTATGGACTACCATGTCCCCACTAGTATGATCCGCATCATAGTCCAGGTAGTCAAGTACACATCCTAAGGGCTTTACCAACATGTAACTATAAGACAGTATAAAGAGACAAGTATACATGTTAAAATAAAGTGCAACCAGATAGCATACTATCATATCGAGCAAGAAAGTCCTCTCTATATATGTCCAAGCATCCAATATAATATATGTTAGTGTATATGCCCTAGAGGCCATTACTGTATCATACTAGTTTGTATATTACTTAATGGAAGCTTGGGATATTCACCTTGTATATACAATCTTGCTCAAAATAGTAGTAAGCTACTTGGTTTGTTTCTACTTCAATGTGTACATGTGTTTATTTTAGTATATCGCCTATACACATTAGTGGAGCTCTTAGGATCTTTGCTTGATTACCAGCGTTGTGATGGCAGTCACACTAGTGGGGCTGGGTAATCTAGAAGCACATCCTTATGCAGGTCCCTGGTCGCAGGACTATCGAGACAGGGCATCGATACTCCGGAGTAGACTAGCGCATGCGCTTCTCATCCCAGTGTGGGAGACGGTCTGTCCCACAGCCGTCGGTACGTCGTACTTGAGAGAGTATGCGGGTGCTCGTTGGGTTACGAGTACACTGGACAGGACTCGTCGGGAACTGACTAGTTGGTATTATACCTATTGTCAGTTATCAGTTCCCAGGTGACATGAGTACAGCTTAGTCCGCTGACTTGACACTGTCACTTCGCCTCGAGTGTGTTCCCACTGTACTTTGATTACTACCCTACCACGGCTCAAAGGAGTCGTGCAAACAGGTGGTAGTTGGGTGCAGTCCCGAAGCACTTGGAGGCAGTGACAGTTAGACAGGATTCGTCTCTCCCGGTATTGGGGGTTGACATCGCGCTGTGTCTAGGAGAGCCATTACACGAGTAGTCCCTGGCCAGGGCAAACGAGATATACTGGTAGGCTTCCAGTGTTATCTCAGGGTGTTTTGGGCTTCACTCCGACATGACTTGTACCGCTATTGGGGGACTGACGTTTACCACCCCCTAGGCCCGCCATGCGATGTATCAGACGAACAGACCGGACTGTACCGAGATTGTCACATTCAGGCTCAATAGGAGTTCAGATGGGTTTCACCTCGTTAGTCTTCTTGTCGGCATCTACCTGGGGACCGTTACGCACAGCAAGTGCCGCTTGCGGTCTGTGGTTAAACCCACTGCCAGCGTAGTGTCGAGTCTTTAGAGTCCCACACAGAAAGCTATTCGCCTTTAGGCAAAAGAGTAGAGGTCACATGGTTTTGCGGCAGGTCGCATGGTTTTGCGACAAGGTTCGGTCACATCCGTGCACTTGTGCACGTACAGTGTCCCGACAGTTGACACTAGCGGGCTTTGGTTTAAGCCAGATCCTAGTGTATGTATTGGGATTGGATTTATCCAGTTTGTATTCATGTTCCTCGGAACGCGGATGCGGGTGTGTATGCACAGTTGACGGAGAGACAGAGGCGGAGGATTCTCATTAGGGTTGTTGACCGTTGACAGTTGACTATTGACTTTTTGCTCAACCCTAATGAGAATATGAAATGTGATTAACAATTATATTAATTAGGTATTATGGTGACATGGTTGTTGAGTTGTTGACTTTGTTGAATTGTTGACTTTTGTTGACTTGTTGACTTTGTTGACCGGTTAACTAGGCTTGACTAGTTGACCATCTTGATAACTATAGCTATCATTTCATGGCAAAGACTTTTGCTTGCTTGCTCTTTTGTGCAAAATGAGTGCATGAAATGATATGGCTATGGTTGCTTAAACCATCATATAATACTTGATTGATATGATGTGTTATGATTGTTTTGGATTATGAGAGCCAAATGAGAAAAGTCTTCTCTCATTCTTTCATGCTCATTCTCTCTCTTGTTCTTGAGCTCTAATCTCCTCCTCTTGCTCTCCCTCTCTTGACTCTATGGTTCACTTGTCTCATGAGTTGAGAACCAAGAACCATAGATAAAATCCCATACAAACTCTTCTCTACTCACTCTAGTTCACAAGGTTTAGCAAACCGAGTGAACTAGTTTCTTCAAAGTTCGAAGAAGGAGCCAAAGGTTGAAGCTTTCAGGTGGATCTATCTTCGGCGCAAGGAGACGACGGGGAGAAGCCGATTCGGACGACCATCGAAGCTTGAAGACGAAGGAGTTTGAGAAAAAGAAAGGTATAACCCCCTAACCGAGTAGTTAGCAACTCGTAGTTTGGTTGTTAGTTAGATGTTTAACAAAGATCCGGGTTTTAATTCCATGTTACCACCTCTAAGAAAATCGTTTTTTATCAAATTCCGCATGCCCGAAAGTACCGGGAGAGGTAGCATGGACTTACAATATACAACATCTGTACAATACTGGCCTCTGGGGCATACATACAACTAACAATCTCCCACTTGCACTAGGGCCAGCTGCTGCAGTATCGCATACCGAGCATCCCGAAGAGTCTCTCAAACTGTATCTGGGGAATGGCCTTCGTGAGTGGATCCGCAGTGTTGTTCTTCGTGTCAACCCTCCTGACCTCGATCTCCCGGCGATCAACTATCTCCCGGATCAGGTGATACCGCCTCAGAATATGCCTGGATCGCTGATGGGACCTGGGTTCCTTGGCCAAATCCACCGCTCCATTGTTATCGCAATCCAAAGGTATTGGATGCTCAATGGATGGAACCACTCCAAGTTCAGTAATGAACTTCTTGATCCAGACAGCCTCTTTGGCAGCATCGTTGGCAGCGATGTATTCAGCCTCCATCGTCGAGTCTGCCACGGTTTCCTGCTTGGAACCCTTCCAGCTAACCGCCTCTCCGCAAAGGGTAAAGACAAATCCCGACTGTGACTTAGAGTCGTCCTTATCACTCTGGAAGCTCGAATCGGTAAAGGACTCTACTTGGAGTTCTCCGTTACCATACACCAAGAGCATCACTTTAGTCCTTCGTAAGTACTTGAGAATGCTCTTCACAGCTTTCCAGTGACTCTCTCCAGGATCAGCTTGATACCTACTCACTACACTTAGTGAGTATGCTACATCGGGTCTGGTACATAGCATCGCGTACATGATAGAGCCTACTGCTGAAGCATAGGGTATCGCTTTCATGCGAGCTCTCTCCAAATCAGTCTTGGGAGACATCTCTTTGGAGAGAGTGAGCCCTGAGATCGTGGGTAAAAACCCACGTTTGGACTCTTCCATACTAAACCTCTTTAGTATGGTGTCAATGTACCTGGATTGGGACAATCCCAATATCCGTTTAGATCTATCTCTGTAGATCCTAATTCCCAATATGCAGGAGGCATCACCAAGATCTTTCATTGAGAATCTTTGTGATAAGAAGAGTTTGACCGATTGCAGCATAGGAATGTCATTTCCTATCAAGAGTATGTCGTCCACGTACAATACGAGGAGGACAACCTTACTCTCTGCCACCTTCTTGTAGATACAAGGTTCATCTACATTTTTGACGAAATCAAACTCTTTGATAACGACGTCAAAGCAGATGTTCCAACTCCGCGATGCTTGCTTTAATCCATAAATGGATTTAAGCAGCTTGCACACCTTCCCCCTGCTCCCACTATCTACGAAGCCCTCTGGCTGAGTTATGTACACGCTCTCTTCTAAATCACCGTTTAGAAAGGCGGTCTTAACATCCATTTGCCATATTTCGTAATCATGATATGCAGCGATGGCAAGCATGATCCGGATGGATTTAAGCATAGCCACTGTAGAAAAAGTTTCGTCATAGTCCACACCTGGTCTTTGACGAAAACTCTTTGCAACAAGTCTAGCTTTGAAAGTCTCCACTTTCCCATCTATACCAAGTTTTTTCTTGAAGATCCACTTGCTCCCAATGGGTTTTACCCCTTCAGGAGCATCTTCCAAAGTCCATATTGTTAGTGTATATGCCCTAGAGGCCATTACTGTATCATACTAGTTTGTATATTACTTAATGGAAGCTTGGGATATTCACCTTGTATAAACAATCTTGCTCAATATAGTAGTATGCTACTTGGTTTGTTTCTACTTCAATGTGTACTTGTGTTTATTTCAGTATATCACTTATACGCATTAGTGGAGCCCTTAGGATCTTTGCTTGATTACCAGCGTTGTGATGGCAGTCACACTAGTGGGGGCTGGGTAATCTATAAGCACATCCTTATACAGGTCCCTAGTCGCAGGACTGTCGAGACAGGGCATCGATACTCTGGAGTAGACTAGCGTATGCGCTTCTCATCCCAGTGTGGGAGATGGTCTGTCCCACAGCCATCAGTACGTCGTACTGGAGATAGTATACGGGTGCTCGTTGGGTTACGAGTACACTGGACAGGACTCGTCGGGAACTGACAGGTTGGTATTATACCTATCGTCAGTTATCAGTTCCCAGGTGACATGAGTACAGCTTAGTCCGCTGACTTGACACTGTCACTTCGCCCCGAGTGTGTTCCCACTGTACTTTGATTACTACCCTACCACGGCTCAAAGGAGTCGTGCAAACGGGTAGTAGTTGGGTACAGTCCCGAAGCACTTGGAGGCAGTGACGGTTAGACAGGATTCGTCTCTCCCGGTATTGGGGGTTGACATCGCGCTGTGTCTAGGAGAGCCATTACACGAGTAGTCCCTGGCCAGGGCAAGCGAGATATACTGGTAGGCTTCCAGTGTTATCTCAGGGTGTTTTGGGCTTCACTCCGACACGACTTGTACCGCTATTAGGGGACTGACGTTTTACCGCCCCCTAGGCCCGACATGCGATGTATTAGACGAACAGACCGGACTGTATGGAGACTGTCACATTTAGACTCAGTAGGAGTTCAGATGGGGTTCACCTCGTCAGCCTTCTTGTCGGCATCTACCTGGGGACCGTTACGCACAGCTAGTGCCGCTTGCGGTCTGTGGTTAAACCCACTACCAGCGTAGTGTCGAGTCTTTAGAGTCCCACACAGAGGGTATTCGCCTCTGGGCAAAACAGAGTAGAGGTCGCATGGTTTTGCGACAGGGTTTGTTCTCATTCGCGCACTTGTGCACGTTTGGAGTCCGGACGGTTTTTACTGGCTGGCTCTGGTTTGAGTCAGATACTGGTATATGTTTTGGGGTTACTTTTATCTCTCAGTATTCATGTTCCTCGGAACAAGAATGCAGGTGTGTATGCACAGTTGTTTGAGGAGGAGGAAGAGGACTTTCATTAGGGTTTCGGAACGGGTGCGTATGCACAGTTGACAGTCGTCTTTTTCCAAACCCTAATGGATTTATGTTATATCAATTAATAATATTAATAAAATGAAATTGTGTCATGGTTGGATTTTGTTGACTAGTTGACCATGGTTGACTTGTTGACCATGGTTGAAGTTTTGACCATCATCATTACAAAAGAAAGATGCTCTTTGATTCTAGCATTTTCATTTAATGTTTGAAATGATAATGGTCATTCTTAAACCTTCCATCAACTATTTCATTTTCATTATTATTATTAATTTGATAATTCTTTTTCTTTTGGTATTATGGTTGCAAGAAAGAAAAAGATAGCTCATTCTATCATTTAGCTTCTCTCTCCTCACTTGATCTTCTTCTTTCTCTAGCAAAAGGAGAATCCTTCTCATGTGTTGAGAATCCCTCTCCTTAAAAGAAAAGCACCCCTTAGACACTCTCTACTCACTCTAGGATCAAAGGTTTAGCAAGCCGAAGATTCTAGTTCTCTCAAAGTTCGAGAAAGAGCCCGAAGGTTGAACCCTCAGGTGGATCCATCTTTGACGGAAGAAGGCAACGAGGAAGAACCATCAACCTCTACAAGTTTTCAAGAAGAAGGAGTTCAAGTTAGGTATAACCATCTTTCCGAGTAGCTAACTCTCTTTAGCTTGTATGCTAGTTTAGTTTAGAAAAGATCCCGACTTTGTTAGTCCATGTTGCCCCATGCGCTAAAAATTTGATTTTTATACCGTTTCCGCGTCCCCGTAAGAACCGGTGGTCGCAACGTGGACTTACAGTGGTATCAGAGCCTAACTAAACTTAAACTAGCTTTGTAGTAAAGTGTATGGAAGTTCGATCGAGAAAAATCGCAAAACCGGAAAAACCAAAACCCTAAGTTTCTGTTGAAATTTTTTGTGCTCTAAATGTAAAAAGTTTTACTCCTAAAATCGGCTCAGGGTTTTGTGAAAACACCCACGAAATACGATCGCATGATTCCTTCAAAGCGCCGCGGTTCCGCGGCAATGGGTGGCTTAGGCCGCGGAACCGCCGCCGTTTTGTCTCTTCTTCTGGTCCTGTTTCGTGCAGTGTTCTTCAGGTAGGGTTTTGGGATTTTTAAGATATGTCATTTGTGCCCAGATTTTCCAGAAAAGAAATTTTCTTTTGGGGGCCTATAAATCCGTATTTTTATCGAACTTTACTACACTTTGACTATGTTGGTTATATCTGTGATGTTTGTATGTATTGAACGTCGGCTAATCTCTATAAGTCGATTAGTCGGGGTTATACATCTCTGTAATCTGTGTTTGATATTGGAATGTGTATATGAATGTGTTGGACTGTCGCGGGTGAATAGCCGGGGTGGATGTGAGATGAGCTTTTGTTTTTCTTTCATTCATTTGTAACATGTAAATTGATGTAATATTATTATTTGTTTGGCCGCACAACCGGGTCGGGGTTGTAGCCGTCATTGTATAATTCTTTTTACTGTTTTTGCTCCTAGGATAGACCCATGGAGGGGTGCAAAAACTACCGAGTACTTGGCGGGTAGTTTGCCGCACCCGTAGGGGTCTTGGGTGGGGTATTGGCTATTCACCGCGACCGTGTAATCCGCTTTTCGTTGCAGGCTCGAACGGATTGCGGATTCCTAGCATATCCAATGTATTCATCTGTGATCTGTAATGTCTATCATTGCTATATTTATAACTATTTAGGCGTTGTTTATGTTTTACAGCCGCGCTAGCCCAGCCCCTGCTCTGTCGTTAGTTAAGTAACCTAACGGGTGATGACGGGGCTCC
This sequence comes from Agapanthus africanus, assembly GCA_030015575.1. Lineage (NCBI taxonomy): Eukaryota > Viridiplantae > Streptophyta > Magnoliopsida > Asparagales > Amaryllidaceae > Agapanthus > Agapanthus africanus. The sequence goes on along the minus strand of JASDDO010000031.1, from coordinate 287,698,989 downwards.
GTGGCGAATGCGAATGGCATAAGCGTACGTCATATTTTGGTTGTTTTCTGCAATGGTAGGATTAAATGATGGGACGCATTAAAAGAACTAATGCAAGAATATCACGCATTAAAAGAACTAATGCAAGATAATAAACCAAGTTAAAGTCGTTGGAACACTTTCGAAAAACCACTCGGTTCTTTTCAAAACTAACTTTTAAATGCGGAGCTTGAGCCACTCCTTCTAAAAGCTATCTCGTTCCATCGATTATATCAAGTTCACTACGTTCACGGTTCCGCCAAAACCATTCGTAGCCCTCCATCATTTCAGTTAAATATACGGTAGTATTCAAGCTATGTATTTTGACCTCACGCCAAGGCACAGTGATTGGTAGCTACCGGATATTTATCTGTTGCATAGATAGAATGCGTTGGTTTGAGACAGTCGTACTGCCATTTTGGCCTACGTCAAGGGTAGGTACGGGTGGGTTCAAATTAACCAGGATAATGATGGGAAGAACTTCACATGTGACTTATGACATTTTGACCTCACGCCAAGGTCATTAGAGCATGGGGCAAAAATCCACATCGGGAGTTTCATAAGTACTGAAACTTGCTAGATTTGCATACCATTTGGAGTGTGGTGATTCTGGTAGGATTCCTTCAGTTTCGTCACGCGATGATATTTGGATCCCGATCCTACTGTGAGTATATGCTACTCCTCGGGAAATTTCTCACTAAACGATCAATGCTATAAACCTAGTAGGTGTCTAGAAAGGTGTTAGCGGGGCTACGCCCCCAGGGAAAAGAGGTTATTTAATTAAGGAACTTCGCGAAAGCGTTGGAAAACCTCCCTCGAAGTACCGACACTGGCCTGGCTGAACGGTTAAGCAAGTATTGTGCGGTGGGATTGATCCCGACTAGTTCTTCCTTTATGGTTTGAGGAGGGATTCGAGAGACAGTGGGAGCCATCCTGTTTAGAAAAACTAAAAACCATTCTAAACTTGCAAGAGCATCGTGCTAAAGTGTTTCTTCTCTCTCTCCTAATTGCAGCGACCATTCGACATGACTGGACTTAAGTTACTTCTAGATAAAAACATACTGACAGGGCCAAACTACAAAGATTGGCTCAGGAATGTCAAAATGGCAATCACTTACGACAAGCTGGGGTATCTTCTTACCACCAAAGCTCCCTCCGTCCCAGGTCCCACCTCCAGCGTCGCGGATAAGGAAATCCGTAAGACTTGGGAGATTGATTGCGCGAAGGCCAGGTGCCTCGTGCTTGCCTCTATGGACAATGAACATCAGAGGAGGCACGAGAATATGGATTTGGAATCCATATTTCTTCATACAAAAGAACTGTATGGAGAGCAGTCTCGTATCGCAAGATACGAAGTGTCGAAGAAGTTGTTTTCGGCAAAGTTGGCCGTCGGATCATCGGTACGGACCACGTGCTTAAGATGATTGGCTACATTGAGGAGCTCGCGGAACTTGGGACCACGTTGGAAAGTGAACTCTATACGGATTTAATTCTCCAGTCCCTTCCATCCACTTACGCCCAGTTTATACTGAACTTCAACTTACAAGAAAAGGAAGTTGAACTTTCAGAGCTCCTCAACATGCTGAGGAGCGCAGAGGGCACCCTACAGAAAGGTAGGGAAACACCCGCTTTGTTTGTAGGAGGATCTTCTTCCTCTAGGTCCAAGGCAAAAGCCAAGGGAAAGAGGAAGAAAGCCACCGCCAAACCAAGAGGCGGTGTTAGTAAAGTGGGTACGAAGGGAAAGGAAAAGGCAACAATGATTGCGGGGAAGCTTGTGGGAAAGGAGGAATGCTTCTATTGTCATAAGAGTGGACACTGGAAGAAAGATTGCAGGGCTTGGAAGGCCAGGACACAGGAACTGAAGCAGGTTGCGGCTTCAGCTTCAGGTGTGTATGTTATTGAAAACTGTCTTTCTATAAACTCTACTTCCTGGGTATTGGATACCGGATCAGGATCTCATATCTGTAATTCTTTGCAGGCGTTGAGAAACCGTAGGTTTTTGAAGGCAGGTGACATGACCCTCAGAGTTGCGAACGGAGCTAGCATGGATGCTAAAGCCGTGGGGGACTATCACCTGGGAATGTCAGATGGGCATGTTTTGGTTTTGCGTAATTGCTTTTTTGTACCCAACGCAACTTGTAATATTATTTCTGTATCTTTGGTTTCTAAAGAAGGTTATGAATTTGCGTTTGTAAGTAATGTTGTAAACATTCACCTTAATCAAGTTCTGATTGGGTCAGGTGCACTGAGCAATGGTATATACGTGTTAAACCAACCACAGATTTTTAATGTCCAGAATACACACAAAAGAAAGTCTCCAGATATCAATCAGGCTTTCTTGTGGCATTGTAGACTGGGTCACATCAATGAGAGAAGGTTGACTAAGTTACATACAGAAGGGTATTTGAATCCGTTCGAATATCAATCGTATGCCACTTTTCAATCCTGTCTCAAAGGAAAGATGACAAAGACTCCGTTCACTGGACACGGAGTAAGAGCGAGCGAGCTCTTGGGGCTCGTACACAGCGATGTGTGCGGTCCAATGTCTACACTTGCGCGAAGCGGTTTTTCTTACTTCATTACTTTTACGGATGATTTTTCAAGGTTCAGACATGTCTTCTTGATGAAACATAAATCCGAAGCCTTTGGAAAATTCCAGGAATATAAGAATGAGGTAGAAAAACAAACCGACAAAAGTATCAAGATTCTAAGATCGGATCGAGGTGGAGAATACTTGAGTGCCGAGTTCCTGAACTACTTAAAAGAGAATGGGATTCTCTCTCAGCTTACTCCTCCATACACTCCGCAATATAACGGTGTATCAGAGAGACGGAACCGCACCCTATTGGATATGGTACGGTCCATGATGAGTAACGCTGAGTTACCGCGATCATTCTGGGGGTATGCACTAGAATCAGCTGCGTACCTTTTGAACCGAGTTCCCACTAAGACTGTGCCTACCACACCATATGAGTTATGGAGTGGGAAGAAACCCTATCTTCAATATCTGAAGATCTGGGGATGTCCGGCTTTTGTCAAAAAGCAGCATGCGGACAAACTCGAGGCACGCTCAGTACTGTGCAAGTTTATGGGATACCCAAAGAACACCAGGGGGTATCTTTTCTACTACGTAGAGGAACAAAAAGTCCTTGTTTCTCGTAATGCCCACTTTCTAGAACACCAGTTCTTAGAAAAGGAAATTAGTGGGAGCGCAGTAGAACTGGAAGAAATTCCAGAACCACAGACTATTACTGAAAGCTTAGTGGAACCAGAGGGTTCAAAAGAACAGGACATTCCTACGCCGCTCCGCAGGAGTAGTAGGCAGTCTCATCCGCCCGAGAGATACTACGGTTTTCTCGTAGACGGGGATAGAGAGGATTGCATCATAGATTATGATGAGCCTACTAGCTTCCAGCAGGCCGTTCAGAGCGTTGACTCGGTAAAATGGCTGGATGCAATGCGGACCGAAATGGAGTCCATGTACACCAACAAAGTATGGACGTTGGACATTGCTCCAGACGGGGTAAAACCCGTAGGATGCAAGTGGATCTTCAAAAGGAAGATTGGTGTAGATGGACAGGTTGAGACCTATAAAGCTAGACTTGTAGCAAAGGGTTTCCGTCAAAGACCTGGTTTGGACTATGACGAAACCTTTTCTCCAGTGGCTATGCTGAAATCCATTCGGATCCTTCTTGCCATTGCTGCCTTCCACGATTATGAGATTTGGCAGATGGACGTAAAGACCGCTTTTCTAAATGGAAATTTAGAGGAGTGTGTCTATATGGATCAGCCAGAGGGTTTCATTCAGAGTGGGAGCAGCAGAAAGTTGTGCAAGTTGCTTAAGTCCATCTATGGACTAAAGCAGGCATCGCGGAGTTGGAACATCTGTTTTGATGAGACGGTCAAGGAATTTGGCTTTATCAAAAATCCAGATGAACCATGCATCTACAGTAGATTTGTAGCGAGAACTGTAGTATTCCTCGTTTTATACGTGGATGACATTCTCTTAATAGGAAATGACATTCCTATGCTACAATCTGTCAAGGGGTTCTTGTCGCACAGGTTCTCCATGAAAGACCTGGGTGATGCCTCATACATCCTGGGGATCCGGATCCATCGTGATAGATCCAAGAGGATATTAGGACTTTCTCAGTCCAGGTACATCGACACCATAGTGAAAAGATTCAGTATGGAAGATTCCAAGCGCGGTAACCTACCGGCTTGTCACGGGATCACCCTCTCTAAAGAGATGTCTCCCAAGACTGATTTGGAGAGGGATCGCATGTCTATTATACCCTACGCTTCTGCGGTAGGCTCTATAATGTATGCGATGTTGTGTACCAGACCGGATGTGGCTTATGCACTGAGTGTGGTAAGCCGGTATCAGTCAAACCCTGGGGAGAAACACTGGATAGCGGTAAAGAACATTCTCAAGTACCTGAGAAGGACTAAGGAGATGTTCTTGGTGTATGGCGGAAAAGACCTCCAGATCGAGGCCTTTGCTGACTCCAGCTTCCAGAGTGACAAGGATGATTCCAAGTCCATGTCGGGTTTTGTCTTTACCCTCAATGGAGGGGCGGTGTGTTGGAAGAGCTCCAAACAGGAAACCGTTGTAGACTCGACTATAGAAGCGGAATATATCGCTGCATCTGATGCCGCAAAAGAAGCTGTCTGGATGAGGAAGTTCTTAAAAGAACTTCAGGTGGTTCCGTCCATTGTTGACCCAATACCTCTGTATTGCGACAACAACGGGGCTATAGCTTTAGCGAAGGAACCCAGGTCCCATCAGAGATCCAGGCACATCTTGAGGCGGTATCACCTGATCAGGGAGATCGTGGATCGCAAGGAGATCGAGGTTCGGAGGGTTGCTTCAGAAGAAAACACTGCAGATCCATTCACCAAGGCACTGCCCCAGACTCATTTCGAGCGGCTGATCGAGATGATAGGTCTTCGATACGCCAGTACATGGCCTTAGTGCAAGTGGGAGATTGTTAGTGTATATGCCATAGAGGCCATTACTGTATCATACTAGTTTGTATATTACTTAATGGAAGCTTGGGATATTCACCTTGTATAAACAATCTTACTCAATATAGTAGTATGCTACTTGGTTTGTTTCTACTTCAATGTGTACTTGTGTTTATTTCAGTATATCACTTATACGCATTAGTGGAGCCCTTAGGATCTTTGCTTGATTACCAGCGTTGTGATGGCAGTCACACTAGTGGGGGCTGGGTAATCTATAAGCACATCCTTATACAGGTCCCTAGTCGCAGGACTGTCGAGACAGGGCATCGATACTCCGGAGTAGACTAGCGTATGCGCTTCTCATCCCAGTGTGGGAGATGGTCTGTCCCACAGCCATCAGTACGTCGTACTGGAGATAGTATACGGGTGCTCGTTGGGTTACGAGTACACTGGACAGGACTCGTCGGGAACTGACAGGTTGGTATTATACCTATCGTCAGTTATCAGTTCCCAGGTGACATGAGTACAGCTTAGTCCGCTGACTTGACACTGTCACTTCGCCTCGAGTGTGTTCCCACTGTACTTTGATTACTACCCTACCACGGCTCAAAGGAGTCGTGCAAACGGGTAGTAGTTGGGTACAGTCCCGAAGCACTTAGAGGCAGTGACGGTTAGACAGGATTCGTCTCTCCCGGTATTGGGGGTTGACATCGCGCTGTGTCTAGGAGAGCCATTACACGAGTAGTCCCTGGCCAGGGCAAGCGAGATATACTGGTAGGCTTCCAGTGTTATCTCAGGGTGTTTTGGGCTTCACTCCGACACGACTTGTACCGCTATTAGGGGACTGACGTTTTACCGCCCCCTGGCCCGACATGCGATGTATTAGACGAACAGACCGGACTGTATGGAGACTGTCATATTTAGACTCAGTAGGAGTTCAGATGGGGTTCACCTCGTCAGCCTTCTTGTCGGCATCTACCTGGGGACCGTTACGCACAGCTAGTGCCGCTTGCGGTCTGTGGTTAAACCCACTGCCAGCGTAGTGTCGAGTCTTTAGAGTCCCACACAGAGGGTATTCGCCTCTGGGCAAAACAGAGTAGAGGTCGCATGGTTTTGCGACAGGGTTCGTTCTCATTCGCGCACTTGTGCACGTTTGGAGTCCGGACGGTTTTTACTGGCTGGCTCTGGTTTGAGTCAGATACGGGTATATGTTTTGGGGTTGCTTTTATCTCTCAGTATTCATGTTCCTCGGAACAAGAATGCAGGTGTGTATGCACAGTTGTTTGAGGAGGAGGAAGAGGACTTTCATTAGGGTTTCGGAACGGGTGCGTATGCACAGTTGACAGTCGTCTTTTTCCAAACCCTAATGGATTTATGTTATATCAATTAATAATATTAATAAAATGAAATTGTGTCATGGTTGGATTTTGTTGACTAGTTGACCATGGTTGACTTGTTGACCATGGTTGAAGTTTTGACCATCATCATTACAAAAGAAAGATGCTCTTTGATTCTAGCATTTTCATTTAATGTTTGAAATGATAATGGTCATTTCTAAACCTTCCATCAACTATTTCATTTTCATTATTATTATTAATTTGATAATTCTTTTTCTTTTGGTATTATGGTTGCAAGAAAGAAAAAGATAGCTCATTCTATCATTTAGCTTCTCTCTCCTCACTTGATCTTCTTCTTTCTCTAGCAAAAGGAGAATCCTTCTCATGTGTTGAGAATCCCTCTCCTTAAAAGAAAAGCACCCCTTAGACACTCTCTACTCACTCTAGGATCAAAGGTTTAGCAAGCCGAAGATTCTAGTTCTCTCAAAGTTCGAGAAAGAGCCCGAAGGTTGAACCCTCAGGTGGATCCATCTTTGACGGAAGAAGGCAACGAGGAAGAACCATCAACCTCTACAAGTTTTCAAGAAGAAGGAGTTCAAGTTAGGTATAACCATCTTTCCGAGTAGCTAACTCTCTTTAGCTTGTATGCTAGTTTAGTTTAGAAAAGATCCCGACTTTGTTAGTCCATGTTGCCCCATGCGCTAAAAATTTGATTTTTATACCGTTTCCGCCTCCCCGTAAGAACCGGGGGTCGCAACGTGGACTTACACATACTTTGTTGGTGTACATGGATTCCATCTCGGACCGCATTGCATCCAGCCATTTCACCGAGTCCCCACTCGTGATGGCCTACTCGAAGCTAGTTGGGTCATCATCAACCATGATGCAATCCTCGCTCCCACCATCTATGAGAAAACCGTAGTATCTCTCAGGTGGGTGAGGAACCCTACTAGATCGGCAGAGAGGCTGAGGTTCATTGGAAACTACCGAATCCTCCGGTTCCACTAAATCTTCAGTTTGAGTTTGTGTTTCTGGAACCTCTTCCAGCTCTACCACTTTTCCACTAATTTCTTGTAAGTCCACGGTAGCACCCCGGCCGTCTAACAGACGCCAAATGCGGAACAAAAACTTTTTACAACTGGCGCTATCGCTTACTATAACCCGGATCTGCCATTAAAGCTAAACTTACAAACTACAAAGAGGGTAGAAGAGTTATACCGAACGATCCGAGTCCTTCGGTCTTCAACCATCATCCCAAGCTTTGTTGCGGCTGCTCCGATCTCCTGAATCTCCAATCTTCTCGTCCAGGTGGCACCACGTCGACGGATCTTTAAATGGGCTCCCGCCTCTGAACCGAGGCTACTCGGTCGTCAAGTTTGCTAAAAGAGATGACCAAGATGATGTAGAGAATGAGTAGAACACTTTGTCTCGTTACGTCCAAAGCCGTGGACGAACGGTTAATGAAGTTGCCTTTTGGATCGGGTGAAATGAGAAATGAGGCTGTCTAATTTTCATGAACCCGAATCTAATCTTTTTCCCTTCAAATGAACAACCATGATCTTTCCTCAAGGGGGCCGGCCATATAAGTAGAGGGGGGGAGGTGAGTGTAGGAGAGATTAGAGGGTGACCATAAACCATGATACTTATCATAACCATTAATTAAAGAATGACTCACTAGAAATCATTAAATGCAAACCAATCACAATTAACCTAGTCACCTTGTCATTAAATGCACCATTAATGACCTAATGAATCACAAGCCTTGTCACCCTCTCTAGAACCTTCTAGAACACTGACTCACCTCATCAAGAAAAGATAAATCCGCATTTAACCGAATGTTAAATACGGCTGATAAAATACTGGAAACTGGCAACTTCCAAAAGTGATCCTGAAACGAATTTCAGGATAACCCCGTAATGGTATAAACATACCCGCATTTGTATTACGACCGAATACAAATGCATCTGAGACAAAGATATTATATCTACACAGTATAATACTCGGATCCGGCTTAAACCAAAGCCGACCAGTATTATCTGCCTGAAATATGACACGTGCGAAAACGCACGTGCATTTTCCGAACCCTGCCATATAACCATACGGCCTCTACAACGTTTCACCCGAACTTTGGGAAAGTGTCTGTGGGGGACTCTAATGACTCATCAACACACTGGCACTGGGTATAACCACTAGAACGTCAGAGGTACAAGCTGTACGTAACGGTTTGCTTATGTGTTGATTGGAAGGGAAGCTGACTAACGAACTCATCCATAAACCCTACTGAGCGTAACAGTGACAATATACATACAGTCCGGTCCGTTCGTCTATGAGTATCGCATATCTGCCTAGGGGCTGGTAACGTCAGACCCTCAATAGCAGTATAAGTCGTGTCAGAGAGTAGCCCAGAACACCCTGAGATACTACTGGAGTATCTACCAGTAAATCTCCTGCCTCGGCCGAGAGCTTTGTGTAATGGCTCTCCTAGACACAGCGCGATCTCACCCCTAATACCGGGAGAGACGAATCCCCTGCCGATCCGCTCACTTGCCTCCAATGTGGCTCGGGACTGTACCCAACTAAAACCTGTTTGCACAACTCCTTTGAGCGTGGTAGGGTAGTAATCTAAGCACAGTGGGAACTCACATGAGACAAATGACGATCTCAGGTCGATGAACTAACCTGTACACATGTCACCAGGGAACTGCTATCTGACGATATGTATAATACCAACCAGCATGTTTCCGGCGAGTCCTGTCCGGTGTACTCATAACCCAATGAGCAACTGTATACATCTTAGGTGATCCAACTGACACCAGTGGCTTATGAGACCGGCCACCGCCCCTCGTCGGGGTCTCGACTGTATACACTAGTCTACTCTGGAGTATCGATGCCCTGTCTCGAAACTCCCACGACTAGGGACACTTTAAGGATGTTCTTACAGATCCCAGCTCCCACGTATATGATCGCCATCATACTGCTGGTAGTCAAGCAAGAATCCTATGGGCTCTATCATCATGCAATAGTGAACTAAAGCATGTATATAATGATAAAGACAAACCAGATAGCATACTATCATCACGAGCAAGACTGTCATATCGGTATAGGTCCCGCCTCAATCATTGCAATCACGTACCTGCGATCCAATAATTGACTTTGAGGGCACTATCTCCAACAATCTCCCACTTGCACTTAAGGCTAATTATTGCAATGTCGCATACTCACAGCCTTTGTGATACCGAACACCCAACTCCTCTACTAATCAGTTTCACAAAGCTAGTTTGTAAAACTCTTGTGTTCGAAAAATAGCCACAGTGAGTGGATCCGCCCTGATGTTTCTTTCTATATCTCTCTAAATCTCAAGTTCGCGGAGAAAGCCATCTCCCGAATCGAGTAATACCTGTCTTAGAATATGTCTGAATATCTGATGGTACCTAGTTCATAAATGAACTCCAAATCCAAACTTCTTAGACTGTATCGATCACTGAACCTAATCAGTATCCAGCACCATGCCTCCCACAGTATCCTCTTAGACCACCTGTCCATAATACTGTCCCTCGTCAGAGGGAAAAACTATAACTCTGATAATCACTCTGTCATCCATGTCACCTTTGAAGCCTGGAATGATAACCGTCTCCCGAAGGAGGCTGCTGTCATCAAATCCATAGAACATTCACTTATGTTCTAAAACGGCTTCCTTATGTATCTCCAGGATTGGATTAATATAAACTTATCGCATCAGGTGCAAAAACTACATCTGGTGTGGTACTTGACATCTCATTATTGACTCAATTGCCTAAGCAAGTGATCTGCCAATCATGCACATCCCTCTCTCCTTTAGTCTCTAAGACACCTTTAGAGAGGGTGACTCCATCACCTGCATGTACACCACCATGCCAGGAGTCTTATATTCTAAAATACTATTAGAATACTGTCAAAGTACCCACATTGGGAAACTACCCAAATCTAGATCTAATACCATAGATCTAGTAACCAGAATGTCTGATATTATATCCATATCCTGTCTGGAGAAACAACTGTGTGACGACCACAGTACAACCGATCGTAGTATAGGAATTTTACTTCCTACTCTGTGTATGTCATCAAAAAAACCAGGACATCACACCCTACTACCTTCTTAATAGATCCATCTCCTATTCTGATGAAGTCAAACCCATGACTTTCACATCAAAATTAGATGATCTTATCTCCGCTATATCTGCTTAAGTCTATAAATAAACATAAGCTACTTGCCCACTATACTTCCGCTGCTCCCACTGACTATGACAACCCTCTGGCAGAATAATATCTACGTACACTTCTAAAGCTAGTTTAGAACGACGCTATACTTATCCTCCTGCCGGGTCTCATAGACTGGAACAACAGTAGTGTCAAGTCTGGATCAACAATCCCTGTCACCGTCCTTGAGGCTACCAGAGTACCTCTCGGGTGTCTGAGGTTACCCACCATATCTGCGGAGTGGCTATTGGAATGTCAAACCTGATTGAATATATAGGTCCTATTAAATTTTCCGTAATTGTTTGCGGTTCTGGAATCACTTCCAGTTCTAACATACTCCCACAACTGTTTTATGAAAAAATCCATTTTAATAAAATTGTGGAGAGTCAAGAACAATATCACTATTGATCTTCCAGATGGTAGAATGTTAACCCTTGACTAAGCCCGGGTCAACCCACAAACTGCTATTACAGAAACGTGCCTTGAGTTATCCAGAGTTTGGTTTTAAGCATAAGCTGGACAACTCCCCGTACCTTAACATCGTTAAGATATGATCCATTCTATATCCAATATAGAAACATTGATACTTATTTAATTGGAACCAGATTCAAACAATGCAACTGTCTCCAGTGCATATCAATTTAATGGAGAGAGGTTAATCAGCATTACTCAACTTAGGAATCCATCTAATTATGAGTAACCTGAAAGAGAAACAAGTTTCTCAAAACCATTACTATCAACTGAATACCATTCACAAGAATCTACATCTCCTATCCTTATGACACCTAGTTCTCTACTTTATTCTTATACCCACAACTTCTCAAAACTTAGACATTGTATTTCTACGAAAACACTTGTCTAAAAACTTAAAGAAGTCACAAGGAAATAGAACATAGTACGAGGACCAACCCCTTTGTCCTAACGGACACTGGACAACATACAATACTTTGTATAAGTCCGCTGAGTCGAATAACTCAAAAGCTGTGCATCGTAGGTTGAAAACTGTACCCAGGGGATTTCCTCAAATATCACCAATTACAACGAATTCCGATATAATGAGGATGATCACCTAATTCCCAATAACTTACTCCCACACATCATCTGTAAAAACCATACAGATATGAGAATGAAACCTGATAAATACATACCCTGGAGTAAGTATCTAATCGGGAAATCAGTTTTCCTTTAACAATGCACTGAAACATGAAAATATTTCGTAGGGGTTTCCTGGTATTCTCAGTAATGCCTCTTCCATAATCCAATTCATGACTATAACCGTATATTTCTTTGCCATCTCTCCAAATCCCTTTATTTGTCTTTAGTCATTTCCTTCTGTACACCAACGTTAGGCTAAATGGTTTTCTTCCTTCCCTACCGTTCGGCACCAGCCTATGGTTTGGAAGAAGACTATCCAGTAAGCATAATAGGTGTACCCTCCTAATACTAGGAGTACTCGTATCTTGAGAGAAGGTGATGATAAAAGACAACTGAATAATACCTTATTCTATTTCTCCCGAACTGGGAAAAACGCAAAGGTGAAATAGGAGTAGCGATGAAGTACGCGGTTTGGTCGTGAATGATAACAGTCGCAATTTACTTTTCCCTCTTTCTAATCCCTTTATGTTGTCTTTAGTTATTTTCTTCTGTACACCCTACTTAGGCTAATTGGTTTCCTTCATTCCCTACCTTTCGGCACCTGCCTATGGTTTGGAATAAGACTATCCAATAAGCGTAATAGGTGTACTCTCCTAAACCAAGGAGTCCTCGCAACCTGAGAGAAGGTGATAACAAAAGGCAACTGAATAAACTAATTCTAATTCTCCTGAACCTGGATCCATCCTCGAAGAAGTCCCTTCGAGTTCGTATATAACCATACGATGGATCTATCCAATGGAAGTGGATGTCCATAGTAATACGGGGTGTTCTGAGAAATGCAAAGGGTAAAAGAAGGAGCGGCAATGACTTATGCAACTTAGACAGTCCAAAAGCCAGTATTTTAAGAAGGTTCGGTCAACTTTGGTCACTGAGTCATAGTCTAGGGTCGGTCAAAGGTCGCTGCCAAAGAGAGAGAGAAAAGAAACACTCTGCGTGCACTCTAACCTAGATCAGAATGGTTATCATTTTATCTAATCAGGAAACCTCCCACTGTAATCTCCAATTCTCCTCCAAACCTTAAAGAAGAATTAGTCGGAATCACCCGAAGAGTATACCAACTCATCAGTGCGAATCGGGATCCAACTATCATCGCATGATAACTTGATGGAAGCCACTCAAGTTATCATACTCCAGAAGGTATGCGCATGCCTGGCAAGTTTGTTGTATGTTTGAAACTCCCGATATGATTTTTGCCCCATGCTCTTATAACCTTGGCGTTGGTCAAAATATCATAAGTCACATGCCAAGTTCTACCCATCATTGTCCAGGTCAATTTGAACCCACCCGCACATGCCCCTGACGTTGGCCAGGTATGACAGAACGACTGTCCCAAACCAACTCATCTATCTATACAACAGATGAATACTTCAGCAGCTACCAAACACTATGCCCTGGCGTTGGTCAAATGCATAGCTTGAATACTACTGAATGCCCATAAGAAATGACGGAGGGCTACGGCTGGTTTTTGGCGAAAAACCTTTAATGTAATGAACTTGATCTCGTTGAAGGAAACTGATAGCATTTTATAAAAATATAGTGGCGAAAACGTTTTGCTAAAGTGGTCATTCCCGGTGAAGGGATCTCGGCTCTTTCCTCGTGGAATGAGGTGCAGGATATTCCAACTGAATACCGCGATGCAAAGCAACTTGTAAACGACTATATTAAAGTTACTACCCTGACGTAAACTTCTGCCCAAGGGGTCACTCCCGGTGAAGGGATCTCGGCCCTTGCCTCGTCGAATGAGGTGCGGGATATTCTAACTGAATATCACTATGCAAAACAAAAGGAAACATCTTTGTAATAACACCTTTTAAAATTTGTTCCAACAACATCAAATATAGGTTTGTTTTATCCTTGCATTGATAAGAATCAATGCAGTCCCATCAATCAATCACACCAGAAAAGAACGAAAATAAAATGTACGTATATGCCATTCGCATTCGCCACCGGGTCCCGTCATCACCCGTTAGGTTACTTAACTAACGACAGAGCGGGGGCTGGACTAGCGCAGGTGTAAAACATATACATCTAATAGTATATATACCAATATACAATAATCGCTCAAGGCATGATAATATGCAACATTACAGAAAAGTAATAAGCATCACAGAACAATACAGATAATCTGGGATCCCCGGGTTTCACAGAGCCGCTGCTGAAACCCGATGTTCCCCTGGTCGTGTGGATAGCCTGTGCAATGAAACCTAGACCCCTACGGGTGCGGCAAGTTACCCGCCAAAACCTGAAGCGAGGTAGTCCCCCACAGCATAGTGAATGGAACACCCAGCACTTCACGGAATCCGGTAAATTGAGCACCCCTCCATGGGTCAACCTGTACCCCCTACGAGTGCGGCGAATAGTCTGCCAATTCTAGAGTGAGGTCCCTTTGCCTCTCAAAGCCATGAGATACGGACCCATTGCCCTACAGAACCCAGCTATCTGTGCACTCTTTCGCGGGATAAACCTAGTACAGAAATAAAAATATGTACACCGGGTACATCGACTTCAACCCGGTCGTGTCCCAAAAGAATATTATACAACAGACAGTGACGGCAGTCCACATGTTGGACGCTCGCCCCGCAATATCAAATGTACAAATAAATCCAAACTGCACTATCATTGCACCCTGCTATCCACCACGACAAATCCGCAACAACACAACACAACACAGAACATCAACGCGAATGTCACGTTCGCAAACCCGTCTAAAAGAACTATAGCAATTAGACGCGGTTTACCGATCAAATAACATTCCCGGTCGGAGATATAATGTAAATACTGTATACTAACAAATTTAAAATTTCGATCGACTAAATTTCCCGAAGTGGGCCTCACGTACAACTGCTGTACAGTAACAAAATCTGGGCCCAAAAGAATATACCAAAACCCCACAATTTCCAATATGAAGCACACTGGAAAAATTGGAGCACAGTTTCCACTAAGTCGCCGCGCTTCCGCGGTCAAACCCATGGTTTGACCGCGGATCCGCGGTGAACATGTGGGATCACGTGCCCAAATTTTCCCATAATTCTTCAAAAACCCTGCACGATTTTCTGTGATATGCAAAATAATTTTCAGACACTGTTTAAAATCGACAGAAACTGTGAACTTGGAATTTGCGGTTTTCGAAAATCCGTTCGATCGATATTTTAAACACGTTAGCACAAGTTAGTATAGCTTAATGGTGAGGCTCTGATACCACTATAAGTCCACGGTAGCGCCCCGGCCGTCTAACAGACGCCAAATGCGGAACAAAAACTTTTTACAACTGGCGCTATCGCGTACTATAACCCGGATCTGCCATTAAAGCTAAACTAACAAACTACAAAGAGGGTAGAAGAGTTATACCGAACGATCCTAGTCCTTCGGTCTTCAACCATCATCCCAAGCTTTGTTGTGGCTGCTCCGAGCTCCTGAATCTCCAATCTTCTCGTCCAGGTGGCACCACGTTGACGGATCTTTAAATGGGCTCCCGCCTCTGAACCGAGGCAACTCGGTCGTCAAGTTTGCTAAAAGAGACTACCAAGATGATGTAGAGAATGAGTAGAACACTTTGTCTCGTTACGTCCATAGTTGTAGACGAATGGTTAATGAAGTTGCCTTTTGGATCGGGTGAAATGAGAAATGAGGCTGTCTAATTTTCATTAACCCGAATCTATCATAATCTTTTTCCCTTCAAATGAACAACCATGATCTTTCCTCAAGGGGGCCAGCCATATAAGTAGGGGGGAGGTGAGTGTAGGAGAGATTAGAGGGTGACCATAAACCAAGATACTTATCATAACCATTAATCAAAGAATGACTCACTAGAAATCATTAAATGCAAACCAATCACAATTAACCTAGTCACTTTGTCATTAAATGCACCATTAATGACCTAATGACTCACAAGCCTTGTCACCCTCTCTAGAACCTTCTAGAACACTGACTCACCTCATCAAGAAAAGATAAATCCGCATTTAACCGAATGTTAAATACGGCTGATAAAAAACTGGAAACTGGCAACTTCCAAAAGGGATCCTGAAACGAATTTCAGGATAACCCCGTAATGGTATAAACATATCCGTATTTTTATTACGACCGAATACAAATGCATCTGAGACAAAGATATTATATCTACACAGTATAATACTCGGATCCGGCTTAAACCAAAATTGACCAGTATTATCTGCCCGAAATATGACACGTGCGAAAACGCACGTGCATTTTCCGAACCCTGCCATATAACCATACGGCCTCTACAACGTTTCGCCCGAACTTTGGGAAAGTGTCTGTGTGGGACTCTAATGACTCATCAACACACTGGCACTGGGTAAACGACTAGCACGTCAGAGGTACAAGCTGTACGTAACGGTTTGCCTATGTGTTGATTGGAAGGGAAGCTGACGAGCGAACTCATCCATAAACCCTACTGAGCCTAACAGTGACAATATACATACAGTCCGGTCTGTTCGTCTATGAGTATCACATATCTGCCTAGGGGCCGGTAACGTCAGACCCCCAATAGCAGTATAAGTCGTGTCAGAGAGTAGCCCAGAACACCCTGAGATACTACTGGAGTATCTACCAGTAAATCTCCTGCCTCGGCCGAGGGCTTTGTGTAATGGCTCTCCTAGACACAGCGCGATCTCACCCCCAATACCGGGAGAGACGAATCCCCTGCCGATCCGCTCACTTGCCTCCAATGTGGCTCGGGACTGTACCCAACTAAAACCTGTTTGCACAACTCTTTTGAGCGTGGTAGGGTAGTAATCTAAGCACAGTGGGAACTCACATGAGACAAATGACGATCTCAGGTCGATGAACTAACCTGTACACATGTCACCAGGGAACTGCTATCTGACGATATGTATAATACCAACCAGCATGTTTCCGGCGATCCTGTCCGGTGTACTCATAACCCAATGAGCACCTGTATACATCTTAGGTGATCCAACTGACACCAGTGGCTTATGAGACCGGCCACCGCCCCTCGTCGGGGTCTCGACTGTATACACTAGTCTACTCTGGAGTATCGATGCCCTGTCTCGAAACTCCCACGACTAGGGACACTTTAAGGATGTGCTTATAGACCCCAGCTCCCACGTATATGATCGCCATCATACTGCTGGTAGTCAAGCAAGAATCCTATGGGCTCTATCATCATGCAATAGTGAACTAAAGCATGTATATAATGATAAAGACAAACCAGATAGCATACTATGATCATGAGCAAGACTGTCATATCGGTATAGGTCCCGCCTCAATCATTGCAATCACGTACCTGCGATCCAATAATTGACTTTGAGGGCACTATCTCCAACATTTCTTTTACAAGAAATTCCTTTTTTAAAAAGGTGGCATGTTGAGCAACAAACACCTTTTGTTCCTCACTGTGGTAGAAAAAATATCCATATGAATTCTTTGGATATCCCAAAAACTTGCAAAGAACTGACCGTGCCTCGAGTTTGTCCGGATTTTGTTTTTTGACATAGGCCGGACAACCCCATATCTTAACTTGTTTAAGATATGGTCTCTTCCCACTCCATATCTCATATAGTGTGGTAGGTACAGATTTAGATGGAACTTGATTCAATAGGTATGCCGCTGTCTCCAGCACATACCCCCAGAAGGAAATAGGTAACTCAGCTGTGCTCATCATAGAGCGCACCATATCTAATAGGGTGCGGTTCCTCTGTTCAGATACACCGTTGTGCTGTGGTGTATATGGAGGAGTCAGCTGAGAGAGAATCCCATTCTCTTTTAGGAAGTCCAGGAATTCATTGCTCAAGTATTCACCTCTTCGATCAGATCGAAGGATTTTAATACTTTTCCCGGTTTGGTTCTCGACTTCTTGTTTATATTCTCTAAATTTCTCAAAAGCTTCTGATTTGTGTTTCATCAGGAACACATATCCGAATCTAGAGAGATCGTCAGTGAATGTAATGAAGTACGCAGAACCATTCCTGGCATGTGTAGACATGGGGCCGCATACATCACTATGTACCAGTCCCAAGAGTTCCGTAACTCTTTCTCCGTGTCTAGTAAACGGAGTTTTGGTCATCTTGCCTTTGAGACATGACTGGCAAGTGTCATAAGCTGAAAATTCAAACGGATTCAAATATCCATCTTTATGCAACTTAGCTAGTCGTGTCGCATTGATATGACCCAGTCTACAATGCCACAAGAAGGATTCATTCAGTTCTGAACTCTTCCTCTAGTGTGTGTTTGTTATGCTCAGAACTGTTGATTGATTTAGAACATAAATGCTATTGCACAACGTGCCTGATCCAACCAACTTTTGGTTTAGGAAAATGTTCATAACATTATCCTGTAATACAAAATTATATCCCTCTTTACTCAACAAAGAAACCGATATAATGTTGCATATCAGGTTCGGCATGAAATAGCATTCGTTCAGAATCAATGTATTACCAGTTGGCAATACAAGGTGATATTCCCCGTCGGTTTTAGCTGCAACAATTGCACCATTTCCAACCCTTATGTCTTTATCACATTCTCCAAGTTCTCTACCTTTCCTAAGCCCATGTAACTGATTACATATATAGGATCCTGACTCGGTATCCAATACCCAGGACGTAGAGCAAATGGAGAAACAGTTCTCTGTAACGAACACACCCGAAGAAAATGCATCAACATGTACTTTCTTCATTCGGGTGGCATGGGAATCCCGGTATTCCCCTATATCCTGTTCAGTCCTATAACTCTTATAAGAAAGAACGGAACCAACGTTCCCCAGCACAGTATAACATGCGGGTTCGGTCAATACATCCATATTATTATCTTGATTAAGGCATGATATGGTCGCTACCTGGAGAGAGAGAGAAGAAAACACTTTAGCGTATACTCTTGCAAGATCAGATTGGTTATTATTTTATCTAATCAGGATGGCTCCCACTGTTTTTATCAAATCTTCCTTCAAACCCTAAAAGAAAAGACTAGCCGGGATTAATTACACCCTACAATTTCGCCAATCTTTCAGCCAGGCCAGTGTCGGTACTTTGAGGGAGGTTCCCCGTGCTTTCGCACGGACCTAATTAAAGTAAACCTCATTTTCCCAGAGGCGTAACCCCGTTGACACCTTTCTAGACACCTACTTGATCGGCTAATTGTCCTGTGTAAAACTCTCCCGGGAGTAACAATTACTCGCAGTGGGTATCGGGATCCAACTATCTCATAGAAGGTATGCAATCTCATTGCAAATTTCAACACTTGAAATTCCCGATAATATTTTGCCCTAAACGATCTATGACCTTGACAAGGTTAACAAACCATAGACCGTGAGTCAAGTTCAACCAGTCATTTCTTGATTGAATTAAACCCACCCGCACGACCCTTGACAAGGTCAACAAGACCGTATGACTATCCTAAAACAATCTGCATCATATGCATAAACAGATAAATACTGGTCAGCTACCGCACACTACGCCTTGACAAGGTCAACAAACGCAGCACGAATACTAAGCAGGACTTATCTGAAATGAAGGAGGGCTACGACAGGTTTTTCTGAAAACCTATTGCGTAATGAACTTGATATCGTCGTAGAATCGCGTGAATTTTGAAATGGAGTGATTTTGAGGCTTTCATTAGTTTTTCTAAAGAGGTCACTCCCGGTGAAGGGATCTCGGCTCTTTCCTTATGGAATAAGGTGCAGGATATATCATATACATCACTATGCAAAGCAAAACTCCAAAAGCAACCAAAAGCAAACCGAGTGTTGTAGCATCTGCCAGTTTTGCTAAAGAGGTCACTCCCGGTGAAGGGATCTCGGCTCTTTCCTCATCGAATAAGGTGCGGGATATATCATATATATCGCTGTGCAAAGCAAAACTGTAGCTACCCTTTTTATTAAAATTTGATTCTACAACATCTTTTAGGTTTCTTTTCTTTCATTAATCACATTAATGAAGTCCCATCATTTAAGTCACCTAAACATCACAGATAAATACGACGTACACTTATGCCATCCGCATTCGCCTCGATGTCCCCTCGTGCACCATTAGGTTAGGTAACTAACGGCAGAGCAGGGCAGGGCTAGCGCGGGTGTAAAACATAAGTAACTCCTATATAATATATCATATATACTATATATAGTATTTATCACAGAACATCAAATGATCACATCACAGATATCGCAGCAGAAGAAACATATGAAACATTGGATATACTAGGACGTCCGTGTTTTATTTTGAGCCTCTATAAAACACGGATTCCACGGTCGCGATGAATAGCCAAACCCACACCCCTATACCCCTACGAGAGCGGCAAGCAACCCTACCAATTCTGGAGTTAGGAGACCCGGACTCGACTCCTCGAGTTGGTCTCCCACTGGACTCCAGAACCCGGTTACTTGTGCTCTCCTCCTTGGGTCTATCATAGTGCGGAAAAGTAAATAATATACAAAAGGTGACATCAACCTCATCCCGGAAGTGCCCCAATAAAAGAATATTACATACAATTTATTTTACATGAATGAAAATAAAAACTCTCATCTCACATAAAAACCCCCCGGCTATTCAAAACGCAACGATCCAATATAACATATCCAGCAACACATAACATCACATGTCATCAACGTAAGTAAATATGCGCATCCCAATTTTCGTTGACATATAGCAACGAAACCGGCGATATCACATATTACACTTACGGTCACAGAAAAGAAAGTGTAAAACTACAACATTTGGAATCCACAATCTCTTTAGACATCGTAAATCCGAAATATCACATATTTCGCATTTCATGCCTAACTGTAAGAATTCCACATATTGTATCACATTCCAGATAAATAGACAGTATTAAACTTTCCGATCGAATAATCAAATACCCAAGATTTCCATAATAGCTCAACACTTGAGCGGAGTTCAAAAATTTCAGAATACGTCACAGTAGCAACGGTCCAGCCGTAGAAGGGTCAAGCCAACGCCTCACATGTGGCACGCCGTACTGCCCCAAACCCTAAGGTTCAAAGGGCAGTTCAAGACGGTCACATAATCGAGTTAAGGTTTGTTGTCTTCTAGAGGGTCCATCGCATCACATGCACGTTTTTCCGGAAGATTTAAACCCGAGAAAAATTCAACACTTGAATGTTTTTCGTACCGGGAAAACATTGAGTTAATGATATTCGTTCGAACATTTTAGTACTTTCTAAATTATCCGGAATAACATAACAAAATTAAATTCTCCGATCGAATCGACGATTACAAAATAGACCCCAAAATACTCAACACTAGAGTCAGTTTAAAAATACCAATAAAACAGAACAATCAGATACAAGAATTACTGTGCAAACCAACTGTCAAAGTATCACTGTACGGCCGCGGTTCCACGGCACAAGCAGGGTATTGCCGCGGAACCGCGGCGGTCCGTACATATTACGTCACCAATTTTGCTCCGTAATTCTTATAAATACCTGCTGTATTTTTAGGTATTTTTAATTCTTAAAAAACCCAGATTTTGGAAAAAGTCCAGAGAGGGGTTGATTTCGACGTTGTCGGGTTCGTTCGGAGTTTTAACTTCGTTAATTCATCGTCTAATGCTCTAGCTAGGCTCTGATACCACTGTAGGGTTACTAGGAACACTAACAAGGCTCTACAAGACATCGACCATGCCAAAATTAAATTTTTATGTGCCGAATAACACAAAGCAAGATCGTATACTAGAGTTTAGGCGAATCAATTAGCAAGTAAACAACTTTACTCTAAAGGGATAAGAAATACAACCTTTGTAGATCGTTCCTCCACTTCTTTAGCTCCTTGATGAAGTCCCTTCGCTGCGATCGTGGTTCTCCCGGACCCTTGCATGGCTTCACGAGGCGAAAGGTGCGACCTTACTTGAAGTCTCCGAGGCCGAAGATGATCCACGTCGAGGGAATTCCGACTCAAGCTTCCACTTCACTAACTTGAGAATTAGTGAAGCAAACACCCTATACTAAAGTGCTAATCTAGTAGAGGATGGAGAAATAGGAAGTGGGTTCTCTTTAGAATTTTATTTCTCACACTCTTTCTCACTTTGGATCAAACCCTAGCAAGCTTTTTCCTTTTCACAATGAAGAAGAAGAAGAAAAGAAAAAGATGAGGATAATGATCAAGTGAGAAGACTAACCATGATGAATGAGTATCATATACTAACTCTTGTAGAGACTTAACCCTAGGCTAATCTTTATGGTTGGGTTAAGAAATATCCATAGTAAAAACAAAACCAAGTTGAATTAGTCAATGCATCCACAAGCTTCCACAAGCTTCATGCATTTTCTAATCCTCCACTTGAATTTGTAATTACTTTAGATATTAAAAACCCAAAATAAAAATTAGCATAGTGTAAGTCTCATACACCCATGGATGATGTATCATCAACCATGATACAAACTTACAACACATTTTAATATATATCATATATATAGTAAAGATGTGTACATGTGAGAAAAAACCCTAAGTGAACATGTGTTAGTAAATGTAAACTAGTATATCTAATATACAATTATACACTTAATTATTAAATCAACACTTGACTTAATAATCCGGTCATATCTCATATAACCGGCTAACATCCATTGTATCGACTCATCGAATCAACACTTGATTCGATAACCCGATTATATCATATATAACCGACCAATACAAAAAGTGGCGAGAATAGAATACGGTATCATATACACGCATTATTCTCGGTCCTGCACATATCACATACGTGCTCCTATTTCGTTTTGCCTGAGCCAGTAAAACCTCTATGTAGGACTCTAAAGACTCGTCAATACGCCGGCAGTAGGTGATGATCACATCAAGCACCCACAAGCCGTCAGCGGTACTAGCTGGACGTAACGGCTACCCGGGTATTGAGCGATCAGAAGATCAGCAAGCAAGCCCGCTCCAACTTCTGTAAAAGCCTGCCGGTAACACTTCCCGTACAGTCCGGTCTCCTCGTCTGATATGTCGCATATCGAGTCTAGAGGTGGTAAACGTCAGACCCCAATAACCGATAAGTCGTGCCGATGTGAGGCTCATAACGGGTCGAGAAACTACTGGTAACACTTACCAGTAAATCTCTAAATCAGCCCTGGCCAGGGACTTCCCTGTTACGGCCAATCGAGCACAGCGCAACATCAACCCCCAATACCGGGAGAGACGAAACCCCTCCTATCGCTCATTGCCTCCATGTGACTCGGGACTGTACCCAAAAACCACCGTTTTGCACGCCCTCATGGACGTGGTAAGGTGGAAATCAAAGCACAGTGGGAATCATACATGACTCTATGACGATCTCGGGTCTACAGACTAACCTGCACAAGTGTCACCAGAGAACTGCCATCTGACGTGAGGTATAATACCATCTGGGAGTTCTCGGCGAGTCCGTCCAGTGTACCCAGTCTCCACTGAGCACCCGTATACCATCTCTGATGTCAAACACCAATGGATATGGGATCATCCATCGCCCATCTCATGGGTCGAAAAACGTATACGCTAGTCTACACTGGTATATCGATGCCCCGTCTCGATACACCCACGACTAGGGACCTTGAAGGATGTACTTATAGACTACCATGTCCCCACTTGTATGATCCTCATCATAGTCCAGGTAGTCAAGTACACATCCTAAGGGCTTTACCAACATGTAACTATAAGACAGTATAAAGAGACAAGTATACATGTTAAAGTAAAGTGCAACCAGATAGCATACTATCATATCGAGCAAGAAAGTCCTCTCTATATATGTCCAAGCATCCAATATAATATACATCATCTGTACAATACTGGCCTCTAGGGCATACATACAACTAACACCGTCAGGAAGAGGGTGTAACGCGATATTCCACCTTGCGTGGTAATAAAGATAAGACCTAACCTGGCTTTGATTATGGGAGTGTTCGCTGCTTCATAGAAGACGTTCCATCGAAGTAGAGCTCCCATCGAGAATCATTTTCTTCTTTCTTCTCCTCGACTGCGTCGAACGCATGTTCATCCGGTAAATCACAGTTTATTGGAGAATCGGCTGGTACAGGATGTTTCGCAAAGAAGTCGGTGATGGCTTATCCTTTCACCGCTTTGAGGGGTCGATATGTTATTGAGAATTCCATCAGTAGCAGAGCCCATTTGGCAAGCCTTTCCGTTAGCATGGCTTTTGGCATCAGATACTTTAAAGGATCCACTTTTGATATGAGATGGACCTCATGCGCCAAGACGTAGTGTCTGAGCTTCGTTATTGCGACGACCAGCACTAAGCAGTGTTTTTCGACGGGGAGTAGTTGCTTTCTGCCCCTAGGAGAACTTGACTTAGATAGTATAGAGCTCTCTCCTTTCTTTGATCGTTCTCTTGTTCCCATAGCATGCCTAAAGAATCTTGAAGGGCCGTTGTATATAGGATAAATGGCTTTCCCTTAACCAGAGTGGCCAATACCAGCGGATTTTGCGGGTATTGATTGATTTCGTTCAGTGCATTTTGGCATTTCTGAACCCAGGCGAACGGGGTCCCCTTCTTCGTCAGATGGCTGTAGGGACGACATTTTCTGGAGAGGTTGACTATGAATCACCGGATGTATGTGAGCTTTCCTTGGAGAGATCGCAATTGTTTGAGGGTTCTTGATGAGGGCATTTCCATACTTGCCTTGATCTTTGAGGAATCAATTTTGATACCTCGATGGCGGACAATGAAGCTTAGGAATTTGCCTGAAGAGACTCCAAACGCGCACTTTAGAGGGTTCATCTTCAGATTATACTTCCGAAAACGCTCGAACACGATCTTTAGATGCCCCCATTGTTTCTCATGAGATTTATTTTTAACCACAAGTTCGTCGATATAGCATTCGACGATATTGTGTATGAGGTCATCGAATATCTTTGTCATGGCCCTTTGGTACGTAGCTCCGGCGTTCTTCAAACCGAAGGGCATTACCTTGTAGCAGAATACACCCAACAGAGTCTGGAAGGCGGTATGCTTCTGGTCTTCAGGATCCATCTTTATTTGGTTGTATCCTGAAGATCCATCCATGAAGGAGAAAACTTCGTGGGTGGATGTGTTATTGATCATCAGCTCGGTAACAGAGGCTGGAAGTCCTCTTTCGGGCATGCCTTATCGAGGTCCCGAAAGTCCACGCAAATGCGAACCGCCCCATTTTTCTTCATCACCAGAACGTTGTTAGCGATCCAGTCGGGATATTGAACTTCTTGGATGAAGCCGGAGTCGATTAATTTCTTGACTTCGGCGTTGATACTCATCTCGAGTTCAAACCGCATCCTTCTTGGTGCCTTCTTGACTGGTTTCATCTCTGGCAATATGGCTAGCTTGTGCACCGCTACCTCTGGATCTAAATCCGGCATTTCGGAGTAGTTCCAAATGAAGCAGTTTTTGTACTGCATAAACACATCTTTTAACGTGGCTACCTGTTTTTCGGACAGCAACTCACTGACAAACGCCGGCCTCAGATTTTCGTCCATTCCTAAGTTGATTTTTCTTAGGTTGTCTGCTATGGTGTGTATCCCATCCTCCAGCTCTTTTGGTGCCGGTGGGAATTCTGAGATCTCCTCGTCATCGTCTTCATTTTTGAAGCATCCGAAAAGGTCAATCATATTCTTGTCCCCTCCCTCTCTTGAAAGCGTTATCATATGACAAGTATGAGTCCGCTTTTATTTTGGCGGCCGAGCTGGTCCCAACCTAATGGTATGTCTTCTTTGGCTCGTGCTTTTGCGGCGGATCTATCCTCCAATTATCGGATAATATAAACATGCCTTATTGATATTGGTCCTCCACCCAGTTCTTGAACGTGAAACAGTCTTCATGAAGGTGACCTATTGCTCGGTGATGGTAGCAATAATCCGGGTGATGAACTTCATTTATCTGTTCAGGATGCCGAGATTCTAGAAGCGTCATCATTTGGTGTTTCATGACAACGCTGAAGATCTTCCCTGTCTTGTCCCGAGGGAATGAATATTTCCGACCCATCTTCTTTATGAGGGACGGGCTAAGAGCGAACTTTTCTCGCTTAGAGGGCGTCTTGGACTTTTTTTGTTGTCCTTGAGCGTTGCTTGCAATTGTCGCCTTATTCTCGTCTCCGCTTCAGGAATACACAGTGGGTTGTGGATGGAGAGTATCATGATCGACTTCTTCCACTGATTTCTGACTAAGATGCTGCGTGTCTTGGCCTTTTCAATAATATCCATCTCGCGACCGTGGTTGTCTCAGCTGGCTTAACAAGCTTCTTTTATTATCTTGTCAATTTTCTATTTGAGCGACGGACTTAAATTTCTTCGAGCGAGACTTTTCTCTTGTTCAGCAATATGGCTGCTTGGAGAAACATTTTCTTCTCCATTCGAGCAGTTTATGGCGTGGCAGCTGTAGATTTGCTCCCGCTTCTTGGACTGAACATATCCCAGCCCAGTTGTGTCCATCTTCCCGTTGAGCTTCTTTTGTTGAGTCCCGGAGATATCCCAAATCTTTTTATAGAATTGGTCTTGCCGAACCGTTTGTTCGAAAGACACACATTGGTGTTTTAACAGCTCTTTTAATCCCTCCGCATAATATATTAGCATACGAATGGGCTGGAACTTGTCAAGAGTGGGGTTGACACCATGCCGGACTTCTTTTTCCACCTTAGTCTTCATAGATTTGTAGAAGAGAACCACCTTTTCACTTTTTCGTCATAGAGACACGTAGAAAGTTTCTAGCTCCTGCACGCTATATTTATTGACCGCGTCAAGTTCCCTGTAGTGTTGAGGCTGAGTCATCATAATATGTTGGCTCTGATTCGCTTCGGCAAGAGTGTGCGTTGATGCGCGTATGGAGAACACTGCATTAGTCTCGTCATCGGATTCGCTGCCAAAGATGAAGTAGGGGTCGAGGGTCCGGATTTATTGTTCTCCTTCTGAGGCTTGTAGGGTGTTTTTCGACACCCCAATGAGATGGGAATACTCGCGCGCTTGTCAGGCGCATTACAGATTCCCCTGCCTAGGGTAGGCTGGGGTTTATTGATTGTGGGGATCCGAATCTCCGGCAGCCACGGACTTAGCTGCCGTTAATTACCCCTCGCCTTTGGAGCGAGGAAACCTCCGATTGATGGGTTAAACTGGTCATGCAAACTCAACGTGCAGTGTTGTGTTTTGAAAGGGTTTTGGATATATCGGGGGCCCCACAGAGTTTTTACGGGGGTCCCGCTACCCGGATAGCGGGCTGGAGGTCAAGGGGGGCTAGCAACCTTTTTGTGGGGTACGGGGCAGCGCCCCGTTAGAAATTTTTTTTCTAACAGGGACAGTGTCGTGGAGTGTGTGTGTGTGTGTGTGTAAAGGAAAAGGGCATCCAACGAATGCGTGGGAGAAAGCGCTCAGGCGCTAGCGCCTCACGTGCAAGGCACGTGGGCGCTCGGGTGCTAGCGCTAGCGCTTTGAACGCCAGGGCACTAGAGCTTTGGGCGCTAGTGCCTCATGTGCCAGGTACGTGGGCGCTCGGGCGCCAGAGCGCTTAGGCGCTAACGCTTTGAGCGCTCGCGCTTTAGGCGCTAACGCTTTGAGCGCTCGGGCGCTAGCGCTTTGGGCACTAGCGCCCCACGTGCCAGGCACGTGGGCGCTCGGGCGCTAGCGCTTTGAGCGCAATGGCGCTAGCGCTCTGGGCGCTAGCGCCTCACGTGCCAGGCACGTGGGCGCTCGGTAGGCAAAAGGGACTTCGTCCCTGCAATGGGAGTTGTACTCCCAGAAAGGAACACTTATTATTTTGTGTGTGTGTGTGTGTGTGTGTGTGTGTGTGTGTGTGTCTATATGAGGAGTTAAACTCCTAGGATATTTTGAAGCTGATGAAGGGGGCTTCTTCTCTTGAGCCCTGGATCTTCCCCAAAGTAGGGTTTTTGGTGATGTGTCTCCTTCTTCTTCCTATCGTTTGGCCGGATCTTGGAGAAAAGGGGTGAGATTTAAAAATCTCCCCCTTCTGAGATCTAATGGAAGATCTAAGCTCCCTTTTATGGGTTTCGTGGTGAAAAACAATTTAGTTTTGGAAAAACAAGAGTAAAACTCTTGATTTAATTCAAAAGGAGAAGAAGGTTTTTAGAACCTTGAGGACGGAGAAGATCACAGATCTTGATTCTTTTGGAGAGAGAAAAAGTTGAGATATTTTCATTATCTTTGCCTTTATAAGCTATACACTTTACATATAGCCCCTTGGGCTTTACAAAAATGGCATTTTGCCTATCCCATGGCTCATGTGTCATTTCTTTTTGCACATAAGCCATGGGCTTTACGAAAATTTGTCTTTATGCCCATTTTCTTACATTTATTCATAAAATAAAATAAATACAACAAATTTTTTATTTTAGCATAGGGGGAGGCCGACCGCTTCATGTTCGGGCTCGACTCGGGTATGGGCCCACTTGGCTTAGGGTTGACCTTGACTTTGACTTGGTCAACCAGGGTGTAATTTTCGACCCTAACAAAGTACCACCCCATCAATGAATGCACACCGCATGCATGAGTTGTGTGCACGAAATTGATGGATCTTGAGGTTGGGCTTCGAGGTGGAACATCATTCCAGGGGCGGAGCATCATCCGGTTTGCGGAGCATAATTCCAAGGTCGGAGCATCATTTCGAAGAGTCAGAGCATAATTCCGAAGAGTAGATGCATGATTCCAAAGATCGGAGCATCACTCCGAAGAGCGGAGCATGAATCCAAGGATCGGAGCATCATTCCGAAAAGCGGAGCATGATTCCAGGGATCGGAGCATGATTCCAAGGATCAGAGCATAATTCCGAGGATTGGAGTGGCAGACATTCTGACCGAAGCATAATTTCGATGCATAGGTTGATTCCCAGACGAAGCATAATTCCGACAGGGAAAGCAGATACTCCGAGGCGAAGCATGATTTCGACACGGGGTACATTCTGAGACGAAGCATGATTTCGACGCAGAGCTTGTTAGTCGACTTGATTCCAAGGCGGACCTTAATTCCGACGGGGAGGTCGTTGGTTGATTCCGAGCCGAAGCATAATTCCGACAGGGAAAGAAGGTACACCGAGGCGAAGATTGATTTTGACGCGGGGTACACTCTGAGACGAAGCATGATTCTGACGCAGAGCTGGTTTGTTGATTTGATTCCGAGGCGGAGCATAATTCCGGCAGGGAAGGTAGATATCCCGAGACGAAGCATGATTTCGACACGAGCTAAATTCTGGGATGGAGCATGATTCCGCTGCAGAGGTTGTTGGTTTGATTTGATTTGGGTTGACATCAGCATCGCTACACTGGAATATGGTACCAGGAGCGAATCATCATCTGTCATGAGAGGATTTAGGGATTTTTGTTTTTGTTTGGCATCTGCATTGCTGCACTGGAATAATGCCAGGAGCAACTCATCATTTGCCCCGAGAGGATTTGGGAATTGATGGCTTAGGAGGCAGGTTTAGATCCCTATCACCTAAGACTTTTCAATTTTATGGGCCGTAAGGGTCCCATAAAAGCATTTTCTCCATACGAGTCGAAAGGGATCTCGTAGGTGTATTTTCTCGTTAGGAGTCGTGGGAACTCTTAAGTGTGTTGCTCCTTTGTGAGTCGTAAGGATCTCACGTGGGAATTTTCTCCTCACAAAGTCGAGAGGACTTTGCGAGTGCATTTCATCTCTTTTTCACGAGTTGCGCCCTTTCGGGTTTTCACAAACCCGGCAATCTTGTTCGGGTTTTCATCCGTGCCTATTTTGCTTGTGGACATACCCGTTTTTTTTGGGAATCTTCATCGCCGGTGGGACTTTGAATGTGGTCCCGCCGGCAGGACTTAGGATTGTTTTACGCCCGTGGATTGTATACGGTTTTGCAGGATGTATGATCCATACCGTAGGGCTGAAAAAATTTCGGGACTTTGTTGGCGTTTGCATCACTGCACTGGAATATGGTACCAGGAGCGACTCATCATTCGCCGTTGGGGTATGGGATTTGGAATTTGGTTGGCATCTGCATCACTGAACTGGAATAGGTACCATGAGCGACTCATCATTCGCCACTTGGGAATTTAGATTTTGGCCGGCTTCTGCATCGCTGCACTGGAATATGGTACCAGGAGCGACTCATCATTCGCCATTGCCTATTGGGAAGTGATGGCTTAGGAGACGGGTTTAGATCCCTATAACCTAAGGCTTTTCAATTCTATGGGCCGTAAGGGTCCCATAAAAGCATTTTCTCCCTACGAGTCGTAAGGATCCCGTAGGTGCATTTTCTCCTTAGGAGTCGTGAGGACCCCCAAGTGTGTTTTTCCTTTGTGAGTCGTAAGGAACCCACGAAGGTTTGTTCTCCTCATGTATCGTGAGGACACATGAGTGGGTCTTCCCAATGGACCATAATTCCAAGGACGAAGACCGGCCGCCGGACTGGTGATTGCAGTGGGGCATGGGTGTGATGAGAATTATTTGAGCCCGTGGAATGTATACGGTAGTCAACTTGGGGACCAACCGTAGGGCTGGGAGAATTTTGGGAAATTGAATTTTGGTTGGCGTTTGCATCGCTGTACAGGAATATAGTACTAGGAGCGACTCATCATTCGCCATTTGAGAGTTTGGATTTTGGACGGCGTCTGCATCGCTGCACTGGAGTATGGTACCGGGAGCGACTCATCACTCACCGTTGGGACATTCAGATTTTGGTTGGCGTCTGCATCGCTGCACTGGAATATGGTACCAGGAGCGACTCATCATTCACCTTTTTTTTTACCGCGATTGCTCTATCATTTCAGCTTTTCTTATCGCGAAGGTCGTGATTGCCCTATCATTTCGGCTTTTATTCGCGGTTGCCCTATCATTTCGGCTTTATTTTTTATTTATTTATTTACACATTTTTTTATTTACACATTTTTCTTACATTCCCAGTTTAACGACTTAGATGTCGATTATTCCCAGTTTAATGACATGGTGGACAATTGTTTTCAGAGAAAGGCAGATGTCTGGGAGAATCGGTTTCACGAAGAACTTCGGTCTCCGTTTGTATGAAATTGGCGGTCGCAGCTGGACTGTTTGTTAACACACCTTTAGACAGTTCTATCTCTCCTGCCTTGTATTGCTTTTCGACCCAATCTTTGAAGACGAAGCAGTTCTCAATGGCATGACGTATCACTCTGTGATAGGGGCAGTATTTGGGGTCGTCGGTCATATTCGCTTCTTGCGGTCTTCGACTCTGGCAGTTGTAGACCATTCCTCAGGGCGTCTTTGAATATTTTATGGATTTTGTCTCTTCTGAAGGAATAGATCTTATCCAGCTTCTCTTTCAGTGGAGATTCTCCTCCCTCTCCGAACACTGGTTTCCGAGGCTGGTTGGCATTAGGCCCGCTCATCTCTTGCTTATTTCGGCTAGCCGAAGTGTTAAAAGATTTAGAATCGTCAGAATTTCTGCCTTTGCGATTATCGTCCTTTCGGTTTCTCCAGGACCTATTTTTATTTGGGAATCCGAGGAGGACTCCTGCTTTGAGCGCTCCAACATCTGTACTTTTTCTGGTCAGCTTTTGGAATGTTTTTGAGACCCGCGGTGCATAGAAATGGGGCCATCAAATTGTTGAGATTTCCGACGAGGAGACTGACAGATTGGTCCTGCTCTATCGGCGGTTCACATTTGACGGAGAGATTGCGCCATCGGGTTATAAAATCTGTGCTGCTTTCGTTGTTCTTTGGCTTGGTCCTTATGAAGTCGGCGATGGTGATCTTATCGCTGAGGCTCATGAACTTCTGCCGAAACAGAGACTCCATTTGGACGAAAGTTGTGATGGAGCCATCCGGTATGCTCGCGTACCAGTCGAAAGAAACATCGGCCAAGCTATTAACGAACTGGCGGAGAAGAAGCGCATCATGTAAGTACACGGTAGCGCCCCGGCCGTCTAGCAGACTCCAAATGCGGAACGAAAACTTTTTAGCTGGCGCTATCGCATACTATTACCCGGATCTGCCATTAAAGCTAAACTAACAAACTACAAAGTGGGTAGAAATGTTATACCGAAAGATCCGAGTCCTTCGGTCTTCAACCATCATCCCACGCTTTGTTGCGGCTGCTCCGATCTCCTGAATCTCCAGTCTTCTCGTCCAGGTGGCACCACGTCGACGGATCTTTAAACGGGCTCCCACCTCTGATCCGAGGCAACTCGGTCATCAAGTTTGCTAAAAGAGATGACCAAGATTGATGTAGAGAATGAGTAGAACACTTTGTCTCGTTACGTCCAAAGCCATGGACGAACGATTAATGAAGTTTCCTTTTGGATCGAATGGAAATGAGAAATGGATCACATCTAATTTCTATCAACCAAAACTATCAAAATCCTTTTTCAAGCAACCATATCAATTCAAGAGAGGGGGGGCCAGCCATTTTAAGGAGGAGGGAGGTGAGTGTGAGTGTAGGAGGGGGAAGGTGACCACAAGCATTTATTGATGAATGAGTCATAACAACACCTTGCATCTCATTAATGCATACAATGAATCAAATAAACCTAGTCATCAACTCATTTAATGACCAATTAATGCACTAAGCCACCTCACCATCCTAGTCACCATCTAGAACCTTCTAGAAACATGACTCACCCAAAAAAAGATAAATCCGTCTTTAACCGAATGTTAAAGATGGGTGATAGAAAATGGAAACTGGCAACTTCCAAAAGCGATCCTGAAACGAATTTCAGGATAACCCCGTAACAGTATAAACATACCCGCATTTGTATTACGACCGAATACAAATGCTACTGAGACAAAGATATTATATCTACACAGTATAATACTCGGATCCGGCTTAAACCAAAGCCCACCAGTATTATCTGCCCGAAAGATGACACGTGCGTAAACGCACGTGCATTTTCCGAACCCTGCCATAAAACCATACGGCCTCTACAACGTTTCGCCCGAACTTGGGAAACTGTCTGTGGGGGACTCTAATGAATCATCAACAAACTGGCACTGGATATAATCACTAGCACGTCAGAGGTACGAGCTGTACGTAACGGTTGCCTATGTATTGATTGGAAAGGAAGCTGACGAGCGAACTTATCCTGAAATCCTACTGAGCCTAACAGTGACAATATCCGTACAGTCCGGTCCGTTCATCTAAAGAGTATCGCATATCGAGTCTAGGGGGGTGGATAAAGTCAGACCCCTAATAACGCGATAATTCGTGTCGGTATGAAGCCCATCACCTCCTGATAAAGTACTGATCCAAATCAGTAATTCTCCATTACCTCGGTCGAGGATTTCTAGTGATGGCCACCTGTGCACTGTGCAACATCAACCCCCAATACCGGGCGAGACGAATCCCCGACGATCCACTCACTGCCTCCATGTGGCTCGGGACTGTACCCAACTAAAACCTGTTTGCACGTCTCATTTGAGCGTGGTAGGGTAGTAATCAAAGCACAGTGGGAACTCACACGAGACAAGTGACGATCTCAGGTCGACAAACTAACCTGTACACATGTCACCAAGGAACTGCTATCTGACGATATATATAATACCAACTAGCATGTTCCCGGCGAGTCCTGTCCGGTGTACTCATAATCCAATGAGCACCTGTATACATCTTAGGTGAACCAACTAACACCAATGGCTTGTGAAACCGGCCACCGCCCCTCGTCGGGGTCTCGACTGTATGCACCAGTTTACTCTGGAGTATCGATAACCTATCTCGAAACTCCCACGACTATGGACACTTTAAGGATGTGCTTACAGACCCTAGCTCCCACGTATATGATCGCTATCATACTGCTGGCAGTCAAGCAAGAATCCTATGGGCTCTATCAACATGCAATAGCGAACTAAAGCATTTATACGATGATAAAGACAAACCAGATAGCATACTATCATCTCGAGCAAGACTGTCATATCGGTATAGGTCCTCCCTCAATCATTGTAATCACGTACCTTCGATCCAATAATTGACTTAGAGGGCACTATATCCAACAATCTCCCACTTGCACTTAAGGCTAATTATTGCGATGTCGCATACTCACAGCCCGTGTGATACCGAACACCCAACTCCTCTACTAATCAGTTTCACAAAGCTCGTTTGTAAAACTATTGTGTTCGAGAAATAGCCTCAGTGAGTGGATCCGCCCTGAAGTTTCTTTCTATTCTCTCTTAATCTCAAGTTTGCGGAGAAAGCCATCTCCCGGATTGAGTAATACCTGTCTTAGAATATGTCTGGATATTTGATGGGACCTAGTTCATAAATGAACTCCAAATCCAAACTTCTTATACTGTATCGATAACTGAACCTAATCAGTATCCAGCACCATGCCTCCCACAGTATCCTCTTGGACCACCTATCCATAATACCGTCCCTCGTCAGAGGGAAAACTATAACTCTGACAATCAATCTATCATCCAGGTCACTTGGAAGCCTGGAATGATAACCGTCTCCCGAAGGAGGCTGCCGTTATCAAATCCATAGAACATCCATTCATGTTCTAAAACTGCTTCCTAATGTTTCTCCAGGATTGAATTAATATAAACTTATCGCATCTAGTGCAAAAACAACATCTGGTGTGGTACTTGACATCTCATGATTGACTCAATTGCCTAAGCAAGTGATCTGCCAATCATGCACATCCCTCTCTCCTTTAGTCTATAAGACACCTTTAGAGAGGGTGACTCCATCAACTGCAGGTACACCACCATGCCAGGAGTCATCTATTCTAAATACCTTTAGAAACTGTCAAAGTACCCTAATTGGGAAACTACCCAAATCTAGATCTAAAACTATAAATCTAGAAACCAGAATGTCTGATATTATATCCATATCCTTTGTGGAGAAACAACTGTGTGACGACCACAATATAACCGATCGTAGTATAGGAATTTTACTTCCTCCTCTGTGTATGTCATCCAAATACCAGGACATCACACCCTACTACCTTCTTAACAGATCCATCCCCTATTCTGATGAAGTCAAACCCATGATTGTCACATCAAAAATAGATGATCTATCTCCGCTATATTTGCTCAAGTCTATAAATAGACATAAGCTACTTGCCCACTATGCTTCCGCTGCTCCCACTGACTACGACAACCCTCTGGCAGAATAATATATACGTATACTTCTAAAGCTAGTTTAGAACGACGCTTAACCTCCTGCCGGGTCTCATAGCCTGGAACAACAGTAGTGTCAAGTCTGGGTAAACAAGAACCTCCCTGTCACCGTCCTTGAGGCTACCGGAGTACCTCTCGGGTGTCTGAGGCTACCCACCATATCTGCGGAGTGGCTATTGGAATGTCAAACCTGATAGAATATATAGGTCCTATTAAATTTTCCGTAATCGTTTGCGGTTCTGGAATCACTTCCAGTTCTACCATACTCCCACCACTGTTTTCTGAAAAAAAATCCATTTTACTAAAACTGTGGCGAGTCAAGAACAATATCACCATTGATCTTCCAAATGGTAGAAAATCAACCCTCGTCAAAACCAGGGTCAACCCACAAACTGCTATTACAGAAACGTGCCTTGAGTTATCCTGTGTCTGGTTTTAACCATAAGCTGGACAACTCCCCGTATCTTAACAACGTTAAGATATGAACCATTCTATATACAATATAGAAATAGAGGCACTAAGTTAATTGGAACCAGATTCAAATCATGCAGCTGTCTCCAGTGCATATCATCTTAATGGAGAGAGGCTAATAAGCATTACTCAACTTAGGAACATATATCCAATTATGAATAACCTGAAAGAGAAACAGGTTTCTCAAAACTATTACTATCAATTGAATACCAATCACAAGTATCTGCATCTTCAATCTCTTTGAAGAATCCCGATACTTGCGACATCTTGTTCTCTACTTTATTCTTATACCCACAACTTCTCAAAACTTAGACTTTGTATTTCGACGAAACACTTGTCTAAAAACTAGAGAAGTCACAAGTAAATAGAACATAGTACGAGGACTTGGACACTGGACAACATACAATACTCTGTATAAGTCCGCTGAGTTGAATAACTCAAAACCTGTACATCGTAGGTTGAAAACTGTACTTATGGTTAAGAACTACTCCGTTTGTTCAATGCTCCATACCCAATCGTCAACTGATATAGGTAAATGTCACGGACATAATTTCAAAAAGTTATATCTCACTTTATAAAAATAAACGTACAGATATATCATTTTGAAATTGGTGCACAACAACGGATACTCAAAACCAAATACATGCCGTCTGGCATAAACTCAGGCGACTTCCTCAAATATCACCAATTACAACGAATTCCGATATAATGAGGATGATCACCTTATTCCCAATAACCTACTCCCACTCATCATCTGTAAAACCATACAGATATGAGAATGAAACCTGGCAAATACATACCCTGGAGTAAGTGTGTAATCAGGAAATCAGTTTTCCTTTAATAATGCACTGAAACATGAAAATGTTTCGTAGGGGTATCCTGGTATTCCTAGTAATGCCTCTTCCATAATCCAATTCATGACTTTAACTGTATATTTCTTTGCCTTCTCTCCAAATCCCTTTATTTGTCTTTAGTCGTTACCTTCTGTACACCATCGTTAGGCTAAATGGTTTTCTTCCTTCCCTACCGTTCGGCACCAGCCTATGGTTTGGAAGAAGACTATCCAGTAAGAATAATAGGTGTATTCTCCTAATCCTAGGAGTACTCGCAACTTGAGAGAAGGTGATGATAAAAGACAACTGAATAATACCTTATTCTATTTCTCCCGAACTGGGAAAAAGCAAAGGTAAAAATAGGAGTGGCGATGAAGTACGCGGTTTGATCGTGAATGGTTACAGTCGCAATTTACTTTGCCCTCTTTCTAATCCCTTTATTTTGTCTTTAGTTATTACCTTCTGTACACCCCGCTTAGGCTAATTGGTTTTCTTCATTCCCTACCTTTCGGCACCAGCCTATGGTTTGGAATAAGACTATCCAATAAGCGTAATAGGTGTACTCTCCTAAACTAAGGAGCCCTCGCAATCTGAGAGAAGGTGATAATAAAAGACAACTGAATAAACCAATTCTATTTCTCCTGAACCTGGATCCATCCTCGAAGAAGTCCCTCCGAGTTCGTATATAACCTTACGATGGATCTATCCAATGGAAGTGGATATCCGTAGTAATACGGGGTGTTCTGAGAAATTCAAAGGGTAAAAGAAGGAGCGGCAATGACTTATGAAAGTTTAGACAATCCAAAAGCCAGTATTTTAAGAAGGTTCGGTCAATTTGGTCGCTGAGTCATAGTCTAGGGTCGGGCAAAGGCCGCTGCCAAAGAGAGAGAGAGAGAAAAGAAACACTCTGCGTGCACTCAAACCTAGATCAGAATGGTTATCACTTTATCTAATCAGGAAACCTCCCACTGTAATCTCAAATTCTCCTCCAAACCTTAAAGAAGAATTATTCGGGATCACCCAAAGAGTAAACAAACTCATCAGTGAGAATCGGGATCCAACTATCATTACATGATAACTTGATGGAAGCCACTCAAGTTATCACACTCTAGAAGATATGCGCATACTTGGCAAGTTTCAGTTTCTTTAGAAACTCCCGATATGATTTTTGCCCCATGCTCTTATGATCGTGACTTTGGCCAACCCATCATAAGTCACATGCCAAGTTCTACCCGTCATTATCCAGGTTAATTTGAACCCACCCGTACATACCCTTGACTTTGGCCAACAAGGCAGTACGATTGTCCCAAACCAACGCATCTATCTATGCAACAGATGAATACCCAGCAACTACCAAACACTATGCCTTGACTTTGGCCAAACAAACATAGCTTGAATACTACCGACCATCTATAAGAAATGACGGAGGGCTACGGCAGGTTTTTGGCGAAAAACCTTTAACGTAATGAACTTGATCTCGTTGAAGGAACCTGATGGCTTTTTATAAAAATATAGTGGCGAAAACCTTTTGCTAAAGAGGTCATTCCCGGTGAAGGGATCTCGGCTCTTTCCTCGTGGAATGAGGTGCAGGATATTCCAACTGAATACCGCGATGCAAAGCAACTTGTAATCGACTATAATGAAGTTATTACCCTGACACAAACTTCTGCCCAAGGGGTCTTTCCCGGTGAAGGGATATCAGCCCTTGCCTCGTCGAATGAGGTGCAGGATATTCCAACCGAATATCACTATGCAAAACCAAAGGAAACGTCTTTGTAATAACACTTTTAAAATTGTTCCAACAACATCAAATATAGGTTTGTTTTATCCTTGCATTGATAAGAATCAATGCCATCCCATCAATCAATCACACCAGAAAAGAACGAAAATATAATGTACGTATATGCCATACGCATTCGTCACTGGGTTCCGTCATCACCCGTTTAGGTTACTTAACCAACGACAGAGCGGGGACTGGACTAGTGCGGGTGTAAAACATATACAACATCTAATAGTATATATACCAATATACAATAATCGCTCCAGGCGTGATAATATGCAACATTACAGAAAAGTAATAAGCATCACAGAACTATACAGATAATCTGGGATCCCCGGGTTTCACAGAGCCGCTACTGAAAACAGACGTTCCCCTGGTCATGTGGATAGCCTGTGCAATGAAACCTAGACCCCTACGGGTGCGGCAAGTTGCCCGCCAAAACCTGAAGCGAGGCAGCCCCCTACAGCAAAATGAATGGTCCACCCGGCACTTCAAGAAATCCGGTAACTTGAGCACCCCTTTTTGGGTCAACCTGTACCCCCTACGAGTGCGGCGAATAGTATGCCAATTCTAGAGTGAGGCCCCTCTGCCTCTCAAAGCCATGAGATACGGACCCGTTGCCGTCCAGAACCCGGCTATCTGTGCACTCCGTCGCGGGGTAAACCTAGTACAGAAATAAAAATATGTACAACGGGTACATCGACCTCAGCCCGGTCGTGCCCCAAAAGAATATTCTACAAACAGGCAGTGACGGCAGTCCACATGTTGGACGCTCGTCCCGCAATATCAAATGTACAAATAAATCCAAACAGTACTATCATTGCACTCTGCTATCCACCACGGCAAATCCGCAACATCACAGCACAACACAGAACATCAACGTGAATTCACGTTCGCAAAACCGTCTAAAAGGACTATAGCAATTAGACGCAATTTACCGTTCGAATGACATTCACGGTCGGAGATATAATGTAAATACTGCATACTAAGAAGTTTAAAATTTCGATCGACAAAACTTCCCTAAGTGGGCCCCACGTACATCTGCTGTATAGTAACAAAATCCGGGCCCAAAAGAATAGTACCAAAAACCACAATTTCCAATGTTAAGCTCTCTGGAAAAACTTGGAGCACTATTCCCACAGAACGGCCGCGGATCCGCGGTGGTAATGAAGGATCACGTGCCCAAATTTTCCCAGAATTCTTAGAAAAGCCTGCTCTGTTTTCTGTGATATGTAAAATAATTTTTTGACCAGATTTAAAATCGACAGAAACTTTGTACAGAAAAATTGTAGTTTTCGAAAATCCGTTCGATCGATATTTTAAACGCGTTAGCACAAGGTAGTAAAGCTTAATGGTGAGGCTCTAATACCACTGTAAGTACACGGTAGCGCCCCGGCCGTCTAACAGACGCCAAATGCGGAACAAAAACTTTTTAGCTGGCGCTATCGCATACTATTACCCGGATCTGCCATTAAAGCTAAACTAACAAACTAGAAAGTGGGTAGAAATGTTATACCGAACGATCCGAGTCCTTCTGTCTTCAACCATCATCCCACGCTTTGTTGCGGCTGCTCCGATCTCCTGAATCTCCAGTCATCTCGTCTAGGTGGCACCAGGTCGACGGATCTTTAAACGGGTTCCCGCCTCTGAACCGAGGCAACTCGGTCATCAAGTTTGCTAAAAGAGAAGACCAAGATTGATGTAGAGAAAGAGTAGAACACTTTGTCTCGTTACGTCCAAAGCCATGGACGAACGGTTAATGAAGTTGCCTTTTGGATCGAATGGAAATGAGAAATGGATCACATTTAATTTCTATCAACCAAAACTATCAAAATCCTTTTCAAGCAACCATATCAATTCAAGAGAGGGGGGCCGGCCATTTTAAAGAGGAGGGAGGTGAGTGTAGGAGGGGGAAGGTGACCACAAGCATTTATTGATGAATGAGTCATAACAACACCTTGCACCTCATTAATTCATACAATGAATCAAATAAACCTAGTCATTGTTAGTTATATGTATGCCCTAGAGGCCATTACTGTACATATGATGTATATTGTAATGGATGCTTGGACATATATAGGGAGGATTTTCTTGCTCGACATGATAATACGTTATCTGGTTGCTCTTTATCTTAACATGTACTCTGATTGTCTCTATGTTACATGTTGATAAAGCCCTTAGGATATGTACTCGACTACTGGGACTATGATGAGATCATACTAGTGGGGCCACGGTAGTCGACGAGTACATCCTATAACTGTTCCTAGTCGAGGGTGTATCGAGACAGGGCATCGATACACCAGAGTAGACTAGCATATACGCATCTTGACCCATATGATGGGCGATGGATGATCCCATATCCATCGGTGTTTGACATCAAGGATGGTGTACGGATGCTCAGTGGAGACTGGGTACACTAGACGGACTCGCCGAGAACTCCCATATGGTATTATACCTCACGTCAGATGGCAGTTCTCCGGTGACACTGGTACAGAGTAGTCTGTTGACCCGAGATCGTCATAGAGTCTTGTGTGATTCCCACTGTGCTTTGATTTCCATCATACCACGTCCAAGAGGGCATGCAAAAAGGTGGCTTTTTGGTACAGTCCCGAATCACATGGAGGCAATGAGCGATAGGAGGGGATTCGTCTCTCCCGATATAGAGAGTTGATGTTGTGCTGTGTTCGATTGGCTATAACCGGAAATCCCTGGCCAGGGTTGCAGAGATTTACTGGTAAGTGTTATCAGTAGTTTCTCGAACTATTATAGACCTCATATCGACACGACTTATGAAGCTACCGGGGTCTGACGTTTACCACCCTTAGGCGAGATATGCGACATATCAGACGACGAAACCGGACTGTACGGGAGTGTTACTGATTGGATTCACAGGAGAATGTACAGGCTTGCTTATTGATCTTCTGAGCGCTCAATACCTGGGTAGCTGTTACGTTTAGCTGACCGCTTGCAGCTTGTGGGTGTTTGATATGATCATCACCTACTGCCGGCGTATTGACGATTCTTTAGAGTCCTACACAGAGGTTTCTTGGCTCAGGAAAAACGGAGTAGGAGCACATATGTGATATGTGCGGGACCGAGGATAATGCGGTATGTGATAACGTATTGGATTCTCGCGATATGAGATATCGGCCGGGTATATGTGATATAGCCGGGTCATCGTATTAGTCGGTTATATGCGATATAGCCGGATTATCGGATCAAGCGTTGATTCGATAATTTAATGTATAATAATATATGTGATATATTAAATTACATTAACTAATATTAGCCCACTAAAAGATTCTTTTTCTCACTCGGGTAATACATTGATATATATGGGATATATGTTAAATGTTTTATTTTATTTGGTTACAATAAATATTATATATGTGATATATAATATTGTAACATGATATGATAACTAATGCAACATGTTTAGTAGAGATTAAACAAGATTAGGGTTTGATTTGGGTTAATGCTTTCTAGATGATTCTAGAAGCTTTAGTTTTGTTTTGTGAAAGATATTTAATTATGACTCATGCTTTAACCCAACCCAAACCCTAACCCTAGTTAGTTCTCTACATGGGTTTAGTTGACCATGGTTGCATTAATCATCATATTTATCCTTTCATTATTCATCACAAAAGGTTTCATGTTGATTGTTCATCTTCTTCCTTCTTTCTTTTCATGAAAAATCTTTCTAGCTTTTTCTAAGTGATGAAAAATGAGTGAGAATAAGAAGACAAATGAGAGCAAAAATCCTACTTCATCATCCTCATATATCCTTGCCATTTAGATGAGGGTGTTCACATCATTTCATGAGTGATAGCTTGTGTTAACGAAACTTCAAGGTAGATCATCTATGTTATCGAAGATCGGAAGCAAGACTGCATCTTTCTCTTCGTGAAGCCTCTCGAGAGTCCGGAACACGATGATCGCAGCGAAGGGACCTCAACACGGAGCTTAAGAAGTGAAGGACCGGATCTACAAAGGTTGTAATCCCTCTCACTTAGTGTTAAAGTGTTTAACATGCTTGTTTTCGCCTAAACTCTAGTTTAAAGATCCGGCTTTGGGTTGTTCGGCACGGCTATTTTTAAATCGGGCATAGTTGATATCTCGTAGACCCTTGTACGCGTGCATAGCAACCCTACAGTGGTATCAGAGCCATGCTAGATCTTTAGGCGAAGTCTAGACGAAGTTTAAAGTCCGATCGAACCCGGAAAACCCCGATTTTACCCCTCTCTGTACATTTTCAAAAATGTTGATTTTTTATGAATTAAAAATGCTCAGAAAAACAAGCAGGAAAAACTAAGAATTACTGTGAAGTACGGTCCACTAAGTCGATCAAGTGACCGCGGAGCCGCGGCCAAAATTTGGACTTAGTCCCTTATATTTCATATATTTATTCTTAGATCTTTTCTTGTCATTTTTTTCTGGGAATTTTTTAATTCAACTCAAGTGTTGAGTTTTCTAGGGTTGTATTGGGGACTCGTTGATTTGATCAGATAATTTAACTTTGTTTAGTTTTGTCCGGATAATTTTAGAAACTGTTAAAATGTTCGAACGGATATCAATAACTCAATTTTTCCCCTGTCGGAAAATTTTTCAAAAGTTGGTTTTTTTTCTCGAGTTTGAAACTTTCTAACTCGTGCAAGTAACGCGGTGGACCCTCTAGAAGACAACAAACCTTAACTCGATTATGTGACCGTCTTGAACTGTCTCTAAACCTTAGGATTTGCGGCAGTACAGCGTGCCACATGTGAGGCGTTGGCTTGACCCTTCTACGGCTGGACCATCACTACTGCAGCATGTGATGGATGTTTTTAAACTGATTTCAAGTGTTGAGATATATTGGGGAAATCTTGGGTGTTTGATTATTCGATCGGAAAGTTTAACATTGTCTATTTATCTGGAATGTGATACAATATTTGGAATCCACATGTAGTTATGAGATAACTAATATGAATGTTATAAATTTAGCAGTTTAGTCTCAAATGATCGGTTGCCACGGGATTTTGATGCGATCAAAAGTCCGTCGCAATCACGTAGCGTACGCGGATACTCGCCGGGTAAACTTAATAGATAGCCATGCCCCATAGCCCCGACCAAGTGACTGTAGGAGAACCCCATCGCCAAAAGCATCCGTTCGGGTGCTCGCGGCAGCAGTGTTCCGCCTTAGTGCACTTCGTCGAAGGCATCCGGGGGTGCGGTCGTCTACTAAAGTTTGCGACGAGCATTCGGTCAGGATGTCGGAAATCTTGTTGAATTGCCCGACTTGATATTGAAAAGAGTTTTCGATAATGAGACTAAAATGCGGGGTTTATAATTGTTAGGCATGCGATGTCTAAGGAATTCATTTGGTTAGGCATGCGATGTCAAAGGAGATTGCGGATTCCAACTGTTGTAGTTTTACACTTTCTTTTCTGTGACCGTAAGCGTAGTATGTGGTGTATCGCAGGCTTCATTGCTATACATCAACGACAATCGGGATAAGCATACTTGATTACGTTGATGATATGAGATATTATGTGTTGCTGTGATATGTTATATTGGATCATCGCGTTCTGAATAGCCGGGGATTTTATGTGAGATGAGAGTTTTTCTTTTTCATTCATGTAAAATTCTTTTGTATGTAATATTCTTTTATTGGGGCACTTCCGGGCTGAGGATGATGTCACCGTTGTATATTATTTACTTTTCCGCATTAGGTAGACCCAAGGCGGGGAGCACAAGTAACCGGGTTCTAGGGTCCAGTGGGAGACCATCTCGAGGAGTCGAGACCGGGTCTCCTAACCCTAGAATTGGCAGTGTTGCTTGCCGCTCTCGTAGGGGTCTAGGGATGTGGGTTTGGTATTCATCGCGACCGTGGAATCCGTGTTTTATACAGGCTCGTATTGAAAACACGGACGTCCTAGTATATCCAATATTTCATATATGTTCTTCTGCTGCAATGTTCTGTGATGAGATCATATTACTGCCTGAGACAGATGTTTATATTATATATATGAGATATATGTTATATTGCAGATTTCGTTTC
Source organism: Agapanthus africanus (assembly GCA_030015575.1). NCBI lineage: Eukaryota > Viridiplantae > Streptophyta > Magnoliopsida > Asparagales > Amaryllidaceae > Agapanthus > Agapanthus africanus. Next base: position 287,655,146 of record JASDDO010000031.1, on the reverse strand, counting down.
AAATGTGATGCTTATGAAGCATATTAAAATGGGACTTCATTAATGAGATTAATGAAAATAAAAGAAACCTAAAGATGTTGTAGAAACTTGTTTAAAAACTGATAGCTCTAGTTCTTGCTTTGCATAGCGGTGTTCCTTGCAGAACATCCAGCACCTTATTCGATAAGGAAAGAGCCGAGATCCCTTCACCGGGAGTGACCTCTTTAGCGAAACTAACAGATGCTACAAACTCAGTTTGTCTTTTGATTGCTTCTATAGTTCTTTCTTTGCATAGTGATATTTGTGAAATATCATGCACCTTATTCGATGAGGAAAGGGCCGACGATCCCTTCACCGGGAGTGACCCCTTTAGCAAAACTAGAAAAGCCTCAAAACATTCCATTTAAAATCACTCGATTCTACAACGATATCAAGTTCATTACGCAAAGGGTTTTCTTAAAAACCTGTCGTAACCCTCCGTCATTTTAGGAAGTAGAGTACTTAGTATTCGTGCTGTGTTTGTTGACCTTAGTTAAGGCACAGTGTACGGTAGCTAAGTGATGTCTTCCTATATAGAATATGATGCGATTAGTTAGGACAGTCATATGACTTTGTTGACCTTAGTTAAAGGTCATGTGGGTGGGTCTAATTAATCAAGAAATGACGGGTAGAACTTGACTAGTGCTTGTGATTTGTTGACCATAGTTAAGGTCATAAGTCACTAGGGGCAAAATATTATTGGGAATTTCAAGTGTTGAAATTTGCAATGAGATTGCATACCTTCTATGAGATAGTTGGATCCCGATACCCGCTGCGAGAAAGAGTTACTCCTGGGAGAGTTTTACACATTACAATTAGCCGATCAAGTAGGTGTCTAGAAAGGTGTTAACGCGGTTACGCCCCTGGGAAAACGAGGTTTACTTTAATTAGGTTCGTGCGAAAGCACGGGGGACCTCCCTCAAAGTACCGGCAATGGCCTGGCTGAAAGATTGGCGAACTTGTAGCGTGTAATTAATCCCGGCTAGTCTTTCCTTTTAGGGTTTGAAGGAAGATTTGACAAAAACAGTGGGAGACATCCTGATTAGATATATTAGATAACCAATCTAATCTTGCAAGAGCATACGCTGAGTGTTTTCTTCTCTCTCTCTCTCCAAGTAGCGACCATATCACGCCTTAATCAAGATAATAATACGGATATATTGACCGAACCCGCTTGTTATACTGAGCTGGGAAACGTTGGTCCCGCTCCAACTTATAATTGTTATAAGACAGAGCAGGAAATTGGGGAATACCAGATTTCCCGTGCCGCCCAAACGAAGAAAGTGCATGTTGATGCATCATATTCGGGTGTGTTCATTACAGAGAACTGTTTCTCAATATCCTTTACGTCCTGGGTATGTGATACCGGATCAGGATCCCGCATATGTAATCTGTTACATGGGCTACAGATAGGTAGAGAACTGAGAACGGGTGATAAGTTTCATGAGATAGAAAACGGTGCAAGTGTAGCAGCCAAGTCTGTTGGTCACTATCACCCTGTATTACCAGAATACATTGATTCTGAACAAATGTTATTAGATACCGAACCTGATATACAACGTCATATCGGTCTCTTTATTAGTAAAGAAGGATATAATTTTGTATTATTGGATAATGTTTTGAACATTTCCTATATCAAGAGTTGATCGGTTCGGGCACGTTATCTAAAAGCATTGACGTTCTAAATCAAACTACAGTTCTTAGTATACAGAACACACACGAGAGGAAGAGTTCAGAAATGAACGAATCCTTCTTGAGGCATTGTAGACTAGGTCATATCAATGCGACCCGACTAGCTAAGTTACATTTAGATGCATATTTAAATCTGTTTGAATTTACATCTTATGACACTTGTCGGTCATGTCACAAAGATAAGATGACCTTAGCTCTGTTTATTGGAAACAGAGAAAGAGTTAGTGAACTCTTGGGATTGATACATGCTGATGTATGAAAGTCTCCTGTCTACACATGCCAAGACCGGTTCTTTGTACTTCATTACATTCTCTGATGATTCTCAAGATTCAGACATATGTTCTTGTTGAAACACAAGTCCGAACCTTTTGAGATATTCACAGAATGTAAGTTAGAAGTAGAGAACCAAAATACGGGTATAAGTATTATGTCCTTTGATGAGATCAAGAAGGAGAATACTTAAGCACGGAATTCCTTGACTATTCTAAAGGAGAATGAGATTCTCTCTCAGCATTACTCCTCCGTATACACCATAGCACGATGGTATATCGGGGCGGAGCAATCACACCCTATGTGATATGGTATGCTCTATGATGAGTACTACTGAGTTGCCTATTTCCTTTTGGGAGTTATGCACTTGAAAAGATGCAAACCTATTGAATAGGGTTCAAATCAAATCAGTTACCTACCACTTCATATGTGATATGGAATGGGAAGAGCCCATATCTTAAGTTTGTTAAGATTTGGGGTTGTCCAGCCTATGTCTAAAAGTATAATCCAGACAAGCTCGAGGCAAAGTCAGTTCTGTGGAAGTTTGTTGGATATCCCAAGCATTCGCAAGGGAATATCTTCTACCAAACAGAGGAATAAAAGATGTATTGTTTCTCAGCATGCCACCTTTGTGAAAGGGAATTTCTTGTGAAGAAATTAGTGGTCATGAGATAGAACTGGAAGGAGTTCCAGCTATACAAACTACAGCAGATGATTTGGTAGAACCAAAGGATTCAATAGTTTCCAACGAACCTCAGCCTCTCCGTCGATCTAGTAGGGTTCCCCATCCACCTGAGAGATACTTCGGTTTCTCTATGACAGTGGGAGCGAGGATTGCATCATGAGATGATGACCCCACTAGTTTCGAGCTGGCCATCAGGAGTGGGACTCTGTAAGAATGGCCGGATGATTATCGATCTGAGATGGAATCCTTATACACCAACAAAGTATGGACTTTGGTTGCTTTATCTGAAAGGTTAAATCCCCATCAGGAGCAAGTATATCTTGAGAAGATTACTTGGTGTACATGGAAAAGTTGAGACTTTCAAAGCTATGCTTAAGTCCATCCAGATCCTACTTGCCAATGCTACATACCATGACTACGATATCTGGTGGTTGGGTGTCATGACTGCTTTTCTAAATGATGTTTTATAAGAGAGCGTCTATAAGTACACAGCCAGAGGGCTTCGTAGACAGTGGGAGCAGCGGAAACGTGTGCAAGATGTTTATGTGATAAAGCAGGCATCGCGGAGTTGGAACGTCTGTTTTGATGTGGTAGTCAAAGAGTTTGACTTCATCAAAATTGTAGATGAACCTTGTATATACAAAAAGGTAGTAGGGAGTATGGTGGTGATCCTCGTAGAGTACGTGGATGACATACTCTTGATAGGGAAGGAGTTTCCTATGCTACGCTCGGTCAATCTCCGCTTATCACAAGGATTCTCCATATAGGATCAAAGTGATACCTCCTAAATCCTGGGTTTTGGATCTATGAGATAGATCTAATTGGATGTTAGGATACTCACTAGTTGTAGTGAGATGGTATCAATCAATCCTGGGGAGAATCACTGGAAAGGTTCTAGGGTGATAAGGACGACTGACTGTCAGTCATAGGCATTGTCTTTACCCTCAGTGGAGGGACAGTATGTTGGAAGAGTTCCAAGCTAGATACCGTGACATACTAGACGATTAAAGGCAAGATACATCGTTACCAAAGATGCTACCAAAGAGGCAGTCTGGATATATATAAGTTCATGAGATGAACTTCGTTCCTACCAATGTGTGACAATGGAGTTGTGGCTTTAGCCAAGGAACTACCGTCCCATATGATATCCAGATATAATTCTTAGGCAGTATCACCTGATCATAGAGATGATTGATCTCCAGGGAGATCGAGGTTAGGAGAGTAGACACAGAGGACAATAGCGCGGATCCACTCACAAAGGCCTTTTTCCTAGTAGAGACTTTTATGGGATGGTTGAGTATGAGATACTTCAACCGCAGCTAATTGTTGGGTATGTGATACCACAACAGATGGCCCTAGTGCAAGTGGGAGATTGTTGTTAGTGTATATGCCCTAGAGGTCATTACTGTATCATACTAGTTTGTATATTACTTAATGGAAGCTTGGGATATTCACCTTGTATATACAATCTTGCTCAAAATAGTGGTATGCTACTTGGTTTGTTTCTACTTCAATGTGTACATGTGTTTATTTTTGTATATCTCCTATACACATTAGTGGAGCCCTTAGGATCTTTGCTTGATTACCAGCGATGTGATGGCCGTCACACTAGTGGGGCTGGGTAATCTATAAGCACATCCTTATGCAGGTCCCTGGTCGCAGGACTATCGAGACAGGGCATCGATATTCCGGAGTAGACCAGCGCATGCGCTTCTCATCCCAGTGTGGGAGACGGTCTGTCCCACAGCCGTCAGTACGTCGTACTTGAGATAGTATGCGGGTGCTCGTTAGGTTATGGGTACACTGGACAGGACTCGTCGGGAACTGACTAGTTGGTATTATGCCTATCGTCAGTTATCAGTTCCCAGGTGACATGAGTACAGCTTAGTCCGCTGACTTGACACTGTCACTTCGCCTCGAGTGTGTTCCCACTGTACTTTGATTACTACCCTACCACGGCTCAAAGGAGTCGTGCAAACAGGTGGTAGTTGGGTGCAGTCCCGAAGCACTTGGAGGCAGTGACGGTTAGACAGGATTCGTCTCTCCCGGTATTGGGGGTTGACATCGCGCTGTGTCTAGGAGAGCCATTACACGAGTAGTCTCTGGCCAGGGCAAACGAGATATACTGGTAGGCTTCCAGTGTTATCTCAGGGTGTTTTGGGCTTCGCTCCGGCACGACTTGTACCGCTATTGGGGGACTGACGTTTACCGCCCCTTAGGCCCGCCATGCGATGTATCAGACGAACAGACCGGACTGTATGGAGAATGTCACACTCAGGCTCAGTAGGAGTTCAGATGGGTTTCGCCTCGTCGGTCTTCTTGTCGGCATTACCTGGGGACCGTTACGCACAGCTAGTGCCGCTTGCGGTCTGTGGTTAAACCCACTGCCAGCGTAGTGTCGAGTCTTTAGAGTCCCACACAGAACGCTTTTCGCCTTTAGGCAAAAGAGTAGAGGTCGCATGGTATTGCGACAGGTCGCATGGTTTTGCGACAGGGTTCGGTCACATCCGTGCACTTGTGCACGTACAGTGTCCGGACAGTTTACACTAGCGGGCTTTAGTTTAAGCCAGATCCTAGTGTACTTTATGGGATTGGACTTATCCAGTTTGCATCCGTGTTCCTCGGAACGCGGATGCGGGTGTGTATGCACAGTTGACAGGGAGACAGAGGCAGTGGATTCTCATTAGGGTTGTTGACAGTTGACCGTTGACTATTGACCTTTTGATCAACCCTAATGAGAATATGATATGAGATTAACAATTATATTAATTAAGTATTATGGTGACATGGTTGTTGACTTTGTTGACTTGTTGACTTTTGTTGACTTGTTGACTTTGTTGACCGGTTGACTAGGCTTGACTAGTTGACCATCATGATAACCATAGCTATCATTTCATGGCAAAGACTTTTGCTTGCTTGCTCATTTGTGCAAAATAAGTGCATGAAATGATATGGTTATGGTTGCTTCAACCATCACATAACACTTGATTGGTATGATATGTGATCATTGCTTTGGATTATGAGAGGGTGAGAGACAAAAGACTTGCTCATTCTTTCTTGCTCATTCTCTCTCTTGTTCTTGAGCTCTCTTGCTTTGCTCTCACCCTCATCCTCTTGCTCCCTCTCTTGACTCTATGGTTCATATCTCTCATGAGTTGAGAATCAAGAACCATAGATAAAATCCCATTCTAATTCTTCTCTACTCATTCTAGTTCACTAGGTTTAGCAAACCAAGTGAACTAGTTTCTTCAAAGAACGAAGAAGGAGCTAAAGGTTGGAGCTTTCAGGTGGATCTATCTTCGGCGTACGGAGACGACGAGAAGAAGCCAATCCGGACCACCATCGGAGCTTGAAGACGAAGGAGTTCAAGACAAGCAAGGTATAACCCCCTAACCGAGTAGCTAGAAACTCATAGTTAGGTTGTTAGATAGATGTTTAACCAAGATCCGGGTTATAGGTCCATGTTACCACCTCCGTAAAAATCGTTTTTTACCAAATTCCGCATTCCCGAAAGTACCGGGAGAGGTAGCATGGACTTACAGTGGTATCAGAGCCTAGTTAAACTCTATCTAACATGTTAGCAAGTAACTAGAAGATCGATCAAAGAAAAAGTCCCGAAAACGAACCCCAAAAATTCGAGTTTCTGTCGATTTTTTTACTGTTCAAAAGTTGATTATTTTAACACCTAAAATCGGCTCAGGGTTTTTAAAAGCCACTGTAGAAAAATGAACAAGAGATCCCCCTAAACGACCGCGGAAACGCGGCAATAGCTTGCTATTGCCGCGGATCCGCGGCCTCCTTGGCCCCTCTCTGTTGTTTATTTGCTACAGTGTGCTTCTGGGGGTATTTTGGGAATTTTGGTACATGTATTTTCAACCCAGATTTTCCAGAACGAAAATTTTATTTTGGGGTCCCGAAAATCCGTATTTTTTATCGAACTTCTAAAAGACTTAAGCTAACGGGTTTTTCTGTAATGTGATATTTGTATTGAACGTCTACTAATCGCTATATGTCGATTAGTGGGGGTTATACAAATCTGTGATCTGTAATGTTGCTGGAATGTGTATATGAATATGTTGGATTGTCGCGGATGAATAGCCGGGGGTTGTGAGACGAGAGTTTTCTTTTCTTTCAATTCATGTAAATTTGTAAATTGATGTAATAATTATTTGTATGGCCGCACAACCGGGTCGGGGTTGTAGCCGTCATTGTATAATTTCTTTTTACTGTTTTTGCTCCTAGGATAGACCCATGGAGGGGGTGCACAAACTACCGGGTATGCCGAAGTGTCGAGTGGCCTACTCATGGAGATGAGGGAGGTTGCTACGCTTCGGGTACTTGGCGGGTAGTTTGCCGCACCCGTAGGGGTCTTGGGTGGGGTATTGGCTATTTACCGCGACCGTGTAATCTGTCTTTCGTTACAGGCTCGTACGAATTACAGATTCCTAGTATATCCAATGTATTCATCTGTGATCTGAAATGTTTATCATTGCAGTATATCTATATATGATATTATTTAGGCGTTGCTTATGTTTTATAGACGCGCTAGCCCAGCCCCCGCTCTGTCGTTAGTTAAGTAACCTAACGGGTAATGACGGGGCCCAGTGGCGAATGCGAATGGCATAAGCGTACGTCATATTTTGGTTGTTTTCTGCAATGGTAGGATTAAATGATGGGACGCATTAAAAGAACTAATGCAAGAATATCACGCATTAAAAGAACTAATGCAAGAAAATAAACCAAGTAAAAGTCGTTGGAACACTTTCGAAAAACCACTCGGTTCTTTTCAAAACAAACTTTTAAAAATGCGGAGTTTGAGCCACTCCATTTAAAAGCTATCTCGTTCCATCGACTAAATCAAGTTCACTACGTTCACGGTTTCGCCAAAACCATTCGTAGCCCTCCGTCGTTTCATATAAATATTCAACAGTATTCAAGCTGTGTTTATTGGCCTTAGTCAAGGCACAGTGATTGGTAGCTGGTGGATACTCATATGTTGCATAGATAGATGCGTTGGTTTGGGACAGTCGTATTACTTTGTTGGCCATAGTCAAGGGTATATACGGATGGGTTCAAATTAACCTGGACAACGACGGGTAGAACTTGACATGTGACTTATGATTTGTTGGCCTTAGTCAAGGTCATAAGAGCATGGGGCAAAAATCCACATCGGGAGTTTCAAAAGAACTGAAACTTGCTAGCGTTGCATACCATTTGGAGTGTGATGATTCTGGTAGGATTCCTTCAGTTTTATCACGCGATGATATTTGGATCCCGATCCTACTGTGAGTATATGCTACTCCTCGGGAAATTTCTCACTTAACGATCAATGCTATAAACCAAGTAGGTGTCTAGAAAGGTGTTAGCGGGGCTACGCCCACAGGGAAAAGAGGTTATTTAATTAAGGAACTTCGCGAAAGCGTTGGAAAACCTCCCTCGAAGTACCGACACCAGCCTGGCCGAACGGTTAAGCAAGTATTGTACGGTGGGATTGATCCTGACTAATTCTTCCTTTTTTGGTTTTGAGGAGGGATTCGAGAGACAGTGGGAGCCATCCTGTTTAGACAAATTAAAAACCACTCTAAACTTGCAAGAGCATCATGCTGAGTGTTTTCTTCTATCTCTCTTAATTGCAGCGACCCTGTGACCGCACCTAGGTTACATCTAGATAATAATATGACTGAACCTGACTGTTATGACTGGCAAAGGTCTGTCCAGATGTCCATTGCCCATGACAAGCTGGGACACCTCTTAACTAATCAAATCCCTGCTGTCTCAGGTCCAGTTTCCCCTGTCACGGATGTTCACATCCGCAGGACATCGGAAAAGGATTGTGCGAAAGCCAAGTGCCTCGTGTTAGCCTCAGTTAATGGTGCAAGCCAGAGGCAGCACGAGAAGATGGACTCAGTTTCTATCTTCCTCCATAACAAAGTTTTATATGGAGAGCAATCTCGTATCGCAAGATATGAGACCTCGAACGAATTGCTTCAAGCGAGGTTGGCTGTCGGGTCATCTGTAGGGGGCAACGTCCTTACAAAGACTAGCTATTTTAAGCTCACGGACCTGGAGACTACGTTGGAGAATGGGTCAAGTACTGACCTAATTCTATAGTCCCTACCCTCCGCTTATACCCTGAAAGAAACCAGGGAAGAAGAAGGAAAAGGAAGGGAAAAAGTTTCGGGACTGGATATGATCAAAGAGGGATGTTCCTATTGTAACGGGAATGAACTATGGCAGAGAGATTGCAGGGCTTGTAAAGCCAGTAGCCAGAATTCGAAGCATGTTGTGGCTTCGGCTTCGAGTGTGTTTGTAATTGAGAACTGTTTGTCCGTTAACCCTACTTCCTGGGTATTGGATACCGGATCAGGATCTCATATCTGTAATTCGTTACAGGGTCTGAGAAACTGTAGGGTTATCAGGAAAGGTGATATGACTCTCAGGGTTGCTAACGGAATGAGCATGGATGCTGTATCCGTAGGGGAATATCACCTAGGACTGACAACTGGGCAGATATTGATTCTGCGTGACTGTTTGTATGTACTAGGTGCGATTTGCAATATCATATCTGTATCCTTACTTTCTAAGGAAGGATATGATTTTGCTTTTGTAAGCGATGTAGTAAACATCCACCTAAATCAAGTACTGATTGGGTCAGGTACATTAAATAATGGTATATACGTATTGAATCAGGCTCAGATATTCAGTGTCCAGAACACACTTAAAAGAAAGTCTCCAGAATTAAATCAGGCTTTCTTATGGCATTGTATACTGGGTCACATCAATGAGACACAGTTGACTAAGTTACATAAAGAAGGATACTTGGATCCGTTCGAGTACCAGTCTTATGCCACTTGTGAATCTTGTCTCATGGGAAAGATGACAAAGACTCCGTTCACTGGACACGGAGTAAGAGCGAGCGAGCTCTTGGGACTGATACACAGTGACGTGTGTGGTCCAATGTCTACACATGCGCGAAGCGGTTATTCATACTTCATTACTTTCACAGACGATTTCTCTAGGTATGGACATGTCTTCTTAATGAAGCACAAATCCGAGGCCTTTGAGAAATTTCGGGAATATAAGAATGAAGTAGAAAAACAAACAGGCAAAAGTATCAAGATCCTAAGATCGAATCGAGGTGGTGAATACTTGAGTGCCGAGTTTCTGGACTACTTAAAAGGGAATGGAATTCTCTCTCAGCGTACTCCTCCATACACACCACAACACAACGGTGTATCGAAAAGGAGGAATCGAACCCTATTAGATATGGTTCGTTCCATGATGAGTAAGGCTGAGTTGCCGCGATCTTTCTGGGGTTATGCACTAGAAACAGCTGCACATCTCTTGAACCAAGTTTCTACTAAGACAGTGCCTACCACACCATATCAAATGTGGAGTGGGAAGAAACCCTGTCTTAAATCCTTTAAGACATGGGGATGTCCGGCTTTTGTAAAAAAGCAGCATGCGGACAAGCTCGAGGCATGCTCAGTACAGTGCAAGTTTGTGGGATACCCAAAGAACTCCAAGGGGTATCTTTTCTATTACGCAGAGGAGCAAAAAGTCCTTGTTTCTCGTCATGCCCGCATCTTGGAAACTGAGTTTTTAGAAAATCAGATAAGTGGGAGCGCAATAGAATTGGAAGAAATTCCAGAACCACAAGCTATTACTGAAACCTTAGTAGAACCAGAAGGTTCAGGGGAACCGGACATTCCTACGCCGCTCCGCAGAAGTAGTAGGCAGTCTCATCCGCCCGAGAGATACTACGGTTTTCTCATAGACGGGGATAGAGAGGATTGCATCATAGATTATGATGTGCCTACTAGCTTCCAGCAAGCCATTCAGAGCGGTGACTCGGTAAAATGGCTTGATGCAATGCGGACCGAGATGGAGTCCATGTACACCAACAAAGTTTGGACTTTGGACTTTGCTCCAGAAGGGGTAAAACCCGTAGGCTGCAAATGGATCTTCAGAAAGAAGATTGGTGTAGATGGGCAGGTTGAAACCTATAAAGCTAGGCTCGTTGCAAAGGGTTTTCGTCAAAGACCTGGTTTGGACTATGACGAGACCTTTTCTCCGGTAGCCATGCTTAAATCCATTCGGATCCTTCTTGCCATTGTTGCCTTCCACGATTATGAGATCTGGCAGATGGACGTAAAGACGGCTTTCCTAAATGGAAATTTGGAAGAGTGCGTCTATATGGATCAGCCAGAAGGATTCATTCAGAGTGGGAGCAGCGGTAAAGTGTGCAAGTTGCTCAAGTCCATCTATGGACTTAAGCAGGCATCGCGGAGTTGGAACATCTGCTTTGATGATACTGTCAAAGAATTCGACTTTGTCAAAAACCCAGATGAACCATGCATTTACAGTAAGATTGTAGGGAGAAATGTGGTATTCCTCGTCTTGTACGTCGATGACATTCTCCTAATAGGAAATGATATTCCTATGCTACAGTCAGTCAAAGGATTCTTGTCACAGAGGTTCTCCATGAAGGACCTGGGCGATGCCAACTATATTCTGGGGATCCAGATCTATCGTGATAGATCTAAGAGGATGTTGGGACTTTCACAGTCAAGGTACATCGACACCATACTGAAACGATTCAGTATGGAAGATTCCAAGCGCGGTAATCTACCGGCTTGTCACGGAATCACCCTCTCCAACGAGATGTCTCCCAAGACTGATTTGGAAAGGGCTCGCATGTCATCAATACCCTACGCATCTGCGGTAGGCTCTATTATGTATGCGATATTATGTACCAGACCAGATGTAGCATACGCATTGAGCGTTGTAAGCCGGTATCAGTCGGACCCAGGGGAGAAACACTGGATAGCAGTAAAGAACATTCTCAAGTACCTGAGAAGGACTAAGGAGATGTTCTTGGTGTATGGCGGAAAAGACCTCCAGATTGAGGCCTTTGCTGACTCCAGCTTCCAGAGTGACAAGGATGACTCCAAGTCCATGTCGGGTTATGTCTTTACCCTCAATGGAGGGGCGGTTTGCTGGAAGAGTTCCAAGCAGGAAACCGTTGCTGACTCAACCATGGAAGCGGAGTACATAGCTGCTTGCGATGCCGCAAAGGAAGCTGTCTGGATGAAGAAGTTCCTCACGGAACTTCAGGTGGTTCCTACCAGTGTTGATCCAATACCGCTGTATTGTGACAGCAACGGCGCTATAGCTTTAGCGAAGGAACCCAGGTCCCATCAGAAGTCCAGGCACATTTTGAGGCGGTTCCACCTGATCAGGGAGATCATTGATCGCCAGGAGATCGAGGTAAAGAGAGTAAATTCAGAAGATAACACTGCAGATCCATTCACCAAGGCCCTGCCCCAGACTCAGTTCGAGCGGCTGATCGAGATGATAGGTCTTCGATACGCCAGTACATGGCCTTAGTGCAAGTGGGAGATTGTTAGTGTATATGCCCTAGAGGCCATTACTGTATCATACTAGTTTGTATATTACTTAATGGAAGCTTGGGATATTCACCTTATATATACAATCTTGCTCAAAATAGTAGTATGCTACTTGGTTTGTTTCTACTTCAATGTGTACATGTGTTTATTTTTGTATATCGCCTATACACATTAGTGGAGCCCTTAGGATCTTTGCTTGATTACCAGCGATGTGATGGCCGTCACACTAGTGGGGCTGGGTAATCTATAAGCACATCCTTATGCAGGTCCCTGGTCGCAGGACTATCGAGACAGGGCATCGATATTCCGGAGTAGACCAGCGCATGCGCTTCTCATCCCAGTGTGGGAGACGGTCTGTCCCACAGCCGTCAGTATGTCGTACTTGAGATAGTATGCGGGTGCTCGTTAGGTTACGGGTACACTGGACAGGACTCGTCGGGAACTGACTAGTTGGTATTATGCCTATCGTCAGTTATCAGTTCCCAGGTGACATGAGTACAGCTTAGTCCGCTGACTTGACACTGTCACTTCGCCTCGAGTGTGTTCCCACTGTACTTTGATTACTACCCTACCACGGCTCAAAGGAGTCGTGCAAACAGGTGGTAGTTGGGTGCAGTCCCGAAGCACTTTGAGGCAGTGACGGTTAGACAGGATTCGTCTCTCCCGGTATTGGGGGTTGACATCGCGCTGTGTCTAGGAGAGCCATTACACGAGTAGTCTCTGGCCAGGGCAAACGAGATATACTGGTAGGCTTCCAGTGTTATCTCAGGGTGTTTTGGGCTTCGCTCCGGCACGACTTGTACCCCTATTGGGGGACTGACGTTTACCGTCCCCTAGGCCCGCCATGCGATGTATCAGACGAACATACCAGACTGTATGGAGAATGTCACACTCAGGCTCAGTAGGAGTTCAGATGGGTTTCGCCTCGTCGGTCTTCTTGTCGGCATTACCTGGGGACCGTTACGCACAACTAGTGCCGCTTGTGGTCTGTGGTTAAACCCACTGCCAGCGTAGTGTCGAGTCTTTAGAGTCCCACACAGAAAGTTTTTCGCCTTTAGGCAAAAGAGTAGAGGTCGCATGGTATTGCGACAGGTCGCATGGTTTTGCGACAGGGTTCGGTCACATCCGTGCACTTGTGCACGTACAGTGTCCGGACAGTTTACACTAGCGGGCTTTAGTTTAAGCCAGATCCTAGTGTACTTTATGGGATTGGACTTATCCAGTTTGCATTCGTGTTCCTCGGAACGCGGATGCGGGTGTGTATGCACAGTTGACAGGGAGACAGAGGCAGTGGATTCTCATTAGGGTTGTTGACAGTTGACCGTTGACTATTGACCTTTTGATCAACCCTAATGAGAATATGATATGAGATTAACAATTATATTAATTAAGTATTATGGTGACATGGTTGTTGACTTTGTTGACTTGTTGACTTTTGTTGACTTGTTGACTTTGTTGACCGGTTGACTAGGCTTGACTAGTTGACCATCATGATAACCATAGCTATCATTTCATGGCAAAGACTTTTGCTTGCTTGCTCATTTGTGCAAAATAAGTGCATGAAATGATATGGTTATGGTTGCTTCAACCATCACATAACACTTGATTGGTATGATATGTAATTATTTCTTTGGATTATGAGAGGGTGAGAGACAAAAGACTTGCTCATTCTTTCTTGCTCATTCTCTCTCTTGTTCTTGAGCTCTCTTGCTTTGCTCTCACCCTCATCCTCTTGCTCCCTCTCTTGACTCTATAGTTCATATCTCTCATGAGTTGAGAATCAAGAACCATAGATAAAATCCCATTCTAATTCTTCTCTACTCATTCTAGTTCACTAGGTTTAGCAAACCAAGTGAACTAGTTTCTTCAAAGAACGAAGAAGGAGCTAAAGGTTGGAGCTTTCAGGTGGATCTATCTTCGGCGTACGGAGACGACGAGAAGAAGCCAATCCGGACCACCATCGGAGCTTGAAGACGAAGGAGTTCAAGACAAGAAAGGTATAACCCCCTAACCGAGTAGCTAGAAACTCATAGTTAGGTTGTTAGATAGATGTTTAACCAAGATCCGGGTTATAGGTCCATGTTACCACCTCCGTAAAAATCGTTTTTTACCAAATTCCGCATTCCCGAAAGTACCGGGAGAGGTAGCATGGACTTACAATTGTTAGTTATATGTAGGCCCTAGAGGCCATTACTGTACATATGATATATATTGTAATGGATACTTGGACATATATAGGGAGGACTTTCTTTCTCGACATGATAGTACGCTATATGGTTGCTCTTTATCTTAACATGTACTCTGATTGTCTCTATGTTACATGTTGATAAATCCCTTAGGATATGTACTCGACTACTGGGACTATGATGAGATCATACTAGTGGGGCCACGGTAGTCGACGAGTACATCCTATAACTGTTCCTAGTCGAGGGTGTATCGAGACAGGGCATCGATACACCAGAGTAGACTAGCGTATACGTATCTTGACCCATATGATGGGCGATGGATGATCCTATATCCATCGGTGTTTGACATCAAGGATGGTGTACGGGTGCTCAGTGGAGACTGGGTATACTAGACGGACTCGCCGAGAACTCCCAGATGGTATTATACCTCACGTCAGATGGCAATTCTCCGGTGACACTGGTACAGAGTAGTCTGTTGTCCCGAGATCGTCATAGAGTCTTGTGTGATTCCCACCGTGCTTTGATTTCCATCATACCATGTCCAAGAGGGCGTGCAAAAAGGTGGCTTTTGGGTACAGTCCCGAATCACATGGAGGCAATGAGCGATAGGAGGGGATTCGTCTCTCCCAGTATAGGGAGTTGATGTTGTGCTGTGTTCGATTGGCTATAACCGGAAATCCCTGGCCAGGGTTGCAGAGATTTACTGGTAAGTGTTATCAGTAATTTCTCGAACTGTTATACACCTCATATCGACACGACTTATCAAGCTACCGCGGTCTGACGTTTACCACCCCTAGGCGAGATATGCGACATATCAGACGACGAGACCGGACTGTACGGGAGTGTTACTGATTGGATTCACAGGAGAATGTACAGGCTTGCTTGTCGATCTTCTGAGCACTCAATACCTGGGTAGCAGTTACGTTTAGCTGACCGCTTGCAGCTTGTGGGTGTTTGATATGATCATCACCTACTGCCGGCATATTGACGATTCTTTAGAGTCCTACACAGAGGTTTCTTGGCTCAGGCAAAACGGAGTAGGAGCACATATGTGATATGTGCGGGACCGAGGATAATGCGGTATGTGATACCGTATTGGATTCTCGCGATATGAGATATCGGCCGGGTATATGTGATATAGCCGGGTCATCGTATTAGTCGGTTATATGCGATATAGCCAGATTGTCGGATCAAGCGTTGATTCGATAATTTAATGTATAATAATATATGTGATATATTAAATTACATTAACTAATATTAGCTCACTAAAAGATTCTTTTTCTCACTCGGGTAATACATTGATATATATGCGATATATGTTAAATGTATTATTTTATTTGGTTACAATAAATATTATATATGTGATATATAATATTGTAACATGATATGATAACTAATGCAACATGTTTAGTAGAGATTAAACTAGATTAGGGTTTGATTTGGGTTAATACTTTCTAGATTATTCTAGAAGGTTTAGTTTTGTTTTGTGAAAGATATTTAGTTATAACTCATGCTTTAACCCAACCCAAACCCTAACCCTAGTTAGTTCTCTACATGGGTTTAGTTGACCATGGTTGCATTAATCATCATATTTATCCTTTCATTATTCATCACAAAAGGTTTCATGTTGATTGTCCATCTTCTTCCTTCTATCTTTTCATGAAAAAGCTTTCTAGCTTTTTCTAAGTGATGAAAAATGAGTGAGAATAAGAAAACAAATGAGAGCAAAAATCCTACTTCATCATCCTCATCTATCCTTGCCATTTAGATGAGGGTGTTCACATCATTTCATGAGTGATAGCTTGTGTTAACGAAACTTCAAGGTAGATCATCTATGTTATCGAAGATCGGAAGCAAGACTGCATCTTTCTCTTCGTGAGCCTCTCGAGAGTCTGGAACACGACGATCGCAGCGAAGGGACCTCAACACGGAGCTTAAGAAGTGAAGGGACGGATCTACAAAGGTTGTAACCCCTCTCACTTAGTGTTAAAGTGTTTAACATGCTTGTTTTCGCCTAAACTCTAGTTTAAAGATCTGGCTTTGGGTTGTTCGGCACGGCTATTTTTTAAATCAGGCATGGTTGATACCTCGTAGACCCTTGTACGCGTGCATAGCAACCCTACAGTCATCAACTCATTTAATGACCAATTAATGCACTAAGCCACCTCACCATCCTAGTCACCATCTAGAACCTTCTAGAAACACGACTCACCCAAGAAATGATAAATCCGTCTTTAACCGAATATTAAAGACGGGTGATAGAAAGCTGGAAACTGGCAACTTCCAAAATCGATCCTGAAACGAATTTCAGGATAACCCCGTAACAGTATAAACATACCCGCATTTGTATTACGACTGAATACAAATGCAACTGAGACAAAGATATTATATCTACACAGTATAATACTCGGATCTGGCTTAAACCAAAGCCCACCAGTATTATCTGCCCGAAATATGACACGTGCGTAAACGCACGTGCATTTTCCGAACCCTGCCATAAAACCATACGGCCTCTACAACGTTTCGCCCGAACTTGGGAAACTGTCTGTGGGGGACTCTAATGACTCATCAACACACTGGCACTGGATATAATCACTAGCACGTCCGAGGTACGAGCTGTACGTAACGATTGCCTATGCATTGATTGGAAAGGAAGCTGACGAGCGAACTCATCCTGAAACCCTACTGAGCCTAACAGTGACAATATCCATACAGTACGATTCGTTCGTCTAAAGAGTATCGCATATCGAGTCTAGGGGGATGGATAAAGTCAGACCCCTAATAACGCGATAATTCGTGTCGGTATGAAGCCCATCACCTCCTGAGAAACTACTGATCCAAATCAGTAATTCTCCACTACCTCGGCCGAGGATTTCGAGTGATGGCCACCCGTGCACTGTGCGACATCAACCCCCAATACCGGGAGAGACGAATCCCTGACGATCCGCTCACTGCCTCCATGTGGCTCAGGACTGTACCCAAATAAAACCTGTTTGCACGTCTCCTTTGAGCATGGTAGGGTAGTAATCAAAGCACAGTGGGAACTCACACAAGAAAAATGATGATCTCAGGTCGACAAACTAATCTGTACACATGTCACCAGGGAACTGCTATCTGACGATATATATAATACCAACTAGCATGTTCCCGGCGAGTCATGTCCGTTGTACTCATAACCCAATGAGTACCTGTATACATTTTAGGTGAACCAACTAACACCAATGGCTTGTGAGACCGGCCACCGCCCCTCGTCGGGGTCTCGACTGTATACACCAGTCTACTCTGGAGTATCGATGCCCTGTCTCGAAACTCCCACGACTAGGGACACTTTAAGGATGTGCTTACAGACCCCTGTTCCCCTCCGAACGGCGGCCAAGACTGGACGTCTCGCCTGAGATTCGGGGCAGATGCTAATTGGTGCTATCCGTCCACCTCTCCGAAGATGCCAAGTTTATTTATGGCACCATGCATCGAAGGTTTAAACGGATGCGTCCGATGTAGCAGACTTCGTCAGATTCCCCCTCGCTTGAGGGGTTTTTGATTGTGGGGACGCTCTTCCCTACAGGCGCAAGCCCCTGCAGTTAATTACGCTACCGCATCGTGGTAACCACTTTCTCCTTCTCCAGATGGTCACTTCGTGTCGTGTGTATTTATTTTATGTTTTGTTGCCCGTGGATTGTTTACGGAGACGAGTTATGTCGTCACCCGTAGGGCGTGGACTAGTCCAAATCCGTATTATCTTAGATTTGGGTTTGGGGGTTTGGTTTGAGGATACATTAGCCATATTTGAGGCTAAGATCAACTCAAACGTTTGTTAAGGATACGTTAGTCTAATTTGAGACTAAGATCAACTTAACGGGATCGTTTAGATCCGACAAGAGAGTATTTGGGCTCCATTGTTCCAGTTTAGGGACATAGTGGTCCATTGTATGTATGGCCGTCGGGACCCATTACCTCTCTGACGGCGTTGAAGGATTACAATGACAGGTGTCAAAGGAGTTCCGAGATGTACCCTTGTACCAAAGTTGATTGGAGGGATTCATAGTCCACTCTGTTTGAAGGTTTAAGGATACGTTAGCCATATTTGAGGCTAAGATCAACTTAAACGGGATCGTTTAGATCCGGCAAAAGAGCATGCGTGGCTCTATTGTTCCAGTTTAGGGACATGGTGGTCCATTGCTAGTTTAAGGACATTGCGGTCCATGGGTAGTTTAAGGACATTGCGGTCTATGGGTAGTTTAAGGACATTGCGGTCCAATGTTAGTTTTAAGACATCTCGGTCAAGGTTAAGGACGTCGTAGTCCATGGGTTTAAGGACCCCACAGTCCATTGTTAGTTTTAAGACATCTCGGTCAAGGTTAAGGACGTCGTAGTCCATGGGTTTAAGGACCCCACAGTCCATTGTTAGTTTTAAGACATCTCGGTCAAGGTTAAGGACGTCGTAGTCCCTGGGTTTAAGGACCCCACAGTCCATATCAATGTGTGGTCATCGGGACCCGTCATCTCTTTGAAGACGTTGAGGGATTACAACGCCAAGTATCAAAGGAGTGAAGAGATGTACCCTGGAACCGGAGTGGATTAAATAGTCTTTGGCCCAATTTGGGATCAAGACCAATTAATTATGTTATGAGCCCATTAGCCCAGTTAATTACGAATTGAGGACTTATGGCCAGCTTGGGCTAAGTCCAATCATGTCTGGGACATCGGCCCTCCTGTTGGTCCCTTGAAGGAGAGGCTTTGCCTCTTGCCATTTAGCCAATTGGGCCAATGCCTAGTGTTAAACACTAAATACCAATCAGTGTTGAACATTGGGAATGAGATTGATAAGTCAGTGTTTAACACTAAAAGATAGTTGGTGTTAAACACCAGCAACAAGGCTTTCAAATTAGTGTTAAACACTAAAACAGATCAGTGTTAAACACTGGCAACAGAAATCTCAAATTAGTGTTAAACACTAAGGCCAAACAGTGTTTTAACACTGGATTCAGGGGTTCCAATTTAGCGTTAGACG
Organism: Agapanthus africanus; assembly: GCA_030015575.1. NCBI lineage: Eukaryota > Viridiplantae > Streptophyta > Magnoliopsida > Asparagales > Amaryllidaceae > Agapanthus > Agapanthus africanus. The sequence continues at coordinate 287,635,874 of JASDDO010000031.1, read as the reverse complement.
CTAAGGCAAGAGGGGTCATGTGGTAGCACGTGAGGGCGCCCTCCCTTCATTTGTTCTGCTGAGAATATCGCATCTTTTGGAGCATCACGTGCCATCACGTGACGGGTGTTTAAATGGAGTATGTTAAAGCCTCTGCCAAGGGTCACGTGGGTCACGTGAGGCACTGCCTCAAAAGGGGCTTTTCTGTAGATCTTTTTGGGCATCACGTGGTGACACGTGACCCTGCCTCTATGTATGTTTTTTAGAAGATCTGTTAATCCCTTTCAGGAATTAAATTCCTCGTAGGGTTGAACCCTGACAATAATTTCAGAGGAATTAAATTCCAACTTCCTTTTGACGATTTATATTCCGGAATAGAGTTGAACTCTGAATCTTCTGTAGGAATTAAATTCCTCATATATGTGAAGAACTGAATAGGGTTAAACCCTAATAAAAGCTTTAAGGAATTAAACTCCCATTTTCTGTTAAAGAATTATTCTGGGGAATGAGATTAAGGGAATTAAATTCCTGTTGTTTTAACAGAACTAAGTTCTCGACTAGGGTTAAACCCTGATTCTATTTATTCTGAAGGGATTAAATTCCCATAACATAGGGTTAATCCCTAATTTTATTTTAAAGGAATTAAATTCCTATAGTTCTCTGAGAATTAAATTCTCAGGCTTCCATTCTCTCTTTATGCTTTGGATCTGCATGGCAGGATCTCAACCCATTGAGAATTAAATTCTCAACTCAAGGGGAGATGTGCACTTTACAGATCCTCCGCCAAAGAGAGAACTATGTTCTTCTGTTTTTACATCAGAGTTAAACTCTGTTGAGAATTAAATTCTCTTTTCCTTTCAAAAAGCCTTCCCTTTTTTACCTAGGGTTTTCTTTTGCAGAAAATCCAAATTCCTCCAAAGTATCCAGGCTCTCTCTCTTTTCTTCCCTCTGCATATATATTTTTGTGTGTCTCTTGGCTCCTATTTATAGGAGAAGCAGCCGAGTTAATTAGTTTTTGATGAATCTTTCATTGAGAGATTTGATTTGCATCCATCATTCGTTTTGGACCTTTGGATCATTAGGTGAATTTTATTCACCATTGGATTTTAAATCCAGAGATTCTCCTTTGTTATTTCGGTTAGATTTTACGGGGAAATCTTTCCAAATTCGAGATTTTCCCATATATAGATGATATTTAATCATCTTTAAATCTTTAATTCAATCGGTTGCTTTGGAAAGATTTAAGAGGTCTTTTCTCAGAATTTAATTTCTGTTAACAGATAGGCTTTGAACGCCGGTCACGTGTGACCACGTGACCCTTGGTCACGTGTGGGCACGTGACCCCCTTGGAACGAGCCCTCTTCTTTCTTTCTGCGCTCTGCTTTTTAGTCGCTGCTTAGCTGTCACGTGCCACCACGTGACCCCTGGTCACGTGTGAGCACGTGACCCTCGTCTGGAGCCTTTTCCTTGATTCGATCAGGGAATTGAGTCTGCCGCTTTTGAGTGTCACGTGCCAGCACGTGACCCTGGTCACGTGGGAGCACGTGACCCTTTCTGAAGCCCTTTTCTTTGATGTAGTTGGGAAGCTGAATTTGCCTTGCCGATGCTTTTAGATGTCACGTGCCAACACGTGACTGCTGGTCACGTGTAAGCACGTGGCCCTTTTCTGAAGCCTTTTCCGTAGGCTTTCCTGATTTTAAATCAGGAAACAAATGCCCCCACAGCGTTGTTCTCACGTGTCCGCACGTGAGTGCAACGCTCTCACCTTTTGTGACCGTTCGATTCCTCTAAGGATTTGGGGAGATGTAACGTTTCCATCACCTCCTATAAATACCCATGTTTCTTCAGAAGAGCCTTCACTTTGCTCATCTCCTTCTTTTGAGAACTTTTTCCCTTAAGAATTTAATTCTCGCTTCCAGAGCTTAGTTCTCTGTCTTGAAACAATCTTCAGAGTTTAACTCTGTTCAGGTGAGCCTTTTTCCTCAGGTAATGTTCTTGGACAAACAGTAAATTTTCACATTCCTTTGGATTTTAAATCCAAAACAAGGGTTTTTACTCTTTTTCAACAAGGAACCCATTTTTCTTCAAGTTTTTCCATAAGAACAGGAAACCACCTAATCTTTGAACTGTAGATCTCTTAGGGTTTAGATGATCTTTGGGGAGATGATGATGGCGTTTCAACTCCATGGAATTTAATTCCATCCAAAAATGTTTCTGGGAATTTAATTCCCTTCTCTTAATAAGGAATTTAATTCCAATGAAGAACTCAATTTCTTCACACGGAGGCTTCTTGGGGTCTCTTGACCCGAGGTTGTCCTTCTGCAATTAATGAAACAGGAGCTTTCTAATGATTCTCATGACCTTTATTTCAGGTATCATGGATGCCCATCTGTATGGTCTTGACGAGATCATTTCCTATGGGAATATTCGTGCACTGGGCCGCAGTCAGAACCAGGAGTTCACCGACGCTCAGTATGCTGAGATTATGAGCCGCTTTGACGAGTACAACCATCGGCTACTTCCCCGTCGCTCTTCTCTTCTGAGGCTCATCGTGCTGGCGATTTGGGAGGCGCTTCCTCTCTTCTGCGCCGGTGTGCCACTCAGGGCATTGGACGTTGCCGAGGATAAGATACATTCGGTGTATCTGATGAGTCTGATCTCGAAGAGAAGGCGTGACAACCTCATTGATCTTTTGCACCTGGCGTTTCAGGAGTCGGCCATACTTGCCGCCTACCGGAGGGTGGAGGACATCCGCGAGGACCCCGACGCTTGTGATCGCGAGAGAAAACATACTTGGGTGGTTCGAAATGCTTGGAGGATCTTGGACAAGGTCAAGCTTGAGTTTCTCAATCCGTGCCCCGCGCCTGAGGTCTTACCGTTGTAATCGTTTTCTTTTCATTTTGTATGAACCTTTTTAAAGCATGAATGATAAACTTATCGTGTCCTTTTGTGTTTGCGTCCCCCCCCCCCTCTTTCTTGGAATTTTGTTATTCATTTTTTTTTGCTGTTGATGTGTTTAGCGTGCAAGGCATTGTTTCACTTCTTAGTACGCACCAAGCATGGTGCTCACGTGCCCCACATGTGAGGAGCCTTTTATGGGGATATTCAATCTTTCATGCCATATTTCTGTGCATGGCATTGGATGCAGAGAAGGCGCCTTGGAAATCGCTCCTTTTCCTGATTTCCAATGTCTTCCCTTTTTTGGGCCTTGGAAGGGTTCCATCATGCAATTTTCTTTCACGCGCACCATTTAATGCTCCCCTTTATAGTCTTGAGGCCATAGCCTATTTCCTCTTCACAGAGAAATTTGTTCCCATATTGACGTGATTTAATTTGAGAAGTAGCTGAGTGCCATGGCCTGCAACCGTCCACACGCTCGTCGACAGCCCTGGGAAGTGCCTATCGAGGAGATGATCCCCCGCTTTGTTGCTCGGTTGGTGGATCCACTTCTTACCGACGAATGCGACTCAGCAATGTATGAACTCTCGATTCGTAGGGGGTCCCCCCTCCCGATGGGTTCCCTCTGGCTCCGGATGATTCTCACGGCCGTGCTTGCCGACATCCCTCCTCACCCGGCAGAGATGACCCTGGCGATGCTTGACACGGCCGAAGAAAAGCTCGAGGGCTTTCATGAAGCGCGCCTGATTACTCAGGCTTTGAAGGATTGCTCAATTCATCTGCTGAGCCAGATAAAGGCCCGGTGAGCTATTATGTCTGCTTTCGCGGACGAACACGGCGCCAATCGATGGGGAGCGACACCTCGTGAGAACCGTCGCTTTGATGTGCTGGAGAAAGCAGAGAGAGAGATGGAGAATTTTGTCCTCTGCTTCATTAACCCCTGTGCCGTTGATCCCGCGTTTGGTGACCTTTTCCCGTTAGCGTAGAACATTTTTAAATTAGTCCCTCCTTTTTTATGCTTTATGCCGAACTTCTATGTAGGCTTGGTACTAGTATGTATGTTTCCTCTTGCATAAATAAACTTTGTATTCTTCTCATGAGAACTTTCTTTAATTGCAAATGCTATCATCACTTTCCTGCGTATCAGACCTTTTTGGGCATTATGAACGTTCATACGATTGCAAATGCTATTATTATTTTTTGAATACTCATATGATTGCGAATGCATGCTTGAAATACGTCGGGAATCTTTCTTGTTGCTTTTCACATCAGGTGATGTGAGCGCATTTTAGATCGATTATTCCCGTCGACCGGAAGCCCATTTACACGGTCTTATAAATGTCTTGTTTCCAAGGCTGCGGTCACGAAAGCGAGCTTACGTGGCCTGATAGAGCGACACGTAGCGAACATATTGTTGTGCGAGAAAAGGGCTCGGCCGTAAATTTTCGGAGAGGGAGCTAGCTTCCAAGGCGCTGAGCGAGCTTCGCGCCAGCCTCACAGCCAAGGCCAACAAAGCATACGAACTCTGGCAAGTGCTCCAGGAGTCCATAAAAGAGGTGGTGGCTCTCGATAAAGCTGCCACGTTCACTCGTGAGAGGGTCGAGGCTCATAAATCCACCGAGAAAGAGCTCGAAGCTCGGCTTGCTTCGTATCAGGCTCAGCAAGCTCAGGCGGAGGCTCGTCTTCTGGAGATCTTGCGTCATGAAGCCGTGGCTCAGCAACAAAATGATGAGCTGGTAAAATTACTGCACCGCCCGCCGGCTTGAGGACTTGTATCTTTTCCCCTTTTTTTTGTACATACTCATGGATGAGAGTATCTTTCTTTTTTGTTTCTTTCATGAATTGTACTTTGTATCCATTTTGGTTTATGAATAAAAGATACATTTTTCTTCTCAATGGTGTGTCCCCTTTTTATTGAATGTATTCTGTGGATATTTTATCTTGATCTCCTTGCAGGACAGTGATGGCTTAGGATTCAGGGTTAAGATCTGCTTCCTAAGACTTTTGCATTTTATGAGCCATGAGGGTCTCATAAAGAGTTTTTCTCCCTACAGGTCGAGAGGATCCCATAGGTGTAAGTCCTTCTTAAAAATCGTGAAGATTCTTAAGCGGGTTTTCCCTTGAGAGTCATAAGGATCTCACAAGAGAGTTTTCTTCCTTACAGGTCGTGAGGGCCTGCAAGTGCTGGATGTGGTCGCCCTTGTCCGTGTTTCACGGGGCCAGGGGGCTGCTCCAGGTATCGTAGTTTAAAGACGTCGCGGTCAAGGTTAAGGACCTCATAGTCCGTGGATTTAGGGACTCCACAGTTCGATGTTAGTTTTAAGACATCACGGTCAAGGTTAAGGACCTCATAGTCCATGGATTTAGGGACCCCACAGTCCGATGTTAGTTTTAAGACATCACGGTCAAGGTTAAGGACCTCATAGTCCGTGGATTTAGGGACTCCACAGTCCGATGTTAGTTTTAAGACATCACGGTCAAGGTTAAGGACCTCATAGTCCGTGGATTTAGGGACTCCACAGTCCGATGTTAGGTTGCAGGGACCCGTCACCTCTTTGAAGACGTTGAGGAGTTACAACGCCAGGTATCAAAAGAGTGAAGAGATGTACCCTTAAACCAAGGCAGAATCCGTAGGGAATCGGGGTGGTTGATCGTTAGTTTTAAGACATTACGGTCGAGGTTAAGGACATCATAGTCCGTGGATTTTAAGGACTCCACAGTCCGGTGTTTGCTCTGGATGCTTCACACGGGTTCACTGCCGTGCTTGGCGAGGACCAGGCTCTGCTCTGGGCGTTTTCCGCGGGGTTAAAGAGTGACGTTATCCGCATTCCACGTAACCAGGAATTTTGCACCAGATGCTTCACACGGGTTCACTGCCGTGCTCGGCGAGGACTAGGCTCCGCTCTGGATGCTTCACACGGGTTCACTGCCGTGCTCTGCGAGGACCAGGATCCGCTCTGGACGTTTTCCACGGGGTCAAAGAGTGACGTTATCCGCGTTCCACGTAACCAAGAATTTTGCACTAGATGCTTCACACGGGTTCACTGCCGTGCTCGGCGAGGACTAGGCTCCGCTCTGGATGCTTTGCACGGGTTCACTGCCGTGCTTTGCGAGGACCAGGATCCGCTCTGGACGTTTTCCACGGGGTCAAAGAGTGACGTTATCCGCGTTCCACGTAACCAGGAATTTTGCACTAGATGCTTCACACGGGTTCACTGCCGTGCTCGGCGAGGACTAGGCTCCGCTCTGGATGCTTCACACGGGTTCACTGCCGTGCTCTGCGAGGACCAGGATCCGCTCTGGACGTTTTCCACGGGGTCAAAGAGTGACGTTATCCGCGTTCCACGTAACCAGGAATTTTGCTGATTGTATCCGTATTTCACGGGATGGAGGTTTGAGTGTTGGCGATATGCATACCAACGAGCCATGGAACTGGGAGTTGCCGCTGTTCCGCTTAGCTTAGAGTTGTGTCCGTTGTTACGAGACGAGTGTTGAAACTATCTCCAGGTCTCCTTTTGGCCCGTTTGAGACTTGGCTTCTTCTTCTGATGAAACCTGGGGGAGATGGATGATCCCTTTTTGTTTACGCCCTTGGATTGTGTACAGGGTGTGATGGAACATCACCTGTAGGGCATAAATTTTATTTTTATTTTATTTCTTTTTCCGCGATGCTTTATCGTTTTAGCTTTTATATCGCGAAGGTCGTGATTGCCCTATCATTTCGGCTATTTTTCGCGGTGCCCAATCATTTCGGCTATTTATTTATTTTCTACTCGCTGCTTTTTATTGCGAGCTGCCCCATCATTTCGGCTATTTTTCAAGCATACATTTTTACTTGCTGCTTTTTATTGCAAGTTGCCCTATCATTTCGGCTATTTTGTATGCATGCGTGGCTTGCTAGCTTTTTCGCCGCAAGCTTGGATTTTAGACACCGATTTCGACATCAGCGCCGCTGTAACTGGGATGTTGCCAGGAGCGAATCATCATTTGTCTCTGTCGATGTTGAACAAAGGTGGCTTAGCAAACAGGGTTAAGGGTCCTGTCGACCAAGGATTTTGACTTCATGAGCCGTAAGGGTCTCACAAAGGTATTTCTCCCTACAAGTCGTGAGGATCTTGTAGGTGTATTTTCTCCCTAGGGATCGTGAGGATTCCCAAGTGTATGTTCCTCTGCAAGTCGTAAGGATCCTACAAGAGGGCTTTCTCCTTATGGCTCGAGAGGACCTACAAGGGTTGCTCATCATATGGACATATCCCTAGTCACGGGTGGGACTTTGCTGGGGAAATGTTTATTCGCGCCCGTGGATTGTATACAAGGGTCAGTATTGAGCCCCTTGTAGGGCAATATCGAAGGTTGTGGGGGATTTGCTTAAGAACAGGTTTAGGTTTCTGTAACTTAAGACTTTCAAGTCTTATGAGCTGTGAGGGTCCCATAAGAGAATTCTCCTTACGAGTCGTGAGGATCTAGCAAGTGTATTTTCTCCTTAGGAATCGTGGGGATCCCTAACTGTGTTGCTCCTTTGTGAGTCGTAAGGATCTCACGCGGGTGGTTTCTCCTTACAAGGTCGAGAGGACCCTATAAGTGTCTTTTAACGAGGTTGCGCCCTTTCGGGTTTTCACAAACACTCGCCGGTAGTCCTGCTGTTTTTACTCATGGAGCCCTTTCGGGTTTTCATCCGTGCCCATTTTGCTTATGGACATACCGTTTTTTTTTATTTTTTCTCTCTTCTTTTCTTCTCTTTTTTTTTACAAGGTCACGCCATTTCGGGTTTTCACGAACACTCGCCGGTAGCCCTGCTGTTTTTACTCACGGAGCCCTTTCGGGTTTTCATCCGTGCCCATTTTGCTTATGGACATACCGTTTTCTTATCATTTTTTTTATATATATTTTTCTTTTTATCCTTTTTTTTATTCATCTCGTCAGCCTAAGGATGCTGCGGTAGTAGTTTAGGGACGTTTCGGTCCGTCGTTAGTTTAAGGACGTTTCGGTCCATCGTTAGTTTAAGGACGTTTCGGTCCGTCGATAGTTTAAGGACGTTTCGGTCCGTCGTTAGTTTAAGGATGTTTCAGTCCGTCGTTAGTTTAAGGACGTTGCGGTCCGTCGATAGTTTAAGGACGTTTCGGTCCGTCGATAGTTTAAGGACATTTCGGTCCGTCGTTAGTTTAAGGACATTTCGGTCCGTCGTTAAGGGGAAGGTCGGCTACTGCTTAGAAGGTCTGAGCTTAAGAAGATAGCGAGCGGACATAGTCGTCGTCATCTATCATTGACCTAGGCTGTGGCTCATTAAGCATAGTATTTCTTTAAGAAGCGGCCGTTTATTGGCCTGAAAGTCCTCTCACCGTGCATGTCCATGAGTAGATAGGCTCCACCCTGGTAAACCTTGTCTATAATGTACGGGCCTTCATAGTTCAGCTCAAATTTTCCCCGCTTGGCACGATTGGGGATCATAGGTCTTTTGACTACTAGCACGAGTTCGCCTAAGCGGAATGTCCTCGGCCTGGTCAATCTTTCGTATGAGCGCATCATCTTTGCTTTGTAGGCCTCTAGATTTTGTTGCGCTATGAGCCGGGTTTCATCGAGGGCATCAAGCTCCTCGAGCCGAAGGTGAGCATTTTCTTCGTCCGTCAGCTCGTAGTGGACCGCCACTCGTAGAGAGGGTAACTCTATCTCGAGGGGGAGCACTGCTTCCGTCCCAAATACCAACGCGTACGGCGTTGTGTTCGTGGCCGTCTTGAACGTAGTTTGATAGGCCCAAAGGGCCTCTTGCAGCCTCTCGTGCCAGTCTTTATTATTTCGGGATACCGTCTTTTTTATGATCTTTGTCAAGGTCTTATTGAAGGCCTCGGCCAGACCGTTAGCTCGTGGATTGTAAACTGAAGAATATCTCCAGTCTATATTGTGCTGCTGCGCGAAGCGGCTAATCTTATGGCTTCTGTAGGCTGGCCCGTTATCGGAGATAATCCGCCGTGGGGTTCCAAACCGATAGATGACGTGCGTCTTGAAGAAGTGGAGGATATTCTCCGTCTTCACTTCCCTCAGCGGTACTGCTTCTGCCCATTTGGAGAAGTAATCAGTTGTCGCCAGGATGAAACGATGTCCCCGGGACGATGCTGGCTCGATGGGGCCGACTATGTCAGTCCCCCACATTTCGAATGGCCAGCTAGCCACCGTTGGGTGTAGTGGATTCGGATGTTGGTGGATAAAGTCTCCATGAATCTGGCACGAGTGGCATTGCTTCGCATACTCGAGGCAGTCTTGGACCATCGTGGGCCAATAATAACCCATTCGTTTGATCTTCAATTTCATCTTCGGGCCTGCTTGGTGAGAACCGCAGAGTCCGTCGTGAACTTCCTGAACGACTCTTTCTGCTTCGTCAGGTCCTAAGCATCTCAGCCACAGAGAATCAAACGATCTCTTGTATAGAGTGTCGTTGACAAAAGCGAAAAATAGAGCTCGTTTCATGAGCTGATGTCTTGAGGACGCTTCTTCAGGCATTCGGTGGGACTTAAAGTAGTCTATGAATACTTCCTTCCAGTCCTCGGCCTTCTCATGGTCTTTTATTTGTAGGGTCGTCTGCTCAGTCTCCCCTTTTTCTTCGTATAATTCCGGAGATATTTCTGCCGGGACGAGCACTCGACGGCTTTGTACCACGATTTGACGTCGTCAAGGTTCTCGTCAGCCAGTTCTTTAGCGAGCTTAGCTAACGCATCTGCTTTGCTATTTTCCGCACGTGGTATACTTTCCAAAGTGTAGGAGGGAATTTGGGTCAATAGTTGTTGCACCTTTTCGCTGTATTTCACCAACTCCGGTTTGCACGTTTGGTAGTCACCATTTACTTGACTAACGACCAGTTGAGAATCCCCGTATATAAGGTGGTCTTCAATTCCCATGTCAATGGAGATCTCAAGGCCCGCTATCAAAGCTTCGTATTCGGCTTCATTGTTCGTCCTTGATTCCGTTAAGGAGAAAGCAAAGCGCATTATCCCTCCTTGTGGGGTTACGAAGATGAGGCCTACTCCCGATTTGATCATTGGGATACCTTGTTTGCGCTTCTTTACGGAGGACGCTCCATCGAAATAGAGTTCCCATCGGGTACTACCGCCGCCGATCGTATCGAATGCATGTTCGTCCGGCAAATCGCAGTTCAGAGGAGAACCGGTAGGTACTGGATGCTCAGCAAGGAAGTCGGCAATGGCCTGGCCTTTCACTGCCTTAAGAGGTCGATACGTTATCGAGAACTCCATCAGGAGTAGCGCCCATTTAGCGAGTCGACCCGTCAATATAGCCTTTGACATCAAATATTTAAGAGGGTCCACCTTCGAGATGAGACGGACTTCGTGCGCCAACGCATAGTGCCTGAGCTTTGTTATCGCGAAGATCAACGCCAAGCAGTGTTTTTCAATGGGAGAGTAGTTGCTTTCTGCCCCCAGCAGAACTCGACTTAAGTAGTAAAGAGCTCTCTCTTTCCCTTGATCGTTCTCTTGTGCCCATAATGCGCCTAAGGAACCTTCGAGGGCGGTTGTATAAAGAATGAGGGGTTTTCCCTTGACCGGCGCAGCCAACACCGAAGGGTTCTGCAGGTACTGCTTGATCTCGTCTAGTGCACCTTGGCATTTGTGATCCCAAATGAATGGAGTTCCCTTCTTCATCATGTGGCTGTAAGGACGGCATTTGCCTGAAAGATTGGCGACAAACCGCCGGATGTATGCAAGCTTCCCTTGGAGAGACCGCAACTGTTTGAGGGTTCTTGGCGGAGGCATTTCCATGATCGCCTTGATCTTAGATGGATCTATTTCGATACCTCGGTGTCGGATGATGAATCCCAGGAATTTACCCGAGGAGACTCCAAACGCGCATTTGAGGGGATTCATCTTCAAATTATATTGCCGAAGGCGTTGAAATACAGTCTCCAGATGCTTTAAATGCTCTTCGTATGACATGCTCTTTACTACAAGGTCATCGATATAGCACTCGACGATGTCATGTATTAGGTCGTCGAAGATCTTTGTCATGGCCCTTTAATAGGTAGCGCCGGCGTTCTTTAGACCAAAGGGCATAACCCTGTAGCAGAATATACCCAAAGGGGTCCGGAAAGCGGTGTGCTTCTGGTCTTCGGGATGCATTTTTATCTGATTGTATCCTGATGAACCGTCCATAAAGGAGAAAACCGCGTGAGAGGACGTGTTATCTATCATTAGCTCGGTTACTGGTACTGGGAAATCGTCCTTTGGACAGGCTTTATTGAGATCCCTGAAATCCACGCATATGCGTACCGTCCCATTTTTCTTCATTACCGGGACGATATTGGCGATCCAGTCGGGATACTGGACTTCTTGGATAAATCCAGAATCGATCAGCTTCTTGACTTCGGCGTTGATGCTCATTTCAAGCTCGAGTCGCATCCTTCTTGGCGCCTGCTTGACTGGCTTGATATCTGGGGATATTGCTAATTTATGCACAGCAATCTCCGGATCCAATCCTGGCATCTCGGAGTAGTTCCACACGAAGCAGTCTTTATGCCGTAGAAGCACGTTCTTTAACGCAGCCACCCTTTCTTCAGATAGCAGCTCGCTGACAAATGTCGGTCGCGGGTCATCTGCCGATCCCAACTCAATCTTCTTGAGGTTATCTGCAGTAGTATGTATGCCGTCTTCCAGTTCTTTCGGAGCTGGCGGAAATTCTGAGATCACCTCATCATCGCTGTTCTCAAAGCACCAGGGAAGGTTATCCATGTTCTTGGGCTCTTCTTTTAATATCATAACAGTGTAACAGGTGCGAATCCGCTTCCAGGGCTGAGGTGGATCTGGTTCTGCTTTTGCGGCTTTGGGTTCATGCTTTTGTGGCGGCGTTACCCTCCAGCCGTCGGATAAAGCGAATCTGCCCTGTTGGTACTGGTCCTCGACCAGTTTTTGAAGGTGAAGCAGTCTTCGGTAGGATGTCCTATGGCTCGGTGATAAGAGCAATAGCTCAGATGAGAAGCCTTGTTAGCTTGCTCAGGGTGTCTAGACTCTGGAAGCGCGATCATTTGATGTTTTATAGCGAGCTTGAGTAACCTCTCCGTCTTGTCTCGAGGGAAGGAGGACGCTCGACTCATCTTCTTCATGAGGGACAAATCCGAGCCGCGCAATACCCGATCACGTAACTCTCTAATCCTTTGTCGTTTTTGTCGGCTCCTCTTTCCGCTTCTTGATTTATTTCTGCCTCTGCGTCGGGCCTTTCGTACAACGGGTTAGCAGGGATAAGCATCTTTGTCTTTTGCAGCCTGTTGAAACAGACGTTGCGTCCTGGCCTTCTCGTAGATGGCCATCTTGTGGTTGTGGTCTTCCCGAGCTTTTTGACCCACTTTCCTGATAAGCTTATCCATTCGTTCTTTAAACGACGGACTCGGCCCTTTAATCGCGGGATCTAGTTTTGATGAGGGGTTGGCATTTCCTGAGAGGGCGTCCTCTTCTTCATCAAAGGTATATATAGCGTAGCTACTGTGGGCCCGTTCCCGTTTTCCGGCTCTCACGTATCCAAGCCCAAGTGTTTCCATTTTCCCGTTGGGCAATTTGCGTTGAGTCCCAGGGACATCCCAAATCCTGTTGTAGAACCGAGCTTGTCGAACAGTCTGTTTTAAGGGTACTCCTTGGCGCTTCAATAGTCTCTTTAATCCATTTGTATAGTATCTGGGCAGACGAATGGGTTGGAGCCTGTCGAGTGTAGCATCCGCGCCATGCCAGATCTCTTTCTCTACTTTCGACTCTGAGGATCGGTAGAATAGGATTACCTTCTCACCCCTTTGCCTGGGAGGGACGTAAAACGTTTGCAGGTCCTGCACATTGTAAGCTTGAAGTGTGTCGAGATCCTTGTAGTGTACTCGCGGCACCATGGTGATTTGCAAACTCTGATCATCGCTAGGGGGTGCTTGTATTGACGGCTGATTGGAGAACAAGGCATTAACCTCATCTTCCGAGTCACTTTCGAAGACCAACATGGGGGCGGACGTCCCCGGGTTGTTGCGTTGAGATGGCCCAGCATAAACTATCTCTTCTTCTTCTTCGGTATCGCTCCCGAAAATAGGGATGGTGGCGGCGGCTTTGTTCTCCGGCTTGCGACACCTTTCTGTATCCTCGAAATCTGGCAAAAAGTACTTCGCATCTTCGTATTTGCGGACTTCGTTCACGAAAAATGGGTTCAGCTCACCTGTTACGGTATACTCGAAACCATCCTTAAAGTACTTCATACACTGATGTTGTGTAGAAGGGATGATGTTGTACTCGTGTAACCAAGGACGACCGAGCAAGGCGTTGTAGCAGGTCTTGGCGTCAATGACATGGAATTTGATGTCTGAGACGAGTAGTCCAAAGCGTAATGTTAGTATCACGGATCCGAGAGTCCGTGACGATTGTGAATCAAAACCGGAGATGGTAATTTTGTCACGAGCGAGGTGTTGCACACTCATGCAAATTTCCTTTAACACCCGAACGTTAAGGAGATTGACGGAGGATCCATTATCCACTAGGATCTTGCCTATCTTGATATCATGGCAGTATCCAGAGACATATAGGGGACGGTTGTGGTCGCACGTCCCGAGAAGGAGGTCTTCGTCCCCGAAAGTGATGTCGGCCGTGTGCACTTCCTCTAGTTCATCCTTCATCCTTTCAGTGGCGAGGAAGCCTTGGAATTGCTCAGGTTCTTGTAGCGCCTTAATTAGTGAATCTCGCGCTTCCATTGATAATAGGAGGGCATCGAGAATGCTAAGCTGAGAAGGTAGCTTCCTTAGGTGCGCTAGGATGTTGTAGTCCACCTTACCCTTCCTGGGAGGGTCTTTGGCAGCCAGCTCTTTCATAACTTGGTCATCTAAAGTGATATCCTCAGTGACCTTTTCCTTTCCCTTATCTTTTCTATTTGCAGGCCCGAGATTCTTTTCCGGGAGCGTGCGATTGCGCAGCTGAATGTTTTCCCAGGCCCCCGGTTCCTCCTCTTTCCCTAAAACGGATTCTTTAAAGAGAGGGCCCAGAGCCATTTCTTCATCAGAGTCGCTCCCAAAGGTGAGAACTTGTGACCCCCCGGCGTTAACCATGTAACAGTTGCCAGTAGTTATGTTGTACCCGTCGGCAGCACTTCTTCGTTCCCGACGAATCTTGCGTTTCATGCGCTTAAAATGTTGCTGACGAGCAACATATCCTTGCCACCATATCTTAAAGGCGTCGCACTCCTCCGTGGGGTGTGAAATTTTCCGATGATATGAGCAATAATCAGGGTGCCTCTCCGCCCCATTGAGCGTGTTTTCTTCCGAGGGTGGTAGCTTCATTCCCATTGACATGGCTTTGGCAAACCTTTTCCTCGTCTTGGATATCTTCCTGTCTGCCTCGGATGCCTTTCGATCTGGCGGGAGTACTTCAACTCTTTCGTTCAGTCGCCTGCATTTGGCTCCTTCCGATGCGGCCATCTCACGCTCCTGATCCGCTTTACTCTTTAGACGAATCTCGTCCAGAAAGGCGTCGATCATTTCATCTGTTGGCCACACACGCTCTGGTTCAGGCTCTGTCCCCAGTTTCCTATTGCCAGGAGTTTTCTCATCGTCAGTAAACGAGTGGGAGATTACGTTACAACTCGCCACATATCCCTCGGATTCATCCGACGAGCTCTCTCCATCATCGTCCTCTTGAAAGATGTGGCTGAGGAACTCTTGCAGCGTGACAGGAGTTCACGCCTTTTGATTGTACTTTTCCAGTGCGTCGATTTGCTTCTGCAAGTTCATGCGCTTGTCTCCAGGCTTCACGGGCTTCTTGGATCTCTTCTTCTTTTTCTTCGAAGATTTTGACGGTTGGGCGTGAGTATTTGGGCCATCATCACGAGTCTTCGCAGTTGGGCGCGGCTTCAACATCCCTTCGATAATTTGAGGTTCAAGTGGGTCCTTCCATTCGATCGCAGGGCACGCATGAAGGTCCCTCAGCATTCTTTTGGTTTTAGTTGACAGCACGACCTCCCATGGAGCTTCTTCAATAAAGGAACAGGTTGCCCCCGGTGTATCTGCTTTCTTAGGAGTATGCGGCTGTGGTGGATTCACCTTCCACTTTTCGGAAAGTGCAAACTTCCCCTGGAGGTATTGATCTTCAATCCATCCTTTGAAGACGAAGCAATCCTCAATCGGATGACTTACCGTTTGATGGTAAGGGCAATAGTTAGGGTTATTCACCTCAGTGGGTTGTGGCGGTCGCCTTGGATTTGGTAGGTTTATAAGTCTATTGCGTACTGTCAGCTCGAATAACCGTTTCGTCTTGTCTCGTGGGAACGAGTAGGGACGCTTCATCTTCTCATTATAATACCGGCGTCTTTCTTCCAATTGATCCGCCAGCTTCGGGGCGTTGGGTTGCTGCTGGGCATTCGCGACGATGGTTGCCTTTCCTTTACCCTTGTCATTCCGAGGTTCCGACTTCGGGGGAGGTGGTCTATGACCCATCTGGTCCATCTGAGCCAACTTGTCGAATAAAGCCTGGAATGTGGTTGGCTTAAAGAACATCATAAACTGGGAGATAGTCGCGTGAGGGTCTAGGGTTCCCACGAACATGCCCACCGCGGGCGCTTCTTCAATGCGTTGCTCGCATTTCGACCACAAATTTCGCCAGCGTATAGCATACTGGACCCAAGTTTCGCCTGGTTTCACCCTGGCATTAATCAATGCCGTTATTGGAGTGCGTTCGCTGGCGCTTGCGAATCGCTGTGTGAATAGCAACTCCATTTCAGCGAACGTCTTGATGGAATCGTTCGGGAGTTCCGAATACCATTCGAACGTTGTTTCTGATAAGCTGCCCACGAATTGGCGAAGCAACAGTTTATCATCACCGCCGGTGTTACCGCAAAGGGCCCTGAACTGGGCAACATGTTGATGGGGATTGCCGGTCCCCTTATACACGTGGAATTTTGGTATTGTATAACCCGGCGGGTATTTGATTTGGTCGTACCAGCTTGGATACGGCCGGCCCATTTTTACGATTTGACCAGCTGCCTCAGTCGCGTGATGAACCCGAATTTGCTGGGCTATATAGTCGACCAAATCAGCCTTAGAGATTGTCTCCTCTTTGGCCGTTGAGAGGGCCGGTGGTGGATTTGACGTTTCTCCCCTGTCGTCTTCAAGAACGATTGGGGGATCCTCAGCAGGTGGGTCCTGTTGGATCATCATTCCTATCATATCTTGGAAGAGAAGGCCCATACGCTGTATGTTGGCTGCTTGTTCAGCAGCCTCTTTGTCCTTCTTCTCCAGTATCCGGCGAAGGAATTCGGCGTCGGTTTCTTCCTCCTGGCGTTCGTCTGAGGACGTTTCTGGGTTTTCTTTTGGCCCGGTAAGTGCGTCCATAGCATTCATCATTTCCTAGAGCTTTTGTTGTTGCTCCTGAGCTTTGGTCACCGACCGTGTAAGCGGTCTACGACCCTTAGACGCACGGCTGTCTTCCTTTCCTGACGCCATGTATACGGTGTGGACCATCCTGCCCCCAGCCTTAGGGCGTCTGGGCTTAGTGCCTTTAGCTGTCGTTGCAAGCTGGGGGGTCTTCTCTGGATTCCTCCTTTTATGAGCAGTGGAAGTTGAGGGGGCCGTTGAGGTGGGCACCTAGACAGCCTTTCGTGGTTTAACCTGGTGACTGGCTTCCTGTTGGATTTTCAGCTTCTTGTGCTGGCGGGAGAAGTTTGGATCGATCATCGAGTCTCGGGCCTTCCGCCAAACCATATAGATTTTGGAAGACAGCCGTTGAGGAGATTGGGGTTGTTCTGTCTTTATTTCCGCAACCTTTTTTAGTGGAGGAGGAGACCTTTTTGGCACCGCAGTAGGAGAATTCCTTTGCACCTTATTTAGCATCTCAAAGCTGTTCCCAGTTAGAACAGCAGCGTTAACTTCTGCCATCGGGGCTGGTGGAGTTAGCCCAGAGGGGGAGTTGCCCCCAGCCTTCCTTACTCGGCGCCAGTGGCGACGTCGAGCGTGTCGAGCGGACGGCGTTGGTTCAGCGGTGAGAATAGCTTCGTCTTGCCCCCTGTGTAGGTGGGGGGTCGTTGCTGGTGTTAGCCTGTCAAAGACCGACGTCCTTTGGATAGCAGGAGCGGGAGCTGGAGCCGTCAATCTTGTAAAGACCGACTTTGTGGCAGGGGAAGCCGCTTTGACGACTTCAGGAGCAGGACCGGTCACTTTCTTAGAAGCAGCCTTCTCTGGGATTGTAGGCCCCATTGTGGGTCCACAGGAGTTCTGGCCCAATCTAGAGAAGACCGAGACGCTGATATTGGGCGACCCGTTGAGAAGGGCCGCGTCAGGGGTAAGGCGATCAAAGACCGACTTCTTGGGAGCTTCCTTTGTCAGCACCGGCGCGGTGAAGCTTGTCGGTGGGAGCAAAGTCCCAAAGAACAATCCTATGGTGGCTCGAGTGACCTGTTCCACGGGCATTGTGAGTAGCGAAGCAGCTTGGGGTCCGTAGGCTATACCTCCTGACGAGGCAGAGCGTTGGTTGCAATTGCAGTCCGAGCAGTTGGAGCATTTCGCAGAAGTAGAAGCCATCGATTCTTTGCTTTCTGCAATGAGCAAGACGCTAAGTCTTAGTATCTTGAAACCCAAGGGCAACCATTAGCGAACCGCGATTGGTTCGCGAATCACGACACACGAAGTGTGGAGTGGAAAGAGGGAAAGGTCCCACCGGGCGTGCCAGAATCTGTTCCCCTCCGAATGGCGGCCAAGACTGGACGTCTCGCCTGAGATTCGGGGCAGATGCTAATTGGTGCTATCCGTCCACCTCTCCGAAGATGCCAAGTTGATTTATGGCACCATGCATCGAAGGTTTAAACGGATGCGTCCGATGTAGCAGACTTCGTCAGATTCCCCCTCGCTTGAGGGGTTTTTGATTGTAGGGACGCTCTTCCCTGCAGGCGCAAGCCCCTGCAGTTAATTACGCTACCGCATCGCGGTAACCACTTTCTCCTTCTCCAGATGGTCACTTCGTGTCGTATGTATTTATTTTATGTTTTGTTGCCCGTGGATTTTTTACGGAAACCGAGTTATGTCGTCACCCGTAGGGCGTGGACTAGTCCAAATCCGTATTATCTTAGATTTGGGTTTGGGGGTTTGGTTTGAGGATACATTAGCCATATTTGAGGCTAAGATCAACTCAAACGTTTGTTAAGGATACGTTAGTCTAATTTGAGACTAAGATCAACTTAACGGGATCGTTTAGATCCGACAAGAGAGCATTTGGGCTCCATTGTTCCAGTTTAGGGACATAGTGGTCCATTGTATGTATGGTCATCGGGACCCGTTACCTCTCTGACGGCGTTGAAGGATTACAACGACAGGTGTCAAAGGAGTTCCGAGATGTACCGTTGAACCAACGTTGATTGGAGGGATTCATAGTCCAGTCTGTTTGAAGGTTTAAGGATACGTTAGCCATATTTGAGTCTAAGATCAACTTAAACGGGATCGTTTAGATCCGGCAAAAGAGCATGCGTGGCTCTATTGTTCCAGTTTAGGGACATGGTGGTCCATTGCTAGTTTAAGGACATTGCGGTCCATGGGTAGTTTAAGGACATTGCGGTCCAATGTTAGTTTTAAGACATCTCGGTCAAGGTTAAGGACGTCGTAGTCCATGGGTTTAAGGACCCCACAGTCCATTGTTAGTTTTAAGACATCTCGGTCAAGGTTAAGGACGTCGTAGTCCATGGGTTTAAGGACCCCACAGTCCATTGTTAGTTTTAAGACATCTCGGTCAAGGTTAAGGACGTCGTAGTCCATAGGTTTAAGGACCCCACAGTCCATTGTTAGTTTTAAGACATCTCGGTCAAGGTTAAGGACGTCGTAGTCCGTGGGTTTAAGGACCCCACAGTCCATATCAATGTGTGGTCATCGGGACCCGTCACCTCTTTGAAGACGTTGAGGGATTATAACGCCAAGTATCAAAGGAGTGAAGAGATGTACCCTGGAACCGGAGTGGATTAAATAGTCTTTGGCCCAATTTGGGATCAAGACCAATTAATTATGTTATGAGCCCATTAGCCCAGTTAATTACGAATTGAGGACTTATGGCCAGCTTGGGCTAAGTCCAATCATGTCTGGGACATCGGCCCTCCTGTTGGTCCCTTGAAGGAGAGGCTTTGCCTCTGGCCATTTAGCAAATTGGGCCAATGACTAGTGTTAAACACTAAAGACCAATCAGTGTTGAACACTGGGAATGAGATTGATAAGTCAGTGTTTAACACTAAAAGATAGTTGGTGTTAAACACCAGCAACAAGGTTTTCAAATTAGTGTTAAACACTAAAACAGATCAGTGTTAAACACTGGCAACAGAAATCTCAAATTAGTGTTAAACACTAAGGCCAAACAGTGTTTTAACACTGGATTCAGGGGTTCCAATTTAGCGTTAGACGCTAAGGCAAGAGGGGTCACGTGGTAGCACGTGAGGGCGCCCTCCCTTCGTTTGTTCTGCTGAGAATATCGCATCTTTTGGAGCATCACGTGCCATCACGTGACGGGTGTTTAAATGGAGTATGTTAAAGCCTCTGCCAAGGGTCACGTGGGTCACGTGAGGCACTGCCTCAAAAGGGGCTTTTCTGTAGATCTTTTTGGGCATCACGTGGTGACACGTGACCCTGCCTCTATGTATGTTTTTTAGAAGATCTGTTAATCCCTTTCAGGAATTAAATTCCTCGTAGGGTTGAACCCTGACAATAATTTCAGAGGAATTAAATTCCAACTTCCTTTTGAAGATTTATATTCCGGAACAGAGTTGAACTCTGAATCTTCTGTAGGAATTAAATTCCTCATATATATGAAGAACTGAATAAGGTTAAACCCTAATAAAAGCTTTAAGGAATTAAACTCCCATTCTTTATTAAAGAATTATTCTGGGGAATGAGATTAAGGGAATTAAATTCCTGTTGTTTTAACAGAACTGTCACGCCCCGCTTCCCAGAGTACGCAAGATTGGACACGTGACATAGCCAACCATGCTACCTGTGGGTAGGAAATATCCATCCACAGTCACATTACGGTTGTAGAGATATCAAGAACAAAATAAACAAACTATCTAACACATGTCCAAATCCATAATAACCAGAGTCAATGATAAATAAGTGCGGAAGCAAATGATCCAATGCAATAATAGAAAGGTACGTCCCGTAATGCGGGATCACACCTGGAAATAAAATGCAATAAATGAACTAACCACTACAGAACTAACAAATCAGCCTGCTGGCTGAAGTACTCCTGCTCAGTCGTCGACAGTGATAAAGAATCTGGGCCATGCAAAACCCAGACGTCAGCGCGTCATGTCAACCAATAATATAATATGAACATGGTAATAAGCAATGCAGGGATAAACATGAATAAAGCAGTAATATGAAACAACAGTGCAGGGCAATGTGCAGTGGGTAACTAAACTGTTCTAACAGGTTTTCTATTCTAAAGTCTTTGAAATCAATTGATGAATCGTCGATGTAACTCAATAGTATCCCGTGCGTGCCCGGGACCACGGTCAAGGTCCTCGGGGCTGAATCCGAGACGTGCCGCTAAGCAGTAATAGGTAGTAGGATGGATGAGTGATGTCAGCATCATCACTCCCGGACTGGCCAAGCCCGTAAGACTGATCAGAACAAGTATCGAACTGTTGAGTTACAAGTCGGTTTCACCTTTGATTTCCCCATACCCCCAAGTTATGTATGTCAGGTCAGGTATTCAAGAGTCAAGGACTAATGCCAACACAAAATCAGGTAAAGTAGGTCTGTCTGGATAGACAGCAGGAATGGTCAGGTTGGTCGGCATTAGGCATGAGATCAGGTAACAGGTCAGATAATGTATAAAGGTGTCATGTCATGTCAAGAGTGTACGGTACCATATCATGTCAAGTAGGAAGTGTAACAGGTCATATCAGGAAGCACAAGATGTCATGTGGGTGCTCATAATCAAACTATCATAAGCATATGTATAAATAAACAAGCATGAGTACTATCAGAACAATAAACTGGAACATGTAATATGATATGTAAATAAATATAATTTCAAGGATATGGATGCACAGTTATCGATTAGGGTTACATTTATAGTTCCAATATTAATTAGGATGCAATTTATTAAACATGGAGTGTTAATATCACATTATTATGTAGTAGTGTGATCTATGCTTGCAATTATATGTATCTTAAATACGATAGATGCAAACGGGTATCCGAAAAGTTATAAAACTGTAAAATGGTAATGTGGGATGTACAACTAAACAATATGTGATATAAATATTGATATAATAATATTAATATTGATAGCATATTCAAAGCGATTAGTAACTATAAAAGATGTATTGATTAACCATGCACAAGAAGGTTCCGTTCAGAAATTCAGCGTCACCCTAATTTGTAAAATAGCTTAAAAATAACAAATGTTCTCCAAAAGAGACGTATCTTATACCAAAACAAAGATAATTCAATAAGGTTTTTAGTTTTATAAGTATAAGCATCTCAGGTTATCCCTACAAAAAGTTATGAATATTCAAAGTTGAAAGTTTGCTGCTGGAATTTCCCTGGACAGCAGTTTAAAGGCATTTTCATTTGCATTTTACGTTATTTAAACAATTTATTTTGCAAGTAAATATTTCATAGAGTTATAGTATTCTGAATTAGCTTCGTAACGAACTAAAGAACGTATACTAATGATTTTTCTATGATTTATAATGAATTTTATAAGATAAGGTGTACAGTAAATTTCAGATTTGTCATATCCGATTTTTCAACGACATTTCATATGTAAACTATAAGATTTTCAAATGTATAACATTATAAAATGAAGATTATAAAAGTATATAGCATGTAGCAAGATTAACTTGCCTCGATGGGTCGCGAATCGGGAAAACGGAACGTTAACCGTCGGCGGGGAAAACTCGCGACGGCGCACGGTTCACGGAATGAACCCAAACGACGAACAAAGGAACCACACGGGTCGGGGTATCTCGCTGGAACGTCGAGAAACGTCATCGGCACGACGGAATTCCGGCAACAAAAGAACAGTTAAAAGAAATGAGAAACGAGACATTAAACAAGGAGAGAAAAATGATAAAGAGAAGTACGAGAGAATATATAAGGGGGAGAGAGAGAGAAAATGGAGAGAGAGAGAAGAAGGAGAGAGAGAAAGTGGGGCCCACGGGGTTAAAGGGGAGGTTGCGATTGGCTGAGAGAATAAATTAAGAAGGATATAAAAGATTGTAAAAATATTATATGGTTAATTTAAAGATTTAAAAGATAGGTAATGAACAGTAAGATATCAGATTAGTTAGTAAAATATATGCGAAGGTTTTAATAATATTAAAATTTAGGATTTTGGCGCCAAATGAAACATTTCCAAATTGCGCCCGGGTTGGGTCCAAAAATTCGAAATTCAAATAATAGGATTTTAGGCGGGTTCCAAATTTTAAAATGAAATGTTTTATGATTAAAAAGCATACTCCCAAAACGGACACACGGGACGAGAACACAATGCACGGACGCTACCACGAGGCTAAGGGTGTCAAGTAGGCCAAGATGAATATTTTTTAATTTTATTTTAGATGCTAAAATTTTTTATATGCAGAATGACTTAGCCAGATAAAATTTTACAGTAAGACCCAAATAAGCAAGATAAATGAAATGAGTAATATCTAATGCTCAACCAATAACAGAAAATAGTAGCATTGGGCTCGGGTGTTACAAGAACTAAGTTCTCGACTAGGGTTAAACCCTGATTCTATTTATTCTGAAGGGATTAAATTCCCATAACATAGGGTTAATCCCTAATTTTATTTTAAAGGAATTAAATTCCTATAGTTCTGTGAGAATTAAATTCTCAGGCTTCCATTCTCTCTCTATGCCTTGGATCTGCATGGCAGGATCTCAACCCATTGAGAATTAAATTCTCAACTCAACGGGAGATGTGCACTTTACAGATCCTCCGCCAAAGAGAGAACTATGTTCTTCTGTTTTTACATCAGAGTTAAACTCTGTTGAGAATTAAATTCTCTTTTCCTTTCAAAAAGCCTTCCCTTTCTTACCTAGGGTTTTCTTTTGCAGAAAATCCAAATTCCTCCAAAGTATCCAGGCTCTCTCTCTTTTCTTCCCTCTGCATATATATTTTTGTGTGTCTCTTGGCTCCTATTTATAGGAGAAGCAGCCGAGTCAATTAGTTTTTGATGAATCTTTCATTGAGAGATTTGATTTGCATCCATCATTCGTTTTGGACCTTTGGATCATTAGGTGAATTTTATTCACCATTGGATTTTAAATCCAGAGATTCTCCTTTGTTATTTCGGTTAGATTTTACGGGGAAATCTTTCCAAATTCGAGATTTTCCCATAGATAGATGATATTTAATCACCTTTAAATCTTTAATTCAATTGGTTGCTTTGGAAAGATTTAAGAGGTCTTTTCTCAGAATTTAATTTCTGTTAACAGATAGGCTTTGAACGCCGGTCACGTGTGACCACGTGACCCTTGGTCACGTGTGGGCACGTGACCCCCTTGGAACGAGCCCTTTTCTTTCTTTCTGCGCTCTGCTTTTTGGTCGCTGCTTAGCTGTCACGTACCACCACGTTACCCCTGGTCACGTGTGAGCATGTGACCCTCGTCTGGAGCCTTTTCCTTGATTCGATCAGGGAATTGAGTCTGCCGCTTTTGAGTGTCACGTGCCAGCACGTGACCCTGGTCACGTGGGAGCACGTGACCCTTTCTGAAGCCCTTTTCTTTGATGTAGTTGGGAAGCTGAATTTGCCTTGCCGATGCTTTTAGATGTCACGTGCCAACACGTGACTGCTGGTCACGTGTAAGCACGTGACCCTTTTCTGAAGCCTTTTCCGTAGGCTTTCCTGATTTTAAATCAGGAAACAACCCAGCTCCCACGTATATGATCGCCATCATACTGCTGGCAGTCAAGCAAGAATCCTATGGGCTCTATCAACATGCAATAGCGAACTAAAGCATGTATACGATGATAAAGACAAACCAGATAGCATACTATCATCTCGAGCAAGACTGTCATATCGGTATAGGTCCTCCCTCAATCATTGTAATCACGTACCTGCGATCTAATAATTGACTTAGAGGGCACTATATCCAACACATCATTGCCCCCAGTATTCCCGCATGAGGCTTTAATGTGGGCGCTGTGCTGATTCGCATTTCCCGTCCCATCGAATCTTCCGAATTTAGGGATGACATAGCCGCTAGGAAATTCTACCAGATCATACTGAGCAGGACATGGTCTCCCACTACTGCTGATATCTTTTTGCGCTTCGGCTTCGGCTACCAATGTTTTGACTTTGTTGGCAACCTAATCCATGATTTGATCTTGAGTTAGCGGGCTACTGTCATCGGCAGCCAAGATATTTCCCCAGATAGGATGCGACTGACTTTCATGCGGTCCGTCCACCTTCGGATTTGAGGGAATAAGCGTCGGCTGTCTCGGGACACTGTTTCCCGGTTCATGAGCAGAGCCCTGCGCTTGATTGGGCTGCTGAGAGGCAAGTTGGGCTGTGAGCTGTAAGACGACGTTTTTCAAGTCATCAATTTTTGAGTAGAGCTTGGCCATATCCTTGTCTTTGTTTCTGAGCTGCTTTCGGAGCTCCTGGAGAAGTTGCTGCTCTGCGGTCTTAAGGATGGAATGTTGGCTTATCTTCTCTTTCCGAGTTTGACTTTACGTGGACTGAGGGGTCTTTCCGCCTATCATCCTCATCGAGAGGGTTTTCATCATCCAGCGGAGGCGGTTGTTCTTGGGAAGCGGCAACCACATTCAAGCCAGATTGGATTTGAGATGTGGTAACCCCGTCCTTGCTCTTGCTGCGCGTGCCCACCATGTAGACAGTGTGGACCACATATCCAGCCATTTCCTCATCTTTGGCGGGGTAACCCTGTTCTTCGAACCTCATGAGGTTCAGCCTAGCAGGAGCCCTAGCCCTTTTGTTGGCTCTATATCTGAGCCTTTTCTTCCTTAGCTTCTCAATTTTAAGGGCTTGGCGGGCATCTGTTTCCTGGGAAGTCACCGTGAGTCGATTAGCGGAGAGCTTAGAGAAGACACCCGATCGAGCAGCTGTCAGGGACACCGCCGGAGCTTGCTCAAGACGCCTCGTTGATTTGTTGGTGTTGATGGCCTTGCCCCCAGCTGGGGCCAAGGAAAGTCGTTCAAACACCGACTCGCGTTTGGGTTGAGGCGCCTTCGAGACCACCACATTTGGCCTCTTGCCTTTCGAGGCCAGTTTTTCTGTTACCGAAGCTTGAGGAGCTGGGATGGCGTTAGCTGACATGAACAGAATAGAGACGAATGGTAGCAGCGGCTCTTCCCATTGTCGCCCGAGACTGGCCGGGGGGACCGTCCTGGAGTCCATCTTCATCGTGTAAGAGATGGGAGCTGTGTCGAGAGCTGAGCTGATCCTTGGAGACATGGTTGAAAAGTGATTGCCTGAAAACCTGCATGATAGAGCATTATTTTAGTATAAATATAGGCATGTATATTGATTGAGTTCGCATGAACGTTTAGCCCGAAATATGGGAGGAGAGATGTGTTGGTGTATATGCCCTAGAGGCCATTACTGTATCATACTAATTTTTATATTACTTAATGGAAGCTTGGGATATTCACCTTGTATAGACAATCTTGCTCAAAATGGTAGTATGCTACTTGATTTGTTTCTACTTTAATGTGTACATGTGTTTCTTTTAGTACATCACCTATACACATTAGTGGAGCCCTTAGGATCTTTGCTTGATTACCAGCGTTGTGATGGCAGTCACACTCGTGGGGGCTGGGTAATCCACAAGCACATCCTTATGCAGGTCCTTAGTCGTAGGACTATCGAGACAGGGTATCGATACTCCGGAGTATACTAGCGTATGCGCTTCTCATCCCAGCAGGGGAGACGGTGTAAGTCCACGGTAGCGCCCCGGCCGTCTAACAGACGCCAAATGCGGAACAAAACTTTTACGACAGGCACTATCGCGTGCTGTAACCCGGATCTGCCATTAAAGCTAAACTAACAAATTACAAAGTGGGTAGAAATGTTATACCGAATGATCCGAGTCCTTCGGTCTTCAGCCATCATCCCACGCTTTGTTGCGGCTGCTCCGATCTCCTGAAACTCCAGTCTTCTCGTCCAGGTGGCACCACGTCGACGGATCTTTAAACGGGCTCCCGCCTCTGAACCGAGGCAACTCGGTCGTAAAGTTTGCTAAAAGAGATGACCAAGATGATGTAGAGAATGAGTAGAACACTTTGTCTCGTTACGTCCAAAGCTATGGACGAACGGTTAATGAAGTTGCCTTTTGGAATCGGGTGAAATGAGAAATGAGGCTATCTAATTTCCATGAGTCTAAAACAATATCAATCTTTTTTTCCAAGCAACCATCTCTCTCCATGAAGGAATGGCCGGCCACTTATAGAGGCAAGGGGGGTGAGTGTAGGAGGAGGGAGAGTGACCATAACCATAAATGATATGAATGAATCATCTAACACCTAGTATGAACACATATAATGCATACATTGAACCTTCTAACCTAGTCATCAAGCATTAATTGCATAATAAATGCACTAATGACTCACTAGCCTAATCACCTCATCTAGAAGCCTCTAGAAACATCCACGCTCATCTCAAGAAAAGATAAATCCGTTTTTAACCGAACATTAAAGACGGGCGATAGAAAACTGGAAACTGACAACTTCAAAAAGTGATCCTGAAACGAATTTCAGGATAACCTCGTAACAGTATAAACATACCCGCATTTGTATTACGACCGAATACAAATGCAACTGAGACAAAGATATTATATCTACACAGTATAATATTGGGATCCGGCTTAAACCAAAGCCTACCAGTATTATCTGCCCGAAAAATGACACGTGCGAAAACGCACGTGCATTTTCCGAACCCTGCCATAAAACCGTACGGCATCTACAACATTTTGCCCGAACTTGGGAAAGTGTCTGTGGGGGACTCTAATGACTCATCAATACACTGGCACTGGGTATAACCATTAGCACGTCAGAGGTACAAGTTGTACGTAACGGTTGCCTATGTATTGATTGGAAGGGAAGCTGACGAGCGAACTCATCTATAAATCCTACTGAGCCTGACAGTGACAATATCCGTACAGTCCGGTCCATTCATCTATGAGTATCGCATATAGGACCTAGGGGGCCGGTAAACGTCAGACCCCTAATAGCTGTATAAGTCGTGTCAGAGAGCAGCCCAGAACACCCTGCGATACTACTGGAATATCTTTCAGTAAATCTCGATTACCCTGGACAGGGATTTCGTGTAATGGCTCTCCTAAACACAGCGCGATCTCACCCCCAATACCGGGAGAGACGAATCCACGACGATCTGCTCACTGCCTCCATATGGCTTGGGACTGTACCCAAAATATACATGTTTGCACGACTCCTTTGACCCGTGGTAGGGTATAAACCAAAGTACAGTAGGAACTCACACGAGGCAAATGACGACCTCAGGTCGATGAACTAACCTGTACACATGTCACCAGGGAACTGCTATCTGACGCTAGGTATAATACCAACCAGCAAGTTCCCGGCGAGTCCCGTCCGGTGTACTCATAACCCAATGAGCACCTGTATACATCTTAGGTGAACCAACTAACACCAATGGCTTGTGAGACCGGCCACCGCCCCTCGTCGGGGTCTCGAATGTATACACTAGTCTACTCTGGAGTATCGATGCCCTGTCTCGAAACTCCCACGACTAGGGATTTAAGGATGTGCTTATAGACCCCAGCTCCCACATATATGATCGCCATCATACTGCTGGCAGTCAAGCAAGAATCCTATGGGCTCTATCAAAATGTAACAGTGATAAAGACAAACCAGATAGCACACTATCATCTCGAGTAAGACTGTTCTATCGGTATAGGTCCTCCCTCAATCATTGCAATCACGTACCTGCGATCCAATAATTGACATTGAGGGCACTATATCCAACAATCTCCCACTTGCAGTTAAGGCTATTATTGCAATGTCGCGTACTCACAGCCCGTGTGATACCGAACATCCAACTTCTCTACTAATCAGTTTCACAAAGCTCGTTTGCAAAACTATTGTGTTCGAGAAATAGCCTCAGTGAGTGGATCCGCCCTGATGTTTCTTTCTATGTCTCTCTTAAAATCGAGTTCGCGGATAAAACCATCTCCCGAATCGAGTAATACCTGTCTTAGAATATGTCTGGATATCTGATGGGACCTAGTTCATAAATGAACTCCAAATCCAAACTTCTTAGACTGTATCGATCACTGAACCTAATCAGTATCCAGCACCATACCTCCCACAGTATCCTCTTGGACCACCTGTCCATAATACTGTCCCTCGTCAGAGGGAAAACTACAACTCTGACAATCACTATGTCATCCATGTCATCTTTGAAGCCTGGAATGATAACTGTCTCCCGAAGGAGGCTGCCGTCATCAAATCCATAGAACATACACTTATGTTCTAAAACTGCTTCCTTATGTTTTTCAGGATTGGATTAATATAAACTTATCGCATCTAGTGCAAAAAACAACATCTGGTGTGGTACTTGACATCTCACGACTGACTCAATTGCCTATGCAAGTGATCTGCCAATCATGCACATCCCTCTCCTCTTTAGTTTGTAAGACACCTTTAGAGAGGGTGACTCCATCACCTGCAGGTACACTACCATGCCAGGAGTCATTTATTCTAAAATACTATTAGAATACTGTCAAAGTACCCACATTGGGAAACTACCCAAATCTAGATCTAAAAACCATAGATCTAGTTACCAGAATGTCTCATATTATATCCATATCCTTTGTGGAGAAACAACTGTATGACGACCATAGTACAACCGATCGTAGTATAGGAATTTTACTTCCTACTCTGTGTATGTCATCCAAATACCAGGACATCACACCCTACTACCTTCTCAACAGATCCATCCCCTATTCTGATGAAGTCAAACCCATGACTGTCACATCAAAAATAGATGATCTGTCTCCGCTATATTTGCTCAAGTCTATAAATAGACACTAGCTACTTGCCCACTATGCTTCCGCTGCTCCCACTAACTACGACAACCCTCTGGCAGAATAATATATACGTACACTTCTAAAACTAGTTTAGAACGACGCTATACTTATCCTTATGCCGGGTCTCATAGTCTGGAACAACAGTAGTGTCAAGTCTGGGTAAACAAGAACCTCTCTGCCACCGTCCTTGAGGCTACCGAAGTACCTCTCGGGTGTCTGAGGTTACCCTCCATATCTGCGGAGTGGCTATTGGAATGTCAAACCTGATTGAATATATAGGTTCTATTAAATTTTCCGTAATCGTTTTCGGTTCTGGAATCACTTCCAGTTCTACCATACTCCCACTACTGTTTTCTGAAAAAATCCATTTTATTAAAACAGTGGAGAGTCAAGAACAATATCACTATTGATCTTCCAGATGGTAGAAAATCAACCCTCGTCAAAGCTAGGGTCAACCCACAAACTGCCATTACAGAAACGTGCCTTGAGTTATCCAGTGTTTGGTTTTAAGCATAAGCTGGACAACTCCCCTTACCTTAACATCGTTAAGATATGATCCATTCTATATCCAATATAGAAACTTTGGCACATATTTAATTAGAACCATATTAAAATCATGCAGCTGTCTCCAGTGCATATCTACTTAATGGAGAGAGGCTAATCAGCATTACTCAACTTAGGAATCCATCCAATTATGAGTAACCTGAAAGAGAAAAAAGTTTCTCAAAACCATTACTATCAACTGAATACCAATCACAAGAATCTACATCTTCGATTTCATTGAAGAATCCCGATACTTGCGACACCTGGTTCTCTACTTTATTCTTATACCCACAACTTTTCAAAACTTAGACCTTATATTTCTACGAAACACTTGTCTAAATTCTAGAGAAGTCATAAGTAAACAGAACATAGTACGAGGACCAACCCCTTTGTCCTGATGGACACTGGACAACATACAATACTCTGTATAAGTCCGCCGAGTTGAATAACTCAAAACCTGTGCATCGTAGGTTGAAAACTGTACCCAGGCGATTTCCTCAAATATCACCAATTACAACGAATTCCGATATAATGAGGATGATTACCTAATTCCCAATAACTCACCCCCACTCATCATCTGCAAAACCATACAGATGTGAGAATCATACCTGGTAAATACATACCCTGGAGTAAGTATCTAATCGGGATATCAGTTTTCCATTAACAATGCACTGAAACAAAAAAAAATTTCGTAGGGGTATCCTGGTATTCTTTAGTAATGCCTTTTCCATAATCCAAATCATGACTTTTAACCGTATATTTCCCTGCCATCTTTCCAATTCCCTTTATTTGTCTTTAGTCTTTACCTTATGTACAGCATCATTAGGCTAAGTGGTTTTCTTCCTTCCCTATCGTTCGGCACCAGCCTATGGTTTGAAAGAAGAATATCCAGTAAGCATAATAGGTATACCCTCCTAAACCTAGGAGTACTCGCAACTTGAGAGAAGGTGATGACAAAAGACAACTGAATAAACCTTATTCCTATTTCTCCTGAACCAGAATCCATCCTCGGAAAAATATCCTTCGAGTTCGTATATAACCATACGATGGATTAATCCAATGGAATTGGATGTTCGTAGTGATACGGGTTGTTCTGGAGAAATGAAAGGTGAAGTAGGAGTGGCGATGAAATACGTGGTTTGGTCGTGAATGTGAATAGTCGCAATTTACTTTGCCCTCTTTCTAATTCCTTTATCTTGTCTTTACATATTACCTTCTGCACATCCTACTTAGGCTAATTGGTTTTCTTCATTCCCTGCCTTTCGGCACCTGCCTATGGTTTGGAATAAGACTACCCAATAAGCGTAATAGGTGTACTCTCCTAAACTAAGGAGCCCTCGCAACTTGAGAGAAGGTGATAATAAAAGACAACTGAATAAACCAATTCTATTTCTCCTGAACCTGGATCCATCCTCGAAGAAGTCCCTTCGAGTTCGTATATAACCATACGATGGATCTATTCAATGGAAGTGGATGTCCGTAGTAATACGGGGTGTTCTGAGAAATACAAAGGGTAAAAGAAGGAGCTGCAATGACTTATTGTAACGTTTTGAAAATCGTTTCGGTGAAATTTCGGAAAATCGGAAAAATAAGGTGGTTTTCTGTAAAAAGTCAAATTACAAATATCTTTATTATAAAATTAAATATACATATTCTAGCTATGTAGTTGCTAGTATTTGGTATTTATTAAGCCACTGGTGAAATTTCAAATTTTCTGAAAAAAAAATTATTTTAATATTATTTTAAGCCGTCACTAATACATTTAATTAGGGAAAATTACAAATTGGAATGGGTTGATACAAATTTTATAATTCTTGACACATTAAACTAACATGTAAAATATTATTTCTGAAACGAAATCATTTGCTAAAACGGTTTAGAAATTATTGAAGGAAAATGCTTTTTTGGTGAAATTAGCGAAAACTTGCAATTTGGTAACTTGAGAGGGTCTTTTTGCACAAAATTTCCTTGCAAATTTTCACAAATCCTCACCCTAACCTATTGGCCGAGCCTTGCTGCCCCAAACCCTTTTGGCCCACTTCATATCTCACAAAACAAAGAAATAAAAAGAATTGAAGTGTAGATTATTATATAGTAATTGAGGTATGGGTTTATATACTTAATGTATGGTTCTTGACTTGGTCAAACTCCCCACACCCTCTCTCTCCTCTCCCCACCTGCATTTGGCCGAGCCCCCCATCTAGAACAGCCCCTTCACTTCTTCATCTCTCATTCTCTTCAAAAAATCCACAAAAATGCTTTAAAATCCACAAAATTTCAAAGCAAAATCCAAATCCAACTCTTACCCATTATTTCTTTGCCTTAGCTAACATGGATCTTAGAGCTAGAGAGCAAGTGGGGAGGCCATGTTTGCATAGGAGATCTCTAAAATTGTGGAGGTAAATCCTAACCCTAGTGGTTAGTTGTAGGTTAATTTCTTTGAATCAACTTAATTAAGTGTTTAATTTAGGTTTTTAAATTGCAAGTTTAAATTCTAGAAAAGGGTTTAATTTTTTTATTAGGGTTGCTATCATTAAATTGTGGTCTTAATGAGTTGATTAACATGTTATTGTTATGTAAAACTTAACCTTGTTGCATCTTGCTAATTGCTACTTTTAAATTGTCCAAATTGCATAATATTGCAAACTAGGTTTTAAAAATTAAGTTAAATTGTTAGATAAAAATTATAATTATGGTTTCATAGCATTATTAACATTATAATGAGTGGGTTAATGACTTGGGATCATGCAAAACCAAGCTTAATTGTTAAATTGTGAATTTTGCTTTAAAAAGAGTTAAAATCGGTATTTTTGCAAACTAGTTTTTTTCTTTTGAACAATATATGGTTTGGTGAAATTAATTTATGGAAATGATTTATATGAATTATTTAAGATATTTAATAAGTATATTGGCCGCTACATTCATTTAAACGTCGAGTTTTGTACTAAAACGGGTAATTTTTTGCTTGCTAGATTTTCGGAAAAATGGCTTCTAAAGTGAATTTGGGGTTTTTGTGAATTTTAACATATTCTATATTTAAATTAGTATTCGTGAATGTGCAAATGAGTGTACTTGGGTTTTTCTCGATGGTCGGGCGTTTGCACGCTGACGTCGAGGGTTTTGGGGTTGGTTTGTGAGAGCAACCATAGGTTTTGACCTATATGGGATTCGTGCGTCGTTTTGGTCATAAGTCGGATTTTAATGCGATATGGTGCGTTTTGATATGTAGGAACCCCATGTGGACTTCGAGACGACAAGCAAGCGCGTGGCGACGTCGGCACCGGCGAGCGAGGACCAGGTGAGTAGATTTATATCTACGGGGAGAAGTCGGGTGGATGGCGTATAGCGCCCCCGCAGTCCGTGGTGGTGTATACGGATGCGTATACACACCTACTATTATTATGTTATTTGGGATTAATAAAGATGTTTAGGATGGATATTAGTGTGTTGGATTATTTTTAGTGTTGCGAACCCTAGGGTAGTGTTGCACTACACATACACACATACATACTTGCATACATTCCTATCTATATGTGCTCATGGGATTCTTTATAGTTATGTGTTCACATAGGTATGGGACTATGCGTTCACATACGGATTTGAGGATGATACTTGGGATTGAGCTGAGTCGACGAGATTTGTTTTGTGATCGTGATATGAGGCATGATATGCTTGGATATTGATATTAGGCCGTATCGGGCGATGTTTACCCCTTGATGATGATATGTGCTGACGATATCGGTTTGTACGAGATTGTCGATCAGTAGTCAGATCATGAGTATATTGAGGATATTAGTATTGTACTAGACATAGGTCAGTACCCTAGACTATGATCTTGGATAAAGAGGATACCAGAGGAATAGTGTGAGGAATATGATATTGACCCGTACCCAGATTTGGGGATGCCGTACGACGGATTTACGTACGAGCTATATCTTGATGATTGACCCGCACTCCTGACTTGGGATGTATGATTATAGATATGGTATCGGATATGATATTATTGAGGCGGGATCACCGACTAATATATATACAGGTATGTATATGGATCGACTCAGATGTTAGGCGGTTTCCTTACCTGTAGTCCAGCTTGTTAGCTTAGCCCTTTAGTTTAGTTTAGTTGTTAGATTAGAGTCGATTCTTACCTATTTCAAAAACTAACGAATCGTGGGTATTTTAAAGGACAGCCCAAAGGATCCTACGGATATTTCAAAAGACGTATCTTTTCATAAAAACACCGTAGCCCCTATTTTCAAAACCCCATGATTCGTGTTATTTCAAAAGGCACCTTTTGTAGGACTTATATTAGATTAATGAAGTTTAGTTATAGTTGCGTCTAGTATTCAGCTCCCGCTCATTATTGTGGTTCGCTTCGCATCGCATGCTTATATTATGTTTCATACTCCATTATTGATATCATGCTGTTAGGACACCAGCACCATTACCGATGATGCGTATGTACCACGTACACTTACTTGCCGGCTCACACACATCTTCATCGGTAATTTCCATGTCACGTACACCTTAGAAAATATTATTGCTTGACATAGCCTGTTAGCTAATAGTTTAGACATTGTAGTTATTTCCTGTTACTTCATGCATACTGTTATTCATTATTATGCAGCATTCTTGGATTCCCATGCATATATTCACTATTTTACATGTTATTAAGGTTTTGTATTCGGAGTTCCACGAGATTTTCTGGATTTGGAGGGAAACCGCAAAAACATAAATAAACCTTTTCTCTATTTTAAAATAAAAAGCGCGGTTTTCCCATGATGTATGAGTCGTCCACCATGAGTTTGCTGATGGATTTCGAGACCCGATTCGAGGAGACGGATGAACCGTTTCGGGTACATGGTGGACCCGGTAAGGTACCCCGGGGCAAGAAGCGCGTGATGATGACGATGTGAGCCTGGCAGAGGAGCACTACCTACCGGTGATTTTACCCAACGCGTCGGATATCCGGAGGATACCGTCGTGGTCTTGAGATGGATGGTAGGGGCCGGTCTAGACTGACGGCGCCCTAGATATTGTGATTGAGGCATTGAGATTTCGAGATATTGAGGTACATAGACTGTGATATACAGATATTGAGATATTGGGATTACGTTTTGTGCCGATGCTAGGCACTGTTTTATGCTGATTTCATTATGATATCTCATTTTAAAAATACAAAGGAAATCTTACTAAATTATGAAAACAGTTCTTCATTTACATGTATTTTGTTTTCATGCATTCATACCTCATTCATATGATATATTGCTACCTGAGGCACTGACACGGGCACATGAGATTACACTCGGGTTAGATATTTACCCTAGCCTTGTTATAGGTTGCATGTTATATATATAATTAAGGATATATTATGATCAGTGACCTAGGTTGCGTTATTTATGCGATTTCTATTCGTAGATATTTTTCTATTCACGAGTTGGAAACTCACCCCCGTTGTGCCCCAGTTTCTTGCAGGTTTGCCGTACAGGTTTCATTACGGCTTGCGGGCATAGTTTCCTTCGGGTGATTTGCTAGTAGGTGGGTTTACTTGTATCGTACCACCCATTATATAACTTGTATATTATTACTCTGTTGTATTTAGAAGTTCCATCAACCAAACATGTATTTATTTTGAGATAGAGACCAGTGATGTTATTTCTTTCGACCTTAGAGTCGCGCGTTTTATTTCTGTGTTTTTCTTATGGTTTTGAGTTTCCTTTTGAAATTTGATCCTCGCCGTTGGCGTTGTATATTATATTGCTTGTGTGGTTGTGACCGTCGATGGACGAAGAGCTAGCTCCCGCTTGGGGATGCCTTTTTATTGATTTCGTATACTATTCATGTTGTATCTCGTTTGGGGGCCAGTATTTACAAAGGAGACTCTGCCGAAATTTTCAGGAAATTTTTGATGTTTTTAGAAACCCGCATAATTCGGCTTATGCTATTGAAACTACTTGTTTTAAATTGGTTTTCCTTCACTCTACTACTTTTCTTGGTTTGGTTTTCTGGGGTTTCGGTTTACTTAGATTTCGTACGCATCGAGACGTTCGTAGTCTAAGTGTCGGTCTTGTTCCGTACTTTCGGGACGTGACAAAGTTGGTATCAAAGCGTTAGGTTTTACCTTCGGAGCGTAGGATGACCCTTGGTTGATGGAATAGGTGACTAAAGTAGAGTAACGTACCGTGGGTATGTTCCGCGGCATATTTACGATACGCTACTCCACTTAAGAAGCCTTAGGATGTACATTTCTTTGCTCAGTATTATATTCATTCCGATCTAGCCTCATCAGTACCAGTTATGGTTTTGCTGCCATGATTACGGGCAGGGAGAGCTATAGCTAGAGTTGCGGTCAGCACGAGCTCGTCACGAACGAGGACTGACCAGGGCGAAATTCCGGCGACACACGATTGCGGAGATGTGTCTTTTTACTGTGTTTCCGCGCCACGAGCGTTTGGCGGATCGCCTTTATGAGGTTACTCGGATGTGCTGATCGACACTAGAGGATTGAGCCAATGATAAGGCTAGCCAGATTTTGATGACCGTTGGTGTGTTGCTTATTCATGATGGTCGAGGCACTGTTCAGCGTGCAGACGAGCGAGCCAGTTATTGCTGCGAACGAAGAGATATTGCCCCAGATGCTGGAGTTAGTGCAGAACGAGTTGTACTAAGAGATGATAGAAGGTCGCTAGTCATCGAGGATGAATGACTAGGACATGTGGATCGTTTGCCTACCCCGATGCGAGGTCATCAGATAGATTGATTCCAGCTAGAGACGACTTCACGCGGAGACGTTGGGAGTCGACAGAGACGATCGAATGTTAGAAACCTATTATTCCAGGTTTAAAATAGTCGGAAAGACATGAAGGCAATTCTATGGTCCTTCTAGAAGAATGAAACCCTAACTCGACTTGATGACCGTGTGAAAGCCTTTGAACCTTCGGGTTTGCGGCAGTTCCACGGCGTTATTAGTGAGGCTTGGGTTTGCCCTTCTATGGCTGGACCACCGATGCTGTGGTATGTACTCGATACTATTAAACTGTGCCCAAGATGTTGAGCCCTTGGGGGATTATGAGGTTTTGACAATCGATTGGATGGTTCGACTTAATTCGGATGCTAGGTGGTGAGATGCATTTCTTGGGAGACTCCCGATACGAGGATAGCCGTTGGAGCTCAGTCATGCAGCCACGACGAGACGAGTCCGAAGCGGTCGACATTAAAGAAAAGTGAAGTAAGAGGTTCGTACGAGATCTTGATGAGACGACGTCCCACTCCGCCGATATCAGAGATGCGATACGCATGCCGAGGCATTGTACTGGGATGTACCATCAAGAAGGAGTCGCGATGAGTATGCAGCCGTTCCGGAACAAGAAACAAATGTAGTAAAGGACGATGAATTCCGGACAGTTCGGTAGAGACGAGATTTGGGATAGACCTCGATAGGACTTTTTTGGAATAAATTACGAGAAGACTCGGACCCAGGAGTGGTCATGTTACGCACACCAGCAGGCCAAATTTCAGGATCGTCGATGAGATATGCTATGAGTGACCACGACAGTTGGCCAGAGATTCTTGGTGGATGTGCTTGAGCGGGACTATTACGCCATTATTGATTTCGATGTTTTGGGTGATTTATTTGCATGATTTGATTTTGATGATTGAGGATTTACGATCTTTGCACAGTGTTGCACTTGATATCGTTTTCGTGCTTGGTTTCACATGTTTGTGATTTTACGGTTTTAGACATTTGAGTTGATTTTGTGCGTATATACGCACACGATTTGGTTTTGCACGCGGTATAGTTCACATATGCTTGCAGTGCAGTGATTCGCATTTTGTGCACTTAGATGCACTGGACTTCGATTTCGATTGTGATGTTCGATATTTGTTTTGTGCACCTTGTGCACCTGATTGGATTTTGTGCATGTTCGGCACTTGATATTGGATTTCATGATTTCATGCACGATGGATGCACCTGATTTGGATTTTCGCGCATGTTGGGCGCATATTATGAGATACGATTTTGGTGCACACCAGATGCACTAAATCGAGATTTTTCGTGCATGTCAGATGCACCTGATTTTGCTGTCAGGCACACACGTTGCCTAGGACAGATGCTTTGTGCACACCCGATGCACTTAGATCTTGTTTCTGTGCATATGTATGTCATATATATGGATTTTGATTTCCGTGCGCACCAGACGCACGTAGTATTCATATGCGTATTTTGGGATTGATTTCTTATGGAGCGGTACGTTTTTTATGATGATTGCTATGAGTTTTTGTACTGAGCAAGACTAGTCAGAGGACAGTACCTGAATATATTTTGCATGCATTGATGGTTATTGAAGGGATTTCTAAAAAGCGAGCTATAGTCTCAGTATTTACCTACGTGTCTGATATGACACGAAATGTTTAAAACAAGGAGACCCTTCTAAATTGTTTCCCAAAACGGCGGAACGTACATTTCAAACAAAGGTATATATGTATATAGCTATTTTCTTATGATAGACGTCCGCCACTGTGCAGTGTTATGTGCATTGCACAGCAACTTAAAGGATTTGGCATGCATTTCCTCCTGATATTTGCATGTATAGTTCCGATTTATAGCATATCGGTCTTGCTTGAGATTTGGCATTCGTGTCTTCACCCTAACTCCGATGATTGCGGGATGCTTGACGGAGTTTTGATTTTGAGTTTTATGCTCATTTTTCATGCGCATGCGTTGCGCTACGGTTTGTTTTATGTATTTACGATTTCGGAGCCTCGACGACTTGATGGTTTTGCTTAGATGTTTTAGTATTTGGGGGGAGTTTTTAATTTAAATTCGGGGACCGAATTTCTTTAAGGGGGAAGATTGTAACGTTTTGAAAATCGTTTCGGTGAAAATCGGTAAAATAAGGGGGTTTTCTGTAAAAAGTCAAAATACAAATATCTTTATTATAAAATTAAATATACATATTCTAGCTATGTAGTTGCTAGTATTTGGTATTTATTGTGCCACTGGTGAAATTTCAAATTTTCTGAAAAAAAAATTATTTTAATATTATTTTAAGCCGTCACTAATACATTTAATTAGGGAAAATTACAAATTGGAATGGGTTGATACAAATTTTATAATTCTTGACACATTAAACTAACATGTAAAATATTATTTCTGAAACGAAATCATTTGCCAAAACGGTTTAGAAATTATTGAAGGAAAATGCTTTTTTGGTGAAATTAGCGAAAACTTGCAATTTGGTAACTTGAGAGGGTCTTTTTGCACAAAATTTCCTTGCAAATTTTCACAAATCCTCACCCTAACCTATTGGCCGAGCCTTGCTGCCCCAAACCCTTTTGGCCCACTTCATATCTCACAAAACAAAGAAATAAAAGAATTGAAGTGTAGATTATTATATAGTAATTGAGGTATGGGTTTATATACTTAATGTATGGTTCTTGACTTGGTCAAACTCCCCACACCCTCTCTCTCCTCTCCCCACCAGCATTTGGCCGAGCCCCCCATCTAGAACAGCCCCTTCACTTCTTCATCTCACATTCTCTTCAAAAAATCCACAAAAATGCTTTAAAATCCACAAAATTTCAAAGCAAAATCCAAATCCAACTCTTACCCATTATTTCTTTGCCTTAGCTAACATGGATCTTGGAGCTAGAGAGCAAGTGGGGAGGCCATGTTTGCATGGGAGATCTCTAAAATTGTGGAGGTAAATCCTAACCCTAGTGGTTAGTTGTAGGTTAATTTCTTTGAATCAACTTAATTAAGTGTTTAATTTAGGTTTTTAAATTGCAAGTTTAAATTCTAGAAAAGGGTTTAATTTTTTTATTATGGTTGCTATCATTAAATTGTGGTCTTAATGAGTTGATTAACATGTTATTGTTATGTAAAACTTAACCTTATTGCATCTTGCTAATTGCTACTTTTAAATTGTCCAAATTGCATAATATTGCAAACTAGGTTTTAAAAATTAAGTTAAATTGTTAGATAAAAATTATAATTATGGTTTCATAGCATTATTAACATTATAATGAGTGGGTTAATGACTTGGGATCATGCAAAACCAAGCTTAATTGTTAAATTGTGAATTTTTCTTTAAAAAGAGTTAAAATCGGTATTTTTGCAAACTAGTTTTTTTCTTTTGAACAATATATGGTTTTGTGAAATTAATTTATGGAAATGATTTATATGAATTATTTAAGATATTTAATAAGTATATTGGCCGCTACATTCATTTAAACGTCGAGTTTTGTACTAAAACGGGTAATTTTTTGCTTGCTAGATTTTCGGAAAAATGGCTTCTAAAGTGAATTTGGGGTTTTTGTGAATTTTAACCTATTCTATATTTAAATTAGTATTCGTGAATGTGCAAATGAGTGTACTTGGGTTTTTCTCGATAGTCGGGCGTTTGCACGCTAACGTCGAGGGTTTTGGGGTTGGTTTGTGAGAGCAACCATAGGTTTTGACCAATGTGGGATTCGTGCGTCGTTTTGGTCATAAGTCGGATTTTAATGCGATATGGTGCGTTTTGATATGTAGGTACCCCATGTGGACTTCGAGACGACAAGCAAGCGCGTGGCGACGTCGGCACCGGCGAGCGAGGACCAGGTGAGTAGATTTATATCTACGGGGAGAAGTCGGGTGGATGGCGTATAGCGCCCCCGCAGTCCGTGGTGGTGTATACGGATGCGTATACACACCTACTATTATTATGTTATTTGGGATTAATAAAGATGTTTAGGATGGATATTAGTGTGTTGGATTATTTTTAGTGTTGCGAACCCTAGGGTAGTGTTGCACTACACATACACACATACATACTTGCATACATTCCTATCTATATGTGCTCATGGGATTCTTTATAGTTATGTGTTCACATAGGTATGGGACTATGCGTTCACATACGGATTTGAGGATGATACTTGGGATTGAGCTGAGTCGACGAGATTTGTTTTGTGATCGTGATATGAGGCATGATATGCTTGGATATTGATATTAGGCCGTATCGGGCGATGTTTACCCCTTGATGATGATATGTGCTGACGATATCGGTTTGTACGAGATTGTCGATCAGTAGTCAGATCATGAGTATATTGAGGATATTAGTATTGTACTAGACATAGGTCAGTACCCTAGACTATGATCTTGGATAAAGAGGATACCAGAGGAATAGTGTGAGGAATATGATATTGACCCGTACCCAGATTTGGGGATGCCGTACGACGGATTTACGTACGAGCTATATCTTGATGATTGACCCGCACTCCTGACTTGGGATGTATGATTATAGATATGGTATCGGATATGATATTATTGAGGCGGGATCACCGACTAATATATATACAGGTATGTATATGGATCGACTCAGATGTTAGGCGGTTTCCTTACCTGTAGTCCAGCTTGTTAGCTTAGCCCTTTAGTTTAGTTTAGTTGTTAGATTAGAGTCGATTCTTACCTATTTCAAAAACTAACGAATCGTGGGTATTTTAAAGGACAGCCCAAAGGATCCTACGGATATTTCAAAAGACGTATCTTTTCATAAAAACACCGTAGCCCCTATTTTCAAAACCCCATGATTCGTGTTATTTCAAAAGGCACCATTTGTAGGACTTATATTAGATTAATGAAGTTTAGTTATAGTTGCGTCTAGTATTCAGCTCCCGCTCATTATTGTGGTTCGCTTCGCATCGCATGCTTATATTATGTTTCATACTCCATTATTGATATCATGCTGTTAGGACACCAGCACCATTACCGATGATGCGTATGTACCACGTACACTTACTTGCCGGCTCACACACATCTTCATCGGTAATTGCCATGTCGCGTACACCTTAGAAAATATTATTGCTTGACATAGCCTGTTAGCTAATAGTTTAGACATTGGAGTTATTGCCTGTTACTTCATGCATACTGTTATTCATTATTATGCCGCATTCATGGATTCTCATGCATATATTCACTATTTTACGTGTTATTGAGGTTTTGTATTCGGAGTTCCGCGAGATTTTCTGGATTTGGAGGAAAACCGCAAAAACATAAATAAACCTTTTCTTTATTTTAAAATAAAAAGCGCGGTTTTCCCATGATGTATGAGTCGTCCACCATGAGTTTGCTGATGGATTTCGAGACCCGATTCGAGGAGACGGATGAACCGTTTCGGGTACATGGTGGACCCGGTAAGGTACCCCGGGGCAAGAAGCGCGTGATGATGACGATGTGAGCCTGGCAGGGGAGCACTACCTACCGGTGATTTTACCCGACGCGTCGGATATCCGGAGGATACCGTCGTGGTCTTGAGATGGATGGTAGGGGCCGGTCTAGACTGACGGTGCCCTAGATATTGTGATTGAGACATTGAGATTTCGAGATATTGAGGTACAGAGACTGTGATATAGAGATATTGTGATATTAGGATTACGTTTTGTGCCGATGCTAGGCACTGTTTTATGCTGATTTCATTATGATATCTCATTTTAAAAATACAAAGGAAATCTCACTAAATTATGAAAACAGTTCTTCATTTACATGTATTCTGTTTTCATGCATTCATACCTCATTCATATGATATATTGCTACGTGAGGCACTGACACGGGCACATGAGATTACACTCGGGTTAAATATTTATTCTAGCCTTGTTATAGGTTGCATGTTATATATATAATTAAGGATATATTATGATCAGTGACCTAGGTTGCGTTATTTATGCGATTTCTATTCGTAG
The DNA here is from genome assembly GCA_030015575.1 of Agapanthus africanus. Lineage (NCBI taxonomy): Eukaryota > Viridiplantae > Streptophyta > Magnoliopsida > Asparagales > Amaryllidaceae > Agapanthus > Agapanthus africanus. Next base: position 287,593,718 of record JASDDO010000031.1, on the reverse strand, counting down.
ATGTTTTTCTATTCACGAGTTGGCAACTCACCCCCGTTGTGCCCCAGTTTCTTGCAGGTTTGCCGTACATGTTTCATTATGGCTTGAGGGCATAGTTTCCTTCGGGTGATTTGCTAGTAGGTGGGTTTACTTGTATCGTACCCCCATTATATAACTTGTATATTATTACTCTGTTGTATCTAGAAGTTCCATCAACCAAACATGTATTTATTTTGAGATAGAGACCAGTGATGTTATTTCTTTCGACCTTAGAGTCGCGCGTTTTATTTCTGTGGTTTTCTTATGGTTTTGAGTTTCCTTTTGAAATTTGATCCTCGCCGTTGTCGTTGTATATTATATTGCTTGTGTAGTTGTGACCGTCGATGGACGAAGAGCTAGCTCCCGCTTGGGGATGCCTTTTTATTGATTTCGTATACTATTCATGTTGTATCCCGTTTGGGGGCCAGTATTTACAAAGGAGACTCTGCCGAAATTTTCAGGAAATTTTTGATGTTTTTAGAAACCCGCATAATTCGGCTTATGCTATTGAAACTACTTGTTTTAAATTGGTTTTCCTTCACTCTACTACTTTTCTTGGTTTGGTTTTCTGGGGTTTCGGTTTACTTAGATTACGTACGCCTCAAGACGTTCATAGTCTAAGTGCCGGTCTTATTCCGTACTTTCGGGACGTGACACTTATGCAACTATAGACAATCCAAAAAGCCAGTATATTAAGAAGGTTCGGTCAACTTGGTCACTGAGTTATAGTCTAAGGTCGGTCAAAGGTCGCTGCCAAAGAGAGAGAGAAAAGAAACACTCTGCGTGCACTCTAACCTAGATCAGAATGGTTATCACTTTATCTAATTAGGAAACCTCCCACTGTAATCTCATATTCTCCTCCAAACCAGAAAGAAGAATCAATCGGGATCACCCGAAGAGTAAACCAACTCATCAGTGGGAATCGGGATCCAACTCTCATCGCATGATAACGTGAAGGAATCCACTCATGTTATCATACTCCAGAAAGTATGCTCAAGTTTTGCAAGTTTCCTGTATGTTTGAAACTCCCGATATATTTTTATCCCATGCTCTTATGACCTTGACGTAGGCCAACAAATCATAAGCAACATGTCAAGTTCTACCCGTCATTGTCCTGATTAATTTAGGTCATCGTACATGCCCTTGACGTAGGCCAACAAGGCTGTACGTCTGTCCTAAACTAATGCATCTATCTATGCAACAAATGAAAACCCAGCAGCTGCCAAACACTATGCCTTGACGTAGGCCAACAAACATAGCTTGAATACTACTGACCATCCATAAGAAATGACGGAGGATTACGGCTGGTTTTTGGCGAAAAACCTTTAACGTAATGAACTTGATCTCGTTGAAGGAACCTGATAGCTTTTTATAAAAATATAGTGATGAAAACCTTTTGCTAAAGAGGTCACTCCCGGTGAAAGGATCTCGGCTCTTTCTTCGTGGAATGAGGTGCAAGATATTCTAACTGAATACCGCTATGCATAACAAAAGGAAATATCTTTGTAATAACACCTTTTTAAAATTTGTTCCAATAACATCAAATATAGGTTTGTTTTATCCTTGCATTGATAAGAATCAATGCAGTCCCATCAATCAATCACACCAGAAAAGAACGAAAATAAAATGTACGTATATGCCATCCGCATTCGTCACTGGGTCCCGTCATAACTCGTTAGGTTACTTAACTAACGACAGAGCGGGGACAGGGCTAGCGCGGGTGCAAAACATATACAACATCTACTAGTATATATACCAATATATAATAATCGTTCCAGGTATGATAAATGCAACATTACAGAAAAGTAATAAGCATCACAGAACAATACAGATAATCTGGAATCCCCGGGTTTCACAGAGCCGCTACTGAAGCCCGACGTTCCCCTGGTCGTGTGGATAGCCTGTGCAATGAAACCTAGACCCCTACGGGTGCGGCAAGTTACCCTCCAAAACCTGAAGCGAGGCAGCCCCCTACATCAAAATGAATAGACCATCCGACACTTCACGGAATCCGGTAACTTGAGCTCCCCTCCTTGGGTCAACCTGTACCCCCTACGAGTGCGGCGAATAGTCAGCCAATTCTAGAGTGAGGCCCCTCTGCCTCTCAAAGCCATGAGATACGGACCCGTTTCCCTCCAGAACCCGACTATCCGTGCACTCCATTGCGGGGTAAACCTAGTACAGAAATAAAAATATGTACAACGGGTACATCGACCTCAGCCCGGTCGTGCCCCAAAAGAATATTATACAAACAGGCAGTGACGGCAGTACACAAGTCGGACGCTCGCCCCGCAATATCAAATGTACAAATAAATCCAAACAGCACTACCATTGCACACTGCTATCCACCACGACAAATCCGCAACATCACAGCACAACACAGAACATCAACGCGAATGTCGCGTTCGCAAATTCGTCTAAAAGAACTATAGCAATTAGACGCAATTTACCGCTCAAATGACATTCCCGGTCAGAGATATAATGTAAATACTGTAAACTAACACGTTTAAATTTCGATCGACAAAATTTCCCGAAGTGGGCCCCACGTACATCTGCTGTACAGTAATAAAAACTGGGCCCAAAAGAACAGTACCAGAAACCACAATTTCCCAAGATGAAAGCCCAGAAGAAAAATGGCACACCAAGTCACCAAGATGGCCGCGCTTCCACGGTAATTGGTGGATCGTTTTTCTGCTGTTTCCATTAAAAAACCTGCTTGATTTTCTGGTATGGTCAAAATAATTTTTAGAACAGATTTAAAACCAACAGAAACTTTAACATTGAAAATTGTGATTTTCGAAAATCCGTTCGATCGATATTTTAAACGTGTTAGCACAAGTTAGTATAGCTTAATGGTGAGGCTCTGATACCACTGTAAGTCCACGGTAGCGCCCCGGCCGTCTAACATACGCCAAATGCGGAACAAAACTTTTACGACTGGCGCTATCGCGTAATGTAACCCGGATCTGCCATTAAAGCTAAACTAACAAATTACAAAGTGGGTAGAAATGTTATACCGAACGATCCGAGTCCTTCGGTCTTCAACCATCATCCCACGCTTTGTTGCGGCTGCTCCGATCTCCTGAAACTCCAGTCTTCTCATCCAGGTGGCACCACGTCGACGGATCTTTAAACGGGCTCCCGCCTCTGAACCGAGGCAACTCGGTCGTCAAGTTTGCTAAAAGAGACGACCAAGATGATGTAGAGAATGAGAAGAACACTTTTTCTCGTTACATCCAAAGCTATGGACGAACGGTTAATGAAGTTGCCTTTTGGAATCGGGTGAAATGAGAAATGAGGCTATCTAATTTCCATGAGTCCAAAACAATATCAATCTTTTTTTCCAAGCAACCATCTCTCCCCATGAAGGAATGGCCGGCCACTTATAGAGGCAAGGGGGGTGAGTGTAGGAGGAGGGAGAGTGACCATAACCATAAATGATATGAATGAATCATCTAACACCTAGTATGAACACATATAATGCATACATTGAACCTTCTAACCTAGTCATCAAGCATTAATTGCATAATAAATGCACTAATGACTCAATAGCCTAATCACCTCATCTAGAAGCCTCTAGAAACTTCCACACTCATCTCAAGAAAAGATAAATCCGTTTTTAACCGAATGTTAAAGACGGGCGATAGAAAACTGGAAACTGGCAACTTCAAAAAGTGATCCTGAAACGAATTTCAGGATAACCCCGTAACAGTATAAACATACCCGCATTTGTATTACGACCGAATACAAATGCAACTGAGACAAAGATATTATATCTACATAGTATAATACTGGGATCCGGCTTAAACCAAAGCCTACCAGTATTATCTGCCCGAAAAATGACACGTGCGAAAACGCACGTGCATTTTCCGAACCCTGCCATAAAACCGTACGGCATCTACAACGTTTTTCCCGAACTTGGGAAAGTGTCTGTGGGGGACTCTAATGACTCATCAATACACTGGCACTGGGTATAACCACTAGCACGTCAGAGGTATAAGCTGTACGTAACGGTTGCCTATGTATTGATTGGAAGGAAAGCTGACGAGCGAACTCATCTATAAACCCTATTGAGCCTGGCAGTGACAATATTCGTAAAGTCCGGTCCATTCATCTATGAGTATCGCATATAGGGCCTAGGGGGCCGGTAAACTTCAGACCCCCAATAGCTGTATAAGTCGTGTCAGAGAGCAGCCCAGAACACCCTGAGATACTACTGGAATACCTTTCAGTAAATCTCAATTACCCTAGACAGGGATTTCGTGTAATTTCTCTCCTAAACACAGCGCGATCTCACCCCCAATACCGGGAGAGACGAATCCCCGACGATCTGCTCACTGCCTCCATGTGGCTCGAGACTGTACCCAAAATATACCTGTTTGCATGACTCCTTTGACCCGTGGTAGGGTATAAATCAAAGTACAGTGGGAACTCACACGAGACAAATGACGACCTCAGGTCGATGAACTAACCTGTACACATGTCACCAGGAAACTTGTCACGTCCCGAAAGTACGGAATATGACCGGCACTTAAACTACGAACGTCTCAAGGCGTATGTATTCTAAGTAAGCCGAAAACCCAGAAATCCAAACCAAAAAAAGTAGTAGAGTGTAGGAAAACCAATTTAAATCAAGTAGTTTTAATAGCATAAGCCGAATTATGCGTTTTTAAAAACATCAAATATTTCCTGAAAATTTCGACAGAGTCTCCTTTGTAAATACAGGCCCCCAAACGGGATACAGCATGAATGGTATACGAAATCAATAAAAGGCATCCCCAAGCGGGAGCTAGCTCTTCGTCAAACGACGGCCACAACCACACAAACAATATAATATACAACGCCAAAGGCGAGTATCAAAACTCAAAGGAAACTCAAAACAGCAAGAAATCAATAGAAATACAACGCGCGACTCTAAGGTCGAGAGAATAAACATCGCTGGTCTCTATCTCAGAAATAAAATACATGTTTGGTTGATGGAACTTCTAGATACAACAGAATAATAATATACAAGATATATAATGGGGGTACGATACAAGTAAACCCACCTACTAGCAAATCACCCGAAGGAAACTATGCCCGCAAGCCGTAATGAAACCTGTACAGCAAACCTGCAAGAAACTGGGGCACAACGGGGGTGAGTTGCCAACTCGTGAATAGAAAAACATCTACGGAAAGAAATCGCATAAATAACGCAACCTAGGTCAATGATCATAATATATCCTCAATTATATATATAACATGCAACCTATAACAAGGCTAGGGTAAGTATCTAACCCGAGTGTAATCTCATGTGCCCGTGCCAGTGCCTCAGGTAGCAATATATCATATGAATGATGTATGAATGTGTGAAAACAGAATACATGTAAATGAAGAACTGTTTTCATAATTTAGTGAGATTTCCTTTGTATTTTTAAAATGAGGTATCATAATGAAATCATCATAAAACAGTGCCTAGCATCGGCACAAAACGTAATCCTAATATCTCGATATCTCTGTATCACAGTCTCTGTACCTCAATATCTCGAAATCTCAATGTCTCAATCATAATATCTAGGGCGCCGTCAGTCCAGACCGGCCCCTACCATCCATCTCAAGACCACGACGGTATCCTCCGGATATCCGACGCGTCGGGTAAAATCACCGGTAGATAGTGCTCCCCTGCCAGGCTCACATCATCATCATCACGCGCTTATTGCCCCGGGGTACCTTACCGGGTCCACCATGTACCCGAAACGGTTCCTCCGTCTCCTCGAATCGGGTCTCGAAATCCATCAGCAAACTCATGGTGGACGACTCATACATCATGGGAAAAACCGCACTTTTTATTTAAAAAGAGAGAAATCAGTTTATATAAGTTTTGCGGTTTTCCCCCAAATCCAGAAAATTTCATGGAAATCCGAATCCAAATCATCAATAGCATGTAAAACCATGAATATAGGCATAACAATGAATAACAGTATGCATGAAGTGACAAGTAATAACTACAATGTTAAGCTGGCATATAAGGCAGGTACACTAATATCATGTCAAATTACTAACTAACAAGCTAAGTCAAGCAATAATATTTTCTAAGGTGTACGTGACATGGCAATTACCGATGAAGATGTGTGTGAGCCGGCAAGTAAGTGTACGTGGTACATACGCATCATCGGTAATGGTGCTGGTGTCCTAACAATATGATATCAACATTGCAATAAGAAATTATAACATAAGTATGCGATGCGAAGCGAACCACAATAATAAACGGGAGCTGAATACTAGACGCAACTGTAACTAACCTGCATTAATCTAATATAAGTCCTACAGATGGTGCCTTTTGAAATAACACGAATCATGGGGTTTTGAAAATAGGGGCTACGGTGTTTTTATGAAAAGATACGTCTTTTGAAATATCCGTAGGATCCCTTGGGCTGTCTTTTAAAATACCCACGATTCGTTAGTTTTTGAAATAGGTAAGAATCGAATCTAATCTAACAACTAAACTAAACTAAAGGGCTAAGCTAACAAGCTGGACTACAGTTAAGGAAACCGCCTAACATCTGAGTCGATCCATATACATACCTGTATATATATTAGTCGGTGATCCCGCCTCAATAATATCATATCCGATACCATATCTACAATCAGACATCCCAAGTCAAGAGTGCGGATCAATCATCAAGATATAGCTCGTACGTAAATCCGTCGTACGGCATCCCCAAATATGGGTACGGGTCAATATCACATTCATCATACTATTCATCTGGTATCCTCTTTATCAAATATCATGATCGGGATACTGATCTACGTCTAGTACAATACTGATACCGCCTAAGTATGCATGCAGGTGTAAGAATCACTACGCCAAAAGACCCGCGAAAACATCATGTCGTATCTCAATACGAACCAAAACACATCACCGATCTCCTGGCCTCAAGCCCGATCTCATCGACTCAACTCAAATCCCAAATACTATCCTCAAATCCAGTATATGAACACATAGTCCCATACCCATGTGAACACATAAATATATATTCCCATATACGCACATATGAAAGAAAGAATGTATGCAAGTATGTGTGTGCGTGCGTGTGTGAGTGCGACCACTACTCTAGGGTTTCGCAACTACACTAAACCAATCCAAAAATACCAAATATCCATCATTATCATCAATAATCTCAACAACATATAATCAATATCTGTGTGTATACGTATTCGTATACATCACCACGAACTGCGGGGGTGCTATACGTCATCCACCCGACTTCTCCCCGTAGATATAAATCTACTCACCTGTATCCTGCGTGTCGGTGTCGATAACGCCATGCTCCGTCGCCTCGGAATCCACGTGAAGGTACCTATAATGATCATCCATAGCAATGCGTATGAAAATCAAGGCAGAAAACCGATACAACGCACAGTGTGCTCATAGGTTGGAACCTATGGCCCAAACATGCAAATCCAACAAACAACCCATGTTGTCGATGTACGAACACCCGACAACCAAATACAAATCCAAATATCAAGAAAGTGCATTTAAAAATACGGAAAATATCGCCTAAAACACACCAAAATGCTCCCAGATTTTCCCCAGATGACAATTAGCCAAAACTGCATATAGGAGGGGTCTAATTTAGTGCAAAATGAGCCCCGGAACAAAATGGACCGATTCTCTTCCACTCTGGCCGCAAATTGCGGCCAGAATGATTAAATCTGTGGCCGTAGGTTTGAGTTAGGGGTTTGGGTCTTGGTGGTAGCTTCTTAGGTGCCTGCACGACTCACTGTCAGCTCAATTTTATTTTTGGTGCCCCCGGGTTGCTCCAGATTCCAGAACACCTTCACAGATCACACAAACCGACATGAAAGTCCCGTAATTTTGTATTTTTGGGTTTCAGGTTGTGCTAGGCCAGTGTTTTGGTCAATATAGGGTCTAAGGTCACCATTTAAGTCCAATTGCAAAGCAACATCTCAACTTTACCCTAACCCTCTCTAAGTTGGTCCAAAATACACCAAATTACACGATATTGATATGAAACTTGAATTGAAGCTTAAGCACAAGGAATAACACTCTAATTGTGAAGAAATTACCTCATAAGACCCTCATGAATCCTCAACAGCGCCAAAATGAAGACTTTCTTGGTCCAATGTGTAGCTAGTGAGCTTGGGAACAATTTTTGTTAAGTGGGGGTAGGGTTTTGAGGTGTTTTTGGATGTGTTTTGAGGAGTTGAAGAGGGGAAGGAGATGAAGAGCAGGAGCAGCAGGAGCAATGAAGGAAGAGGGAGAGAAATGAGTAAGGAATGAAGGGAAATGGCCAAGTCAACACCCTCACCTACTCTTTCTCACCCATACCTCAATATAATATCCTTTTCCCTTTCTTTTCTTTTCTTTTCCAATTTCATTAACCCAAATCCTTCTCACACCAATAGTAAACCTAAAGTAATATGGTAGAAATGCACAAGTGTAAAACAAAAATGATATGTGCATGTTTTGCACAAAAATGCTAAAAAACCGATTAGCGATTTTTAATCGCGATTAGCACTAATTTAGCATAAAATTAATTATAAAAACTTAAAAATGGCATAATTCCATAAAATACCCTATTTTAGAATTTTCCATAATTTTTTTCCCATTTATCTGTATTTAATTATACCGAAATATTAAAATATTCATTAAAATAGTATTAAATTATAAAAATTCCCAAAAATAATATTTTATTTTTTTTGAAATGTTACAATCTTCCCCCCTTAAAGAAATTCGGTCCCCGAATTTAAATTTAAACCCCCAAATTCTAAAACATTTCAATAGAATGTCCAAGTCGTCGGGGCTCCGAAATCATCAATACATAAAACGCATCATAGCGCAATGCATGCGCATGAGTAATGAACAGATAACTCAAAATCAACACTCCGTCAATCATCCCGCAACCATCGGAGTCATGGTAAAGACACAAATGTCAAATCCAATACAAAACCAATATGATACAACTCGAAACTATACACGTAAATATCTGAAGTAAATGCATGCCAAATCTTTTTAAGTTGCTGTGCGATGCGCATAACACTGCACAATGGCGGACGTCTTTATCAGAAAATAGCCATATACTTATATATCTTTTGTTTAGTATGCACGATCCGCCGTTTTTGAAAACAATTTGGAAGGGTTCCCTGTTTTAAACGTTTTCGTGGCATATCAGACACGTATGTAAATAATGAGACTATAGCTCGCTTTTGGAAATCCCTTTGAAATCTATCAATGCATGCAAAATATATCCAGGCACTGTCATCCGATCAGTCCTGCTCAGTACGAAAACCAATCGCAATATCATGAAAATGTACTGCTTCATAAGAAATCGGTCCTAAAAAGTGCATATGAAAACCCTGTGCGTCCGGTGCGCACGGAGATCAAAATCCATGAATGTGCACAAAAACAACATCAAGGTGCAACGATTGTGCACACAAATTTGGTCCTAGGCATCGTGTGTGCCTGACCGCAAAATCAGGTGCATCTGACATGCACGAAAATTCCGATTTAGTGCATCTGGTGTACACCAAATCGCATCTCATAACAGGCGCCCAACATGTGCTAAAAATCCAAACCCGGTGCATCCATCATGCATGAAATCATGAAATCCAATATCGGGTGTCGAACACGCGCAAAATCCAATCAGGCGCACAAGGTGCACAAAACAAATATCGAGTATCACAATCGAAATCGAAGTCCAGTGCATCTAAGTGCACAAAAGGCGTATCACTGCACTGCAAGCATATATAAACTATACAGAGTGCAGGAACCAAATCGTGTGCGTGCATACGCACAAAATCAACTCAAATGTCTAAAACCGTAAAATCACAAGCATGTGAAACCAAAGCATGAAAACGATATCAAGTGCAACACTGTGAAAAGATCGTAAATCCTCAATCATCAAAATCAAATCATGCGAATAAATCACCCAAAACATCGAAATCAATAATGGCGGAATAGTACCGCTCAAGCGCATCCTCCAAGAATCTCGGGCCAACTGTCGCGGTCACTAGTGGGACGTCTCGTCGATGATCATGAACTCTGGCCTGCTGGTGTGCGTAACAATGACCACTCCTGGGTCAAGGTCTTCACTGTGAATTACCAATCTCTCGGTCCATCGGCTCATCGGCCCTGTCAGGTGTGCTAACGGGGATGATCCCGTTCTGGCACTTCTCTGGTCATCTCTCGGTCAATCATCGCGACCACTCGTAAGACAGCATATCACTGGCGTCGGTCTCTGGCTCTCTGAATGCACATCACACGTCTGATCCTGGGTGCAAACATCATTGCAGTAGTATCCTGGAAGGAATCCTGCTCAAGGTCTCTTCCAATCTTGCCTATGCCGAACTGTATGGAAGCTGGTACTCTTGCATAGTCTCTTCTCGCTCAAAAGACATCTGTGTCCTCAGCACCACATTTTCTCGGAAATTGGTCGCATCCCAACGCCTCTGTAAGCATATCAGGTCTCTGGTCTCGACGGAAAGTAATGACAGCTCGTCAGCGTCTCGCACGAACCTCTGGTTCCACTTGTCTGTATCATCGTCCACTTCGACGTCACGTCTCTATCTGCGCACTGCGACGTTCTCGGCTACGGTCCATCCAAAGTCTCTCGGATATCTCCTTTCTGCCGAATTGCCCGGAAGTCATCGTCCATTGCCGAAGCTAATTCTTGTTCCGGAACGGCTGCATACTCATCACGACTGCTTCTGGAAGGTATATCCAAGTACAGTGCCTCGGCATGCTCATATCATCTCTGATGTCGGCGGAGTGGAACGTCATCTTATCCAGACCTGGTATGAACCTCTTACTCCACTTTTCTCTAATGTCGACTGCTTCGGACTCGTCTCGTCGTGGCTGCATGGACTGAGCTCCAACGGCTATCCTCGTATCTGGAGTCTCCCAAGAAATTCATCTCACCGATTAGAATCCGAATTAAGTCGAGCCATCCGATCGATTCGTCGAATCCTCATAGTCCCCCAAGAGCTCAACATCTTGGGTACAGTATAATAGTATCGAGTACATACCACAGCATCGGTGGTCCAGCAGTAAAAGGGCAAACCCAAGCCTCACTAATGGCGCCGCAGAACTGCCGCAAACCCTAAGGTTCAAAGGCTTTCATACGGTCATTAAGTCGAGTTAGGGTTTCATTCTTCTAGAGGGACCATAGAATTGCTTGCATGTCTTTCCAAGTACTTTAAACTTGGAATAATTGGTTTCTGACATTCGATCGTCTCTGTCGACCCTCAACGTCTCCGCATGAAGTCGTCTCTAGCTGGAATCAATCTATCTGATGACCTCGCATCGGGGTAGCGAACGATCTACATGTCCTAGTCTCTCATCCTCGGGTGACTAGCGACCTCTATCATCTCTTAGTACAACTTTTACTGCAATAGCTCCAACAACTTGGGCGATATCTCGTCGTTCGCAGCAATAACTGGCTCACTCGTTTGCACGTTGAACCGTGCCTCAATCATCATGAATAAGCCACACATCAACGGTCATCAATGTCTGGCTGGCCTCTGTCAGTGGCTCAATCCTCTGGTGCTAATCTGCACGTCCGAGAAGTCTCATACAGCGATCCATCCAACGCTCGTGGCGCAAAAACACAATCCAAAAGACACATCTCTACAATCGTGTGTCGCCCGAATCATGCCCTGGTAGTCCTCGTTCGTAACGAGCTCATGCTGACCGCAACTCTAGCCGTAGCTCTCCTTGCCCGTAATCGTTGCGGCAAAACCATAACTGGTACCGATGAAGCTAGATCAGGAATGAATATGATAGTGAGCAACGAAATGTACATCCTAAGGCTCCTTAAGTGGAGTGGCGTGTCGTAAATATGCCGCGGAACATACCCACGGTACGTCACTCTACTTTAGTCACCTATTCCATCAACCAAGGGTCATCCTACGCTCCGAAGGTAAAACCTAACGCTCTGATACCAACTTTGTCACGTCCCGAAAGTACAGAATATGACCGGCACTTAAACTACGAATGTCTCAAGGCGTACGTATTCTAAGTAAGCCGAAAACCCAGAAATCCAAACCAAGAAAAGTAGTAGAGTGTAGGAAAACCAATTTAAATCAAGTAGTTTTAATAGCATAAGCCGAATTATGCGTTTTTAAAAACATCAAATATTTCCTGAAAATTTCGACAGAGTCTCCTTTGTAAATACAGGCCCCCAAACAGGATACAGCATGAATAGTATACGAAATCAATAAAAGGCATCCCCAAGCGGGAGCTTGCTCTTCGTCAAACGACGGCCACAACCACACAAACAATATAATATACAACGCCAAAGGCGAGGATCAAAACTCAAAGGAAACTCAAAAAAGCAAGAAATCAATAGAAATACAACGCGCGACTCTAAGGTCCAGAGAATAAACATCACTGGTCTCTATCTCAGAAATAAAATACATGTTTGGTTGATGGAACTTCTAGATACAACAGAATAATAATATACAAGATATATAATGGGGGTACGATACAAGTAAACCCACCTACTAGCAAATCACCCAAAGGAAACTATGCCCGCAAGCCGTAATGAAACCTGTACGGCAAACCTGCAAGAAACTGGGGCACAACGGGGGTGAGTTGCCAACTCGTGAATAGAAAAACATCTACGGAAAGAAATCGCATAAATAACGCAACCTAGGTCAATGATCATAATATATCCTTAATTATATATATAACATGCAACCTATAACAAGGCTAGGGTAAATATCTAACCCGAGTGTAATCTCATGTGCCCGTGCCAGTGCCTCAGGTAGCAATATATCATATGAATGAGGTATGAATGCATGAAAACAGAATACATGTAAATGAAGAACTGTTTTCATAATTTAGTGAGATTTCCTTTGTATTTTTAAAATGAGGTATCATAATGAAATCAGCATAAAACAGTGCCCAGCATCGGCACAAAACGTAATCCCAATATCTCGATATCTCTGTATCACAGTCTCTGTACCTCAATATCTCGAAATCTCAATATCTCAATCATAATATCTAGGGCGCCGTCAGTCCAGACCGGCCCCTGCCATCCATCTCAAGACCACGACGGTATCCTCCGGATATCCGACGCGTCGGGTAAAATCACCGGTAGGTAGTGCTCCCCTGCCAGGCTCACATCGTCATCATCAAGCGCTTCTTGCCCCGGGGTACCTTACCGGGTCCACCATGTACCCGAAACGGTTCATCCGTCTCCTCGAATCGGGTCTCGAAATCCATCAGCAAACTCATGGTGGACGACTCATACATCATGGGAAAAACCGCACTTTTTATTTAAAAAGAGAGAAATCGGTTTATATAAGTTTTGCGGTTTTCCCCCCAAATCCAGAAAATTTCATGGAAATCCGAATCCAAATCATCAATAGCATGTAAAACCATGAATATAGGCATAACAATGAATAACAGTATGCATGAAGTGACAAGTAATAACTACAATGTTAAGCTGGCATATAAGGCGGGTACACTAATATCATGTCAAATTACTAACTAACAAGCTAAGTCAAGCAATAATATTTTCTAAGGTGTACGTGACATGGCAATTACCGATGAAGATATGTGTGAGCCGGCAAGTAAGTGTACGTGGTACATACGCATCATCGGTAATGGTGCTGGTGTCCTAACAATATGATATCAACATTGCAATAAGAAATTATAGCATAAGTATGCGATGCGAAGCGAACCACAATAATAAGCGGGAGCTGAATACTAGACGCAACTGTAACTAACCTGCATTAATCTAATATAAGTCCTACAAATGGTGCCTTTTGAAATAACACGAATCATGGGGTTTTGAAAATAGGGGCTACGGTATTTTTATGAAAAGATACGTCTTTTGAAATATCCGTAGGATCCTTTGGGCTGTCTTTTAAAATACCCACGATTCGTTAGTTTTTGAAATAGGTAAGAATCGAATCTAATCTAACAACTAAACTAAACTAAAGGGCTAAGCTAACAAGCTGGACTACAGGTAAGGAAACCGCCTAACATCTGAGTCGATCCATATACATACCTGTATATATATTAGTCGGTGATCCCGCCTCAATAATATCATATCCGATACCATATCTACAATCAGACATCCTAAGTCAAGAGTGCGGATCAATCATCAAGATATAGCTCGTACGTAAATCCGTCGTACGGCATCCCCAAATCTGGGTAAGGGTCAATATCACATTCATCATACTATTCATCTGGTATCCTCTTTATCAAATATCATGATCTGGATACTGATCTACGTCTAGTACAATACTGATACCGCCTAAGTATGCATGCAGGTGTAAGAATCACTACGCCAAAAGACCAGCGAAAACATCATGCCGTATCTCAATACGAACCAAAACACATCACCGATCTCCTGGCCTCAAGCCCAATCTCATCGACTCAACTCAAATCCCAAATACTATCCTCAAATCCAGTATATGAACACATAGTCCCATACCCATGTGAACACATAAATATATATTCCCATATACCCACATATGAAAGAAAGAATGTATGCAAGTATGTGTGTGCGTGCGTGTGTGAGTGCGACCACTACTCTAGGGTTTCGCAACTACACTAAACCAATCCAAAAATACCAAATATCCATCATTATCATCAATAATCTCAACAACATATAATCAATATCTGTGTGTATACGTATTCGTATACATCACCACGAACTGCGGGGGTGCTATACGACATCCACCCGACTTCTCCCCGTAGATATAAATCTACTCACCTGTATCCTGCGTGTCGGTGTCGATAACGCCATGCTCCGTCGCCTCGGAATCCACGTGAAGGTACCTATAATGATCAACCATAGCAATGAAAATCAAGGCAGAAAACTGATACAGCGCACAGTGTGCTCATAGGTTGGAACCTATGGCCCAAACATGCAAATCCAACAAACAACCCCTGTTGTCGATGTACGAACACCCGACAACCAAATACAAATCCAAATATCAAGAAAGTGCATTTAAAACTACGGAAAACATCGCCTAAAACACACCAAAATGCTTCCAGATTTTCCCCAGATGACAATTAGCCAAAACTGCATATAGGAGGGGTCTAATTTAGTGAAAAAAGAGCCCCGGAACAAAAATGGACCGATTCTCTTCCACTCTGGCCGCAATTCGCAAATTGCGGCCAGAATGATTAAATCTGCGGCCGTAGGTTTGAGTTAGGGGCTCGGGTCTTGGTGGTAGCTTCCTAGGTGCCTGCACGACTCACTGTCAGCTCAATTTTATTTTTGGTGCCCCCGGGTTGCTCCAGATTCCAGAACACCTTCACAGATCACACAAACCGACATGAAAGTCCCGTAATTCCGTATTTTTGGGTTTCAGGTTGTGCTAGGCCAGTGTTTTGGTCAATATAGGGTCTAAGGTCACCATTTAAGTCCAATTGCAAAGCAACATCTCAACTTTACCCTAACCCTCTCTAAGTTGGTCCAAAATACACCAAATTACACGATATCGATATGAAACTTGAATTGAAGCTTAAGCACAAGGAATAACACTCTAATTGTGAAGAAATTACCTCATAAGACCCTCATGAATTCTCAACAGCGCCAAAATGAAGACTTTCTTGGTCCAATGTGTAGCTAGTGAGCTTGGGAACAATTTTTGTGAAGTGGGGGTAGGGTTTTGAGGTGTTTTTGGATGTGTTTTGAGGAGTTGAAGAGGGGAAGGAGATTAAGAGCAGGAGCAGCAGCAGCAATGAAGGAAGTGGGAGAGAAATGAGTGAAGGAATGAAGGGAAATGGCCAAGTCAACACCCTCACCTACTCTTTCTCACCCATACCTCAATATAATATCCTTTTTCCCTTTCTTTTATTTTCTTTTCTTTTCCAATTTCATTAACCCAAATCCTTCTCACACCAATAGTAAACCCAAAGTAACATGGTAGAAATGCACAAGTGTAAAACAAAAATGATATGTGCATGTTTTGCACAAAAATGCTAAAAAACCGATTAGCGTTTTTTAATCGCGATTAGCACTAATTTAGCATAAAATTAATTATAAAAACTTAAAAATGGCATAATTCCTTAAAATACCCTATTTTAGAATTTTCCATAATTTTTTCCCCATTTATCTGTATTTAATTATACCGAAATATTAAAATATTCATTAAAATAGTATTAAATTATAAAAATTCCCAAAAATAATATTTTATTTTTTTTTGAAATGTTACAAAACTGCTATCTGACGCTAGGTATAATAGAAACCAGCAAATTCCTGGCGAGTCCCGTCCGGTGTACTCATAACCCAATGAGCACCTGTATAAATCTTAGGTGAACCAACTAACACCAATGGCTTGTGAGACCGGCCACCGCCCCTCGTCGGGGTCTCGAATGTATACACTAGTCTACTCTGGAGTATCGATGACCTGTCTCGAAACTCCCACGATTATGGACACTTTAAGGATGTACTTATAGACCCCAGCTCCCACATATATGATCGCCATCATACTGCTGACAGTGAAGCAAGAATCCAATGGGCTCTATCAAAATGTAATAGTGATAAAGAAAAACCAGATAGCACACTATCATCTCGAGTAAGACTGTTCTATCGGTATAGGTCCTCCCTCAATCATTGCAATCACGTACCTGCGATCCAATAATTGACTTTGAGGGCACTATATCCAACAGACGGTCTGTCCCACAGCCGTCAGAACGTCGTACTTGAGATAGTATGTGGGTGCTCATTAGGTTACGAGTACACTGGACATGACTCATGGGAACTGTTAGTTGGTACTATACCTATCGTCAGTTATCAGTTCCCAGGTGACATGAGTACAGCTTAGTCCGCTGACTTGACACTGTCACTTCGCCTCGAGTGTGTTCCCACTGTACTTAGATTACTACCCTACCACGGCTTAAAGGAGTCGTGCAAACAGGTAGTAGTTGGGTGCAGTCCCGAAGCACTTGGAGGCAGTGACGGTAAGACAGGATTCGTCTCTCCCGGTATTGGGGGTTGATATCGCGCTGTGTCTAGGAGAGCATTACACAAAGTCCCTGGCCAGGGCAAGCGAGATATACTGGTAGGTTTCCAGTGTTATCTCAGGGTGTTCTGGGATACACTCCGACACGACTTGTACCGCTATTAGGGGACTGACGTTTACCGCCCCCTAGGCCCGCCATGCGATATTCTCAGACGAACAGACCGGACTGTACGCAGATTGTCACATTCAGGCTCAGTAGGAATTCAGATGGGTTTCACCTCGTCCGTCTTCTTATCGGCATCTACCTGGGGGCCGTTACGCACAGCTAGTGCCGCTTGCGGTCTGTGGTTAAACCCACTGCCAGCATAGTGTCGAGTCTTTAGAGTCCCACACAGAGAACTATTCGCCTTTAGGCAAAAGAGTAGAGGTCGCTTGGTTTTGCGACAGGGTTCGGTCACATCCGTGCACTTGTGCACGTTTAGTGTCCGGGCAGTTATCACTAGCGGGCTTTGGTTTAAGCCAGATCCTAGTGTACGTTTTGGGATTGGTTTTATCTCGTTTGTATTCGTGATCCTCGAAACGCGGATGCGGGTGTGTATGCACGGTTGATAGAGACAGAGACAGAGGATTCTCATTTGGGTTGTTGACTGTTGACTTTTGCTAAACCCTAATGAGAATAAGAAATATGATTAATGATAATATTAATTAAGTATTATTGTGCCATGGTTGGGTTGAAAGGTTGACTTTGTTGACTTGTTGACTTAGTTGACCGGTTGACTAGGTTGGACTTGTTGACCATCATCATGACAATGGCTATCATTTCTTGGCAATGACCTTTGCTTGCTTATTTGTTCACAAATTGCATTTAATGCATGAAATGATATTTCCATTTGATATGATAATAATCATCACATAATAATCAATTATTATTATTTGTTATGATTATTTTGGATTACGATAGCAAGGGTGAGAAAAGTCTTGCTCATTCTATCATTCTCATTCTCTCTCATCCTCAAGCTCTCCCTCTTCCTCTTGCTCTCTCTCTAGTTCATAGTTCTATTGTCTCATGTGTTGAGAAGCAAGAACCATAGAGATAAAACCCAAAACACTTCTCCACTCATCCTAGTATACAAGGTCTAGCAAACTAAGTGTTCTAGTTTCCTCAAGATTGAGGTTGAAGCCAAAGGTAGAAGCTTTCAGGTGGATCCATCTTTGGCACAAGGAGACGACGAGGAGAGAACCATCCGACCACCACAAGGAGTCGAAGAGAAGGAGTTCAAGTTAAGGTATAAACCCCTAACCGAGTAGGTAAAACTCCTAGTTAGGTTGTTAGATAGTTGTTTAACAAAGATCCGTATTTTGAGTCCATGTTACCCCAAAAGAAAAATCGTTTTCATCATTTCCGCAACCCCAAAGAACCGGGGACGGGTAACGTGGACTTACAGTGGTATCAGAGCCTAGTTAAACACTATCTAACATGTTAGCAAAGTAACTAGAAGTTCGATCGGAGAAAAAGTCACGAAACATGCCCGGAAATCAAACTTTCTGTCGATTTTTAAACTGCTGTAAAAATTATTTAACATATACCAAAAATCGACTCAGGGTTTTTAGTGTACACTGCAGAAAAACGATCCACTGAACCGACCAACTCACCGCGGAAACGCGGCAAGAAGAGCTTCTTGCCGCGGATCCGCGGCCGAGTTGACTCGGCCGTGGATCGGTTTTGCTGCAGTGTATTTATTGGGGTGTTTTGGGATTTTTGGAATATGATTTTTCTGCCCAGATTTTCCAGAAAGCAAAATTTGTTTTTGGGGTTTAAAAATCCGTATTTTGATCGAACTTCTAAAGACTTAAGCTAACGGGTTATACCTGTGATGTGATATATGTATTGAACGTCTGCTAATCGCTATACGTCGATTAGTGGGGGTTATACATATCTGTGATCTGTAATGTTGATGGTATGTGTATATGAATTCATTGGATTGTCGCGGATGAATAGCCGGGGGGTTGTGAGATGAGAGTTTTCTTTTTCTTTCAATTCATGTAATTTGTAATTGATGTAATATTATTTATATGGCCGCACAACCGGGATGGGGTTGTAGCCGTCATTGTATAATTTCTTTTACTGTTTTTGCTCCTAGGATAGACCCAAGGTGGGGTGCACAAACTACCGGGTATCTCGAAGTGCCGAGTGGCCTACTCACGGTGTTGAGGGAGGTTGCTTCGCTTCGGGTACTTGGCGGGTAGTTTGCCGCACCCGTAGGGGTCTAGGGTGGGGTCTTGGCTATTCATCGCGACCGTGTAATCCGCTCTTCGTTACAGGCTCGTACGGAATGCAGATTCCTAGTATTTCCAAAGTGTTCATCTGTGATCTGGAATGGCTATCATTGCATGTGACGAATGTGTATATCTATATATGATATCTATTTAGGTGTTGCTTATGTTTTGCATCCGCGCTAGTCCAGCCCCCGCTCTGTCGTTAGTTAAGTAACCTAACGGGTAATGACGGGGCCCCGTGGCGAATGCGGATGGCATAAGAGTACGTCATATTTTCGTTGTTTTCTGCAATGGTAGGATTAAATGATGAGACGCATTAAATTAATGCGAGAAAATAAACCAAAGTTGAGTCGTTGGAACACTTTCAAAACCACTCGGTTTCTTTTCAAAAACAACTTTTAAACGCGTCGTTCCATCGATTATATCAAGTTCACTACGTTCACGGTTTCGCCAAAACCATTCGTAGCCCTCCGTCGTTTCACATGGATAGTCAATAGTATTCAAGCTATGTTTGTTGGCCAAAGTCAAGGCATAGTGATTGGTAGCTATTGGGTATTCATGTGTAGCATAGATAGATGTGTTGGTTTGGGACAGTCGTACTGCCTTGTTGGCCAATGTCAAGGGTAGGTACGGGTGGGTTCAAATTAACCTGGAGAATGACGGGTAGAACTTGACATGTGACTTATAATTTGTTGGCCAAAATCAAGGTCATAAGAGCATGGGGCAAAAATCCACATCGGGAGTTTCAAAAGAAACTGAAACTTGCTAGCGCTGCATACCATTTGGAGTGTGATGATTCTGGTAGGATTCCTTCAGTTTTGTCACGCGATAATATTTGGATCCCGATCCTACTGTGAGTATATGCTACTCCTCGGGAAATTTCTCACTTAACGATCAATGCTATAAACCAAGTAGGTGTCTAGAAAGGTGTTAGCGGGGCTACGCCTACAGGGAAAAGAGGTTATTTAATTAAGGAACTTCGCGAAAGCGTTGGAAAACCTCCCTCGAAGTACCAACACTGGCCTGGCTGAACGGTTAAGCAAGTATTGTACGGTGAGATTGATCCCGACTAATTCTTCCTTTTTGGTTTGAGGAGGGATTCGAGAGACAGTGTGAGCCATCCTGTTTAGACAAATTAAAAACCACTCTAAACTTGCAAGAGCATCATGCTAAAGTGTTTCTTCTCTCTCTCCTAATTGCAGCGACCAATCATCATGACTGGACTTAAGTTACTACTAGATAAAAACATACTGACAGGACCAAACTACAAAGATTGGCTCAGGAATGTCAAAATGGCAATCACTTATGACAAGTTGGGGTATCTCCTTACCACCAAAGCTCCCCCTGTCCCAGGTCCCAAAACCAGCGTCGCGGATAAGGAAATCCGTAAGACCTGGGAAATCGACTGCGTGAAGGCCAGGTGCCTCGTGCTTGCCTCTATGGACAATGAACATCAGAGGAGGCACGAGAATATGGACCTAGAATCCATATTTCTCCATACAAAAGAACTGTATGGAGAGCATCCCGTATCGCCAGATACGAAGTCTCGAAAAAGCTGTTTTCGGCGAGATTGGCCGTCGGATCATCGGTAGCGGAACACGTGCTTAAGATGATTGGCTTCATTGAGGAGCTCGCGGACCTTGGGACCACGTTACAGAACGAGCTCTACACGGATTTGATTCTCCGGTCCCTTCCTTCCACTTACGCCCAGTTTATCCTGAACTTCAACTTGCAAGAAAAAGAAGTTGAACTTTCAGAACTCCTTAACATACTGAGGAGTGCAGAGGGCACCCTACAGAAAGGTAGGAAAACATCTACTTTGTTTGTAGGAGGATCTTCCTCTTCTAGGTCCAAGGCGAAAGCCAAGGGAAAGAAGAAGAAAGCCCCCGCCAAACCAAGGGGCGGTGTTAGTAAAGTGGATACGAAGGGAGGCAACAAAGGTAGCGTGAAAGCTTGTGGGAAAGGAAGAATGCTTTTACTGTCACAAGAGTGGACACTGGAAAAAGGATTGCAGGGCTTGGAAGGATAGAAACCAGGATCTGAAGCAAGTTGCGGTTTCAGCTTCAGGTGTGTATGTTATTGAAAACTGTCTATCAATAAACTCTACATCCTGGGTATTGGATACCAGATCAGGATCTCATATCTGTAATTCTTTACAGGAATTGAGAAGGCGTAGGGTTTTGAAGGCAGGTGATATGACCCTCAGAGTTGCAAACAGAGCTGGCATGGATGCTGAGTTCGTGGGGGACTATCACCTGGGAATGTCAGATGGACATGTTTTGGTTTTGCGTGATTGTTATTTTGTACCCAATGCAACCTGTAATATCATATCTGTATCTTTATTATCTAAAGAAGGTTATGAATTTGCATTTGTAAGCAATGTTGTAAACATTCACCTTAATCAAGTTTTGATTAGGTCAGGTACATTAAGCAATGGTATATACGTATTAAACCAACCACAGATTTTCAATGTCCAGAATACACACAAAAGAAAGTCTCCGGAAACAAATCAGGCTTTCTTATGGCATTGTAGACTGGGTCACATCAATGAGAGAAGGTTGACGAAGTTACATACAGAAGGATATTTGGATCCGTTCGAATATCAATCATATGCAACTTGTCAATCCTGTCTCAAAGGAAAGATGACAAAGACTCCGTTCACTGGACACGGAGTAAGAGCGAGCGAGCTCTTAGGACTCGTACACAACGACGTGTGCGGTCCAATGTCTACACATGCGCGAAGCGGTTATTCTTACTTCATTACTTTTACGGATGACTTTTCAAGGTACAGATATGTCTTCTTAATGAAACATAAATCTGAAGCCTTTGGAAAATTCCAGGAATATAAGAATGAAGTAGAAAAACAAACTGGCAAAAGTATCAAGACACTGAGATCTGATCGAGGTGGTGAATACTTGAGTGCCGAGTTCCTGGATTTCCTAAAAGAGAATGGAATTCTCTCTCAGCTTACTCCTCCATACACTCCGCAACATAACGGTGTATCGGAGAGACGGAACCGGACCCTATTAGATATGGTACGTTCCATGATGAGTAATGCTGAGTTACCGCGATCATTCTGTGGATATGCACTAGAATCAGCTGCATACCTTTTGAACCGAGTTCCAACTAAGACTGTTCCTACCACACCATATCAGATGTGGTGTGGGAAGAAACCCTATCTTAAGCACATTAAGACATGGGGATGTCCAGCTTTTGTCAAAAAGCAGCATGCGGACAAACTCGAGGCACGCTCAGTACAGTGCAAGTTTGTGGGATATCCAAAGAACTCCAAGGGATATTTCTTCTATTGCGAAGAGGAACAAAAGGTTTTTGTTTCTCGTCATGCCCACTTCTTGGAAACTGAGTTTTTGGAAAATCAGATAAGTGGGAGCGCAATAGAACTGGAAGAAATTCCAGAACCACGAGCTATTACTGAAAGCTTAGTAGAACCAGAGGGTTCGAAAGATCAGGACATTCCTGCGCCGCTCCGCAGGAGTAGTATGCAGTCTCATCCGCCCGAGAGATACTACGGTTTTCTCATAGACGGGGATAGAGAGGATTGCATCATTGATAGTGATGAACCGACTAGCTTCCAGCAGGCCATTCAGAGCGTTGACTCGGTAAAATGGCTGGATGCAATGCGGACCGAAATGGAGTCCATGTACACCAACAAAGTATGGACGTTGTATGTTGCTCCAGATGGGGTAAAACCCGTAGGATGCAAGTGGATCTTCAAAAGGAAGATTGGTGTAGATGGACAAGTTGAGACCTATAAGCCTAGACTTGTTGCAAAGGGTTTTCGTCAAAGACCTGGTTTGGACTATGACGAAACCTTTTGTCCAGTGGCTATGCTGAAATCCATTCGGATCCTTCTTGCCATTGCTGCCTTCCACGATTATGAGATTTGGCAGATGGACGTAAAGACCGCTTTTCTAAATGGAAATTTAGAGGAGTGTGTCTATATGGACCAGCCAGAGGGTTTCATTCAGAGTGGGAGCAGCGGAAAGGTGTGCAAGTTGCTTAAGTCCATCTATGGACTAAAGCAGGCATCATGGAGTTGGAACATCTGTTTTGATGAGACGGTCAAAGAATTTGGCTTTATCAAAAATCCAGTTGAACCATGCATCTATTGTAGATTTGTAGCAAGAACTGTCGTATTCCTCATTTTATACGTGGATGACATTCTCTTAATAGGAAATGACATTCCTATGCTACAATCTGTCAAAGGGTTCTTATCACACAGGTTCTCCATGAAAGACCTGGGTGATGCCTCTTACATTCTGGGGATCCGGATCTATCGTGACAGATCCAAGAGGATATTAGGACTTTCACAGTCCAGGTACATCGACACCATACTGAGAAGATTCAGTATGGAAGATTCCAAGCGCGGTAATCTACCGGCTTGTCACGGGATCACCCTCTCTAAAGAGATGTCTCCCAAGACTGATTTGGAAAGGGATCGCATGTCTATTATACCCTACGCTTCTGCGGTAGGCTCTATAATGTATGCAATGTGGTGTACCAGACCAGATGTAGCTTATGCACTACGTGTGGTAAGCCGGTATCAGTCAAACCCTGGGGAGAAGCACTGGATAGCGGTAAAGAACATTCTCAAGTACCTGAGAAGGACTAAGGAGATATTCTTGGTGTATGGCGGAAAAGACCTCCAGATCGAGGCCTTTGCTGACTCCAGCTTCCAGAGTGACAAGGATGATTCCAAGTCCATGTCGGGTTATGTCTTTACCCTCAATGGAGGAGTGGTGTGTTGGAAGAGTTCCAAACAGAAAACCGTTGCTGACTCGACGATGGAAGCGGAATATATCGCTGCTGCAGATGCCATAAAAGAAGCCGTCTGGATAAGAAAGTTCTTGACAGAACTTCAGGTGGTTCTGTCCATTGTTGATCCAATACCTCTGTATTGCGATAACAACGGGGCTATAGCTTTAGCGAAGGAACCCAGGTCCCATCAGAAGTTCAGACACATCTTGAGGCGGTATCACCTGATCAGGGAGATCGTGGGTCGCCAGGAGATCGAGGTTCGGAGAGTCACTACGGAAGATAACACTACTGATCCACTCACGAAGGCCTTACCCCAGACTCAGTTCGAGCGGCTGATCGAGATGATAGGTCTTCGATACGCCAGTACATGGCCTTAGTGCAAGTGGGAGATTGTTAGTGTATATGCCCTAGAGGCCATTACTGTATCATACTAGTTTGTATATTACTTAATGGAAGCTTGGGATATTCACCTTGTATAGACAATCTTGCTCAAAATGGTAGTATGCTACTTGTTTGTTTCTACTTTAATGTGTACATGTGTTTCTTTTAGTACATCACCTATACACATTAGTGGAGCCCTTAGGATCTTTGCTTGATTACCAGCGTTGTGATGGCAGTCACACTCGTGGGGGCTGGGTAATCCACAAGCACATCCTTATGCAGGTCCCTAGTCGTAGGACTATCGGGACAGGGCATCGATACTCCGGAGTAGACTAGCGTATGCGCTTCTCATCCCAGCAGGGGAGACGGTCTGTCCCACAGCTGTCAGCACGTCGTACTTGAGATAGTATGCGGGTGCTCATTAGGTTACGAGTACACTGGACAGGACTCGTCTGGAACTGTTGGTTGGTACTATACCTATCGTCAGTTATCAGTTCCCAGGTGACATGAGTACAGCTTAGTCCGCTGACATGACACTGTCACTTCGCCTCAAGTGTGTTCCCACTGTACTTAGATTACTACCCTACCAGGCTCAAAGGAGTCGTGCAAACAGGTAGTAGTTGGGTGCAGTCCCGAAGCACTTGGAGGCAGTGACGGTTAGACAGGACTCGTCTCTCCCGGTATTGGGGGTTGATATCGCGCTGTGTCTAGGAGAGCCATTACACAAAGTCCCTGGCCAGGGCAAGCGAGATATACTGGTAGGTTTCCAGTGTTATCTCAGGGTGTTCTGGGCTACACTCCGACACGACTTGTACCGCTATTAGGGGATTGACGTTTACCGCCCCCTAGGCCCGCCATGCGATATTCTCAGACGAACAGACCGGACTGTACGCAGATTGTCACATTCAGGCTCAGTAGGAGTTCAGTTGGGTTTCACCTCGTCCGTCTTCTTATCGGCATCTACCTGGGGGCCGTTACGCACAGCTAGTGCCGCTTGCGGTCTATGGTTAAACCCACTGCCAGCGTAGTGTCGAGTCTTTAGAGTCCCACACAGAGAGCTATTCGCCTTTAGGCAAAAGAGTAGAGGTCGCATGGTTTTGCGACAGGGTTCGGTCACATCCGTGCACTTGTGCACGTTTAGTTTCCGGGCAGTTATCACTAGCGGGCTTTGGTTTAAGCCAGATCCTAGTGTACGTTTTGGGATTGGTTTTATCTTGTTTGTATTCGTGTTCCTCGGAACGCGGATGCGGGTGTGTATGCACGGTTGACAGAGACAGAGGCAGAGGATTCTCATTAGGGTTGTTGACTGTTGACTTTTGCTAAACCCTAATGAGAATAAGAAATATGATTAATGATAATATTAATTAAGTATTATTGTGCCATGGTTGGGTTGAAAGGTTGACTTTGTTGACTTGTTGACTTAGTTGACCGGTTGACTAGGTTGGACTTGTTGACCATCATCATGACAATGGCTATCATTTCTTGGCATTGACCTTTGCTTGCTTGTTTGTTCACAAATTGCATTTAATGCATGAAATGATATTGCCATTTGATATGATAACAACCATCACATAATACTCAATTATTATTATTTGTTATGATTTTTTTGGATTATGATAGCAAGGGTGAGAAAAGTCTTGCTCATTCTATCATTCTCATTCTCTCTCATCCTCAAGCTCTCCCTCTTCCTCTTGCTCTCTCTCTAGTTCATGGTTCTATTGTCTCATGTATTGAGAAGTAAGAACCATAGAGATAAAACCCAAAACGCTTCTCTACTCATCCTAGTATACAAGGTCTAGCAAACCAAGTGTTCTAGTTTCCTCAAGATTGAGGTTGAAGCCAAAGGTAGAAGCTTTCAGGTGGATCCATCTTCGGCACAAGGAGACGACGAGGAGAGAACCATCCGACCACCATAAGGAGTCGAAGAGAAGGAGTTCAAGTTAAGGTATAAACCCCTAACCGAGTAGGTAAAACTCCTAGTTAGGTTGTTAGATAGTTGTTTAACAAAGATCCGTATTTTGAGTCCATGTTACCCCAAAAGAAAAATCGTTTTTCATCATTTCCGCAACCCCAAAGAACCAGGGACGGGTAACGTGGACTTACAAGATGGGTCCCACCGGGCGTGGCAGAATCTATAGGGTGTTTTTCGTCACCCCCATTGAGATGTGAATACTCACGCGCTTGTCAGGCGCATTACAGATTCCCCTGCCTAGGGTAGGCTAGGGTTTATTGATTGTGGGGATCCGAATCTCCGGCAGCCGCGGACTAAGCTGCCGTTAATTACCCCTCGCCTTTGGAGTGAGGGAACCTCCGATTGACGGGTTAAACTAGTCATGCGAACTTAACATGCAGTGTTGTGTTTTGAAAAGGTTTTGGATATATCGGGGGGCCCGCAGAGTTTTTACGAGGGTCCCGCTACCCGGATAGCGGGCTGGGGGTCAAGGGGGCTAGCAGCCCCTTTGCAGGGTGCGGGGACAGTGTCGTGGAGTATGTGTGTTTGTGTGTGTGTATAAGGGAAAAGGGCATCCAACGGATGCGTGGGAGAAAGCGCTCGAGCGCTAGCACTTTGGGCGCTAGCGCTTTGAGCGCCAGGGCGCTAGCGCCTCACGTGCCAGGCCCACACGTGGGCGCTCGGGCGCTTTGGGCGCTAGCGCCTCACGTGCCAGGCATGTGGGCGCTCGGGCGCTAGCGTTTTGGGTGCTAGCGCTCTGAGCGCAAGGGCACTAGCGCCCCACATGCCAGGCATGAAGGGGCTCGGGCGTTAGCGCTCTGGGCGCTAGCGCCTCACGTGCCAGGCACGTG
Organism: Agapanthus africanus; assembly: GCA_030015575.1. Lineage (NCBI taxonomy): Eukaryota > Viridiplantae > Streptophyta > Magnoliopsida > Asparagales > Amaryllidaceae > Agapanthus > Agapanthus africanus. The sequence goes on along the minus strand of JASDDO010000031.1, from coordinate 287,566,532 downwards.
GGCGCTCGGGAGGCAAACAGGACTTGGTCCCTGCAATGGGAGTTGTACTCCCAGAAAGGAACACTTATTATTTTTTTTGTCTGTGTGTGTGTGTGTGTGTGTGTGTGTGTGTGAGAGGAGTTAAACTCCTAGGATATTCTGAAGCTAATGAAGGGGGCTTCTCCCTTGAGCCCTGGATCTTCCCCAAAGTGGGGTTTCTGGAGACGGGTCTCCTTCTTCTTCCTGTCGTTTAACCGGATCTTGGAGAAAGGGGGTGAGATTTAAAAATCTCCCCTTTTTGAGATCTAATGGAAGATCCAAGCCCCCCCTTGTGGGTTTCGTTGTGAAAAACTATTTAGTTTTGAAAAAAGAAAAGTAAAACTCTTGATTTAATTCAAAAAGAGAAGAAGCATTTTAGAACCTTGAGAAAGGAGATCACAGATCTTGATTCTTTTGGAGAGAGAAAAAGTTGTTGAGATATTTTCATTATCTTTGCCTTTATAGGCTATACATTTTACATATAGCCCATTGGGCTTTACAAAAATGGCATTTTGCCTATCCCATGGCTCATGTGCCTTTTATTTTTGCATATAAGCCATGGGCTTTACAAAAATTTTGCTTTATGCTAATTTTCTTACATTTATTCATAAAATAAAAGAAATACAACAAAAATTTTTATTTTGGCATGGGGGGAGGCCGGCCGCTTCATGTTCGGGCTTGACTCGGGCATGGGCCCACTTGGCTTGGGGTTGACCTTGACTTTGACTTGGTCAACCGGGGTGCAATTTTCTACCCCAACAATGCTGTCCTGAGTAGACTATTTGTTTGTCTTCTGCAGTATCACTTCCGAAGACTGCGATGGTGGCTATGGATTTTTGCTTATTTTCTGTCCTGTGGCACCTTTTAGTATCCTCAAAGTTCGGTTGAAAGTATTTTGCATTTTCATACTTTCGCGCCTTATTCACCGAGAAAGGATTGAGTTCGCCCGTGACGGTATACTCCAAGCCATCTTTGAAATATTTCATACACTGATGTTGTGTAGAAAGGATGACATTGTACTCGTGTAGCCAAGGTCTGACGCGTAGAGCGTTATAACAGGTCTTGACGTCAATGACATGGAATTTGATGTCAGTGATGAGCAACCCGAAGCGAAGTGTCAATATTACGGACCCAGGCGTCTGTGACGACTACGAGTCGAACCCCAAGATGGTAATTTTGTCTCGGGCAAGATGCTGAATATTCATACATATCTCTTTCAGCACTCTCATGCTGAATATTCGCAGGCGGGGACTTCAGACGCTGCTATAAAAGGAAAACAGGTGGTACACTTCACTTAGCCAGGAGCATTGGTGAGTAGATTTAACATCTACAGGGGAATCTCCCGCATGGCGTTATGCGTCTGGGCTAGAGATGTTAATACTTGTCGCATATTCTATGTCATATTTAGAATTGCGCATTTACCCAATAGCTTAGATATTGTTGTGCTTGGACTAGTAGCCTTAGGACACTGCACATATTATTGACGATTCATGTTGCATGAACACTGATTGTATACTACACACACCGTCGATAATTGCCATGTCACACACAAACCACTTATAGTTAGGATATTACTTGGTTAGGGACATTGTGATATTGATTCATAATTCTGATCGCATATGACATATAGCATACCTGTATACTTACATGCTTACATATATGCCTTCACATACTTACATGCTAGATACCTGTATACCTATAGGGTATTGTGCCATTAGTGTTGGTACATACACACTTCATGACATAGCTACAGGTATACCTTACATACATATTTCACTTATACCCAGGGGGTATACTACATCATTACTTATAGGTAGATACATATATCTTTCTATACCTGTATGTTTTCACATACATCTGGTTATAGCTACATGTTTACCTTTACCTGATATTAATTTAGAATTGGAGAAAATTAGGAACCACATGAAAATTTATATTAACTTGTTGTAGTTAATTAGCGACTTTCCCTTTATATGCTTTCATTACAGTTTTATGTTGCATATATTATATTCATGGATTTTCGCATTGAGATATGGATTTTTCATGATGTTTTCTGGATTTGGGGACCGTGGGAGTTCATGAAATTATGCATTTGTTTGAAAAACCCGGTTTCCCTTGATATGATGTTTCGGCAGCCACCATGAGATTTATCTATTATGATATATATACCCCACGCGAGGAACGGAGGGGTCCGTGTGCGGGTACATGGTGGGGCCCGGAGGTACCCCGAGGCAAGAATGAGGTCGTGGTGCTAGACGATGAGTTGCAAGGGGAACCATATCATCCGGTGACATTACCAATGACTCAGCGGTTATCATGGGGATACCGACGGGAGTCATGTACGTATAGATACGTGGAAAGATGAGGGTCAGAGCTAGGCACTTGTGCTTTTCGGATAGCGTGTGATACGTACCTATCAGGGTGCCAGTCATAGGGACAACACCTGATAGATCAACATTTCTGTGTCGATACTTGACACATTGGTTTCATGATATTTCTTTTTACTTCTTTGTATATATAACAGGGGTCTAGGCCGCTGTTATATATGCCCTTACACCAATATTAGTGGAATGGGACGCTAATATATGTGTATTGGCATTAATTTATATACATCATCATATTTATTCTTGCAAATATATTTAGGATGTTAGATTTTTTACTTGATAATTTGATTTGGGATATATGTGATTTATTTGAGATTGGATACAGGATATATATATATATATATATATATATATGAGATTTGTTGATTTTGTACATTCAGGATATATGAGATTTACTTGATATTGTACATTCAGGATTCGTGAGACTTATATGATATGAGAGCCAATTTGGGGGCTGATTTTAGGATTTGAGATTTGGATTGTCTTGATAGATTGTGATCCTACCACGATGTCAGGATTCCGTGGAAACGACATATTTCATTCCATACTCCACATTTATCGTTTATGCACTGCTTCATGTATTAGTTGTACCTGCTAGAGTACCTTTCATGACTGATGCATACATACATTTTCATATCATTACTGCATGATTATTGTATACTGATTGTCATATTACTATTGCTTCATGTATTAGTTGTACCTGTTAGTGTACCTTTCATGATTACTGCATTCATATGACATGTTATTGCTTTTAACCTACATATGTTAGATTCGCACCGTACGTGTATACTTGCGATTACCTGCATATGTTTTTACTATTCACGAGTTGGCAACTCACCCCCGTTGTGCCACAGATGTTTTGCAGGGTGTTCATCAGAGTAGTCGAGACAGGCTATTCATCTATCTATCATCTTTTGCTACGGATATTGCATCGGCTCACAGTGTGTTGTTTTGCTTAGGTGGGCTTTTGTGGTTATTCATGTTGTATTGTATATTCATTGTATCCTTATACTCTCCATCTACTACTTTCATGTTTAACTTAGAGACTTGTGTAAGGACGATATTATATATTATTTGTGACTTGTTGTCTTTTATATAGTTTTCTTTCTATCGTCTTTTATTTCTTCGCTTCGGCGTCGTATATTTGTTGTGGTGGTTGTTTTCCTCCTTTGGGCATGTTTTTGCTCCCGTTTGGGGATGCTTTACTTTTATTTATGGTGTACCCATTTTTGGGGCTAGTTTTTACAAAGGAGGTGCTGTCAAAATTTTAAAGGAAATAAGTTGGGCTTTTAAAGAATTTGGGTTGTGATTTCAAATGTTTCAAAACTTCTATTATCTTTCCTTGTCTTTTTAATGGTTTAGATTTCTGGGTTTTGGCTTTCTTTTACTGCGTTACGTCTGTAGGCGTTGCGTAGTATTAGAACCGTCACGTGCCAATTTCGGGTCGTGACATTGATAGTTCAATCTCCTTTCAACTTCGATTTCATCCTTAAATTCCCTCCTCTTGTGCTTCAAATCTTTAAAAATTCCGAATTCGATTCCTCTCAGACTTGAAGCCCTCGACATCAAATGCAGCCTCTTTCTCGATCAGCGATCCTCATCGACTTTGACTTCGATCTTTCCTTGACTTAACGCTTCGATTTTCTCTTTTCTTTGATTTCAATCTTCTCGATTTCGCTTAATAGGAAACTGCACCCCATTGAGCTATCGAGGGAAAAAATCATTTAATAAAACCAACAATTTATATTAAGTTATAACGATGACATTTTTATCAAAAACATAAGTTATATCAATGGCATTTATAATACAAAACTGTAAAATCCGATATTTAGGAAATATCATTGAAATTTCTCCAATATCCGATATCGATATCTTTGTACCGACATGACACTGATATCTGACATTTTAAACATTAGGATTGTTAAAAGTCACAATCTTCTTTGATGGCAGAGACGGCTTTTTAAAATTAGACTTGTTTAGAATGGGAGAATAGTGTTCCATTAAAATGTGTATCATTTCTTGACAAGAGTCAATAGGCTCACATGCTCTAATTTGATCCAGTAAGATCTTCCTTCTGCCATCAATTTATGTCTCATGAAGTGACCTCTACGATGAGTATCAAAATAGTCATCCAAGTCGAATAACTAATAAGCAATGTGTTGTGTATCCTCTTTACCGTAATAATAAGTGGGCTCTGCTATCGATCTCACACTTTCCCTAACATGTGTGTTCTGCATAAGCAAATGATTTGAGTATGGCATAATCATCATAATCAAAGTTGTCAACGCAATTTTCATAACAATATCCCGATAATTATGATGATAATCTTTATAGTCATAAGAAGCCTCGCTTCGAGTGCTAGCCCTAAAATTCTTGCTACGATAAGATATGGCCCAACCTGGGCTTTGATACCAATTTGAAGCAGGTAGTTAGGGCTAAACTACGTGTTGTGGATGCACATGATTAAAATGCAAGTATGTTATGATGCATATGCAGTGAAAGTTATCACATGCAGGCCTAATCTATATGATCATAACACACAAGATCAGAAAATCCAAAAATGATGACAAATAAACTTATATAAAATTTAAGCGTAGGTCACATTTGAATTTTGGAGTTAAGAACATTTGATGCAATGATCATAATCAATAAACCCAAAGGAATGCAATTAGCCTACACAAACCTTTGTAGAGAATTCAATATTGTATTTAGAAAACCAATATTCAAATATGCTATGAATTTAGATGTCTGAGAAGTGATCAATAATAAGTTAACTCGCAATTTAAGTAACCAATTACAAGCCTTACTAATCCAAACTAGTAAGTACTTTTATATCTTTATGTTTATTATTTTGGCGTGAAGTGGGTTGCTGTTGTGTCTCAGGACTGGACTGAAATTAGCCCAGACCTAAAACTGATCAGGCCAAAAAACGGTGTCCTTTTGACCTCCTTTTGCAGCTCTAGTTGTTTTTTCTTCTCTGATTCTGATCTGAATTGATTGATTGGGGAAGCGGATGGCATTAGTTGTGAACTTGATGGCGTTCGCGAGGATGGCTGGAAGCGCAGATGATGTAACATTTGAGGTATTGTTTAGGTTGTTGTGATTTGGCGCGGATGGAGAGATAATTGGTCGGCCGCAGCCAATCGAACTCGACCACAGCCGAATATATAGAATCTCACACAGAGATTAAACTCAAAATAGCAATATCTTTTTATTATATCATAACAGGTCTGCTCCATTCATCCTAATTCATAGCCTTTATAGATGCACATTACATAACTCTCTTGACTTGTCACATTCATAACTCACATAATAACTCTATACATCAATAATTCTAACAAGATACATGCAACAAAGGCTTTAAACAAGCATAATTCCTAAATTAAAACAAGATGCCTCTTTGATTCATAACTGTTGCATTATGGTCCTCCATCTCAATATCTTGTATCATGATGTAAACTATTCTCTTGTAAAAGTTGAATGAGCCAAACTATCATGATGTGGATTCCTTAATTAGTCATTAGTTTGCCTTAGAGATTCCAGAAAGAAAAGAAAGAAAGAAAAAGTCGATTATTCAAGATTTGTTCACAACCTACTCAACCACACTATCCAACACAGTCCCGTACAAATCAATCTCTAGGAAAGATGGTTAGTGCAGACTTCTCAATTGGATATAGTGGCTACGCAGTGCAAAGGAAAAGTTTGCATGCAAGAAAATGCATCATAGCATTAGGTAAGTAATCATTAACAAGGATCGTGGATTAAACATGTTCAAACTGCAAAGTCAATGGTAGAGAGTATAAAAATATTGAGCAATATGCAACAGCTCTGACTGTTTTTGCAGGGCATGAACTTTTATGCTTAGTATAGTAAGATGTCACTTTCCATAGTTGTCACGGTTAACATTAAAGCATAACAATTCTCATACTCAAAAAATTAGGAATTAACCACAATACTGAATTCTCAATCATGCATTTGCATGTGGCTTTGGAATGTCTACTGTTATATGTCTTCCAAAAATAAAATAAACACTTCTATTGGCTACCATATTTCATCACAGTAGAGAGGTGAAATTATACTTATTCTTCACTCCATTCTTAGAATTGATCATATATGTGTTTCTTCAATTGAGTAGTAGTACTCATTTTGACACTAACCATATATAATATATTTGTGCAATAAATGCTTATTTATCATCAAATAAATGCTTATCATACAAACAGATGCTTCTTGTGTGCTCCAATCTGGTACAATAATCATAAGACTTAATCCACCCGATCAAATGAAGAAAGTTATAATTTAATGATCATGTAAGTAGATTTATCACCGTGAAGAAAATGTCATTATTTAACGATCATGTATGTCGCCATTGACATTTCACTCTATTGAACAACATGAATATAAAGGTGAAGACATAAGTGCATCACATAACCAAATAAGAACAAGGAAGAATATATTTCAATAAGTTTTAATTCAAACCGATTTTTTAACTAAACAATCATAAGAGCCAAGAAGATATTCTATAGATGTATTGTTATACAGGTAGCATCGCATTGTTCAGTTATATCTCATCAACAACGGTAACCAAAGACATAATATGCTATTTACAGTATTAACAAAGTGAGCTAGAAAACAAAACCAACCTTGCAGTAATTTTCACCGGCCTGGAGATGGCGGCAGCATCTGAGACAGCTATATCAATCTTTTTTAGCAAGTCTGAGAACTCCTTGTGCTCCTCAATAACATCAAGGGCATGCAACCACCAAGTCATGTTCTGACTTCTACATTCATTAGATATACTGCAAACCTGGAAATATAAGGAAACCCCTTAAGTCTAAAACACAAGTCCTTACAAGGATAGTACTAGAAAGATAGAATTAATAACGCATTCTTGAATGAGGCAACTTCTGGTGGAATGATAGTACTATCTCAGTCCACAGTGACTTTAAGTAGATTCATTATCCTATAATGCTTGATAAGTACTACTATGTATTCTAAGTAATTGGAAACCTTCAATTGTTCACAACTGGGAATGTGATATTCAGATACTTGACAAGTAAACAGATATATCAATAAAAAAATCGATATATTATCATGAGAGATACTTCACATGCTTCAAAGTAGATAAAGACGAGAGCAGAGATATCTTCGACGCATGTCCTTTACCTCTAGCTGTGTAACTAAACAGGTAGGTTTCCTAATCTGTCTACTGACCTATCAATTTCATATCATTGAGTTCTTGAATCCTTGCATGGGACCATATCTGGATAGCTCTTCATATTACCCAAGCATCAGATGTGTGAATATCAGCTACAGTAATTTCTTACTCAAATTTACAGTTGAAAATAATTTAGGTTAGAGTCAAAGTTTTATAATGAATTTTGACTTTCATCCTAATTTATTGGTTTCCAATTTCCAAACATGATTTAAATTCCAAGTCTAATTATCATCTGGATCTGAATTTTTTGGTTTTGAACTTGAGAATTGTTTAAACCGAATAAGGTGGAGGATTTGTTAGGGAATCCGGTGCTAAGGTCGCAAACACTTGCGGACCCGGCGGAAGCATAAAACAATAATTTTACAAAACACAGCACCAATTCCAAACTCAAGATGCATCATTTACTAATTATTGCAACACATAGAAAACTAGTAAGCAAAGAGGGGAGTTTAGGGTGCTACAACCTTTGTCGCATGTCCACCTAATCGTGGAAGATCCGAACTAAACTCCATCGCCTCCGGATTGAGCTTGCAAGCCAATATTCTCTCCAAAGATGATCCACATCGAGAAAACCCCAACTCAAGGTTCTACTCCACCATATCTAAACAACTTGTGAAGTAACTTGATCATTTTCTTTACTAATGAAAAAAATCAAGAGAGAAAAAGAATGAAGGAATAAGCTAGTAAAGAGAAAAGAGATGAGCATTCTAGCCCTGTCGTCAAATCCACAAAGTGCTAGAAAACACCACTAATCTCTGCTCTTCTCTTTTTCTATCATTCCTCATTTCTTTATGATAAAAAGAAATGACTCGTTTATTATTTATTATAAATGAAATGAGGAATCCCTTCTAGATGTATTTATGTATCAAATACATAAAACATCAACAAGTATATGTATTGCATACATATACACGTATTTGTATCACATACAAATACCAAATGAGAGATAAATAGAAAATGGACATAATACTGGAATATATATATATTATTAAATCACCACTTGATTTAATAATCCGGCTTAAAGATAAACCGACTAGTATTAAAAATATCCAATTAACATACATGTATGAAATACACGTATTTAATCGAACTCCCGTACGTATCACCACACTCTACCCCCTCGTTTGAAGGATGACCTTCTCGATGTATACCCTCAATTTTCTTTTCGAGAGCGTCGAGACGGTCGTGGTATCCCTAGGATTCGGCATATTCGGAGTTATGGCCCTTCCCGCTGGCGGCCTGTGCCTGGCTGCGGCTCTGGTTCCGTTCTATCAGGTTCCTCAGGTCCCCTGGCGAGGTCATTCTTGAGTCGTCGCGGCGAGTGCCGCCCGCGCGACCCCGCCGAGGGAGAGGGTGCCAGCCATGCCTGAGAGCAGGCGAGCTGACCAACACCTCCTCGGGAGGGACGGGAGCGCGATGGGCCTCAGGGCGGGAGGCTCCTTCACGAGACCTCGTCGTGGAGCTATGAGGCGCCCAACGGGTCATTGAATCGGTCGCCGCGGGGGACCTGTGGCCACCGGAGATAGCAAGACGCTGTTTAGTTGTGCCAGCGTGGGTAGTGTCATCTCCACCTCTGCGGAGGTCGTGATCCCGGGAAGGGGGAACGGTGACCTGGGGGGCTTGTCCCGCCGTTTGGATGCGGACAAGGGCATCCACTATGGATGAGAGCCAGTCGATCCGTGCAGAGCGGGCGTGAACGGCGTTAGGGGGGGAGAGGATCCGTCCGCGCCTCCGTTGTAGGGAGAGCGGCGGCATGCACTTGGATCATCACGGTGTTCACTCGCCATGAGTTCGAGATCGGAAGATCAACTTTCGATGAGTGGAATTTTCGGAATTCCCACAGACGGCGCCAAGTGATGGAGTTCAGGATTTCCTTCAGATGTTGTTCTCCGTCGATCTGTCGCGAGCGTGGATGAACGGCTGAGATTGGTGTTGAGGGTTGCCTCTTTGAGCGTATGGATCTCAGTGGGCTTGTTGTGAGGCGAAGCCGAGCTATCTGCAAAAGAAGTCCCGAGATGGTTGTACTACCGTGGACCCTCCGATGATCAAGTTAGCCGAGGTATTTGAGCAGAATAGCGGCTTATTGGAATAAAATTGCGTTACCTGAATCGTCCGAGAGGGGGGTTTTTATAGCGGTCGCTTGGAGCGAGCTGGCGCGAGATATCCGCCGTCGGTTACGCCCCTGGCGTTACGCTTGTGTGATTGACAGGATCCCCCCGTTAATGACGAGATACACTCGTTAACGGGGGATACGACGGCGTGGAACGCGGGATTGTGGGACGGCAGATATTCCGCTTCTGGCGAGATACGCGGAGCCGCGGCGGAGGCGCTTGGACTCTGCGTTCTTGGTTGCGCGGTAGAACCGGGAAGGCTTCGCTCGGCGGGAGGCTCGAAAGCGAGCGGGAGACCAAGGAAACTCGGTTCTGTGATAGCTCGGAGGCGAGCGGAAGGCCGGGAAACTCGGCGTGTAAAGGGCTCGGAGGCGAGCCAATGGTTATTTACATGGCGAGCACAGGAATGTTCAGGGATTTCTCGAAGGTCGGGTCTTGCCACGGGATGATAGCCCGGGGGACGCCTCCAATGTGAGGTGCTTGCCCTGTTTCCGTGAGCTCCGGGGATCTAAGGAGTTCCCACTTACGAGCATCATCAAATACAGATGTCTTCATGTTGGATAATTTAAAGATAATTATCCTGCTTTTGCTTGTGGAATAGAATGCACTCGAAAATCTTTAATGATACAAAATTATCCTTATATGATATATTGTAAAATATTATGTTTCTTTCCGATACTAGAGTTAGAAGCATCCACTAAGATTAAAGAGAAATGGAGAACCACGGAAAATTACAACAATTTTCCGGAGGAGTTTTGAAACTTACTATATTATCTTGTATTTTGTTTATTGTTTATAAAATAGACCACTACGATGCAATTAAACTTTTACCATTATTAATATTATTGAGACCCAACTTTTCACAAAAAAGGGTAATTTTATAAAGATAATTTACCCAAACAAGGAAAATGAAAAGATTTCCATTATCACATAACATTTATTTCAATTTCCATCTCACCACTACAGTTAAAAAGACTATACTACTGCAATAAGATCACAACTGGCAAGAGAATTTACACAATACTGACCCCAATAAATAAACTTTAAGGAAACATGCCAATTAATACATAAACACAAAAACATTGGGAAAAAAACTTCAGTTTGCAAATTCTATTCTTGATCTTGACTTGTAGAGTTATTATAAATCTCCATCAGTCTTATCTCAGCGGCAAAGCCGGCCGCAACAGATGGAGGAAAATGCCGAAGACCTGCTGAAACCTTTTCTTTATCCTCCGATTTCATTGGGAACAAAGATTCAATATCTTGAATTGTCAAGACATACTCATGTTTGTTTGTGGATTTGGTACTGATCATGGACATAACATTCCTGTTCCTGTTCAACTTGTAGATGCTCTCTTCTACACTGTTCTTCACCTGTATCCAGAGAGAGAGAGAAAAGAGAATGGTAATCGTCGCTTTTCTTCACATGCTGCTCCTATTTTATATTTAAATGAGAAGGCCGTGCTTCTTTGCAAAAAAAAGGAAAAAAAAAGCAGCAGCAGCAAATGTGCACGTACAATGAAGCGATGGACAAAAGTTTGTTTCTCCTGCCCAACTCGGTGGATCCTACTAATTGCTTGCGCTTCAGCTGCAGGATTTAATAGAGGCTCTACAAGAACGACTTGTTGCGCTTCCAAAATGTTTAGACCGTTGGCTCCATGTTGAATTAGCATCGAAAGGACCCTGATCGGTTTTGCTTCCGTCTTGCTGTCACTTTGCATCTTGTTCTTCAGTCCTCTAAATTTAGCAATTGCATTGTTTGATTTCCTGCAAGCATTTGTTTGCTCATTAGTAAGACATAAGCATAGGCTTCAGAATCTTCTGTAGTAAAGAAAATCACAACTATATAAGGCCCTACGTGGAAATTGCTGGAAAGCGCTTGATTGGCAAATATATTTTCTTGTCTCTTTGGTAAATATTGTTCCTCACAAATTTGTCAATATTTCAAATACTTTTCTTCTTTGTATTTTGTCATGTGTAATGTGGGATTTCTAATTGACTAGGTACTTGATGTTTGTGTTGTATTAGGTTTATATACTATGGTGGTAAATCAGATAAATCTGTATAAATGATTTTTTTTTTATATTGCCCTCTCGAAAATTGAATATTTAAAAACACCCCCCACATATGACTATTTGTACATAACCGACTCCAAAATTCTCCGTCAACTAAATACCCCTCCCGGCTTCTGTAAAGTCAACCCCTAACCATGGATAGTTAGAGGGGTAAAAAGACCAAAATGCCTCTCATCAACACTCACCACCACCACCACCACCCTCGGCCACCATCATCGACACCGCCCACCCATCACCACCACCATCACCTTCCACCACCATCACTCCATTCTCTCAATTCTCTTTCTTAACTCTCTCTTCTTTATCATAACTAACCATCAGCCTCCATCGTCTTAACCCACCACCATTATCACCTTAACCCAGCAAAACCACCCACCACCACCACCACCAACACCCAGCAAAACCACCACCCACCACTACCATCAACACCACCCACGCACCACCACCACCATCACATTCCGCCACCATCTTCTCCTCCTTTTTCAAACCCACCACCACCATCAACACTCACCATCACCGGCCACTATCAACATTACCCACACTCCTCCCCTCCTCCCTATTTCCTTCATCCTTTTCCAGCTTCTAGGTCAAGATCCTTGTCGTGCTCGTCATGGCTGCGGTGATGTCGAGGGTGAGGGGCCGTTTAAAACGGAGAAGATGATGATGAGAGGATGGCGAGAGTGAGGGGCCGGAGGGTGATGGTGAGGGGCGGCGGCTGGTGGAGGGGCAAGGTGGAGGCCACCGGAGTCAGGCCAGGGGTCATCATCATCCTCATCTAACCATGGAGGCGGGAGCACAAAGAAGGAGTGAAGCGGTGGCGGGAGGAGGCGGCACATAGGAGGGTGGCGGGGGAGCAAAGGAGGGAAGCGGCGGCGGAGATTTGAGAATGGAGGCGGGGGCGTCGATGTGAGGGAGAGAGGTGACAGAGAAGAGAAAGAAAGATGAAAGAGATATGAGGAGTAAAACGAAAAAGAAACAACCTGAGCCCGTTAGAGGGGTATTTTAGTCTTTTTACCCCTCTAACGGTAATTTTAGACGATCAAAAAATGTTGACCATTCAAAATAAACCGGAGTAGGGTTTTTAGTTGGGTTAAGATTTTCGAGTGAGTTACGGGAAATTAGTCATATGTGAGCGAGGTTTTTGAAAATATTCAATTTTTGAGGGGGCAATATCAAAAATACCCATGAAATTTATAAGTCGTGTCGGAGTGTAGGGCCTAGGGGGCTGGTAACGTCAGACCCCCAATTGCGGTATAAGTCGTATCGGAGTGTAGCCCAGAACACCCTGAGATACTATTGGAGTACCTACCAGTAAATCTCCTGTCTCGGCCGAGAGCTTTGTGTAATGGCTCTCCTAAAAACAGCGCGATCTCACCCCCAATACCGGGAGAGACGAATCCCCTGCCGATCCGCTCACTTGCTTCCATGTGGCTCGGGACTGTACCCAAAAAAGACCTGTTTGCACGACTCCTTTGAGCCGTGGTAGGGTAGAAATCAAAGCACAGTGGGAACTCACACGAGACAAATGATGACCTCAGGTCGATGAACTAACCTGTACACATGTCACCAGGGAACTGCTATCTGATGCTAGGTATAAATACCACCTAGCAGGTTCCCGGCGAGTCCTGTCCGGTGTACTCATAACCCAATGAGCACATGTATACATCTTAGGTGATCCAACTGACACCAGTGGCTTGTGAGACCGGCCACCGCCCCTCGTCGGGGTCTCGACTGTACACACTAGTCTACTCCGGAGTATCGATGCCCTGTCTTGAAACTCCCACGACTAGGGATCACTATTAAGGATGTGCTTATAGACTACCCAACTCTCACGTATATGATCGCCATCATACTGTTGGTAGTCAAGCAAGATCCTAAGGGCTCTATCAACGTGTAATAGTGATCAGTCATCTGAACCTATACACGACTGATAAAGTCAAACCAGATATCATACTATCATCTCGAGTAAGACTGTCCTACCGGTATAGGTCCTCACTCAATCATTGCAATCACGTACCTGCGATCCAATAATTGACTTTGAGGGCACTATATCCAACACGAAGGAGGGGGCCCTTCGAAGTGTGTGCCCTTGCAAATAGGGTAGACGAACCGGGAACAATTTTTCGATACCAAGATGTCCGACAGGTCTCAAAATCTACAGGTGGCGTTCATGATCAAGGAACCTGACCGATCCACATGCACTGGGAAGCTGCGTCCTTAGGAGAGCGTAGATATCCACAGAGTTGTTAGTGTTTATGCCCTAGAAGGCCATTACTGTATCATACTAGTTTGTATATTACTTAATGGAAGCTTGGGATATTCACATGTATATAACAGTCTTGCTAAACATGGTAGTATGCTACTTGGTTTTTCTATCTTAATATGTGAGTGTACGTATTGATAGAGCTCTTAGGATCTTGCTTGACTACCAGCGTTGTGATGGCAGTCACACTAGTGGGGGCTGGGTAGTCTACAAGCACATCCTTATTCAGGTCCCTGGTCGTTGGATTATCGAGACAGAGCATCGATACTCCGGAGTAGACTAGTGTGTACGCTTCTCATCCCAGTTGGGGAGATGGTCTATCCCACAGCCGTCAGTACGTCGTACTGGAGATAGTATACAGGTGCTCGTTGGGTTACGGGTACACCGGACAGGACTCACAGGGAACTGTTGGTTGGTTTTATACCAGTCGTCAGTGAACAGTTCCCAGGTGACATGAGTACAGCATAGTCCGCAGACTTGACACTGCTACTTCGCCTCGAGTGTGTCCCACTGTTCTTAGATTGCTACCCTACCACGGCTCAAAGGAGTCGTGCAAACAGGTAGCAGTTGGGTGCAGTCCCGAGCACTTGGAGGCAGTGGCGGTTAGACAGGATTCGTCTCTCCCGGTATTGGGAGTTGATATCGCGCTGTGTCAGAGAGCCATTACGCAAAGTCCCTGGCCAGGGCAAGCGAGATTTGCTGATAGGTTCCAGTAGTTTCTCAGGGTGTAATGGGATTCCCTCCGACACGACTTATACCGCTATTAGGGGACTGACGCTTGCCACCCCCTAGGCCCGATATGCGATAGTCTTGGACGAACGGACCGGACTGTATGGAGATTGTCACATCAGACTCAGTAGGAGTTCGGATGGGTTTCCTCATCGGCCTTCTTATCGACATCTACCTGCAGACCGTTACGTACAGCTAGTGCCGCTTGCGGTCTGTGGTTAAACCCACTGCCAGCGTAGTAGTCGAGTCTTTAGAGTCCCATACAGAGAGTTTCCCTACTCCGGGCGAAACGATATAGAGGTCGTATGGTTTTACGACAAGGGTTCGGACGCATACGTGTGTTTTCACACGTACGACTTTCGGACAGTTTTTACCAGTCGGCTTTGGTTTAAGCCAGTTACTGGTATCCGGTTATTAGATTTATACAGTCTAAAGTTTTTCCGTATTTTTGCGGAAAGGAAGGGCGTTCTCGTAATTGCGCGAGAAGCTTCTAGAAGGTGGTGACTAAGGAGGTTAAGGTGGCATAAGCAATGAATGTGATTAGTGAGTCATATGGATGATTCATCCATGTCATTAATGCATGATAAATGCTTAATGACTCATGGAGTGAATCATCACTAGATATTATCAAGCATGGTTGCTAAATTCATTTCTTATTCTTTTCTTGATAAAAGAAATGCTTGATATATATTATCATAACTCATTATTCTCACTTCATTATTATCCTCACCTTCTCTCTCCTCAAGCTCTCCCTCTTCAAACCCTAATCCTCCCCTCTCATGTGTTGAGTACAAGGATTAGTTAGACTACTTAATCCATAACCCTCTCTATATTTCACCTAGCTTCTTTGATTAGCACTTAGAGAAGTTTAGTTGCCTCAAGTTTAGAGGCTAAGCTTGGAGTAAAGCTCTCGGGTGGATCGTCTACAACTTCGAGAAGGCCGAGGAGGAGGTGGAGTTTGCAAAGACGAAGGACACGATTCGTTAGGTATAATCCCTAAACATAGTAGCATAGAAACTCTATGTTTGTTGTTAGTTATCGTTTAGCTTCGATTCAAGCGGTTAGTCGATGTTTGTTTACTAAACAAGTTCGTTTTTGAAAATTCCGCCTCCCCACAAGTACAGGGGTGTTGTACATCGACTTACAGTGGTATCAGAGCCTCGCTAAACAATAAATAACTTACCTGCAAATTTTTATGAATTTCGAACGAAAAAAACGAAACCGGAAAACCCCGAAATCTCAAGTTTCTGTCGAATTTTAAATGAAGTCCAAAAATTTTTCAGGGATGCTCAGAAAGCTTGAAAAGACACCAGAAGAACACCCAAGAAAATTGGGCCCCTGAATCGCCTAAAGCGCCGCGGAACCGCGGCGGATCCCACCTATCCGCCGCCGAGTTGGCGATTCAGGAACCCAATTTTCCTGTGTGGGTCCTCTGTGTGATTTGGTATTTTCTGGAATATTTAATTTTTGCTCAGGTTTCAGATTTACAGAGCAGTATTGGAGCAAAATTAAAAGTGTTTAATCGATCGAAATTATACAGTATTTGCTTGTTGGATTATATCTGTGCTTGTATAATGTGTTCGTAAACCTCCCCTAACTGCTAGTATGTCAGTTGGCAGGGGGGTGCACATTTCTGAAATGGATTTTATCTGTTTGTGCATATGAACTGTGTTGGACTGTTGTGATGTATAGCCGGGGTTATGTGATGGGTTATTATTTAATTCATTTGATGTAAATGTAATTTGTTGTAATATTATTTTGCGGGGCACATCCAGGTTGCGGTTGTAGCCACCGTTGTATTATTTCATTTTACTGTTTTTGCTCCTAGGACAGACCCAAGGTGGGGTGCACAAACTGCCGGGCGGGTAGTTTGCCGCACCCGTAGGGGTCGTGGGTGGGGTAATGGCTATTCATCACAACTGTGTAATCCGTATTTTGTTGTAGGCTCAAAACAAACACGGATTGCTTGCAAATCCAATTAAGTTCATCTGTGATCTGGAATGAATATCATTGCGTCAGACGAATGTAAAATATCTATATATATGATAGCTATTTTAGACGTCACTTATGTTTTACACCCGCGCTAGCCCAGTCCCCGCTCTGTCGTTAGTTAAGTAACCTAACGAGTAATGACGGGACCCAGTGGCGAATGCGGATGGCATAAGAGGACGTCATATTTTCGTTGTTCTCTGCAATGATAGGTTAATGATGGGACGCATTATCTATAATGCAAAGAAAATAAACCAAAGTTTTAATCGTTGGAACAATTTAAAAGAAACCACTCGGTTAATTTTAAAAACAGATATTTTTAAATGTGGAGCTTTAACCACTCCTTTTAAAAAGCTATCAGGTTCCTTCGGTTATATCAAGTTCACTACGTTAACGGTTTCGCCAAAACCATTCGTAGCCCTCCGTCATTTCATCTGGGTATTCAGTAGTATTCAAGCTATGTATTTTGACCAACGCCAAGGCATAGTGTTTGGTAGCTACTGGATATTCATTTGTTGCATAAGATAGATGAGTTAGTTTGGGACAGTCGTATGATCATTTTGGCCAACGTCAAGGATATGTACGGATGGGTTCAAATTAACAAGATAATGATGGGTAGAGCTTGACATGTGACTTATGATATTTTGACCAACGCCAAGGTCATAAGAGCATGGGGCAAAAATGTATATCGGGAATTTCTAAAGAAACTGAAATTTGCAAAGAGATGCATACCATTTTGAGTTTGATGAATGTTGGTAGCATTCCTACAACATTATCAGACGATGATATTTGGATCCCGATCCTACTGTGAGTATATGCTACTTATCAGGATATTCGTCACTTAACGATCAATGCTATAAACCTAGTAGGTGTCCAGAAAGGTGTCAGCGGGGTTACGCCCCCAGAGAAAAGAGATTATTTAATTAAGGAACTTCGCGAAAGCGTTGGAAAACCTCCCTCGAAGTATCGACACTGGCCTGGCTGAACGGTTAAGCAAGAATTGTACAGTGAGAATAGTCCTGGCTAATTCTTCTTTTATGGTTTGAGGAAGGATTCAAGAAACAGTGGGAGCCATCCAGTTTAGATAAACTAAAAAACCACTCTAAACTTGCAAGAGCATCATGCTAAAGAGTTTTCTTCTCTCTCTCCTAATTGCAGCGACCCTGAAAATGACTGGACTTAAGTTACTTTTAGAGAAAAATATACTGACAGGGCCAAACTATAAAGATTGGCTGCGGAATGTCAAAATGGCTTTGACCTATGACAAATTGGGGTACGTCCTTACCGCTACGGCACCTGCTGTCCCTGGTCCCAAATCCAGCAATGCGGATAAGGAAATCCGCAAAACCTGGGATTTAGATTGCGCGAAAGCCAAGTGCATCGTGCTTGCCTCGATGAACAATGAACATCAGAGGAGGCACGGGGATATGGAACTAGACGCCATATTTCTCCATACAAAGGAACTTTATGGAGAGCAATCTCATATAGCAAGATACGAGACATCAAAGAACTTGTTTCGAGCGAGGTTGGCTGTCGGGTCATCGGTAGGAGAACATGTCCTAAAGATGATCGGCTATATAGAAGAGCTCGCAGACCTTGGGACGACTTTGGATAATGAGCTCTATACAGACCTTATTCTCCAGTCCCTTCCTTCCACCTACGCCCAGTTTATCCTGAACTTCAACATTCAAAGAAAAGAAGTTGAACTTCCGGAACTCCTGAACATGTTAAGGAGTGTAGAGGGCACCTTGCAGAAAGCAAGGGAAACACCCGCTATGTTTGTTGGCGGTTCATCTTCTTCCGGGTCCAAGGCTAGGGCCAAAGGAAGGAAGAAGAAGGACGCACCCAGACCTAGAGGAGGTGTAAGTAAGGTGGGAGGGAAGGGAAAGAAAAAGTTTGCGGTACCGGTAGTTGGCCAGGATGAGTGCTTCCATTGTCACAGGAAAGGGCACTGGAAGAAGGATTGCAAGGCGTGGAACGCCAAGAACCAGGAACCGAAGCAAGCTGTGGCTTCGAATTCAGGTGTGTTTGTAATTGAGAATTGTCTGTCGATCAACTCTACTTCCTGGGTATTGGATACCGGATCAGGATCTCATATTTGCAATTCATTGCAGGCACTGAGAAACCGTAGAGTGCTGAAGGAAGGTGATATGACCCTAAAGGTTGCTAACGGAGCTAGAGTGGGAGCTGCGTCCGTCGGGGATTATCACCTAGGATTGACGAGTGGACACATTTTGGTTTTACATAACTGTTATTTTGTACCAAGCTTAACGTGTAATATCATATCAGTTTCCTTGTTATCAAATAAAGGTTATGATTCCACGTTTGTAAGAGATGTTGTCAACATCCACCTTAATCATGGTTTGATTGGGTCCGGTACATTAAATAACGGTATATATGTTTTAAACCAACTCCAAATTTTCAATGTCCAGAACACACTAAAAAGAAGTCTCCAGATTTAAATAAAGCTTTCTTATGGCATTGTAGACTGGGTCACATCAATGAGAGAAGGTTGACTAAGTTGCATAGAGAAGGATATTTGGACTCGTTCGAATATCAAACTTATGACACTTGTCAATCTTGTCTCAAAGGAAAGATGACAAAGACTCCATTTACTGGACAAGGAGTAAGAGCGAGTGAGCTCTTAGGACTCATACACAGCGATGTATGTGGTCCAATGTCTACACATGCAAGAGGTGGTTTTTCCTATTTCATTACTTTCACGGATGATTACTCAAGATACGGATTCATTTATCTGATGAAACATAAATCCGAGGCTTTTGAGAAATTCCAAGAGTATAAGAATGAAGTAGAAAACCAAACCGGCAAAAGTATCAAGACACTTAGATCTGATCGAGGTGGTGAATACTTGAGTGCCGAGTTCCTAGGTTACCTAAAAGAGAAAGGAATTCTCTCTCAGCTTACTCCTCCATACACTCCACAGCATAATGGTGTATCGGAGAGACGGAATCGAACCCTATTAGATATGGTACGATCCATGATGAGTAATGCTGAGTTACCGCGATCTTTCTGGGGTTATGCGCTAGAATCAGCGGCATATCTTTTGAACATGGTACCTACCAAGACTGTGCCTACCACTCCATATCAGATGTGGAGCGGGAAGAAACCCTATCTTCAGTATCTGAAAATATGGGGATGTCCAGCTTTTGTTAAAAAGCAGCATGTGGACAAGCTCGAGGCACGATCAGTAAAGTGTAAGTTTGTGGGATATCCAAAGAACTCCAAGGGGTATCTATTCTATTACGCAGAGGAACAAAAGGTGTTTGTTTCTCGTAATGCCCATTTTCTAGAATATCAGTTTTTAGAAAAGGAAATAAGTGGGAGCGAAATAGAACTGGAAGAAATTCCAGAACCACAAACTGCTACTGAAAGTTTGGTAGAACCGGAAGTTCAAGAAGAACAAGACATTCCCGCACCCCTCCGTAGGAGTAGTAGGCCGTCTCATCCGCCTGAGAGATACTACGGTTTTCTCATAGATGGGGATAGAGAGGATTGCATCATAGATGATGATGAACCTACTGACTTCCAGCAGGCCATCCAGAGCGGCGACTCGGTAAGATGGCTAGATGCAATGCGGACCGAAATGGAGTCCATGTACACCAACAAAGTATGGACTTTGGACTTTGCTCCAGATGGGGTAAAACCCATAGGATGCAAATGGATCTTCAAGAAAAAGATTGGTGTAGATGGACAGGTGGAAACCTATAAGGCTAGACTTGTTGCAAAGGGTTTTCGTCAAAGACCTGGTTTGGACTATGACGAAACTTTTTCTCCAGTGGCTATGCTCAAATCCATTCGGGTCTTTCTTGCTATTGCTGCCTTCCATGATTATGAAATCTGGCAGATGGACGTAAAGACGGCTTTTCTGAATGGAAATTTAGAAGAGAGCGTCTATATGGATCAGCCAGAGGGTTTCAATCAGAGTGGGAGCAGCGGGAAAGTATACAAGCTGCTTAAGTCCATTTATGGACTAAAGCAGGCATCGCGGAGTTGGAACATCTGTTTTGATGAGACAGTCAAAGAATATGACTTTATCAAAAATCCAGATGAACCGTGCATATATAGTAAAGTTGTAGCCAGAAGTGTCGTATTCCTCGTCTCGTACGTGGATGACATTCTATTAATAGGAAATGACATTCCTATGCTACAATCTGTCAAAGGATTCTTGTCACACAGGTTCTCCATGAAAGACCTGGGTGATGCCTCTTACATTCTGGGGATCCGGATCTATCGTGATAGATCCAAGAGGATGTTGGGACTTTCGCAGTCCAGGTATATCGACACTGTACTGAAAAGATTCGGTATGGAAGATTCTAAGCGCGGTAATCTACCGGCTTGTCACGGAATCACCCTCTCCAAAGAGATGTCTCCCAAGACTGATTTGGAAAGGGGACGCATGTCTATTATACCCTACGCTTCTGCGGTAGGCTCTATAATGTATGCGATGTTGTGTACCAGACCAGATGTAGCTTACGCACTAAGCGTGGTAAGCCGGTATCAGTCAGACCCAGGGGAGAAGCACTGGATAGCAGTAAAGAACATTCTCAAGTACCTGAGAAGGACTAAGGAGATATTCTTGGTTTACGGCGGAAAAGACCTCAGGTTGGAGGACTTTGCTGATTCCGTCTTCCAGAGTGATAAGGACGATTCCAAGTCCATGTCAGGTTATGTCTTTACCCTCAATGGAGGGGCGGTGTGCTGGAAGAGCTCCAAGCAGGACACCGTTGCTGACTCGACGATGGAAGCGGGGTATATAGCTGCTTGCGATGCCGCAAAAGAAGCAGTCTGGATGAAGAAGTTCCTAACAGAACTTCAGGTGGTTCCTACCATAGTTGATCCAATACCTCTGTATTGCGACAACAACGGAGCTATAGCTTTAGGGAAGGAACCAAGGTCCCATCGGAAGTCCAGACACATCTTGAGGTGGTATCACCTGATCAGGAAGATCATTGATCGTCAGGAGATCGAGGTTCAGAGAGTTGCTTCTGAAGAGAACATTGCTGATCCATTCACGAAGGCCCTACCTCAGATTCAGTTCGAGAGGCTACTCGAGATCATTGGTCTTCGATATGCCAGTACATGGCCCTAGTGCAAGTGGGAGATTGTTAGTGTTTATGCCCTAGAAGGCCATTACTGTATCATACTAGTTTGTATATTACTTAATGGAAGCTTGGGATATTCACATGTATATAACAGTCTTGCTAAACATGGTAGTATGCTACTTGGTTTTTCTATCTTAATATGTGAGTGTACGTATTGATAGAGCTCTTAGGATCTTGCTTGACTACCAGCGTTGTGATGGCAGTCACACTAGTGGGGGCTGGGTAGTCTACAAGCACATCCTTATTCAGGTCCCTGGTCGTTGGATTATCGAGACAGAGCATCGATACTCCGGAGTAGACTAGTGTGTACGCTTCTCATCCCAGTTGGGGAGATGGTCTGTCCCACAGCCGTCAGTACGTCGTACTGGAGATAGTATACAGGTGCTCGTTGGGTTACGGGTACACCGGACAGGACTCACAGGGAACTGTTGGTTGGTTTTATACCAGTCGTCAGTGAACAGTTCCCAGGTGACATGAGTACAGCATAGTCCGCAGACTTGACACTGCTACCTCGCCTCGAGTGTGTCCCACTGTTCTTAGATTGCTACCCTACCACGGCTCAAAGGAGTCGTGCAAACAGGTAGCAGTTGGGTGCAGTCCCGAGCACTTGGAGGCAGTGGCGGTTAGACAGGATTCGTCTCTCCCGGTATTGGGAGTTGATATCGCGCTGTGTCAGAGAGCCATTACGCAAAGTCCCTGGCCAGGGCAAGCGAGATTTGCTGGTAGGTTCCAGTAGTTTCTCAGGGTGTAATGGGCTTCCCTCCGACACGACTTATACCGCTATTAGGGGACTGACGCTTGCCGCCCCCTAGGCCCGATATGCGATAGTCTTGGATGAACGGACCGGACTGTATGGAGATTGTCACATCAGACTCAGTAGGAGTTCGGATGGGTTTCCTCATCGGCCTTCTTATCGACATCTACCTGCAGACCGTTACGTACAGCTAGTGCCGCTTGCGGTCTGTGGTTAAACCCACTGCCAGCGTAGTAGTCGAGTCTTTAGAGTCCCATACAGAGAGTTTCCCTACTCCGGGCGAAACGATATAGAGGTCGTATGGTTTTACGACAAGGGTTCGGACGCATACGTGTGTTTTCACACGTACGACTTTCGGACAGTTTTTATCAGTCGGCGTTGGTTTAAGCCAGTTACTGGTATCTGGTTATTGGATTTATACAGTCTAAAGTTTTTCCGTATTTTTGCGGAAAGGAAGGGCGTTCTCGTAATTGCGCGAGAAGCTTCTAGAAGGTGGTGACTAAGGAGGTTAAGGTGGCATAAGCAATGAATGTGATTAGTGAGTCATATGGATGATTCATCCATGTCATTAATGCATGATAAATGCTTAATGACTCATGGAGTGAATCATCACTAGATATTATCAAGCATGGTTGCTAAATTCATTTCTTATTCTTTTCTTGATAAAAGAAATGCTTGATATATATTATCATAACTCATTATTCTCACTTTATTATTATCCTCACCTTCTCTCTCCTCAAGCTCTCCCTCTTCAAACCCTAATCCTCCCCTCTCATGTGTTGAGTACAAGGATTAGTTAGACTACTTAATCCATAACCCTCTCTATATTTCACCTAGCTTCTTTGATTAGCACTTAGAGAAGTTTAGTTGCCTCAAGTTTAGAGGCTAAGCTTGGAGTAAAGCTCTCGGGTGGATCGTCTACTACTTCGAGAAGGCCGAGGAGGAGGTGGAGTTCGCAAAGACGAAGGACACGATTCGTTAGGTATAATCCCTAAACATAGTAGCATAGAAACTCTATGTTTGTTGTTAGTTATCGTTTAGCTTCGATTCAAGCGGTTAGTCGATGTTTGTTCACTAAACAAGTTCGTTTTTGAAAATTCCGCCTCCCCACAAGTACTGGGGTGTTGTACATCGACTTACAAGAGTGTGAAGTAATTGATGCATATATTAGATGTTAAGAAAGCTTGTAAAACCCGGATTCGGTATCCGTTCGTTTTGCCAGCAGATAAAGGAGAACCGGAATATTCGGTAGTTATTCGGTTTATGTAGTTTATTTAGCCATCAATATTTTAATATATAATGTAATATATTTTATAATATATATATAGTTTATAACTTTATATAATTATAAACAATAACAAAGTTAAAATATATATAGTTTATAACTTTATAGTTCATATTTTCAATGAAACAATTTCACAAACGCTTAATAGACAATTGTAAATTATGAAACTTATATATATCTATAATCCATATAACGTAACAGTAATAATGAAAATAAGATGAAGAATCATACATTCAAACATCTACAAAAGCACAAACAATAAATATTGAGAATTAGGGGGAAATTACATTTCAATGAAAATCCTAATTTAAAATCGAAATTACCTTTCAAATAGAACTAGAAGAGAGGGAAGACACCAAAGAAAACCCTAATCTCAATTTTCGAAGTTGCAGCCTGTGCAGGCGTCGAAGTTATGGGATCTAGGAGGTGCCGAAATTATGGAATGCGGGAGGTTTCGAAGTTGAGAACTATAGATAATCATAGGACAAGTCGAGATGATTAGAGTTTGTCGAGTCGAGATGATTAGAGTTTGTCGCATTTGCAGTTTGTCGATGTCGAAGTCACAATCATGGTGAGAAGAAGCGGCTTCGTGGGGAGAAGTCATGGTCTCGGTCTCGTGGGGATTGGGGATAAGTCGCAACCTGTAACCCTTCGAAAATCGTTTAGGCAGTTTTTCGGTAATCGGCTAATTTTTCGGCTTTTTCCGTAAACAGTCGAAATAGGTATTTTTCATTGTAGATCTAATTATACAAAATTTAGATAAGATATTACTATAATTTTGTCACTAAAATGTCACTTATAATTTTCTAGTTAAATAAAAAAAAATTCGTAATTAATTAATTTTTTTAATTATTTTAAGCTTTTTAAAATACATTTAATTAGGGATAAATACAAATTTAATTAGGTAAATTTCTTAATTAGGAGTCTTTATAAGCTAAAATATGGTGTTAATAAAATTTTATTATGTCTTGCAAACTTTTGGTTTAAAGGTGGGAAATTTAATGAAAAATGAGGTAAAAATGGGTTTTTTTGCAAAAAGGTTGACATGAAAGCATTAAATGATAATATGGTGTGTTATTTGACCTAGAATCTTCTCAAATTTTCCCCACCTCCTCACCCTTGCTGCTGGCCGACCCCTCTTCCTGCAGAATTCCCCACTTCATCACTTCTTTTTGCTTCTTTTTCTTTGCTAAAAATCCATTTAAATTCATAAATTTCCATCTCCATTCAAACCCAAACCCTAAACCACTCTCTCTTCTA
The DNA here is from genome assembly GCA_030015575.1 of Agapanthus africanus. Lineage (NCBI taxonomy): Eukaryota > Viridiplantae > Streptophyta > Magnoliopsida > Asparagales > Amaryllidaceae > Agapanthus > Agapanthus africanus. The sequence goes on along the minus strand of JASDDO010000031.1, from coordinate 287,541,323 downwards.
CCCAAATTGGTTCAAAAACTAGATGAAAGGAGGCTTCTTGGTGACTTGATCAAGCTAGGGTTCAAGCTTGTGAGGTGAAAATTCTAATCTTTTTGTTAACTTGTGGTTTAATTATGCTAGAATTGAAATTCTAAATAATAGTTTAGTGGTAAATGTTGTTTAGGAAAAATCAAGAGAAGGATTGATTTTAAAACTAGGGTTTGAAGCATAGTTGTTAGGATTAAATTAGGGCTTTAGGTTTCTAATTGGTTGTAGTGGTTAATGGTGTATTTATATGCTTGCTAAATCGTTAAATTTCGATGTTTGCATTGAATCGGCGTTGAATTTGCTTGCTAGATTTTTACGAAAAATAGAATGCGTTCAATTTCCGTTAGGTTAGCAATATTATTAGCTTCGTATAGGATTATTAGAATGCGCGAACGCGGGGTTTCGTCTAGTCGGGTTGTAGTTTTGTCGATTTCCCCGAAATGACGATTTTAGTTAAAGGTTAGCGATTTTTCGTGCGTTTTTCCGCGCACCGATCGTATGCTATGAGTGATTTGAGAGCGTCGATATTTGTATAACGTGACTTGCATCGTTTTAGGTTATGTAATCTTATACTTGGTGTTGTGCAATATAGGATCGGTCGGAGAAATATCGGACACGGCGCGTAAAGGCAAAGCGGTGGCCGGATCAGATTAGCGGGGATTTCTGGTGAGTAGATATATTCATCTATGGGGGAATCGTCTGGATGGCGCGAGGCGCCCCCCTAGTTAGGATTACCCTACTTTTGCAAGATTTATATATTAGCTAACTTATCCATTCATGTACACTGCATACCCTTATAGCGAACAGTATATTACATTTCATGGACATTCATTTATACTTATGCGATATCACTTCGTAGGGCACGAACACCATTACCATTGGCATCTGTTGCACGCGCACTAATCATGTGACACACACGCCTTTGGTAATTGCCATGCCACGTGCACTATAGAACCTGTTTAACTTAATAACGTCATTGCATTCATACATGATATATGGAGTTGCATAGCATGCATATACCTCGCATTACCATCATATCTACATAGATTTCTAGCCAAAACTCACATCATATACATTGATATCATAGACATTTATCATATATAACATGTGAACATTATGATTTTCTCGAGGATTTCAGTGTTTCTGTGATTTCTGGATTTTTGGGGAAAATCGCAAGAATTTAACAAAAGCTTATATTTATCGTTTTTAAAACAAAGTTGCGGTTTTCTCATGATGTACGTGTCGTCCACCATGAGTTTTCATGTTTTCTGTTGGATTTCGAGACCCGATTCGAGGAGTGGATGAACCGTCTCGGGTACATGGTGGGCCCGGTATGGTATCCCGGGGCAAGAAGATCGAGTTGTAGACGATGAGCCTGGCAGGGGAAGACTACCTACCGGTGATGTCTGGCGCGGCGGATATCCGGAGGATACCGACCGTTGTCGTGAGATTTATAATACGGGCCGATCCGGACTGACGGAGCCCGATATTGAGACAGATATGATTCCTATTTGGTGTCGATGCTTGACACGGGTTTTCAGATGATTTCTTGATGATACTTAGCTATTATACAGATATTCATTTTCTAAAAGTTAAGAATGCAGTGACCTTAACATTTAAAACACTTAAAGAGTTAGAAAAGACATTGCATACATGTTCATGCATACTAGAGATATTATATCACATATGGACATACATGTCGTTCGGCATTGCGTGCATTCTTACGATTGCCTTGCTAGATGTTATATTTACTCACGAGCTGGCAACTCACCCCCGTTGTGCCACAGTGTCTTGCAGGTCGGACCCGTCACTCTTGTAGCGGCGGCTATCTTATCATCAGCTCCTTTTGTGCAGACTCGCGACATCGCCCGTAGGTGGGTTGCGAGCATATTTTATATCTTTTGCTTTATCATTGTATCTAGTATTCTCCATCTACCACTTTATATATTGTATATGCGACATAGTGATGAGACTGAGAGATTTGTATATTGGTGGTTTCTTTTGGGTCGAGCTCACTTGAGCCGGCGTTGCGTTTTCTGATATTTTAGGTTTCTTCTATGCTCTTTTCTTGGTATTGCTTATATATTGCATGTGGTTGTGATTCGCCTTGGGCGAAGAGCTAGCTCCCGCTTGGGGATGCCATTTTTATGATTTCATATGTATTATCTTGTTGTACCCATTTTGGGGGATAGAAAATACAGGGGAGACTCTGCCGAAATTTTCGGAAATTTTTTATGTTTTAAAAAGGGATTCTATGCAACTTAAATGATTTTAAAACCGTTTTCATTAAAGGTTTTCCTTCACTCTCTTTTGATTTTGGTTTAGATTTTTCTGGGCTTTGGCTGACTTAGGTTACGGTACGCCTTTACACGTCTCGTAATCTAAGTGCCAGTCACGTTCCGTACCTTCGGGTCGTGACAAAGTTGGTATCAGAGCGTAGGTTTTACCTTTCTGGGTGTAGGACGACCTTGGTAGATGGAGTAGGTGACTTAAGCAGAGTGGCGTAGCGTGGGTATGGTCCGCGACATACTTACGATACGGTACTCCGCCTAAGTGACCTTAGGACATAATTGCTTGTATTTCCTTTCTTGATTCCTTGCATTCCTTGATTCAATTGCAATGATCTTATCAGTCCTTTTTCTTATTCTAGCTTCGATGCCGCCCAAGACTACGAGAGCTCAGCGGGCTGCCGCTAGGGATGAGATTCGGGCGGGCCCGTCTGAGGCGAGAATCGAGTGGGATGATACGCCTATCCCTCAGGGTCATACTGATCCGCCTTATCCAGACCGTATTGCCAGACTAGAGGCCGGCATGCAAGAGTTGCGACAGATGATGGGATCTTTAGTTGAGTCCAGCCGGGCACAGAGATCCGAGGACGTTCCTTCCACCGGACAGACCACGATCGTACCTACTGCACAGATGGTCACTCCTGCTGCTACTACGGAGACTATCCCTGTTTCACTACAGGAGTTCATGAGATTGAGACCTCCAGCTTTTACCGGTACAGATGCGACAGAGGATCCACAGGCATTTCTGGATAGGATGGCTCGGATTTGCCGTTCGTTGAGGTGTTCTGATGATAGATTGGTGGAGTTTGCGAGTTTTCGTCTGGAGGGTCTTACCCAGACATGGTACGATTCAGTAGAGAGAGGCCGAGCTGCAGGTCTGCCTTCTATGACCTGGGATGAGTTTACATCTGCATTTCTTACCCGTTTTCTTCCGGAGAGTGTCCGAGATGCTCGCGCCCGTAGTTTTGAGTCTTTGCGCAAGACTCCTGGGATGACGGTGTCGGAGTATGATATACAGTTTACCCAGTTGTCTCGATATACTCCGTACCTAGTCAACACAGAAGAGAAGAGAATAAAGATGTTCGTACGAGGGCTTGATACACAGCTATTCCTTGCCATCGGCACCCAGCATTTTGACACATACGCAGCCGCGATGGATGCAGCCTTACTTTTGGATGAGCGTATTTCTGAGACTCCGGTCGTTTCTGGGCCGAAGAGGATCCGCACCGATACGCCAGCTCAGCGGCAGATGGGTAGACACCGCGATAGATTGTTTCCGGGAGATGGTGGAGGCAGAGGATTGAGACGAGGTCAGTTATTTGGTTCATATCCACAGACCTAGCAGTCGTCTCCAGGATGTTTTCGGTGTGGGAGTCAGTACCACCGTGTTATAGACTGTACCATGGGACGCCAGGGCGTGGCGACAGTCCCGCATGTGACTTTACCACCCTCACCACCTTCTCAGAGAGCTTTACTTCCTACTCCTGATGATGCTTCACACCAGTCAGGTACTTCTAGAGGCCGTGGACGTGGCGTTCCGGTTCCGAGAGGACGAGGCAACAGAGGCAGAGGCCGAGGTAGAGGCAGAGGACGGCCAGCTATTAGTGGTGGACAGGCCCGAGTGTTCGCGTTGACTCCTCAGGATGCACAGGCATCCAATGCCGTCGTGACAGGTACTCTACCAGTATGTTCTTTTGATGCACGGGTATTATTTGATCCAGGCTCCACACATTCCTATGTTTCCACGTACTTTGCACCGAGGTTGGGCCGAGAGTCTTCTCCGTTAGATCAGCCGCTTGTCGTTATTACCCCGGTAGGCGAGTCTTTTGTTGCCCGTTTCGTATACCGATCATGTTCCGTTCGTATCGGGGAGAGAGATTCTTCAGTTGATTTGATTCTCCTCGATATGCTAGACTTTGACGTTCTTCTTGGTATGGACTGGCTAGCCACCTGTTATGCATCCGTGGACTGCCGTGAAAAAGCAGTCAGATTCAGTTTTCCTGGTGAGCCGGTACTTATTATTCAGGGAGATCGTAGCGCTAGCCTTCCCAGCTTGATTTCTTCTCTTCGCGCTGGTCAGCTCTTAAGGAAAGGGTGTCAGGGATTCTTAGCTTATGTTTGTGATACTAGCTCCACAGAGGTTCCGTTGGACCAGGTCCCTGTTGTGAGAGAGTTTCCTGATGTATTTCCTGACGAGCTGCCTGGTCTGCCACCAGAGCGCGAGATTGAGTTCTGTATTGACTTGATCACCGGCACGGGGCCTATCTCTATACCGCCTTATCGGATGGCCCCGGCGGAGCTGAGAGCTAAAGGATCAGTTACAGGACTTGCTGGACAAAGGGCTTATTTGACCGAGTGTGTCACCTCGGGGTGCTCCCGTCTTGTTTGTTAAGAAGAAGGACGGAAGTATGCGCTTATGCATTGATTATCGTCAGCTGAACCGGGTTACTGTGCGAAACAGGTATCCCCTACCCCGCATTGATGACTTATTTGATCAGCTCCAGGGTGCAGGGTTTTTCTCGAAGGTTGATTTACGGTCAGGTTATCACCAGTTGCGGGTTCGGAAGGAGGATATTCCGAAGACAGCTTTCCGTACTCGATATGGTCATTATGAGTTCTTGGTGATGTCGTTCGGGCTCACCAATGCCCCGGAAGCGTTTATGGATTTGATGAACCGCGTATTCAGGCCGTATCTCGATCAGTTCATCATTGTGTTCATTGACGACATCTTGGTTTATTCTCGGAGCCGGGAGGAGCATGAGCAGCACTTACGTGTCACATTGCAGACTTTGAGAGAGCATCAGCTGTTCGCCAAATTCTCCAAGTGCGCATTCTGGTTAGACAGTGTTGACTTCTTGGGTCATGTGGTGACGAGAGATGGTATTTGTGTGGACCCGAAGAAGATCGAGGCAGTTCAGCGTTGGCCTAGACCAGTATCAGTTACAGAGGTTCGCAGTTTTCTAGGTATGGCCGGCTATTATCGACGTTTCGTCCAGGATTTCTCCCGCATTGCTGCACCTTTGACCGGGTTGACCCGGAAGGGGGTTCCTTTTGATTGGACCCAGGCATGTGAGGATAGCTTCCAGCAGTTGAAGACTCGTCTGACTACTGCACCAGTGTTAGCATTGCCTTCAGGATCAGGCGGGTTCGTGGTATATTGTGATGCTTCTAGAGTGGGGCTGGGCTGTGTATTGATGCAGCACGACAGAGTTATCGCGTATGCTTCTCGGCAGCTGAGGAAACACGAGTAGAACTACCCCACCCATGATTTAGAGATGGCTGCAGTGGTATTTGCACTCAAGATCTGGAGACATTACCTATACGGTGAGTCGTGCCAGATATTCACTGACCACAAGAGTTTGAAGTATATCTTCCAGCAGCGAGATCTGAACCTGAGATAGCGCCGTTGGATGGAGTTGGTGAAGGATTATGACTGCGAGATTCTATACCATCCGGGCAAGGCGAATGTGGTGGCAGATGCTTTGAGTAGGAGGCCCGGAGGTAGCCTATCTTGTTTGAGCGCAGTACAGATGCAGTCGACGGCGGATTGGCAGGTGTTATATGACAGCAGAGTGCAGTTCGAGTTTACTTCTTCAGGGGGACAGCTGGCCCATTTCAGAGCACGCCCACAGTTATTTGACCGTATCCGCGAGGCACAGTCCGGCGATACCCGTATCTTAGAGATTATTGAGCAGATTCGGCAGGGTAGAGTTTCCGAGTTCGTGATTGATGATCAGGGGATACTTCGATTTGGGACTCGACTGTGCGTGCCAGATTCAGAGGGACTGAGGCGTGATATTCTCGAGGAGGCACATAGATCAGTATACAGTGTGCATCCGGGTTCCACCAAAATGTACCGTGATTTGAGAGAGGTTTACTGGTGGGACGGGATGAAGAAGGATATTACAGACTTTGTGTCGAGATGCCTGACTTGTCAGCAAGTCAAGGCCGAGCATCAGAGGCCAGCCGGCGAGTTACAGCCTTTGCCCATCCCTGAGTGGAAGTGGGAGCAGGTCTCCATGGACTTCATTGTGGGTCTACCCAGGACCAGTCGAGGGTATGACTCTATTTGGGTGATTGTGGATCGACTGACGAAAGCGGCTCACTTTCTGCCAGTGAAGACCACTTTTGGATTTTCTCAGTACGCCCAGGTTTATATCGATGAGATAGTGCGACTGCATGGCGTTCCGACTTGCATCGTGTCCGACCGTGGCACCCAGTTTACCAGCCGATTGTGGCAGAAACTACAGGAAGCTTTGGGCACTCGATTGAGTTTTAGCACAGCCTTTCATCCTCAGACTGACGGTCAGTCGGAGCGTACGATTCAGACTCTTGAGGACATGCTCAGAGCTTGTGTTTTGGATTTCGGTGGTAGCTGGGATCGTCATTTGCCTTTGATCGAGTTTTCCTACAATAATAGCTTCCAGGAGACGATTCAGATGGCACCTTTTGAGGCTTTATATGGGAGGAGATGTCGATCGCCTGTATGTTGGACAGAGCTTAGGGAGAGCAGTATTTTAGGGCCGCAGATCGTACAGGAGACGACCGAGAAGATACAGCTGATTCGGGACAGGATGAGAGCGGCACAGAGCAGGCAGAAATCATATGCTGACAGGCGCCGTCGCCGACTCGAGTTCGCTGTTGGCGATCATGTTTTCCTTAAGGTCTCTCCGATGAAAGGTGTGATGAGATTTGGGCGGAAAGGGAAACTGAGCCCTAGATATGTTGGTCCTTTCGAGATCCTAGAGCGTGTTGGTCCAGTCGCTTATCGGTTAGCTCTTCCGCCCAGCTTCCCCGATGTTCACCCCGTATTCCATGTCTCGATGCTCCGCAAGTACCTTCATGATCCTTCCCAGGCGATTCAGCACCTGACGATCCAGCTAGAGCGTGATCTTTCTTTCACCGAGCAGCCGGTGGTCATTTTGGATCGGCAGGTGAAGAAATTAAGGTCGAAGGTTATACCGTCCGTCAAGGTCCTTTGGCGTGGCCCGAACAGCGAGGAGGTCACCTGGGAGACCGAGGTCGAGATGAGGAAGAGATATCCCCATCTTTTTGAAGGTACGTGTAGTTAAATTTTAAATTCGGGGAACGAATTTCTTTAAGGGGGGAAGATTGTAACCCTTCGAAAATCGTTTAGGCAGTTTTTCGGTAATCGGCTAATTTTTCGGCTTTTTCCGTAAACAGTCGAAATAGGTATTTTTCATTGTAGATCTAATTATACAAAATTTAGATAAGATATTACTATAATTTTGTCACTAAAATGTCACTTATAATTTTCTAGTTAAATAATTTTTTTTCGTAATTAATTAATTTTTTTATTATTTTAAGCTTTTTAAAATACATTTAATTAGGGATAAATACAAATTTAATTAGGTAAATTTCTTAATTAGGAGTCTTTATAAGCTAAAATATGGTGTTAATAAAATTGTATCATGTCTTGCAAACTTTTGGTTTAAAGGTGGGAAATTTAATGAAAAATGAGGTAAAAAATGGGTTTTTTTGCAAAAAGGTTGACATGAAAGCATTAAAGGATAATATGGTGTGTTATTTGACCTAGAATCTTCTCAAATTTTCCCCACCTCCTCACCCTTGCTGCTGGCCGACCCCTCTTCCTGCAGAATTCCCCACTTCATCACTTCTTTTTGCTTCTTTTTCTTTGCTAAAAATCCATTTAAATTCATAAATTTCCATCTCCATTCAAACCCAAACCCTAAACCACTCTTTCTTCTACCCAAATTGGTTCAAAAACTAGATGAAAGGAGGCTTCTTGGTGACTTGATCAAGCCAGGGTTCAAGCTTGTGAGGTGAAAATTCTAATCTTTTTGTTAACTTGTGGTTTAATTATGCTAGAATTGAAATTCTAAATAATAGTTTAGTGGTAAATGTTGTTTAGGAAAAATCAAGAGAAGGATTGATTTTAAAACTAGGGTTTGAAGCATAGTTGTTAGGATTAAATTAGGGCTTTAGGTTTCTAATTGGTTGTAGTGGTTAATGGTGTATTTATATGCTCGCTAAATCGTTAAATTTCGATGTTTGCATTGAATCGGCGTTGAATTTGCTTGCTAGATTTTTACGAAAAATAGAATGCGTTCAATTTGCGTTAGGTTAGCAATATTATTAGCTTCGTATAGGATTATTAGAATGCGCGAACGCGGGGTTTCGTCTAGTCGGGTTGTAGTTTTGTCGATTTCCCTGAAATGACGATTTTAGTTAAAGGTTAGCGATTTTTCGTGCGTTTTTCCACGCACCGAGCGTATGCTATGAGTGATTTGAGAGCGTCGATATTTGTATAACGTGACTTGCATCGTTTTAGGTTATGTAATCTTATACTTGGTGTTGTGCAATATAGGATCGGTCGGAGAAACATCGGACACGGCGCATAAAGGCAAAGCGGTGGCCGGATCAGATTAGCGGGGATTTCTGGTGAGTAGATATATTCATCTATGGGGGAATCGTCTGGATGGCGCGAGGCGCCCCCCCTAGTTAGGATTACCCTGCTTTTGCAAGATTTATATATTAGCTAACTTATCCATTCATGTACACCGCATACCCTTATAGCGAACAGTATATTACATTTCATGGACATTCATTTATACTTATGCGATATCACTTCGTAGGGCACGAACACCATTACCATTGGCATCTGTTGCATGCGCACTAATCATGTGACACACACGCCTTTGGTAATTGCCATGCCACGTGCACTATAGAACCTGTTTAACTTAATAACGTCATTGCATTCATACATGATATATGGAGTTGCATAGCATGCATATACCTCGCATTACCATCATATCTACATAGATTTCTAGCCAAAACTCACATCATATACATTGATATCATAGACATTTATCATATATAACATGTGAACATTATGATTTTCTTGAGGATTTCAGTGTTTCTGTGATTTCTGGATTTTTGGGGAAAACCGCAAGAATTTAACAAAAGCTTATATTTATCGTTTTTAAAACAAAGTTGCGGTTTTCTCGTGATGTACGTGTCGTCCACCATGAGTTTTCATGTTTTCTGTTGGATTTCGAGATCCGATTCGAGGAGTGGATGAACCGTCTCGGGTACATGGTGGGCCCGGTATGGTACCCCGGGGCAAGAAGATCGAGTTGTAGACGATGAGCCTGGCAGGGGAAGACTACCTACCGGTGATGTCTGGCGCGGTGGATATCCGGAGGATACCGACCGTTGTCGTGAGATTTATGATATGGGCCGATCCGGACTGACGGAGCCCGATATTGAGACAGATATGATTCCTATTTGGTGTCGATGCTTGACACGGGTTTTCAGATGATTTCTTGATGATACTTAGCTATTGTACAGATATTCATTTTCTAAAAGTTAAGAATGCAGTAACCTTAACATTTAAAACACTTAAAGAGTTAGAAAAGACATTGCATACATGTTCATGCATACTAGAGATATTATATCACATATGGACATACATGTCGTTCGGCATTGCGTGCATTCTTACGATTGCCTTGCTAGATGTTATATTTACTCACGAGCTGGCAACTCACCCCCGTTGTGCCACAGTGTCTTGCAGGTCGGACCCGTCACTCTTGTAGCGGCGGCTATCTTATCATCAGCTCCTTTTGTGCAGACTCGCGACATCGCCCGTAGGTGGGTTGCGAGCATATTTTATATCTTTTGCTTTATCATTGTATCTAGTATTCTCCATCTACCACTTTATATATTGTATATGCGACATAGTGATGAGACTGAGAGATTTGTATATTGGTGGTTTCTTTTGGGTCGAGCTCACTTGAGCCGGCGTTGCGTTTTCTGATATTTTGGGTTTCTTCTATGCTCTTTTCTTGGTATTGCTTATATATTGCATGTGGTTGTGATCCGCCTTGGGCGAAGAGCTAGCTCCCGCTTGGGGATGCCATTTTTATGATTTCATATGTATTATCTTGTTGTACCCATTTTGGGGGATAGAAAATACAGGGGAGACTCTGCCGAAATTTTCGGAAATTTTTGATGTTTTAAAAAGGGATTCTATGCAACTTAAATGATTTTAAAACCGTTTTCATTAAAGGTTTTCCTTCACTCTCTTTTGATTTTGGTTTAGATTTTTCTGGGCTTTGGCTGACTTAGGTTACGGTACGCCTTTACACGTCTCGTAATCTAAGTGCCAGTCACGTTCCGTACCTTCGGGTCGTGACACAACCCTCTTTAGAATTTAGGAATTTGTTAAGAGGGAAGAAAGAAAAAAGTGATTTATATTATGGGTTTTGGGCCGGGTTAAAAGTTAATTATTTGACCCAATACGGGTCAGATATCCGTTATTCAACCGGATTTTGTGTTTCTTGTTCGTTTTGGGAGCGGATTCGGATAACCAGTCGGATATTCTGGATTTACAATATTGGCGTTGAGGGTGGTTGTGTAAAACAAAAAGAAACAATAGAGATGAAACTAAGGGGTGAGGACACGTGGTCCCCACATGACCCCATATGAATTAGAGAGAGAAGGTGAAGTGAGGTGAACTAATTCACTCACCACTGCGAAGGGTGAAAAAAGAAGAGAAAGGAAGAGAGATTGGAAAAGCGAAATTGAAGAAAATCTTCAAGTCTCTAAAGACTCAAGAATTTTGTATTATTCAATATGAAATTAATTGTTTTTTGTAGTTGCATATGATATTAAAATATATCTATTTTGCGGTTGAATTTTCTACTAGATTAGATCTTTGAGATGGCTTTTATGAATTTGAATTGAACAAACAAGTTTAGGACTCATATGGAATCATATTGATTTTCTTTATTAAACTCAAATAAAGATTATGAGTTGTAAATAGGGTTGATCGGATAAGGGCATTACCATATCTATATTCACTTCCTGCTTTCGGTTTCAGATACGGATATAGTAGATAAAAAAAAATTCATATCCATATTTGACAAAATTAGATACGGACATGGAACAAATACGAGAGAAACCGATATAGATACTAATCGGATATTGATAAATAAATATTTAAAATGTAAAACAAATGAATGTGGAATGAAAATATGCATATAACCAATACGTGTTGCAAATAAATTTGAGTACAAATTAAATATGAGTGCTTAAAGTATTTGTAACGAATAAATAAGCATGTAACATAATATATTAACAAATGATTATACACATTTTGAAATGAAGATAATAAATAATATTTTAGATGCATAATATTCTAGTATTTGTAAAATAAATATATTAATATATTTTTAATTTTACTATAAGAGTATTAATTAATTAAACATAAAAACATTACAAATTTAATTTAAAATATTATATTTAACTTAATATGTCTGCGGATATCTGTATTTTTATCTGTATCCGTATTCAGATGTCTGAATATTCGAATTCGTATCAGAAAAATTTGAAAAGATCTGTACCTGCAGTCGTATCCGACCAGATCCGATAATATATACCCATATCTGAACGAATCCAAAATTGAATATCTGTATCCAAAAATATCCGGATATTCGAATCTGAATGCAACCATAGTTGTACATTGAGAATATATGAATCTAAGGTTTCTAGCAATGGGTTTGAACTTTGAACATAAAAACTAATTAGATAGGTTTTATAAAGATACTATCATGTTTTCTTGTCACATGATAATCTAAAAATGAAACTGATAATTTTTTAGCGATTAGTATCATGTATTAAATTGGTATATGGGTTCAAAAGAATATCAATATAAGCATGCTTTTAATAGTGACAAAATAATATATGAAAATTACACTTGTTATGAGTAAAGATAATTGTGCAAGCCTTTACTTTTTGTATGAAATTATTTGATGAAGGCCCATTATGTTTGAGATACATGATAGTATTATTTTATGAACCCAAAAGTAGATATTGTTAATACAAGATTCTCTCTTGATTCATTTATGAGATAACCTAAGTTAATTATGATTTTCGGAGGGGTTAAAGAATGACAGTTTTGGAAATCAATGTGTATTTCATCGAATAGCTATTTTCGATACTTTATTCATTCTTAAAGAGTTTCTGGTGGAGGTCGGATCTCCTTCAGATGCTATCCTCCGTCGATCTGCAGCGAGCGCTGTTGAACGACTGAGATTTGGCTTGAAGATTGTCTCCTTGGGCGTGTGAATCTCAATGGATTGATTTTGAGGTGAAGCTGGGTAATCTGCAAAGAAGTCCCGGGATGGGTGACCACCGTAGGACCCTCCGATGATCAAATTAGCCGAAAAAATGAGCAGAGTAGCGGCTTATTGGATTAAAATTGCATTACCCGAGTCGTCTAAGAGAAGGATTTTTATAGTGGTCGCATGGAGCGAAAAGACGCGGGATCTTCGCCTTCGGTTACGCCCCTGACATTACGCCAGCGTGAATGACGGGATCCCCCCATTAATAGCGGGATACGCCCATTAATGGAGGATGCGCCAGCATGGGACGCGGGACGTGGGGCGGCGGATATCTCTCTTTGGCGAGATACGCGGAGCCGTTGCGGAAGCGCTAGGGCCTCGCGTTCTCATTTGTCCGGAAGAGCTAGAGAGGCTTAGTAAGGCTGGGAGACGAGCCGGGAGGCCGAGGAAGCTCAGCTCTGCAATAGCTCGGAGACGAACACAGGAGGATGGGCTCCAGTTCGGCGGCCAGGTCGTTCTTGGGTAAGAGGCGGAGTGTAAGCTCGGAGACGAACCGGGGAAGGTCATCAGTGCTCCACACTCATTTTGCCTCGGTAGCCCCCAGGGGTCTACTGAGCTGTCGCGGGTGATGCGGCATTCGCCTCGTGTCGTGATCTGAGGAATTCTCACTTATGAGCATCATCATTATCCCTCCACTCTCGTTTCGATCTATTTATGGGTCGGGTCGAGAGTGGCCTGCTTGGTTTGTCTCGCTCAGTCTATTGCCGGGAATCCTCGGTGCGTATTTTCTGGGGCGACGTGGTGTTGGGCGGTTGCGTCGTTCAGATTTCCGGACCCACGTGACGTAGCCACCAGCGCTTGGTTCTTCGCGCGTATCTCCGATGTATCAACGGATCAGCGAAATGATCGCGCATTAAAGAGGGAGCGCCGATTCGCTCGTTCGTCTGTTGGGTCACAGGCCGCGCGTCTAAAGCGGGTTGGCATACGCGACAGGCTGTCACCTGCGATCGAAGGGACGTCCCCAATGGTCGTTCGACACGTGGAGACTTGACGGCTGGCAGACGCGACGCTTTGTTTTGGCGGGAATTGATCTGGACCGTTGGATACCTTTTCTGCAATGTATAAATAGGAAGGGACCCCCTAGGGCCAACACTTTCCGTCATAATTTCCTTTCGTTGTCAAAAATTGCTCGGCGCTCCTTCCGTTAGATCGGATCCCTTGTGCTTTTTCCTCGGAGAACCAATCCCTTTGAATCAGGTTAGATGTCTTCTTCTGAGGAGCCTATAGAAGTAATTAGGGTTGAGTCGGGCGATGAGGTTCCAGTTGTTGGATCCGAGTCTAGAGAGTCTTCCGCCTCTTTGGCTGCTGACAGCCAAGAGGGTTCTCTTGTTGCTTCCTCCGTGTCGGGCTCTCCCCAAAGAGCCAGGGTTATTCGCGTCGCTAGCCGTCCGGCGGCGGCAAAGACCCCTAAGGTGCGCATCGGGAACGCCCGCGATGCGCCCTCCGTCTTGAGGGATCTGGACGAGCATGCCGAGATTCGGGCTCGTTTCCATATCCCCTCTAACTATTCGCTCCGTTTGGCTAAAGGGGACGAACGGGCGGACCAGATGCAGGGGAAGAAGATTGCCCTATATTTGGAAGCATTCTGAGCGGGAATGTGTGTGCCCTTTCCAACCGAGGTATGTGCGGTATTTCGTTGCTTCCATCTCTCCCCGGGCCAGCTAGCGCCGAACTCGTGGAGAATCCTCCTCGGGTTTCTGGTCTGGTTGAAACTTGAGGACATCCCCTTCAGCTTGACCCTTCTTATTTCTTTTCTCTGCTATAAGAATCACCCCGGCACTAGCAAGAACGAGCCAAGCTGGGTGTATTTTTCCTTTAAAAAACGCAAGGACGGGATGGCCGGGTCGGGTGTGGTAGTCATTCCTTCTTCCATCCACGACTGGAAGGAGAAGTTTGTATCGTCGGGCCACCCGAGGGCGAGGATTAGCCCGTGCCTACACAGTGGCATGGGGCCGACTGCCCGAGGGCGAAGCAGTCATGCTCGCCTGAGGCGGGGGCGGTATCCATGTGGGAGCCAATCCAGAGGGCCGAGCAGGTTCTTAGTTGGGCCGGGCTCAGCCCCGCGCGCTTTATGGGTAAGTTAGGTCTTTGGACGATCTGTTTAGACTTGAATGATTTCTTTTGCCCTTCTAGCACCACTAACTCTTTTGTGTATTCTCCTTTCGCAGGACAAATGGACCGATCCAAGATCTTAGCCGCCATAGCCGCTACATCCCAAAAGAAGGCCGGAAGCATGAGCTTGTCCCGAGCCGGCCCGAGCTCGGCCCTGAGACCATCTCCACCGGCGAGGCTTTCCGCAGCGCCCCGAGCCCCTGATGACCGCTGCGGGGGAAGCCAGAAGCATGCGCGAGACCCGGCGCCCCTGGCGAGGGGGGAAGAGGGTGCCGAGGTTCCCCTCAAGAGGAAAAAGACGATCTCCCGCCCGCCGTCCACTGAGATTCCTGAGTGGATTCCCGTGCAGGAGGGGGACGTATGCTTTGTGGTCCCCTTAGGGCTTTCGGTTGCCGACAGCTTACTCTCCGACATGGAGCAATCGGCCAGGGGCAAAATTCCCCGGGAGACCCTGAAGGCCCAAGTGGCCGCCATCGCTCAGGAGGCGGTTCAGGTCGGTATCCGTTTCCTTTAAGGATTCCGTTAAGTGCTCTTTCTTAATTTGAATGTTTCTAACAGTTTCTGCTGCTTTCCTCAGGTTCTCCAACACCGTGCCCTCATCGTAAATATGGAATTCAAGGAGATTGCCCCTGCCATGAGAAAGGCGAGGAATCGTCTTCGCGGGAGGAGGATCTGCGCCTTGAGCTGCAGCAGGAGAAGGAGAAGACAACCGCCCTCAAAACCCGGTTGGCCGCCGAGGCGTTAACGATCTCCAAATGCCAGGAGTCCCAACGACTTCTGAGTACGTCCAACCAAGCCGTTCAGGCTAAGTTGGAGGAGATGGGCAAGCGCTATGCCACAATGAAGAAGTCGAGGGATGCTCGCAGGAGGAAGGCCAAGGCGGCGAAGATTGCTGAGCTCCGAGACTCGAAGTCGGTGGAGAAGTATAAGGCATCAGACCAGTTCTACGCTGACATCGCTGAAGCCCCGGCCATCATTTGGTACGAGGCTCTTGATGCTGTCAAGGAGTTGATGCCGGAGTTTGCTTACGGTGAGCTCTGCGCCAGAGTCCCGCACTCGGTGGATACGCCGCAAGTGGCTGGTGCCGAGGAAGCCCTTAGGGGAGAGGAGGTTGCGAAAGTCGAAGCCCGGCCCCTGAGGACGGTGTCGAGCAAGGCGAGACCGGGCGGAGCCCGCAACATGAGCCTTTTTGCCTTGTGCGTTTTTTGTTTTTCCTTCTTTTATTTTTCAAATTTCGTAAGCCTCCGGGCATCTTTTTGTAAGGCTGAGGAGCCCAGAGTATCTTGTAAAAATTTCTGGAACATAAATAAAGCCGACCTTTTAGATGACGATCGCGCATCGAGTGTAAGTCGATTGACCGCCAGGTGTGGGAAGGTCGGAGCCCTTCCACTGGTACCTTCCCCTTCCCGGAGTCGAGGTGGCGATCGTTCATTTAGGATGAATCAACAGATATCCAAGTGTTAGAAGGTCGGTACTAGTCCATTCTTAGATCCAGGTTGACGACCACGTCTCTTCGTAGGGTAGGAATCAACCCGTCGGAGAGTAACCTGCACAGTGGCCTCTCTAGGAGGGCTCTAGATCCTTGGCGTAGGCCTCTTTACGAGGGGTTTAGATCCCTGGCGTAGATGGCGTAGATGGGTAGGAATCTACCCTCCAGGGATGGACCGGACAAGGAAGCTGCTTGGTGACCTCTTTAGGAGGGCTTTAGATCCTTGGCGTAGATGGGTAGGAATCTACCCGCCATGGATGGACCGGGCAGGGAAGCTGCCCGGTGACCTCGAGATGTGGGCTTTTTAGACTTCCTTTCTCTTTCATGGGGCGTCGTTCAATTTTCCATGACCCGTAAAATCAGGAAGAGTGACCGTTGCGGATGACGCGTGGCAGAAGCGTGCCGGTGAGGTGTGATACTCCAAGATTCGCGTCGTTCAATCTTCCATTGACCGCTTAAGGGTTCGTGAGGATCGGCATGGTCGCCACGTGGCAGCTCTGTATTGGGAATTTGAAAATATCCCGCGTATCGCGTCGCTGCGCGTGTAAATTTCGGTCGTTGGAAGATTTTTGTTGAGGCTATAAATAGCAAAGGCGTGTTGGTTCCTTTCTAGCCTTGTGTTTTTGAAGATGGCCGGGCGTCTGTGCGTGCTCATCAGCGAGATAATTTCTCGGGACGATGTGTACCTTTACAACCTCGACCGATCCGAACAGACGTACGAGGCGGTGATAGACCGTGCGGAGGGCCACTTCGGACGCCTTCTTCCCCGGCGATCTCCACTCCTCTAAGTTGTAACACTTTAGAATGCAGATAGTGTTAATTAAGCGATAATACGAGTTTTTAATGAAATTTAACCAATAATTATTTTAAACATATTTTTATTTAATTATATATATATATATATATATATATATATATATATATATATATATTTTACGTGCACACACTTGTGCATGTTGAATCAGGGTTAATGAGGTGTTAACCATGCTCATATAGTCATGGCACACTCAACCCTCTACCTTTATCAAGTCATGCTAAAATTTCACATTTTATATCTATTTTAATTATTCAAACAAAGGTTTATTTTTTTTAAAAGAAAGAAAAGAAAAGGGAATTTAAAGAGAAGAGAAGAGAAAGAGGGTTTAATTTCTTGAGGGTTAGGGGGGATGGCTGCCATTATGGGCATTTATGAGAGGGGGAGTGAGTGTAACACTCACATACACTCACCTCATACACTCATACACTCACACACTCACATACACTCAACTCACAACACATTTTCACTCAATTCCTTCACAATACCTCTCATTCTCACCTCACCCCCTCAATTATTAATCCTAACTCAGTTGCCCTCTCTTCCCTCACAACACATCAAGTTCTCCACTTGATTTATATTTTGCATCACAACCTAAGGCGTAAACCTTAATCCAACCTAACAAAACCTTCACAATTCATGCTATGCATATAGTGATGACTTGGAGATTTGAAAGTTAGGGTTTCTCCCAAGTTTTTGGAGAGGTAATGATCTCAAGCTGTTGGTTAGACTCTAATGAAGTTTGTATACTTGTTAGTTTCAGTTCTAAACACTAAGTTATAGTTTTTGCGCAAATATCGTATTTTGATTCAGTTTTGTTTCTCGTTGGAATCTGTTATCAAACCAGGTTTTCTTTTAAGAAGTTGCCATCACAGAGACCTAGTTTGGTGACATAGAAGCCACCCTGAAAACCTGAGACCACTCCTTAAATTTTTGGCCGCCGATTTATTGCTTCTGGCCGCAAATTGCGGCCAGACTGGGGGCTAGGGTGTTGTGCCCGAGTCGTGGGGTCTCTGGGGTTAATTGTAGGCTCGTGGGACTTGCAACTGTCACTAATTCTCTGTGTAGAAAAATATGGGACCGTTTAGCTCGAATTCAAGTGTTTCGAATTCGTGCGATACGGATTTGTCCTATTTTTGTTTAAGTGTTTCGTACGTTTGGTAGCCGTAGGGTTGGTATAGGATATCGCTGCACGCGTTTAGCCGCTAAGCGAAAACTTAGTAGCTAGTGGGAGTCGGGTTGTTGTTGCCGTTGTATTGTGTTATCGCTAGTGCTAATTTCATTTGATGTGTGATAATAGGATCGATTGCGTGGACTTCGAGGGATACAAGGAAAGGGAAAGAGGTGGTTGGATTCACCTAGCTCGAGATCATCGGTGAGTAGATTTAACATCTACGGGGGAATCGCCCGTATGGCGCTAAGCGTTGAGGGCTGGATTCAGTGATATAAACCTATGTTGTTAATATATACATTGATTGTGCATGAACATCATCTTGCGCATCCCATTACTTGTTGTACATTGATGCTGTATTGATTGAACACTGCACCATTACTAACGGTTCATGTTGCACGGGCACCGAATTGTATGCCACACACACACCGTTAGTAATTGCCATGACACGCACACTATAGAAATTACCATGGATAACATATATTGCACCGCTTTCTTTATCATTCACAGTTAGATATTAATTGTCGTCCTATTGTGCAAGTGAATTGCATCATACTTACATACATACATTGCTAGCGACATATTTACTCTTATATGATGTTGAATTTCGACTTCGGTGATTTGGGAAACAGCAATCTACCTTTGAAAATTTGATATACTTAAAAGAGCGGTTTCCCTTGATATGCTCACATTATTGTTCCATATTTACATATCTCGTTTTTCATGGACATATGCATTGATGTACCGATTTTATGCGATTCCTGGATTGAGAACCGCGATTATATTTAAAAAGGGGAAATATAATATATTGCTTATAAAGAAAATGCGGTTTCTTTTGATATGATATTTCGATACGTCCACCATGAGTTTTCTCGGTTCTGAGCTTGTTTTCGAGACCCGATTCGAGAAGTTGGAAGATACCGTTTGCGGGTACATGGTGGACCCGGTATGGTACCCCGGAGCAAGAAATGATTTTTGTGGTGTAGACATGAGCCTGGCAGAGAAAACACTACCTACCGGTGATTTCATAGAACTCGGCGGAGATCCGGAGGACACCGTTTTGGAGTTATGATATGAGATGGATGAGGGCCGATCTAAGTATACGGCGCCTGAGATATGAGTATTTACGTGTAGATGTTGGACACGGGTTTCCTGATGTTTCGAGTGTCGATGTTGGACACTCAGGTTTTATGATGTGACATATGAGGGCCGATCAGTGTGACGGCGCCAGAGATGTTGGGATTTAGGGTGTCGTTGATGGACACCAGTTTTCCATGATGATGATTCATGTATGAGGTTTTATGTGTTATCCCATACTCAGGATTTCTTTGACATGCAATGTTTCATGTAGTTTTGTACCCTGGAGGTGTACCTTGATCATGATGTTACTGCATATCCGTACTGTTATGCTTATGCCATTAGCTTATATATTGCAGACTATCACTTTCGTGAATACTTGCGATTATCTGTATGATGTTATTTACTATTCACGAGTTGGCAACTCACCCCCGTAATGCCACGGTGTTTTGCAGGCTCGACCCTCAGTATAGTCGCGGCAGGACTTCTCATTTCATCTACTTCTGAGGATAACGCTGCTGTTGGTCGTGATTTTGGATAGGTGGGTGGTTTGCGGTTATCCGTATAATCTCATTGTATATCTTATTGTATCTAGTGCTCTCCATCCACAACTTTCATGTACGTTGACTTGGAGACGAGTTTGTGAGGATCAGCGTTGTATATTTTTGTGACTCTGGATGTCGAGCTCGTTTGAACTGGCTATTTTATTTATGTTGTGATGTTATTTCACTTCTTTACTGCTTATTCCTTCGCTACGGCGTCGTATATATATTTTTATAAACTTGTTGTGGTTGTGTTCCTCTTTTTGGCGTGAGTTGCTCCCGTTTGGGATGCGTTATTTTTATGTTATGCTTGTACCCGTTTGGGGCTAGTTTTTACAAAGGAGATGCTGCCGAAATTTTTAAGAAAATAAATTAAGTTAAGATTTTATAACTTAAGAAATTTCAAATGTTCTAGCAATTGTTTTAAATGTTTTATCTTTTTATCTTTTTATGGTTTAGATTTTTGGGTTGTCGGCTTAGTTGAATTACGTTACGCCTTTAGACGCTGCGCGATTTAAGTGCTGGTCACGTTCCTAATTTGGGTCATGACATAAGTGCTTATTTATGCGATCTGGAGGAGGTCCCCGGGTCTACACAATGCCTTGTCTCTGCAGTTGAGGGACGAAGCGATCGAGAAGTTGCACCCACTTTACCATCCCGGCCTGATCTCGAAGAGCAGACGAGACCGATCAGTGGGCCTTCTTCTGGAGTGTTTCCAGAAGAGGCTAATCGTTGATTTTTGTTCGGCGGGTGGCGCTTCCGAGGTAGCCGAGGAAGCTAGGGTTCGGCTGGCGAAGATTTCATCGAAGTATCATCATCAATGCTTCCTCAATCCCCGGCCCCCTTTGCTGTAATTTTTTTTTTGTAAAGCTGAGGAGCCTATAATACGTCTTAATGAATAAAATTCTTCTTTTGTGATGTGTTTTGTCTTCTTTTATCCTTTAGCACTTTTTATATATTTTCTCAAAACGAATCTAGTGATCTCGGAACCGAGGAAGAAGAAAATACACCGAAGAAGTCTCTTCTAATTCAGGAGATTTAATAATAATAGGACAAATTACATCGCTTCGAAAAGAAGAAACATATTCATTTGTACAATTTGAGCTTCTCGGTGTTGTAGGGCCGAAGAAACCTATGACCCCCGTTATGGTCGTCGCACGTGTCTAAGGACCCCTGGAAATCTTCTGTGTCTTCAAAGTTGTCGCTCTGCTTTCCGGCGGGGGACGTCGAGGTGAAGCAAATCTTGGCGTTCTGCTGGTTCCCGTAGGTCCGGCCTATCCCCTTGGTCTAATGGAAATTTGATCGCGAGGTGATAGGTCGAGATTTGGGCCCGGAGGGCGTTCAATGTCGAGCGGCCTAGGAGGATGATGTAGGATGAGGGGACCCAAGTGACAATGAACTCTACAGGTATGGTACTCGTACGATCAGCTTCTCCAATGTTGAGGAGGAAGGTGACCACTCCCTCAGCCGGGATAGAGTGGTTGGTAAACCCCGAGAGGACGTGGGAGGGCCTTAGGTCGGACGGTCCAAGCCCCATACGTTGGAAGCAGTGGGAGGATGCTGCCTGGGATGTCCCGTATGACCTTCTCTTTGATTTCCAGAATCCATGCACTGATACTAGCTTTTTGCCGCTGTGAGCGGTGTAACAACTTTTTTCTTATATGTCTTTTAACGTTCAGTAGTTGGTAGCTTGTAATCCCCTTTTGAATGAAAAGAATCTCCTCTTTTTTATATTCGCATTCCTCTTTTTGTGCTAAGATTGCTTTGCTTTTATTATCGGGGTCTGCCGTTAACATATGCGCACGTGTCGTTTATTAGCCTTCATGTGCACACTTATATAGGTGCGCAAGTCAATCGAATCAATTTTATCAAATGCGCATGTATATAGGTGCGCAAGTCGATCAAGTCACTTTCATCATGTGTGCTCTTGACATCTGATGCACACTTGAACAGGTGTGAACAAATCCCTCTATCGATTGCGCACACATGACCTGCATGTGCACGCGATCGGTGTCGAACTGCGAATCACCAGATTTGCCTCGAGATTTGCTGCAGATGAACTGAATTTTAACCCCCTATAAAAGGGTCGCACCCCCTTCTTTGAAGTGCATCATTTTTTACTTTCGCTTGCGCACCTTAAGAACTGTTCTTTTAGTGCATTTGCTTTTCCAGTGTCTGCGCGCTTGTTCGAAGCTTTTGCTTCTTTTCATATGCCTTTGCTTCTTTAGACTTCAAGCGGTAAGTGTGTTGCGCACTTCTGTTCTTGATCCATTTGCCTAGTGCGCACCTATGAGTTGCGCACTTGCCCTTTGGCTTATCGGCCACACTTGTTTTGGATACGCACTTATGAACGATTTTGAATTAGGCCTTAGTGTAAGTACCTTAAAGAAACTCACACTCAGGCCTAAATATTTTAAAGAAACTTTAGACAATTTTGCCCAAGAATTATTGTAGAATTTCTTAATTTCGTAATTAAGACTTCCACTATTCATCATTCACAGGATACTCCGTGATTGTGATTTTAATGCTCTACCTTTTTCTTTGGCCTTTCAGGTATAATGGCAGACTTCGGTTTTGAGCGTCAGGAGGACTTGCGTCCGAATGAACTGACAGACCAAGAGATCTTTCAAATGATTCGTGCTCACGATGCTCCGCTACAGTATCTACATTTATGGGCTGGAAGGTATAACCAAATAGTCCAAGGCCGGGTTAGCTTTCAGTGCGAGGCGCCCTCCGATCTTTTGGGGCCTATTCAATACATAGAGCCTCCTCCAACTGCTTTTACGGCGGAGTTAGAAGACTGGAAAACCCGAAATAGGTTGCAACCATCCACAGAGAGGGTGACGACACCGACGCCAGTAGATCTTTTGGGACGTCGGATGAGCCAGGATGAAGCTAGGCCATGAGGAATACCTTACCATGTGGGTATGATCCAAAATATTTGGCCAGCTATGTCGGTTAGGCCAGATTCATCTTGTCGAATTAAAGGACTCTGTTGGAGCGCACTGGGCTTTATGGGACGGTCTATGCTTCATTGTTTGAGTACCTCAAGACTGGAACCTGGTGGGTGAAGTATTTCTCCTAATAGTGGAACAGACAAGCACCTTTATGATGTCTGATAGGGATGCATCTATTCTCTATGCTGGAATTCCAGAATATATCTGGGCTGCCAATCATGGGTGAACATTATGATGAGGTAGTGCCCCGTGATGAATTTGTCTTTGCAGCGGGCCCGGCAGTTTCGGGTTTGACGAGTGATAATGCGATAGCTTTGCTGCGACTGGGTCTTAGGAAGGTGTGAATCCTTTTCGAGGAGATGCACAAGGCTTCTAGAGGAGAAAGGGTTACTTTCAAAGCCTTTATCGCCAGATTTATGCACCCGCATATCCTTAGGGCCGATATCGACAGGCACGCAGACATGAGAAATCCCTTTATTCTACGCATGCAGGGCCGATATCCTTAGGAACGATTCTGTAGCGATAGAAATCCCTTTATTCATAGGCCTATAGTTGAGCTGGTTCGCGATCCCTGTTCATCCTAGACGATGCAGGCCTCTGTTTTCTACCCCGCCGATCGCATAGCTTCCGGTACAAGGCTGGCCATCGATATCGTCGGGTTATCGTTCCTTTATCAGGGTCTCACCTAATTGGCCATCTCAGACGACCCATGGGAGAAGCATGTGTATATGTCGCTGTACTATTTCGGCGCATGGATCCACCTGCATGTAAACGGGGCGTATAGCGAGCGTGTACAACCGATGTTCTTTGACGGGTTAATTTCCCATAGTGATGAAACTCGTCGGAGTTGCAGGGATCAAACCAAATAGAGACATCCGCCGGCAGTGCCTCAGCCCCTTCAATCTCCGAGAGCAGAGACAAATTTATTTTGATGATTGGGTGCTTGTGAGGACTCACTCCACTGGTCAATCCCTGTTAGATATATTAAAAGAGGGTAATTTAAGCTTGTCGAATAGGGATGTCGCTTATCTTTACTCGATCCGACCCCGTTTCCTGGTGTACCGACGGAGCAAAGATGTCGCTTACAGGCCGTATAACCTTCATCACTTCTCGCAGCTATTTGGGTATGATCAAGGCGTTCCGCTATAGGCTTTCCATTGCGAACCCGCTTTTACGAAGGAGTCGGCGAAGAACGTCATTCACTACTTCATGAGGTTGAACACCGGATCCTAATTCGCGATTCCCGATCCGGATCGTGTCCCTCGACTATTATCAGCTTTCCGATCATGGTATTCATCGTCTACGGCTAGGGTCATCGACCATGAGAAGCATGTGTTCCTTGGTTGTCGGGGTGCGATGAAGGCATCGAAACCTAGCTTTCTTTTGAAACCAAGGTATGTCATTCTTCCTTCCCTGCCTCAAGAAGGGACGCCGGTAGTTTTTCCCGCTGTCCGGGAACTCAGGATAGTTCGAGCTTTCAGAGGCATCCAACTAGAGCTTGTTCCTGGCACTAGGAAAAGAACGGTCGCCGATAGGAAGCGAGCCCCATCGCCTATTGCTTCTGGATCTTCCGGCAGATCACGTCATACTGGCGGCGTTTTGCCTGCTGATGACCCTGTCCCTGAACAGGAAGCGAGGTCATCTGTCGGAGATGACATTGCGGGTGACTCGCCGTCCAATTCGGAAATCGAGGAGCATCTACCGAGGGCACCGTTAAGCAAGAAGAGGGTCTTTCGAGCCGTCACTGGTTCCCACAAGAGGCGAAAGACTTCTTTTACGGCTGGCCCTGTATCCGTCCCGGAAACCCAAGCTTCCCCGACCCAGAGCATCTCTGAGTATGGGACGAATGTCGATGTCGTATTTCCGGAGTCATCTGCTGCGGAGGCTATCGATCTTACAGCAGCCGTTGTAGAATCATTGGCGGAGAAAGATGATGCTAATCTTCTGGCAACGTTATCCGCCTTTGCATAACTGGCTGCGAAAGAAGCGGAGAGGATATGGGCGCTTGCAGGAATCAGTATAGTTCTTCTGCTTTTTTTCAAATATATATATATATATATATATATATATATATATATATATTGTAAACGATATTACGTGTCTAATCGTTTTTTTCCTTTTTCAGCAGCGATATCCACTGAAGAAGCCATCCAAGCGTCCCTTGATTCTTACCGAGAAGAAGCACGCATGAGAAAACGAGCCACTCAGGGTTCCGATAAGATTCGTTCTCCTGATGTTCTATATTTACAATGCGCAATTTATCTTGTACACTTATTGATTTCTTTTTTCTGGGATTTTCTCCACAGATGCTAGTGAACGACCATTTGGTATTCATATATCAGATATTCCTCCCCGAACGACTATCGCGCTCTCTTTGGGATCGCTGACCCTTATTCGCGGCCCTCTCCGGTTGTTGCGGAAAAGAGCACTTAAACGGCCTATGCCAGCCGCTTTTGATACCAAATCTATTGATGACGAAGAGGTCCAGCTGGTATACGCCCAGAGAAGATCACTTCAGACGGCTCAGGCGGAAGGAACACGCCGTCTTCATAAGGAAGTCGAAGTTAGCCTTTTCAAGTAAAAAGATCTTCCATTTTATTTATCTTAGTCCAAGTGATTACTTTATTAACCTCTTGGTGAATGTTCTTATAGCTGGCGCTAGTTCCAGCAATCCTGCTGTTGCTGCTGCCCCTGAAGAGGGTGAAATCCCGTCAGTGGAGGTCCCTGTGCCACCTATGGAGCCGGCGAATGATGAACATGTCAACCTCTACACAGATGAACTCGACTATTCGGGTTCCGACATGCACGATCCTGTTGCTCCCGTAGTCACCGCCTCTGTTAGTGGCTCGCAGACATCTGACGGGGACGACTGCGTGGAGACAGTGGCTGTTGACTCAAAAGCCTGCTCGTTCTGATTATGTAGTCAGAAGTGATTTTATTGAGGCAGGCGTTGAGGTTAGCAGCGCCCCGGGAATGTCTGGGGCCCCTGTCCCACAGAATCCCACAAGACCCATTGGTATTTTCCGCTGCATTCACCTTACGCTCATTTTCATCTTTTATATTTGCTGATGCGTTTCTTTTTGTTTCAGGTACAGGCGGCCGGCGACTTCATCAACTTCAACATCGAGAGCTGCCGCTTTTGCGACTCTTGATGTTCTACAGACTGGGAGGCTGGCATCATGACCATTTTCGCTTCTCTTACTTCTGCGATGACGACGAAAGGTACCTTTCGATTTTATTGTTTATCATCTTTCATACCGGCTTCGTCCGTAAATCATTCGTCTAATGTTTTAGCTTGTTAGTTATATGTATGCCCTAGAGACCATTACTGTACATGAGATGTATATTGTAGTGGATGCTGGGACATATATAGGTAGGACTTTCTTGCTCGACATGATAGTACGCTATCTGGTTGCTCTTTATCTTAACATGTATACTTGTTGTCTTTCCGTTATATGTTGATAAAGCCCTTAGGATGTGTACTCGACTTCCAGGACTATGACGCAGATCATACTAGTGGGGCCTGGGTAGTCAATGATCTCATCCTTCAATGTTCCTAGTCGTGGGAATATCGAGACGGGGCATTGATATTCCAGAGTATACTAGCGCATATCTTCTCGATCCATGTGATGGGCGATGGATGATCCCATATCCATTGGTGTTTGACATCAGAGATGGTATGCGGGTGCTCAGTGGTGACTGGGTATACTGAACGGACTCGCCGAGAACTCCCAGATGGTATTATACCTCACGTCAGATGGCAGTTCTCTGGTGACACTGGTACAGCTTAGTCTGTTGACCCGAGATCGTCATAGAGTCTTTTGTGTCTCCCACTGTGCTTTGATTTCCACCCTACCACGGCTCTACTGAGTCGTGCAAACAGGTGGTTTTTAGGTACAGTCCCGATTCACATGGAGGCAATGAGCGATAGGAGGGGATTCGTCTCTCCCGGTATTAGGGGTTGATGTTGCGCTATGCTCGACTGGCCATAACTGGAAATCCCTGGCCAGGGTTGCACTGATTTACTGGTAAGTGTTATCAGTAGTTTCGTGCTTGTTATGGACCTTACATCGGCATGAATTATCAAGCTACTGGGGTCTGACGTTTACCACCCCTCGGCGAGATATGCGACATATCAGACGAACAGACCGGACTGTGCGGTAAGTGTTACTGGTTGGATTCACAGAAGTGTGAGCAGGCTTGCTCGTTGATCTTCTGATCGCTCAATACCCGGGTGGCCGTTACGTTTAGCAGACCGCTTGCGGCTTGTGGGTGTTTGATATGATCATCACCTACTGCCGGCGTATTGACGAGTCTTTAGAGTCCTACACAGGGGTTTCCTGGCTCAAGCGAAACGAAATAGGAGCGCATATGAGATATGTGCGGGACCGAGAATAATACCAGTATGTGATACTGTATTCTATTCTTGCGATTTGTATCATTGATCGGTTATATGTGATATGGCCAGGTTACCGAATCAAGTGTTGATTCGATAAATTGATACACTTGATATTAGTCGGTTATATGCGATATGACCTGATCATTAAATCAAGTATTGATTTAATGATTTAATGTATAATTATATATTTGATATATTACTTTACATTAACTAGTATTAGCTCACTTAAGATTTGTTTTCTCACTACTTTGTGCATAAGTGTATATATGATATATATTTGTGTACATATGTTTGTATCATGTTTGATGATACATGAAAGATGTGTGTATGAGACTTATACCAAGATTAGGTTTAAGATTAGGGTTATTATTTTATCTTAAGATTTAACAAAAGGATTAAACTTGGTCAAAGTTATCAAGCTTGAAGAAGCTTGGAGAAACTTTGACAAAGTCCACTCTTTTGTCATTTCTTTTGATAATTCTTTAACCTATCCCTTAACCTAATACCTTGGTCAATTCTCTACATGAGTTAGGCATGAAGGCTTAACTCAACCATGGTGCCATTATTAAAAGGATAAGTTTCATTTGATTTATTATTCTATATTCTTTCTTCTTCTTCTTCTTCATCAAGCTTCATCAAAAAGCTTGCTAGCTCCAATGGTGCCATGAGAAAAAGAGTGAGAAAAACAATTCTAAAGTGAGCCCACTTCCTATTTCTTCATCCTCTACCACTTGCCATGTAATATAGGGTGTTCTCTTCACAAAGTTCTTGACCAAGTGAAGGAATAGCTTGAGTTTGAGTTTCCCCGACGTAGATCATCTTCGGCCTCGAAGTCAACGACCTAGCCCGCTCTTTTCTCCGATGAAACCAACGCTAAGGTTCGGGATCCCGATGATCGCAGCGAAGGGACGTCAACACGGAGCTTTAGAAGTGAAGGACCAGATCTACAAAGGTTGTATTCCCTTTCACTTAGTAGCAAAGTAGTTTGCTTGCTTGTAGTTTCGTCTTACCTCTAGTTAACGATCTTGCATAGAGTTGTTAGGCACACAAAAATTTGATTTTTGCATGGTTGATGCATTGTGGAACCTCATGAGTGTGCCTAGTAACCCTACATAGCTATGGGTCTGATGGTGTCCCAACTTGCCAGTGCTATTTTGGCGAGGCTAGGTATAGCTCATCTTCTCTCCCAACACTTGGGTCCAGCGTCGGTAGGCTTTATCTCTGGCCCGTTCTTTTCCGGTTCCCTTACAAGGATTATCATTCATAATTGGAATGATTTGTGATGCAGTTCTGCAGCTTATGGACAATGAGAGCGCAGGGAAACCTGCTGCACTTCCTAATTTGCCAGCTCCGGCAGATCCGGTCCATTTTGAGTCCCAGGTCATCATGCCCGCGGGGCTTTTTGCCCGCCGCATGTCTCCAGTATTGGAAGCGAACAGTTTACCGTCGCTGATGGCTCTCATCGCGGAGCTGAATACCGGAGTTTCATATTCCACAGGAGAATTTGCTGAGGTAGTCAACCTCATGTTGGGCACTTTCAATATCTATCATGAAGAATCCCTGTTTTACACTTGGGTTGACTATTGTCGGCAAATTGAAGCCTTCCTTCATGAGATCGCGTCTAAGTGTTCCACCGCAGAAGTACAATTGTCAAGGGCTCAGCTCTCCAAACGATGTGCGTTGCCCTTATTGAGTCCAAGAAGCAGAGGCTAATCCGGAAAAAGTCAGAGGGTAAAGCGGCTTCCCAGGAACTTGAACGCTTAAGTGAGCAGATAACCAATGCTATTAGGTGCACGTACTTCACAGAGCACTCGCTCAAGCTATGGTCAGCGACTGGCCTTGGATGGTGAAGTAACGGCTATGGAAGAGGTGGGGCATGGCCATATTGCTGAGAAACATGCAATTGACAATAAACTCGCTAAACGCCATCGCCAAAAGGAT
Organism: Agapanthus africanus; assembly: GCA_030015575.1. Lineage (NCBI taxonomy): Eukaryota > Viridiplantae > Streptophyta > Magnoliopsida > Asparagales > Amaryllidaceae > Agapanthus > Agapanthus africanus. Next base: position 287,512,340 of record JASDDO010000031.1, on the reverse strand, counting down.
GAGATTGAATCCCTGCTACCACTTTGAAGGAGAGAGATGGAGCTTGAAGAGAAGTGCAGATATTTTGCCAACATGCTAGGAGCTCCACCTTCTTAATATGCATATAGAGCTCCACCTTCTTAATATGCATATATATATATATATATATATATATATATATATATATATATATATATATTGTACCCCTTTTTACAAATTGTATCTTTTAATCACTTTGATTCATGAATAAAAGATATCTCTTTTTGTATTTGCATCTCGCTGTCTCTTAATTGGCCCGAACTGGCGTGGATCAGTTTATTTACTCGTTTTGGAGTGTTTAGTTTACCCTTCTCTTAGGTTTATAGGCCAACTCGCCCTAACGTTAAATATAGATAATTTCTTTTTTATGATAGGAGTCTGTTAGGTTTGTGGTACTGGGTTAAGTCCATCGTACCGTCGCGTTGGTTGATATATTCTTGACATGCAGTCCTTTAAGTTGCTGCTTGAGTAGCCACGCGTTTGTCGTGTCTGATCCCTTCTGAGGCTGGACAGGACGTCTTCAAGTAGTCTTCTTAGGTTAGAATATTCACATTACCATTAAAAGATCCAGCGTTAGGTGTTTGCCGTGGCGCTTTACTTGAGGTTAGCCTCGATTTGGAGCCCCGATGAGTCATAACCTCACCTTCTGGGGTGGGATGACATCCAATGATTTTTAAGCTTGCCATCAAGACCCGAAGCTAGGAATATGCCGTCACTTTGATTCATTTCGACCCTTGCGTCTGTGAACGACGTCGTTCTCGCACTTTACCGGAGTTAGTCGGGCGTCCATGTGGTCTGTGCTATACCGTCGAGACCCAGTTATCCGTGGGGAGGCATGTTGCTCCTTTCATTCTTGAATTGTCTACAGGAGTCGGGATTCGAGCTACCTGCAGGGCAGAAAAGTTTCATTTTTTTATCATATTATTTTTTTTTATTTTCCGTGATACTGTATCATTTCAGTTGTTTTATCGTGAAAGTCGTGATTGCCCAATCATTTCGGCTATTTATTCGCGGTGCCCAAATCATTTCGGCTATTATATATTTTATTTATTTTTACTCGTTTCTTTTTATTGCGAGTTGCCCTATCATTTCGGCTATTTTTCTTTTTTCATACTCATCAGCTCTGTTGTGAGTCGCATACTTAGTATGATGGTACCTTATTTGGCATCAGTATTGCTACTACTGGAATATTGTCAGGAGCAACTCATCATATGCCATTACCAATTTCGGCCAATGGTGGCTTAGGTAACAAATTTACATCCCTGTTAGTTAAGGCTTTTAAACTTTACAAGCCGTAAGGGTCTCATAAAGGTATTTCTTCCTATGAGTCGAGAGGATCTCGCAGGTGTAGTATCTCCTTAAGGATCAAGAGGAATCCTAAATGGTATTTTCTCTTGAAAGTCGCAAGGATCTTACAAGAGTATTTTCTCCTTGCAAGTCGTGGGGACTCGCAAATGTCGTTCACCATATTGAGCAATATTTCTCGTTTTTGGTGGGACTTGGTTGAGAATATATTTATTTACACCCGTGGATCGTATACAAGGGTCGATATTGGACCACTTGTAGGGCATAAATTTTGAGCGGTCATGATGGCTTAAGAACATATTTAGATCCCTATAACTTAAGCCTTTTGAATTCCATACAAAGGGTATATTCTCCTGACGGGTTGTGAGGATCTCGTATGGATTCCTAAATGCGTTGCTCCTTTGTAAGTTGTAGGGATCTCAAACAGGTGTTTTCTCCTTACAAAGTCGAAAGAACTTCGCAAGTGCATCTTTCTTTTCTTTTAACGAGTTCGCGCATTTTCGGGTTTTCACAAGCTCGCCGGTAGCCCTGCCGTTTTTACTCATGGCACCCTTTCGGGTTTTCATCCATGCTTGTGGACATGCCCTTTTTATACGTCGCTTGAGGAGACGCGCCCTTAAGGTAACGCACTATCAGCTGTAGGGCAATATATTAGTTTTAAGACATGACGGTCCACCATTAGTTTAGAAACATTTCGGTCCTGGGAACATAGTATAGGGTCATATTGTTTATGCCCATGAATTATATACAGTGGTCGACATAGAGACCCACCGTAGGGCAACATATTATTTTAAGGACATTACGGTCCATCATCATGTATATTATGAAGAGTATTAGTTTTAGGGACGTTTTGGTCCGTGTTCAGGACGAAATGATAGTTGAAGGACATTTCGGTCCTATACCAGTTTAAGGACGTAGTGGTCTGGGCACACATAATGGGACACATCATTTGGTATCACTTTCAGAGTTTTGACTCAAGAAGATAGTGAGCGGACACAAACGTCGTCATTTATCATTGACCTAAGTCGTGACTCTTCAAGCATGGTACTTTTTGAGGAATCGGTCATTTATTGGCCGAAATGGCTTTCTCCATGCATATCCATAAACGGATAAGCTCCACTTTGGTAGACCTTATCTATGATATACAGGCCTTCATAGTTTGGCTCGAACTTCCCCCGTTTTGCACGATTGGAATCATCGGACTTTTCAAAACCAACACGAATTCGTCTTGGCGAAATGTTCTCGGCCTGATTAGTCTTTCATATGATCACGTCATCCTTGCCTTATACGCTTCTAGATTTTGCTGTTCTATAAGGCGAGTTTCATCGAGCTCCTCGAGCCTAAGACGAGTATTTTCTTCATCCGTTGGCTCATATTAAGCTGCCACTCGTAATGAGGGGAGTTCTATTTCCAGTGGGAGTACTGCTTCAGTGCCGAACACCATGGCATATGGTGTTGTATTTGTGGCCGTCTTGAACGTTGTTCGGTACGCCTAAAGGGCTTTATGCAGCCTTTCATTCCAGTCCTTGTTCCTGAATACTGTCTTCTTTATAATCTTGGTCAAGATCTTGTTGAATGCTTTAGCTAGACCATTGACCCGAAAATTATAGACCGAGGAGTATCTCCAGTCTATCTTGTGTTTATGTGCGAATCGACTTATTTTGTGGTTTCCATAGGCTGGTCCATTATCCGAGATTATCCGTCACGGAGTTCCGAACCGGTAGATGATATGGATCTTGAAGAAGTGGAGGATATTCTCCGTCTTCACCTCTCTTAGCAGTACTGCTTCCGCCTAATTAGAGAAGTAATTGGTTGTTGCTAGTATAAACTGATGTTCTCTGGATGACATTGGTTCAATAGGACCGATGATATCCGTTTCCCATATTTCGAACGGCCAACTAGCAACTGTCGGATGTAGCGGATTTGGATGATGATGTATGAAGTCCCCGTATATTTGACACGAGTGACACTGCTTCGCATATTCGAGACAGTCATGAATCATTGTGGGTCAGTAATAGCCCATCCTTTTTATCGTCAGCTTCATTTTTGGTCATGTTTGATGAGAGCTGCAAAGTCCGTCGTGTACTTCTTGGATAACTTTCTTTGCTTCCTTCGGCCCTAAGCATCTTAACCATACAAAGTCGAAGGATCTCTTGTATAAAGTTTCATTGACGAAGGCGAATGACAAACCTCGTTTCATGAGCTGAGGTCCAGATGACGCTTCTTTGGGTGTGTTCGTTGGGACTTAAAGTAGCCTATAAAGGCTTCTCTCCAGTCCTTGACCTCTTCTTTGTTCTCTATTTGGAGAACTTCTCGTTCGTTCGTTTCTTTTTCTTTGGATAGTTCTATCAGAGCTTCCAAAGGTATATCTGCTGGCGCCTGGATCCTGCGGCTTTAGACAATGAACTTTACGTCATTGAGGTCTTCGTCGGCCAATTCCTTAGCCAACTTAGCTAATGCGCCCGCCTTGATGTTTTCCGCTCGCGGTACGCTTTCCAGGATATAGGAAGGGATTTGGGTCAGCTGCTGCTGTACTTTTTCGCCATACCTTATCAGTTCTGGTTTGCATGTCTGATAGTCACCATTTACTTGACTGACGATCAGCTGAGAACCTCCATATATAAGGAGGTCCTTGCTTCCCATATTGATAACGACCTCAAGACCAACTATCAAAACTTCATATTCCGCTTCATTATTAGTTCTGGGTTCCGTCAGGAAGATGGTGTAACGCGGTATTCCTCCTTGCGGGGTAATAAAGATAAGACCTAACCCGGCTTTGATTATAGGAGTGTTCGCTGCTTCATAGAAGACGTTCCATCGAAGTAGAGCTCCCATCGAGAATCATTTTCTTTTTTCTTCTCCTCGACTGAATCGAATGCATGTTCATCCGGTAAATCACAGTTTATGGGAGAATCGGCTGGTACGGGATGTTCCGCAAGGAAGTCGGTGATGGCTTATCCTTTCACCGCTTTGAGGGGTCGATATGTTATTGAGAATTCCATCAGTAGCAGAGCCCATTTTGCAAGCCTTCCCGTTAGCATGGCTTTTGGCATCAGATACTTCAAAGGATCCACTTTTGATATGAGATGGACCTCATGCGCCAAGACGTAGTGTCTGAGCTTCGTTATTGCGACGACCAGCACTAAGCAGTGTTTTTCGACGGGGAGTAGTTGCTTTCTGCCCTAGGAGAACTTGACTTAGATAGTATAGAGCTCTCTCCTTTCTTTGATCGTTCTCTTGTTCCCATAGCATGCCTAAAGAATCTTAAAGGGCCGTTGTATATAGGATAAATGGCTTTCCCTTAACCAGAGTGGCCAATACCAGCGGATTTTGCGGGTATTGATTGATTTCGTTCAGTGCATTTTGGCATTTCTGAACCCAGGCGAACGGGGTCCCCTTCTTCGTCAGATGGCTATAGGGACGACATTTTCTGGAGAGGTTGACTATGAACCGCCGGATGTATGTAAGCTTTCCTTGGAGAGATCGCAATTGTTTGAGGGTTCTTGACGAGGGCATTTCCATACTTGCCTTGATCTTTGAGGAATCAATTTTGATACCTCAATGGCGGACAATGAAGCCCAGGAATTTGCCTGAAGAGACTCCAAACGCGCACTTTAGAGGGTTCATCTTCAGATTATACTTCCGAAAACGCTCGAACACGATCTTTAGATGTCCCCATTGTTTCTCATGAGATTTACTTTTAACCACAAGGTCGTCGATATAGCATTCGACGATATTGTGTATGAGGTCATCGAATATCTTCGTCATGGCCCATTGGTACGTAGCTCCGGCGTTCTTCAAACCGAAAGGCATTACCTTGTAGCAGAATACGCCCAACAGAGTCTGGAAGGCGGTATGCTTTTGGTCTCCAGGATCCATCTTTATTTGGTTGTATCCTGAAGATCCATCCATGAAGGAGAAAACTTCGTGGGTGGATGTGTTATCGATCATCAGCTCGGTAACAGGGGCTGGGAAGTCCTCTTTCGGGCATGCCTTATCGAGGTCCCGAAAGTCCACGCAAATGCGAACCGTCCCATTTTTCTTCATCACCGGAACGATGTTAGCGATCCAGTCGGGATATTGAACTTCTTGGATGAAGCCGGAGTCGATTAATTTCTTGACTTCGGCGTTGATAATCATCTCGAGTTCAAACCGCATCCTTCTTGGTGCCTTCTTGACTGGTTTCATCTCTGGCAATATGGCTAGCTTGTGCACCACTACCTCTGGATATAAATCCGGCATTTCGGAGTAGTTCCAAACGAAGCAGTTTTTGTACTGCATAAACACATCTTTTAACGTGGCTACTTGTTTTTCGGACAGCAACTCACTGACAAACGCCGGCCTCAGATTTTCATCCATTCCTAAGTTGATTTTTCTTAGGTTGTCTGCTGTGGTGTGTATCCCATCCTCCAGCTCTTTTGGTGCCGGTGGGAATTCTGAGATCTCCTCGTCATCGTCTTCATTTGTGAAGCATCCGAAAAGGTCAATCATATTCTTGTCCCCTCCCTCTCTTGAAAGCGTTATCATATGACAAGTATGAATCCGCTTTTATTTTCGCGGCCGAGCTGGTCCCAACCTAATGGTATGTCTTCTTTGGCTCGTGCTTTTGCGGCGGATCTATCCTCCAATTATCGGATAACATAAACATGCCTTATTGATATTGGTCCTCCACCCAGTTCTTGAACGTGAAACAGTCTTCAAGGAGGTGACCTATTGCTCGGTGATGGTAGCAATAATCCGGGTGATGAACTTCATTTATCTGTTCAGGATGCCGAGATTCTAGAAGCGTCATCATTTGGTTTTTCATGACAACGCTGAAGATCTTCCCTGTCTTGTCCCGAGGGAATGAATATTTCTGACCCATCTTCTTTATGACGGACGGGCTAAGAGCGAACTTTTCTCGCTTAGAAGGCGTCTTAGACTTGCTTTGTTGTCCTTGAGCGTTGCTTGCAATTTTCGCCTTATTCTCGTCTCCGCTTCAGGAGTACACAGTGGGTTGTGGATGGAGAGTATCATGATCGACTTCTTCCACTGATTGCTGACTAAGACGCTGCGTGTATTGGCCATTTCAATAATAGCCATCTCGCGACTGTGGTTGTCTCAGCTGGCTTAACAAGCTTCTTTTATTATCTTGTCAATTTGCTATTCGAGCGACAGACTTAAATTTCTTCGAGAGAGACTTTTCTCTTGTTCGACAATAACAATATGGCTGCTTGGAGAAACATTTTCTTCTCCATTCGAGCAGTTTATGGCGTGGCAGCTGTAGATTTGCTCCCGCTTCTTGGACTGAACATATCCCAGCCCAGTTGTGTCCATCTTCCCGTTGAGCTTCTTTTGTTGAGTCCCGGAGATATCCCAAATCTTTTTGAAGAATTGGTCTTACCGAACCGTTTGTTCGAAAGACACACCTTGGTGTTTTAACAGCTCTTTTAATCCCTCTGCATAATATCTTAGCATACGAATGGGCTGGAACTTGTCAAGAGTGGGGTTGACACCATGCCAGACTTCTTTTTCCACCTTAGTCTTCATAGATTTGTAGAAGAGAATCACCTTTTCACTTTTTCGTCTTAGAGACACGTATGAAGTTTTTAGCTCCTGCACGCTATATTTATTGACCGCGTCAAGTTCCCTGTAGTGTTGAGGCTGAGTCATCATAATATGTTGGCTCCGATTCGCTTTGGCAAGAGTCTGCATTGATGCGCGCATGAAGAACACCGCATTAGTCTCGTCATCGGAGTCGCTGCCAAAGACTAAGTAGGGGTCGAGGGTCCGGATTTATTGTTCTCCTTCTGAGGCTTGTAGGGTGTTTTTCGACACCCCATTGAGATAGGAATACTCGCGCGCTTGTCAGGCGCATTACAGATTCCCCTGCCTAGGGTAGGCTGGGGTTTATTAATTGTGGGGATCCGAATCTCCGGCAGCCGCGGACTAAGCTGCCGTTAATTACCCCTCGCCTTTGGAGCGAGAAAACCTCCGATTGACGGGTTAAACTAGTCATGCGAACTCAACGTGCAGTGTTGTGTTTTGAAAAGGTTTTGGATATATCGGGGGCCCTGCAGAGTTTTTACGGGGGTCCCGCTACCCGGATAGCGGGCTAGGGGTCAAGGGGGCTAGCAACCCCTTTGCGGGGTGCGGGGCAGCGCCCCGTTAGAAATTTTTTTCTAACAGGGACAGTGTCGTGGAGTATGTGTGTGTGTGTGTGTAAGGGAAAAGGGCATCCAACGGATGCATGGGAGAAAGCGCTCGGGCGCTAGCGCTAGCGCCTCACGTGCTAGGCACGTGGGCGCTCAGGTGCTAGCGCTTTGAACGCCATGGCACTAGCGCTTTGGGCGCTAGCGCCTCACGTGCTAGGCACGTGGGCGCTCGGGCGCTAGCGGTTTGGACGCCAGAGCACTAGCGCTCTGGGCGCTAGCGCTTTAGGCGCCAACGCTTTGGGCGCCAGCGCTCTGGGCGCTAGCGCCTCACGTGCCAGGCACGTAGGCGCTCGGAAGGCAAAAGGGACTTCGTCCCTGCAATGGGAGTTTTACTCTCAGAAAGGAACACTTATTATTTTGTGTGTGTGTGTGTGTGTGTGTGTGTGTGTGTGTGTGTATATATGAGGAGTTAAACTCCTAGGATATTTTGAAGCTGATGAAGGGGGCTTCTTCTCTTGAGCCCTGGATCTTCCCCAAAGTGGGGTTTTTGGAGATGAGTCTCCTTCTTCCTATCGTTTGGCCGGATCTTGGAGAAAGGGGGTGAGATTTAAAAATCTCCCCCTTCTGAGATCTAATGGAAGATCCAAGCTCCCTTTTATGGGTTTCGTGGTGAAAAACTATTTTGTTTTGGAAAAAAAAGAGTAAAACTCTTGATTTGATTCAAAAAGAGAAGAAGGTTTTTAGAACCTTGAGGAAAGAGAAGATCACAGATCTTGATTCTTTTGGAGAGAGAAAAAGTTGTTGATATATTTTCATTATCTTTACCTTTACAAGCTATACACTTTACATATAGCCCCTTGGGCTTTACAAAAATGGCATTTTGCCTATCCCATGGCTCATGTGCCATTTCTTTTTGCACATAAGCCATGGGCTTTACAAAAAATTGGCTTTTATGCCCATTTTCTTACATTTATTCATAAAATAAAATAAATACAACAAATTTTTTATTTTGGCATAAGGGAAGGCCGGCCGCTTCATGTTCGGGCTCGACTCGGGCATGGGCCCACTTGGCTTAGGGTTGACCTTGACTTTGACTTGGTCAACCGGGGTGTAATTTTCGACCCTAACAAAGTGCCCCCCATCAATGAATGCACACCGCATGCATGAGTTGTGTGTACGAAATTGATGGATCTTGAGGTTGGACTTCGAGGTGGAACATCATTCCAGGGGAGGAGCATCATCCGGTTTGCAGAGCATAATTCCAAGGTCGGAGCATCATTTCGAAGAGTCGGAGCATAATTCCGAAGAGTGGAGGGATGATTCCAAAGATCGGAGCATCACTTCGAAGAGCGGAGCATGATTCCAAGGATCGGAGCATCATTCCGAAAAGCGGAGCATGATTCCAGGGATCGGAGCATGATTCCAAGGATCGGAGCATAATTCCGAGGATTGGAGTGGCAGACATTCTGACCGAAGCATAATTTCGATGCAGAGGTTGATTCCCAGACAAAGCGTAATTCCGACAGGGAAAGAAGATACTCCAAGGCGAAGCATGATTTCGACACGGGGTACATTCTGAGACGAAGCATGATTTCGACGCAGAGCTTGTTAGTCGACTTGATTCCGAGGCGGACCTTAATTCCGACGGGTTGGTCGTTGGTTGATTCCGAGCCGAAGCATAATTCCGACAGGGAAAGCAGGTACACCGAGGCGAAGATTGATTTTGACGCGGGGTACACTTTGAGACGAAGCATGATTCCGACGCAGAGCTGGTTGGTTGATTTGATTCCGAGGCGGAGCATAATTCCGGCAGGGAAGGTAGATATCCCGAGGCGAAGCATGATTTCGACACGAGCTAAATTCTGGGACGGAGCATGATTCCGCCGCAGAGGTTGTTGGTTTGATTTGATTTAGGTTGACATCAGCATCGCTACACTGGAATATGGTACCAGGAGCGAATCATCATCAGTCATGAGAGGATTTGGGAATTTTTGTTTTTGTTTGGCATCTGCATTGCTGCACTGGAATAATGCCAGGAGCAACTCATCATTTGCCCCGAGAGGATTTGGGAATTGATGGTTTAGGAGGCAGGTTTAAATCCCTATCACCTAACGCTTTTCAACTTTATGGGTCGTAAGGGTCCCATAAAAGCATTTTCTCCATACGAGTCGAAAGGATCTTGTAGGTGTATTTTCTCCTTAGGAGTCGTGGGGACTCTTAAGTGTGTTGCTCCTTTGTGAGACGTAAGGATCTCACGCGGGAATTTTCTCCTCACAAAGTCGAGAGGACTTTGCGAGTGCATTTCATCTCTTTTTCACGAGTTTGCGCCTGTTGGGGTAAAAATTTACACCCCTGTTGACCGAGTCAAAGTCAAGGTCAACCCCCAAGCTAGGTGGGCCCAAGCCCAAGTCAAGTGGGCCCATGCCCCGGTCGAGCCCGAACATGAAGCGGCCGGCCTCCCCCCATGCCAAGATAAAAATTTTGTAATAAATAATTTTGTTGTATTTCTTTTATTTTATTTTCGGATAAATGTAAGAAAAATAGGCATAAAGCCAAATTTTTGTAAAGCCCATGGCTTGTGTGCAAAAAGAAATGGCACATGAGCCATGAGATAGGCAAATGCCATTTTGTGAAGCCCAAGGGGCTATGTGTAAAATGTATAGCCTATAAAGGCAAAGATAATGAAATATCTCAACAACTTTTTCCCTCTCCAAAAAAGTTTCAGATCTGAGATCTTTCTTCCTTCTTCAAGGTTCGAAAACCTTCTTCTTTCTTTTGAATTAAATCAAGAGTTTTACTCTTCCTTTTTCAAAACTAAATAGTTTTCCACCACAAAACCCATTAAGGGGAACTCAGATCTGCCATCAGATCTCAAAAAGAAAAGATTTTTAAATCTCACATCTCTTTATCTCCAAGATCAGGCCAGCAAAGGAAGAAGAAGGACCCATTTCCTTAACCCAAAGCATATTAGGAGTTTAACTCCACCCTATTTTCTCTTTAGAGAATTTCCGGGGCTAAAACCCCCCATTTTCCTCACTGGTGCGCTAGCGCTCGAGCGCAAAGCGCCCACGTGCCGACACGTGGCGCGCTTGCGCTCGAGCGCAAAGCGCCCGCATGCCGACACGTGGCGCACTTGCGCTCTGCGCTCGAGCGCACAGCGCCCACGTGCCGACACGTGGCGCTCTGCGCTCGAGCGCAAAGCGCCCACGTGCCGACACGTGGCGCGTTGCGCTCCAGCGCTCTGCGCTCGAGCGCAAAGCGCCCACGTGCCGACACGTGGCGCGCTTGCGCTCGAGCGCAAAGCGCCCTCGTGCCGACACGTGGCGCGTTTGTAGGATTCCTAGGCACCCTAATGAGGTCTCACAAGGCATCAAACATGCACAAATCAAATTTTACGGGTGCCTACAAACCCTAATACGGATCGTTTACTAGATATCTAGGCGAAACAAGCAAGTAAACGGAAATGTATCTAAAGGAAAGTGACTACAACCTTTGTAGATCCGGTCCACCACTTCCTAAGCTCCGTGATGATCTCCCTCCGCTGTCCAAATCAAACCCTTGACTCTAGCATTGGCATCATCGAAGAATAGGCGGGCTTGATCGTCGGTTCGATGCCGAAGATGATCTACATCGAAGCATCACAAGAACAAGCTCCAACTTCACCAAGCTTTGAAAACTTGTGAAGTAAACACCCTATACAACTTGGCAAGAGGTAGAGGATGAAGAAATAGGAAGTGGGTAGACTTTAGATTTGGATTTCTCACTCATTTTGGCTATTTGCCATTGATGGTGCAATCTTTCATGAAAAGAAGAAAGATGAAGAAGAAGAAGAAGTTATGATAAGTCTTTATTTAAAAAGGAAAATAAATGAATACTTATCATTTCTTCAACCATGGTTTAGTGTAGAGATTTAACTAAGGTTAGATGAGTGGTTAGGGTTAAAGAAGAGACAAGAATGGTGACTTAGTCAAGGTTTCAAGAAGATTCAACTAAAAACAAAACAAGTCCACCATTTATCTTTCTCTTTATCATTTTCTTTTTCCAAAATAAATAAAAGGAATAAATAAATGATTAAGTAAAAGAAATGATACCCTAACCACTAACTAACCATGGTTTAATACTTTACACAAAACCAAACTAGAATGCATCATCAAATATGATACAATCATGTGCACAAAATATATCACATATACAATGTGCAATACAAGTGAGTAAATCCATTTAAAGTGAACCAATACTAGTTAATGCAAAGTAATATATCAAATATATAATTATACATTAAATCATCAAATCAACATTTGATTCAATGATCCGGTCATGTCGCATATAACCGGCTAGTGTCCAACGTATCGGCTTATCGAATCAATCCTTGATTCGATAACTAGGTTATATCGCATATAACCAATCGATACATTCGTCGCGAGAATAGAATACGGTATCACATACACGAATTATTCTCGGTCCCGCACATATCTCATATGCGCTCCTATTTCGTTTCGCTTGAACCAGGAAACCTCTGTGTAGGACTCTAAAGACTCGTCAATACGCCGGCAGCAGATGATGATCTTATCAAACACCCACAAGCCGCAAGCGGTCTGCTAAACGTAACGGCCACCCGGGTATTGAGCGATCAGAAGATCGACGAGCAAGCCCGCTCACACTCCTGTGAATCCAACCAGTAACACTTACCGTACAGTCCGGTCTGTTCGTCTAATATGTCGCATATCTCGCCTAGGGGTGGTAAACGTCATACCCCAATAGCTTGATAAGTCATGCCGACGTGAAGTCCATGACATGTGTGAAACTACTGATAACTCTTACCAGTATATCACTGCAACCCTCGCCAGGGATTTCCTGTTATGGCCAGTCGAGCATAGCGCAACATCAACCCCCAATACCGGGAGAGACGAATCCCCTCCTATCGCTCATTGCCTCCATGTGAATCGGGACTGTACCCAAAAACCACCTGTTTGCACGACTCAGTGGAGCCGTGGTAGGGTGGAAATCAAAGCACAGTGGGAGACACACAAGACTCTATGACGATCTCGGGTCAACAGACTAAGTTGTACCAATGTCACCAGAGAACTGCCATCTGACGTGAGGTATAATACCATCTGGGAGTTCTCGGCGAGTCCGTTCAGTGTACCCAGTCTCCACTGAGCACCCGCATACCATCTCCGATGTCAAACACCAATGGATATGGGATCATCCATCGCCCATCGCATGGGTCGAGAAGATATACGCTAGTCTACTCTGGAATATCGATGCCCCGTCTCGATATTCCCTCGACTAGGAACAATGAAGGATGTACTCATTGACTACCCAGGCCCCACTAGTATGATCTGCATCACAGTCCTGGAAGTCGGGTACACATCCTAAGGGCTTTATCAACATGTAATCAGAGAGACAGAAAGTATACATGTTAAGATAAAGAGCAACCAGATAGCGTACTATCATGTCGAGCAAGAAAGTCCTATCTATATATGTCCCAGCATCCACTACAATATACATCCAATGTACAGTAATGGCCTCTAGGGCATACATATAACTAACAATCTCCCACTTGCACTAGGGCCATCTGTAGCAGTGGTCGCAGTATCTAATACTCAACCATCCCATATGAGTCTCTCTCTGGGAAAAGGCCTTCGTGAGTGGATCCGCCGTGTTGTCCTCTGAGTCTTCTCTCCTAACCTCGATCACCCTGGAGATCAACTATCTCCATGATCAGGTGATGCTGCCTCAGAATTTGTCTGGGTCACTGATGGGAACAGGGTTCCAGGGCCAAAGCCACACTTCCATTGTCATACAATGGCAGGAACCTAGTTCATCTTATGAACCAATATACACCCAAACTTTCTCTTTGGTAGTATCTTCAATAGCGATGTTACCAGCCTTTATCGTCTAGTTTGCCACGGTATCTAGCTTGGAACTCTTCCAACACACCGTCCCTTTACTAAGGGTAAAGACAGTGCCTGTGACTGACATTCAGTCGTTTTTATCACCCTGGAACACTTCCAGTGATTCTCCCCAGGATCGATTGATACAATCTCACTATACCTAGTGAGAACCCTAATATCCCTTTAGATCTATCTCATAGGTCCAAATCTCAGGATTTAGGAGGTATCATCTTTATCCTATTTGGAGAATCCTTGTGATAATAGGAGATTGATCGATCGTAGTATAGGAAACTCTTTTCCTATCAAGAGTATGTTGTCTATGTACAATACGAAGATGACCACCTTACTCTCTACTACCCTTTCGTATATACAAGGTTCGTCTACCATTTTGATGAAGTCAAACACTTTGACTATCACATAAAAACAGACGTTCCAACTCCGCGATGCCTGCTTCATTATGTAAAGCAACTTGCACACGTTTCCGCTGCTCCCACTGTTTACAAAGACCTCTGGCTGTGTTCTTATAGACGTTCTCTTCTAAATCAGTATTTAGAAAAGCAGTCATGGCACCCAACCGCCAGATATCATAGTCATGGTATGTAGCCGTGGTAAGTAGGATCTGGATAGACTTAAGCATAGCTACTGGAAAAAGGTTTCATCATTATCCACGCCTGGTCGATGACGAAAACCTTTAACAAGTCTAGCTTTGAAAGTCTCAACTTTTCCATCTACACCAAGTAATCTTCTCAAGATATACTTGCTCCTGATGGGGATTTAACCCTTCAGATATAGAAGCTAAAGTCCATACTTTGCTGGTGTACATGGATTCCATCTCAGATCGCTAAGCATCCAGCCATTCTTACAGAGTCCCTACTCTCGATGGCCTGCTCGAAACTAGTTGGGTCATCATCTCATGATGCAATCCTTGCTCCCACTGCCATCGAGAAACCGAGGTATCTCTCAGGCGGATGAGGAACCCTACTAGATCGGCGGAGAGGCTGAGGTTCGTCGGGAACTATAGAATCTTATGGTTCTGTCAAATCATCAACTGCAGTTTTGTATAGCTGGAACCTTTCCAGTTCTACAGAACTGATCCTGCCTCGATCTTGTCCGGATTTTGCTTTAAACATAGGCCGGACAACCCCAAATCTTAACTCGCTTAAGAGATGGGTTCTTCCCATACCATATCTCATATGGAGTGGTAGGCACTGATTTGATTCAAACCTAATTCAATAGGTATGCAGCTTCTCAAGTGCATAACCCCAAAAGGAAATAGGTAACTCAGTAATACTCATCATAGAGCACACCATATCTAATATTGTGCAATTGCTCCGCCCTGATACACCGTTGTGCTGTGGTGTATTCAGAGGAGTAATACTGAGAGAGAATCTCATTCTCCTTTAGAATAGTCCAGGAATTCTATGCACAAGTATTCTCCTCCCTGATCTCATCATAGGACATAATACTTATACCCGTATTTTGGTTCTCTACTTCTAACTTATATTCTGTGAATATCTCAAAAGGTTCGGACTTATGTTTCAACAGGAACATATGACTGAATCTTGAGAGATTATCAGAGAACGTAATGAAGTATAAAGAACCAGTCCTGGCATGTGTAGACAGGAGACATTACATACATCATAATGTATCAGTCCCAAGAGTTTACTAACTCTTTCTCTGTTTCCAATAAACAGAGCTATGGTCATCTTATCTTTATGACATGACTGGCAAGTTTCACAAGATGTAAATTCAAACTGATTTAAATATGCATCTAAAATGTAACTTCAGCCAGTCGGGTCGCATTGATATGACCTAGTCTACAATGCCTGAAGAATGATTCGTTCATTTCTGAACTCTTCCTCTTGTGTGTGTTCTGTATACGAGGAACTGTAGTTTGATTTAGAACGTCAATGCTTTTAGATAACGTGCCTGAACCGATCAACTTTTGATATAGGAAATGTTCAAAACATTATCCATCAATACAAAATTATATCCTTCTTTACTAATAAAGAGACTGATATGATTTTGTATATCAGGTTCGGTATCTAATAGCATTTGTTCAGAATCAATGTACTGGTAATACAGGGTGACAGTGACCAACAGACTTGGCTGCAACACTTGCCCCGGTTTCTGTCTCATGAAACTTATCACCCGTTCTCAGTTTTTCTACCTTTTTGTAGCCCTATGTAACAGCTTACATATCTGGGATCCTGATCCGGTATCATATTCCCAAGATACAGAGGATACTGAGAAACAGTTCTGTTTAACGAACACACCCGAAGAAGATGCATCATATGCACTTTCTTCGTTTGGGCGGCATAGGAATTCTGATATTCCCCTATTTCCTGCTCTGTCTTATAACAATTATAAGTTGGAGCGGGACCAACGTTCCCCAGCTCAGTATAACAAGCGGGTTCGGTCAAAATTCCGTTTTATTATCTTGATTAAGGCGTGATATGGTCGCTACCAGGAGAGAGAGAGAGAAGAAAATACTCAGCGTGCGCTCTTGCAAGATCAGACCGGTTATATATTTTATCTAATCAGGATGGCTCCCACTGTTTTTATCAAATCTTCCTTCAAACCCTAAAAGGAAAGACTAGCCGGGATTAATTACACTCTACAAGTTCGCCAATCTTTCAGCCAGGCCAGTGTCGGTACTTTGAGGGAGGTTTCCCGTACTTTCGCACGGACCTAATTACAGTAAACCTCATTTTCCCAAAGGCGTAGCCCCGTTGACACCTTTCTAGACACCTACTTGATCGGCTAATTGCAAAGTGCAAAACTCTCCCAGGAGTAACAATTACTAGCAGTGGGTATCGGGATCCAACTATCATATAGAAGGTATGCAATCTCATTGCAAATTTCAACACTTGAAACTCCCGATAAAGGTTTTTACCCCTAGCACCTATGACCTTAACTATGGTCAACAAATCACAAGTACTAGTCAAGTTCTACCCGTCATTTCATGATTAATTAGACCCACCCACATGACCCTTAACTAGGTCAACAAAGTCACGCGACTGTCCTAACTAATCGCATCATATGCGGTGTAGGAAGACATCACTTAGCTACCGTATACTGTGCCTTGACTATGGTCAACAAACACAGCACGAATACTAAGTACTCTACTTCCTAAAATGACGGAGGGTTGCGAATGGTTTTTAAGAAAACCTTTAACGCTTTTAACTTGATCTCGTCGCGGAATCAAATGGTTTTTAAATGGAATGTTTTTGAGGCTTTTCTAGTTTTGCTAAAGGGGCCACTCCCGGTGAAGGGATCGTCGGCCCTTTCCTCGTCGAATGAGGTGCGGGATATATCATATATATCACTGTGCAAAGCAGAAACTATAGAAGCTTTCAAAAGACAAACCGAGTGATGTAGCATCTGCCAGTTATTGCTAAAGGAGTCACTCCCGGTGAAGGGATCTCGGTCCTTTCCCTATCGAATAAGGTGCAGGATGTTCTACAAAGAACACCGCGATGCAAAGCAAGAACTGTAGCTACCTGTTTTATTTTGAAATTCGATTCCACAACATCAATTAGGTTTATTTTCTTTCATTAATCTCATTAATGAATATCCCATCATTTAAGTCCACCTAATCATCACAGATAAATATAACGTACGCTTATGCCATCCGCATTCGCCTCGATGTCCCGTCTGCACCGTTAGGTTAGGTAACTAACGGCAGAGCGAGGCAGGGCTAGCGCGGGTGTAAAACATAAGCAACGTCTATATAATATATCATATATACTATATATACTAAATCTATCTGAACAGAGCACAGAACATCGCATGATCACATCACAGATAACGCAGCAGAAAGAATCATATGAAATATTGGATATACTAGGACGTCCGTGTTTTCAATACGAGCCAGTATAAAACACGGATTCCACGGTCGTGATGAATAGCCAATCCCACACCCCTAGACCCCTACGAGAGCGGCAAGCAACCCTACCAATTCTAGGGTTAGGAGACCCGGACTCGACTCCTCGAGTTGGTCTCCCACTGGACCCCAGAACCCGGTTACTTGTGCTCCCCTCCTTGGGTCTATCCTAGTGCAGAAAAGTAAATAATATACATCAACGGTGACAACTTCCGCAACCTGGAAGTGCCCCAATAAAAGAATATTACATACAAGTTTTTTACATGAATGAAAATGAAAAAACACTCATCTCACATAAAAACCCCCCGGCTATTCAAACACGACGATCCAATATAACATATCCAGCAACACATAACATCACATGTCATCAAACGTAAGTAAATATGCGCATCCCAATTGTCGTTGACATATAGCAACGAAACCGGCGACATCACATATTACACTTACGGTCACAGAAAAGAAAGTGTAAAACTACAACAGTTGGAATCCGCAACCACCTCAGACATCGCATGCCTGACCAAATGAATTCTTTAGACATCGCATGCCTAACAATTATAAACCCCGCATTTTAGTCTCATTATCGAAAACTCTTTTCAATATCAAGTCGGGCAATTCAACAGGATTCCCGACATTCTGATCGAATGCTCGTCGCAAACTTCAGTAGACGGCCGCACCCCCAATGCCGTCGACAAAGTGCACCAAGGCGGAACACCGCTACCGCGAGCACCCGAACGGATGCTTTCGGCGACGGGGTTCTCCTACAGTCACTTGGTCGGGGCTATGGAGTGAGGTTGTCTATTAAGTTTACCCGGCGAGTATCCGCGTACGCTACGTGATTGCGACGGACTTTTGATCACATCAAAATTCCGTGGCAACCGATCAAATGAGACTAAACTGCTATGTTTATAATATTCATTCCGTTATCTCATAACTATTTGTGAATTCCAATTATTGTATCAAATTCTGGATAAATAGAAAATGCTAAACTTTTCGATCGAACAATCGAACACCCAAGTTTTCCCGATACAGCTCAACACATGAAATAAGTCTAACAACATTCAGTTCGTGCCTCAGTACCAACGGTCCAGCCGTAGAAGGGTTAAGCCAACGCCTCACATGTGGCACGCCGTACTGCCCCAAACCCTAAGGTTCAAAGGGCAGTTCAAGACGGTCACATAATCGAGTTAAGGTTTGTTGTCTTCTAGAGGGTCCATCGCGTTACTTGCACTACTTAGAACGTCGTTAAACTACGGAAAAATCCAACACTTGGAAATTTCCCGATAGGGGAAAAATTGGGTATTTATATCCGGTCGAACTTATTAACATATTCGAAAAATTATCCGGAAAGCCACACTGACAAAATTAGACAATCCGATCGATACACTAAGTTCCCAATACAACCCAGAAAATAAAACTCTGGAATAAATATTAAAATATCCCCAGGAAAACCAGCACTAAAAACTAGGAGTTACTGTGAAAAAGAAAAATGCTGATGTGACTAGTCGGCCGCGGCTCGTGCCGCGGTTCCGCCGCGCATTAGAGGAATCGTGATCTCGAATTTCACAGTAATTCTTAGGAATACGTGCAGATTTCTATGCATATTTTTAATTCACAAAAATCCACGAATTTCAAAAAAGTCCAAAGAGCATATTAAAATCGGGGTTTCGGGTCGATCGGACTTCTAATTCCGTCTAGACTTCGCCTAAGGCTCTAGCTAGGCTCTGATACCACTGTAGGATTCCTAGGCACCCTAATGAGGTCTCACAAGACATCAAACATGCACAAATCAAATTTTACGGGTGCCTACAAACCCTAATACAGATCGTTTACTAGATATCTAGGCGAAACAAGCAAGTAAACGGAAATGTATCTAAAGGAAAGTGACTACAACCTTTGTAGATCCGGTCCACCACTTCCTAAGCTCCGCGATGATCTCCCTCCGCTGTCCAAATCAAACCCTTGACTCTAGCATTGGCATCATCGAAGAATAGGCGGGCTTGATCGTCGGTTCGATGCCGAAGATGATCTACATCGAAGCATCACAAGAACAAGCTCCAACTTCACCAAGCTTTGAAAACTTGTGAAGTAAACACCCTATACAACTTGGCAAGAGGTAGATGATGAAGAAATAGGAAGTGGGTAGACTTTAGATTTGGATTTCTCACTCATTTTGGCTATTTGCCATTGATGGTGCAATCTTTCATGAAAAGAAGAAAGATGAAGAAGAAGAAGAAGATATGATAAGTCTTTATTTAAAAAGGAAAATAAATGAATACTTATCATTTCATCAACCATGGTTTAGTGTACAGATTTAACTAAGGTTAGATGAGTGGTTAGGGTTAAAGAAGAGACAAGAATGGTGACTTAGTCAAGGTTTCAAGAAGATTCAACTAAAAACAAAACAAGTCCACCATTTATCTTTCTCTTTATCATTTTCTTTTTCCAAAATAAATAAAAGGAATAAATAAATGATTAAGTAAAAGAAATGATACCCTAACCACTAACTAACCATGGTTTAATACTTTACACAAAACCAAACTAGAATGCATCATCAAATATGATACAATCATGTGCACAAAATATATCACATATACAATGTGCAATACAAGTGAGTAAATCCATTTAAAGTGAACCAATACTAGTTAATGCAAAGTAATATATCAAATATATAATTATACATTAAATCATCAAATCAACATTTGATTCAATGATCCGGTCATGTCGCATATAACCGGCTAGTGTCCAACGTATCGGCTTATCGAATCAATCCTTGATTCGATAACTAGGTTATATCGCATATAACCAATCGATACATTCGTCGCGAGAATAGAATACGGTATCACATACACGAATTATTCTCGGTCCCGCACATATCTCATATGCGCTCCTATTTCGTTTCGCTTGAACCAGGAAACCTCTGTGTAGGACTCTAAAGACTCGTCAATACGCCGGCAGCAGATGATGATCATATCAAACACCCACAAGCCGCAAGCGGTCTGCTAAACGTAACGGCCACCCGGGTATTGAGCGATCAGAAGATCGACGAGCAAGCCCGCTCACACTCCTGTGAATCCAACCAGTAACACTTACCGTACAGTCCGGTCTGTTCGTCTAATATGTCGCATATCTCGCCTAGGGGTGGTAAACGTCAGACCCCAATAGCTTGATAAGTCATGCCGACGTGAAGTCCATGACATGTGTGAAACTACTGATAACTCTTACCAGTATATCACTGCAACCCTGGCCAGGGATTTCCTGTTATGGCCAGACGAGCATAGCGCAACATCAACCCCCAATACCGGGAGAGACGAATCCCCTCCTATCGCTCATTGCCTCCATGTGAATCGGGACTGTACCCAAAAAGCACCTGTTTGCACGACTCAGTGGAGCCGTGGTAGGGTGGAAATCAAAGCACAGTGGGAGACACACAAGACTCTATGACGATCTCGGGTCAACAGACTAAGTTGTACCAGTGTCACCAGAGAACTGCCATCTGACGTGAGGTATAATACCATCTGGGAGTTCTCGGCGAGTCCGTTCAGTGTACCCAGTCTCCACTGAGCACCCGCATACCATCTCCGATGTCAAACACCAATGGATATGGGATCATCCATCGCCCATCGCATGGGTCGAGAAGATATACGCTAGTCTACTCTGGAATATCGATGCCCCGTCTCGATATTCCCTCGACTAGGAACAATGAAGGATGTACTCATTGACTACCCAGGCCCCACTAGTATGATCTGCATCACAGTCCTGGAAGTCGGGTACACATCCTAAGGGCTTTATCAACATGTAATCAGAGAGACAGAAAGTATACATGTTAAGATAAAGAGCAACCAGATAGCGTACTATCATGTCGAGCAAGAAAGTCCTATCTATATATGTCCCAGCATCCACTACAATATACATCCAATGTACAGTAATGGCCTCTAGGGCATACATATAACTAACAGCGTTGCGCTCTGCGCTCCAGCGCAAAGCGCTCCAGCGCAAAGCGCCCACGTGCCGACACGTGGCGCGCTTGCGCCCAGGCGCTGGCCCCACGCCTCCTTTGGATGTCTTTTTCCCCTTTATTTATATATACATGTATATATATATACCTTTGTATACAAATGTACGCATGCACATACTCCACGACACTGTCCCTATTAGAAAAAATTTTCTAACGGGGCGCTGCCCCGCACCCCGCAAGGGGGCTGCTAGCCCCCTTGACCCCCAGCCCGCTACCCTGGTAGCGGGACCCCCGTAAAAACTCTGCGTGGCTCCCGATATACCCAAAACCCCCCTTTCAAAACAAAACACACGTACACTGCACATTGAGTTCGCATGACCATTTTAACTCGTTAATCGGAGGTTCCCTCGCCCCAAAGGCGAGGGGTAATTAACGGCAGCTTAGTCCGCGGCTGCCGGAGATTCGGATCCCCACAATCATTAAACCCCGGCCTACCCTAGGCAGGGGGAATCTGTAGTACGCCTGACTAGCGTGCGCGTATTCCCATCTCAATGGGGTGACGAAAAACACCCTACAGATTCTGGCACGCCCGGTGGGACTAATCTCTCCTCCCATATTTCGGGTTAAGCGTTCATGCGAACTCAATCTATATACATGTCTATATTTATACTAAAATAATGCTTTTTCATGCAGGTCTTCAAGCAATCACTTTCCAACAATGTCTCCAAGGACGATCTCAGCTCTCAACACGACTCCCGTCTCTTACACGATGAGGATAGACTCTAGGACGGTCCTCCCGGCCAGTCTCGGGCGACAATGGGAGGAGCCGCTGCTACCTTTCGGCTCTATTATGTTCATACCAATTGGCGCCATCCCAGCTCCTCAAGCTGCAGCAACAGACAAACCGGTCTCGAAGGGCAGGATACCAAATGTGGTGATCTCGAGGGCGCCCCAACCCAAACGCAAGTCGGTATCTGAACGACTTTCCTTGGCCCCAGCTGGGGGCAAGGCCATCAATACCGACAAAGCAACAAGGCCTCTCGAGCAAGCTCCGGCGGTGCCCTTGACAACTGCTCGATCGGGTATCTTCTCAAGCATCCCCATCACTCGGCCTATGGCGGCTTCCCGAAGAACAGAAGCCTGCCAAGCGCTTAAGGCAGAGAAGCTGAGGCAGAAGCGGCTCAGATATAGAGCCAACAAAAGGACTAGGGCTCTGGCCATGTTAAAATTTATGAATTTCCAAAGCCCGGACCGCTCCGCGAAACCAGCTGCCAGTGATGAAAGAATGGCTGAATGTGTTATCCATACTGTCTACATGGCCGGACATGGAGAAACGAACCCTCCTCTTCTTCACAGCCATGGTGATGATATGGTTGACGCTACCCAGCATCGGCTCGATCTAAATGATGAAGAGCCCGCTCAGACCGATAAGCCAGAGGAGCCCGTGGTTCCTACGGAATTGAGCTCAGGCAGTAAAGATTATCCGGTTGTCATAGCCGGAGCTACAGAACAAGCATTATTTCAATGGCTTCAAAGGCAATTTCAGGACAGTGATGAGAAGATTGCTGAGGTCTATTCCAAAGTCGACGAGCTGGCAAACGTCGTGGCAGATCTCGCGACCCAAGTCGCCCGATTGCAATTACAACAGAATCAAATTTTGGCTCATGAGCCAGGGATTGATACCCGGAGGCAGCCAACTGATATCCCTTTCAACCTAAAAGCGGAGCGCCTTCGTGAAAAACGGCCGCAATCAGCCTCCAGTCCCTCCGATACATACACCGGGGGGGAATCGCCTCTGAAAGAGAAGCTGGAAAAGGTCTATTCCTTCAAAAGGGAAAAAGTCCACAAGATATTCAAGGACGCCCTAAGAAACGGTCTACAACTGCCGGAATCAAAGAGACCGCAAGAAGCGAATATGACCGACGACCCAGAATATTGCCCCTATCACAGGGTGATAGGTCATGCCATTGAGGACTGCTTCGTCTTCAAAGATTGGCTCGAAAGGCAATACAAGACGGGAGAGATAGAACTGTCTAAAGGCGCGTTAGCAAACAGTCAAGCTACGACCGCCGATTTCATGCAAATGGAGACCGAAGCCTTTCGGGAACCTGATCCTCCTAGACATGTGCCATTATCTGAAAAGGGAGAACCAAAGACCGATTGGCCTCGAGGACCAGCATCAGTAAAGGCACCTACTCCAATGGAGAGAAAGAAGAAGGTATACTCCTTCAGGAGGGATGAAGTCCGCAAAATATTCATGGACGCCCTGAACAACGGTCTGCAACTGCCCGTTCCAAAGAGGCCACAGGAAATGAACATGACCGGCAATCCCATATACTGCCCATATCATAGAGTGGTGGGTCATACCATCGAAGACTGCTATATTTTCAAAGATTGGGCAGAGGACCAATATAAGCTTGGAAAAACCTCACAATCCTCGGATGTATCGGCAAGCCACAGAGCTAGGTCATCAACACAGCTCTGCCAAGATCAAAGTTCAAGGAGCTGGGATAAGCAAAAAAGACCACCATGTCATTAAACTGGGAACAATCGACCTCTAAGTCGTTAAACTGGGAATGTAAAAATATATGTATACATATATATGTAAATAAACAAAAAATGTGTAAAAAAAAAATAATAATAAAGAAAAGCCGAAATGATGGGGCAACTCGCAATAAAAATCAGCGAGTAAAAATAAAAATGAAAATAAAGCCGAAATGATGGGGCAACCGCGAATAAATAGCCGAAATGATAGGGCAATCGCGACCTTCGCGATAAGAAAAGCTGAAATGATAGAGCAATCGCGGTAAAACAAAAGCAAAGAAAAAAACAACAAAACAAAGCAATGGCGAATGATGAGTTGCTCCTGGTACCATATTCCAGTGCAGCGATGCAGAAGCCAACAAAAAATCCATTTTTTTTTCAAAATTCTTCCGGCCCTACGGCCGGTCCCCAAATTGACTGCCGTATACAATCCACGGGCTCAAATAATTCTCATCATACCCATGCCCCACCATAATCACCAGTTACGCGGCTGGTCTCCGCCTTTGGAGTTATGCTCCATTGAGAAGACCAACTCATGTGTCCTCAGGATACATGAGGAGAACAAACCTTTGTGGGATCCCTGCGACTCACAAAGGAAAAACACGCTTAGGAGTCCTCACGACTCCTAAGGAGAAAATACACCTGCTGGATCCTCACGACTCGCGGGGAGAAAATGCTTTTATGGGACCCTTGTAAGTCGATGTACTAGAACTTGTGGGGAGGCGGAATTTTCAAAAAACGATCATGTTTAAAGAACGAACATCGACTAACCGCTTAAATCGAAGCTAAACTACAAATAACCGTACACAAAGAGTTTCATAACTATTGTGTTTAGGGATTATACCTAATGAAACCAGTCCTTCGTCTTTACGATCTCCTTGTTCTCCTCGGCCTTCTCTAGGTAGTAGACGATCCACCCGAGAGCAAAACTCCAAACTAAACCTCTAACTTGAGGTAACTAATCTTCTTGGATTGCTAATCAAAGAAGATATAATGAAATAGAGTGATGGTTATGGATTGATTAGTCTTTCTAATCCTTTGATCTCAACACATGAGGTGTAAGGATTAGGGTTTGAAGATGAGAGCTTGAGGAGAGAGAATGTGTAGATAAATTATGAGATAAGATTGTGAGTATCATAACATATTATGAAGCATTCTCATTAAAGAATAAATGAATAAATGTGATGAATAAGCATGCTTCATAAATGTTAAGTGGTGATTCATTAGCATGAGTCATTAATCATTTATGGTGCAATAATGACAATGATGAATCACTCTCATGACTCACTAATCTTATCCAAAGTATATGCCACCTAAACCTCCTTAGTCACCATCTTCTAGAAGCTTCTCGCGCAATTACGAGAATGCCCCTCCGATCCGTGAAAACACGAAAAAACTTTAGACTGTAAAAATCCAATAACCGGATACCAGTAACTGGCTTAAACCAAAGCCGACTGGTAAAAACTGTCCGAAAGTCGTACGCGCGTAAACGCACGTATGCGTCCGAACCCTTGTCGTAAAACCATACGACCTCTATATCGTTTCGCCTGGAGTAGGAAACTCTCTATGTGGGACTCTAGAGACTCGACTACTACGCTGGCAGTGGGTTTAACCACAGACCGCAAGCGGCACTAGCTGTACGTAACGGTCCCCAGGTAGTTGTCGATAAGAAGGC
Source organism: Agapanthus africanus (assembly GCA_030015575.1). Taxonomy (NCBI): domain Eukaryota; kingdom Viridiplantae; phylum Streptophyta; class Magnoliopsida; order Asparagales; family Amaryllidaceae; genus Agapanthus; species Agapanthus africanus. The sequence continues at coordinate 287,486,926 of JASDDO010000031.1, read as the reverse complement.
CGATGAGGAAACCCATCCGAACTCCTACTGAGTCTGATGTGACAATCTCCATACAGTCCGGTCCGTTCGTCCAAGACTATCGCATATCCTGCCTAGGGGGCGGCAAGCGTCAGTCCCCTAATAGCGGTATAAGTCGTGTCGGAGGGAAGCCCATTACACCCTGAGAAACTACTGGAACCTACCAGCAAATCTCGCTTGCCCTGGCCAGGGACTTTGCGTAATGGCTCTCTGACACAGCGCGATATCAACTCCCAATACCGGGAGGGACGAATCCTGTCTAACCGCCACTGCCTCCAAGTGCTCGGGACTGCACCCAACTGCTACCTGTTTGCACGACTCCTTTGAGCCGTGGTAGGGTAGCAATCTAAGAACAGTGGGACACACTCGAGGCGAAGTAGCAGTGTCAAGTCTGCGGACTACGCTGTACTCATGTCACCTGGGAACTGTTCACTGACGACTGGTATAAAACCAACCAACAGTTCCCTGTGAGTCCTGTCCGGTGTACCCGTAACCCAACGAGCACCTGTATACTATCTCCAGTACGACGTACTGACGGCTGTGGGACAGACCATCTCCCCAACTGGGATGAGAAGCGTACACACTAGTCTACTCCGGAGTATCGATACTCTGTCTCGATAATCCAACGACCAGGGACCTGAATAAGGATGTGCTTGTAGACTACCCAGCCCCCACTAGTGTGACTGCCATCACAACGCTGGTAGTCAAGCAAGATCCTAAGAGCTCTATCAATACGTATACTCACATATTAAGATAGAAAAACCAAGTAGCATACTACCATGTTTAGCAAGACTGTTATATACATGTGAATATCCCAAGCTTCCATTAAGTAATATACAAACTAGTATGATACAGTAATGGCCTTCTAGGGCATAAACACTAACAACCCTCACGGCCCATAAAATTGAAAAGCCTTAGGCGATAGGGACCTAAACCCGTCTCCTAAGCCCTCGCTCCGCCAACCAGAGTAGGCAAATGATGAATTGCTCCTGGCACCTCGGCTTCAGTGTTAGCAACGCTGATGCCGGCCCCTACCCCAAAATTCCAAGCTCGACATCAATAGACCCCTAAGTCTTTAAAATGGAAACATATGACCTCTAAGTCGTTAAAATGGAAACAGATGACCTCTAAGTCGTTAAACTGGAAACAGATGACCACCAAGTCTCTAAACTGGAAACAGATGACCACCAAGTCGTTAAACTGGAAACAATCGACCGCTACGTCGTTAAACTGGAAACAGATGACCTCTAAGTCGTTAAACTGGAAACAATCGACCTCCACGTCTTTAAAACTGGAAACAGTAGACCACTACGTCGTTAAACTGGAAACAGATGACCTCTAAGTCGTTAAACTGGAAACAATCGACCTCCACGTCTTTAAAACTGGAAACAGATGACCTCTAAGTCGTTAAACTGGAAACAGTCGACCTCTAAGTCATTAAACTGGGAACGAGGGAAATCCACTCATGTGTCCTTACGATGCATGAGGAGAACAAACCTTCGTGGGATCCTTACGACTCACGAAGGAAAAACACAATTAGGAGTCCCCACGACTCCTAAGGAGAACATACACCAGCGGGATCCTTACGACTCGCAGGGAGAAAATACCTTTATGGGACCCTCACGGCCCATAAAATTGAAAAGTCTTAGGTGGTAGGGATCTAAACCTGTCTCCTAAGCCATCGCTCCCCAGTCCCCAAGTGGCGAATGATGAGTCGCTCCTGGTACCATATTCCAGTGCAGCGATGCAGACGCCAACCAAATTCCAAACCCCATGCACCAAGTGGCGAATGATGAGTCGCTCCTGGTACCATATTCCAGTGCAGCGATGCAGACGCCAACCAAATTCCAAATCCCATACCCCAACGGCGAATGATGAGTCGCTCCTGGTACCATATTCCGGTGTAGCGACGCAGACGCCAACAAAGTCCTGAAATGTTTCTGGCCCTACGGTCTGGATCATACATCCTGCAAAACCGTATACAATCCACGGGCGTAAAACAATCCCAATCCCCCCCAAAAAAAAAGAAAAAGAAAAAAAAAGGAAGAAAAGAACGGTATGTCCACAAGCAAAACAGGCACGGATGAAAACCCGAAAGGGCTCCGTGAGTAAAAACAGCAGGACTGCCGGCGAGTTTGTGAAAACCCGAAAGGGCGCAAACTCGTAAAAAAAAGAGAGGAGGAAATGCACTCGCAAAGTCCTCTCGACTTTGTGAGGAGAAAATTCCCGCGTGAGATCCTTACGACTCACAAAGGAGCAACACACTTGGGAGTCCCCACGACTCCCAAGGAGAAAATGCACTTACTGGATCCTTACGACCCGTAGGGAGAAAATGCTCTGTGAGACCCTTACGGCTCACAAAATTGGAAAGTCTTAGGCGATAGGGACCTAAAACCTGTCTCCTAAGCCATCGCTTCCTGATAAGCAAGCACAAATGATGATTCGCTCCTGGTACCATATTCCAGTGTAGCGATACTGATGCCAAACAAAAAAGATCCCCAAATCCTCTCGGGGCAAATGATGAGTTGCTCCTGGCATTATTCCAGTGCAGCAATGCAGATGCCAAACAAAAAAAACCCATTCCCAAATCATCTCGGGGCAAATGATGAGTTGCTCCTGGCATTATTCCAGTGCAGCAATGCAGATGTCAAACAAAAAAATCCCCAAATCCTCTTGGGGCAAATGATGAGTTGCTCCTGGCATTATTCCAGTGCAGCAATGCATATGCCAAGCAAAAAAAACAATTCCCAAATCCTCTCATGACAAATGATGATTCGCTCCTGGTACCATATTCCAGTGTAGCGATGTTGATGTCAACCCAAATCAAATCAAACCAACCACCCCTACGGCGGAATCATGCTCTGTCCCAGAATCTACCCCGTGTCGAAATCATGCTTCGCCTCGGGATATCTACCTTCCCTGCCGGAGTTATGCTCCGCCTCAGAATCAAATCAACCAGCAAGCTCTGCGTCGGAATTATGCTTCGTCCCAGAATGCACCCCGTGTCGGAATGATGCTTCGCCTCGGTGTACCTGCCATCCCTGTCGAAATTATGCTTCGTCTCGGAAAAAAGTCAACCTGACACTCCGCGCCGGGGAAAAGTCCATCAGCGACACTCCGTGCCGGGGAAAAGTCAACCCGACACTCCGCGCCGGGGAAAAGTCGACCAGCGACACTCCGCGCCGGGGAAAAGTCAACCAGCGACACTCCGTGCCGGGGAAAAGTCGATCAGCGACACTCCGTGCCGGGGAAAAGTCAACCCGACACTCCGCGCCGGGGAAAAGTCCATCAGCGACACTCCGCACCGGGGAAAAGTCCATCAGCGACACTCCGTGCCGGGGAAAAGTCAACCCGACACTCCGTGCCGGGGAAAAGTCAACCAGCGACACTCCGCGCCGGGGAAAAGTCCATCAGCGACACTCCGTGCCGGGGACACGTCGACCAGCGACACTCTGCATCAGGGAAACGTCCAACACAGACACTCCGCATCAGGGAAACGTCAACCAGCCGATACTCCGCCTCGGGGAAATGTCAAGCAGACACTCCGTGCCGGGGGCACATCGACAACAGACACTCCGCCTCGGGGAAACGTCGACCAGCGACACTCCGTGCCGGGGACACGTCTACCAAATCGCTTCGGATCAGAGCGTCGACCGTCTATGTCGCAAATAGGGCAGTGCAGGCTCCCGCAAATTGGGAACCCAAATCGCTCCAGATCAGAGCGTCGACCGTCTATGTCGCAAAAAGGGCAGTGCAGGCTCCCGCAAATTGGGAACCCAAATCGCTTCGTAACAGAGCGTCGACCGTCTATGTCGCAAAAAGAGCAGTGCAGGCTCTCGCAAATTGGGAACCCAAATCGCTCCGGATCAGAGCGTCGACCGTCCATGTCGCAAAAAGGGCAGTGTAGGCTTCCTACAAAGCAGGAACCAGATGGCTCCGGGCCAGGGAAACGTTTACCACGGACACTCCGTCTCGGAGACGCGTTAAGCGTCGACCGTCCATGTCGTAAAAAGAGCAGTGCATCCCAAAAAGTGGGAACCAAAAGCAAGTCGCCTCCACGTGAAAGAAGATCCATCAATTTCATGCACACGACCCACATATGCTGTGTGGATTTATTGATGGGGGGCAATTTGTTGGGGTAAAAATTTACACCCCTGTTGACCGAGTCAAAGTCAAGGTCAACCCCCAAGCTAGGTGGGCCCAAGCCCAAGTCAAGTGGGCCCATGCCCCGGTCGAGCCCGAACATGAAGCGGCCGGCCTCCCCCCATGCCAAGATAAAAATTTTGTAATAAATAATTTTATTGTATTTCTTTTATTTTATTTTCGGATAAATATAAGAAAAATAGGCATAAAGCCAAATTTTTGTAAAGCCCATGGCTTGTGTGCAAAAAGAAATGGCACATGAGCCATGAGATAGGCAAATGCCATTTTGTGAAGCCCAAGGGGCTATGTGTAAAATGTATAGCCTATAAAGGCAAAGATAATGAAATATCTCAACAACTTTTTGCCTCTCCAAAAAAGTTTCAGATCTGAGATCTTTCTTCCTCCTTCAAGATTCCAAAACCTTCTTCTTTCTTTTGAATTAAATCAAGAGTTTTACTCTTCCTTTTTCAAAACTAAATAGTTTTCCACCACAAAACCCATTAAGGGGAACTCAGATCTGCCATCAGATCTCAAAAAGAAAAGATTTTTAAATCTCACATCTCTTTATCTCCAAGATCAGGCCAGCAAAGGAAGAAGAAGGACCCATTTCCTTAACCCAAAGCATATTAGGAGTTTAACTCCACCCTATTTTCTCTTTAGAGAATTTCCGGGGCTAAAAACCCCCATTTTTCTCAGTGGTGCGCTAGCGCTCGAGCGCAAAGTGCCCACGTGCCGACACGTGGCGCGCTTGCGCTCCAGCGCCTCGCGCTCGAGCGCAAAGCGCCCACGTGCCGACACGTGGCGCGCTTGCGCTCGAGCGCTCTGCGCTCGAGCGCAAAGCGCCCGCATGCCGACAAGTGGCGCGCTTGCGCTCGAGCGCACAGCGCCCACGTGCCGACACGTGGCGCGCTCGCGCTCCAGCGCTCTGCGCTCGAGCGCAAAGCGCCCTCATGCCGACACGTGGCGGGCTCCAGCGCTCTGCCCTCGAGCGCAAAGCGCCCACGTGCCGACACGTGGCGCGCTTGCGCTCAAGCGCCTAGGCGTTGGCCCCATGCCTCCTTTGGATGTCTTTTTCCCCTTTATTTATATATACATGTATATATATACCTTTGTATACAAATGTACGCATGCACATACTCCACGACACTGTCCCTGTTAGAAAAAAATTTCTAACGGGGCGCTGCCCCGCACCCCGTAAGGGGGCTGCTAGCCCCCTTGACCCCCAGCCCGCTATCCGGGTAGCGGGACCCCCGTAAAAACTCTGCGTGGCTCCCCATATACCCAAAACCCCCCTTTCAAAACAAAACACACGTACACTGCACATTGAGTTCGCATGACCATTTTAACCCGTTAATCGGAGGTTCCCTCGCCCCAAAGGCGAGGGGTAATTAACGGCAGCTTAGTCCGCGGCTGCCGGAGATTCGGATCCCCACAATCATTAAACCCCCGGCCTACCCTAGGCAGGGGGGATCTGTAGTACGCCTGACTAGCGTGCGCGTATTCCCATCTCAATGGGGTGACGAAAAACACCCTACAGCGCCATTTCGGGATTTCACAAACTCCCCGGCAGTCCTGCTGTTTTTACTCACGAAGCCATTTCGGGTTTTCATCCGTGCCTATTTTGCTTGAGGACATACCCGTTTTTTTTAGGAATCTTCATCGCCGGTGGGACTTTGAATGTGGTCCCGCCGGTAGGACTTAGGATTGTTTTACGCCCGTGGATTGTATACGGTTTTGCAGGATGTATGATCTAGACCGTAGGGCTGGAAAAATTTCGGGACTTTGTTGGCGTCTGCATCGCTGCACTGGAATATGGTACCAGGAGCGACTCATCATTCGCCGTTGGGGTATGGGATTTGGAATTTGGTTGGCGTCTGCATCGCTGCACTGGAATAGGTACCAGGAGCGACTCATCATTCGCCACTTGGGGATTTGGATTTTGGCCGGCTTCTGCATCGCTGCACTGGAATATGGTACCAGGAGCGACTCATCATTCGCTATTGCCTATTGGGAAGTGATGGCTTAGGAGACGGGTTTAGAATCTGAGACAGCTATATCAATCTTTTTTAGCAAGTCTGAGAACTCCTTGTGCTCCTCAATAACATCAAGGGCATGCAACCACCAAGTCATGTTCTGACTTCTACATTCATTAGATATACTGCAAACCTGGAAATATAAGGAAACCCCTTAAGTCTAAAACACAAGTCCTTACAAGGATAGTACTAGAAAGATAGAATTAATAACGCATTCTTGAATGAGGCAACTTCTGGTGGAATGATAGTACTATCTCAGTCCACAGTGACTTTAAGTAGATTCATTATCCTATAATGCTTGATAAGTACTACTATGTATTCTAAGTAATTGGAAACCTTCAATTGTTCACAACTGGGAATGTGATATTCAGATACTTGACAAGTAAACAAATATATCAATAAAAAAATCGATATATTATCATGAGAGATACTTCACATGCTTCAAAGTAGATAAAGACGAGAGCAGAGATATCTTCGACGCATATCCTTTACCTCTAGCTGTGTAACTAAACAGGTAGGTTTCCTAATCTGTCTACTGACCTATCAATTTCATATCATTGAGTTCTTGAATCCCTGCATGGGACCATATCTGGATAGCTCTTCATATTACCCAAGCATCAGATGTGTGAATATCAGCTACAATAATTTCTTACTCAAATTTACAGTTGAAAATAATTTAGGTTAGAGTCAAAGATCTATAATGAATTTTGACTTTCATCCTAATTTATTGGTTTCCAATTTCCAACATGATTTAAATTCCAAGTCTAATTATCATCTGGATCTGAATTTTTTGGTTTTGAACTTGAGAATTGTTTAAACCGAATAAGGTGGAGGATTTGTTAGGGAATCCGGTGCTAGGGTCGCAAACACTTGCGGACCCGGCGGAAGCATAAAACAATAATTTTACAAAACACAGCACTAATTCCAAACTCAAGATGCATCATTTACTAATTATTGCAACACATAGAAAACTAGTAAGCAAAGAGGGGAGTTTAGGGTGCGACAACCTTTGTCGCATGTCCACCTAATCGTGGAAGATCCGAACTAAACTCCATCGCTTCCGGATTGAGCTTGTAAGCCAATATTCTCTCCAAAGATGATCCACATCGAGAAAACCCCAACTCAAGGTTCTACTCCACCATATCTAAACAACTTGTGAAGTAACTTGATCATTTTCTTTACTAATAAAAAAAATCAAGAGAGAAAAAGAATGAAGGAATAAGCTAGTAAAGAGAAAAGAGATGAGCATTCTAGCCCTGTCGTCAAATCCACAAAGTGCTAGAAAACACCACTAATCTCTACTCTTCTCTTTTTCTATCATTCCTCATTTCTTTATGATAAAAAGAAATGACTCGTTTATTATTTATTATAAATGAAATGAGGAATCCCTTCTAGATGTATTTATGTATCAAATACATAAAACATCAACAAGTATATGTATTGCATACATATACACGTATTTGTATCACATACAAATACCAAATGAGAGATAAATAGAAAATGGACATAATACTGGAATATATATATATTATTAAATCACCACTTGATTTAATAATCCGGTTTAAAGATAAACCGACTAGTATTAAAAACATCCAATTAACATACATGTATGAAATACACGTATTTAATCGAACTCCCGTACGTATCACCACACTCTACCCCCTCGTTTGAAGGATGACCTTCTCGATGTATACCCTCAATTTTCTTTTCGAGAGCGTCGAGACGGTCGTGGTATCCCGAGGATTCGTCATATTCGGAGTTATGGCCCTTCCCGCTGGCGGCCTGTGCCTGGCTGCGGCTCTGGTTCCGTTCTATCAGGTTCCTCAGGTCCCCTGGCGAGGTCATTCTTGAGTCGTCGCGGCGAGTGCCGCCCGCGCGACCCCGCCGAGGGAGAGGGTGCCAGCCATGCCTGAGAGCAGGCGAGCTGACCAACACCTCCTCGGGAGGGACGGGAGCGCGATGGGCCTCAGGGCGGGAGGCTCCTTCACGAGACCTCATCGTGGAGCTATGAGGCGCCCAACGGGTCATTGAATCGGTCGCCGCGGGGGGCCTGTGGCCACCGGAGATAGCAAGACGATGTTTAGTTGTGCCAGCGTGGGTAGTGTCATCTCCACCTCTGCGGAGGTCGTGATCCCGGGAAGGGGGAACGGTGACCTGGGGGGCTTGTCCCGCCGTTTGGATGCGGACAAGGGCATCCACTATGGATGAGAGCCTGTCGATCCGTGCAGAGCGGGCGTGAACGGCGTTAGGGGGGAGAGGATCCGTCCGCGCCTCCGTTGTAGGGAGGGCGGCGGCATGCACTTGGATCATCACGGTGTTCACTCGTCATGAGTTCGAGATCGGAAGATCAACTTTCGATGAGTGGAATTTTCGGAATTCCCACAGACGGCGCCAAGTGATGGAGTTCAGGATTTCCTTCAGATGTTGTCCTCCGTCGATCTGTCGGGAGCGTGGATGAACGGCTGAGATTGGTGTTGAGGGTTGCCTCCTTGAGCGTGTGGATCTCAGTGGGCTTGTTGTGAGGCGAAGCCGAGCTATCTGCAAAAGAAGTCCCGGGGTGGTTGTACTACCGTGGACCCTCCGATGATCAAGTTAGCCGAGGTATTTGAGCAGAATAGCGGCTTATTGGAATAAAATTGCGTTACCTGAATCGTCCGAGAGGGGGGTTTTTATAGCGGTCGCTTGGAGCGAGCTGGCGCAAGATATCCACCGTCGGTTACGCCCCTGGCGTTACGCTTGTGTGATTGACAGGATCCCCCCCGTTAATGACGAGATACACTCGTTAACGGGGGATACGACGGCGTGGAACGCGGGATTGTGGGACGACAGATATTCCGCTTCTGGCGAGATACGCGGAGCCGCGGTGGAGGCGCTTGGCCTCTGCGTTCTTGGTTGCTCGGTAGAACCGGGAAGGCTTCGCTCGACGGGAGGCTCGAAAGCGAGCGGGAGACCAAGGAAACTCGGTTCTGTGATAGCTCGGAGGCGAGCGGAAGGCCAGGAAACTCGGCGTGTAAGAGGGCTCGGAGGCGAGCCAATGGTTATTTACATGGCGAGCACATGAATGTTCAGGGATTTCTCGAAGGTCGGGTCTTGCCACAGGACGATAGCCCGGGGGACGCCTCCAATGTGAGGTGCTTGCCCTGTTTCCGTGAGCTCCGAGAATCTAAGGAGTTCCCACTTACGAGCATCATCAAATACAGATGTCTTCATGTTGGATAATTTAAAGATAATTATCCTGCTTTTGCTTGTGGAATAGAATGCACTCGAAAATCTTTAATGATACAAAATTATCCTTATATGATATATTGTAAAATATTATGTTTCTTTCCGATACTAGGGTTAGAAGCATCCACTAAGATTAAAGAGAAATGGAGAACCACGCAAAATTACAACAATTTTCCGGAGGAGTTTTGAAACTTACTATATTATCTTGTATTTTGTTTATTGTTTATAAAATAGACCACTACGATGCAATTAAACTTTTACCATTATTAATATTATTGAGACCCAACTTTTCACAAAAAAAGGGTAATTTTATAAAGATAATTTACCCAAACAAGGAAAATGAAAAGATTTCCATTATCACATAACATTTATTTCAATTTCCATCTCACCACTACAGTTAAAAAGACTATACTACTGCAATAAGATCACAACTGGCAAGAGAATTTACACAATACCGACCCCAATAAATAAACTTTAAGGAAACATGTCAATTAATACATAAACACAAAAACATTGGGAAAAAAAACTTCAGTTTGCAAATTCTATTCTTGATCTTGACTTGTAGAGTTATTATAAGTCTCCATCAGTCTTATCTCAGCGGCAAAGCCGGCCGCAACAGATGGAGGAAAATGCCGAAGACCTGCTGAAACCTTTTCTTTATCCTCCGATTTCATTGGGAACAAAGATTCAATATCTTGAATTGTCAAGACATACTCATGTTTGTTTGTGGATTTGGTACTGATCATGGACATAACATTCCTGTTCATGTTCAACTTGTAGATGCTCTCTTCTACACTGTTCTTCACCTGTATCCAGAGAGAGAGAAAAGAGAATGGTAATCGCCGCTTTTCTTCACATGCTGCTCCTATTTTATATTTAAATGAGAAGGCCGTGCTTCTTTGCAAAAAAAAGGAAAAAAAAAAAAAGCAGCAGCAGCAAATGTGCACGTACAATGAAGCGATGGACAAAAGTTTGTTTCTCCTGCCCAACTCGGTGGATCCTACTAATTGCTTGCGCTTCAGCTGCAGGATTTAATAGAGGCTCTACAAGAACGACATGTTGCGCTTCCAAAATGTTTAGACCGTTGGCTCCATGTTGAATTAGCATCAAAAGGACCCTGATCGGTTTTGCTTCCGTCTTGCTGTCACTTTGCATCTTGTTCTTCAGTCCTCTAAATTTAGCAATTGCATCGTTTGATTTCCTGCAAGCATTTGTTTGCTCATTAGTAAAACATAAGCATAGGCTTCAGAATCTTCTGTAGTAAAGAAAATCACAACTATATAAGGCCCTACGTGGAAATTGCTGGAAAGCGCTTGATTGGCAAATATATTTTCTTGTCTCTTTGGTAAATATTGTTCCTCACAAATTTGTCAATATTTCAAATACTTTTCTTCTTTGTATTTTGTCATGTGTAATGTGGGATTTCTAATTGACTAGGTACTTGATGTTTGTGTTGTATTAGGTTTATATACTATGGTGGTAAATCAGATAAATTTGTATAAATGATTTTTTTTTTGATATTGCCCTCTCGAAAATTGAATATTTAAAAACACCCCCCACATATGACTATTTGTACATAACCGACTCCAAAATTCTCCGTCAACTAAATACCCCTCCCGTAGGCTTCTGTAAAGTCAACCCCTAACCATGATTAGTTAGAGGGGTAAAAAGACCAAAATGCCTCTCATCAACACTCACCACCACCACCACCACCACCCTCGGCCACCATCATCGACACCACCCACCCATCACCACCACCATCACTCCATTCTCTCAATTCTCTTTCCTAACTCTCTCTTCTCTATCATAACTAACCATCAGCCTCCATCGTCTTAACCCACCACCATTATCACCTTAACCCAGCAAAACCACCCACCACCACCACCACCAACACCCAGAAAAACCACCACCCACCACTACCATCAACACCACCCACGCACCACCACCACCATCACATTCCGCCACCATCGTCTCCTCCTTTTTCAAACCCACCACCACCATCAACACTCACCATCACCGGCCACTATCAACACTACCCACACTCCTCCCCTCCTCCCTATTTCCTTCATCCTTTTCCAGCTTCTGGGTCAAGATCCTTGTCGTGCTCGTCATGGCTGCGGTGATGTCGAGGGTGAGGGGCCGTTTAAAACGGAGAAGATGATGATGAGAGGATGGCGAGAGTGAGGGGCCGGAGGGTGATGGTGAGGGGCGGCGGCGGGTGGAGGGGCAAGGTGGGGGCCACCGGAGTCAGGCCAGGGGTCATCATCATCCTCATCTAACCATGGAGGCGGGAGCACAAAGGAGGAGTGAAGCGGTGGCGGGAGGAGGCGGCACATAGGAGGGTGGCGGGGGAGCAAAGGAGGGAAGCGGCGGCGGAGATTTGAGAATGGAGGCGGGGGCGTCGATGTGAGGGAGAGAGGTGACAGAGAAGAGAAAGAAAGATGAAAGAGATATGAGGGGTAAAACGAAAAAGAAACAACCTGAGCCCGTTAGAGGGGTATTTTAGTCTTTTTACCCCTCTAACGGTAATTTTAGACGGTCAAAAAACGTTGACCAATTCAAAATAAACCGGGGTAGGGTTTTTAGTTGGGTTAAGATTTTCGAGTGAGTTACGGGAAATTAGTCATATGTGAGCGAGGTTTTTGAAAATATTCAATTTTTGAGGGGCAATATCAAAAATACCCATGAAATTTATAAGTCGTGTCGGAGTGTAGGGCCTAGGGGGCTGGTAACGTCAGACCCCCAATTGCGGTATAAGTCGTGTCGGAGTGTAGCCCAGAACACCCTGAGATACTATTGGAGTATCTACCAGTAAATCTCGTGCCTCGGCCGAGAGCTGTGTAATGGCTCTCCTAAAAACAGCGCGATCTCGCCCCCAATACCGGGAGAGACAATTCCCCTGCCGATCCGCTCACTTGCTTCCATGTGGCTCGGGACTGTACCCAAAAAAGACTTGTTTGCACGACTCCTTTGAGCCGTGGTAGGGTAGAAATCAAAGCACAGTGGGAACTCACACGAGACAAATGATGATCTCAGGTCGATGAACTAACCTGTACACATGTCACCAGGGAACTGCTATCTGATGCTAGGTATAAATACCAACTAGCAGGTTCCCGGCGAGTCCTGTCCGGTGTACTCATAACCTAATGAGCTCATGTATACATCTTAGGTGATCCAACTGACACCAGTGGCTTGTGAGACCGGCCACCGCCCCTCGTCGGGGTCTCGACTGTACACATTAGTCTACTCCGGAGTATCGATGCCCTGTCTTGAAACTCCCACGACTAGGGACCACTATTAAGGATGTGCTTATAGACTACCCAACTCTCACGTATATGATCGCCATCATACTGTTGGTAGTCAAGCAAGATCCTAAGGGCTCTATCAACGTGTAATAGTGATCAGTCACCTGAACCTATACACGACTGATAAAGTCAAACCAGATAGCATACTATCATCTCGAGTAAGACTGTCCTACCGGTATAGGTCCTCACTCAATCATTGCAATTACGTACCTGCGATCCAATAATTGACTTTGAGGGCACTATATCCAACACAAAGGAGAGGGCCCTTCGAAGTGTGTGCCCTTGCAAATAGGGTAGACGAACCGGGAACAATTTTTCGATACCAAGATGACCGACAGGTCTAAAAATCTGCAGGTGGCGTTCATGATCAAGGAACCTGACCGATCCACATGCACTGGGAAGCTGCGTCCTTAGGAGAGCGTAGATATCCACAGAGTGTGAAGTAATTGATGCATATATTAGATGTTGAGAAAGCTTGTAAAACCCGGATTCGATATCCGTTCGTTTTGCCAGCAGATAAAGGAGAACCGGAATATTCGGTAGTTATTCGGTTTATGTAGTTTATTTAGCCATCAATATTTTAATATATAATGTAATATATTTTATAATATATATATAGTTTATAACTTTATATAATTATAAACAATAACAAAGTTAAAATATATATAGTTTATAACTTTATAGTTCATATTTTCAATGAAACAATTTCACAAACGCTTAATAGACAATTGTAAATTATGAAACTTATATATATCTATAATCCATATAACGTAACAGTAATAATGAAAATAAGATGAAGAATCATACATTCAAACATCTACAAAAGCACAAACAATAAATATTGAGAATTAGGGGGAAATTACATTTCAATGAAAATCCTAATTTAAAAATTGAAATTACCTTTCAAATAGAACTAGAGGAGAGGGAAGACACCAAAGAAAACCCTAATCTCAATTTTCGAAGTTGCAGCCTGTGCAGGCGTTGAAGTTATGGGATCTAGGAGGTGCCGAAATTATGGAACGCGGGAGGTTTCGAAGTTGAGAACTATAGATAATCATAGGAGAAGTCGAGATGATTAGAGTTTGTCGAGTCGAGATGATTAGAGTTTGTCGAATTTGCAGTTTGTCGAAGTCGAAGTCACAATCATGGTGAGAAGAAGCGGCTTCGTGGGGAGAAGTCGTGGTCTCGGTCTCGTGGGGATTGGGGAGAAGTCGCAACCCTCTTTAGAATTTAGGAATTTGTTATGAGAAAAGAAAGAAAAAAGTGATTCATATTATGGGTTTTGGGCCGGGTTAAAAGTTAATTATTTGACCCAATACGGGTCAGATATCCGTTATTCAACCGGATTTTGTGTTTCTTGTTCGTTTTGGGAGCAGATCCGGATAACCGGTCGGATATTCTGGATTTTACAACATTGGTGTTGAGGGTGGTTGTGTAAAACAAAAAGAAACAATAGAGATGAAACTAAGGGGTGAGGACACGTGGTCCCCACATGACCCCATATAAATTAGAGAGAGAAGGTGAAGTGAGGTGAACTAATTCACTCACCACTGCGAAGGGTGAAAAAAGAAGAGAACGGAAGAGAGATTGGAAAAGCGAAATTGAAGAAAATCTTCAAGTCTCTAAAGACTCAAGAATTTTGTATTATTCAATATGAAATTAATTGTTTTTTGTAGTTGCATATGATATTAAAATATATCTATTTTGCGGTTGAATTTTCTACTAGATTAGATCTTTGAGATGGCTTTTATGAATTTGAATTGAACAAACAAGTTTAGGACTCATATGGAATCATATTGATTTTCTTTATTAAACTCAAATAAAGATTATGAGTTGTAAATAGGGTTGATCGGATAAGGGCATTACCATATCTATATTCACTTCCTGCTTTCGGTTTCAGATACGGATATAGTAGATAAAAAAATTCATATCCATATTTGACAAAATTAGATACGGACATGGAACAAATACGAGAGAAACCGATATAGATACTAATCGGATATTGATAAATAAATATTTAAAATGTAAAACAAATGAATGTGGAATGAAAATATGCATATAACCAATACGTGTTGCAAATAAATTTGAGTACAAATTAAATATGAGTGCTTAAAGTATTTGTAACGAATAAATAAGCACGTAACATAATATATTAACAAATGATTATACACATTTTGAAATGAAGATAATAAATAATATTTTAGATGCATAATATTCTAGTATTTGTAAAATAAATACATTAATATATTTTTAATTTTACTATAAGAGTATTAATTAATTAAACATAAAAACATTACAAATTTAATTTAAACTATTATATTTAACTTAATATGTCTGCGGATATCTGTATTTTTATCTGTATCCGTATTTAGATGTCTGAATATTCGAATTCGTATCAGAAAAATTTGAAAAGATCTGTACCTGCAGCCGTATCCGACCAGATCCGATAATATATACTCATATCTGAACGGATCCAAAATTGAATATCTGTATCCAAAAATATCCGGATATTCGAATCTGAATGCAACCATAGTTGTACATTGAGTATATATGAATCTAAGGTTTCTAGCAATGGGTTTGAACTTTGAACATAAAAACTAATTAGATAGGTTTCATAAAGATACTATCATGTTTTCTTGTCACATGATAATCTAAAAATGAAACTGATAATTTTTTAGCGATTAGTATCATGTATTAAATTGGTATATGGGTTCAAAAGAATATCAATATAAGCATGCTTTTAATAGTGACAAAATAATATATGAAAATTACACTTGTTATGAGTAAAGATAATTGTGCAAGCCTTTACTTTTTGTATGAAATTATTTGATGAAGGCCCATTATGTTTGAGATACATGATAGTATTATTTTATGAACCCAAAAGTAGATATTGTTAATACAAGATTCTCTCTTGATTCATTTATGAGATAACCTAAGTTAATTATGATTTTCGGAGAGGTTAAAGAATGACAGTTTTGGAAATCAATGTGTATTTCATCGAATAGCTATTTTCGATACTTTATTCATTCTTAAAGAGTTTCTGATGGAGGTCGGTCTGCAGCGAGCGCTGTTGAACGGCTGAGATTTGGCTTGAAGATTGTCTCCTTGGACGTGTGGATCTCAATGGATTGATTTTGAGGTGAAGCCGGGCAATCTGCAAAGAAGTCCCGGGATGGGTGACCACCGTAGGACCCTCCGACGATCAAATTAGCCGAAAAAATGAGCAGAGTAGCGGCTTATTGGATTAAAATTGCATTACCCGAGTCGTCTAAGAGAGGGATTTTTATAGTGGTCGCATGGAGCGAAAAGACGCGGGATCTTCGCTTTCGGTTACGCCCATGACATTACGCCAGCGTGAATGACGGGATCCCCCCATTAATAGCGGGATACGCCCATTAATGGGGGATGCGCCAGCGTGGGACACAGGACGTGGGGCGGCGGATATCTCTCTTTGGCGAGATACGCGGAGCCGTTGCGGAAGCGCTAGGGCCTCGCGTTCTCGTTTGTCCGGAAGAGCTAGAGAGGCTTAAGGGTATGGATGGACCGGGCAGGGAAGCTGCCCGGTGGCCTCGAGAAGCGCATGGATGGACCGGGCAGGGAAGCTGCCCGGTGGCATCGAGATGTGGGCTTTTTCGACTTCCTTTCTCTTTCATGGGGCGTCGTTCAATTTTCCATGACCCGTAAAATCAGGAAGAGTGACCGTTGCGAATGACGCGTGGCAGAAGCGTGCCGGTGAGGTGTGATACTCCAAGATTCGCGTCGTTCAATCTTCCATTGACCGCTTAAGGGTTCGTGAGGATCGGCATGGTCGCCACGTGGCAGCTCTGTATTGGGAATTTGAAAATATCCTGCGTATCGCGTCGCTGCGTTCTTTCTTGAATTGTCTCCAGGAGTCGGGATTCGAGCTACCTGCAGGTTAGAAAAGTTTCATTTTTTTATCATATTAATTTTTTTTTATTTTCCGTGATACTGTATCATTTCAGTTGTTTTATCGTGAAAGTCGTGATTGCCCGATCATTTCGGCTATTTATTCGCGGTGCCCAAATCATTTCGGCTATTATATATTTTATTTATTTTTACTCGCTGCTTTTTATTGTGAGTTGCCCTATCATTTCGGCTATTTTTCTTTTTTCATACTCATCAGCTCTGTTGTGAGTCGCATACTTAGTATGATGGTACCTTATTTGGCATCAGTATTGCTACTACTGGAATATTGTCAGGAGCAACTCATCATATGCCATTACCAATTTCGGCCAATGGTGGCATAGGTAACAGATTTAGATCCCTGTTAGTTAAGGCTTTTAAACTTTACAAGCCGTAAGGGTCTCATAAAGGTATTTCTTCCTATGAGTCGAGAGGATCTCGCAGGTGTAGTATCTCCTTAAGGATCAAGAGGAATCCTAAATGGTATTTTCTCTTGCAAGTCGCAAGGATCTTACAAGAGTATTTTCTCCTTGCAAGTCGTGGGGACTCGCAAGTGCCGTTCACCATATTGAGCAATATTTCTCGTTTTTGGTGGGACTTGGTTGAGAATATATTTATTTACACCCGTGGATCGTATACAAGGGTCGATATTGGACCACTTGTAGGGCATAAATTTTGAGGGGTCATGATGGCTTAAGAACATATTTAGATCCCTATAACTTAAGCCTTATGAATTCTATACAAAAGGTATATTCTCCTGACGGGTTGTGAGGATCTCGTATGGATTCCTAAATGCGTTGCTCCTTTGTAAGTTGTAGGGATCTCAAACAGGTGTTTTCTCCTTATAAAGTCGAAAGAACTTCGCAAGTGCATCTTTCTTTTCTTTTAACGAGTTCACGCATTTTCGGGTTTTCACAAGCTCGCCGGTAGCCCTGCTGTTTTTACTCATGGCACCCTTTCGGGTTTTCATCCATGCCCATTTCGCTTGTGGACATGCCCTTTTTATACGTCGCTTGAGGAGACGCGCCCTTAAGGTAACGCACTATCAGCTGTAGGGCAATATATTAGTTTTAAGACATAACGGTCCACCATTAGTTTAGAAACATTTCGGTCCTGGGAACATAGTATAGGGTCATATTGTTTATGCCCATGAATTATATACAGTGGTCGACATAGAGACCCACCGTAGGGCAACATATTAGTTTAAGGATATTACGGTCCATCATCATGTATATTATGAAGAGTATTAGTTTTAGGGACGTTTTGGTCCGTGTTCGGGACGAAATGATAGTTGAAGGACATTTCGGTCCTATACCAGTTTAAGGACGTAGTGGTCTGGGCACACATAATGGGACACATCATTTGGTATCACTTTCAGAGTTTTGACTCAAGAAGATAGTGAGCGGACACAAGCGTCGTCATTTATCATTGACCTAAGTCGTGACTCTTCAAGCATGGTACTTTTTGAGGAATCGGTCATTTATTGGCCGAAATGGCTTTCTCCATGCATATCCATAAACGGATAAGCTCCACTTTGGTAGACCTTATCTATGATATACAGGCCTTCATAGTTTGGCTCGAACTTCCCCCGTTTTGCACGATTGGAATCATCGGTCTTTTCAAAACCAACACGAATTCGTCTTGGCGAAATGTTCTCGGCCTGATTAGTCTTTCATATGATCACGTCATCCTTGCCTTATACGCTTCTAGATTTTGCTGTTCTATAAGGCGAGTTTCATCGATCTCCTCGAGCCTAAGACGAGTATTTTCTTCATCCGTTGGCTCATATTAAGCTGCCACTCGTAATGAGGGGAGTTCTATTTCCAGTGGGAGTACTGCTTCAGTGCCGAACACCAAGGCATATGGTGTTGTATTTGTGGCCGTCTTGAACGTTGTTCGGTACGCCTAAAGGGCTTTATGCAGCCTTTCGTTCCAGTCCTTGTTCCTGAATACTGTCTTCTTTATAATTTTGATCAAGATCTTGTTGAATGCTTTAGCTAGAACATTGACCCGAAAATTATAGACCGAGGTGTATCTCCAGTCTATCTTGTGTTTATGTGCGAATCGACTTATTTTATGGTTTCCATAGGCTGGTCCATTATCCGAGATTATCCGTCACGGAGTTCCGAACCGGTAGATGATATGGATCTTGAAGAAGTGGAGGATATTCTCCGTCTTCACCTCTCTTAGCGGTACTGCTTCCGCCTAATTAGAGAAGTAATTGGTTGTTGCTAGTATAAACTGAAGTTCTCTGGATGACATTGGTTCAATAGGACCGATGATATCCGTTCCCCATATCTCGAACGGCCAACTAGCCACTGTCGGATGTAGCGGATTTGGATGATGATGTATGAAGTCCCCGTGTATTAGACACGAGTGACACTGCTTCGCATATTCGAGACAGTCCTGAATCATTGTGGGTCAGTAATAGCCCATCCTTTTTATTGTCAGCTTCATTTTTGGTCATGTTTGATGAGAGCCGCAAAGTCCGTCGTGTACTTCTTGGATACCTTTCTTTGCTTCCTTCGGCCCTAAGCATCTTAACCATACAAAGCCGAAGGATCTCTTGTATAAAGTTTCATTGACGAAGGCGAATGACAAAGCTCGTTTCATGAGCTGAGGTCCAGATGACGCTTCTTTGGGTGTGTTCGTTGGGACTTAAAGTAGCCTATAAAGGCTTCTCTCCAGTCCTCGACCTCTTCTTTTTTCTCTATTTGGAGAACTTCTCGTTCGTTCGTTTCTTTTTCTTTGGATAGTTCTATCAGAGCTTCCAAAGGTATATCTGCTGGCGCCAGGATCCTGCGGCTTTGGACAATGAACTTTACGTCATTGAGGTCTTCGTCGGCCAATTCCTTAGCCAACTTAGCTAATGCGCCCACCTTGATGTTTTCCGCTCGCGGTACGCTTTCCAGGATATAGGAAGGGATTTGGGTCAGCAGCTGCTGCACTTTTTCGCCATAACTTATCAGTTCTGGTTTGCATGTCTGATAGTCACCATTTACTTGACTGACGATCAGCTGAGAATCTCCATATATAAGGAGGTCCTTGCTTCCCATATCGATAACGACCTCAAGACCAACTATCAAAACTTCATATTCCGCTTCATTATTAGTTCTGGGTTCCGTCAGGAAGAGGGTGTAACGCGATATTCCTCCTTGCAGGGTAATAAAGATAAGACCTAACCCGGCTTTGATTATAGGAGTGTTCGCTGCTTCATAGAAGACGTTCCATCGAAGTAGAGCTCCCATCGAGAATCATTTTCTTTTTTCTTCTCCTCGACTGCGTCGAACGCATGTTCATCCGGTAAATCACAGTTTATGGGAGAATCGGCCGGTACGGGATGTTCCGCAAGGAAGTCGGTGATGGCTTATCCTTTCACCGCTTTGAGGGGTCAATATGTTATTGAGAATTCCATCAGTAGCAGAGCCCATTTGGCAAGCCTTCCCGTTAGCATGGCTTTTGGCATCAGATACTTCAAAGGATCCACTTTTGATATGAGATGGACCTCATGCGCCAAGACGTAGTGTCTGAGCTTCGTTATTGCGACGACCAGCACTAAGCAGTGTTTTTCGACGGGGAGTAGTTGCTTTCTGCCCTAGGAGAACTTGACTTAGATAGTATAGAGCTCTCTCCTTTCTTTGATCGTTCTCTTGTTCCCATAGCGTGCCTAAAGAATCTTGAAGGGCCGTTGTATATAGGATAAATGGCTTTCCCTTAACCAGAGTGGCCAATACCAGCGGATTTTGCGGGTATTGATTGATTTCGTTCAATGCATTTTGGCATTTCTGAACCCAGGCGAACGGGGTCCCCTTCTTCGTCAGATGGCTATAGGGACGACATTTTCTGGAGAGGTTGACTATGAACCGCCGAATGTATGTGAGCTTTCCTTGGAGAGATCGCAATTGTTTGAGGGTTCTTGACGAGGGCATTTCCATACTTGCCTTGATCTTTGAGGAATCAATTTTGATACCTCAATGGCGGACAATGAAGCCTAGGAATTTGCCTGAAAAGACTCCAAACGCGCACTTTAGAGGGTTCATCTTCAGATTATACTTCCGAAAACGCTCGAACACGATCTTTAGATGCCCCCATTGTTTCTCATGAGATTTACTTTTAACCACAAGGTCGTCGATATAGCATTCGACGATATTGTGTATGAGGTCATCGAATATCTTCGTCATGGCCCATTGGTACGTAGCTCCGGCGTTCTTCAAACCGAAAGGCATTACCTTGTAGCAGAATACGCCCAACAGAGTCTGGAAGGCGGTATGCTTCTGGTCTTCAGGATCCATCTTTATTTGGTTGTATCCTGATGATCCATCCATGAAGGAGAAAACTTCGTGGGTGGATGTGTTATCGATCATCAGCTCGGTAACAGGGGCTGGGAAGTCCTCTTTCGGGCATGCCTTATCGAGGTCCCGAAAGTCCACGCAAATGCGAACCGTCCCATTTTTCTTCATCACCGGAACGATGTTAGCGATCCAGTCGGGATATTGAACTTTTTGGATGAAACCGGAGTCAATTAATTTCTTGACTTCGGCGTTGATACTCATCTCGAGTTCAAACCGCATCCTTCTTGGTACCTTCTTGACTGGTTTCATCTCTGGCAATATGGCTAGCTTGTGCACCACTACCTCTGGATATAAATCCGGCATTTCGGAGTAGTTCCAAACGAAGCAGTTTTTGTACTGCATAAACACATCTTTTAACGTGGCTACCTGTTTTTCGGACAGCAACTCACTGACAAACGCCGGCCTCAGATTTTCCTCCATTCCTAAGTTGATTTTTCTTAGGTTGTCTACTGTGGTGTGTATCCCATCCTCCAGCTCTTTTGGTGCCGGTGGGAATTCTGAGATCTCCTCGTCATCGTCTTCATTTGTGAAGCATCCGAAAAGGTCAATCATATTCTTGTCCTCTCCCTCTCTTGAAAGCGTTATCATATGAAAAGTATGAGTCCGCTTTTATTTTCGCGGCCGAGATGGTCCCAACCTAATGGTATGTCTTCTTTGGCTCGTGCTTTTGCGGCGGATCTATCCTCCAATTATCGGATAACATAAACATGCCTTATTGATATTGGTCCTCCACCCAGTTCTTGAACGTAAAACAGTCTTCAAGGAGGTGACCTATTGCTCAGTGATGGTAGCAATAATCCGGGTGATGAACTTCATTTATCTGTTCAGGATGCCGAGATTCTAGAAGCGTCATCATTTGGTGTTTCATGACAACGCTGAAGATCTTCCCTGTCTTGTCCCGAGGGAATGAATATTTCTGACCCATCTTCTTTATGACGGACGGGCTAAGAGCGAACTTTTCTCGCTTAGAAGGCGTCTTGGACTTGCTTTGTTGTCCTTGAGCGTTGCTTGCAATTTTCGCCTTATTCTCGTCTCCGCTTCAGGAGTACACAGTGGGTTGTGGATGGAGAGTATCATGATCGACTTCTTCCACTGATTGCTGACTAAGACGCTGCGTGTCTTGGCCTTTTCAATAATAGCCATCTCGCGACTGTGGTTGTCTCAGCTGGCTTAACAAGCTTCTTTTATTATCTTGTCAATTTGCTATTCGAGCGACGGACTTAAATTTCTTCGAGCGAGACTTTTCTCTTGTTCGACAATAACAATATGGCTGCTTGGAGAAACATTTTCTTCTCCATTCGAGCAGTTTATGGCGTGGCAGCTGTAGTTTTGCTTCCGCTTCTTGGACTGAAAATATCCCAGCCCAGTTGTGTCCATCTTCCCGTTGAGCTTCTTTTGTTGAGTCCCGGAGAAATCCCAAATCTTTTTGTAGAATTGGTCTTACCGAACCGTTTGTTCGAAAGACACCTTGGTGTTTTAACAGCTCTTTTAATCCCTCCGCATAATATCTTAGCATACGAATGGGCTGGAACTTGTCAAGAGTGAGGTTGACACCATGCCAGACTTCTTTTTCCACCTTAGTCTTCATAGATTTGTAGAAGAGAATCACCTTTTCACTTTTTCGTCTTAGAGACACGTATGAAGTTTCTAGCTCCTGCACGCTATATTTATTGACCGCGTCAAGTTCCCTGTAGTGTTGAGGCTGAGTCATCATAATATGTTGGCTCCGATTCGCTTCGACAAGAGTCTGCATTGATGCGCGCATGGAGAACACCGCATTAGTCTCGTCATCGGAGTCGCTGCCAAAGACTAAGTAGGGGTCGAGGGTCCGGATTTATTGTTCTCCTTCTGAGGCTTGTAGGGTGTTTTTCGACACCCCATTGAGATGGGAATACTCGCGCGCTTGTCAGGCGCATTACAGATTCTCCTGCCTAGGGTAGGCATGGGTTTTTTAATTGTGGGGATCCGAATCTCCGGCAGCCACGGACTAAGCTGCCGTTAATTACCCCTCGCCTTTGGAGCGAGAAAACCTCCGATTGACGGGTTAAACTAGTCATGCGAACTCAACGTGCAGTGTTGTGTTTTGAAAAGGTTTTGGATATATCGGGGGCCCCGCAGAGTTTTTATGGGGGTCCCGCTACCCGGATAGCGGGCTAGGGGTCAAGGGGGCTAGCAACCCCTTTGCGGGGTGCGGGGCAGCGCCCCGTTAGAAATTTTTTTCTAACAGGGACAGTGTCGTGGAGTATGTGTGTGTGTGTGTATATATATAAGGGAAAAGAGCATCCAACGGATGCGTGGGAGAAAGCGCTCGGGCGCTAGCGCTAGCGCCTCACGTGCTAGGCACGTGGGCGCTCGGGTGCTAGCGCTTTGAACGCCAGGGCACTAGTGCTTTGGGCGCTAGCGCCTCACGTGCTAGGCACGTGGGCGCTCGGGCGCCTAGCGGTTTAGACGCCAGAGCGCTAGCGCTTTGGGCGCCAGCGCCCCACGTGCCATGCACGTGGGCGCTAGCGCTCTGGGCGCAAGCGCCTCACGTGCCAGGCAAGTAGGCGCTCGGAAGGCAAAAGGGACTTCGTCCCTGCAATGGGAGTTGTACTCCCAGAAAGGAACACTTATTATTTTGTGTGTGTATATATATAAATATATATATATATATATATATATATATATATATATATATGAGGAGTTAAACTCCTAGGATATTTTGAAGCTGATGAAGGGG